>OX638389.1:732884-2166312 GCA_951813805.1 Limnephilus auricula | reverse complement strand
TAATCAAATGATAGAGGAACTAAATTGGATTCCAATAAAAAAAAGAAACTGCTATTTAATGTGTTAATTTTTGTGCATGAAAAGCCAAATGCCAAAATATATATTATATAAATGAAATAGTTTTTAATAGAGATGTTCATAATTATGAAACCAGAAATATAAATAGTTTTTAATAGAGATGTTCATAATTACTAAACCAAAAATATAAATAGTTTTTGTTTTGAAGAGTTTTAATTTTCAATGTACTATCGTTACTTAAATTTTAATTTTTATGCTACCGGTTTCGACACATCCGTGTCATTCACTAGCAAACTTAAAACTAAAATAATAAATAGTTTTTAATAGAGATGTTCATAATTACGAAAACAAAAATATAAATAGTTTTTAATAGAAATTTTCATAATTACGAAACCAGAAATATAAATAGTTTTTAATAGAGATGTTCATAATTACGAAACCAAAAATATAAATAGTTTTTAATAGAGATGTTTGTAATTACGAAACCAAAAATATAAATAGTTTTTAATAGATCTGTTCATAATTACGAAACCAGAAATATAAATAGTTTTTAATAGAGATGTTCATATTTACGAAAGCAGAAATATAAATAGAATTAGATTGCCACATACGAAAAAGTCACAGAACTGCCTAATGTATAGAGGACTAAGAGTGTAAGATGAAATGACTGAAAGTCTGAAGAATGAAGGTAAATGAAAGTTGTAAAAAGAAATATTATGCTTACTGTAGAAATACTGTAATCAATTTATATTCTAACGTAGTTTATACTAACTCAATAAATAATAAATAGATAAAAAAAATTAATTACTAGAGATGAAGGCAAGTAAGAGGAATTCCACACAATGAGAAGGCATTCCTTGCATCATTCTCATTCATACCTTAAAATAAAATCTTTAACAACCGTTCACAATATGTTCCGCGTGTAAAATTCACAATAATTATTACCTTAAAATATTTACGTTTACAGGAAAAAACTCGGTGTTTTAATTTAAAATTATATTTCCAAACTGGAAAGTTCACCAACTAGCCGCCGACATGTTCACTGTTCACACAATGCTGACTTTAAAATGTAATGCTATATGCGCAATGTGCACGTACGCCGAATGAATATTACATTATTTTTTGTCACCCGAATTCAGTAAAACTTTACCACCCACGTGCAAAATATATAAAGCCCACGTGTGGCGCAATGTGCAATCTGCATGCATACAACTGCACAATATTATCGAGAAATATCGCATGTTATTATTTCTGGGAGCGTTTCTCTTGGCTAACTTCCAACTGCAGACGCACTTGTCTCCATTCCCATCTATCCTGAACTCAATTTGCTTAGTAGTATATCTACAATTATTATTACCTAAAAATTGGGGAGGAACGATGCCTAGAACGTTTCGGTGAGTTACGTTTATATCAAAATTCTTAACCTATTTATTTAAAATATCTATAATTCTTGATTCGATTCAAAGTATTAGGCGAGTACTTTAAATAAATGCACTATAAATATTTTCTAAAGTAGAATTTTGATTTAACAATCATTGTATTGCAAAATGTCATTCTCAAATTTTGACATCTTCTATTAAACAGTAATTATTATTTTCAAAATATTGAAGTTTCATTAAAATCCATTCAGTAAATTTTGTGTGAAAGAGATTGCAACTGCTTTTTAAATAGTAACAAACACACATACATCCATGCAAACTTTCGCGTTTACAATATTATATAGTAAGATAAGATAAGATAGTAAGATTAAAGGTAGAATCATACCGGGTCGACGTACGTACGCATCGCTACGCCAAACAATGCTTAGCAACCATACATTTTCTATGAAAATGGCCACAGACATCGCACGTCGCGATGCGTGTGGCCAATGTGATTCTAAAACATAAATTTACATAGAAAATGTATGGTTGCTAAGTAGCCCAGATATTGTTAGGCGTAGCGATGCATACGTACATCGACCCAGTCTGAATCTACCATAAAGGTAGAATCATACCGGGTCGACGTACGTTCGCATCGCTACGCCTAACAATGCTTAGCAACCATACATTTTCTATTAAAATGGCTACATACATCGCACGTCGCGTTGCGTGTGGCCAATGTGATTCTAAAACGTAAATTTTCATAGAAAATCTATGGTTGCTAAGTAGCCCAGATATTGTTAGGCGTAGCGATGCATACGTACATCGACCCAGTCTGAATCTACCATAAAGGTAGAATCATACCGGGTCGGCGTACGTTCGCATCGCTACGCCTAACAATGCTTAGCAACCATACATTTTCTATGAAAATGGCCACAGACATCGCACGTCGCGTTGCGTGCGGCCAATGTGATTCTAAAAGATAAATTTTCATAGAAAATGTATGGTTGCTAAGTAGCCCAGATATTGTTAGGCGTAGCGATGCGTACGTACGTCGACCCAGTATGTATCTACCATAACTCTCACAGAACTCTGACTCCTGTCTGTTCCAAATTCACAAACAATGTTTTTTTTTTAAATAAATCCAATGCCGTTAGAGTAGCTGCCAACCTGTTCAAGAACAACAATCTTGCAATTTTGTTTATATATTGTGTCTCCCTGTCTGTTAACTTGGCGCACATCACATAGAATTATAGAATAACAACTCGTCTCAACGCACGTCTTCCAGTTTCCCAGCAGACAAGATTCATAAATAAGCTCACACTAATAATATACAACCAGTGGCCACTTCTGTACAGTGCGGATGTCTGTGGCCTTTCTTTGTGTAATCCAATCAGTGTTTACGGTATATAAAATATGACAATGAGTTACATTTTTCCATTGCCTTCGAGAACCTCGCTTATTCTGTCATGTCCTCCATAAATATTATATATTATCGGGTCAATCTCGGAAATATCTAGATTCTATTTTATCGATTCGAATGTGCAGGGTATTTCCGTCCATATCAATCCTGCCACATCTATTCCTGGTCACCCCTATGAACTTCATATTGAATTCTAGTATAGTTCAGCTTCAGTCGTTAGTGTCCATATTAGATAATAATTGAAACGGGTCTACCCTTTCTAACTCACATTCCATTGAATTATCACAACATCCAGTTTTTGAATGAAAAAAATTTAGAATGATTTAATTTCCCAAGTTTAACAAAATGACACCGGCACACGACATCAGCGGGCTGTGTACTTCCAATAGTGTGCATAAAGCTGATATAACATCCACCAACTCGCTTTCGGTTGAACCTTCATTTTGTAGTTTCTAGGGAAAGAATCCAACATTAGGGTGTGGTCAGTCAACAGCGACTTGCGTTTTTGATAAATTATACTGCAAGTTTTATGACATACAACATTTAATACAACTTGTATTTTCATGTTTATTTTCTGACTATTTTCCTGTACACCTTTTATCTTTTTTAAGTTCTAATTATTACCCGTCTCAGAACAGACAACGTCTAGTGAGGCGGGTAACTTACTTGTTATAAAATACTATTTTACCTTAATAAACGCCCGGGTTGCCGGCAATTAAATTGAATTGAATTGCCATACCGCTCCTGACAAGCCCTTCTTATACCATTCAATTTTAAACTTATTATTTTTAACTTATCGAACACTTCTCAATGTAAATAAGTATATTATATATCCACTGGGGTATTTTGGAAAACTGTTTGCAATGGAACCAGGCAAGAAAAACTTCCTTCATTTTACATTTTTTTTCCTTGACTTCACTCAAATCGTGAATCAACATATTTACTAGTATTTCCATCCTCAGTGAAATTATTACAAATCTAATTTCTTTCGCTTATGTTCTAAGGCTTTAAAGAGTATCTACTTACCAAGCGCTAACACATGAATATGAAAAGTTACTACAAAAACATTATTATTGTATAAAGTAAGTAATAATTCCATAATAGTATAATATGTTATATATGTCTAAATATAAAAACATAAATTGTGACCCGACAATTGATCCCCGACAGTTAGCCCTCCGAAATGATAATTATTATAAAATTATAATATTTCGTGGATTAACCGTGCACCAATTTCAAACCTAAACAACTTTAAAAATACCTTTATTTATTTATTAAAAATGCATGATTTATCGAAAGTACATATAGTTTATTGTTATTTTTCACCCTTCATGCTAGGGATGACCCTGTGTTATAAAAAAAAAAGCATTAATAAATTTTCGTCAATTACCTACCTAGGTGGGTAATAAAGCATGATATTAACTAATTAATTAACTAATAAACCTTAATAATAATAATTTGGTAGGGATGTCAAACAAATTTATTTACAGTGTCATTTTTTTGTTTTGTTCTAACCTAGTATACACAATATACACATACACATACAACATATTGACAAGTAGTTTTTCCTCGTTGCATTTGATTCAAAGTGTGTTTTATACTTTTTTTGTTTGGCGGTACAACCTCTCTGAACTGAACACCCCTTCGGAAAACTTGCTTATATTTTATACTGCGTAAGTAGGTATTCTGTATTTTTCCTAAACCGATTGGATATCTTCTTAATAAGTCGGATTAGTTACACGATTTATAACTCAAGAACGGCTGAACCGATTTTTATGATCAATGATTTTTTGGATTTCTCTCCTTCCCGATTAACAGAATAACTATTAAAACATATCGGAAAAAAAAACGGGAAAAATAATTATGAAGAAAATGAACTTTTTTATATATTCTGTATGGAACGGCTTTTCAAATAATGTGCGTTGGTCGACATAATTTGAATCAATTCGAACTGTCAATGGTGTAGTGTGCCGAACATTTCGTGCTTAGTCAACAGCTCGATTTCATTTTTTGAACCTAGAATATTTATTTTAACTTAATAAAAACTTAATTTATTTCAGCTAATAAATTAAACACAACATTTATTGATTCTGAGGCGGTACGAAGTTTGCCGGGTCAGCTAGTTGTATATAAGTGTGCCGGTGGGCCACTTATATACATTATTATTATATACGTGGTTGTGTACCCGATTATTTCGTATGTTACCGTGCTGCTGAAACGAGAAATATTGCTTATTACTTGACCCGCTTGCCTATTATACCGGACTACCCAGTTGTGAGGATTGATGGATGGAAACATAATATTGTTATAGTTTTTATTTTTTTTAATATGTTCGGTCAGCTTTTTTTAAAAATATATTAATTCCGCCCAGTAGGCCCTGTGGAAAATAATTTCCCTCGGGCCTATGTCATCTTTGAAGATGCTGGGTGGAGGGTGTTTTTGAAGAGAGGAAGGAGTGAACATGGGTCTTAAAGATACCCATGTTGTACGAAGGAGGAAACACAGAGGCCGGCAAATCGTTCCACAGCCGAGCTGTTGAATCGACCCGTTATATGACAAATGTCAACCGTGTACATATATTGGGCGCGCGTTTGGCGTGTTTCCCGACTACGCACCGGTACCGATGGGATGAATGACACTAGTTCCCCAGAGCATCTTCCGTTGAAATACCGGTAGAACAAGGATAGCATTCCCACCCGACGCCTGTGCTCTAAAGATTGCAATCCGTTTGTTAAGACGGGAGAATATATCAAACGGACCGCCCATTTCTGCACAGAGTCGAGGGTGATTTTCAGGTAATTTGGGGCTCCAGACCATAGGTGGCTGCTAAATTCAACCGTGGGATGCACTTGCGATTTGTACAAGGTTAGCAGTTGTGTACTATTAAAGTGTCTGCGGGCCCTGTACAGTACGCCCATCCGTTTCTGAGAGGCTAAGTTAATCAGACATGATTGGGTCTTTGAAACATTAAATTTGTTGAAGTTATTTTCATTTCTTGAAAAAACACATTTTTTTGCAAAAATGTATAGAAATGTCACCATATTACAGTATCTGGGTGATTATTCAACATTTCTCTGAAACTGGGAGTGACAAAAAAAGGAAAAATGGCGTATATAAATCGGATTGATAATAACGTAAAGCTGTGAAGGGCTATTTACCTGAAACTGGCGAGCGTTGCCGTGATAAGCCTTGCAACAATTTAAAGCTCGTTTTATCAGAGAACTCCCCTCGCCGGCATACAACCTCCCGTTTATCATCCCTACGTTCTGCGCCCCGTAAGGGGGACAGCCTTGGAAACTAAAAATAGATTGAGGCCCTTCCCGGAATAGATGGGGTGGTCCCACCTCACCCCCCACGTGATATCTACTCCAACTAATTTATTTTCGTCATTTATGTTATCGAGGTTTCGGACTCACATAATATCATTTTGTCATTTTTGCGTGATCGGTTTTTAAATTACAATATAGATGGGGTGGTCCCACCTCACCCTCCCCAACCCCCCACATTGAAACCCTTTTAATTTGTTCGTAAGAACTTCAGTCCCGTTTTTAACCGTTTTTACGAATAAAATGATCGTATTTTAGAATAACATTTTTCTCCGTGCACGTGATAACTACTCCTACTAACTTATTTTTGTCATATATGTTATCAAAGTTTCTGACTCACATAATATCATTTTGTCACTTTTGCCTGATCTGTTTTAAAATTACAATGTTAATAAATTGTTATTATAATGTATAATACACATTCTTTAAAAGGTAAAACTAAAGGTCCTTTAAGGGTAAACTTAAAATAATTCGTAATCTGCTCTTTCATAGATGAAGCGAATTGAAATATTAAAAAAAAAACTTCTTACAAATTATGCTTTATGTTTACACGGACAAAACTATTTATCTTATTCAAACAAATAATTCATCTTGATATTTTAAAGCATAATTAGCAAAAAGTGTTTTTTTTCCTGAAATATTTAATTTAGCGCCATCTTTGAAAGTGCTAATTATGAAATTCTTTTAAGTGTACCCTTAATATAAGAATTGACTTTTAAATAATTTCTAATTTACGTTTTTCAACAAGTTTTATGATTGATATAGCATAAACTCAGTTAAAGCTATGAAATTATGAACTTTTGATAGGTTTGAAGTCATCATATATTTATCACTTATTGTCAATATTTAATCTATTTATTGAATTAATAACATTATATATTTTCAAACATTATTTAATAACGTAGGCCTCACTGAGCGCCTTGCCCGTGCTCATGTCCCTCGTTTTACAATATAATAAAACCCAGAAATATATAATTGAAATAAAATAAAATAAATTACAGAGATAATGGCCGTAATGAATAATAATTAATGTATGTCTTCGTTAAAGTATGTTTGATTTTATGTTTTCAATTTCTTCACGTGTCAAGCACATTGGAGAATCAAAGAATCCTAGCATCCTCTACTACGTACAAAGTACATATCCATGTAAACTTGAATAAACTTCTAAACCGAGCTCGTTGCAAAAGTAGATTACGATTAGAATTAATGAATTCCTTGACCTTGTCCACAAAATTTTCTGCTTTACGTTAATAAATAGCCTTTTTTCCTTTTTATTAGCTCTGAAATCAAGATTCAAGAAGATTTTTTTCGTGTTTTATTGTTGTTACGGGCGTGTCAGGGTGGAAAGCTTTCGCCTACCCCGGTTAAAAGGCTTTATTAGCCTTGAAGCTCGAAGCTCGCAAATGTTTATATATTATATTTCCATACGGCTCCGGATTCTGACGTTCTGACCAAAGGAAATGGCTCGTGCCTGGAATAATTAAGCCAGGGGATCATGCGATGGCGATGGCGATGGCGGTGGCGGATTTCGATCTGCTTTGCATGCTAACTAATAATAATAATAATAATAACTGGATGACTTGTATAGCGCCGTTTTTGTGAAAAATCACCTCAAGGGCGCTGTACAAATTAAAAACAAACAACGAAAATGCTTTTGGCCGTGAAAATCTAAAAACGTACCTTAGCAATCTAGTTCGCTGAAAACTCACTGACCGCCACTGCGGAGTGGCCCCCTAGTTATATATAAAAAAAACTTTATTTCTGATTCCGTACAACATTTTTGCCTAGATATTATTAATCAATTTTTTTGTATGGACGTGTCAACGGTCGGTATATTAAGTTTTAAATTTTCATTTGCGAATATTTATAATATTTTTTTAGGTGTGGTAGGTACTTAGAAGCATGTAGTATAAAGTAAATCTATTCTTATTTTTTTTTTTTAATATTTAAAACTAAAATGTACGTGACATTTCGCTATGTCGACCCTATGGAATAACAAGGTTCCAAGTTACAATTTGGGCTGATTTGAGTTATTGATTGAATAATGTTCCCACTGTTCTAATCTTTATTTCTTCTATAGACACCAACATCAAAATGCATATTAAAGGAAATAGAAAATGTCAAAAGTTCCAACTGCGTCAGTTATTTCCTGTAATTTGTGCAACAATATTCCAACTCGGCATGGAACCTTGTTACTCCAACTTTAAAATTTATATTAAAAGATCACTTCGCACTTTTCTATGCACAGCGTTCCATCTGACAGTGTCAAATTTCCGCGCGTTGCTATTTTAAGAGTTGGGTAGAGTAATTAATCAATCTGCCCTGATGATGGACACTGTAACGCTATGCGTTGGGTTACAGGAGGAGGGGGCGCAACATGGCATTGAAAAATCTCAAATCATATAAAACTTGTATCCTAATTTTAATTTAATGGGGCTGTGTTATTGTTTTTGCCGTTTATTAATGAATTCTTATTATTTTTAATAATCTATTTTATTACATTCCAAAATTTCATAATAGTGGATATTAACACAATTTTATAAGAGAGATGTGTATAAAAAACTAAATTATTGTAAGTTAACAAGGTTCCATTCGGAGATGGAACCTTGTTAACTTACTTGAAATCACTTCAATTGAATAACAAGGTTTCAACTGATAAAATTGTTTTCCAGATTTCATACTTCTAAGCTTAAATGATTGTTAATGATACTTAGAATATAAGTTACAACTAACCGTATTTGCATACTCAAAACAATATAAAGTTGATTATGTATCGAAATATAGTCATTCAAAACTTTGAAGCCCGTTTTCTCAGAATAGGGCGGCAGTGTCGGCACTAGATGGAACCTTGTTATTCCATAGGTCGATGTGATAACTTACTTTTTTCCAATTTGTAGAAATTTCTCTTTTGTAAAAATTTGCAATTTTCGACTTCTTTTTAAATAAAGTTGACTTTTCGTTCAGTTCTTTCAGTTTTATTATTATTCACCTTGTCTAACATTTAATTGAACGTGCATTTAAAGATTATCATAATATATTGACCCGAGAAACTATTCACTTAAAAACGATAAAAAAAGTTTTTATAGATATTTCACTTTCGTTAAAAGTATTAAGTATTCGGTATTCAGTGCGTCTAATAATTCCAAGTTGTCTGTCTCTCTGAATAGCCTAATAATTCCAAGTTGTCTGTCTCTCTGAATAGCCTAAACGTTTCAGATTACATCGCTAAGGGGAAATGGTAAAAAGTTTAAAAAAATACAACCATGGAATTTTTTATGTTGCTTCGTCCGTATTAAGTTTCGTATTTAACCCCTAAAAAACCGCAAAGTCAAACATTAAACCGTGGGTTTTAATAGGTACTTTTTCCCGCCCACCAATTTTTAGGTTTGTAAAACTATGATTGTTTGACTGACTCCGTGCTTGCATTAAAATGTTTTAATTTATGTTATCTGATATCTATCCACCCATATTTTTTTATAATGTTGCGTGTTTACAGTTTACAGTACCTATACGGGGTATTTTGATAAAGATTATAATTTCTCATTTTCCGTCCTCTCCTGTTTATCCCACTGCTATGAAGTCCAACCGTGCGTCCTCCGCATCTGTACATTTTTCCTTCTATTAATAATTATTGATAGGAGTAATACACAAGGCAAAACTCAAAACCATTGCATTATAATTTATTCTTCTTGTAATATTCTAACGGCTTATGTTCGGTTTAAGTCAGTGCAGTAAAATTGAATGGGTAGGTACATCCAAGCCATATTCAAGCATACAGAAAAGTTCGTCGTGTATGTGTTTTGTATTTGTAAGCAGACAGCAGACAAACCGTTAGAAACAATTATAGGATATTTTATATAGTCCGTAGGTATTTGTGAAAAATTATCTCAGAGCTCTGTACTGTACATATATTACTTTCTAGACTTATCTAAATATTATGTACAATCTGGTACTAATGGCGGGTCACTTTAGATAAATAACTACTAGAATTACTGAACATGGTTAACACGTGCATGGATATGATTTGAGATTTTCTCATCCAAAGGTATTATTGTGATTTATTTTTGGGGTATCACACCGTGTTGCGCAGTTCAGTCACCAAATTTCAAATAGAAAATAATGCCTAAATTTAAAAATGGTTTTTCACTTGGCGGCCATTATTATTGATGGGACAATATATAAGGTAAGTTTTTCTTCTTATTTTTATTTAACCCAAACCAAGAACTAAAATAGGTTCTTAGGATTTTGGTTTGGGTTTAGTTTTTTTGAAACTACTAATAATAAATAACCAATTTTCATTATATTATATCAAAACCATTAACAAAATACGTCAATAATTTAAAACGAATAAATTATTTATTGAGTTAGTTAGTATATAATATAAACTTATATGCACATGATTAGCTTTCATTTTATAAAATTATATTTTTACGGTAAGCGTAACATCTCTTTTTAAACACAACTATTGGACCAGCGGCTGAGAATAAAAGTTTTAAAATGCTTGCAACTGTACAGGGAGGTTCCAATGAGAAAGATCAATTATTCCCAATGTATCAATTTTTTTAAATTATAAATTTAATATCGATTCATTTCATTAAAAACTTGCTTTCATATATACCTACATTCAAGTAAGCAATAAAAATGCTCAAAACGCACGATGATAAATTATTAAATATCGTGTACTTCTTGTAAGTATTTTTTGATCATAAGTATTTATGATTTTTCAATAATGTCTAAACAAAATAAGTGAGTAAAAAAAAATTGAAATATTTTAGTTTGTAAGACCTTAAATAAATAGAAAAACTGAGGTATTTTTGTAACAAAACACGTTCTCGGATTTTTTTTTGATGACTAAAACTAAAATTCTGAAAACTGCGTTGACTAGATTATGTATTGATTTATTTTGTTGTATGATTACCTATATGATTTGAAATTTGTGTTGTTTAATAGAATCTATCATTTGAAAATTGAACAAATCTGCCAACGATCAACGGTATAACCTTAGGACCAGTTGTTTCGGAAAATTTCACGTTTGAATTTCCTTCAAATCGACATTCACCGAAAAATTGGGTTGTTTCAACCTCCGTCAGAAGAAATTTCATCGAAAATTCCATAGGACCAGTTGTTTCGGAATTCCCTTCAAATTTGAATTTCCTTCAAATTTGAATTTCCTTCAAATCGTCATTCACCGAAAAATTGGGTTGTTTCAACTTCCGTCAGCAGTAAATAGCAACAAATAACGTTCGATAAATTTGAAAATTTTATTCAAGTGTTCCACGCCGAATCACAATTTTGACGTCTGCGCATGCGCCTCCCATTATTTCTCTAAACGTCCGGACTCGGCTGATCACATTCACATCACATTTCTATAGTATTTTCACTGCTGACGGAAGTTGAAACAACCCAATTTTTCGGTGAATGACGATTTGAAGGAAATTCAAATTTGAAGGAAATTCAAATTTGAAGGGAATTCCGAAACAACTGGTCCTATGGAATTTTCGATGAAATTTCTTCTGACGGAGGTTGAAACAACCCAATTTTTCGGTGAATGTCGATTTGAGGGAAATTCAAAAGTGAAATTTTCCGAAACAACTGGTCCTTAGTATATTATTAAAAATGCACTGTTTTTCAAAATTTTAAAACTGCGTGTACCAGATAAAATAATAATCTTTCAAATTCAATTTATGTTTTTTGTAAAAAAGAGTCAATGCGTCTAGAATTTGATTTAAAAAGGACTAATTTCCGGTATTCTTAATTCTGCAGACATTCGGGCATTTCGTCATACATCTTTAGTCCTCTACATTAGGCAGTTTTTTATCTTTCTGGGGCTGGTCACAGTGGTATCAACGTAGAGTAGGTACTCGCTACAATTTGTACACCCGCACAAGTGAATTGTAAAGGTGTACCTATACCTATAACAGGTTACACCAACACACTACAGACTACAGAGGTGTCAGGTCGCCATTCTTATGAAGCGGAAGTCGTACAATCATAGCCCTCATCGCCGGATAAAATAATGTGTTCATTAACTCTTTGTAACACTGCAGTAGGTACTAGGTACCTACCTAACTTAACTAGTAACTGTCTCTGCGTAAACATTACCTACCTACTATCATCTTCTTTCTTCTTTATATACAAAAATTCTCGCGTCACAATGTTCGTCTAAGATAAACTCCGAAACTACTTAACCGATTTTGATGAAATTTGGCTTACTGTGTGTAATTTGGTCCAACTCAAAAGATAGGATAGTTTTTATCTCGATAATTGACCTCAATATTTATTAATGACATTTATAAATGTTCATTAAAAGATAATAATGTTAATAGTTAATTTGTAAGTTCACACTGTAATAGTTAATTTGTAAGTTCCATAAGTTTCTATATGACGGTGTGAGTTATTTTATTGATACAACACTTGGTTAGGTAACCATCCAGTAGATGGCGTTGTGTTTCGTTAGCCACAGCAACGCGTGGCGGGGTCAGCTAGTTTTTTATATCTCTGACGCAGACCGCAGACCCTTTTTATAGCTCCTTACACGCCTTACAAACATTGCTTGATGACCCCTAAATTTAGAGAAAAAACATTTACTACGATGTTTATCTTACTAATATTATAAACGCGAAAGTTTCTATGGATGTATGTATGTTTGTTACTCTTTAAATCGAAATTTAATTAATGGATTTTAATGAAACTTTACAATAATATAGCTCATACATCAGAATAACATATAGGCTATAATTTATAAAGCTAGCTATTTATTTTCAATATATGGAAAATAATAATTATTGTTTAATAGAAAACTTTAAAATTTGAGAATGACATTTTGCAAAACAATGATTGTTAAATCAAAATTCTATTTTGGAAAATATTTAAATTAGTAAATTTATTTGAAGTACTCGCCTAATTATCGAATCAAGAATAATACATATTTTAAATAAATAGGTGAAGTATTTTGGTATAATAAGCGTAGATGGGACCTAGGAAAAGAAAATAGATTACTCGAAGTACTAATCCTACGCAGACGAAGTCGCGGGCAGAAGCTTGTTTATTATAATTGGAAGAAATTCATAAATACATACACTAATTGGTTTCCAATTATGTATTGGTAAATATGGGGTTTTTATTCACGAACAACGCATTTTTTTGATACTATTTAAGTACTCGTAAATTTTTGTGTAAGTGAGTACTTCTCTGTGGTGAATAAATTTATTTGAAACATCAGTAGTATTTTTAAATGCCTTTCAAATGAAATTATCGATTATTCCATCACTAGTTTCGCACCTACATAAAAATGTCACAGTGGGTACCTGCGTACAAATATTCCAGCTATTGTAAGACTTTTCCAGCGAAGCAGGAAAAGTCTTACAATAGCAATAATAAAGCAGTAGGTGCCAATTTACGCATTTGCAATTAATTCAATAAAATATCCAAACGTTTCGAATTTCGATTACGTTGGACCTTCTGTGAGGAAAATAGTTTTAAATTTCCTTGAAAATTATATTCTTTCATAAAATTAATTTCATTAAAATAAGAAAATACCTATAAGAATCTCGTTTAGATATTGCGTCAATTTCAGTGATCGTAAATTATTTCACAAAAAATATTTCATAGTCGATTGCTAAAAATAATTTATGTAGACATGTAACTGGTGGATCTTCCACCATCAGCGGAAAGTGGCAGGTAATACAGGGAGTCAGGGTATGTACCTACTTGACTTTCTTTAAAATTGGTAACTGACATTATTTGTAGATATTAAAAAATCTAAATGAAATTATGGTCTCCGGTGACACTTTTGATCATTGGTTAAAGTACTTGTCTTGTAAATCATGTAACTTGTGATGGCCATTTTCAATATTCAATTCGATTGTCGGATCTGTTGTTTCTATATAGCCTGCTAAAAAATAAAGTAGATAGAAATAGAATAGAATCTTGAATTACTTACTATCCGTCATTGGTTTAAGGCCTCGGCCAGAGTGAGGGGCTTATACGGTAGCGAGAGCGGGCGCGAAATATCAATCGTATGTAAAAACCCGTTGCGGCCACACTGCGGGAAGGCGCGACAAGCGACTGGTATGGGCGATTTTAGGTACTACCGCCACCACGCAAGTACCCGCCTGTTCAGTCTGGCCGAGGCCTAAATTTTCCAAAGAGGGCGCACCAGGCACACTTCCCTTTTTCATGTAGGAGCCAACAACACAAATGCAGCAAATAACTCACAAATTACTTGCGCAATCACAAGTCACACCTACTACGAAAAATTACTACACTTAGACATTTTTTCACGATTCCTTGCAAAGATACAAAACTAATTTATTAAATTTCTTACCGTGATATAATTTTTTTTAAAACTACTTACACTTAATCATTCATTAAACTTTTATCAGTCAATTACAATTAGCGAACATATAATTCTTGATTTTAAAATGTCTCTTTACCTCCAACCACATTCTTCCTTTTTATTAATATTATTCATCCATTCATTAATTAAATTTTAAAACCCCTTCACATCTCAGGAGAAATTACCTAATGTATATATATAGGGGTTTTAAAATCCGTTGGCCAGTGAAAACAATGGACGTATACAAGCGGCCTTAAGCTGAGTTTGGTGACCAGATCTAAAAAGCCAGATACTTCCTCTTCTCGTCTCCTTCTCCTCTTCACTACAATCATCCCCCAATTTGGGATGCCATGGTCTCACTGTCTCCAGACGGTTGGAAGCAGTTTGGACTCATGTGCGGTATTCACATAAGTTACGCGAAATTGAAAACCACACAGTCTACGATGGTTGCATAGAACGTAGTAGTCTTTGGTTGTGTAGAACGACTAGCAGTCAGTCGGGTTGAGTTCGATTTTCGATTCATGCAGAGGGTACTGACTTATTCCCTTTACAAAACAAGTTATCCCTAGTGAAAAGCTTTTAGGTATAAATGTTTTATTAAAATAATTGAATTTCACAATTAATTCATTGTGCTATTATTTATTCCAGTGGCCTATCAGTCCCCGGCGCCCCGCTCAGCCCCACGCAGACCTTCGGCTCCATCCGCTCCCTGTCGGGGCCCCGCGAAGTGGCTAGCTTTCCCCTCTCGCGCACCCCCACTCCCCCACCGCACCACAAGTAAGCACCAATCTACCTACAGTTATAATATTATCCGCCGCAAAATAATACAATACCTCTGAATGGTGATATTGTCTCTCCTCTCGCATAAAGTCCCGTAAACCCTTCTGGATGGAACGAGAGAGGCTCCTCCGGACAGCCCTTACTCCAGAAGACAGGGGGTGATTGAGAGGCAATCGGCTACCATGAGAAATGTCCCCATCCAATCTCTTGCACGACTGCACTGAGATATCCTAGATACCCAGGCCATTGGCTTCTACTGCCTTATAAACTCTGGTCCCCATCAATAGGATAAGTTTCTCCCACAGCCGTTATGCCCACAAGATGCATAGGTGGGGCCTTGAAGATTCGGCGATGTATGAATGACCACTGAACATGTATTTAACGAATGCCCGCTCCATTCATTCCCCGGCGGAATTGATAGGGTCCACAGAGCGACACCTGAGGTCCTAGACTTGCTCGCACATCTAGATGTCCCCATCTGACCTCCCCACCATAAGAAAGAAGAAGAACGAATCATCAGATTACTACTATTCCATTTAATAAAGGTCACCAGGATTGCCTTTGGTTCATATTTGGCAATGTCTCCTGATTCCACAGCATTACTCACTGTCTTCCCAACAAGGCAGGGATATCGGTACCATAGGTTCATCAGTGTTTCTTCAATTTCTCTTCAGATTCTAGCCTCACAACCCCAATCGGGGATGCTTTAGTCTCACATGGTTGGGAGCAGTTGGGACTCTTGTGCAGTATTGACATTAAAAAAGAAATAAAGTGTTGACCCCTTTTAATTTTAAGAAATACACATTATATGTCAATTTTTACAGGTATATTTTAACAAGTTTTTGGTTTTTCCAGTACCAATTTCTGCGACGTAGAGAGTGCCCTCAGCTCGCCGATGCCTTCGGGAGACCAGGCCGAGACATTCGCCTTTGTCTCCCCTAGCAACGACTTCCACTCGGTGGAGTGCAAACTGACCACCACACAAGAACTCAACAAAGTCAAAGACATGCCCGCAGAGAACGAACTGTTAACAGACTCCTTCAGAAAGTCTGACTCGGCTTCCATATCGTCCGGCAGAAAAACAGTCTCTGTAATACTGCCCACATTCGGCAAAGGCTGATGTCCGTTGAGTTCCGACGGACAAGACGTGTAGGACACGATGGGACTCATGTCGTAGTGAGATACTTTAGTGCGGGACTAGCATTTAAGAGAGATGTTAGTGTGGGACTCGCGTCTAAGTGAGATGTTAGTGCGGGACTCACCCCTAAGTGAGATACTTTAGTGTGGGACTCACGTCTAAGTGAGATGTTAGTGCGGGACTCACCCCTAAGTGAGATACTTTAGTGTGGGACTCACGTCTAAGTGAGATGTTAGTGCGGGACTAACGCCTAAGTGAGATACTTTAGTGTGGGACTCATATCTAAGTGAGATACTTAGGTGCGGGAAAGACAGAAATTCGATATACGCGTGTGGAAATCAAATAAAGTTTGCTGTGAATTATTTTATGTTTAATATGCTAGTCCTAAGTCGTGAAGCAACCATTGTTTGTGTATCGTGTCAAGAATGTGTTTACTATTGATGATGCAAAATAGAATTTAACTTTTTTTATGTCTGTGTGTTGTGTGTACATACCGAGCTAAGCGTTGTTTTGTATCGATTAATTAGATGTCCACGAAGTTGTTCTTCCAATCTTTCTTTGTTTAAAAGAAACCGAAGTAAACAGCAAATCAGACCGTTTCCGACATTGTTAAGTGTGAATGAATCCAATTCGATGGTAATATCACTTGCATCCATTGTTACTTCGACTAGTTACATGTTCACATTACATATCTTCATAAGAAAGCAATACTGCCGTAATAGTCTTAATAATAAAGCTGAAAATATTATGTAACATCATCACGGAAGTAGCCACAGTTTCAGCAGGATTGCTTTCCTGCTGTGTACAATATTATAACGAATAAAAATGTTTATAAAAAAAAAAAACAAATTAAAATAGGTCTCAGTAAAAAGATAGGAACCTGTTAGATGCAAGTAGGTTGGTTTAGTCCATTTGCAGTCAATTATCACTTTATGGTTGCCGTTGGGAACTCACCAGAAGTGAGGGATGTCTTGTTTAATTGTAATAATAATGTTGGATCCACATCCGTCCACAAGAGTGCCAACTGAGGTATTGTGCCATAGCGGAACCTTATCATGTTGTGCTTTCATTACCTATACATATTAATCCTGGACTCGCAACATTATTACATAAAATTAATTAGCTTTTCAATCAGTAAGGAATCATTCATTTGTACAGTGAGGTCGTTAAGACGCTGAGAAATATGATACGTAATAATACTATAATGTCTTATGTGAAACATTGCTTTCCTCCTTGGCTCCTGTCCAGATGACTCTTGTTTTATGACAAATTATACACGATGGCGTGTTACCAATGTATTTATAAATGGACAATAAGAGAAAAACAACACAATAAAAAACAATCATTTAATCTGACTACATATTGTAATAATATAGTCCACACAATAAATTTAAAAATCTCAAGGATTAAAATAATATTTAATTTAAAGGGGTTCTCACCATCTTCCCAATAGCTTTTCTACACTAATAACGAATATTATTAAAAATAAAAATAAAATACTCGCAGTGGTTAGAAAACTCGGCCAACTTATCCAATATGTAGCCACTATTCATAAGTTCGAGTACTGAATTATAAACTCCAACTTAATAAATAAATAAACCGTAAATATTCATTATTAGTGTAGATAAGCTATTGGGAGGATGGTGAGAAACCCCCTTATTGGAATAACTTTTGAATGTTATACACATCAATGTGATATTTAATCATTAAAGAAGATAATATTAATGAATCTAAACGAAATATGAAACAGTTCAAGACAGATAATAACAGTCGCAATAATGATTAGATAAATATTCATTCCAGACTTGTAGAAAAGTCAATAGGTCTCCCATATAAATAAAATATACTATCTATGTTACAAATATATTCCAGTAGAACTTTGTAATCATACAAAAGAAAGCAGCTAACAAAATATGGGAATTAATTGAGGAAAATATTGGTAATTCTTAAATTTAAAAATGAGATTGTTATAAATGACTAAAAATAGTTGGATCCAAATGCGACCATTACCTTTTAATCTGTGTCTTGTTCTGCGTCGTGTTTCGTTTAGAGTTATTAATATTATTATCTTTGTCTCCAATGATTAAAATGATATAACATAATATTGATATAAGCAGGCCTACTTCTCTGCTGGCGTGCTGCTGGCGTGCTGGCCGAGGCAAGAAACCATTTGGTTTACTTTAATTTGCATCTGGATTCTTGCAAAACACATTTCTTGTGTGACCCACTTTCAGTATTATTTAATATGCTCAATTTGTGTTTGGTTCAGAACATCTGCGTACGCATATAATAAAATTACGCACACAAACATACTTGGAAGGGCGTGCGTTACCTTAAAAAGACAGAGAAGAACTCTCGTACTATGATTATAGTGGATGTTTTATCCAAGCAAAAAATTTTTGTGATTTGTGTACATACGAGTTTGTAAAATAACAGATGTATTGTGTCTACTGTATTTAGTATTTTGAATCGGTAAATTATTGTGACGTGCTTAAAATAAATTCTATAATATAAAACATGAGTTTGATATTTTAAGGACAGCTCATGAATGTTGTTTCTGCCAAATATTTTAGGCGAGTGATAAATCTACCAATAGTCATTTGTTGCAATAGTTAAATCAGGATGTTTACCCATAGAGAAAGTTAAGTTAGAAGGGACGTTTCGTACATCCTTGTCAAGTAAAAACTCGCTTTAAGGAGGTATTTCACCACCTCCGAGTAAACTGTTGAGTAACTTTAACCATAGGATACTCATCTTTAACAGGTAGCGTTTGGTGAAAAAGATAATACAGTGAAACTCTCTTAAGAAGTTTTCCTGCTTAAGAAGTGTGGTTTTTTCGGTCCCTTGAAGACTGAATGGCCCAATTTATCCCACTTAGTGGTTTGGCCAGTCTACTGTAGAGAATTATTTTATGAATTATTCGGGCCGCAGTAAACAAAGTCTGCATTGCCAACATGATAGTCTAAGAAGGTTGAACGGACAGGGAACGAGAAGAAGAAAATAAGGTTTTCCCGCCTAAGAAGTATACTTTCCGGTCCCTTGGAAAACTTCTTAAGAGGGTTTCACTGTATATGCATGGTACTCGATGAGTAGTGCTAATCCAGCAGTTTACTTATTTAGAGGTGGTAGAATACCTCCTAATGGCAACACACATATAATTTCCTGCCTAATTTTGTAATTAAAGTTTGCTTCTTTATAAACGATACCACCGTTTATGACAGACTTCTTATTAGAAAAAGATTTTTTAAATATTCAAAATACAACTTACATAAATATTGGTGTTTTTTATAAACGTTTATGTATGTGAAATGTATTATTATGAAATAGGTAACATGATTTTGTTGACTATTTTATATAAATTGTGAAATAATAATAATAATTGCTCTTATGACGTGACTTGAAGGTTTAGAAGATTATTATTAAAAATACGTTGTGAACTCTGCCCAACTCTAAACTCTTCTCCAATTGCTTTTATGACGTGACTTTATATTCAGATAAATATTATCAAAAATACGTTGTGAACTCTGCCCAACTCTAAACTCTTCTCCAATTGCTCTTATGACGTGACTTCATATTTAGATAAATATTATTAAAAATACGTTGTGAACTCTGCCCAACTCTAAACTCTTCTCCAATTGCTCTTATGACGTGACTTCATATTTAGATAAATATTATCAAAAATACGTTGTGAACTCTGCCCAACTCTAAACTCTTCTCCAATTGCTCTTATGACGTGACTTCATATTTAGATAAATATTATCAAAAATACGTTGTGAACTCTGCCCAACTCTAAACTCTTCTCCAATTGCTCTTATGACGTGACTTCATATTTAGATAAATATTATCAAAAATACGTTGTGAACTCTGCCGTGTGAAAGTGATCCCTTCTCCAAGTGATGCTAGATTTATGTATAGAAAGCAGTTATTGTTTGGAAACCATTCTCGATGTTTATAAACTAATTAATTAGGTATAATAAAACATAAAAAATGCTCATAACTTTTTATATTTCATAACAGTAATGTTTAGATTACCTTTTATGTAGTAAATAACAATTGGATTTTGTATGAATGGTACTTAACGGCAAATAAAAATACATATAAGAACATGCGTGTTTTACTATATACATACCCATACTGAAGGTAGTGGGGAGGGGAAGAGGAAGGTGGGGAAGTACCTGGGTATTCAGATCTCGTAACCAAACACGGCTAAAGCCATTTCAAGTAACGTTTCAATTTTGAATGATGGTCTTACACCAGGATGATACTGAGTGCATCTTCCACTCTGGAACGTACCGCAAATATACTATACAGGGTGTATCGGTACGTAAATCGACAAACTTTAACCAGCGATTCCTGATCATTAGTAGGTGGCTAGGCGGTGGCAAAACGAAGAATTCCAAGTTGAAAATTCGCAAAAACATCATTCGGAGATATTGAGGTTTGAAGTTTAGAATTGGTTCGTTATTACAAAAACATATCATTTCAAAAATTCAAATTTCAATATCTCCGAATGATGTTTTTGCGGATTCGTGACTTGGAATTCTTCGTTTTGCCACCGCTTAGCCGCATCCTACTGATCATATTTAGAGTAAAAAATGTTATGACGACTTTGCTCTCCGGTGTTTATATTCAATAAAAAATAAAAAAATTCCACACGCCGTCACTGTCCACATTTCCGCGCTACCCCCACCTCGCCTACCGCCGCGAGGTGGGGTAGAGTGGAGTGGCAGACAGTGACGGAGTGTGGATTTTTTTATTGAAAATAAACGTTACCAGAGAGCAAAGTCGCCATAACATTTTTTACTCTAAATATGATCAGGAATCGCTGGTTAAAGTTTGTCGGGTACGTACCGATTACACCCTGTATATTATTTTTAATTAACTAATTGTGAAATAACAAATTAAGCAAATAAACTTTATTTGCGCACGCCGGTTTCGAACCCACGACCTTCGGATTGAGAGTCGAGAGTCTGACTCCTCTATGCTGGCCGTCATAGGAGCTTGGAGCGAGTGGGACTGTGGCATCTCCAATTAAAGTACGTTGGGGAGGGGAAGGGGATGGGGGAAGAGGAAGGTGGGGAAGTATCTGACTGACTATTCAGATGTGATACTGTCTGTGCAGCCCATCAACATTTACAATGATATATATAGTCAGGTTTGAAGATAATTTGCAAGAACTGAAAAACAAAATATTATTTGTATACTTTATTAACAAAGTGCTTAACATAATATTATTTCTGTTAAAATATACAAGCCATATAATTTAAAATAATTACGTACAAAATAAAAACTAACCTATCAATCACGTCTTATTTACATTCAAACTTCATCATACATTACATAATAATATTTGATTCATCTCATTTCACAGATCTTGATGTGCAGAAGTTGTGCAATTCCACTACATATCAATTTGAGTTACCTCTATTATACTCACTATCTACAGTGATGCACAACCATTTCAGCACAAGTTTTTAACCAAGTGGGCCTTACAATACGGGCCTGCAGGCTGCACGAAAAGGGTTCCCAGGCCGCGGGTTGTACATCACTGATCTATTCATATATCGGATATATCATTGGCAAAAATTATACAAAAATTATTTTTAATTCATAAACAACTTGAATATTAGATATCTTAACCTATTTATTCATATAATAATGTAAGTATAGAGATGGTTAATACCTAGAATGGGTTGTCACCGCAGTTCCAATTACTGGAGACGGATGTTCTTTATACAGTTACTTTTGGATCCGGTTCCTCAAAAAAACCATAGTGGAGGGTTGCTAGAGAAATTCCAAGAAAAAGGAACCGCTTCCTCAAAACTTAGAAAATATTTTCCAGTTCCAAAAATAATCGGTTCCTCTGAGAATTAACATATACAGTTCCAGTTGTATCAAAAGAACCAGTTATAAGAAATCGGGTCAGGAATATTGACCATGAATAGAAGCTTATGCACAATTATCAAGCAATAATGAAAGGTAGAATTAGAGGGCACTAATAATTACTGATAACTTGGGATACGCTAAAGGCAGATGAATATTAAATTAATTGAGAGCGGCCATAAGCAAAAAGAAAACATTCCATGAAAGTCCTAATATCTGCCTAAATTCAAAGATTCACACCTGAGTTTTATGTCACAGCCCTTTTATAGTTTAAACAATGGCACACACACTGTTGTGTTTACTACAAGGTTTGATGGAACAAAAATGCAAGTTTAACTTGAAGAGGGACAATTAACTAGGTATCTCTGAATGACTAGCTGAAGGGGAAACAGAACGCCCATGAATAACAATCGATAATACTGTCCATGCAGATTTTGTCCTTCAATATTCCAAACAAAGCGATGAGCTAGTACATTAGTAGCTACTTGAGTATTAAACTTCATAGCCTCAGATTGAAAATGTATCTCTACACCTAGATCATACTAAAAGCCTCAAAACGCCAATCTGTCAAAGGCAATTTCCAGAAACAATACATAAATGTTTCATAAACAAATTTATTTGGATGACAAAGGGTTCTTCTATTACACAATGTTTCCTACAGGCGAACCCTACAAGTTCAATATTTATTGTGGTCTGTCAATATTTATCAAATATCGTGATATTTATTAGGCTAGCATATTGACGGATCACAATACATATTTATCGCAGATGTCTAGATTCCTGAATTCCATATCGTGAACCCACGGATCGTAATAAATACATTCAATATTTATCACGATCTGGAATTCCGAATTCAAATCAATCAATATTTGTATCTAGAAATCCTGTGATCCATATCCCGTCATTACGCTAGCGTAAACGTTCAATAAATATCACAATATTTGATAAATATTGACAGATCACAATATATATTGAACCTGTAGGGTGGCACTGCGATCTATATGTATGGATCGTGATATGGAATGTGAAATGGATTATAAACATTATGTAACAAGGAAAGGATATTAGAGAAACCTTTTATCCAAAAATATCCATATCTAAATATGTGAAATATTTAGATATTGTTGCTGGAAACTGGCTAAAACCAGGTTAACCTGGGGGGTGTGTGTGTTAGTTGGTGAGATAGATAGAGACTAGAGAGAGAGAGTTGGGTTTGGATGATTGTGTTGAGCGCCTATCGCATGGTGTTGGAGGACATGCTGGATAGCGAAGCGGGTCCGGATGATACGGCGGCGGTGAGAGACACTCGCTCCAGTTCTTCGTCAGCCTGGTTGTTGCGCAGCTCCTGGAGGGTGTACAGCAGCTTGTTCCAGTCGTCATGGCGGGGCAGGGCCAAGTTCTATACAAAATTTGTATTTAAATACACAAATTTCAACATTTCAAATTGCGGATCCTAATATTACTCTTTTAAGAAGTTTTCCAAGGAATTGGTGAGAAAACCTTAAAAAGTGGGATAAATTGGTCCATTCGGTCTTCAAGGTACCGAAAAACCCAAACTTCTTAAGCATGAAATTTCTTAAGAGGGTTTCACTTTAAATTGCTGGTTTCACTTCTTTCGCATGGCTAACTGTATGCGGTGTAGTCACAGCTGCTTTGCGTACATGACGCACAAATGAACTCTGATTGCTGTAATTGTGAACTGCGAGTTTGAACAACAGAACATATTGTACAAAGACCGCTGCAAGTCAGACACTGATGAATGAATGAAAAATCTCTATAACAAAACGGTAAAGGCATAAAAGATTGAATTTGGACTTTCTTTTACGGGAACAGTGCAGGCAGGCCGATTCGCAAAAAACTACACGGCCAGTTGAAGCTGGGGTTTAGCCAAATGCACATCTGTCTGAAACTTCATTGTTTTCATACATACCTCGGCCACATCGTAGACCCAAATCTTGCCGGTATCATCCCCCACGGTGATGTTGAGTCCGTTGGGGGTCCAGCTGGCCCGGTTGAGAGCCACTCCTCCGTCCACCTGGATACTGGCCGCCGGGACCTGAACACATCATATGTTATACATTGTCAGGGTCATATACAATGTATGGGATTCAATAACTACCAAGCTACAAATACAATATTGCATCAATCCAATATTGTATTTGTTAGCCTTTCTTGAAAGATTTGAGTTTTTTTTATTGACAAAACTATTTGTTAATATCTATTCATATTGCTTGTGTACTTGCGCTAACAATATTTTTTTATTAATATTTCAAAGCATAACTTGTAAAAAGCGTTTATAAGTAAAAAGTACTATACGCGCGCCATCTACGAAAGAGTAGAATATGAATTCTTTTGTAATCTCCTTAAAAAAAATTTCACCTGCAGCACTTTTCCATGTTATTATTATAAATTTTTATATATAACAATTTTTTCAACTACCATACTACTAGGCCCATGCCCATATTATGGTAGTCTCGTATTAGGTAGATGTATACTTATACATGTTACGGGTAATGCTAGAATACGAAGTAAACCTAGGTTTATCCGGGTTAACTTAGCATTACCCAATTCTGTTGGGTAAACTTCGAAAACTGACAAAAATAAAATTTAAAAAAACCTAACCTAACCTAACATTACCCGGCCAGTGTTGAGTAGATCTAGGTGTACACGGATAAAGTGCATATATCTATCAGTTTTGGAACATTACCCAACAGGATTGGGTAATACTAAGTTAACCCGGATTAGCTTTACCTCTTCTTCTAGCATTACCCGTAACATATACAAATAATCTCAGAACGTTGAAAATCTTCCCACTTCCATCATTATAAGTGGAAAATGCGGCTTCTGCAATGATGGAGGAATAAACAAGTAGAGGATCGAAGCAGCAAAGTCCGAGTGGGAACCAATAACTACCAAGCTACAAACCGGTCGGTGGTGATATTTCAAAACATGTTTTGACATCTCTAGGATTAGGATTAGTTCAACTTACCTCCGTGTCCTGATTGAGATTCCACAGGTCTAGTCTGCCAGCTCCGTCCACACAGGCGAACAAGGCCGGGTGCACCGGAGACCAGGCCACATCCAGCACATAGTCTCCACTGTCCTCAAACGAGTACAGAGGTTTGTTTTCCTGATAAATCAAAATTTAAAAAAAAGTTCAACAAGGAAACTTTACATGTACAAAATATTAATAATAAAGAAACATTTACATAATCATCGTTAGACAAGCAATACCACGAATGTGGCAATTTTCCCATTTTAATGTCATTTGATTTGTTATAATTTTCTATGAGTAGTTTAATACGATCGTAACGTGTCTATAATCAAAGAGCCAAAGACAAGTTTAAAAATGTGCTAAAGGACAGTTTTACATTAGACCAGTATTTTTCAAAGTGGGGGATAACGCCCCCTTGTGGGTGCTGGAAACTTTCAGGGGGGCAGTAGAAGGCGAGAAAGTAAATTAGGGGGCATTAAGGATATCTGCAGAAGCGCATCTCTCAATTGCACCCTGGGTTATGGTCGGTTCCGCAACGATTTCTGATAGCATTCCCATCGTCATAATTGTATGAACGTGGATTCAGTGCTGTAGCAACGTTTCTAACTAAAAAGAGATATCGGCAGCGACTTACGGTTGTTTCTAAGTGAATTCGAACTTGATATTAACAAACTCGTCGAAATGCATCAGATTCATCCTTCACATTAGAAAAGTTTTAATTCAAAGCCTTCTTTTAATGTTAATAAAAATACTTCTAAATATGATTAAGTATGAGTTTTATTTCCTCTCTTTGAAACATTCTTTGATCTCAGGAATAGGATATGGTTTACACGCTTTCTTCCTATCTATAAAATAATGCATGTTTAAAAATTATATTTGCAAAAAACTATTTTTAAGATATGTAACAGATGGTAATGGGGGGGGGGGGGAATTTTTAAAACCTCAAAGTGGGCAGTGGTCGAAATAAGTTTGAGAACCTGTGCACTAGATAGACAAATTGTGATTTCTAAAGACAATACTGCATATATTATGATGTGGAAATTTTTTCTCTCTCCTGAACAATTTGTTTCTTATCACATTTTAGTAGAATGTATTGCACAAACGACCATATCATCACTTAAAGTGAAAAATCACTCTTCTTTAAATTAATCAGCAGGCTAATCAGTAATTACAGAGTCATTACAAACATAATATTTATATAAATATTATTTTAACGTTTTAACTTAAACTTACCATTGCCAAGGAGGGTGTTAGAGCTCCCTGGTGCATGTGCTAAAATTTCGGTTTTTATTATAATGTAGAATAAGTTATAAAGATTGCTTGCTCTAAATGATTTTAAATAAAATTATTGGAAATTTTGATAGTAGAATATATTTGAGAAGATTAATGGTAGATTCAGACTGGGTCGACGTACGTGCGCATCGCTACGCCTAACAATATCTGGACTGTTTAGCAACCATACATTTTCTATGAAAATTTATGTTTTAGAATCACACTTACCACCCGTCACGATGCGTATGGCCAGTGTGATTCCAAATTATACTGGGTCGACGTACACGATACACGCAATAGCACGCTCCTTGGTCGAGCCTACGCACGGCGTGCAGGGATGGAATGCCCAAAAAAAATTTTCCCTAGATTTCGAGGTGAAATTTCTCTGAGATAAGATTTCCGGGGTACCACTTTGGAAAATAAAAACCTGTGTCAAGGGGATAGAGGGGGGGGGTCGTACTTTGAAAATATATTGAATAAAAGGTATTCCTTTATTTACATAATGTATATATGTTATTACATAAACATGTTGTATATGTTATTAAATTATTCGCAAGTGCATAGTTTTACCACCACCATTTTTATTATCTTTCTTACATAGCAATTCAATTCTGCTGATGGCAATTCTTGATTCTCAATGGCAACACTGGCAACTAATCTGACAGATCTGTAACAGCGTCCAATGTATACACACAATAATGAGATCATAATTAACAAAAGTCCCATTTCTTGCAATATTTCTCTGAAATTTTCTCCCAAGAAAATTTCTTAAAACACATAGATAAAAACGTACCTAACTTGAAACCTAAATTAAATTTATTTTTTTGAGAAGTCCACATTTACCTTTTTAGATACCTAATATCATTTTGAGTTGTCAGGGTTAAAAACAACATTGCCTGATTATATGTAAGTACATCGACAATATATAAGATTCACGGGAATTCCAGATAAAAAAAATTGCGACTAGCAATACCAGTCATTTTGTCATATGTAAAAAAAATTGGCCAGAGTCACAAATTTAGATTTTGTGCTGATTTCCATTTTCCCTAATTTTTTTTTTCTTCCCTAGATCTAGGGAAATTTCCATAGACATACCATCCCTGATGGCGTGTGACAACGTGACAAATGGTCTGAAGTTATTGCCCGTGTTACCATTTTCGAAAATAGAAATCTTCGAAATAGGCATAGGTACCGTATTGATTTTTTTTTTTGAGTTGTAACCTATTTTTTAATCGTGAATTATGAATGTAATAATATGTTTCCTGTTAATGTTCCAAATAAAATAAAATAGAAATAAATCAACAAAAGATAATTTCAATAGAATCTCGTTTTATTTTGGGGGAAGATTTATTATGAAGGAACTTGTGGGGAAATTGAACGCAATTATTTTAGAACATTAGCATTGACAACCCATATCAGTCTATTTGACATTTATTTTTTAGGTTATATTAATATTTTTATTTTTATTTATTTTTTTTTTTTTTTTATTTATTTATAAGAAAAAAAGTTTTACATTACAAGTGAACATTATGTAAAGTTATACAAATTATTCATCATTATTCTACTACTCCATAAGTTAAGCTCTAGGAGCTCGTGTTTATGGGAGGAGTATTTACATGCAAAAAAAATAAAATATTCTAAATAAATATGTAATCAAAGACTTAAAATAAATACAAACATTATTTAACATAGCTATACAATTTAGGAAAAAATATGTTTTTGAATTACAATACCAATATACTATATATTTTAACTTTCAACATTTTTTTTTTTTTTTTTTTTTTATTGAAAATTTTTTGATACAATCAGGTACATAAATAATAAAAGGTATATAACATACTTAAATATAATATTGTATGAACAAAAAAATCAATAATAATAATAATAATAAATGGTAAACTAAGGTAATATGAATAACTTCCCAACTGAATTTGAGGATGACTTGCTAAGATTATATCTATATACATAGTATAAATAGGTTTTTCGTCTCCCATTTTAAGTGAGCGGAGGCGAGCGGTAAATGTGGGTAAATTGGTGCCAGGTGCCACTGTCAGAATAATATGTGAAAATAACCATAGAGATACCGAACATAACCTTAGATGCATAGATAATACCACTCATAGATGTAAAATCAACTTATTGGAAGCGTGACCTTACCCCCTCCACATGCCACACGCCGATCTGGCCGGCCCAGACGTCGCGATGGGAATGTGTGTTTGCGAAGTTCGTTCGTCGACATGGTTGCTAAGCAGTCCAGATATTCTTAGGCGTAGCGATGCCCACGTACGTCGACCCAGTCTGAATCTACCTTAATTGGTTTACTTAAATGCAATGAAAGCAATGAATGGAAATGATTGATTAATGCTTTTCGTAATTAGTTTATACATATAATAATATAGTTTATACATACAATAATATAGTTTATACAGTCAAAATTGAAGATTAAATCAAAAAAATATAATACACATTATTAATTCTGCTAGTGCATTTGCACTTGCACCTGCTTTGCATTGTCAAACAATGTTAATTTTAGTGTAAAACATTGTCAATTGCTAAACAATTTTAAATCATTGTTAAAAAACAGGAACCCTTCAGGCCAATTTGTTTGCTTTTGGAACAACTCATATAGGTCTTATAGAAATTGTTGTCTCCCTTACCATCACGGTGAGAAATATTATCTAAACAGTGTTAGAAAGAGAAAACACTACGCTTTATATTCAAACCTAAAAGTTAACCACGAAATAATGAAAATGTACAACTTTATAAAACCAAACTTTTGACTACAATTTGAAAAAAATTAATGGTATTTTTATTTGAAATGACCAAAATTGAGGTGACTATAACGTTAATAATTGCCTAATAATATATACATATATTTTATTTTTTTTATATCAGTAATTTTAGTTAAAAAAAAAGTAATGTGAGCCATTTTTAAACCTTTTTTAGGTTGGCATTAAAAAAATTTATATTTCAAATATTATAAGTGTATTTTGAATTATAAATTTTGAAAGTGTATTTTATCGCCTTTCAAAACCAGTTTTCAGATACGTTTAGAAATGTTCCATTTATTTGGATTTTATTGCAAATATTTTGAACTAATGAGAAAAAATACCCGAGGCCTGAGAGGTTAAGTGAACCTAATGTGGAAGAAAGTTGAAGGGGGACAATGTGTCAGAGTAATAAATGATTGCGAATGAATGAAGCAAAGAGCGTGTGGTGTTCCATCCTCTCTGCCTGAGCTGTGAGATGAAACAGAGGGAGTGATTAGTAATAACATGTAGTAGATATGTATGTACCTTGAGACTCCACAGCTTGAGGGTCCAGTCCATGGAGGAGGTGAGGAAGAGGTGGGAGAAGTCTATACCCCCCGAGGCGGCGTGGCACGCGATACCCGTCAGAGGGCCGGCGTGGCCTTCGTACATCTCACTCACACCAGCACGGGTGCCGTGGCGACAACCTGAGACAGAATAATCGTAGCATTGTCTCAATGAGGACTGAGGAGAATATCAGTAATTTGACACGCCATCCGTCGTAAGCCCGCCGGCGGCTGGGTGACAGTTGAGAGGTTAAAAAATAAAATGCGGTTTTAACCCTTATGTATACAAATACTGTACAAGGACAAGGTCAGAATCACTTGCGCCAATATCATTCCAGACTTTGCTTTTTATTAGAGCACTCTAGCTCCTCGGAATGCTCTGATATTAATTTTTTATGAAATACGGCCTTAACCTCTTAACTGCCATCCGACATTCCTTTACCGCCCTACATTTGGATTATTTCCGCAAAATATTCATACCTGGTGTGCCAGCACGGTCGCTCAATATGAAGTTACCGACCGATTGTCGGTAACTTCTCATCGTTCCCTAGGACAACTGCAGATCTCAAACGTACAAACGACAGTTGATATCGAATATATTAAGGACACTTAGTCATTGTAAACTGTCACCTATTCGTTTGCGATCTGCAGTTATCGTAGGGAACGATGAGAAGTTACCGATAGCTATCCTACCGATCGTTATAGAGCAAGCGTGCTAGGGCCTCTGATAAGATTTTGTCAAAATATATGCATTTACAATAGGTTTATTAATAAAAGTTTTTAAAACATAATTTTTTTTTTTTTAAATGATAGGGATAACGCAGAATGGTACAATTAACATGAACGTATCACATACACTCGTAGGCATAGGGCGGTTAAAACTAAATGGTGATAGAATACTGGAATAAATACGGAGAAGTCCAAAAACATTAAAACAGATAATTGGGCTTTATAATATGCATTTCCCAGGGATGTCTAGTCCATAGAGGTCATCAAAATTATCAATTCATAAAATAAAATAAATAAACAAAATAAGTACTTATGTTCGGCAATCCAATACATCCCAGACAGTCTAATGGAATTTATTTTCATTTTATTCAAGGGATTTCAATATTTGAAAAGATTTAGGAGTAAAGAAAAATTGAGCTTACTTCGGGAACATGGACATGCCCACAATACACTTTCATCCGTTTATCTTTTCAAAGAAACAGTCTCAATCAGTTACAATAAACTAATTTGTCTTTAAGATAACACCTTACGTGAGTGCTTTCGGATATCCACATCATCAATAAACTACTAGATATTAATTAGTTGGTTAGGTAGGTACCCGAGTAAACATTCCCATCCTCGCTGCCAAGCACAAAGTTGTTGACGTCGGCGTGCGGGAAGGCGAGGCAGGTGACGGCAAGCGGCTTGCTTTGGCGATGCTGCAGCTCCAGGGTCTCCTGCGGCTGGGCCAGCATGTCCAGGGACCAGCTGCACAGCCTACCGTCGGTGGACACGGAGATCAGGTTGTGTGCGTTCTGCGTGCCCACCACGCTCAGGCAGTATACCGGATGCTGGGGATATCAAATCATTATTAAGATGATGCAAGGTGACGGCGAGTGGCTTGCTCTGGCGGTGCTGCAGCTCCAGGCTCTCTTGCGGCTGGGCCAGCATGTCCAGGATCCAGCTGCACAGTCTACCATTGGTGGACACCGAGATCAGGTTGTGCGCGTTCTGCGTCCCCACCACACTCTGGCAATATACCGAATGCTGGGGATATCAGGCAGTATACCGGATGCTGGGGATATCAAATCATTATTAAGATGATGCAAGGTGAGCGAGCGGCTTGCTCTGGCGAGCGGCTTGCTCTGGCGGTGCTGCAGCTCCAGGCTCTCCTGCGGGTGGGCCAGCATATCCAGGGACCAGTTGCACAGCCTACCATCGGTGGACATGGAGATCAGTTTGTGCAGAATGGTTAAGCCCATACCGCACAGTGTCCGTACAGTGCGAACATGTACCCCTTCAAGCAACTTCACTTGCCCCTAGAGATTCCCAAAGTGATCCAGGTGGACCTTCAGTGGTCCACGGGAGACTCGATAAGGGTCTACGTTGGCGTGATAAAAAAATGGGGGTCCACAAGTTGTAAGTGGGGGTCTACGAAAAATTATCTGGTTTCGATTGTTAAGTACAAAAATGTTGGCATGGCTTTTTTACCTATCAATAGTAGGCAGATAATATACTACCACTTTTAAATTTAAAAAAAAAAAACATTAAAAAGAACTTTTTTCGAAATTCCGGCAACTGAATTGATTAGTACTAGTTAATATCTAACTACTACAATTTTTTTAATTTATTTTTGTAGTCCATATTAAGCGTGTCCCGGTTTTGTAAATATTTACCGTTACTTTTCATACAAACAAGCGTACAGATGACGTCACACACCCTCCCGCCTCTTACCGGGCGTTTTGGCGGGCTTAATAAAATTCGAACTTGTAGAATTAATTTAAATATGAAAACTAACTATTAAAAAAAATATACTGGTATTTAAGTTCACATGCCCGTAAAGGTTTCTATGTATAGTGCAGTGTTTGTGTTTGTGTTAGTGTTTCTATGTCTAGAGTTATGAAATTATTTCCTAAACCATTCATCGGATTGCGATGAAACTTTGGTGACTTGTTATGTGCACACCTGTGAATGTTTCTGTATATATTATAGTGAACGCTGGCATTATGAAATTTGTTTAAAAAATAACAATAAAAATTAACGAAAAATATATGTACGTCATATAGTTTAGCTGAAGGTAGGGGAGGAGAGAGGGGTAGGGGAAATACTGGAGAGGGAAAGGGATCGAAAGAGGGGAGGTTTGCCTAAGGGGAATGAGGGAGGGGGGAATCTTGTTGGGGAACTCAGGAGGGGGACGGAATCAGGGGAGGAGTTGTTGCGGGAAAGGAGGACATGGGAGGGGGGAAGTTGGAAGGGAACTCGAGAGAAGAAAGAAACGCGGGAGGGCGCATGGGAAAGAACACGTTGGGAGGGGAGGGGTGATGGAGAGGTGGGGGATGAGAGAGAAGCACAGGGAAGGTTTGCAAAGGTAAGGGATAACAGGGAGCAAATTTGGAAAATACATGCGTCTCACACGGACAGCTGTGAAAAGGATGTGTATTTTATATTGGGAAAGTAGGGAGAAAGGGAATCTGGGAGGTGAAGGGGAAGGAAGGAGAGGGATCGCGGGAGCGGGAATGAGGGAGGGGGAAGGCAGGTAAAGTGTAAAGGGAACGCGGGAGGGGAAGATGGGAATGTAAAAAGGGGGGTTTGCGGGACAGGGGGACGAGGGAGATGGGGAAGGCCGTGAAAGTAGAAGGGAACGCAGCAAGAGAAGGGGACGAAGGAGGAGAACAGGGGGTGGCATGGGGGACGCATGGGAAAGGACACACAGAAGAGGGGTAACGGAGGAGTGAGATCGAGAGAGGGGCAAAGGAGATATTGTAACGTTAGGGGATAGCAATGGGTAAATTTGGAAAATCCATACTTCTCATACTGACAGCTGTATGTGGCCTGCTCATGGGTAGGAAAACCTTCTAATTTATTCGGGTACGCACCAGAAGGAAAAACAAAAAAATATTGTGTATCCTAAAGGACTTCAATAAACAGAATTAACACACACATTCTTTGAGCGGCATTGCAACGCAGGCCGAGTACTCGCTATTAATATATAAATGACAATTAAAAAATTTGAAGCAAACATAAATTGTCTGGAAATGCTCCATAGTGTATAGAATCAGGACACACAGGATCCCTTCATTTTTTGCTTGAACTGGAACACCTGGAAATGATTTCCCTCAGGGCCTCCAGAATATAAAACTTATACATTTTTATTGTCAAATATCAATGAAGTAGAAAAAAATTATTTTGTAATAATATTTTTTCTACGACGGCCAGATTACTAAATTCTATTTATAGGTACACTTATTAATATTAATTTTCAAATATAAACACAAAGGTGTTTAAATTTAATTGAACCACTAATTGTGCAGCAATAATTTGCGATCAATCATTCCTTGAGAGTCGTCATAGGGCTTTGTAAGATGCATGATGGCATCATGTGATGCCATCGTCACACGAGTAAAAATCTTTTAAAATCGGATGTTCTGTGTTCATTCATGTTGAATTTTCTAAAAGGGACAGTGTTCGACATCAAATAAAAAATTTGTGAAGGATAGCTTGAGACTTTTACAATCTCTGTTGATGATAAATGCAGAGTGGGGAGTCAAATATATTTTTTATTTCCTGGCAACGGGTGATGCTGTCATGCGGGAAGAAGTTAATTTTATATTATAATGATCTGTTTTAAAACATCTTACGATGAAAAGAACAGTAGATAGACTAAATGAATTTATCTCTGTACCTTACCAAAAAGAAGAGGTATTGCAATATCTTCAAATAAATGTTCAAATACTAACCGTGTGTGCTTGGGAAGATAGAGGAGTCCTCTGAATGGGTGTACGCTTCTGTACCCTGTTGTCCCATAAGACTATCTGGCCAGAATATGTTCCTCCCAATATCAGATTGGGGTGGAATCTGCAAGAGAAATGAAACAAATCCATAATTAAAGTGGTCTAAAACAAATTTACATATATATTATATTAAGAAATGAAACAACTTGTTAAAATAACAGACAAAACTGAAACCAGCTTCTCCGGAGTAACATACGCAGAAAAACTTTCACATTGATTAACAGGTTCGCTGACAACTTTGAATAGTGACAATCTGGTAAAAATCGGTTTATTGTCATTTTAACTCGTGTCATGTTTTTTGTCATGTTATGGATAAACCAATTTCATAACATGAATTTTTAAACTATATTTTTGGGAAAAAAAGCAAATCAAAAACTCCACTGTTTGGCAGAGTTGCACACGATTGTAAATTCAGCAATTCTTTCAACTCCACCTTTCTTTTGTTAGAGTTGGTAACCTAGTAGCGAAGTCCTGTTTTAACCCAACCGCTTTGCATTTCGACTGTCCATAAATTTGTTTGTACATTCTGTTTCTGTTCAAGATTCAGTAAAGATTATTTTTTGAAATGTGAAATCTTTGTGTTTATTTGGACTTTATGTGTCCAGAACTACTGTTGGTTTGGTTAGGCTAGGTTAGATTGTGTGGGATAAGACAGAAAGTGGTTACTTGGCGAAGGTGGCGCTCATGACGGGGCTCTGGCAGTGGAACACGTCCTCCGGAGTGGTCTTCTTGAACTTGGTGTTCCACACGAGGCAGACTCCGTCGGGGTCGTGCGGGGCATCCTCGCTGCTGTGGTAGGCGGCCAGCAGCAGCTCGGGGTGCTGCGCCGACCAGTCCAGGCTCGTAACGCACCGGCCTCGCGACCAACGCTCGCACAGGAACGTGCGCTTCAGCGATAGGCATGCGTCGCCGTTCTTTTCCCTGGAACCATTATATGATTGGTTATGAATACGAAAGCAACAGTTGGAAGAAGAAAACAACAGAAACTATAAGAAATGTGAAGAAACACCCATTAATTGATTTATAACTAGGTTGGTTAACCACAAATTTCAACAATATTAAGTGTATTAAATTATTATATTTTGCCTTTGTTAGAACTCAATTTGGGTACAATTCTCCATTACAACATTCATGTACGTTCTGTACAAGATATATATAACACTCTATTATGTTGGTATTTCTATATAAAATTATAAAAGATGCATTTGATAATCCAGAATTATTTGCATTGATAAGCTTTGGGCCACTAAGGGGTTCCACTACTTATTCCAGTACGTAATACTAGAAGTCAAGATTTATTTCAGTGCAATATATATAGAGGCCAATATTACACCGTGATAGGAAGAATAGGGAACTCGCTGGGAGTTGAATACCATGCTGTGGAACCAGGACACATCTCTAAATGACAATCTTTTACTTTATTCAAGGGACTCCTGTCATTGTTATTGTCAAAGCAATGAGGTGAATAACTTAACATGGTAGAAATCACGGTACAATTGCTTAAGGTTTTTGGAGACCTTTTGCCTTCATATGATATTTTTGATAAAAGCAAAGTTTAATGGTTCAATCACCATAATAGTGTCAAGTCCAGCTAACAAGCTAAAGAAAGAACGATAAAGACAGTTCAGAAAGGTTTTACCTCTGGCAGGATTGATTACACAGGGTAATAATAAGATGAGATTTAGCAGGGTGTCTCTACCTGGAGTCGTCTGTCTCCTCCCCGCCGGTGTAGTCCGTGTAAATATCCACAGTCTCGGCCAGAGCGCGCTCCATGACCCGGCCGGCCCGTGACACGAAGCGCTGAAAGTCTCCCGACAGGATGATCATCTGCTTCTCATCCTCGCTGAGCTCCCGTACTGCGGAACAGTCACATTAGAAGGCTGATATGAACTTCAGAAACTAACCATTAACGTTAGGATGGAATACAAATCTCTATTCTGGTAAAAACTCCCTTCCTTCATCTTCGTAATGCCTCTTGACATATAAATGACTAGAATGATGCGTGCAACTGTTTGTTTGTGCTGTGATTGTGGCTGAAGAAATCTGTTTATTTGAAGCACTCTTGAACTAGCTCTTGTTTTTCTTGTTTAAAAAGAATGACAAACATTCCCGGGTTACAAATAACCTGACAATATTTGAATATCTTCTATTACCACCACAGTAAGCGGAAAATATTGCTGGAATTTGTAGGTAAATAAAAGATAAATGCAGTCAATACCATTTCCTTTATTAGTTTTGAGAGTTAAAATACCCACAATCAACTATTTGTTCTTTTTTCCACTGTGTCTGGCTCTCACCCTTCAAGGGTGTTCTAGGACGACATAATTTAAAATTATGGAGAGATGGCGAATTTATATATTAATTTTAATTAAATTGGCAAACTTCGTAATTATATGGAAGATTGGAGTCATTTCCAGACTTAGGAGATGATGAACAGAGGATCAACATTTTAAATTGTTCAATAAGAAAAATGATTTTTAATTACTGACCATAAATTATGTTTTTACTGACAGTAACAATATTAGGTAAGTAAACATATAGATAATCTGTTATTCTTCAATTTATTTATTTTTTATATGAGAGTACCGCACAAAAGTCCCAAATGTCTGTAGCCAGGGAGAATATGGCATCCCCAATTGGGGTATGTTGTGAGGCTGAAGGTAGCGGGAGGGGAAAGAAAGTATGAAGAAGAAGGCGGAGAAGTGGCTATCCATATCTGGTCACAAAACATGGCTCAAGCCATTACAAGCAACATTTCGATTCTTATCATTGCGGGAGAATGTAACAATATTATAATTCAAATGAAAAACTTGTAAAAAAAAAATTTGTTCTTTCTATTGCGTAAGTTTCATCTGCTACCCTCTCCTATCGGAGGAAATAAAAAAAAATGTTATAAGCACTGAAAAAATACAAAGAATTATAAATGCCTAAATAATAATATAGTTTGTGATCTCACCTTCCTTCTTGTCATCGTCCTTCTTGGGCGCCTCGGTGATGGCGGGCGTGACCTCCTTGACCTGCGGCAAGCCGTGCGGCAGGATTCCTGGCGGCAGTCGCGAGTGGAAACCCCCCGGGCCCCCGGCACCTCCTCCGGCGCCAAGCGAGTGATCCTCCTCTTCCCCTTGGCGAGCGTAGTCGTCAAACGTCAACACTGAAGCGGTCAATAAGGCGGCACACGTACGCGCACATTCCTAACTAGCACTAACCTAACAACCTTAAACTCAGCTTTCATCACCAAACAATCTTCAAACAAACTTGACTTTATTTATTTACTGACCACTGAAGAGATAAACCAATAGAAGTGTGCTGTGTCTGCTTGAAGTAAGCTCAATTTTTTCTTACTTCTGATTGATGAAGACTTTTTAACCTTTAGGAGAGTATGGCCGCACCGTTTGCTTCCGTAAAAAATATGCGTAAAGGAGTATGGACGCACACGGTGCGGCGGTGTTCGAAACAAACCTCATATTAATTTTTAATATAATATTAATACCTACATAATTTTTATTTGTTATTAATATCTCATTAAATTGGTTATTTTGGTATGATATAGGTATTTTTTTAACAAAGTTTTTTTTTATAATACACACTATAAATTTTTTTTGTAAAAACATCTCATTCTTTTTTTTCTCTCAAAAACTCACTCTCTTAGAGGTTAAATATCGAATTGAGCTGATAATAAAAGTAATTGACCTGTCTGGGTCTAGGAGTTGAAAGACTTGTGTAAATTTGAGACACCACTTTTCTTTGAAATCAGTATAGATCACACTTCTTGGGATATCTGTCCAGTGTAAATGTTAATCCACCTTTCAATTGCAAAATATTTCATAATCTTATCTTAATTAATTTTACTAGCTCCAAACAAGTTTATTTCATGGATAAAATAAATCAGATCCGTCGATGACGCTACTATTTAGACAATATTGTATTTTTGTAATTTATGTCATTGGGACTTGAACCCATCGTATGCAACATAACTTAGAAGGAAATAATTTATAGCAACATAATATTTGCTTAATAGTTCTAGTAGGCCAGTACTGCAGTACTTTTGGAGTCTAAAATGTACACAACTCAATCAACATTCGACTATTGAAAGCTAGTTATAAGAATAATAAACTAAATGTGCTGTACACATAATGCAGGGGAAATCTAGCTCACAGGGAAATCACATAAAAGAAAGAATAGATAAAGAATGAGGGCAACAAGTGGCAGGAGTAACCAACAATGATGGGGATAAATGACCAGTATGAATTTAAAGGCAAAAATACTCAGTACAAACAAATTTAAAGAACAAAACATCAAACAAAAATGAACAGAATCCACAGAAACTTAAATCTTTTCACTAACACTTTTAAGTAATTATAAAAACCAATGAAAATACAATTATCTAATCTGGGAAATAATATAAAATGTACGACTACACGTATAGCAAAACAAAGCCAACCATATCACAAGTTTACAGCAAAGAAAAGCAAACTCTAGTGTAAGGTCTCTGTAAGTCTAAGATACTATCTACTCATTAGCAAACAAACTAAACAAATGTACTCAAATAATGGTGCACGGAAATAATATACTAATAGAGTGCACTAGAAAATACAGAAAAGATACTTTCCCGAGCTCTCCACTGAAAGGTGGAAATAGTTTACTATAATATTAATATATAGTAAAGTATTGAATAGAAAAGAATACAGTATAGCAAGGCAGCAAGCATATTTCAATACATAAGTAGATACTACAGGTCAACTAACTACAAGTGTGTACTTGAAGTAACATGCGCAAGTTACAGGGTGATGATTACTTCCACGCTAAAATGATGGCAGTTAACAGTTGGACTGAGCAGCCTGAGCAGCCTGAGCTCGGCAATATGTATGTTAATGAGAGTGGTTTCAGAGGTGAAACCACGCCGGCTGCGGCCCAACTGAGACCCAACTGCCCCATCATCATCAGCCAAACAAGGAGGAATGATTAACCCTACTTACGCTAAACTAAACAGCGCAGACTCCAATGCAAATCATGCTCCATTAGCGTCGGGTGTCGCCCGTGGCAAAATATTGTGTATGAAAAATGTGTCTCAGTCTAGGGACCTACCTGTGAACTCGTCCTCCCACTCTAAACCCGGGTTTAGATTGTACTCATCTTGAAATGGAGAGGAAAAATAAAACATGTCAGTACGGTGTGTTAACAATACATCTTATCTATGGAGGAACAGAAGCAATCACTCTTCACACACAGGTTCTTTACCTTCACCCTCTCGCATGACGCAAGGCGGGATACGGTAAAACATACCCGATATTCATCAAAATTTCTACGTTTAAATTGAAGGTGACAATAAGAATTAATATCCATATAGGTAGTTAAGTTGATTGAATTCACAACACGGAGTTGAGTGTAGAGAAGCGTATTAAGTGCACGGAAGAGTCAGCTCTAGACAAGGGAGAGAAGAGTTAGTAGACCGAAGCCCCGCAAGCTTTACACCACATTCCATCCTTAACTCAGAAGCCAGAACGTGTATTATACAATAAAACTAATATACACAGACAGCTATACTCCACAGACGGTTAGTCCAACTGAGAATGCACCCGACACAAGACAAACAGTGGCACTGGCAGTACTTCTGGTTAGCAGTTTAGTCAATTACTAATGCTGCGGCTATCTGTCTTTCAAACAAACTCTCTCAAACACAACAAACAGTTTGGTCTCGTCCAACTTGCAGTTTTGTCACTTAGTATTACCATCAAATCTAAAAGGTTTCTAGTTCATGCTCATGAGGGTTGAATAGAGTATTAACAAAATACACAAAACATAGAATTCCTAACTTGCCAGTGGAAGTTTAACTTCCCAATAGTATGCGTGATAATACTTGAGAAAGAATGGACCAGAGTGTATCATACAAAAGCCAAATACATTTCTGTTTCTAGCCAAACATAAAACATACAGTGTTGATGTGGGTCAGTTGAATATACATATAGATATTCGCATTTGAAATGGATCCAGGATCGAACTGAACAAGGGTGATGCAGTACTGTAGCTAATACAGCCCGCTAGTAACGATACCGACGTACTCCAGTGACTGCTTGAGTTGCCTCCATGGCGCATTCCCAATCGTAGTATCCAGATTATCAAAAAGTATTATTATATATTATTATGGACTTAAATAAGATTAGAATCTAAAGGGATGAGTGGAGAACTCTGGAACTTTTCATTGGTTTTTTATATTCCTTATAATTTTCCTACATTTCTTAGTGAGTAAGTGAAATGATTAACGAACAGCAAGAAGCTTGATTATTTGCATCCGATGTGTTGCGTGAGAGTGACTGACGTTATGATGAGTTACTTGTTAGACATTAGACACACCGGGTGTTGATTGGACCGGGAATGAGTGGCGGGGGCGGGGGCGGGGGCGGGGGCGGGTCTGTGGTGAATGTCTGTGTGAGCAGGAGGAATAATAACTTACCGTAGTAGTCAGTCGCGTGTGCTATGAAAGGAAAGGAGAAAAACATGTTTTTAGAACGATTGCAGGTCAAATAGATAACTGCTTATACATTAGGGAAAACTTAAACTAGTTCATTAATATACATTCACTACATCAGAAGATCAAATCGAAGGTAGTGTAGGAAAATAATCATTTTAAAATGATTTACAACATTATTTTCATGTGGTCAACAATTGACATTCAAACATCAAATTTGAATACGACTGCTGGGTACTGCAAATTTAACAAAATGGTGGATATGAACAAGTGTATGGTAAAATTGCAAGAGTATTTGACAAAGCTTTATCAAATTGTGGAAAAACAGTGAAAGTATTTAAAACAAACAACTAAACTTTATAGTTTAGAATTATCAAAACAGTGCTGTGTGTCTCCATGCTGTGTGTGTAGTGGAAAATATAAAGGAAAGCGAAAATATTGTTGGGATGCCAAACTGGCACTCCTGCACTGGGTCTCCTTTGTCACGGAGAAATATTGTTGGGATGCCAAACTGGCACTCCTGCACTGGGTCTCCTTTGTCACGGAGAAATATTGTTGGGATGCCAAACTGGCACTCCTGCACTGGGTCTCCTTTGTCACGGAGAAATATTTCTCAAACATAAAAGTCAAATTTAAACTATCACTGAAAGCAATAGTCTTCAAGATTGGGAAACCGTCACAGGACGCCTCCATCTATTGCCAATATAAAAATATTGTTGGGATGCCAAACTGGCACTCCTGCACTGGGTCTCCTTTGTCACGGAGAAATATTTCTCAAACATAAAAGTCAAATTTAAACTATCACTGTCTTCAAGATTGGGAAACCGTCACAGGACGCCTCCATCTATTGCCAATATAAAAATATTGTTGGGATGCCAAACTGGCACTCCTGCACTGGGTCTCCTTTGTCACGGAGAAATATTTCTCAAACATAAAAGTCAAATTTAAACTATCACTGAAAGCAATAGTCTTCAAGATTGGGAAACCGTCACAGGACGCCTCCATCTATTGCCAATATAAAAATATTGTTGGGATGCCAAACTGGCACTCCTGCACTGGGTCTCCTTTGTCACGGAGAAATATTTCTCAAACATAAAAGTCAAATTTAAACTATCACTGTCTTCAAGATTGGGAAACCGTCACAGGACGCCTCCATCTATTGCCAATATAAAAATATTGTTGGGATGCCAAACTGGCACTCCTGCACTGGGTCTCCTTTGTCACGGAGAAATATTTCTCAAACATAAAAGTCAAATTTAAACTATCACTGAAAGCAATAGTCTTCAAGATTGGGAAACCGTCACAGGACGCCTCCATCTATTGCCAATATAAAAATATTGTTGGGATGCCAAACTGGCACTCCTGCACTGGGTCTCCTTTGTCACGGAGAAATATTTCTCAAACATAAAAGTCAAATTTAAACTATCACTGTCTTCAAGATTGGGAAACCGTCACAGGACGCCTCCATCTATTGCCAATATAAAAATATTGTTGGGATGCCAAACTGGCACTCCTGCACTGGGTCTCCTTTGTCACGGAGAAATATTTCTCAAACATAAAAGTCAAATTTAAACTATCACTGAAAGCAATAGTCTTCAAGATTGGGAAACCGTCACAGGACGCCTCCATCTATTGCCAATATAAAAATATTGTTGGGATGCCAAACTGGCACTCCTGCACTGGGTCTCCTTTGTCACGGAGAAATATTTCTCAAACATAAAAGTCAAATTTAAACTATCACTGTCTTCAAGATTGGGAAACCGTCACAGGACGCCTCCATCTATTGCCAATATAAAAATATTGTTGGGATGCCAAACTGGCACTCCTGCACTGGGTCTCCTTTGTCACGGAGAAATATTTCTCAAACATAAAAGTCAAATTTAAACTATCACTGAAAGCAATAGTCTTCAAGATTGGGAAACCGTCACAGGACGCCTCCATCTATTGCCAATATAAAAATATTGTTGGGATGCCAAACTGGCACTCCTGCACTGGGTCTCCTTTGTCACGGAGAAATATTTCTCAAACATAAAAGTCAAATTTAAACTATCACTGAAAGCAATAGTCTTCAAGATTGGGAAACCGTCACAGGACGCCTCCATCTATTGCCAATATAAAAATATTGTTGGGATGCCAAACTGGCACTCCTGCACTGGGTCTCCTTTGTCACGGAGAAATATTTCTCAAACATAAAAGTCAAATTTAAACTATCACTGTCTTCAAGATTGGGAAACCGTCACAGGACGCCTCCATCTATTGCCAATATAAAAATATTGTTGGGATGCCAAACTGGCACTCCTGCACTGGGTCTCCTTTGTCACGGAGAAATATTTCTCAAACATAAAAGTCAAATTTAAACTATCACTGTCTTCAAGATTGGGAAACCGTCACAGGACGCCTCCATCTATTGCCAATATAAAAATATTGTTGGGATGCCAAACTGGCACTCCTGCACTGGGTCTCCTTTGTCACGGAGAAATATTTCTCAAACATAAAAGTCAAATTTAAACTATCACTGTCTTCAAGATTGGGAAACCGTCACAGGACGCCTCCATCTATTGCCAATATAAAAATATTGTTGGGATGCCAAACTGGCACTCCTGCACTGGGTCTCCTTTGTCACGGAGAAATATTTCTCAAACATAAAAGTCAAATTTAAACTATCACTGAAAGCAATAGTCTTCAAGATTGGGAAACCGTCACAGGACGCCTCCATCTATTGCCAATATAAAAATATTGTTGGGATGCCAAACTGGCACTCCTGCACTGGGTCTCCTTTGTCACGGAGAAATATTTCTCAAACATAAAAGTCAAATTTAAACTATCACTGTCTTCAAGATTGGGAAACCGTCACAGGACGCCTCCATCTATTGCCAATATAAAAAACTGAGTTAATTCAACATTGACACCATCTCCGTTTCAAAGAGATGTGTGCAACTGAGCAATCCCATTTTACAGATTAAGCTGATCCACAATACAAGTGGCAGATAGATGTTTAAACGTAGCTGATACAAGCGCAATAGCAACAAGTAAAACATTGGTCGAGTTTAGTTAAAGTGTGGTGTTATGCAAGCGTGCAATGCGGTCACGTAGGCATTACGTACACGTACGTTGCTTGGAGCGCCTGTGACAGAGTCGCATCCCTGACGCAGACAGACTCAAGAGTCCAGAGTACAGTGCTCAGTGTTAGTGCTAGAGTGCTAGACATGGGGGATCCGTTACCTTTCCTCGGTCTCCACCAGTCCTCCATATATCCTGCAAGTGGTGAAGCATTGGAAGAGCATCCTTTTGTTAGGGTAGCATAAAACATCAACACACACATTCGCCCGTTCCAACATTACTGGCTTTGACACGGACATAGATTATACAAATACAGCATTGCCGGACTCTCCTCGCACCACAAACCCATAGCAGTTGAGGAGTTGCCTTCTCAGATTACTAACTCAATTACTATCGATTTGCAAATTTAGATGACTAAATCTTGCACATAGATAATATGAACTTAAGTACATATTTACGAGGATCATCCGAATAAATGGTTCAATATCATTAAGATTTTTGAAAATGAGACTAAGCCAGATAACTCAATTACTAATAGAAAATTTATAAAATATGTATAGAATGATATTAAACCATTTGCAATGTTGAGCAAAACAGAGACATATACCATTTGTATTAATAGGTCTCTTTGGTTAATTAGTTGGATTAGAACAAAACAACATAATTAATCAATAAATTCACGGCCAACAAAAAGACATCAAAGACATTGAGACATTTCCTGCAAAGATTATTTACTAATACACCTGTATTTGTTACAAATTTGATACGATAAACCCAATTTAACACAATATCTTCCCAAAATACAAAAATTTACTAAATAGACACTGACCACCAATACTATGAAAATGTTTGTAGATGTGTAATAAATAGACTAAGTAGCAATAAGGAAGTTGAGTGAAAAAATATTTTGACTTATAAAAAATATGTTCAAGTAGATAACATGCAAACTTAAATATGTACTAGTATTTTCTTTTTTTTGAGTTCGTTTTCATAATTAAATTAATTCTACAAGTTTGAATTTTATTAAAGCCCGCGAAAACGCCCTGTAAGAGGCGGGAGAGTTCACCTAATTTAATTATGAAAACGAACTTTAAAAAAAAAAATTCTATTATTTAAGTTTGCATGTGTACGTTGATAAAAAAAAATGAAAAAAAACGACTTCCTTATTGAATTGAATTTACATTTAAAGTATGCCTTAAATGAAGTTTATTGGATTCATAAGTTGAGTCTCAAATAAAGTGGATGACAGATGCACAAGCAAGTACTTATGGCTCGATGATCTTTTTATCACCCTAAGTATGCTAACTTTAAAACCGCCCAGCAAGTTCGTCGGCGATCCAACCGGTTTGAAATTTTGCTTGGCGTTTATTTCGGCAGACCGCGGTGAGCAATTCGCTTCTCGTATTTGTGGTTAATCAAATGAATGGTTACCCGAATTACTGTCTTGATATTGCTCATGTATACATTAAATCTGTGCAAGTTCCACCAGATGCCAAAAATGGCAATGTTACATTAATGAGGTGATATAACTAATCTCTTGCAAGAATCCTGTTTAGCTATAATAAGTGTAACTAAATGCAAGAGTTCTTCAGTTCATCACCAACATCGAGCCGAGTAAGTTCGCGAACTTTAAAACCACAAATGTATAGCTCCTGCGTCTATCACCCACTTGAAACGTACAATTAATATGAACTATATTATACAATTTTGAGTGAAACATTGGTTAATTTTTGTGGTGTTGAATCGTTCTATGCCACCTCTTCCTTCTAGTTTTTGGCAGATGTATAGAGTGTGGAAGATGGTTTATATAATAATTGTGCAGTGTACCAGTAAATTAGATAAAATGTAAATACTCTCAAAACCGGGTACCAAGAAGTGTCGTTTACAATTTTCAACCACCTCCGTAATTAGGCAAACTCGGTAGGTACCAAAAATCAACCAATATTATACCACACGCCGTGAGAATCTTAAATCATATCTATCTGTGATGTGAAGTTTAAAGAATAACGGGAGTAGCATCCATCTTAAGCCCTTAATACGTTGTGTACATACTAGGAATGGTGCTTATGTCACATTGCAACACATAGAGTCCAGTAAGACCGGAGCCATTCCGGTTGAATCAGTGTATTATTAGTCATGATGCAAGGATTAATCAACAACTACCCCGACACGGTGTTATATACGCTTCTGTCGCTAACCCAAGCTGAGAGGTGGCATGCAAGGGTTGGAATCCAAACAAAACAACACTAGATCCTACATTCAATTATTCTACATTTGATATTTCTGCAAATGTTCAACACCTTCGGCAAATGTTTCAAAATAAAAAGAATTCAGACGTGTAAACTTTTCTCAGATATTTTCACAAAATCTCGAGACAGTGGGAGAAAGATTCATTTGACAAAAAAAAGAAGCTTTGAGAAAAGCAATTAAAGCTGATTGGTTGAAATCAAACAGTTGATCTTTTGGCAATTTTAAGTGTAACAAAATACATATCTGAGACCTTTTTATTTCTAAATTCAATGATCCCTTTTATTCTAGGCTGTAATAGTAAATTATTACTTAGCTGGGAATAATTCATGGATAGAATTAATATTGCATAATATGAAAGCGGCAAAATTTTATCACTAAATAAAATAACTAAATTATTGTGAATGGAAGTATATGAAGAAATCATTGACTTTAACCCAAATCTTAAATACTATTCAATTACTTGGAAATAAGTAAATAACTCATAAATAAGGTGGATACTTGGGATACTTAGCGGTATTCAGTCCAGGTTTATACTTTGAAGAACAAAACTAAAATATGCAATGCAAGCCACACTATGGAATATTAATTAATTGCGGCACCGGCTACGGTATGATCACATATTCCCAGATAATTTCAATGTATTTTGCAATTGCAATAAATTAACTATTGTTACAAACCAAATAAGTATTGGCATTGCCCGTTTTGATTCAAACAAAATGAATATGAGTTTAAAAATACCCTAAAATGAGTTTTGTAACTCATTGGGATTGCTCTAGCAAGAAATAAAAACAATAATATCACAACAGAACTCTGATTATCTTCCATCCAAAGATACTACTACTATAGAAGTACTCCATACTGCAGTCTCTTTATTTAAATATATCAATGAACATCCGTGTTCGTGATTAGGTTTGGTAATCAATATATTATTGAACTTCAAAAGAAACTGTCAGGATGATTGTGAACAGGCATTGAGAACACTATGGTAAAGTGTTGTAAAAATGTAACTTGTAATTTCAACCCAAACCGTGTAAGAATGACATTGGACATGTGTTTAACTAAGTAAGCTAAAGAAGAGTTCTCAAACCACATCTAAAGAAATTCTTATCAACTCAGCAAATTATCAAAAATATGATAGTCAATATCAGACGTGAGACTGTATATTTTCATAGTATCAAGGACTATCAATGACTGACATGTAATATAAGTGCTCATACGTAAGTCACAGTATTAGTTAAAAAAGAGTGCTGACAACACTTCTTCAGACCTTCTAGCTGACCCTACAAATGCCTTTAAGTATGATTATCAATTGAGACTATAACATCTGGATAAGTGACTTATATATATTAAAGGTAATCGCAGATGTTTTTTTGGAATAGGATGAAACTAACCGTCCCGGTCGTGTCCCGAAGAGTTCGCGGTCTGCGTCTGCTTGGTGTAGGTGACAGACTCCTTGGGCGGGATGTTGGTGGCCTGCACGGAGACCACACTCAGCGTCGGCATGGAGCGGCGGGGAGCCCTGAGGACATATCAATACATTCATGAAGTGACAGAGGGCGGTCTCAAATCTCCTGTGGACTAATCAACACATTCATGTAGTAACAGAATGCGGCTTCAAATCTCCTGTGGACTTATCAACACAGTCATGTAGTGACAAAAGGCAGCCTTAAAACCCCTGTGGACTTTTCAACACATTCATGTAGTGACAGAAGGCGGCCTCAAATCAATATCGCTGACTCTTTAAGGCCCTTGGCTGGCTTTCATACAGGATGTGACTAGCTACAAGAAATAGTTACCCCTGTGCAGGAGGCAGCAGGCTCAAGTCGGGGGTGCCGGTGACCGTGGGCAGCGAGGACAGCGGGGGCAGTGAGGACAGCGAGGAGAGTGAGGACAGTACCTCGTGCACGGGGGCCACTCCCAGCGAGGACAACATCTCGTCCAGGTCTCGGCGGCTCTCCCCTCCCACCCCGCCCTGCGCACGTAACTGTAACTCACACATGCAAACATTAACATTGAACCATGTAACCACAAAGAGATTTGTGAGTATATCGTCGCAAGAAAGCAAAACTGCTGTAGCAGCCAAAAACCAAATTGTTCACCAGAGCCAAAAAACTTTTCAAATTTTAGAAAAAATTATAACTTTTAAACCAGTGGTTACAGAAATACCATTTTTAAAATGCTTAGCTGAAAAAATATGATCTATCAAATGGCAATATTTAATTTTTTTATAAGTGAAGGACAATGTTTTTGGCGCTTACAGCAGTTGACTTTTTTTTTGTGTATGCCAAAAATGTTGTGAACACCGCTGCTAAATGTATGAAAACTGAAATCAACTTTATTTTCAGCTGCATAAATTTCTGTAAGCGTATATTAATATTAAAATTTTGAATAGCTGTAAATGTGTGTTGTTATTTTTTTGGGCTAAATTCGTTTGGTTTACAACACCGTAACGTACAAATAACTATAACGTACGACATTTATAATTGTAGTAAACACACTAACTTATTCTAACTGAAAAATTGTAGTGAACGACAAGTGTTATTAGAAAGCAAACAAATAAAATTTTGTAACCGCCGCGAACACTTAAATGCAAAAATGCTGTAAGCACCAACCGAACGTGTAATGTTTCCGTGTAAGTGAATTTGTCGTTTCTTTTCAAAATTGTATTTTGTCGTAACCGCCAAACGTAAAAAAATACATGATTTTGAGGTGTGTACATCAGTAAAAAACGTATTATTGACAAAAAGGCTAGTTTTTCCAACATCGTACAGTTCTTATTTATCATTGTAGTCACCCAGATAGATCGACGCAGAAAAAAAAATCCTTCAAAATGGTATATAAAAAGTCTGGTAAACTTTCGATCGAACTGGACACGCTTATTACCAAGATACTTTGTTTGGCGGCCAGCTGTCAGTTTGATATGTTGGTATTCCCGACACTAAAGAACTAGGAGCTAGATGCTAGATGATCGTCGCCGACTTCATGCGAAACATAATTGGCGCGTATAAAAACACTAAATAATTCATTTATAATAATATAATGTAAACAAACCTCTAATCAGAATCATTTCACAGTCAGAACGGCTAGAAACAATAGGGAACAATCACACTTTTTTTTTACCAAACAGCTCGAACTCGGGAGTACCGTGTGACGTCACAATGTCGCCAGTCAATGATGACTCGGTTTTGATATTTGAATTTTCACACAACTTTGAAAGTGAATTAATTAATTTAATAATTTTTTTGGTGTTTTAAGCACGTTTTTCGATTTTAGTAAACTTTTTTACATATATTAAAGCATCGATAACACTATATTACATACAGTTCATGTATCCTATTAAATTAAATGACTAAAAATAAATTAATATAATTGAATAAAAAAACAAGTCAAAACATTCATTTTTGTATCACAAACCATGTTACACAAACCTAGCGTAGCCGCTAAACTACTTGAAAACTGGGATGTTTTTCTTGCCTTGACGCGAGCAGGCGCTACGAAGGGGGCACTTTCTTTTGTATCACAAACCATGTTAGACAAACCTAGCGTAGCCGCTAAACTACTTGAAAACTGGGATGTTTTCCTTGCCTTGACGCGAGCAGGCGCTACGAAGGGGGCACTTTCTTTTGTATCACAAACCATGTTACACAAACCTAGCGTAGCCGCTAAACTACTTGCAAACTGGGATGTTTTCCTTGCCTTGACGCGAGCAGGCGCTACGAAGGGGGCACTTTCTTTTGTATCACAAACCATGTTACACAAACATGACAGTTTTAAAGTAGTTTAGGGGCTACGCTAGGTTTGTGTAACATGGTTTGTGATACAAAAGAAAGTGCCCCCTTTATAGCGCCTGCTCGCGTCAAGGCAAGAAAAACATCCCAGTTTTCAAGTAGTTTAGGGGCTACGCTAGGTTTGTGTAACATGGTTTGTGATACAAAAGAAAGTGCCCCTTTAAAGCGCCTGCTCGCGTCAAGGCAAGAAAAACATCCCAGTTTTCAAGTAGTTTAGCGGCTACGCTAGGTTTGTGTAACATGGTTTGTGATACAAAAATGAATGTATTTTTTATTAAATCACTAAAAAACTTCATAGTGTCGATATCTCGAAACGAAGCAAGATATCGAATTATTCTTCATTTTCGATTTATTTTGGATCAATTTATCGAAATCCATCGTCAAATGTCGGCGCCACGGAAATCGTACTCTCCCCTTATTTCCAGGATTCGCCAAACTAGTGCTAAAAACAGATTTTGAGGTAAACCTTTTAACATTAAAAAATTTAATGTAAACCAAAAAACGTGCCTGAAGGTCTTTATTCAATTTACTGTATTTTATTTCCAGAATTTCGCCAAACTAGTGCTTACCTAATTCGCATAGATTGTCTAGTAGTGACATATTTCTAGCTCCTCGTTATATTACGGTATTATATCGGCCATATCGGGTATACCAATATAACAAAATGACAGCTGGCCGCCAAATATTCGTAATAAGCGTGTCCAGTTCGATCGAAAGTTTACCAAAAGTCTTTTCGTAAATAGTGGCGGTTTACAGCAGTATTGCTTTCCTGAGACGATATATTAAAAATAACAATTTTAACTTTGTGATGTAAGTGATGTTTAGCGCTATTTCTGAAATTTGGCCCTTAATAGTACTTATGTCTTTTTATTAACACAACATTGTCTTGGCAAGCATTCCTTGGTTCATTTGCATATGCTCGTTATCTTGTACATACTCTTCCACAATACTGACATTTAACAGCATTAGTAAAATAACAATATTTATATATAAAGTACGCCAGACATTGTCGTTGACGACTTTACTACATCCTGTTTGCTAACTAGCAAAAATTATCTTAAATAGGGATATTTTTTTTATTAATTTTATTGTTTTTGATCCAGTCAGATTTACTTTAACAGAAAAACACAAAATCACATTATGCTTGCATAAGTAATTCAGAATACAAAATTATATAGCTTGGCATGTTTATAGATGTAACCCTCCATTTTGGCTTTGATGACTATTGGGAGAATTGTGCAATAGGGAAAAGCAATGAAAATTACTTACTGTGGCTTCTTCAACATCTTTTTGTTCCTTCTCTCGGCGTCTTCGATCTTTCTCTTCCCGCAAGGCCTGCAGCTTCGCCTTCTTCCTCTCCAGCTCCGCTTTACGGTCCGACATTATTACTTTGGGTAAATTTTTCCCCTTACTTTGCTCTGGGGAAAATCGAACACATGAAAAAACTCCGGCGGATAACTGAAACTAGGCCCACAATATTATATGAGTGCAGTAGAGCGAGACGCGTGAATACTAAGTACACAAACCTTACAACAATGGTTATTTTATTTTATAAGACAAGAAACCAGAATCACACACAATAATAGTATCGAAGTGTGACAATCGCTGGAAAATAACTAGAAAAACACAACTACACACCGAAGTCACCGAATGTAGACGTCACGTCGTGAGTAGATGTCAAAATTGATTCGCATGACGTCACCGGGTGAATATTTTCTATGACTTTTCGACCAAGCCTGCCGAACACGTAGTGTTGGGCATAGCGATGGGAATGATCGAAACTTTTATATAATCGATTTTTTTTAATCGAGACATCACAGTAATCGAATGATTAATCGATTTTTTGCTCGGAGTTTGGGAGCAATAGCTACGGTCAGGGGCAGGATTTTTGTCTGTGAGGGGGGGGGGGGGGGGTAGGAAGCCGAAAGTTATTATAGTGCATCATGTATGGCAACGCTTATTGTTTGTTGTAATTTTATTTGTTGTTTTTTGGTATGCATTTCACAACATAACAATTATTGTTAAGCTACTTAGTTCAGCCCGTTGGTAAAAATTTATGTATGTTTAATAATATGTCAATAATTATATGACATTTTTGTTCAAAAACAATCTCTAAATAACATGTTTAAATAACGCAACGTTAGTAAGTAAGTACTGCAACAACATTTCAATCACTGTTTTTCTTTCCTGGCAATGGCAAATTGGCAAATTCCTTTTTGTTTGATGGCAACATTAGTGTTATTCCTTTATTCCACGAATTTCAAATATGTGGGCATCTCACAACAATAAAATTACTAATAAGATATTTAGTTTAGCCGGTAGGTACAGATTCTCATTAATAATATTGACAGTGTGTCTGTGTTTAATACGAAGATAATAATTTTATGTCGTTTTTGTTAAAAAATAACCTCTAAATAACAAGTAGGTTATGGACACCTTTTCGTATGCAATTTTTTACTTTATTTAATGATTATCATTAAATAAAGTTTTCTTACTATAGAAATTGTTTCATTTCTATTACAAACTAAGAAACACCTGTTAATTTCAAATAAATTAAATATATTTGGTCATATAAAGCAGATATGTACATATGAAAACATATTACTTGCTGATTTTAGTAGAGTATTATTTACTGCCCTGAAGAAACTACGGTTTTAGCGAAACCCGGTCGGTATTAAATATAAAAATGGTATATACTAAGTTATTGTTTTATTTTAAATTAAATATACAATACCCAAATTGATAATACATAACCTCATAATAAACATTTTTAAATTGTTGAAAGCTATCACTATCGCAATCTTTTACGTATAAACTATACTGAAATCGTAAAACGTTACCTAAAAGTATTCATTCATAATTTAAAATTCACACATCAGGTTGATTATAACATGTACCTATAAAATATTTCGTTTCTCAAGCAAAATCACTTTCGATGACGTTTCAAGACTATGCATTCGAATTCTGACATCGAGAAGCGAGAATCGATTCCAAGTTCGATGACGTTTAAAACCGATTGTCTCGGACTGTGCATTCGAATGGATTTTGACATCGAGAAGCGAGAATCGATTTCAAGTTCGATGACGTTTCAAACCGATTCTCTCGGCCGTGCATTCGAAAGAATTTTGACATCGAGAAGCGAGAATCGATTCCAAGTTCGATGACGTTTCAAACCGATTCTCTCGGACTGTGCATTCGAATGAATTTGACATCGAGAAGCGAGAATCGATTTTTCTATGGAAATGAATCGAAATCATTCGATGGTAAAAAAGATCGAGTAAATCATCGATTATTCATCGATTGTGCCCATCGCTAGTTGGGCATATTAAAGATATTACTTTTGGAAAAATCGATGATTTGAGATATCGATTAATCTTCTAGGAATAGTATTTTGTACGACACGGGCAAATTTCTAGAAGAGGTCGACGATACGATACGAATGTGCCACCCCAGCCAGGAGCACTCCTATCCCGGTAAGACCAATATACCAGGGGGCACTTATACCGCTTTCCCGCCCTGGTATAAGTAACTTACGGTTACCTACTCTTTCAAGGCTCTCGTAAGAACTCTATTTTTTGGAATAATAATAATAAAAATATTTGGGTGATTTATGTAGCGCCGTTTTTGTGAAAAATCACCTCAGGGGCGATTCTAATTGTATATGAACGAAGCTCGATCCCCAAATGTCCCTGCATACAGTGTTATGAAGCAGTATGCAAGTGCTTTCAAAAGTACAAGTCAGCAAAGTATTATTAGCAAAAATAATTAAAAAAAAAAAAAAACACAGAACGATAATGTTTAAAAAAATAAACAGGGCTATAAGAAAACGAAAAATGAAGAAAATGATAAATTGCTGGCTTTATATCTGCAAGCATCTGCTAAATAATGAAGCAAAAAAATCTTTATTATGGAAATATAATTTTGATTCTTCTTGACTCTTCTTAGCTCTCCGAGACTCTACCTATTTCTTCTCGGGTGATCTTGCCTATTTTTGCTTCTTCTTACCCCTTCTTACTTCTTCTTGTTTCTTCTTACTTATTTTTGTCTCTTCTTTTTAAAAACAGATTTTTCAATATTACAGGAATTTGGAATAGCTACATCAATGATATAAGTTATTTTTTAAATTTTGTCATGTAAAACTATATCGGGTCTATTGTGACTAATTGGTCTGTCTGTTAGTATAGTTTTATCATAGTAAATTTTAAAGAAATTATTTTCTAAAAATGAATTTGGTTCGTATTCATAATATGGTACTATATTATGACAGTCAATCAAGTTATGTTTAATTACCAAACTTTGGTAAATTATTTTTAAAACCTGATTGTGCCTAAATGTATACTCAGACGGCGCTAATATAGAGTAAGTACAGTACAGTACAACACAGTACAGTATTCATACCGAATACTTTTTGGGTTGTCCTGGTACTGCAGTGCCACTGAGATGTTTGTAGAAGGGCGTGTTCCTGCATTCCGAGCACTACTCAAAAAACGGATCACCAGCTTTAGAACGCGACTAGCCACGAGTGAAAACGATCTTGTGATGGCAGCACTGTACTTCTGGCAGGGTCATATTTACAAGCGATGGAGCCAACTCCTGATGTCATAGTTTTAAAAAAAACTTTATTTTCATGTTTTTTTTTTCTGTATTATTTTTATTCTGTTTTATTTTACTATGTGTGCAGTATCTCACAATATATATATATATATTTTTTAAATATTAATTTGATAATATGTTCTATGTATAATATGGAGCTCGTGGGATTGCACCACCCTCCCCGAGATCTGGAATAAACAATAAAAAAAAAGAACATCCCGATATAATATTTATTTATTTATTTATACGCCTATTGTGCTTTTACATACAAAGTTATAAAAATATTCTTAAGATTGTAAGTTCACAGTTACAGTAGTAATACATAGTATAATCTGTCCATTTGACATATTATAACAGCAAGTAACTAGTAATTCATACGATGATTATTTGTAGGTATAAACCTGTTGTACAAAAATAAGAATTTGCCTACTCCTAAGGTTAACAAACGTAATTTAGCTATAAAGAAATGTAAAGTTTATATGTACATAGTAGACAGTGAGAGCAGTAACATGGTATAATACGACATAATAATATAATGTATAGTATGAGGCCTTTGAATTAGAGAGTTTACGAAATAATTGTTTAAGTATTGTTAACATAATATACCTAGATCGTTTGACCAGTTATCGTGGCCCGTTAAATCCAGGGCGTTCGCTCTGCCATTTTACATAGTTTATAAAAAATATTATACACAAAGATTATAAGTATATAATAGTAAAAGCAATAATTTAACCTTAACCATTTGACACATTAAAGCAAGTAAAAAGCAAATGAAAACATGATAGTTTGTAGGTGTAAACCTGTCATAAGAAAATAAGAATATGCCTCCTTCTAAGGTATAAAAACCAAAAATTGCTTATAAAAATGAATTTTATATGTACATATTATGTAGTAGTAGTATTAACATAATAATATGTTCTATAGTTTCCGGGAAAGCCATACATTTTCTACATAAATCATCAATTTGATTGGTATCTTTGATTATACGCTTCTTATAATTTTTGGTATTAATGACTCTTGATTATATGCTTCCTATAATTTTTGGTATTAATGACTCTATTATTATTATTATTATTAAGACCATGAATAATGAGAGGAACACTTTTCACCCCAACATAAATCTTCTTATTATTGAATGAAAACGAAAAATGTTTCTTCTTCTTCATACTTTTTTCCTTAAATATAGTATTACAGATTGCGCCACTTCCGTTTGCAGATCACATGTGAGCGAGTGATAAGTGTATATATTACGGCAGCAGCTCCGTGGAAAAATGCACGTTCACGGACGACTCAGAACTGTTCATACAGTGTGGCGTTGGAGATTTACTCGGAGTTGGGTTCGTTAATTTGAACCGTACGGGCATTACCGTATTAACATACTTCGATTGTGCGTACGAAATATTTCGATGCTACAAATTTATCATTAAAACGCACTCGACAGTACTTTTGACACAAGAAAAATATGGGGATATGGAAAAGCCAAGGTATAAACATAGATATGTGTTTAATGGATAATATTATATAATAAAGCTCCTTCTCCTCAAAAAGACCCTCCACACAGAATCCCCAAAGATGACATTGACCCAGAGGAAAATTATTTTCCAATTAAGAAAATTTATAAGTGGTGTTAATCTACAAAAAGCGATATGTTAGTATGATAGTGTGCGTCGTCGTCGACGATAAGCTGAAAATGCAATATAGGGTGTGGATAGAGATATGGTTTGAGATTTTTCACGGCCAAAAGTATCACCGTTTTTTGGAAACTTTTTGGTATTTTTTTAATAGAATAACAGAGCTTAGTTTATTGAAGAGCGGCATCGTGGTCTGCAACCGAGAACCGCTGATTATTTTAGATTGATTAAATCTGACTCATTTCGATTTCGTGTTTCGGAATCGGACGATTCGATTATGCTCATCCCTTGTAGGGCCCCTTTGTTTTGTTAACGCCATAGAAATCTGTTAGTATATTGTCATATTTTGATCAGCTATCGGCGCTTGTCACCTCCCTGACATCCGGCAGTCGGTTATTTTCCAAAACATTCGCTTCTCTTCCCAATCCACGCGGGATATGCCGCCCGTGAAAGATGACTGCATCACTGAAAAGTGTTTTATTGATATGTTGAATGGCTGTGACCGAAACAACACGATCGCCACTTCTGTAGACATCCGCGCTTGCAACAAGCCCGTGTCCAAAGTAAGTGACATCATATTTTCTGTTTTTTTATTAATTAGTACGCAAGTACATATATAGAAACAGTAATTAATCGCTGTAGATAGCTCATTAGCTGGATGTTTATTGTACGTTTGTACACTTCTAACGCCTTACCTAAGAATGTTAATTTTATGTTATCATTTCATGCACATTTATTTCATAAAAACAAACAAATATTTATTTACGTAATATTCAAATGTGCAAATTTCATGACTGGAAAATTGTGACCCACCGTTAACGTTTTGTTGCTAAAGGTATTTTGAGGGTGATGAAACATTAAAAAGGCGGTACATTTGGAAGTAGTGAAAAATAATCATTAAAATCTCCACAAGAGAGATGCATTTTTCTTCACTGTTTTTATTTCTGCTACTCTATAGTACAGTTCTATCTCTGCCATTGGTCAGCCATCAGTCTAAAGCATACAACAAATCACAAACTGATCTGCTTCTCAATATGTTTTTAAAGTGTGCAATAATTATCATCTCAATGACAAGAGATTCACGCTTTGCTTTTTCACACCTGTACCATTGCTTCGTGCATCTGTCAATGATTAGGTAAATATTAAATAATTTGTTGTTTCTTATCATAATTGTTGAAATGACGTGTAATTTCTATAGTCTGTGCGGCGGTTAGGGAAATGATAATGAGCATTAGGTTTACAACCTCAACTCCGACCGTTGTCTTCAATAATAATAGCTTTGTAAATTCACCAACTTTGGTCACTTAGGTAATCTATTTTATATTTACTCTTCATTATTTATCTTATCTCTGTGACGTCAATGTTTTTCTTTTCCCAGCCGTCTTAGTTATCATAAAAATCTTTAATTTTGCATCAGCTTTATTTGCTATTGCTAAATATAAAAAAGATTGTGATACGCAATGAATCATTCATTCTTTGTTAGAAAGGACCAATCCAATCAGACGACTAATATGCTGTAATTCAGTCCGGATAATTGGAATATTTAATTTTGCTATTGTTTAAATATAAAAAAGATTGTGATACGCAATGAATCTTTCATTCTTTGTTAGAAAGGACCAATCCAATCAGACGACTAATATGCTGTAATTCAGTCCGGATAATTGGAATATTTAATTTTGCTATTGTTTAAATATAAAAAAGATTGTGATACGCAATGAATCTTTCATTCTTTGTTAGAAAGGACCAATCCAATCAGATGACTAATAATGCTGTAATTCAGTCCGGATAATTGGAATATTTAATTTTGCTATTGTTTAAATATAAAAAAGATTGTGATACGCAATGAATCTTTCATTCTTTGTTAGAAAGGACCAATCCAATCAGATGACTAATAATGCTGTAATTCAGTCCGGATAATTGGAATATTTAATTTTGCTATTTTTTTAATCAAAATTTGAGAAGCAAAGATACAGTTATGAATTCTCTATAATAAATTAAGAACATTTATTATTTTACACAAGAACATACACATCTGGTAAACTTTTGAAATCACTGGACAGGCTTAATACGAATATTTTTTTGAAAAAATCTTTAGATTCACCTGCCGCGAATGTCTGCAAAATCTGACCAATGCACAAATAAGTGAAGTTAAGGTGTCACACACTGAAACCATAAATATGGTGCTTGTAAAAGTGTGCACCCGCCTTGTTACAAATGCTTTATGTAACATAATTTATGTCTGTATTCTATGACATTTTGTATTGAAATTTTGAATGCAGTGTCTTCAGTTTGCAAAAATATGCATTAAGAAAATGAAGATAATATATGGTGGTTCTTAGTTGAAGTATTAATCAGTTAAATATTCTGCCACGGCAAGGTGTAGGTCCTCTTTAGGTTAAGGACACATTAGCTCGGTTGGCAGAGTTCCGCCCCGGCAAGGTGTAGGTCCTCTTTAGGTTAAGGAACATTAGCTCAGTTGGCAGAGTTCCGCCCCAGTAAGGTGTAGGTCCTCTTTAGGTTAAGGACACATTAGCTCGGTTGGCAGAGTTCCGCCCCGGCAAGGTGTAGGTCCTCTTTAGGTTAAGGAACATTAGCTCAGTTGGCAGAGTTCCGCCACGGCAAGGTTTAGGTCCTCTTTAGGTTAAGGAACATTAGCTCAGTTGGCAGAGTTCCGCCCCAGTAAGGTGTAGGTCCTCTTTAGGTTAAGGACACATTAGCTCGGTTGGCAGAGTTCCGCCCCGGCAAGGTGTAGGTCCTCTTTAGGTTAAGGAACATTAGCTCAGTTGGCAGAGTTCCGCCACGGCAAGGTTTAGGTCCTCTTTAGGTTAAGAACACATTAGCTCAGCTCCGCCCCGGCGAGGTGTAGTTTCTATTTATTTATCTTTTTCAGATTTTTCTGCTTTCAGATATTCGATTGAGTTTTGCTAATATTGTCTTAATTTAATTAAAAGATTGTATTTCTTATTAAAAAGAACCGTAATGAAGTTAACCATACACATATTTAAATATTTACAAAAGACCCCTGTCTGATAGATACCATTAGTGGTAGCTGGTAGCTGGTAGCTGGTAGCACATATCAGATAGTCACGGTTGAGTCCTCGCATTGTGTAACAGCTGAATAATTAGCTGAACTTACTGAGATGTTGCATTAAATGATTCCAGTGAAAGTCATCAACGATTGTTACCTAAATACTGGATTCTCATTACAGGAATTGTTTTGTAATGGCTAAATTCATGTTTTTATGTTACTCATTACACGCTCAGAGACTTTTCTTTATTTCTATTTTAATTTAAGGCAAACTCGATAAGTTTTCATGAAATCAGCATACAAACAATCATTATTGTAGAATTTTCTAAGCTTGTCTTTAATTTATCTCTCATTGGACTGGTTATTGTTTATTCCATTTTTAGTCTTGTATATTACATAATATAAATTAATATCCCACTCTCTTCATTGATGTATTATATTTAGATGAGACATGCAGTGAAAAAATGGATTCCAGGTCCATCCATTCAAGTCCAATTTAGCCTATGATGCTTCCAAAGCTCTATTGCCGATCGACCGGAACTACAAAATTCGGTCTAGGCACAGTGCCAGTTTCAACTTAATCACTAGAATTTTGGTAATGTTTTCCAATCTGTAATACATATATTAATAAATTGTATGATAAGGAATTAGCTTCATTAGAATGAATCTAAGTATGTATTGTGGAGTGTAATTAAATGCGGCAACTGTGTAAACTGCGCATACTAATGGTGCGCTTAGAACAATACTCGAAGCATTCTGTTTATGAACTGTTGCTATAACAAGGTGTTTCTGAACTGAAGTCTATGTATAAAACACTTCACTTTGTTTTGCAAGTGCTTCAGTGCAATCATCTCTGGACCTTTTCCGCCAATAATAGAAATGGTGGGAGTTTCTTATCAAGATTAAATGTCTCAAATCATTTAAACAATAGTAAAAATTTATCAATTCTGATCATTGTATGAACTTTGAGGATATCTTTTAAGAAGTTATTTAATTTATTGAATAATTTCAGTTCAGCTGTTAAATTTTAAATCATTATTATTATTTCCGTCAATAGTTAAAACAAATCAGGTCTTATCTTTAAATGAGATCATTTTCTGAACATTGATAATTTGTGTTTTCTATAGAAACACTGCAATACTAAATGTTTCTTTACGAGTGTTAAGGTAAATGATACTACCTGATAGCTCATTAGCCAGGTATTTAATAAGTTCCACTTTAGTAATGAGTGTTGAGTGACTTGTCGGTGTGCCTATAGTAACAGAGGGGAGGAAGTTGGCTAATGAGACACCCAACCTAATGGTGCAACACTTTCATGGGAGGAGCCACTATGGGCAGACCTCTCGTTATTTCAATTCAGTTTGTTCATAAATAGAATGTAGCATTCAATTTCAAACTTGTTTTATTGGTGATCATTTGTCGACTTTTGTTCATAACATTTCAGTTTAGTGAACTGTGCGAGGTTCAGTGCTTTTTCATCCTTCAAGTTTCAGTTCTGTGTTATTTACTACTTATTTTAAATGAGTGCCTATTTATCATTCTATATTTATTATATTTTTGTGTTTTTGTTACAATTTCATTGAATGTGTGTTTTGCGTTATTAGATTAGTGTGTAGAGTTGGTATGTGTGGTGTTTAATGGTACTGCGGGTAGCCCCCTTTGCCTCGCAATACACCCCTGCGCATGAACCCCCCGGCACTGGTCCCAGCCCCCCAAGCAAGCACCTGCCCGGCCTGACAGACCCTAACCACCCACCCTTGACACCTTCTCTGGACTCCCGGCAGCCGGCAGCAGTATGACCAATTCTCAGGTACGTCTCCTATTCATTTTTAGTAACAAGATAACGGCTCTACGACAGAATGGAACCGTGATAAAACAGAATATTGCAAACTAACCTAACCTTACCTATTCTGTTATCATTTCACTTCTGTGTTTTAGCCTGTTACCCAAGATAACATAACTTAACATTCTGTGGACATTGATGAAAATTTAATATGTTAAACTAATTTTCTAATACAATAACTTTGTTTAGTCGTATCATACGAATATCCAATTTGCAAGAGGCATAAATCCAACAGATTATTTGAACTGTGTTAGTGACCAGATCTGAATAGTGAAGTACCTCTCAACCTTCCTTTTCCCCATCTCTTTTCCTTCTCCACCATAGCCATAGTTCAACTGGCTCCGGGGAACTCTTATGCAGCAATTTGTTTAATTTCACGTCGCAAAAAAATGCCTTCATCATTGTATTATCTAAGTAAATTGTTAAATGCACATAATATAGATTTAATTGAATTTACTCTGATAACTTCCATATCTACCTTTCTTTATTCACTTGTGATTCTATTGCTGATAGCATCAATGATTTAAATGGCAGAAAATTAGTTGTTACGTTTCTACCAGCTAAATGCACCGTAATGCATTATTAGTTTGTTTTATTTTATGTGAAGGAGACGGGGAAGAGAAGTAAGTAGCTGGCTATTGGAAGCTGATCATAATCACCAAACATGGCTGAAGCCATTTCCACCACCAGGAACTGTTACTGAAAGTATCTGCCACTCTGGAACTAGCCGCCGCAATTGAGTCAATCACTTGTATGATAATATTACTTGTCTATGATTCTTTATGCAGAATCATATTCTTGATTTGTTATGTATTTTCCCATGCTCCTAAAATAATAGTATTATTTTTTGAAGCGTCTAAATGTTGCTAGGTGGTTTGGTACAAACAATAATTTCTATTGTGCAAAAAACATGGTCTCACAAAGTGTACGGATTTTATTCACAATGCAACTGGCTGTATGGGAATTATTGCTTTTTGTCTTCTGTGAAACTCCATTTATTGTTATTGTTTTCCATCTCACAATTCTTGTTACTGCACCCACACAAACACACGTTCCCAATGCATACATCTTCAATTATTATGTTACTGTATTAAATCTATAAACATAGCTAATTTAAGAGGAACGGCTGGGCGGCCTTTTTCATACTAAATTTAAATTGTGATTTCAAGCCAAAATGCTTCACCAAATTGGATTGGAATTTTTTTTTAAATCAAATAGTTTAGCAAATATGTAGTATGGCTGTGTGCTACTTTGCTTATTTATCTTTCAAATTATAAAATATAGGCCATTAAAGAAATCAATTTTTCACGATTTTGATAAATTCTTCAATACAGTGGAACCTCATAACGAGCACCTCTCGTTACGAGTAATTCACATAACGAGCAAAACAGATTGTGAAAAAAATGCTCCCTTAACTAGCGACATTTCGCATAACGAGTGACGCAAGGGGAAGTCTTATCTTCACGTTACTTACTTGTGAGCAGGAATTTCCGCGCCAGTGCGTCAGTCTCTGGTTATCACTCGTTCTGCTAGTACGTTAGTGTCGCATGTGACCACACATTTTTCCAAACTTGTGTTCAGACATTATTTTTTTCATTATATTTAAAATTTTGGAACAAAAGGTTTTTCTTCACTCAGCATGTTGATTTTTAAATTTCTCTATAGTTGCAGTCGGAACATGAAAAAGGTTTTTCTCCACTGTAACGCCGGGCGTTCACTTACAAGCAACTCGATTGCCCCTCGTCAGTACCCTCCATACTATTTTGCTACACGCGTGTTCGTGCACGCCGCATGCGCTGCACTAGCAAAATGGTATGCCGGGTACCGACGAGTGGCGAATGGAAGGCGTAAGTTATGTGGATTTTAAATGGTCCCTTTCGAGAACATGTATAGCATTACCGTACGTACTAGCAGTCGGAACACGAAAAAGGTTTGTCTCCACTGTGTGTCACCTTGTGGACTTTTAAATATGCCTTTTGAGAACAATAGTTGCAGTCGTAACATGAATATAACATGTTTTCTCCACTGTGAGTAAACTTTTGGATTTTTAAAGTCTCCTTTCTAGCACACGAATGATTGCAATCGGAACAAACAAAAGGTTTTTCCCCACTGTGAGATAGATTGTGGGATTTTAAATGATCCTTTGTAGAACATAAAGATGTACTAGTTATTTGAATAAACGTTAAAAAATTGTATTTTTTGGCATGGAACGCATTATCGTATTTCATAGTAAATATATCAATATAAATCACGCATGATCGTGATTTGTACGGGAAAAATTGTTTTGCATAACGTTCCACATAACGAGTAATACTCCGGAACGAATTATGCTCATTATAAGAGGTTCCACTGTATTTGCAAATTCACTTTCTGCCCTCATTTAATTAAATGAAAACAGATCTCTTTGTATACACCACTTATTTTATCAAAATTATCAACAATGTTTCCTTTGTCACGGTAAAATTAAAATTAAGTTTTAATTTTAAATTAAAATTTTATCCTGAAGAAATTATTGGTTTTCAAACATGTAGATAATTGTTGAATAAAAGGTGATCTGCTTTCATTTAATTAATGATGTATAGTATTACAATACCTTGGCGTATTCTATAATAATAAACGTTTGACGGATAAGTTATTTATTTACAATTTAACTTGTAGCGTAAAATTACTACGGCAAAATTTGTAGGTATTTGGAGGCAGCTGCGTGTCTCCTATGTTGAGGAGATGAATGGGCCTCCGGTTGGAAGAGGAGATATCGGTGTGTCGGATATCTCCGCGCGTGCTGGTCGGAATAATAACAGTGTATGATGGTTGATGATGATGATGTATTTACATAATGCACTATTTACAAATTTGAGAGTATTTACATATGCACCGGTATTTACAAATTGCGTAAGTGTTATTCCGAGAACTACAGATGTGCTTCGCGGCGGCCCGTTGCCGACCGAATGTGTGTTGACTAAGACTGATTAAGAACGACTGACTGACTAGCTAGCTGCAGCCCATTTATAGCCCGAGCCTGGCCGGTATGTGAATTGCAGGCGAAATCGTGCACACGCTGGAAGTTTCTCGAAATTGCGGCGCGGCGCTGTATATCGTGTGTCGCAGATCCGAGCTCTTTCCAGAAGGTGGTCAAAATTATATTGCCTAGCGAGGTAATAGGTAGAGGCGGCCGTGCAGTAATAATCAGTGCCGTAACTAGGTAGGCTGCTACAGGTATAACACAATGCATGTGAGATGGTTGACGGACTGGCCGGCTGGCTGGCTGGGGCCGTATTATATAGGCGTTCTCGCCACCTCCGCGAACGGTCGGTATGCAAGAGAACCTTCGCGAGAATATGGACATGGCCCTGTGTATACTGTTGAAACTTCCAAACCTTTCTATCAAGTGGCCTGGTACAGTCTAGTACTGGACAGGTACATCGCACACATAACTGTTAAAAAAATTCTTATCTAAAATGTAAAAATAATTAAACATAAAGTAAAATTATTTTGGTAGGCCTATATTTGAATTACAAATGACCAATATTACGTTGGAACCCAAATTTGTTATATAAAATAAATTTTAAATTTCGACCCAAAAATGCTTTCTTAGATGTTCAATTTTTTAATTTTATATTTAATTTCATTTATGTAGTATATTGGGCAAGATTATTTTTTAAATAATTACCATTAAATCACTCAAAATTTTCTCAGTTACCCATAATATCACAAATATTTGGATTCTTTAATGGCCTATATTTTATAATTTAAAATACAAATCCATAACCATACTAGATATTTAGACATTAGGATAACGCACATTTGTTCTATATTTTACGACAGCGCGCCCGCTGGAAGGTTAATATCATCAATTTTACATCTTCAAATAAACTTTCTGTGAAAATTTCTCATTTTTTTTCATTTTTAACAAAATGGCAGCCAATTCACATTATGAAATTACCACTTTATATAATGGATATTTGCTAAATTTATATATCTATTTTATTCACGTGATTTTTATAGTTTTTTTACACAATAATTAAATTAAAATATGCAAACGCTTTCACTCTCAGTATATTACAGTAAGTTTGAGTAATAGCAGCAGCCAGAGGCAGGTAATAATATAAAATAATCAAGTACAGAAATGGAAAGCGGAGATTCATTAGCATTCTGTGAATCTGATCTAACTGTGTCTGTATGTCCGAAAAAAGCCTATCTCCCAGAATACTAATATACACTGTAAATAAATGTGATATATTGTATTTGGTGTGTTAGATTAATTCTATGAGCCACTTGCGTGATACAGTGAAACCCTCTTAAGAAGTTCTCGCTTAAGATGTTTTCCTTCTTAAGAAGTTTGGTTTTTTCGGTCCCTCGAAGACCAAATGGCCCAATTTTTCCCACTTATAAGGTTTTCCCGCCTAAGAAGTTTTTTTTCCGGTCCCTTGGAAAACTTCTTAAGAGGGTTTCACTGTAATAAAATAATTTAAAAAAAACAGTTCAGGGAGGATTCTAAGGCAACCAATATTTTTTTAAACTGTATAATTTATTGAAGATATTTATTACCTTTTTTTGTTACTTTTAATTAAAGCATTTTTTTTATACACCAGATGAGTGATCTTTATTGACTTTGTACTAATGTCATTTTTTATGTTCGAATAGGAACAATCAAAAGATATGCATAACATTGGAGTATATTTTTAAACATGGATTTTTTAACCCGTTACAATAGGGTTCAATTTGCAGAAATATGACAAATAATTCAAGATTGGTTTCCATGTTCCTAAAAAAAAGAGCACAAGGCAAAGTTGTCAGTTTTAACTCTTTGAGTGCCAACGCTACATTTCGTTATCCACCAGCTGATTCTATTTTCATAATAACTTATTTGTTTATGTTTTTGTAAGTCGTACCGTCTTATAATAATAATAAAAACATTTCTGTACCGTAATTGATAAACCACGTAAGTCCACTTTTTGATGCTTTTGAGTTGAATATGCAGAATTTTTCCTGTTTTTCATTACATTGATGGATGAAACAACGAAGTCGATAAACGGCATAATAACCGATTTAACTAATTACAAAAACACTGGAGTCCAATTCGCTTTAGAGAATAAACAACGGAAGTCCAGCATTTGTTGCTTATAGCAAGTCGATTAAAGTCATAAGCATAGTAAATTCAAAAAGGACAAAGAGCAGTTTACGATGTAATATTATTTTAGTGTAATTGATTTATCCCTTTCCATTTGAACTCAACTTTTGTATGTCATAATCTTTTGAATTATTCGTTTTGCCATCACCTAGCCATATTATACTAGTTACAACCAATACAGATGCTACCTTGATGCAGTGACAGGGTTTTTTTTATTTATATTAGCTCCACACAGGAGGCCCTGAAGAAAATAATTCTCATCATGATATCAATGTGGGAGGCGGGTATGGGTACCACCACCCCGGGCACCATTTATTGGATAACCAACACCCCAAGTAGTTCGCTACGTTTGGTGACTTTGCAGGGGTGCTCGGGTGAATGGGATGAAGTTTTTCTAGGTCTTGGAGGCGGATGTGTTTGCCCACCTGCTGCATGGCAGGCCGGATCGGGAGAGACTGGTTGATGGAGACCTTTTGACCTCTCCAAACGAACCTTCTCGACCCATCGCCTTGAATGGATTCATACGTCCGTCACTCCTGGACATACTGACCCCCAGATTTCTACCCACCCTTCATATCCTTTTCCTTCCCAGAACTGCCTCTCCTTCCTTTCCCTAAAAAGACCCGCTACACATCATCCCCAAAGACGACATAGGCCCTGATGGAAATTGTTTTCCTCAGGGCCTCGTGTTTGGGTGTAAAAAAAATGTTTAAAAAAAAAAACCGCCAAGATCCAGAAAAACCGCACCCTGTGAACCCGGGCACCCCTGCTAAGTCACCAAACGTAGCGAACCACTTAGGGTGGCTTATGGCAGAGGTGTTGATTATCCAATAAATGGTACCCGGGGCGGTGGTACCCATACCCGCATCCAACAAGCAGCTGCTACCAAATGGAAAAAAACGATAAAAGGACGATGTTCCTGAAAATTTTGGTTATTTAATTGGGTTCCTATAATTAAATAATATTTAATGATTTCATAATAACATGCTGTTTTATGAAAAAATACAAAAACATACTTGGCCTACCGTTTTTTATCTATAGGATAATTTTTGCTTTGTGTTCTTCCGAGTGAGTGTTTGTTAGAGCATAAACCACGGGAGTCCATGTATTTATTTAACATTCATAAATTGACATATTTGTCTTAACTTTGGCCAAAAATGAATTAAATTATGGAATATACCGTTCACAGATCTTAATTACTGCAGTTAGTAAAAAGTTATAGATCTTCAAACTTGCAGTTGACACAAAAATCACTTTCCTGAACTAAAGTCCAAAGTGGACTTACGTGGTTTATCCTCTAAGGTACAGATTTGTTTTACAATAGATTTTTACATATTTATACATCTTATTTTTTATTTAATTCATTGATTCTATTGACAAAAGGGTCAGCTGTACATTCAGGACTTCTCCCGGAAAACTTAAACTCACCCAACCACAGTTTCACCTTCTCAAACCTACCTTACACACAACACACAACATAATAAAAAGTTCAAAAATTATATTATTATGTATGAATATTAATAATTATGTGAACACTATAATATTTTATAGAAGAAAAAAAGCAACTGGTTTTCAGCAGTGCCTCTCTCTTCGTAAAAAAATAGTTTATATTCTGCATTAAGTAGTTTCCCCAGAATAGCTCAGAGAAATGATTTTTTTATTGACCCATATGGATACGGCGGCACTCAAGAGGTTAAATGTCTAGTCAAATTTCAATGGTCGATCCAGTGTGGTTATACCAAAAACAAATATTCTGTGTGCATTTTCGTTGTTTGTTTTTGGGGTGTTATGCCGTATTGTGCTACCTCCTTCTTTAGCCGACGTTTCGGACAGCGTTGCAGTGTCCATCATCAGGGCAGATCCGGCAGATCCGTCGATGTGAATTTGTAGTGTTAAGTGTGTGCTTATTTAGTTGGAAGCGATACCGTGCCGTTAGCCTTATTTCAGAAGAAAGTGAACTACTTTGAAAGGGAAATTTGGTGAAAGCGCAGTATTTACGTTAGCCTGGGGCCCGTCCACGGAGAAATGTAACGAAATTTCCAAACGAAAGTAGTGTCATCTTGTGGCGAATTCTAGAAATAGAAAAAAACCAATCTGAAGCGAATGTAGCCAATATCAAGGTATAAACAAATGGTTTTATACTTTTGTATTGAATTATTATATGTTATTAAAGTATACTTAGACATGGTTTTTTGCGATTAGCTTTGGTGTAGCCGTCAATTACCGGATACCAAGAGCTGTTGAGCTTAGCTCCGTCGTCTCTATTAATATTAATTGGATTTTTGTAGATTTCAATTGCCTCCGTAATCAGGCGTGATCTATAAGTTTTAGGTCTTCCCAGGACCTCAGGAACAAATCCAAAATAATGGCCGGTTTCAATTAAGTGCTTTGGATTTGTTCCTGAGGTCCTGGGAAGACCTAAAACTTATAGATCACGCCTGATTACGGAGGCAATTGAAATCTACAAAAATCCAATTAATATTAATAGAGACGACGGAGCTAAGCTCAACAGCTCTTGGTATCCGGTAATTGACGGCTACACCAAAGCTAATCGCAAAAAACCATGTCTAAGTATACTTTAATAACATATAATAATTCAATACAAAAGTATAAAACCATTTGTTTATACCTTGATATTGGCTACATTCGCTTCAGATTGGTTTTTTTCTATTTCTAGAATTCGCCACAAGATGACACTACTTTCGTTTGGAAATTTCGTTACATTTCTCCGTGGACGGGCCCCAGGCTAACGTAAATACTGCGCTTTCACCAAATTTCCCTTTCAAAGTAGTTCACTTTCTTCTGAAATAAGGCTAACGGCACGGTATCGCTTCCAACTAAATAAGCACACACTTAACACTACAAATTCATATCGACGGATCTGCCGGATCTGCCCTGATGATGGACACTGCAACGCTGTCCGAAACGTCGGCTAAAGAAGGAGGTAGCACAACACGGCATAACACCCCAAAAACAAACAACGAAAATGCTTTTGGCCGTGAAAATCTAAAAACGTATCATTCTGTGTGCAGTTTCATATAAATAAATAAAGAGCTTAAAAAACAGATATTTTCATATAATGACCTCACAAACTAAAAATATGAATTGGTTTAGTTAATTATAAAAAACAAACGAGGGTTTTTTTCTTGAAAAATCTTTTAATGTAAATTTTTTTTTTTGACAATTAAAATGCGTGTAAGTAACTCTTTTGTGTTAAATAACTCCCTTTTTAAGTGAGAATGAAATAAGTAATGCAGTTTGGTGTTGCGTAGAGTTGTGATGTTCACACTAATATTGATTTAATTAGATCAAGGTATTTCCCTGCAATGTGTTAAACTGGATTATTTTGCTTTGGCTTACTGTTTTGTTTACTGGATGGATTATTGCATTCACTTTGCTTACCGAAACTGTATTTTATCTGTAAAACATAAGATCTGTTTGTATGTCTTATTTATGTTGACACGATCAAGTGAATCAAAAACTATATAACACGTCAAGAGTCAGGATAACAGAAGAGTCGGGACGGTTCAAAAGTCAAATCAATATGATGGAGTTTTTTATACCCCAAACTGATGATTGCATCACTTGCTATTAGTGATGTGCACCCGAGAATATTCCCAGAGGGCCTAGTCTCTATCTTTCGGTTTCACAAACAAGCACGTTTGCCGTTTAACCTTTCTTGACGGTGCTGTCAACTAAGCGGTCACAGTTTGTATTTACTGAAATATCTTTGTAAATATACTAAACATAGAGTTAATATTTTGGGTATTCCTCCACAATACATTTATGTATTGGATTAAATAAATACAACATATACATATTTACTGAGTGTACAGCACCGGAGAGCGAGGAAGTTTTTAGCACGGTAAGGGGAAGGTTAATAAGGATTCGTAACGTAGGTACGGACGTTGTGAGAGATAGAGACTAGGCCCCCTGACCTAATATAAATTCCCAAAGTCGGAATTAAAATTTTTTTATTAAGAAAGTTATTCTAAATGAGGTTCTCTTTTTGATGTGAATGTGTATGTATTATATGTAAAGAGTCAATAACAACAATAAAATTAGTTTTAGATATCTCCAAAAAAGTCAAAGAGCTTTCAAAGTGAAGTTGGCTGAAACATATATAATTGTCTGGTGATGTCACTTTGAGATCACAATCACAATTTATGATTGGAATGGCGGTGCTGCAGTACTGCTGAAACAGTCATTGTATGTATCGTGACATCCATCATAGCTTATCGGCCAAGCGCAAACATCAACATTTTGATGGCATATACCAGGAGTGGCCAAACGGTCGATAGCGGTTATTAGTCCAGTTGATCGGACGCACGGGTCCGGCCAAGGACTCGATCCCGTACAAAAGCTTTTTGGTGGGGCCTGCTGAAAGCACCACATTATACTGAGAAAGCGAGAACGCTTTTCTCTCATGGTGTTCCAGATTTTAAGTGATATTTACAAAACTCAGAGATAGTTATAACACAGCTGACAGGTATGTGCTTATGTATGCACCTATGTTACTAGAAATCAATTAGACATAAATAAATATGTGATCCAACATCCTTTATTGAAGTAAAACTTCTTTACGCACGCTTGACTTGGGGGGTAAGCTGGCGAATGCGTTACGAAAAGTGTAATGCGTTACGTGCGAGGCGAACGGGCTGTATCACACTATAGAAGCAAGAGGGAACAGTGCGCGCGCACATTTTCTTTCTCCCTTCCTCGCATGAAGATTATTCGTAATTTCATTTCGTTCTTGAACAATTTTATAAATACTGTAGGAGCAAGAGAGAGCACACATTTTCTTTCTCTTTAGAAGTTTTACTTCAGTCGTGTGGTCTAAAGCACACTCGTATTTTCAGTTTTATTTAAATTTTTTATTATTATAAGACAGTGAAATTAATATTGAAAAAATATCTCAGTATTGATGACAACTCTATTCAAGGCAATAAAAATTAAAAATTAGATGCGCTTTTAAAAAAATCATTTTATTTAAATAATTTAACCACTCGAGAGCTTTTTGCCACATTATGGCACTATTTCCAAAACCACGGATTGCTTTGTTGCCAAAATGTGGCAAATTTTTTTATTTTTATATAGCGTCTATATAATATAGTGTACATTCAAAATATAACAAAATAAATATTCTCTAGATTCTTTAAAATGTTTTAAGGTTAAAGATTTAATAATATTTTTTTTATAAATCCTACGAATATGTGATAATAGACAAAAACTAGGTGAATTCATTGGCTATATAGAACAATAATAATCAGTTTGTAAGTCTCCATTAGGGATGTTACGAACATTCGCATTCGCATTCGCGTATGCGAATAATTCGCATCATTTCAAACATTCGCATTCGCAACAATCGATGCGAATGTTTAGCGAATGCGAATGTATGCAGGTCATGTCGTGACTCGCCCACTGTCCCCGTTTTTTTGTTTTTCGCGCAAGTGCATGAGCGCGCTAGCCGGCATCACGTGTTTCATTTGCACGGAGAAAAATGTTATTCTAAAATACGATCATTTTATTTGTAAAAACGGGACTGAAGTTCTTACGTACAAATTCACAGTGTTTCAATGTTTATTGGTAGGAAAATGTAAGAATTATTTATTGGTATACGTATGAAATTACATTACCAACAAATTATTCTTACATGTTCCCGCCAATAAACATTGAAACCCTGTTAATTTGTTTGTAAGAACTTCAGTCCCGTTTTTACGAATAAAATGATCATATTTTAGAATAATTTTTCTCCGTGTGCAGTTAGTCGCACCCCAATACACACTAAAAGGTCGTGATTTTTTCACTGAGAATACCTGCGAAGTTTTGTACCACAAAGTTGCTGAAAAAATCAAAGTTCTGTTAGGAGATTTCAAAGATATGTCATTCACGACTGACATATGGTCAGAGCCAAGTGCGAATGTATCACTTCTCAGTCTAACCTGTCATGACAGCCGGCCTTATATACGAGAAAAGGCTGCAAAATTGCTTTTTCTGAAATATGATATGCCTCTTTTGAACTTCGATTAAAATTGCTTAATTACGATTATAACTTACTGTATAAGAATTGATTTATTGTTTTTATTCTTTTACTAAAACGATGATTAATGTTGACGTTTTTTGAAGTTTTTTTTTATGTGATTCCTTAACATTTGCATTCGCACATTTGCACTCTGAAAATTCGCATTCGCTAATGTATCTAAATATCACATTCGTAACATCCCTAGTCTCCATATTCAAATTCGGAGGTATGATTTTTTCAATGTGGGCAAAAAATTTCCTTTACCAATCTGAGAAAAAAAATTTAAATTACTCTGTCGCTCCAGTGGTTATTAAATATATATATATATATTTTTTTTTATATTACTCCATACAGGAGGCCCTGAGGAAAATAATTTCCCTTGGGGCCTATGTCATCTTTGAAGATGCTGCGTGGAGGGTCTTTTTGATGAGAAGAAGGAGGGAACATGGGTCTTGAAGAGACCCATGTTGTAGGAAGGAGGAAACACAGAGGCCGGCAAATCATTCTACAGCCTAGCTGTTGAACTCAAGAACGAGTCGTAAAAACGACCAGTTCACATGTGACAAATGTCAACCTTGTACATATGTTGGGCGAGCATTTGGCGTTTTTCCCGACTATGCACTGGTGCCGAGGGGATCACCGACGCTAGTTCCTCGGAGCATCTTCCATTGAAATACCGGTAGAACAAGGATTGCATTCCCACTCGACACCTGTGCTCTAAAGATTGCAATCCGTTTGTTAAGATGGGATAAATTTAATAAATATTAAATGTATTTAAAATAAATTTGATAAATATGAAATTGGAAAAATTTTATTACAACAATAAATTTGCTGTAAAATGTAGGAAAAACATCACATGTTCTGAGTACAATATAATTTAAGTTGGTATACTGGTCTACCTCATATCACTTGTATTCATAATGCAAATTCCAGATGCGGATTCATATGCTGAAAAAAGGAAACTATCCGTGTGTTCCAAGTAAAAAAATCTAAGGAAAACCATTTTCGTGTTCTGGGTGTAGTATCAATTAAAACTGGGGGCTCACATGCAGTTTCACTATAAAGTTAAAATCAGTTTCATGTTCTGAATGATCTGTCAAAAATCCAGCAGATTAATGTGCTAACGCATTTCAAAGAAAACCATTCTAATGTTTCGAGTTATAGTTGTTAAAAACTTTGTTTCAAACAATATGCTACAAAATTCGTAATTCATAGGAAAAACCACACGCATATTTTGAGAACAATACTAATTAAAGCTGGGGAATCGCATGCAGATTCACTCTTAATTTAAAATCAGTTTTGTCTTCAGAGTTAAATTCCATCTGTGGGTTCATCTGCTGATTCATTTCGAAGGATACCATTCTCTTATTCAAAGTGCAGTTTTAAAATTCTAGTTGCAGACTATGTATGTGTTACCAGAATAAAAAAGAAAACATTTTCATGTTTGTGGAGCCTTAAGCAGGATCAATCTGAAGTTAAAATCTGCCATGTGTATTCTCACTTTTCGAGAGCGGTTATAAATTTCTGGTTGCAGAATTTGTGTACATGTTTTTGACTCGTCTACCCCCCCTCCTTCCCCGGCGCCTGAATGTTTACGTGCGGCCCGCGGGTTCCCTGCCCCTGATGTAATTAGTAGATCGCACTGAATGTACTGATGAACCTCTCATTGTATGTATCGTGACATCATAGCTTATCGGCCGAGTGCAAATATCAACATTTTGATGGCATACACTTTCAAAGTGAAGTTGGGTGAAACTTATACAATTGGTGACGTCACTTTGAGACACAATTCATGATTGGAAAGGCGGTGCTGCAGTACTGCTGAACCAGTCATTGTATGTATCGTGACATCATAGCTCATCGGCCAAGCGCAAACATCAACATTTTTTTTTTTTTTTTTTTTTCTTGCTAGAGCAATCCAGATGAGTTACAAAACTCATTTTAGGACAGGAGGAACTTACAATTCATAGGTAGGAGGTAGTAGTTACAATTTTACAAAGGTATATTGATATCATAATATAAGTTTTACATTCAGTACAGCATAAAAATAAAAATAAAGACAGGTTAAGTAGAACAAACAACAAGAGAAAACAAGTAAAGAGAGGGAAAAACTGATACGAGTATATAAGATAGAACAAAAAATGACAAGACGGTTACATATTTTCATTTTTAAATGTAGTTAAAAGTTATTTTGATGGCATATACTTTCAAAGTGAAGTTGGGTGAAACGTATACAATTTTCTCTGGTGACGTCACTTTGAGACACAATTCATGATTGGAAAGGCGGTGCTGCAGTACTGCTGTGCCAGTCATTGTTTGTATTTTGACATCACAGCATATCGGTTAAGCGCAAATATCAACATTTTGATGGCATACACTTTCAAAGTGAAGTTGGGTGAAACTTATACAATTGGTGACGTCACTTTGAGACACAATTCATGATTGGAATGACAGTGCTGCAGTACTGCTGTGCCAGTCATTGTTTGTATTTTGACATCACAGCATATCGGTTAAGCGCAAATATCAACATTTTGATGGCATACACTTTCAAAGTGAAGTTGGGTGAAACTTATACAATTGGTGACGTCACTTTGAGACACAATTCATGATTGGAATGACAGTGCTGCAGTACTGCTGTGCCAGTCATTGTTTGTATTTTGACATCACAGCATATCGGTTAAGCGCAAATATCAACATTTTGATGGCATACACTTTCAAAGTGAAGTTGGGTGAAACTTATACAATTGGTGACGTCACTTTGAGACACAATTCATGATTGGAATGACAGTGCTGCAGTACTGCTGTGCCAGTCATTGTTTGTATTTTGACATCACAGCATATCGGTTAAGCGCAAATATCAACATTTTGATGGCATACACTTTCAAAGTGAAGTTGGGTGAAACTTATACAATTGGTGACGTCACTTTGAGACACAATTCATGATTGGAATGACAGTGCTGCAGTACTGCTGTGCCAGTCATTGTTTGTATTTTGACATCACAGCATATCGGTTAAGCGCAAATATCAACATTTTGATGGCATACACTTTCAAAGTGAAGTTGGGTGAAACTTATACAATTGGTGACGTCACTTTGAGACACAATTCATGATTGGAATGACAGTGCTGCAGTACTGCTGTGCCAGTCATTGTTTGTATTTTGACATCACAGCATATCGGTTAAGCGCAAATATCAACATTTTGATGGCATACACTTTCAAAGTGAAGTTGGGTGAAACTTATACAATTGGTGACGTCACTTTGAGACACAATTCATGATTGGAATGACAGTGCTGCAGTACTGCTGTGCCAGTCATTGTTTGTATTTTGACATCACAGCATATCGGTTAAGCGCAAATATCAACATTTTGATGGCATACACTTTCAAAGTGAAGTTGGGTGAAACTTATACAATTGGTGACGTCACTTTGAGACACAATTCATGATTGGAATGACAGTGCTGCAGTACTGCTGTGCCAGTCATTGTTTGTATTTTGACATCACAGCATATCGGTTAAGCGCAAATATCAACATTTTGATGGCATACACTTTCAAAGTGAAGTTGGGTGAAACTTATACAATTGGTGACGTCACTTTGAGACACAATTCATGATTGGAATGACAGTGCTGCAGTACTGCTGTGCCAGTCATTGTTTGTATTTTGACATCACAGCATATCGGTTAAGCGCAAATATCAACATTTTGATGGCATCTTATTGATACTATTTAGTATTTTCCAAAAACCGTGAAAGTTCTGTCCCTGGCATGCTTTAATTAATCTGATGCATTTGTAAACATGAAATTTCATTGCAAGAGAAAAAGTTATTGGGATTTCACGATATATTATAGTTTTTTTGTGATTTACCGAAAACAGTGCTTTTGGAGAGTGGCATTTTTGCTTTTAACCCCCTCATTTGTTATACATCTTAATTTGAATAATACCCGCATGAAACATAGCATTAACCCTTTAAAAAATTGGCGTATTTTGTCAGAGGTTAAAAATATTCCCGCTTTGCAATAAAATCCAAATAAATGGAACATTTGTTAACGTATTCGAAAACTAAAAACTGTTTTCGAAAGGTGATAAAATAGGCTTTCAAATTTCTATATTAAAAATCACTATGTATTTTTTTAAATAAAATTTTTTTTTGCGAAAACTTTATAAAGTGTTCAAAATGGCTCACTTTACTTTTTTTTCTAACTAAAATTACTGATAATGAAAAAAAAAAAAGAATAATTATTTCATTAGAGAAATGAATTATTAACCTTACTGTCACCTCACTTTTTTTCGTTTCATGTAAAAAAAAAAAACTTAAAAAATTCACAAAGTTCCATAATTTTTTTTCAAATTGCTATCGGAAACTTTGGTTTCAGAAAGGGGTAAATTTTAATTTTTTTGTGGTTTTCTTTTAGATTTGAATATATAGTTAGTTGTATTCTCTTTCCAATACCGTTTAGATCACATTTGTGACTATGATAGTAAGGGAGAAACAACGATTTCTGTGAGACCTATGTGAGCTGGGACAAATATGGTCTCCTGTGATTAAACGGGTTAAGGAGATAGTAACGTATTTAAATTATTTTTTCATATAAGTACAACATCTTAAGATTGTTTTGTCAAAATTTAAAACAAATCGAAGCAAAACTAACTACGATATAGAACTTGTTTGAACAAAATTTTCATGATTAGTATTTGATTTTCTGGTATCCAAAACTTAAAAGCGATTTTCTGACTTTTGTCATTTTTGAAGCCGGCGAACAGTTTAAATCAAAATCTACTCGACCGATTCTTTTAAATTTTTTTTTTTCTTACATGAATGACTAGGTAATGCTGGGAGCTTTTTTATTTTATTTTCATATTTATTAATTTTATAATAGCAAATAGGCCCATTTTTTAAACGAAAATCGGTGTTTTCCCTTCTAAATGTCACCAAAAATTTTAAAATAAAAAATAAAAAAATTCTCCCAGGGAAAGTGGTTTTCTAATGATCATTTTTATTTTTTGATTTCCGATGATTCAGTCATGAGTTATACTGTTGCGCCCCTGAACATTTGCTGCCGTCGGTTTAATTATTTATATTTTGTTTGTATGTTGTACTATAATGTTATGATCAATTAAATAAATTTGTATTACCTGTATCATGTAAAAAAATTCTTAAAAATGGTCTTTTTTTAAGCCAAATTAACATTACCATCCCCTTAAAATAAATAACCCAATAATTTATAATTGGGTAGTTTCGTTAACAAGAAAGTACTTTATTCTAATTAGTTTTTAAGAACCATATGTTTTTCTTCTGTAAATCTGTCATTATGTATGTAATTCAAATAATAATTAGCACATCTCAGATTGTTGGTTGTATGGCATATTTCCAGTTATGGTTTCGTGGAGTGCGCAGCTCCAAGTTCCGTCATGTGTACGGTGTATCGTTCAAGCGTGAGCGTTGCTACGACAACATCAAGATCACGCGCAACGCCCACGACTCCAACTTCTGCGCCGTCAACCCCAAGTTTGTGGCCATTGTCACGGAAGTGGCGGGAGGGGGGGCCTTCCTGGTCTTGCCGCTGGATAACGTGAGTTGAACCAACACTAACTAGGATAAATATCGACGTTCCCGAACTTATAAACTATTTATAAATTTTACTTATTTATTTAAAATTATACTTATAAATATTACTTTAAATTCGAACAATGTCGGATCTGCTAAAAATTCAAAATCGCGCTGTTGTCTTATTTAAATTTCTTTTTGTTGACTTTTCTGAATTTTCGGAATTTTGGATGAAAAGAAGTGAAATGAAACTTTAAACAGCTCTACTGCAAAATTACAAAATCGGATCTCCGACATTGTTCTTCGGGACCGTCGATATGATTACATTTTTTATTATATTGGTTGATACTTCCTCCTTAACCTGTCATTGGCCGTACGTACTCCGGTGTACCATCGATTTTGAAAGCGATACATACCTCCCATATGGCAAACAAATATAAAAAAACATATTTATACGAATATGAATTGATTATATTGTTTCTACATAAACCTGAATATACACCCTACATTAAAACGAACAATTCAAGAGTGTTTTCAAAGAATTAATGACATTGATACTTCTTTAAAAAGTTGACAGCTGGTAAAGCGGAAAAAAGCGTAATTTCCGAATGTTACAAATAATTACTTAAAAAATATTCAGAGTAGCTAGATTAATAAAATCAACTGTAACGCCAAGAAAGATATTGGCGCAAGCGATTCTGGCCTTGTAATTCATACAGTTTCTTTATACTTATCAAATGGAACGCCCAAGATGATTTTACTCAGTCTATATATAAATGCTTTGGACATGCTTTGAATATTTCTATTTCTCAACTATGAACACACCGGTATTGTGACTCGACACAATACAGAGACAGTATCAATTACAGTGAAATTCTCTAAAGAAGTCTTCCAATGGGTTATTTTTTTAGAAAAAAATAACTTTAGTGGGAAAACTTCTTAAGTGGGAACTTCTTAGAAGGGTTTTACTGTAACTTTACCGGTGAATCTTTATTTTCTGTTTTCCGTTACAGACCGGGCGGTTAGATTTCAACGCTAGCCGGGTGACGGGACACCGTGGCCCGGTGCTCGACATCAAGTGGAACCCCTTCAACGATAACATCATTGCCTCATGCTCTGATGATACCACCGTACGTATTAATTTTCTTTTATTAAATCACAAATCTACAAGCGTGGATCTACCGATTCAGCGAAGAGTGCACGGCGGCTGGAATGAAGATGAGAACGGAGGTGATGGTTATAAGAAGGGACCAAACTCAGTGCAACATACTCGCTAATGGGACTCAGCTAAACAGGTGGACAGGTTCAAATACCTTGGGGTCGAATTCTCCAGCGACGGTCAGCAAGACGGAGAAATTGATGGAAGAATAAGTGCGGCAAGCAGTGTGTTGCGTCCTCTCTACAGCTCAGTGACAAGAAAAGCCGAACTCATTATCAAGACAAAGATGGCAGTGTTTGAAACGGTATACCGCTCGACGCTCACTTACGGCCACCAGATATGGATGCTAAACGAACGAACACGCTCTAGAGTCGAAGCTGCCGAAATGAGGTACTTGAGAGGAGTGGCAGAGGTTACGAAATGGGAACATATAAGAAACTCTACGATCCGAGATGATCTAAGCATTGAACCACTGCTACTCTTCATAGAAAAATCGCAACTGAGGTGGCTTGGGCATATACTAAGAATGTCTGATGACCGAATTCCGAAGAAAATACTGAGTGCCAATCCAGAGGGTAGACGTCCCAGACACAGTTGGGCGAGGCAACTCCAGAAACTGTGCGAGGAGAGGATGGATCTGCCATGGACGGAGGCCGAACAATCGGCGCAAGACAGGACGTATGGAGAAGCCTTGTCGATGCAATGGGTCCCCAACCCGAACAGGACAAGGGGAAGAAGAAGAAGAAATCACAAATAGTGTCGAAAGATCACAATTTATAAGTTGTCATTAGCATACCGATGATTCAGTTTGAGTTATTTCAGTTTTGAAATAATTAAGATACTCGATGGCCGGGTGGCACTCGCAGGCAGCCCTTTTCGTAGCTATGAGATTTTTCAATCTTTGATACCAATATGCATTCAATTTAATTTGCTACCTCCCACTGCTTACAGAATACAAAGTAAAGTATCTTTATACTCTAGAGCAGTGGTCACCAACATCGGCCCGCCAAACATTTTCATCCGGCCCTCCAAAAATTCCTGATTTCTACATTTCTTAATTTATGTAGGATTTATTAATTTTATGGATTTTTTCATTTGTTTGTGAATTCACGGCAGCTATATTTCAATTCATCAATCAGAATTTTATTAGCTTCGGGTAAGACCCAACGTGAAAAAAGTTGGGTATTTGAGATAACCAGAGTTTTCACTGTTTTTGGAGAATTCGGTTTTGAAGGCGACCAAGTGTTCGTTACTCGAAAATTCCCCGAACACTTTCACTTTTGTTGAAATTCTAAGAATGTAGTGCATGCAAAATAAAAAAAAGGGTAGTTCAGGCAAAAGAGAGGCCGAATCAAAAATATTTTGTATATACATACATATGTGAACAAACATTTTCGTAAATAAAATATGTAAAATCAAAAAATTGATCATGCCTAACGGATTCTAATCTCGAATCTTGCAAATTGGTACTATAAAATTAAAAACTAATTTAAATGAAATTGTTTCGTCAAAAAAGAAGCAAACTTCGCACTAATCACAATTTACACATACAGTATTAAATAATCAGTAATTTTAGCGAGAAAAAACATTCAGTAAGCCATTTTTTAAACTTTTTTATGTTTGCATGAAAAATTTTTATATTTTAAAAATTGTTATGTTTATTTTGATTTATATCTAATAATAGAAAGCTTATTAATTACCTTTCAAAAACACTTAAGTTTTCGGAAACATTTGGTAATTTTTTTTTTTTAATAATGAAGACAAACACTCCCAAGTTACGAATAACCTGACAATATTTGAAAATCTCCTACTACTACCACAGTAAGCGGAACATGTTGCTTGTATTGTAATGGAGGACTTAGCCAGGGGAGGAATCGAACACGTGACGCCCGGGTGGGACCCAAACGCGATGCCCACTCAGCCACTAATCGGTCAAATAAATAAATAATAGTAAATAATAAATTTGCAATAAAATCCAATAAATATTACATTTATTTGGATTTTATTTCAAAGTGAAAATTTTCTGACCTGACAGAATTTGCCCGAGGCCTGAGGGGTTTGTTTTATTTTCTAACTCAATGATAAAATAACATCCATACAATATGTAAAACTAAACAAAGAAATAAATAACATCCAAACAATATGTCAAACTACACAAATAAATAAATAAGATCCATACAATATGTAAAACTAAACAAAGAAATAAATAACATCCAAACAATATGTAAAACTACACAAAGAAATAAATAACATCCATACAATATGTAAAACTAAACAAAGAAATAAATAACATTCATACAATATGTAAAATTAAACAAAGAAATAAATAACATCCATGCAATATGTAAAACTAAACACAGAAATAAATAACATCCATCCAATGTGTAAAACTAAACGCAGAAATAAATAACATCCATACAATACGTAAAACTACACAAAGAAATACATTTAATAGTTGTTTTATTATTACTTTATTCCTTTTTTAATTGGGTGTAAATATAAATTAGATATTCCTAATTATAATAAATATTTTTCTTTTGTGAAATAAAGTCATAATAATGAATGTTCTAATTAGATTCTAATCCAAATAAAAGGAGCTACTAGCACACAAACATAATGGCTATGTGATGTTTTTAGGTAAAGCTTTGGCACATCCCGGATGGAGGGCTCTCCATGCACCTGACAGAGTGGCTGGTGGAGCTACGAGGACACAAACGCCGCGCTGCCTATCTGGAGTGGCATCCCACGGCTGAGAACGTCCTTCTAAGCGCCGGCTTCGACTACCTGGTGAGTTCACCTGTCACCACACTTGTACTCACTTGACTTGGAAACATACAGTTATATCTAACATACAATGAACTAGTATTAATTAGTGATGTTTCCTCTACCAGATAATAGTGTGGGACGTGGGCAAGGGAGAGGCTATGAACGTGATTGACTGCCATTCTGACGTGATCTACAGCATGTCTTTCAACCGGGACGGCTCCCTACTGGCCACCACCTGCAAGGACAAGAAGCTGCGCATCATCGAGCCACGATCTGGCATCCTCGTGTCTGTGAGTAAACCACTACATGTATTTTATAATTAACCTAAAACTACCATTGCTTATGGCTCAGATCAATGAACCCGTTCTTGACCGTCTACTCTCTCTTTCTAAATTATGTCATTAAAGATCGGGCTATAAGGTGTACTTTTTTGATTAGATAAATTAATTTGGCATTTTGTCTCTCAAATAAGACTAGAAAACATAGGTCACTGTTCTTCAAATGGCAATACTACAAGTATCACACGCGGTGGAAATGTAAAGCTTGTGTAACCTACAATTTTGTATAAAAATAAAAACACATAAAAGTGGGAAAAATATTTTTTCATTGCAATATACTCGCTGATTTAAAAATTATAATTGCATATAATATGTAAATTATCCCTTTGCAATTTTGTGTTAACACAATGAAGAATAACAATAATGTAGTAAAATAAAAAGCCGTTGAGAATTTGCTCACATTTATTTAATACTGGCTGAAGTACCCAGCGTTGCCTGGGCTTTAGAGCATCTACCTTGTGACAAATAGCACTGATGTCAAAACTATATATAGCTTTCGGAGTGAGACCCTTTTTTATTTTGTCTGGAGTTTCGAATTTACCCTCATCTGTTTCGCTCTCCTTGACAATTCGCCTGATGGTACTTTCTGAATTGACTGCCAAAAAAAAAGTACTATGATAGCTAACAATATTGTATATTTTAGAGGATACTATAAATATTTATAGAGGTACTAGAGAATATTGGAAATTAGTCATTTTTAAATCAAATTCTAGACGTATTGTCTCTTTTTTACAATAAAACATAATTTTTTTTTTTTTATATTTATTTATTTACGCCTTGAAGGCTTTTATATGAAACATTACAAGTTGTACATGAGCAGAGCATCATAACAAGTATATAATACATAAATAATAAATTGAGCATGAAAGACAAGCAGGCACAACACAAGTAGGTGTAAGTATAAGTAATAAGTAGGTTGTACACAGGAGTTCAACAACAGGTTCGTATTTGGGCTCAGGCCTACAGTATATGCTTCAGAAATTATTGTTACAATACTATTCAAAACATCATTCCAGTGCAGCTCTATGTACTAGAAGCATGCAGTGGTGTAAAACATTTTTTTTTTAGTAATTAATATGAAAAAATAGTAATTTTTGCAATTGTAAATGTAATTTTTTTTTTTGCTATTAGGAGTATGTAAATTTGTTATTACTATTATAAAAATAAAAGGTACACAACAATTAAGTATATAAAAGAAGTAAGTGGGTACTATGAAAGTAGTTATATTGAATTTGTTACTGTTATAATAAAAATAAAAATAACTTGAACAGATTGTTGTTAAACAGAACACGAGAGCTGCAGATTATTTAGTATTGTAGATAACAACAATTACATAATAACAATCTGAAACATTTAAGGATTTTTCCATAATATATACATATATATATATATATATATATATATATATATAAGCTTTTTAAAGGAAGCGATGTTTTTATAAAAAAATATGTCAACGGAGCAAGTTTCATTCCCCGCACGATGCAATCTCTGCAGACAAGAGTTGAACATGAAGTTAGTGCGAGAAGCAACTATATTAAATGGAGTCTAGTGTTGTAATTATTGGGTACTTGATAATTTATCATATTCACTAGTTCAGGGCTATCCAAATATCCATTGATGATTTTAAATAATAATAAAACATCACAGATTTTTCTTCGCTGTGATAATTTGGGTAGTTTAAGTAATTGCATTAAATAATTATAATTTAAATTTTCGGAATATGTAATTTATAATTTATATGCCTTAAAAATCTGTGCTGTAACTCTTTCAATTTTATGTGAATGTATATTGTATAAAGGTGACCAGGGAGACTAATTATATTCAAGAATGCTTCTGACTAGTGTTATGTACAGGGTTTTGAGTGTATTAATATACATTAGCAGCCTTACTAAAAAAAAAACACTCCGCGGCCGTTAAACGGTGTTTTTGTAAATCTTTAGATTTGGCAACGCCGTATTTTACTTGTTTAAATTGGAGTTTTCATAATAATCCGCTAGGTGGTGTGATTGATGCGCCTGCGCATTGCTTTCCAGCTGAAAAAAAATAGCCGCGGAAAAAAGTCGGTCGCGAATGTGTGTGTGATTAAGATGATGTTTTCGTTAATGATTTCAATCCTTGACTAATTCGCACTTATATTCATGTACGCAATATATTTACTTTTAATTTGTGTTGTTTTTCGTTAGTTTAACCCGTTTGCTTGTTTAGGAGTAAATACATCCCAAAACACGTAACGCCGCTATAATTTCATAGGATCAAAAACGTCCCAGAGCGACCTTACATTTTAAAAGCGTTGTGTCTCTCTTCCTCTCATACAAACGTATGTACTGCTTTTTTAACCAGAAAGAGAACGAAATAATGCTTCTTATTGTCTTTTAAATATCGGAGCTATCTTGCATAGATGTTTTACAATCTCGATCCAAAGTGACGGTTTCATTTCGCGCCATTTTCTCAGGTTAAGAGCAAACGAACTCAGAAGCAGTGCAAGCAGAGTTTCACAAAAAGTTCAATTTTAACCAAAAATAACACGAAATGTCCAGGTAAGTAATTTTTTATTTGTTAATCTATGTATTGTATACCTGTTTATATTACATTTGATAGGTTTTGGTGATTTATAGTGATATAATTAAATATAGAAAATTTAAAAAGCTATAAAATCGTTGGAAACACATTTTTAAATCCATTTTTACTAATTGAATTTCCATTATTTCATGAATATTCTTGTGTAAAAAGTGGTAGCATATATTTGCAATCAATATTCTAGAAAAACAGTAATGTCGTTTCAATATATTTACGTAGTTTTATTCGAAAATATCAAGCCGAGTATCGAAATATTTTGGTAGCTGTCAAAAACAACGGATTCTTAGATTAGTGATGGGGTCACTCAACTAGTCATTAAAATTGAATCGATATTAATTTATTGGAAGATTATGGGTATGCAGTTATTATTTTTTTTTTATAATAAACTAAAGTTAATAAGACAAGGTTTTTTTGCATAGCACAAAGGATAAAAAATTATTATTTGCAATGTTTAAACGAGTTCGAGTTTTGTCCGCGGCATAATTTAATAAGGCGGAAGATTTTTTCAGTTTGTATGGATGTTTCAGGCTAATAATTATTGCTTATAATATAATATATATTTGTTAAATTTTAAATTGTTTTTATGTATTATCGTTAAAATATTTAATATCCGTAATGAATTGGAGAATAAAATAACATTATGAATTAATAGATAGACATCTAGTTTAAAGATATTTTAGCTACCAAAATTCAGTAACAGTGATAGAATAATATATTAAACTAATTAATTGTTACAATTACATTAGGAAAATATGGAATTGCGCCACGGAGGAGGAGCCACCGACCGAATTTTTAGATTTTTTGGAGGCGGATGGCGATTATGGCAGTGGCGAGGAAGAAGAGGAGATGTTGGAGGAGGAAATTATCAACCCGGTTGATGTTTTCGAAGAGGTATCTTTAAAATTTATTTTTATTTAACACTGCTCTTGATATAATACGGTGAATAATGTACAATAATAATATAATTGCTTTATTTACAGACAAAATCTTTTTTTACGAAAGCGACAAACGAAGGAATGATGACCATCATTTTTGAAGACGACGGTATGAGTTCTAGTTAAAATTATTGTAGTAATAAATACGTAATATAAAGCACAGTTTTTTTTATGAGAATATTTGTATCGAATTTTGTACTTGCATTCTAAAAGTTTGTTATATTTTCAGAATTGATGACAGGCGTCAGTGGCGGCGATGCTGGCCAGGCGGGTGGCAGCCATGCAGAACGTAAAATCTTTTTTTTTTTTTTAAGATATGTTTATCGAGTTATGTACTTGCATTTTAATAGTTTGTTATATTTTCAGAATCTACGACAGACGTCAGTGGCGGCGATGGTGGCCAGGCGGGAGGCAGCCATGCAGAACGTAAAGTCATTTATATATTTTTTTGAATATATGTACATCGAGTTATGTACCTACTTGCATTTTAACAGTTTGTTATATTTTCAGAATCTACCACAGACGTCAATGGTGGCGATGGTGGCCAGGCGGGTGGCAGCCACGCAGAAGGTACATTAATATATATTTTTTATAGCTATTTGTTTTTATTTTGCATTAAATATTTACAAAATATGATAAAGTAACATTTTTTTATATCTTCAACCATTATTTTTAGAGTTCGAGTTCGTTGTTCCGCTGGAGGTGTCACGGGGAGGTCGACGCGGCCGCGGAAACAGAGGCGCCCGCGGAAACGGCCGTGGAGCCGAAGGGGGAAACGTCCGAAATTCTGCCCGGAAGCGCAGCTGGAGGGGACGTCCTGTTGGAGCGGGAGATACCTGGGTATCCGGTAATTTACCTACTGAGGTTTATGCAACGAATGACCAGGTACCTCCCGAGCTCTCGGCTTTATCTCAGTCACAAATTACCCGTATGGCTCGCGAGGCGCGCATTCGCCAAGCGCGAGGTGCTCCGTTGCGTTCTGATAATCGGTCAACAGATGAGGCAGATGGTGACGAAGTGGATGACCCCATTTCGGATACCGGTGCTCATTTTTTGACCGATGATGAGAACGCATCAGAGTTCTCTTGGGCCGGCATAAGTTCATTTGCCGGTCAAAGGGAAACGTTTGTGCCTCAGATGTCAGGGCCTACCGCGTCATATAATTCTATCTATGACGCATTTCGAGCTATATGGACTGATGAGATTCTTGATGTAATTGCAGCAGAGACGAACAGATATGCGATGGACGCTCGGCGTTGTGATAGTCTAAGCCTTACATGGAGGAACACTGACAGGCATGAAATTTTAATATTGTTCGCGTTTTTCATGATGCTAGGTATTATTCGCATGCCAACAATAAATTCATGCTTCTCCACCCATTGGGTGATGAAAACTAATGTATTTAGAAAATTAATGTCTTATAAACGGTACTGCGAGTTGGCCAAGTGTTTGCACTACGCCAGCGATGGTGGTACGTACACTAGTCCTGAAGACAAAAAACTTTCGAGCATATTGCCTATAATAAATCACTTGAATACCAAATTTCAAGAACTTTATGTTCCAGGCCAAAATATTTCAATTGACGAGTCCTTAACATTATGGAAAGGTCGATTGGGTATGAAGCAATACATTAAAACAAAGGCTGCAAGATTCGGAATAAAGACTTTTGAACTGTGTGATTCCCTGACTAGTTATTTGTGGTCGTTCTTCATATATACAGGTAAAACAACTGATCTAGATTCGACGCCCGGGGTTTTGAAATCTACTTCTACGGTGCAGAGGCTTGTAAAGCCACTGTTGAATAAGGGCTACACTCTTTGGATGGACAATTGGTTCAACTCTCCTCTACTGGCTAGGTTCCTCAAGAGAAATAAGACTGACTGCGTCGGGACGTTGCGCAATAATAGGGCCAATGTTCCACCAGAATTCAGTCGTATAAACATGGCGGACGGACATTATTTCGGTCGTCACGCTGGTGATGTCGCCGTACTATCGTGGCAAGATAAGAAAAAGGTGACGACGATATCGACCTATCATGGCGCGGAAATGGAACTTGGACCTTCCAGGGGTAGGACAAATGTATACAAGCCGAAAGTTGTCAGAGAATACAATAAATACATGGGAGGTATTGACAAAAAAGATCAGATGCTGGAACCCTACTTAGTTGAACGCAAGAGGTGCCCTAAATGGACCCACAAGATGTTCAAGCGTCTGCTCAACGTGAGTATTCACAACTCTACCGTGATGTATCGCCATTCGTCGGCATCGACAAAAACTACTTTGATACACAGGACTTCGCTTGTGTCGCAATTGGCGGACAAGCATCTCCGGTTAGCACAGAGTCTGATGCCGGCTAGACGACTAGTAACGACTAGTAACGACAAGTTTTCCAACCCTTCCCGCCTCTTCCCTGGTAAACACTTCCCTATATTTAGTTTCACAACCACTGACTCACAGACTGAAACAAACGACGAACAACCTCCACCGAATAAAAAACGGCGCCTTCGGTGCATTTGGTGTACCGACCGCAACAGGGTTGACAAGAGAACAGGTTATATTTGTAAACTCTGTGAGGTACCACTCTGCGTGGTACCATGTTTTGAATATTATCATACTTGCGTTTAGTTTCGCAGGTATGGTGTATTCATTGCGGCGACCGTGGTGTGCGCAGAAAGGAATCTTATTAGTTTTTTTCAAATATAAATAAATCTGACTGAATACTCATATTGTGTGGCCTAGGGTTACAGTGCTACTGTTCTATTTGTCATGACTGATCACCTATTGTTGATTGTTATCATCTGGATGGCTAATTGTGCGTATATTTTCATCCCACAGTCGGTCCAATACCTGGTTTGCACATTATAATTCGATGTAGTCGTCACTCAACCGCTCGTCGTGGTTCTCTTGAGGAAAATACGCTACTGCGGAGATTTGAATTTATTAGTCTGTCTAATGCGTGTTTCTTTATCAACGTTGTCGAATTATCTTCAGCACTGTTGCCTGCAATTCACCTACTTTCAACTCTCAAGTAGCTTTGTTTAACTTTTGTACATTAGAACGATCACGGGCCCTAGCAAGCATGGTCACGGTTTCAATAGTTAGTTTTCCGAATCTAGCGGCATAATGTTTATATATTTCTGAAAACCAATAAATCTTTTCATTTTGTTACGGGCTTTTATTAACATTTTTTGGTTTAGTCGAGTAATTGACTTTTATTATTCTGGCATTTGTTGCGGGTTCGCTTTTCTAAGTTTCTTGTTTTGATGGCAAGTTTAGTTAACGTTTTTAAGTCAATTATTTTTCCTAACGCAATAGGTTTCAAAACTTTTGGGATTAAGCATGGCCTAGTTGTGAAGTGCGTTTGGTGTCGTATGTACTTGTCACAAAATGCTAACATTATCATTTTTTTATTACTGTTGTGATCATTCATGTAGGCTTAGATGATGGAGACACGAATCTGTTTTGAGTTGGTACAATAACATTACTTTTTTCTTCTTTTTGTATAGCTCGAATAAGTCATCCTTTTTCTTTAATTCTGGTAGCCTTCGCACAGGACGTCCCGATGGTTATGTTAGCTATTTTGTTGTTGTCTTATTGTTATGCACATCGATTTTCTTGTTATGTTGTTGTCTTATTAGTTTTGAATGTAACGATTTTTATCGTGTGTGTTTTCTTGTCGTTTCATTGCCATTTTTTTTAATTTATCTTAGTGTTTTATGTCTTTTGTTTTTGTCTTATTGTTATGAATATCGATTTTCTTGTTGTTATGTTGTTGTCTTATTAGTTTTGAATGTAACGATTTTTATCGTGTTTGTTTTCTTGTCGTTTTATTACCATTTTTTTAAATTTATCTGAGCGTTTTATTTATTTTGTTGTTGTCTTATTGTTATGAATATCGATTTTCTTGTTGTTATGTTGTTGTCTTATTAGTTTTTAATGTAACGATTTTTATCGTGTTTGTTTTCTTGTCGTTTTATTACCATTTTTTAAAAATTTATCTTAGTGTTTTATTTATTTTGTTGTTGTCTTATTGTTATGAATATCGATTTTCTTATTGTTATGTTGTTGTATTATTAGTTTTGAATGTAACGATTTTTATCGTGTTTGTTTTCTTGTCGTTTGATTACCATTTTTTTTAAATTTATCTTAGCTCTACTGTTCTCAAACGGGAATATTTAAATTCAAATTTAATGGTTAATAATCACATTTAAATGGTTTTATAATTATTTTGGAAAAACCACTACAAAAAAAAATTAGTTATTCTTAGTTCATAGTACATAATATTTATTTTTATTCACAGAAAAAAAAAATTGTGTTCGATTATTATTTAAAATCATCAACAAACATTTAAACATCCTTGACCTAGGTCTAGACTCACTAGTGAGAATGATTAATTATAATGTGCCCAATAAACACAACACTAGACTCCATGCTTTATTCAAAGTAGTTGCTTCTCGCACTAATTTTATGTACAACACCTGTTCTCAGAGATTGCATTGTGTGGGGAATGAAATTTGCTCTGTCGACATAATATTTCAATATAAAAAAATATTGCTCCCAAAGCAAATATGTATGAAGATATGCAATTATCCTCAAGTGTTTCCGATATATATATATATATATATATTAGAATACAACGTACCGAAAATATTTAATTTATTACCTGACACTATAAAGCAAGGTAATTCTATGAATAAGGTTAAATATATGGTGAAAAATTGGCTATCGGAAAAAAATAAATTATATTGTGTATGAAAAATGTATGAAAAAATGTTATCTGTAGATATAAGATGTAAATTATGTAACTAAATTATAAGCACCTGCTGACAAGCAAATTCAATTGGCTTAGCAGGACTTTTTTGTTGATGTATTATAACTATGCTTTCATAAATAATAAAAAAAAAATTAAATAAAAAAAAAAATTATTACATATTATGCAATTGTTAATATTGATAAGATTATTATTCATTCTAATTATGTTCTGCATAAAAAAATAAATTTTATCTATGTATGTAAAATGTAATTTTGGCATTGCATTTGAGTCCCACCCAGGCGTCGTGTGTTCAATGCCTCGGCTCATAGCTTCCATCTTATTGTCAGCTTCGAAGTCCTCCATCATGACTCAACCAAGATTTTCGGCTTACTGTGGTGGTAGTAGGAGATTTTAAAATATATTGTCAGGTTATTCGTAACCCGGGAATGTTTGTCTTGCAAAAAATAAAATATGTATAATATACAGAAGAAATTATTTACAAAAATTATTCTGAATATTTTTATTTATTAAATACATTATTCGGTTTATAACAACATTATTGTATTATTTCATTATAAAAAAGTTATGATAGATTCCAACTAGTCCAATTCGAATTAAAATAGAATTTTTGCGGGGTAAAAACTACTGACCCCGGTTTCGCGCGAAAAATACGATTCATGTTCATTCATGTGGCGCTGAGACGAAACGTACATCCCGTTTTTAGTGCGGATTTGGCAGTTAAATCGTCGGTTGGTCTATAAAATTGTCGTTCTTATTTTGAAACTTATTATCGTAAATCGTAGATAATCAGTTTGTTTTAAATGGTTTGATCAATCATGTTATATTAACTATCAAATCTTCTATTTATATCGAGGTTATTTCGTCTGTATTTATCACAAAGTGTTTTTTAAAGTGAAGTGTTTTTTACGTTACTTTCGACCATTGTGACATAAAATTCTTTAAATATAGATTAAATTTTGCAATAAATTAACAGAAGTGACATTAATTTATCATATAAATGCCTTAGGCATATGTGTATTGTAAATATTCTTCGTAAATTATTATATAGTACAATAAAAACGTGGTTCAACTGATGGTAAATTTATAACCTAAAACAAGTTTCAATCCAGATTGATATCAAATTTAAAAAAAATAATTATATGAAATGAATAAAAAGTGAGGTGGCTATTTCATTAAAAAGAGTTTTAAGTAAAGGAATTTTATTTTCAAATCTTCAGTTTCTTAATTTTTATAGTGTTTTTTTGTGAAAATACACGGGTAAGTTTTTTTATGCTAATATTGATTTTTAATATTAAAATTCAATTAGTTAGAAACAAAAATATTGATTTCTAATAAACACGTCTTAAAGATTATTTTATTTAGTTTCTAGAACAGTTTTTGTTTTGGCAAAATGCTAGCAAATAACTGTTTTATCGGAATTATTGTAAAAGTCGAGCCAATTCCAAAATTAGGCGCGAAATCGTGGCGTCCGTTTCGCGAATTAGTAGTATTTCCAAAAGCGCGTACGGGTTAAGTCAAATTTTGACACAAAAACCGTGTGTTCTAAATTGAACTGTCAGAAAATGGTTCTATAGGTTATATTCAGAAATAATTTGCATTTTAAGATCTTTATTTTATTATAAATTCTTGAAAGTGATGTTTTTTGGTGACTAAAATGTCTAATACATATTTTAGTAAACGTATCAAAGAAATGAATGTCTTAAGATGTTCAAGCAATGTATTCAAACATGAGTTTTTTTATTCTAAATTTTTGGGAATGAAAAGCGAATTTCAAGATTTTTTTATATTTTTTTATTGTGTGAAGGAGTAAATAGTGAGGTGACAGTTTTATTTCAAAATCATTAAATAAAAGGACTGTGTTTTTTGAATTTTGAATTTTTCCAAATATTTCAATGTTTTAATAGAAAGTGTTTGGGGTAAGTGAGTTTTTTTTTTCAACTTGATGTTTGAAGCTTAAAATACTACAGTTTTTAACCACTTAAGTATATTTTAGATATGAAAATCTTCAAGGTAATTAAATTTTGGTTCTAAAATGGTATTTGTTTTTACGACATCTCAAAAAATAATAAATATATAGGACATTAAAAAAAAAATTCGAAATTTGTTGAAAATTACAAATGGAACAAATATATACAACAGATAAACTACCCTCCTTGTCCGTGTAAGCAATGTACATATCTTTCCATGAACAATTTTTTGTCAGTTCTTAATTAGTAAGGATTCTTCATACATGGTTGTTTGACCATTGTACAAATTTTTCAGAAAGTTTATTAGTAAGGCTGGTAAAATACGACATTGTCAGATCAAAACCATATATTTTGTTTAGTAAGAATTTGAAAAACGAAATGTACAGACTTTAAAGTGTTTTTTTTTTTAGTAAGGCTGTAGATCTTTAGAAGATCTTAATACAAAACCAAAACATTTTAGTGCTTTATTTGTGATTGCATCAATGTGGGGGACGATTGTCATCTTGTTATCGAAAACGACACCCAGATCTTTAATTAATTTTACTATAGAAAGATTCACATTGTTAATATGATATCGAAAGTGTATTGGAATTTTATTTTGAGAAAAACTTATAGATTGACATTTGTTTATGTTTAAAAATAAATCATTGGTTTTACACCAATTATATAATCGATCCAAGTTATTTTGCAATACAAGACAGTCCATCAAATTTCTTATAATAGTGTAAATTTTCAAGTCGTCAGCAAACAATAGGAAATGGATACCTTCAAATATTGAAACAAAGTCATTGATAAATAGCAGAAAAGAATCGGACATAAATGAGAACCTTGAGGCACCCCACTTGAAGTTTCTATTTCATGTGATCTATGGTTAGAAAGTTTAACGTATAGTTTTCTAGATGTTAAATAGGTCTCAAGCCATTTTAGTAGATTTCTTTTTATCCCATACACTTCTAGATTGTTTAATAAGATTTTATGAGAAACTTTATCGAATGCTTTGCTGAAATCTGTGTAAACTGTATCCGTTTGTAACCGTGAATTTAGATTGTCTGATTATATTTTTCGTTTATAATAAAATTTGTAAGTGTAGATCTACCAGATATAAATCAATGTTGACGAGGGGAACTGATTTTACGAGATTTTTGAAAGATTGTTATTTTATCTGGTGCACGCAGTTTTAAAATTTTGAAGAACTAAGTTTATTTTTAATGTACGAAAGTTCGTTGGCAGATTTGTTAATGTTTTGAACGTGTTTTGTGACATTTTTTCTATTTATTTAAGGTCTTACAAACTAAAATATAAAAAAAAATTTACACACTTATTTTGTTTAGACATAATTGAAAAATCATAAATACTTATGATCAAAAAATACTTACAAGAAGTACACGATATTTAATAATTTATCATTTTGAGCATTTTTATTGCTTGCTTGAATGTTGGTATATATTAAAGAAAGTTTTAAATGAAATAAATCGATATTAAATTTTTCCTTTAAAAAATTTGATATGGGAAATAATCGATCTTTCTCATTGAAACCTCCCTGTACAGTTGCAAACATTTTAAAACTTTTATTCTCCGCCGCTGGTCAATCGCTCTTAAGTAAATAAAATAAAATCATACTTGAAACATGTATCCGTGTTTGAAAATATTTATGCAAAGCGTAAATAAAACTGAAAATATTTACATATACATTACAATCTCACTAATCCGGCACTATTAAAACCAGAGGGTGTCGGATTATTGGAATGTTCGGATTACTGGATTATGTAGAGAAAAAAATCATAATAAATAAAACAAAGCATTTCATAAATAGAATACAATATATTTAATGTATGTACATATTTGTGTTGTTGTTTGACAGGTTTTATTGTAACTGTAACATATCTCAAAATTACATAGTTTTAAAATACTCCTTAATTGAGGTCTGCTTTTGACTTCTTTAAAATGTCCATTTTATCTTTCAAATCTAGTGTCTTGTGTTTCCGTTTACTTGACATTTTTAATTACACACTATTCTCACTTCAAAACAACAGGCAAATACGTACGCACAAGCACACAAGATAAGTGTTAAGGTTAGACTGCTAGACGGCGACTCGGCGATGGAGCGCATATCATTATTACTAAATACAAAAGTTTAAAAAACTACAGGCCGCCTCAGAACAGGAAACCATAGTGAGGAGGACTGTGAAAAAAGACAAAAAGTATACTTATATTATACTTTATGCCTACATAATGTTTGCTATTAAAACTGAAAAAAAAAATAATAATAAAAAATTTAAAAAATCATAGAGGGGCAAAGGAGGCGCGGGCGGAGGGTGCCGGATTATTGGACGTATCGGTTTAGTGAAGTGCCGGATTAGTGAGATTGTACTGTATATAAAAAAATTGTACATTATTCTATACAAATAGTGTCATTGTCATTTTGACAGTAAAATTGTTGTTGCCAGCCTACAAAATTTTTTTTTCCGGTTTTTATATTTTCTACTCGTATTTGACAAAGGGTATTTGTATATAATGAATTCCTTATTTCTAAAGCCTCTAAATTATCTAATTTAACACCTACACTGTTTTTATGTAACATGGAAGTGCCTGAGATTTTATTAAAAGTGTGATCTGTTGAGATTAAGTGATTTGCAAGTTCCGAAAAGCCCTTACCATTTAAACAGCGTAAGTGTTCTTTTACTCTGATATTGACATTTGGTGCTGTTTTCCCCATATAGAAAGCCGGACAATCATTGCAGCTTAGTTTATAAATACCCCAAAGGCTTAAATTATCATCTTTATCTTTAGTATTGGTTAAGAATTTTCTATGGTTATTATTTGTATAGAAAGTCGGTTTAATATCTGAAGGAAGGTTCCTAATACTTAGTTTAAAAAAATTATTTAGAAATAGAATCCTACTCCAATGATAGTTTTGAGTGTCATTATTGTTTGTCGGGGTACTTTTGTAAAGGAATTTATTTGTGGATATTGGTTTTTGTTTCTTATTCAGGATTTTATTGATTAATTCCGGATCATAGCCATTATTTGACGCTATTTGTTTGATACGGGATAATTCATTTGTAAAATTAATGCTAGACAGTGGCACGGAAACTAATCTATGTACCATTGCATGAAAGGCGGAGTGTTTGTGAGAGATTGGTTGGTTAGATGTATTGTGGATAGTTATGTCTGTAGGTTGGTTTTCGGTATATATTGAAATTAATTTTATTATTTTTAAATAGTAAGGAGTTAAGTTGCCATACACATACAGCGTAATTAATTTCGTTGACCTGTCTGAAACCTAGAAGTTAAAAGGTCGATGTATATTGTACATAAATTGGTGACTATCCTTTTCTTTCAAATTGAAATAGATCACACATGTAATGTCAGATCACTCTTATTAATTAACCTTTATCATATTCCAGGAGGGGCTTTGCCACCAGGGCACCAAGGCCTCCAAGGCATGTTTCCTGGGCTCCACAGGCCGCGTGCTGACGGTGGGCTTCAGCCGCCACAGCGACCGGCAATACTGCGTGTGGGATCAGCACCAGCTGGAGCGTGCGCTGGTCTGCGAGACCATAGACAGCTCCTCGGGGGTCGTGTTTCCCTACTACGATTACGACACCAACATGGTAACTCTCGACACTTAACCTAACTAATAATGCACTCCAAAACAGACTAGGTGGGCTTCAGCCGTTACAGTGACCGGCAGTTCTGCGTGTGGGATCAGCACCAGCTGGAGCGTGCGCTGGTCTGCGAGACCATATACAGCTCCTCGGGGGTCGTGTTTCCCTACTACGATTACGACACCAACATGGTAACTCTCGACACTTAACCTAACTAATAATGCACTCCAAAACAGAGTAGGTGGGCTTCAGCCGCCACAGTGACCGGCAGTTCTGCGTGTGGGATCAGCACCGGCTGGAGCGTGCACTGGTCTGCGAGACCATGGACAGCTCTGACAGGTTTTTCTCGAGGAAAGCAACAATAAGCTGTGTTAGTTGTCTGGTATTCCATCACTCACTCACCCCTTACTCTCCATAAAGCAAGAGTGATGATTTAGTTATGTAGTTTGATGCCTTGTTTATTCTTCCATGTTTCCAATAATAGAACAATCTTGTCCGCAGGTGTACTTGGCAGGAAAAGGAGATGGCAACATCCGCTACTACGAAGTAGTAGATGAGGCGCCGTACATCCATTTTCTCAACCAATTCCTCTCCGGCAACCCTCAGGTATGTATGTATGTTGCAGCAAACAACAAAACACGGCCTTCTACTCCCTTACTTGCTATAATTAGTTGGATATTGTCTTGTTGCAGCGAGGGCTGGGTTTCATGCCCAAGCGTGGGGTGAACGTGGGCCAGTGTGAAATATTCCGCTTCTACAAGCTACACACCTCTCGGGGACTGTGCGAGCCCATCTCCATGGTGGTTCCCAGGAAGTCGGATCACTTTCAGGTAATTTTATTTATTTATAAAGAGGTTTTTACAGATGTTCGCACTTACCTAAGAAAAATCCCGATTAAATACAGGTACATACATAGACATAATATTACTAGACCTGCCCTATGTCATAAAAGCGTATTATTTCCCCCTCCCCATACCGGTTTCATTTGGAGCCGGCTGGACTCGCGTACGGCTTCACGTGAATCTAGAAAATGTGACGTCATCATTCTTTTGCGAACTAGCGTCGAACTCTCATCGGAACATTTTACTTTACGTGTAAAAATAGAAGTCGAAAAGAGAATAAATCCAATTGTCGCATTCCATAAGTAAGCATTATTTTACAACATTTTAAGCTTATTCAGATCATATAATTAGTTTAATAACATATACTGCGACATCACAATATATCTGGCGAGGCATTTCTCGAGTGTGCTCGTCGTTGTTTACTGGGGTAAGTAAATTATGAAACATTTGTAAAATAAACTAAATACATCAACAAAATATTCGACTCGGAAAATAGCTATTGCCATATTTGGACTTCGCGAGTTCGTTCAAAACGTGGCGAACAATTCACCCTCCCATGTCAAAAGGTCTATTCATTCAAAAGCAGATTTAATTTTAAGAACTAAATGGTGATATTATAATGCGAGATGCTTATATACTATCAGATTGTTTTATTGACGAATCACAGTCAACTCACCACTCTGCGTCCCGCTACAGTTGGTGTTTACCCCTGGCCCGTATGTTCTCGTCTAGTAATATTCATATGTCTATGGGTACATACAATTAGAAAAACAAAAACATCACAAATAAAAATACCAAATATACATGCTCACTCAAGTAACACATACAGTTGAACCCCGTTAAATCAAACCCCAATAATTTGAAAAAATGCGTAATTCTAAATTTTTACCAAAAAAAAATTCCTGAAAATTTTTTCATACAAAGTGATTTTTTAATTCGAAGTTCATTAATGCCACAAAACACAAAGCACTCTTCTTAGGGTGAATTGCCTATTCCATAAAAAAAAAATGCCACAAAACTTTGTTAGTGTAATTCAAAAACATCGATTTTCTGTAAAAAAAATATCACATAATTTCGTAAATCGGAATCTGTCAGCCGTGGCGGTAAAACGCGCTTCAGTGTGGATTCATGCGGTTGGACATCATCCTTATTCGTATTATTATTTTGTAAATCGTAATCGGTTACCGCTGGAATGTAGTATATATACGAATTTACTTTGAATTTATGAATTTAGAGGGCCGGCCGCTGCGGTGATCGGCAGCAAAAATTTGATTTACTTGGAAATATACCGTATTATTACAAATTTACTTCGAATACCTAAATATAAAGGGCTGGTTGCGATAGTAATCGGTCGTGAGAATTTGATTTACATGGAATATATGCGGAATTTTTACGAATTTACTTTGAATATCTGAATCTGAAGGGCCGGCTGCGATGGATATCAACTGAAATTTCTAATTAAGCACAAATATATCGTATTTTTTTACCAATTTACTTCGAATATCTAAATGTCAGGGACTGGCCGCGATGGTAATCGGTTGTAAGAATTTGATTTACGAGGTAACGATGCGGAATTTTTACAAATTTACTTTGAATATCTGAATCTAAAGGACCATCCGCGACGGAAATCGTTCTTGGGAATTTGATTTACAAGGAAAATATGCAGAACTTTTTACTAGATTATGTATTGATTTATTTTGTTGTATGATTATATAATTTGAAATTTGTGTTGTTTAATACGATATGTCGTTTGAAACATGAACAAATCTGCCAATGGTATAACCTTAGTATATTTAAAATAAAATTAGTTTTTCAAAATTTTAATAATGCGTTTACCAGATAAAATAACCATCTTTCAAAATCAATTTATGTTTTTTTGTAAAAAAGAGTCAATATGTCTTGAATTTGATTTAAAAATGACTAATTTCCCATATTCCCTGGTAATATCCTCTTAACTCGAAATTGGATTTTTCATGTCCCATGGATTTCGAATTAACGGGGTTCTACTGTTTTGAGATGAGAGGCAAGAGACATAAGAAACACGAGAGGCATGCATAGAGAGACAATTGTCATAATATATGTAATTAGTTAAACATATTTTGAGCACAAAAAACAACAAACCTCTCTGTCGCCTCATCCTTTTACTATCATTTGCTGGATAGTTAATGTGTCTGTACTCCCTTACAAGCAAACAGATTATCAAACCTATCCACATGCGTCTATTGAGATTCCAGGCATTCAGTTTTGCCTTCGGCCGCGTCCGTTCCAAAAATCATATCTCCTTATGATAATATGGAAACACAATCTATCCCTTTCTGGATAGTTGATGTGTTTGACTTATTAGTCAGCAGATTATCAAACCTATCCACTTGCGTCATAGTGATTCCAGGCATTCGGTTTTAGATTCGGCCGGGTCCGTTCCAAAAATCATATCTCCTTTCATTAATTCAGAATCGAATACTTCGATTTATTTTGAAATGTTTTTCGGCTATGTAATTATTGTTTTTTCGCACTCATAAAATTATGTCCCGTCTTTCCGGTTTATAAAAAATGGTCCGTTTTTTAAAAAATTTCAATCGAAAAATCGCCAGGGATTAAAAAATATGATTAAAAAAAAAAATACGGAATGTCTTAGAATATTTGCCTAAAATGTTTTTTTTTTTTTTTTAAATGTATGCAAATGGCCTATTCGCTGTTTTTCGCATATTTTAAGTTTTATACAACAACAAAAATTATAGAAAAATTTATAAACCCATAAATTCTATGCTAGTTACCAAAATTGTCCTACCTTGTGCTTGTTTTGGGCAATATTTAATATTAATCTTTCTTCCTTTCTACATGTTGTCTGTTGTCTACTGAAAATTTATATAGTGATAGACATTCAAAAATTTAACAAAACAGATTTTTAATTTTTATAAAAAAAATTAAAATGGCATCTACACACAGACTTCACGATACAAAATATTACCTAAAATATTGAATGAAACAAACATTAGTGACATCTTTTAGTATTTGATAGAAGCTTAATCAAGTTAGCGATTAAACACAATAGCTCATTGCGGGATATTTTAAATTAATAACACCTACCAAATTTGGGAAGCTATCGCTCGAGTGAATATGTACATAGATATACATTCTAGCAGAGGAGAGACCACCACCATGTTGAAATACTAAACTTACAGGAAGGAAGTATTGTCTGTTACAGGAGGATCTATACCCCGATACGGCAGCCCCACTCCCCTCTCTCTCCGCCAAGGAGTGGCTCAGCGGGAGGAATGTCCAGCCATTGCTGTTCAGTATGAAGACAGGTACAACACACTACACTACCTGTATACGTAACCCTGATCAGTGCCGGATTTATCATCACTAACACAGCACTGTTATGGGATAGTGAGCTCTAAAGTAATTTCTTTTTGAGTCTCTTATTAAATAACATTGCTGTGTCAGTTAGTATCTTATTATTCCAAAGCGGTGACTAGAAGTGCGTGTTCACAGACTGCAAACAGTTTTAAAGGCCCGTTTTTTCATCCTGAAGCTGTGGTTTAGCCAAAACTTTGTATTTTTTATTCCGTTATATCATATAAAATGATTATTTTCAACTATGTGCATACAGTACTCTCTCGATAATCTGCCAATCGATTATCCGACAACCACAAAGCACAAAATTAAGCTCTGTAATGTGTCAGTATTCATATGTCAAATTTAGTAGTCCACTGCGGGCTTTTTTTTGTTGTTTGAATATTGTAGGACATAATAAATTTACAAAATGGTATCTATTCATAAGCTTAATCATGGCATAACTTTACAAAATGGATGGAAATTGTGAGAAAGATCTATAGTGTTGTTTATTGTTTGTACAGAATACCTGTTTTAATTTTTAGCATATTTTGTATGTATGCCGCTTTCACTAATAAAGTTAGAAACTTTTCTGGTTTTTGGGCTGGTAGATTAGTGAGAAAATACAGTATTTGATATTTTTCACCTATTGGTTTTAAATGTTAAATAAAAATAAACTTTTGGCTAAATCACTGCTTTCCGATGAAATAACCCGATCTTAGCCTGAGTTGTTTCAAAAGGCCCATTTGTTTGAACCCCCGACACATTTTACTTCCTCATCAAATTAAAACATTAGAATGCCGAGAATCACCCGTTATTAATAACTCAGGTACGGGGCATACGTCATTCCTATGTCTACCTACGTTAAATTATCGTGAAAACCAGCTTATGTGTCCAAGCGGTTAAGGACCGTTATTGGAAGGTGATTTGTCATTTTGATGATGATGTCAAATGCGGCACGGGTTCGAACAACCGGATCTTAGTTGATTCTCGATAAAGTAGGGCCTGTTTTAAACCGGAACCTTTGAGCTTAGTTTATTTAGGTTTGGGTAAATACAACACTGCCTCTTGTGACTCTCCAATAATGGTTTTATAACATTGTATTTCCAGAACCCACCGATAATGGTTACGAGAGGTTCACTTCTGAAATCCGTTCAGGAGGTAGGATTCTACTCCCAACACTTCCCTCTCACATTCCCGTCTCGCCTATTCTCTATACAAACCTCATCATCACTATGCAGATATTATCGTAATCATGTTTAAAACACATTTATTCACATTAACGCTTTTGATTGTCTCATTTTAAATACCATAAACACAATTAATTTCCTGTTGAAGTCGACATTTTGGACTAACATTTATTTTATTTTATTTTGAATGTTAGATAATATAATATTATTGTCTTGTTTATTTTATAATAATACTAACGGCCGTAGTTCCCAACTTTTTGATGGATAAATATGAGTCTGCGATCGACCAATTGATTTATTTAATAATGCTCCATTCGCTTGTTGGTCGAAGAGTTGTGTTGGGAAGAGCGTATTTGTGCATTTGAGGAGTGTTGAGCCAAAATTTCGGCTCAATAGGATTGGAAACAACGGCCATTAAGCATTGGTAATGAAAGCTTGTCACTAGGTAACCTAAATATGTTTTTTTTAATCTCTACATTCTATTCTGAACAATAACACACAGACGTTTTTGTAATTGATAGACGTGAATGAAAACATTTAGATTATCGGAATATCGCTTCACTAAAAATTTGTTTCAAATTAATCGCTTAATTTTTCATGAAAAAGGAAGTTGAGTCCTTTTTTTTATTTATTTTTTATCAATGTTCACATGCAAACTTAAATACTAGTATATATATATAATTTTTTAAAGTTCGTTTTCATAATTAAATTAATTCTACAAGTTTGAATTTTATTAAGCCCGTGAAAACGCTCGGTAAGACGCAGGAAGGAGAGTGTGACGTCATCTGGTCCCCGTTTGTGTGAAATAAAAGGGTAAATACTTACAAAACCGGGACATGCTTAATATGAACTAAAAAAATAAATTTAAAAAGTTGTGTTAGATATTAACTAATCAATGCAGTTACCGGAGTGTCGTTTTTCACTGACCACTATATAGGAACTATTGCAATTTATTTTTTTAGTCTGTAGCGTGTCCCGGTTTTGTAAATATTTTATTTTCTCACACTCTCCCGCACTTACCGGGCGTTTTGGCGGGTTTTAATAAAATTCAAACTTGTAGAATTAACTTAATTATGAAAACGAACTTTAAAAAAAATAAAATACTGGTATTTAAGTTTGCATGTCATCTCGTAAACATATAATATAAATATTTTTCACTCATTTACAATTGTGATATAAAATAGCGTTTAAAAGCTATGTGTAAATAATATAATAACTTCATTGATTTTAATCTTGTGTTATACTACATTTTGTAAAGATTACATAAATACTGAATTCTTATACTTTTTGGTCAAACACCTAAATTTTCACTGCTGGTAGCAACCCCTAAAGCCCCATTAAAAAATCTGAAAAAAAACTGTGTAACTTTTTAGACATTTGAAAATTGATTTTTGATTTTCAAATCAGGGATTGTTTCTGTCTCCGACTCTGTTTTTGTTGCACATCAATGACCTTTTGTCGTGTGCATTCATAATTACGCGGATGACAGCACAGTCCATGATAGCTTTTTGTTTGACAAGTCCCCAAAGGGGGCACAAATTCCAACGGCTCGAGGGCTTTGAAGCAAAGAATGGACAGTTACCTCGAGAGTGTTTTCCCTTGGGGTCTCGTCGAATTCAATATTTCAAAGATGCAATCATGTCTGATTACGACTAAAATAAATGAAAATCTAGTCTCCTTGAACGGAAGCAATCTTCTGAACAGGCCCTCCATTGATATGCTCGGTGTAACTTTAAGTGACCAGCTCAGGTACGTAGGCTCCATCAAAGCCAGAGTTAAGCTAGCCTCTCAAAAACTGGGCGTACTGTACAGGCCCCGCAGATACTTTAATGGTATACAACTGCTAACCCTGTTAAAACCTGTAAAATCGCAAGTGCGACACCTCTGATCTGGAGCCCCACAATATTTGAAAAAAGCCTAGACTTGATAGATTCTCCCGTCTTAACAAACAGTTGCAGTGCAGCACAGGCGTCGGGTGGGGATGCTGACCTTGTTCTACCCGTATTTCAATGGAAGATGTTCTGAGGAACTAGCATCATTGATCCCCTCGGCACCGGTGCACAGTCGGGAAACACGCCAAACGCGAGCCCAACATATATATTCTCCCGTCTTAACAAACAGTTTGCAGCACAGGCGTCGGGTGGGGATGCTGACCTTGTTCTACCCGTATTTCAATGGAAGATGTTCTGAGGAACTAGCATCATTGATCCCCTCGGCACCGGTGCACAGTCGGGAAACACGCCAAACGCGAGCCCAACATATATATGTACATGGTTGACATTTGTCACATGAGAACGGGTCGGTTCTACAACTCTTTCTTGAGTTCAACAGCTCGGCTGTGGAACGATTTGCCGGCCTCTGTGTTTCCTCCCCCCTACAACATGGGTCTCTCCTCAAAAAGACCCTCCACACAGCATATTCATGGATGACATAAGCACTGAGGGAAATTATTTTCCTCAAGGCCTTCTGTGTGGAGTTAATGTAAAAAAAAAATCATTTTGGTGCCCCATAGAATTTTTGCATCTGAGCGATTTGTTAAAATATCTTTCAATAATATAAAATGTTTTGCTTGTTTGAATGCTTTTAACCTCTTGAATGTCGGATGACTGATGAAGAGGTTAAGGACGTATTTCATAGAAAATTAATATCAGAACATTCCGAGGAGGTAGAGTGCTCTAATAAAAAGCATAGTCTGGAATGATATTGGCGCAAGCAATTCTGACCTTGTCCTAGTACGGTTTCTGTATACATAAGGGTTAAAATCGCATTTTATTTTTTAACCTCTCAGCTGTCACCTGCCCGCCGGCGGGCTTACGACAGATGACTCGTTAATCATTTGATTTAATTATCATTCCATTATTTGGCCTCACAATGTACCTACGTTGGGGGCGCTATAATCCAAACTGATTTCAGGCAGTCCGGACTCCTGTGCAGTGTTCACAAACAAATGTGCAAGCTATATGAAATATAATATGTGTGTTATATGTTATGTTGGAATAGAATGTGCTTGCTTTAATTACACACCGCTGCTGTTTTATCTGTGTATTGAATGAGTGTTGTGTTGTTATGTGCGTACAGGGGTCAGTATCGCCACGCACAAGCCACGCGTGTACAACAAGGAGGCGCCGGCCCTGCAGCCGCAGGACAATAACAACAAGAAGAAGTTCGCTTTCCTCAGCTGTGAGACGGTGCCAGATTACCGCCCGCTGCACTCCTGGCAGATGAGGAACGACGAGGACAACAACTCCGTGCAGGTGAGGAGAATAATAGAGAATAAATGTCATGCACTTTTGTCTGGGATCAGAAACTGGATTTGAAAACTTTAAGGCCCTTCTTCATTTGGTGTCCGATGCGGGATTGCGATTGTGTACAATTATTATAAACTCACATTGCAAACCAATTTATCACACACAGTGTGCATCTCTATTGCACTATTGTTACACTAACACTCTCACGCACTGCTTCGATATTGACACTTGAACGGCTTGTTTTTGGAGGACCAGTGTGTTTAGCGTCTCCAACTGATCCAGTCTCCCTGAATTTTTCAATTAATCTCTTACAGTTGACAAAGTTAAAACACTATTCCGACCATATTTTGTATGAAATTTTCAAACTGCGGCTGCCAAACTTTCATTATTTTTAAGATATTCTTCAATAATGAAAATACGTTGTTCTATCATGTAACGCTACATTTTTACTAACCCTAACCTCTCAGCTGTCAAATTAATTTTTTTGGGGTTGCCAACACTTTACTTGCACAAATGGTGGCGAATTCAAATCTTGCGTTAATTTTGGGAATTTATATAGAAGTATTCACAATCATGTTCACAATAATTTTAAAAAAAATAATAGCAATCCGATGAAATTTTAATCACAATCGTATGAATAGTATAGGAAATAATTTCATAATGCCAGAGCTCACTATCCTATAACCATCCCGGGTGTGCGCCCATCATATTCCCAAAGTTTCATCGCAATCGGATGAATGGTATGGCCGCCCATAACATACAAACAAACAAACATTAATTTTTATATTATAGAAGAGCAAAATTTTTTTAAAAGCTCAGGTCCGCGGCATACGTCATTCCTATGTCTACCTATGTTAAATTGTCGTGAAAACAAGCTTATGAGCCCAAGCGGTTAAAATTAAACATCAGGGTGTGATAAGTTTAGTGTATGAAGGTATATACATACATAATTGATTTTTCCTCTGTTCTCCCAGGTGACAGAGAAGAGTCAGAAGACCAGCGCCAACCAGGCGACCAAGTTCCACCGCCTGCAGCAGATGTTCGGGGCGCAGCCGGTGGGCGGGGAGGAGCAGGTGCCCCTGTACCGGCAGATCAACCAGGGAGACGTCTTCTCAACCGAGAATGAGGTGAGACTACTTAAGCTTACCCTTCAAGTACAAACCTGGTACAAACATTAATGGATTATGCTTTTTTGTTGGTTTCCATTTTCTTTCTTATTGTTATATTAGGGACGACGGGGTTAAGCTCAATAGTTCTTAATTGAGGGCTACACCAAAACTAAACGCAGAATACCATTTTAAATTATACTGTATCAACACGGTATCGCGTCTGTAAACACAATGTGTGTACCAACGTAATGGCTTTGTTTGTAAATGCATGGTTTTTTTATGCGGAATCCACAATCCATCGAGGTAAGTAGCCTCATCACGGGAAGACGTGAGAAATGAAGAAAGATAGACGAGGAATACAACAGCCACACGCTTTTATACGTATTTTCACTATCATGCTGTCTCTTTCATTTTCGGTTTTCCCTTTCATACATTTAGACATATCATTGCCATTCAATTCTATTTTCAATTCAATCCAATTTATTAATTTTAAAAACATTAAAAAATTATTATTTCAAATCGTTTTTAAAATACAGATAAGGAAAACAATAAACACCTTACGGATAAATGCGCTCCAAACCATACACAACTGACAAGCAATCATTAAACACCTGTCAGTCGTGCAAAATCCAAAACACACTCATCAGCAAGGAATAATGTACAAATGTACCCAGACTCTTCAAAGACATAGGCCCTGAGGAAAATCATTAAAAAGCAGAGTTATACTAACAGCTGCATCATTTATGTTGAGTATCAATATTCAAAGTGATTCTATTTAACAACTAGATATCTCTCCCCACTGGCATGATCTTTGGCAAGTTAGTCCTGCAAACCGGGAGATTAAACAGTCTGCGGTTCGGTGACGGCAACATAGAAACTAATGCTCCACGAATCAGTCGGAAGAAATGTGATGCAATGTGCACATCCCGAGCATGCCCAAGAGAAAGTCTGTAGGATAGAGCCACGGATAGTAGCCATATTCCCTCACGTTCAGAAATCTCAGAAATTTCTTCTGAAACTTCTTGGACATGAGAGAAATCACCGATCCACTCTCAAGCCTACTTTTAACCAATGCATTGTAAAGTATTTTGAGAATCCGGGTGTGCTGAAATTCCTCGCAGTGCGTAGGACGAAACCCAGCATTCCCAGTGAACACGTCATTACGATATGAGCATGAAATGTCAGCCTACTTAACTTCGAGGCCAAAGTCACCAAACCACAACACACATTTTTGAAATACAATACTGCAAATTTGAAACAAAATATGTTACATTCATTTATTGTATTTCTTGGGAATTATTATTAACTATGTAACAATTTTTAGACATTTTGTTTTAATTAAGTAATAAATGTACATGTGAAATAAAACTCTTGACAACAAAATGTTACATGAACTTTAATATGCGGTTTTAAAGTTCATGTAGCAAGTTAAATTTGAAAGTTTTATCTCCCCGCATAGTTATAGAAAAATATTTAGGACATTCAAATGAAATTATTTCTCCAAGCACAGTTTGAAAATGGCCTTGTAAGCCGAAACAGCTGTAACTAAAATAACAAACTGTTTCTCCAACATTCAAATTTGGATATCTCAAATCTTGTGCATTGAACATAAATCATGACTTTTACCTGAAAGTTGACGATATGTATAAATATACGAAAATGAAGACCAAGAAATACAAAAGTCTTTTTTAAACTTATTTACAGCTTCGTTTGGCCTTTAATCGCCAAGGAGATGAGTTGCGCATAGCCAAGAAACAACTCCTCAACAGTCAGCAGAGGATCAGGGAACTGGAGCAGCAGCTCTCCCGGCTGCAGGCCACCTCCTAGACCATTCCGCCTGTACCCTGCCACATCTGATCTCCACAGCAGAGGATCAGGGAACTGGATCAGCAGCTCTCCCGGCTGCAGGCCACCTCCTAGACCATTCCGCCTGTACCCTGCCACATCTGATCTCCACAGCAGAGGATCAGGGAACTGGATCAGCAGCTCTCCCACCTCCTACCTTACCTACCTTAACTGCAGCTATACATTATAGAAACAAACGAAGATATTGCCTCGAAGCATATAGCCATATAGCCGAGCCAAGACCAAGCTGCACGGACTATCAAAACTGTGGAGCCATTGAAAGTTGTTACAGAAACAATGGCAGGATGCTGGCAACACTTGTTCTCATGGTTCACCTTTCTTATTTCTATTATCTGTGATAGAACCCAACTTCATGTTTCTCTTGTCTTTTGGCCAAATAACCGAGCGTTATTTATAAATCCATTTTATCTACCAAATTTTGATAGCTTATCAATTGAAAATATCTTTATTTTAAAACAGAACATAAGAAATGTGAAGAAAATGTACAAACAAAACTAACCTATCATTTTTCGGGTTCTGTCTTGTCTCTGTTACATTTTATCCGGTTACCCTTTATTTTAGGTAACCAAATTATTGGTAATTTTGTTTTACCAAAAAAATTTCAATTAATCAAATTGATTCAAAAATCAATGTGCTAAGGAACATTCCATTTTTATGCACACATTACACATTCCTGGCAAATAAATATTTAAAAAACCACACATAAATTTCACAAATTTTGTTTAGATCTCAGATAACTTCTGCTGTGAAGCAACTAATATTAGTGTTTAAGAATTTTATTATGAAATCGTTAAATATGGTTGAAAGCTTTTTTGCATTTTATGTGAAATTGCTGAAAGCAGCATAATGCCATTTATTCTTTAATTTCATGACATTGAAAGTAATTATTATTGTAATATGTTTTTTTGACATTTATTTACTTTCATCCATTTTCTGATTTATTTTAATATACAATGGATATTAATGTGCATTCCGATTGAATATATATGAAGTATCGATTGCAGTCAAACTGGAATTTCATTTAGGCGTCCATTCCATAATATTATGTTATGGAATTTTAATAATTATTATTTATTCACTTCACAAAATCTTTAAATAATTTCTTTCTTAATCGCTATGCCATTGATTGTAAGTGTTGTAAAATATTTTGTGTATATTTAGTTGTGTTATGTTAATTGTATATTTATTTTTAAACTATAATGTTAATTTTTCGAAGAAAACTTCTTCGGAAAGGTTTTCACTTTGTGATGGCATTATTTATTTTAATGAAAAGACGAATAACTTTGTTTTTATCACTTTTATAAAAGTGATGTGAACAAAGTTATTTGTCTTTTCATTAAAAATCTTCCTGCAACTTCAAATGTTATTTTTAAGACCGGGCACAAAATAATATCTGTATATTTGTAATGAAATAGGATTAGCTATATTCCATTGTCCAGCGAAAAAAATCTATTTGTTTTGAAATATTCCATGGTAACACTTAAATAGTACACTAAAAATAGACCATCGAACATGTACATAATGAGGACAATCTACTTAGAAATTACCTGTCAAAGTAACACTTTTAAACGTAATAATATTATGTTCTTCACTATATTATAGTGAGGAAAATCTACTTAGAAATTACCCGCCGAAGTAACACTTTCAGACATAATATAGTGAGGAAATCTAATTAGAAAGTACCTGACGAAGTAACACTTTCAAACATAATATAGTGAGGGAAATCTACTTATAAAGTATCTGGCAAAGTCACACTTTCAGACATAATATTGTATATTACTTATATTGTATATGTACTAATATTGTATATACATAATACTTGGAAAGTACCTGGCACAGTATCACTTTCAGACATAATATTGTATATTACTTATATTGTATATACATAATACTTAGAAAGTACCTGGCACAGTATCACTTTCAGACATAATATTGTGAGGGAAATCTACTTAGAAAGTACCTGGCAAAGTAACACTTTCAGACATAATGTAGTGAGGAACATCTAAAAAGTACCACATTATATTTCCCGGCATATATTTTCCTACATTTTCGTGAGTAAGTCCAAAGACTCAATGTTGTGTTTCGAATCAATGGTTCTATTTTTTTTATTCTAAGACTTATCATTCTTTTATTACTGATTTATTATTATCTATTTTCTCCAAGACTTATTTTTTGTGTTCAACATTTAATTTTGCGAGTGAATTCTACCAACAATGAACGTATAGTTTTGTCAGTAACGATGAAACATTAGATTTTTAACCTTTGACTTTTGACATTACAGTAATAATGTTTATTCCTTGGTATATTTTATTATAATGATTTGTGTTTTTGTTGGAATTGTTGTAAAATATATTAAATGTATTTTTATGCAGCAGCTTTGCAACGCAGCAATAGTAACTAGGCAAAAAAAACTAAAGCTGATTTTTTTAATTGGAGAAATATTTTTACATTTTATCGTCGGCGTTAGGGTTAAGCTTACATAAATAATGTGAAGATGTTTACTGTGGTATGGTATGTATGTCTGATCTGTGCATTTACATTATTCTGATATCATTTCTCAATTGAATCGATTCGATTACAATAAAACCTAAACTTGCATAATGAAATGCATAACTGAATTGTATTGTACCGGAAATAAGTATTTGATGTTCAAAACTATTTTCTTGGCTAAGTTTGTGAATTATGAATGTCTGCTCCTTGATGTAATTAGATTGGATTCAGGCCAGGTGGGTTTGTGTGTTTGCATCGTTACATTTGTGTGGACTTTGGTTCTCTAACAACCATAACGCGTAAAGAGTTTTTTTTAGTTTAATTTCTAATTACATACGTAATGTTCATTGAAGAAGACGTCAGCTACACGGGCCAGCTCTACTGTGCTTATCTCTTATTTGTGCGTATTTGGTGAACCCAAATATCACCTTCAAATTTAAAAAACAATTATAGAGAAACCAAAAAATGTTTGTTTCTTTCATTTCCATGTGAGTGGGTCTTGTCAATAAATAAATGCGGACGTATCTGCCTCATTTAAACACATAGTCTACACATGAATTTTCAAAATGTCAATTTCAAGTGTATGGTTGATATAACAAACGGTAGGGAAAGTAAATTGAACAGAACAAATAAAACAGTATAAAGTAGATCTTCTAAGATATATATTTCAGACTTTTTCATAGAAACAACCTTCTCTAGGATAAAAAGGTACATAATGTTTTATTCAGACATATCCCATTCCAGTCAACAATGTTATTTACATTACATTGGCATCTTACAGTAGTTGTTCATGAAGTGGTCAATACGCCAATATACCAAATAATCAGTATTATTTACATGAAATGAGTGATATATTGATTAAATAATTACATGATAATCATTATGTAAGCAAATCTCTGATAGATTTTTCTGAAGAGAAACAGTGTGACAGCACATGACAACACCGACAAACAAACATACACATTCTTACATAATATATGTCACTAATCTATACATCTATCTAGAGTAAAGTATTCAAATTGAATCTGTCTATAATAAATGAAGCGTATTGGTCAGGTTATAGTTATGCTTTATTGTGTGTAATCAATCTGCTTTTGCTAACAATCTGTAAGTTCTTCCGGAGTTCAATTGTGTTCTTGCCACTTTCCATTGAACTGACATAGTAAAGCAGAGCTTTGCCTCGCATTTTGGAAGGTTCTTGCTTAATATTAACTATAAATATTTACTTATTTACATAAAATATTTTCTTGGAATGTATGAAACGGTCTAGATAAAGATTCTCTTACATAAAAAGATGTGGCTAATCCCTTTTCTTATTTATTGTTCGACCAAAGATTTTCCATATTTCTCAGTTAACAATTTGATTGAGATGCGTAACTTTCTGTTTAAAATATGTGTATTGCAATATACTCAAATTGCACCAACTAAGTTAAGAAAAATAAATGATATTTTGATAAAAAATTGATACATACATTATTAAGTCGGAGGGATAAGCTGTAAAAGTTTTGAGAATGATAAAATCTTGATGATTAAATGATTAAATTTCGTTTGCTGTAGCGAAAAACGTGTTCAGTATTACCCTGAAATCAAATTTATCTTTTCAATAACATAAATTGGATTGAGTTACATATTATTTATCTAGTAAAATGGACGGTAAAATGAAATTTGGAGTAAATCTAAATATGTGGATATGGCCCTCTTATCTGGTTCGCACTGCCAGCAGGAATGCGGGTAGGCAGAGGAGCCAGAAGGAGTAAGCGAGGGCGCTGGAACCGTTACAGCCATCCGTGCTGCAGGTGTACACGCAGGAACGGTATTCAAGCTGATCTCCGAGGTGCTGCACGTAGTTGCAATAGTTCCCAAGGTCCAGCGCAGAACAGTATCGCTTTGTGCCAATGCCACCTAAACACAAAGAACAGGATCAACTTGCTGGATTTAATATGTAACACAAATTGTCTGAAGAACAGACGAATGGATCACAGATGTAATATCTAAGACATAGCTTGTACATTAGAAGGATATGTATTTATTAGAAATAATTTATCAAACTGGCAATATGAGTGTTGAACTCTGTGCATTTAGCTTTTGACTGTCGAGGCCTTTGTATGCGAAAATTATATTATATTATTATACCACTTAATGTTTGTGTAGCATTTACAAATTTACTATATAGAATAATAATAATAATAAATTGTGCAATTGGCAAGTTTTACAATCCAGCATTCTGCAATCTGACAGGAAAATGTGTTTCACTGAATCGCTTCTGTACTGCGAGGTCTAATAATTCATGTTGTTTCTATTAGTAACAAGCGAAAGTTTTATATTATGAAATTTTTACTGAATCACTTATGTAATAGTAATAATTATCATTCTTACATTTCTACATTTGCATTTGTGTTGTAATATTAGTATTAAATCTGAGCGTGTTTTTACGCAACACGCATCCGCTTGCCAAAAACATGCACAATACATTTTAAATGACAAAAAACCATATTTCATTAAGACCTCCCTTTCCACCTTTCCATCTTTATTACTGTACAGTACTCTGAGGTATAAGGCATTATGTTCATTCATCAAAAATTACATTTAATCACCGAAATTAAAATAATTTTTTCGTCTTTTCCAGGGTTATAACATTACCTCTAATGAGATTGTCTCCTGGTTTTAATTTAAAGAAAGTGTATCATTATATTATATAAATTTAATATTAGTTTTTCCATATTTCCAGTTTATGATGAATTTTCAAAATAAACTTGTGTAGAATCAGTACAATTGCACAATTCAAATGGCAGGGCTGCAATACCTCCACACATGTACCTTGATGTCACACGCATTTCGGCCAGCCGTAAAACAACATTTTGATGGCTTATATCTTCAGTACTATTTATCAAAAAGTTCTATCCTCAGCGTGCTCTAGATAATAATATGATGCATTTGTAAAAAAACATTGTAGGAGACAAACTCATAATAATGAACATATAGTAAAGATTGTACAACATAGCCACTGAACAAAAGACGAGCCAATGAAATTAATTATCTGTTTAACCCCTAGGAGCCGGAGCCCTGTAATAGCAGTGTTGAAGAATTATGCCTACACATGGTGTGAAGCACTGCAATTATAGTGTGGACCTTATATATTCATTTTGTCTTTGGATATTACCTGTATTGGGTTAGTTGAAGATAAAAATAAAAGTGTCACATTATCAAGTACGGTACTGTCTATGTGTTGCCTTTAACTAAAAAAGTTAGTAAGAATAATACGACTGACCCCTCAGTGCCGTACTCTTGATGCAGAACTGCGCCTCAAACACATCAACACACTCGTCGGCTGTGAACGTGTTGTCCGGCTCGTTTATGAGCATGTCCGAGCAGTCCATGGCCTGAGCCGAGTCGCATTGGAAGCATTTGATACCCATCACTTGTAATTAAAGAGAGCAGTTATTCATTAGGTGCCGTATGTCCACAGCGGGCGTTAGGTAAGCAGCGTGAATTAAAGAGAGCAGTTACGTTAGTCACAAATATACATTTAATATCCCGTTGATTATTCCTGAAAAAAGTTAGGTTAGTTGTGTTAAATAGTGATTTAAACTGAAGAAACACTTTGTTGTGGAGGCTACAACTATTAAACTGCCAGTGCATTCCAGAATGCAGAATATATCGGCACATTCCTGGAGGATTTTAAACCAGTCATTTAAAAAAATGGATGTCATTTTATTATGAAGTAAATTATTAAAAACTCTATTAGTTCACACTGCTAAGTCGCAGTGGATCATGTGATATGCGCTTTGTCTCATCTAGACGATGCTGCTGGAATGAGAGGGAGTGAGCTAGGTTTTACCCAGTGGAGACGTGTGGTGGAATTTTTGTTTGTTTTAATTGGATTCATTGGAAAGCAAAATGACACATGCATTCATTATTCCAAATACGGTCAAGAATCACCGGTTAAATTCCATACTCCCCGTATACATTTATGATGCTCAGATTTATAGGACTAAATCATGCAAATGTGGACAAATTCAAACAGCAGAACCCAAAGTGGAAGAATTTCAACTACATCGCCTTCACCAATTTTCCTACGGCACATCGGTGCTGAACCAAGTGACCACCTGATGGCTGATATTATTATTATTCCACCACACAATGAAATTTAATCTAGAAATAGTATAGTGTTGTGAAAAAGGGCGATTAAAAAGTCATTCAATCTGAAATAAGTATAGTGATTAATTGTGAATGAGTTATTTAAACTGAAAAAGAGTGGTTAGTCATTTTAAATGATGATCGAATCTGAAAAAGCATAATAATATAATATTATGTAGTTATATTGTGGTTTGCCATAAATGCAATAAACAAATACTTTGATTTAAATATTTATTATTTACTAAGGACCAAAGAATCTTTTCGTTTTTTAAACATTTCTATGAAATTTTCATTGAAATTTCTTCTGACACAACTGAAAGAACCCAATTTTTCAGTGAATGATGATTTGAAGGAAATTGAAATGTGAAATTTTCCGAAACAACTGGTCCTAAAGATACTCTCTTATTCTATTCAACTGTTCAACTTTTGTCCTGACAAAGGAATGTGGAATGCAGTGGAATGGTTCTTCCGAAATCAGTCGAAATTTAAATAAAAAAAGTTAAATTTATTTTGAAAGTGTTGCTAGTTGATAAAAAGTTATTCAACTTGGTAAAGAGCGGTTAGTGGTGGTTTTGAGAGGTTAGATCAGAATTTTGTGTGATTAAAGTAAAGACAAATCATGTTTTATTCAATAATATTGTAATGTGCTCAAAACCATCTTAATTTTATTTGTGTGTAGTAACAGACAAGGCAACTAAACAAGGCCATTTCCAAGTAATTGCCCACTAATCACCATACTTGGGAATGTGTAATGAGAGTGCACAGCTGATTCAAAACAATGTCATGATGTCTATGAATCTATTCATGTTTAATGCTACAAATTATTCCATAACAATGTTTACATTCATTCCTCATAAGTAATCTTTTATCCGAGTACTTTGGAGTTTGATGAATGTTACAAAGGTTACTAAACACAAATAAAATTCATAAAATTTATGTTCACATAATAGAAAAAGTGATTAAAACAAAATATAATTTAAAACAAAGACTGTTATCAACATTATAAGATAAGTAGTTAATATAGAGGAAAAGAGAAAACACTTCCATGTTAGTATTAGTTCCTTATTATGCGGCAGACTGATTCAGCTCCTGTAAAGTAGTTTCCAAACCATTGTAAAACAGCAATTAGGTTAAATTACCCACCAAACCAGAAAGTTAGGATATTTAATCAGAGCAGGCTATGTTATGTTATATTAGATTACCCCTGAAGATATAATAATGATGTTAGGTTAGGATATGTCACCAAGCCGGACCAGGTTAGGTTAGTGTGCAGGTGTTGTTATCTCTGCAGACCGGGTGGGTACCTTCGAAGCGTCCGATGTGCTTGACACAAAAGCTGGCTCCGTACACGTCGTCACACCCCCGTGGAGACAGGTCCTGGTCGTCCTCCAGGAACTCGTTGCAGAGGAAGGGATTGACAGGGTCTGTGCCCACGCACTGGTAACAATCTATCGCTGCCACTACATACATAATAAAATCGCTTTACATTTTAGTCAACTAAAAGGCAGTCTATTGATTATTATGTAACCATCACTATATCACAGTAAAACCTCAATATTATAAAAGACAAATACATTGAGAGGATACCCGGCGGTGATTTTTCCACACAAACGTATTCCCCATTTATCTCTCTGGATTTTAACCCTAGAGAAAATATTTTTTATACATAAAATAGATATCAACCACTAGCGTGTCGGTACTTTTTTTTTTTATAAGTTACTTCTTATAGAAGTTATGACCTTCCAAAATACAATAAAATTGACTGGTTTAAACGCCGTCAAAATACGTTTAGTATACAAACTAGGCAATGTTTTTTAAAAAAAAGCAATGTACAGACAGAATAGTTTCTTCTTATGTAGTTGGTAAAAAAAAATTGAAAATCGGTCCACTTTAGGAGGAGAAAAGTGACGAACACAATACCTCGATTTTAATTAGGTAGTAGTAGCCCGAGGTGCATTTGTCCCTTTCGCTCAGTATTCGGCAGGTAAGGGGGCGGGGGAGGGAGTTTAGATAAACACGTATGTATTTGTACAAAGTGATATCACATAGTCAATGATCGATGTTCGATATTCTAGTGTTGTCTTGTCCCAAATAAACGATGTTTTTTTATAATTTTTTCCCTTTGGTCACTTTTGTATTTGTTTGGTGAAGTATTACAATATTTTTACTATAATTGTGCCAAATTTCATTTGCTTACATCAAATGTCTCCGGAAAAAAAAACATCGGTTACGGCCGGACCGACTCCGAAGTGATTTCGTTCCGTATTGTTATTTTATTTATTTATAAAATATATGATATTTAATTAAGTCTTTTACGTCGAGCACACATTAAATCACCTTACCAAGGTGGTTGCTTGTATCATGGACGCTTGACCAATTACATGAATTAAGTTAATGAGTAAAACCTCAAATTGTTTCAAGACAATATAAGCGACTCTCAATGGAAAATTTCAAACAGAAAAATCATAAAAAGATACCTTCACGTTTAGAAATTAAACTCAGGACCTTAGCCTTCCCGCGGTGATGCTCTACAACTGAGCTAATGGGACCCTTTCCCTTTCGGTCATATTTAACTGTCTCATTCTTCGACTAAGAACTACCAACATTATTTTCATTTTCTTAATGCATATTTTTATTGGCAGCTATCTTTATGTATGATTTCAAGATTCGTCCCGAACTAAATGCTACTTATGCAGTGTCCTAGATACATTTGACAATTTATATTTAATATGCGACAAATATTGATTTTTCTGCAAGTCTGGGATGAATATTGCAAGGCAAGGCTGAGATCCTGGGTTCTTTCAAAAAAAAACTTTTCCAAGTTTTTGGCAGCTTTTTTAACCCGCCAATGGTGACGCAAATTCGACTTTGATTAATGGTGACGCCGGTCTCACGCACCCATAGACATATGAATTCATAAGTCTGTTCATAAGTCTGTGCACGCACCGGGGTTTTCAACTGAAGATTTTTCGAAACATGTTACTAATAGTTCATGTTTTTTTTTTTTTTTAATTTATGCTCTTTGACAATAAAACAAAGATATTTTATTAATTTAAGCTATTTTATTTCAATATTAAAGTTTACAATTTTTTTTAGTTAGAGCAATAAAAACAATGTTTTTACTAATATATTTTTTTAAATTACGAAAAAAGGAAAATAACATTTTTTAGTCTTTCGACATTCGGAACTTTTACGAAATAAACAAAAATTAGTATCAGTGGCGAAACTATAGGGTGGCAGGGCTACATTTTTTGGTGAAATACTTTAACTCGTCAAATATTGATTCTTTTTTAAATTGATAAACTAATGTTTAAGACAAGATTTTTTATGCATAGCACAAAAGGTAACAATTGTCGTTTATAATAATTGTATAATACAATATGTCGTTTGAAAATTCAACAAATCTGCCAACGACCAACGGTATAACCTTAGTATATTAAAAATAAACTTAGTTTTTCAAAATTTAAAAAATGTGTTTACCAGATAAAATAACAATCTTTCAAAATGAATTTATGCTTTTTTGTAAAAAATAGTCAATACGTCTAGAATTTGATTTAAAAATAACTAATAAATGTTTAGGTAATTTCTAAATAAAATATAATGGTTCCGTTTGCTATAATTTTGTGTTTCATTATTGGATATGCAATAGTTTTCGTGAGTTTTGTAGGATTTGTACAGTTTATTTCTATGTTGAATTGAGATTATTAGTCCACGTGTAATCCATGGTTTTATGTGTCTGTGTTTGCTTTTTGGTGCTGGTATTGGTTCATAACATTTTTCAATATGATTTTGAATGATCTCATAAAAGTTATTTAGGGATATATTGGGGTCGTTATTAGAAAGCACTGAGTCCCATGTTTCGGTAGTCAGTGAGTTGTCTAGAGATAGGTAATTAATTTTTGTTTTTGTTTGCTGATGGTTAATGGTATCTATGTTGCTGGGTGATTTTGCAACGCAATGACCATAGAAGGTGGGATAGTGGTCTGTAATGTCAATTTTTAAGGTAGCATATTATTCAACGATTTCTGATAGAATTCCCATTGTCCTATTTAGCTGAACGTGAATTTAATGCTGTAGCAACGTTGGTAAATTAAAAAGAGAAATCAGCTCCAGGTTACTGTACGTCGACTTACGGTTGTTTTTATGTAAAATCGAGCCTGATATTAACAAACTCCTTAAAATGCATCAAAATCAACATTTTCATTAGAAGATAAGTTACAAAATCAATGGCTTCTGAATTTTCATAAAAATACTTCTCAATATAATTAAGTATGCGTTTTAATCGTTCTCATTGGAACATTCTTCTTTAAACTCGGAAATAGGATTGGAGTCATATCCTATCTTACGACTATATAACATTACAGTGTAATTACACACATTAATTAAACACATAATAAAATCGTGACAAATGTTGTTTCAGATTCGCAACAGATGGTAAGTAAAAAAAAATTAGGGGCTCTAGAAAAAAAAAACATTCTCAAAGTGGGCGGTGAGCAAAATAAGGTTGAGAACCTATTGTCTAGATTATTCCATTCGTGACTTCTTTGGTCTGCCAACTGCCAACCATTGCGCTTAACTATTATTCTTTATAAATTTGGTGATTTCTTTATCAATTCACATCGTATCCAAACCAAAGATTATTCTTGATTTAGGTATAAGGTAAAAACTCCAGTGCTCAAACTTGCGAATTCTTATCATTTCGGAAGCTAATTAAAACCTTCATTAGAATACCAGCATTCGTTTTAATGTAAAGGTCTTTAATCAAATAATCAACGCAATTGTTTGGATAAAACACAATTTTTAGCCGAAAGTATATCCAATTCTCTTCACTGGCAGAGATTTATCTCGACTAATCTTGTCATATTGGTCGACACATATGGGCACGCGACAGCGATTCGGAAACGACGGGGTTCAGCAGTTTCCGTCTTTTCCGGCGATTGTTCGTTATTTCCAACCATAGACTATTCAGGCGCGGATCCAGCCCTTGAAAAAGGTTGTGGGCACAGCCACCCGAAAATCGGCTAAGTGGGGGTCGAAGTACGAACTCGCCCATGAAAAAAGCGTTGATTTATTTGATTATATCATTTTTTCCGCACATCAGTACTTTGGCCTTAGGAATAGAAGTCATCATTGGAGGAAGTCAGACCCGATTTCATCCAGATTAAATTTCAAACCAATTTCAATCAATAAATTATTATTTCTAGTAGCCAGTAAGCTAATATAGGGACACTAGACTGGGTAAATAGGTATCTTGACGCTGTCTTAGGAGTAGTAAGTATGACCAGCAAGTGAGATGCGCCTGGCGAGACTTAATTAGGCTACCAATACCATTACAACTACTGAACCGATTTTGATATATTTTTTACATCTTCAAAGGATATCAAATCAAATTAAACGCTAGGAAACTTTTTACATTAAATAACTTTATTTATGTGCTTATTTAAATTACAAATTAAAGCTTACGTTTCTTTTTCGCGAAAACGTTGATAATTTCATCGATATCCAGGTTCACATCTTTGTATATACAGGTTGTTAAACAATCGTACTTGACTTACTTTATAACCAGTGATTCTTGAGATGTTTGGTGTAAAAAATGTCTATAAAAATTTGGTCTCCGGTGACATTTTTGAAGTTTTTTTTTTTTCTAAAAAAACGTAAAAATCAGTAGGTATTGGGATGTTAGGGGCGAGGTGAGGGTTGGTTGGTTACTTGGCTTAGTGACCATTGACGACATGTGAAAGAATTATTTTTTCTTTGATTTTGAAGAAAAAGTTATTGAAAAAAAAACGAGTGTGCTTTAGACCACACGACTAAAGTAATTACTTCTTTAGCTCCATCTAGATGTATTTCCATATATATGTTTATATGTATAACATATATACATATATATACATATATTAATTTTCTACAAATATTTATTCAAATTTATTATCATTCGCCTTGCCCGATCAAACCGCAGCTTATTACTTTTTTTTTTCACCTGCAAACCACCAACTTTATTTTTATATGAGAAAGGCATTGTAAGCGTTAAATCTCCCACTAAGTGGCGTCGAGATATATCATGTCAAATATTGATTATTTTTAATTGATAAACTAATGTTTCAGACAAGATTTTCATGCGTAGCACAAAGGGTAACAATTATTATAAGCAATAATTATCAGCCTGAAACACTCATCGACACTCATTTGGCGAGTAAGAGGTAATGGTATTAGAGCACCTGACCGGACATCAGAAGGACATGGGTTCGAGTCCCGTCGGCGGCATGTATCTTTTCTCGGAAGATTTTTTCAATGTGGATGAGTTTTTCAGGCTGATAATTATTGCTTATAATAATTTTTATCCTTTGTGCTATAAATAAAAATCTTATCTTAAACATTCGTTTATCAATTAAAAATAAAGAGATGTACATAATTACGAAACCAGAAGTGTAAATAGAATTACATTGCCACGTATGACGAAATCCAAATCACAGAACTGCCTAATGTACAGAGGACTAAAGATGTATGATGAAGCCTGAAAGCCTGAAATGTATTTAAAAAGAAATTTTATGTTTATTGTAAAAATATTTAAAGTTACAAAATGAAATATTATCTTGTTTATATTAGTTTATATTCATGTTGTCTCAACAACAGAATAAATAAAATTAAAAAATATCTTTTTTCCAATACAAGTATTCATGTGCCAAAAAGAAACAGATAATATGTTGTCAAAAATATGACATAACATGTCAGCATATCGTCACCTTAAAGCAATACTGGGATGTCTTGAAAAATGCTGTTATGAGATAATAGGACTTTTAGGTTTGCGTGAGTTCTAGCAGAATGAAATTAACTAATGTTGCAGATTAATGATATGGTATTAGAGAGGTAAATTATTTACATCAACACAAAATTGTAATAATAGATAAATAATTAAATTTTTTCATACTAATTTTGACAAAGTATACTTAAATCTGGAAATATCTCAATACTGAGATTTTACTTGTAACTCGGGCATTTTTTTTTAATATCCTAGTAATGTATCATGTTGTAGTGCTTTCAATTTTACATCGAACTGCATACTTAACTCAAAAGTGGTTTTTAAGAAGATATCGCTTTAAGGTGACGATATCGTCTATGGCTCTTTGCTGCGTTCCGAATCACGCAGGATTCATGATTTATTGTGTTTTTTTATTTTATTTTATTAATTTTTAGTTTATTATCATCAGTCTATCGATCTCGATAGACCGTGATAGTGTGACGTTACAAGTCCATTAGGGTTGTGGGCATGCCCATCGTACCCACAACGGTGGATCCGCCCCTGAGACTATTAGGCAAACTTACAAGGACATTATTATTATATATGTCTAATATAGTTTTATAAAAAATTGAATACCCTTAAAAAATCGTACACAAAAAACTTACTTATTATTTATGTGTATTATAGTATTAATTTCCTGGAAGCCCTCCCAATCTGTCGTCATCACCTTCGAAGGGCAATCTCTTCCCTCCCATATATATTTATTCTTCAACTCATTGCCGGTTGAAACGTATACTTATCCCACCACTCAATGTTTCAATTGCTGCCGTTTTGGTCATACTAAAGCTGTATGCAGTTCCCCATCCAGATGTTATAAAATAAATCTGGAGAAAATCACCCAGCTGATCAATGCCCTTCTTCCTCCTCACCTAAATGTTTTAACTGCTCAGGTTCTCATTCCGCTATCAACTATTTATGTGTATTATAGTATAGGCACGCGACAGTGGCGAAGGGCTCCGCGGCAAGTTTTGTAATTTGTTTCGCGTATAAAGTTTATCATTACCACTTATTTGTTTTTAAATATGGCATTCAAATTTTTGAAAACCAAATTGAAATGAAAATAATAATAAAGAAAATAAAAATTATTTAATTTTTCGAAGAAAACTTCTTCGGAAAGGTTTTCACTTTGTGATGTCATTATTTATTTTAAGACAAAATAACTTTGTTTTCATCAATTTTTATTTATACACAATCTACATGTTTCGTGAACGATGTTCACCTCATCAGGAACAAATGTATACTAAACTTAAAAATTAAATATAGATTACATATGGGAGGAAAGGCTAGAAGGAAGGGGAAGGGGTAAGGGTGGGGGAAGTTAATTACAATTAGGAATTTCAAAGTCATTAGCAGGGAAAGACCGGTTAAGTGGGAAAAGGTTCAAAAGAGGGTTTATAAAAATTTTCTGCTTATTTATTATGTCTGCTTTATTATTTACATTTTTTCTAATTTCTAATATCTCTAAATTGTTTATCTGTGATGCCTTATAACCCATATGTAATACTTTAAGCCCATGGTTTTTGTCAAAATTATGATCATACTTTAATAAATGATCTGCAAACTCAGATTCACTGTTGCCATTTAATGCCCTGAGATGTTCCTTAACCCTTACTTCAAAGTTTCTATTGGTTCTACCTATATAAAAGTAATTACAATCTTTACAGTTGAGTCTATAAACGCCCGATTTTTTTGTTTTAATTTCGCTATCTTTGTTGTTAAGGATGAATTTTTTTAATTTATTATTTGTATAAAATGCTGGTTGTATAGTACCGGGAATGTTTTTACAAATTATTTTTGACATATCGTTATCAACAAATAGAATTCTACGCCATTGATTATTAATATGTTTGGAAAAAGGGTAGATATATAGTTTTAAGAATTTCTGTTTATTCTTTTTATTTAGTAATTGATCTATTAATTTAGTAGAATAACCATTATTAACTGCTATTTGTTTAATGAGGTTTAACTCCAAAGTATAATTAGGAACAGACAAAGGAATCGTAATTAATCTATTAATCATAGAGTGAAAGGCCGCGAGTTTTTGAGAGAAAGGATGATTTGATGAATTATGTATAACAATATCGGTGTACGTATAATAGATCAATTACTAAATAAAAAGAATAAACAGAAATTACTATTTCCATGACTGTGCGGAACCTGCCAAGAGGCTCACCGACAGACCAGCCTTTTTAAGGCTATCTAAACGTCCTTTATCACTACAAAGTAGTTTCATCCGTGTACTCGATGACGTAAGGTTTACCTTTGTCGGCTCCCGTACTATTTTAATAGATAACTATATTTCTAAACCTTTACTTTAAAAAATTACACTTCTTACTTTTACTTATTGATGTAATATATAATTTTTGTTTATATTACTCACACACAGGTTAGTGGGTTCCTTAGTGGGTTCCCATTACCTACTTTTGTCTAATATATATTTAATCATATACTTACTTATTGGCATTGCTAACTTTTACAGTACGTACCTTATGTTTTATATCTTACTGTATTTGACCAAAAATACTGTCAATGTTTCACCCTTACCTGCTTGCTGTTGAATTTGAAAAGAAAGATATATGTAAATATAAAAGGTGGGTAAATACTGTAAGTACCTATGTATTTATTAATAATTTTACGCTCGTACCAGTCCGTACATTGCACTCCCACTGAGTACAAAACGGTAAGTATATCTGGTAATTTCTTATTAACTTTCGATATCTATGTTATAATTACCGCTATTGCATGAGCAAGGTAAATTTGCATTAAGATAAGGAATTCCTACGCAGCAAAATCCATTTTATAAATCAACAGACTAAACCTGAGAAAATTCTCGTGAAGATTGAAAATGAAGAGGCTTACGCATACTTCCCGAATATTATGAATCGATGAATGAAGTGGATCTTCGGAGGAGAGTTGGGATGGCCCGGGATTGGGGGAATGGGGAGGGGAAAGAGGGAGTATTCCAACTTTGAAAATGAAGGCAAGGACAAAAAATTAAAAAGTTAAGTAGGTACCTACCAAAATTAGGTCGCAATAGATGTTGGAGATTTGAAGTAAGTAAAATTGTGCACTCCATAATGATACTGACACACATGCTCATCAACTGTAACATTTGCTCATAAATGAGCATCCTTTGAAACAAATGAACGCACATGCTCGTCATGAGCATGCACTTGTCAAATTAATGTCAACAAATGTAGTTAGTCCCATCCGCCCAGAACTAAACCAAATAATTGTGTGTTGTGCCTTGAGGTTTCTTCTCACTCCTGATCTTCCAGGAGTCACTTTTCGCAGCTGATTTCCAGATATTTATAAACTTTTGTTACTTCTGAAGCCAACAGCCATAAATATTTAGTATCACCGATAACGGTAGCAAGACGCACAACATGATTTGCGAAATTCATTTCACTTTCAACGTCCTGGCAAGTGCCTGTTTCCCCTCCGGTAGTTACGCATTTAATTAACTGTAAAAATTGGTATTGCTGTAAATATATCTGACTTGTTTTATCCAAGTGTTTTATTGATAAATATCCGACACACGCAGTCTAGTTTACAGCCCTGGTATGGTCTGTAAACCAAATCCTATCTACGTTTAATAATCGAAAATGCGAACATACACACACAAGGCAACTACAAATACCAAACTTCTGTCATTTTCCATACTATTGTCGTAGTTGATTACTTTTGTGAATAATGAAGGAAGATTTCCCAGAAGAAAAAGTAGAAATTTCTGACAGGGAATCTGTGATTCTAGCTTCAACCTAAAAAAGGAAATTTACTCCATCTTCCCCAACAAAACTTGACTCGCCTTCGACTTCACAGTCTCCACCAGAACATCCTCCGACACACTTTTACTCTCCTCATTCCCGTGGCCCATTCATAGATACGCCCAAAAAACAGAGCAAGGTAAAACCATCCACCCTCTTGAATTTGGTAAACTCCTATCAAACAGCAAGAACCTTTCAATCAAGCCTGGAGGTGTAAAAGCCGAGGGTCGCTTCCGAATCTCTGTCGAATTCCTCTCAGGATCAGCTGCCTACAACTTCATAAAAACATCTTAATTTCATCTAATTCAAACATCAAGGTATATATCCTTACTTTCAACGTCACTCGCATGGGCCTGGTCAGAGATATCTCGACTGATATGTCCCACGCAGAAATCCTGTCTTCACTTTCAACCCCCCAACATATCGGCAATCCTGTAAAAGCAAGGAGGATAAATTACAAGGACTCCTCTGAGGGCATGATTTCCTGGAAGCCCTCCCAATCTGTCGTCATCACCTTCGAAGGGCAATCTCTTCCGTCCCATTTATAAACTCATTGCCGGTTGAAATGTATACTTATCCCACCACTCAATGTTTCAATTGCTGCCGTTTTGGTCATACCAAAGCTGCATGCAGTTCCCCATCCAGATGTTTTAAAATATATCTGAAGAAAAACACCCAGCTGATCAATGTCCTTCTTCCTCCTCACCTAAATGTTTTAACTGCTCAGGTTCGCTATCAACTATTCTTGCCCAAAACAATCTCGCCAAAAAAATATTAAAATTTCTATGGCCTCTCAGAGTTTGTCTTTTCTGCAGACTTCTAAACTATCCCCGCCTGTCAAAATTATTTGCTGAGGATTTATCCAGCAACTCTTCAGCCAGCCCTCTTCCCTCCTCAACAACAACTTCTTCTCGTTCAACTAAATTCACATACAAAACCCCTCTAAACTGACTTATGGATACGATCAGCACCAACACAACTCACTACTCTTAAATCCCAATGGTTCATCTCTTTCAAATGCCACAAATGGGTGTGCAAACAATATTATAATCCATCCTCAATGAACTCTCTAAAGCTTTCTGAAAAACTCTCCCAAGACAATTCTTCATTATTCCAAACTCTTATTATGTTTCTACCGTCCAACGCTGTTTCCATTAATTCCACATTAAAATCATTTTTATTTAAAATGACTCTTTAGGATGTCAGAATACTTCAGTGAAGTGCTATTTCTTACAAATCTGATCTCCTTAACCTATTAAATTCAAACCTTATTTCTGTGGCTGCTAACTCGGAGACATGGTTTACTCCATCCACCCACTTTAATGCGGGGGGGGGGACGCCTGTCTCCACGATGATCCAGGGAAGGTACGGGCGGCGTTGCTTCCCTTTTTATTAAAAAATCCCAACCATTTTCTCCAATAAATAATACCAAACCCCTGGAAATGCTGACTTCCAAATGGTTGCAGCTAAAATTAAGAACACATCCTTTATTTCAGTCTATCTTCCCCCAACAGCCCACTTCAATAAACAAATTTGGTTGCAAATTGTAAGTCAACTAAGCCCTCCTTTCTTTATACTGGGCGGTTCTGCTTTCTCCGACCGAGATGGCCGAAGTGTGATGGATTTCCTAGATGAATCCAAACTTTTACCTTTTGAATGACGGATCTCCTACTAGGATCTTACGCCCCAACGCAAACCACAGTGCAGTGGATCTCTCCATATGCTCTACTAGTCTGGCTTCTCTCTCCTTATGGGTGGTGTCCCTGCTCCAGTGATCATTTCCCGATCACCATTGCTTATCAAACTTCTTTCCAATCAGACAAATCTCATATTTCGACCAATATTAAAACAACACACACAATGGGATGAATTTAACTTGCATAATATGGACAAGTTCGTACTAAATTTACCCGCCACCGATATATTTTCCGTCTTCAAATCAATGCTCATAACTGAAATAAATAAATCAAACCCCCACCTAAGACTAAATCTCTTAAAAAACTCGCTCCAACTCCCTGAATGTTCCAAAGTAGTAAGAATTCGGCAAGCTAAATCTCTTTCATATCGTAACAATACGACTTGGAGAACTATCTTATATACAAAAACGCCGAATACAATGCCAACAGGGTATTGAGGGCAAAAAAGATCCGGGTGGCACAACTTCTGCAGTTAAGTATCTCTGAACACTCCAATTTCGGAAGTTTGGTCTACGATCCGAAGATTTCGATCCTCTTCAGTCCATCATCTCCTCGAGCGTCTCATTCTAAATGGATAGATGAATTCATGGACTAATTTTGCCTCCCCTTCTGTACCTAACTTAGATGAAACAACACCCATCTTTAATACTCCTATGTCAATCATTGGCTAGAATCTCCATTGAACTAAAAAATGTTTATCAACAGTTAAGGACTCATCTCCAGGATGAATGGTATACCTTAACCGCTTGGACACATAAGCTTGTGTTCACGATAATTTAACGTAGGTAGGTAAAAATAATTAAAAACCGATTAGAATTTTTTGTAGAGAGTAAACAGCTTCTCTCCCCATCTCAATTGGGATTTAGGAAAAAAATCCACTCAAGATAACCTTGCCACATCAGCACTGATATTAATTTATCCATTTCTAAACAGGAAGTTTGTCTTGGCGTTTTTATAGACGTAGAAGGCGCCTCTGACAATGTTTCCATCCCAATCCTGAAAAAAAACTTTCAGGCCTTGGCCTTCCCGCCACGTTTGTTCAATCTATTTCTAGATAGAAAAAAATTCATTGAGCTACCAGATATTACTCCTCAAAGTGATCTATTTAGAAGGGCCTTCCCCAAGGCGATGTATTGTCCCCCTTACCGTATTTTACATTTAATAAACACTTATGATATGCATGTCGCTATTCCCCCTCAAGTAAAAGTTATTGAGTTTGCAGATGACACAGCTTTCTTCTTATCATTCAAAATCATCCATCTCGCTGTCAAATATCTTAACGAAGCCACGAATGCCCTTTGCACATGGCTCACGTTAAATGGTCTTGAACTTTCAATACAAAAGACTCAGTGTGTCACCTTTTCAAACCGCCATAAAAATCCCTTTGTTCAAATTTTATTTAAAACTCTCGTCTCCAACGCTTCTGAAGTTAAATTTTTGGGAGTAACATTTGATAGGAAACTTAAATGGCTTCCCACATTAATAATTTGGTTAGTAAATGCGATTTTTTTTTAATATAATCAGATCATTATCTGGCGTTTGGTGGGGAGCTCACCCTACATGCATATAATTGCTGTACAATGCACTTATTCGAAGCCATCTCGTATATGCCTGACCACTTTTTAGTACTGGATCAAAAAATGTTAGTACTAAATAAAATAGACAAAATTCAATCTAAATCTTTGCGAATAATATAACTGGAGCGATGCAATCGTCACCCATCAATTCCCTTCAAGTAGAATGTTCTGATCCCCCTATTTATTTAAGGCGTCAACTATTGCTGACAAATTTGTCCTTAAGTGTTTAAATTCTAAATGTCATCAGGTTATACTCAGAGTATCGTTGTTCATTTATTTATTTATTTATTGATGCAATATTTTTACATTTTATAATAAAATTCAAAAATGTTGGCCTCACTAGGTGGTTTACCCTTGCTGAGGCCTCCATTTTATCTACAAATAATTTCATTGACTCAACACATTCATCTACAACCAGAGTTCGAACTAAACCTCTTCTTGCCATCTGTAAAAATTTTCAGTCTCTCTCAAAGCTTCAAATTATCCAAAATGATCTTCTTCCCTTATAAAAATTAAAATATAGTCACGTCACCCTATCCCCAACAATTTTAGAAGGGATCGGCATCCTTAAAAGTCATTCCAATCTCATTTCATGGCCCAACTCTTTTCTTTAATTTACTGATGGATCCAAATCTCCCGACTCTCCTAACTGTGGTATAGGTATTAACGTTTACCACAATAATACCAATGCCAGAATAATTCATTCAATTTCAAATCAATTTTCAATATTTTCAGCCGAGTGCATTGCAATAATAGAATCTCTCAAATATAAAAAAATAATGTTGAACATTCCTTTGTTGTCTCCGACACTCACAGTTCCCTCCAAAAACTTAAATCCAGTCCTCTTCTTCATCCTGATGATCACTTTGTATGTCTTATTCGAGTGCTGATAGCCTCCATTCAAAGCTCTGGAAAAACCATAACCCTGATTTGGATTCCTGGACATGTAGGCATAATGGGTAATGATATTGCGGATGCCTTGGCAAAATAAGGAGCATCCAACCCTGTTGTTACCGTAAACCACATTCCCCTATCCGACATTTTTTCTATCATCAAAGATAGATCCACAATATTACTATTGGAACATTGCTAGTCAATCCAAGTGAGCCTTCTATGCCTCAATACAATACAATTTTTCCAAAAAAGAAATTTCCTCACTTATTCAAATGAGAATCAGACATTGTTCTGTTCCTTCTCACCTTTTCAAAATTCACATCCTTGACTCCCCAGATTGTACATTATGTGGTCTAGAAGTGGGATCTTTGGATCACAAATTTTTTGGCTATCCCTCTCTAATCAAATATCGTCTCTTCTATCAAGCCTTACCAAAAATTGCCTCCCCTCCATTCAATATCTCATCTCTTCTAAGTCTGAACTCGACTCCAATCTTCATTATAATTTTGAAATTTGTCCATTTGAATAAAATTACTATTTAAATTCACCTTTCATTTCTTCATAATTTTAAATGATGGCCTAGAACACCCTTTAAGGGTGAAAGCCAGAAATAATTGAAAAAAAAGAAGTCCTAGTACCTATGTAGAAACCCAACTGTCTTGTGCGTATCGCCTCTAGTTCTAATTCTATTCCTCTAGTTCTACGTCTAATTCCTAATTCTACCGCCACAACAAGTGAAAATGGATAACAATAATAATACATCATAATATCACGTTCTTCCGAGTTGACACTGTAATTTTATTATTGTAACTCTTGTGAGGTCACATCGCATTTTTATGCATGACGTGACTTTCACAGGGTCGCAGTTCGCAGTTCACTTCCCTATCGGCTGGGGACGGGAACTGTGAGACTCGGTCATGTGTGGGGCGCCACGATAGCAGACAGGTCATTCAGAGCGCCCAGCCAACTGAAAACATCTCTATTATTTGCAGTCCACCCTGTAGTAGGCACTGTAGGCAGTATGTGGTGGACTAGGGTGGCTTTGCACGATTAGGACAGGCTGGAAGAGCTATCTTCTGCCACTCATGCCCACCCTGCGAACGGTCGGTAGGGGGGCAGTGTTTCAAGCGCGATTTATGGCCTTTATCATATTAGGCCATTAGCCCTTTTCGTACAAATGTTAATTTTGCATCCGCAACAACCCTGATAGGAACTGTAGGTAGTGTGTGGTGGACTAGGGTGGCCCTGCAGGAATATGACAGGCTGGAAGAGCTATCTTCTGCCACTCATGCCCACCCTGCGAACAGTCGGTAGGGGGCGCAGTGTTTCAAGCGCGATTTATGGCCTTTATAATACTAGGCCATTTGCCCCTTTCGTACAAATCTTAATTTTGAATTTGAGGCCAAAATACTTAACCAAACTGAATTATTCCTTTTTAAATCAAAAGGTATATCTAGTACGGATATGTACTACTTTATTTGTTTATATTTTATATATAAATTATTGGTCACTAAAGAGGTCATTTTTTCACGATTTTAGAGGCAACTTTGACAATTTTTTTTGTATATTTAAAATAACCTTTCCCAATCTACCATTTAAATATAAGGCATTTTTACCTTAATGATGGTGAAAGTGAAATTTAAGAAACACGTAAACAACTGTGTTAAAAGAATTAGAAATCTTACTTATATTTATACAATATCCTAAAGCTTCCAAGTATTAAAATGGTTTACTTTGCTCTTATACAATCAGTGTTGCAGTATGGTGTAATCGCATGGGGAAGCATCTAAAAGACTAACTTTTTGATAAATTTAAGGTGCTACCGGTTTTAAAACTATTTGAAAAAATGCTATTCTAAAAGTTTTTAAAGAATCTGAAGTACCCTCAACGCGAAGTTACCTAGAACATAACGATCGATAGGATAACTATCGGTAACTTCTCATCATTCCCTAGGACAACTGCACATCGCTAACGTACACACAACAGTTGTTGTCGTATATTTTAAGGACGCTTAGTCATTGTGAACTGTCACTTATTCGTTGGCGATCTGTAGTCATGCTAGGGAACGATGAGAAGTTACCGATAGTTATCCTATCGATCGTTATAAAGCGAGCATGCTAGGCCTCTGGTAATATATATGTACCTAGACGCAACACCGCAGCTGCACAACACCATTACGAATACCTTGGCCCTAAGCTATTTAACAATTTACCTGAGAAAACTATTCCAAATTAAAAAAAAACTATCGTTTCATTTTTATCGACAACCCAGATTGACAAATTTTATTGATGATTTTCAGATATATTCTTTATTCTTTTGCTATTTTTATTTATATCTTTACTTTTGTCCAATATTTTTGTAATACTTTAGATATTTAACTTTTTAATTTCATTTTTGTAACTATACATACCATTTATTTATTTATTTAATTTCAACGGTATAAACATACTATAAACAATATTTATAAACATTATGTTGTAACTTTATTATTTCCAAATGTGTATTAGTAGGTATATAGACCAGCTCCCCATTTACCCGGAGATTACTTCTCTACTAACTGGGTATTTAAAATGATTGATGAATATTATGTAACATATTTTATATTCTGTATATTTACTTTATAATTTACAATAAAAAAATTAATTATAAAAAAATCATGTAATCTTATATATTAAAAATTGATGTTGGTTTGTTTGGTGGTTTTGTTCGTATTTTATGCGCTTCCATACCGTTCATCCGATTGCGGTGAAGGAAATTTGATGTGCTCATGCCCGCGAGGGTTACAGCCTATAAGTTATAGGATAGTGAGCACTGGCTTTATGAAAGTATTTCCTATACTGTTCATCCGATTGCAATTATTATTTTTTAATTGTTATATGTATACATGCCCGCGAAGGTTTCTATATATTTACTGGTGAGCTCTGGAGTTATGAAATTTGCATTAAAAAATTTAAATAGGTAAATTGTGTAAATGTTTGTAAAATGGATGCATTTTATGGAGTTTAGTGGCAGGGAAAAAAGGGTGGATAGGTAGGGGAATGCGGGAGGGGCGTAGGGGAATTAAGAAGGGGGGGTTCACGGAAGGGGAAACGAGGAAAGGGGGAAGGCGGAAGAGGAATGCGTTAATGGGTGGGGGGAGAGGGGACGCGGGAGGGGAAGAGGAGGAAAAGAACAAAATTTTTATTAATTTACGCCCATCAAAACGCTTTCTTAAAAAAAATTATTTCATCATATTTGTATGGTAAATAGAGTAAAATTATATTTTTTTATAAATATCTAACTAACAAATAATTGCCAATGTTGCCTCTAAAATCCCAGTCTTTGATAGTCATGTTTTCTAATTGCCAAAGTCGCCTCTAAAATCCCCGTCTTTGATAGCCATGTTTTCTAATTGCCAAAGTTGCCTCTAAAACCCTCGTCTTTGATAGCCATGTTTTCTAATTGCCAAAGTTGCCTCTAAAATCCCCGTCTTTGATAGCCATGTTTTCTAATTGCCAAAGTTGCCTCTAAAAACCTTGTCTTTTATGACCATGTTTTCTAATTGCCAAAGTTGCCTCTAAAATCCCTGTCTTTGATAGCCATGTTTTCTAATTGCCAAAGTTGCCTCTAAAATACCCGTCTTTGATAGCCATGTTTTCTAATTGCCAAAGTTGCCTCTAAAATCCCTGTCTTTGATAGTCATGTTTTCAAATTACCAAAGTTGCCTCGAAAATCCCCGTCTTTGATAGCCATGTTTTCTAATTTTTTAAAAGGGTTTCGTGGCAGATTGAACAATGGCTTTAGGTAAAATTAGATATATTGCTGTGCATTTATGCCCTTGATCTAGGTTGCCGTATATGCTATGTTTTATTCCAGGTATTTTATAATTTGGCTTTTTAATACTCTTTACAATTAATAGCAGGTATTACATAACTTTTTTTGCCAAGAGCCTAAAATCTGAAAGGTTTTGTGACATCAGTATTTTTTTATAGATATAGATTACATTTCTAGGGATCGTACATTCTGTTTTTTTTTTGTTTTTCTATAAATAAAACTATCCGTATTCCCTCACAATTCCGAATCGATCTGAATTCCGAGTCGCTGACTAATGGGGCGTTCTGACGTTTCGATTTTTGTTGACCCACTTTTATTTTACGAAAAAAGTTGAGCAACATTTTGTTCACACGTTTCAATTTAAGTTGAACCGATTTTGACATTCAAAATGGCGTCAACTGAAATTGTTAGTGCGTGCGTCTATCTAATTTTTGATGTTCTGTGAGAGGAGCTGGAGGTTATGAAAAAACATAAAAAACGTCGTACTTGGGTGAGAAAATGGATCATGAGAAGGAGTGAATTAGGCGCATGCAACACAATTTTTTTCAAAATAATATTATTTACATTTCAAAAATAATATTCTATTTTTATACTTCTTGTTTTTGATCCGAAAGACAGGGATGGCTTTGGTACAGATCCATAAATCTGAACATTAAATCGTCCGACCATTTCAGATATTTTTTGGTTGAAACGGATTCCATGACGGTAGGAACTAGTACCGAATAAATGAAACGCCTGACGTTTACTTTTTCCCGCGAGTAACTAAAAATGATAAGCGAATTGAAACATGTGTTCAGACGCGACGATTCGATGTAAAATTCGAACGATACGTAAAACCAAAATGGCGATAGTCATACTTGAACGACAAAAGTAGACGGGCTATCAACTTTCGCTAGCAACAAAAAAAGTTGATAACTTTGTTGACAAAGTGTTCACACGTATCAACTGTCGAGTTGACCGACAAAAATCGCCCCGTGTGAACCGGCTATACAGGATGGTGTATGGTGATGGGAGTGCCAGCTGCCAGCTGTCAGCTAAAGATGGGCTAAAGCTAAAGTAGTTCCAGAGGTGCAGAAGATCAATACTTAGTTTCCAAGTACTAACTGTAAATATTATTACTGAGGTATGATGATATTGTCATGAAATTAGGGCGGATTATTTATTTTTTGTTTCGTTTGTATTCGATCGAGGTAAAAATCAACAAATACTATTTTAAATTATAATAACGATTATTACAAAGTATTATTATCGCTATTGTCAAGGTTTCAGACAGCCTTGCAGGCCCGTCATTACACCAGCCCTGATGATGGACACTGGGCAATACAGCATAATATCCCAATATTAGACGTCATTATGGTACACCTGACGTGACCATTTATTTTTCCCCCAAACCGGGACACCGAAAAAAAGGTATAAAAATGAGTTTTCCTGACAAAATCCCTGACTTAAAAATATTCCTATGAACCATCCATCCTAAGGGGGTGTGGCTAGAGAATTTCAGGATTCATAAACTTAGCAAATCATCGGTCAGACACAAAAACGTCCCAGTGTAAGCCATCCATCCTAAGGGGGGGAGGAGTGGCTACAGAGTTTCAGGTTGTGAATTTTTCGGGTATTGTCGCCTATAAAATCATGTTTGCACACAAAATTCTAAAATATTTATTTTTTTCTTGTATTTTTAAAAATTCCTGACTATTTCTAATTTTCTCGGTTTCCCTGACAGGCAGCTAAAATTCCGAGTGTCTGAAAAATTCCTGTCATCTGGTAACCCTACTCAAGAGTGTACGAAAGATACTAGATTATTAGAGACGATTAAAATTCTAAACCCGTATTTAGAAAAAACAGATTTTTTTACCAATACTAAACGAAATAAAGCAATTTGCTACAGTTAAAAATGTTTTTTATAAAAATTACATAGCATGGATTTTACGAGTGAATTTACTTTACTATGTAGGAAGCTAGATCACAACTCGTCTTGATTCTACCGCCAGGATTTTTATTTGCACGCTTTTTTATATTTTGTAAAATTCTACTGCGAGTTTCTTTCTTTTCGAAAACGGGACATTCGGGGACACCGGGACACGCTGCCTGAAAACGGGACAGTCCCGGTGAAAACGGGACGTCTGGTCACATTAGGTATACCTAATGCTGCGTATAAACACGTACGTACTTCCGCGAACCGAACCACGAATGACGGAAAACGGCGCGAAACTCCGCTTGCGGTTGCTTCACTCCTTTCTCATATTTCGTGGCTCGATTAGAAACCATCTAGAATCAAACTGGTTTCAGTCGATTCAGTAACTCATTTTACCATAATACCTCAAACATGGGGTATAAAAAAAGCACAACACAACGTTTGTTGTTTTCCATGGGCAACGAAAAGTAAAAACATTGTGGCCCCGACTGAACTATCCACAAAGCGTGTAAACATTACGCCGCTTTATAGTAAAGAGTAATGAGAGAGATCTTGGAATTTTGCGCGTACATAAAAATGTATAATTATTTATATAAAATGACGTTAAACCCAGATATACCTATCACATTTGTTAATGGATAAAAAGTAAGACACGACAACACAATTGAAACTGTAAGTACCTACAAACAGTCTACAGGTAAACAAATAATTACTGGAAAAAATAATTAAAGTTATTACAGCATCTGCGTAATGATTTGATTATATGGATTATAATGTGTATATATATTGTCATTCAAATACAAGTTGTTCATAATCAATAATTAAAGTTATTACAGCATCTGCGTAATGATTTAATTATAAGGAATACTTATATGGATTATAATGTGTATATATATTGTCATTCAAATACAAGTTGTTCATAATCAATAATTAAAGTTATTACAGCATCTGCGTAATGATTTAATTATAAGGAATACTTATTTCATCGGCATACAATGATTATAATGTGTATATATATTGTCATTCAAATACAAGTTGTTCATAATCAATAATTAAAGTTATTACAGCATCTGCGTAATGATTTAATTATAAGGAATACTTATTTCATCGGCATACAATGATTATAATGTGTATATATATTGTCATTCAAATACAAGTTGTTCATAATCAATAATTAAAGTTATTACAGCATCTGCGTAATGATTTAATTATAAGGAATACTTATTTCATCGGCATACAATGATTATAATGTGTATATATATTGTCATTCAAATACAAGTTGTTCATAATCAATAATTAAAGTTATTACAGCATCTGCGTAATGATTTAATTATAAGGAATACTTATTTCATCGGCATACAATGATTATAATGTGTATATATATTGTCATTCAAATACAAGTTGTTCATAATCAATAATTAAAGTTATTACAGCATCTGCGTAATGATTTAATTATAAGGAATACTTATTTCATCGGCATACAATGATTATAATGTGTATATATATTGTCATTCAAATACAAGTTGTTCATAATCAATAATTAAAGTTATTACAGCATCTGCGTAATGATTTAATTATAAGGAATACTTATTTCATCGGCATACAATGATTATAATGTGTATATATATTGTCATTCAAATACAAGTTGTTCATAATCAATAATTAAAGTTATTACAGCATCTGCGTAATGATTTAATTATAAGGAATACTTATTTCATCGGCATACAATGATTATAATGTGTATATATATTGTCATTCAAATACAAGTTGTTCATAATCAATAATTAAAGTTATTACAGCATCTGCGTAATGATTTAATTATAAGGAATACTTATTTCATCGGCATACAATGATTATAATGTGTATATATATTGTCATTCAAATACAAGTTGTTCATAATCAATAATTTAGAGGTTATAAAAGGTAAAACTTTTCGTTTAATCATTTGTTGAATTAAAAAGATTTTCGTATCTGAATAAAGCAATTTCCTTGAAATATAATTATGACTGTGTAGTAGATACCTACCTAGACATTTAGCAACCGTTTTGATTTGTAATTTATAACGATATACAATATTACACGCCCATTTTTAAAACATTGTCGTTGTAAAGTTTCAAGTCCCCTCAGAACCTGTTTATTTTGAGTTTCATTTACCTGTTCTCGTCGTCAAGGCGATCAGCGCGACGGCCAGCAAAACTTTATCCATTTTTTTCAGCATTGTTTTTACTAATAACCACACTCGATGAAATATCACTGGATTGAAAGAAAACACTCGAAGACAAAAGTACACACGACACAGATCTGTTTGACTTTCGGAGGCGGAGAAACAACTGCAACGGTTAGTCCGTGGCTGGCGGTTTGTTACTAATCAAGCGCCGGTACTGGAACTGCTGACACGGTTGCGGCACGAAGCATTTGAACAGGTAGGCGCTGCGGGAGGTTCTCAATTTTATCCACGAAAAATATTTGCCAATCATAAAATATATACTTGTACAAATCGAAAATAACGTATATTGTAAACATCCTTCCTTTTGTGCAAAAGTTCTCAGATAAGAAAATGTAAATATAATTATCATCGGCAAACATAAATATCATCGTGCAGACTGCCGAATTTTCTCGAGAATATTCTACAATGTGCAGGCATATGCTATATTGTTAATAAACATACTTTTGTTTTTTACATTTTCACAGTAAATATCTTTAAGTTATGTACCCACGCATATTCATGGTCGACGGTTTGGCTCGATGTGTACATGTTGGGCTATACGTGTGTACATAGCAGTAATAATACATATATAGAACATCGAGCAAAAATTACGGATCTTTAATCTTTTTCGCATCGAGCCGGAGACAGTATACGCTTTAATAAATGTTCCAATGAGTATAAAACCATTGAGCATGAACAAGTTAAGACAAACTATTTTTTTTTAAATAGCTTTTATATCAATCAGTTTAATCATTTGGTTCTCCAATACACATATAATTTTCCTAGTTTTTACATTATAAATTAAATCATGCACGGCTACAATAATACGGGCATGGGCCTAGTTGGGCCTAGTTGGGCCTAGTTGGGCCTAGTTGGGCCTAGTTGGGCCTAGTATGGTAGATGAGAAAAAATACAATTTATTAATAAATAATACATGCATACCTACTTATCCACAAAATAATCGCATTCGTACATGCGCGATGCCTTTAGGGACAAGGCTGTCTCTATTGTTAGTGTGTAAATATACATTTTGTACTATCATGGGGATTTCACAATTAACCAGTTGTTGGGAGAAGGACAAAGGCCTAATTATGTTTACAACCGTCCTACCCATCGAATTCCGCACGTATTTGTTGAATTTTAATAAAAAAGTGAACACAATATAAAAATATGTAGGTACCTAATTAAATTCTTCTTAATAATTATCGCACAGTGCTGCAGTGGTATGATATGATTAAACCGTGATAAAATGATACTTACACATAATTGAAATCTAATAAAACAAAAATAAATAAATATATTAATCACATTTTGAGAGCCACGTGATTTGGTTGTATGGTGGACTGTGGACACGGGGGCAGAGCAAAGAAGGGGAGGTGAAGGTGACGTCATGACCGAGCCATCACCGTCATCATCGAGACCGAGTACCGAGCGACCGAGTTGTCATGCGATGTGCGATGTGGTCGGTGCGGTGTCGGTACGGTGGTCTGTGCAGTGAATCGCAGTCACGTCAAACCGCAGTTTGACTCTATTTTATCTATTTTGTTTATAGTTGAATGAAACAAGTTGTTAAGCTGGAATCAGACGGTTCACTCGAGGGAAGGTTTCCGCCATGTTTTTTCGGCCTAATCGTCCATTTTGTTTCATTCCATGTTCACACGGCGCTATAGAAATAAGCGTTCACTCGTCCATTCCGACCAAAGCGTCGCCGAGCGAGGTCAACCGCGCTGGAATTCGTTTGTTTTCCAGCGCGGTCCGGCCCCGAATTTTAAGATAAAACATGTCAGATGCATCGATTTTTACGAAATTTTGTTGACACAATTAAATAAAATAAATATAAAAAACAGTATTGTTTCGTCTTATAAACCTTTTTATTTTTTATGACATAATAACACAATTTGATTTTAGTTTTTTTATTACGAACATTTTCCTACAAATTAATAATCTTACATATATTAAAAAACATATAAAATACATGGATAATAAGGGAGACCCAAAAATTTATATGAGAGGTGTTCCCAAAAGCACACAAATTAGCCGAACGAATACCATTTTGACGTTTTGCGTGCCATGTGATAGCGTCCTTTCATGGTCCTTCCCGTACAGGACGCGAGACAAACTGATTGAGAGTTCACTCGGTGTTCAGACGTTTCACTTTGCTCTCTTCCGCGCGCATGCGCGCGCAAGTGAAGGATGTCGAATGAAAATATCCAACATTGTTGGATCGGTTCACTTGAAGATTTCATTCGGCAGTGTTCGGCACTTTCGATTCATTTCATGTTCAGACGTGTCATTCCGAGTAAACTAGGCCGAATGAAATGCGGAAATGAGCGATTAGTGAAACGTCTGAATGGCGCTTTAGTGTCGTCGTTGCTTTCAAGTAGTGCATTCTTCATATAATTCCCCGTTCTTCCAAATTGTTAACTTTCCCATTTTGGCACAAATTTGTAATTTGTCATGTTGTGAAAACAAACAATAAAATTCGTGTTCAAAGTGCCTAGGTAGGTATCTACTCATTTCAGAGATGAGAACACTTTTCACAACACTGTACCCATGGAAACGTGACTCATACAGTCGGAGGGGAACTACGAAGTCTTTGGGCAGGGGATGGCTAGAGCCAGCTAGAGCTAAAGCTAGCTATGGAGCTAGATTTAGCTCTTATGGAAGAGCTTAGTATTTATTATTTTTTTATTCATTTAATAAGTTAAAAGAAATATAACATTTCACTTTCTAAACTTGAGATTGAGACTTAGAAAGAAGTAAGAATTTTAATTTTGTTTTAACAGTTTTTTTTTTAAACCTACACTCCTCAGTTTTTAGGCTGTCTGGAAGGAGATTATATTATTTGTACACCCTCGTAGCCAATGCTTCTCTTACCAATTTAAGTATTTGTGTACAATTTATTATGTTTTCTAGTATAATGTTCGTGTATTTGTGACATTTTTATAAATGTTGTGTTTGTGTGTATAAAGTACATTTTGTATTTTGTAGATTAAAAGGCATATGTTATATTCGTAAAATGTTGTTATTTTCAGAAGGTTCAATTCCTGGTATAGTTTTTTTTTTGTGGGAGTTTCTGGGTTTAATTAAAGAGTTTTTTTTTTAATAACTTTGTTCTGTATTATTTGTACTTAAGTCGTTTAAGTAGTTTCTGGGTTTAATTAAAGAGTTTTTTTTTTAATAACTTTGTTCTGTATTATTTGTACTTAAGTCGTTTAAGTAGTTTGATATTATATTATTTTGTCTGTATCTTTAAATAAATATATATATATATATATATATATATATATATATATATATATATATATATATATATATATATATTTTTAAAGTACGTAATGTGTGTGTTTCCCCATATTTATAAATTGGATTAAGCCAAAGTATAATCCCCTCTTTATCTCTGTTGGTAGAAGATGAGCAACTCTACCAAAAACACCAATTAGTGGGATGGGTTTTGGCTTTTAGTTTTTCTAAGTGTTGTTAAATGTTTATTAGGGTGGAGTGAAATTTTTGTTTTCACCTGACGGTAATGTAATAGTAAAAATTTGGTGCCTTTTAGGTTTAATTTAAGCCACGTAAAATATTATTCAATTTGGTTTAGGGTAACTGCCTCCGCAACGGCATTGAATTTATGAAAATAGTCGGTTTTACACTCTAATTGGAAGTCATGTTTATGTACGATATTTTTTAATAAACATACTAATTTTTATCAAGAAAGTTTACTTGGTATAAAATAGATTCGACACAAAATAAAACGAAGTTCGAATTTGTGTTTTATAATTTAAATAAGGAAAGAGAGGAAACGCGGGAGGTGATACTTGTCGCATCGTGCTCTTGTTCGTGGCTCGGATCAGTCGCACGCTCGTTTGTCGTTAAAAATACGTTCGATATTCTTTCGTGGCAACTATGCAAAGAACTCCGAGTGTATTCAAATGTCCTCTATTTGGTGATGTTTGTGAGATGAAAGAGAACGTTCTACCTACTTACGAAGATGTAGAGAAATACTATGGTGGACGAGACATCAACTGAAATTGCAATCAGAAACTGCAAAAGAACCAATTTTTGGCGAGATAGCAGATATAGTAATGTCGAGAAATGAAAATGTATGGCAAACTGCATCTATTCCTACAGTGACGCGAACAATGATCGTTCAAACGTTGAAAGTATATAATTAAAAGTGCAAACATCTTCTCAAATCTATCAAGAGGCTCTCCCCGGACAAGTTAAATAGTTTTCAGCAAAGCAGTAAGATACTTTTTGATATTTCAGCATGCAAGCGCAAAGCATTCGCTCAATATTTATGTCCTAAGGATAAAAAGGTTCCTAACTCTTAAAATGAATTATGAACTAGAGAATCGCCGAAACACATCCTTAAACACTTCAACGTTAGCTGATTTAAATGTTAGTATTTCTCCAGCGACATCATTAGAGTCAGAAAAATCAGAATGCTCCATGTTAAAAGGCGTTATTGAAAAGAAAATAAAAAAAATCGACACTTAATTTTCCTACATTATCGAAGACATGTGATAGGTATGGAGTGTCTGATAGAGCAGCAGCAGCAACACCATCATCTGGGACATTGGGTCTGATGTTGAGGTCATTGATCGGCACAAGTTATGAAGAGAGAGAACTAAAACCAGAGAAAAAAATAATGGAAAATGCAACAATTGCAGAGCTCTTGGTTTTATACTTTGACGGGAAAAAAGACAAAACTTTGAAAATTGTTAAAAAGGGCGGTAAATGCTACAGGACTATGGTTGTGGAGGAACATATCTCACTGATTCAAAAGCCGGGATCCATTTACATGGGATTCGTGGTACCTGATGTTGGTACAGCAAAAGGAATGGAAACCGCGATAACAGGGTTATAAAGAAGTTTTCCAAATAGAATTATGACAATTGGTTGTGATGGTACGAATGTTAATACTGAAAAGTATGCTAGAATTATAAAACTGCTTGAGAAAAGGCTACAAAAACCACTCCAGTAAATAATTTGTTTGCTCCACATGAACGAACTGCCTTTGAAACATCTGTTTCTTCATCTCAATGGGTGTACTTCGGGACCTAAATCTTATATTGCTCCACTGGGAAAATCACTGGAAACCTGTGAAATGCTACCAGAAATGGCCAAAGATGCTCCACATGAACGAACTGCCTTTGAAACATCTGTTTCTTCATCTCAATGGGTGTACTTCGGGACCTAAATCTTATATTGCTCCACTGGGAAAATCACTGGAAACCTGTGAAATGCTACCAGAAATGGCCAAAGATCTTGGCCAAAGTTCGGACCAACAGTACTTGTATAAAATTGCTATCTATCACATGCCCGTTGGATCACGCGTGCCAACCGAATACTACGTTTGTATGCATCAACTGAAGAACCATCTGAAAATTTGAAAACTCTGGCTACTTTTGTGGTCAAAGTTTATGCACCGTCTTGGTTCTCAACCATCATGCAAAGATGGTACGCGTCATCTGTTCAATATTATTAAGGTCTCTAGATACCTGCCAGAAACTCTAAAAAAAATTATAGATCCTGTTATCCAAAGAAACGGCTACTTTGCGCATCCTGGAGGGATTCTTCTTGCGATGATAACAGATGATAAAAAACATGTTAGAGAGCTGATACTAAATATTGATAGATTTTAATGCTTCTACATTTATTGATTTAATAAATTGGCTGGAAAACTTAACTGAACCATCAATTTTTAAAAACTTATCGGACCAGGAAATTCAGAATATTGTGAAATCTGGTGTTGAAAGCGAACTATTGTTTATAAGGCTTATGGCAGAGAAGCTCTAGCTATTGAAAGAGCTGTTAAGAATACAACAGAGGCTTCCATTTCTCACTGCACAAGAAAGTCGCGATTAGGTGCAATAAATGTCGAGCTGGAATCGCGAAACAAAATGCCTAAATTTGAAACTAAAAAGGATTTTAAACCTAAATAATAAATGTATAAGTTTGTTTCGAATTTCATTTTTTTTACAGCGGTGCCTTAATAAATATCTTAATTATATATTGTTTATCATTTAACACCTACTTACTACTAAATTAATCACAATGTATCGCCTTATAAACATTAAACTTTTTTTACCCTATATTTCAATTTTTGGGGTCACTGCGGAGGCTGAAGATCTTAATCAAATGAAATGAAAAATCTTACGTATTTTTACTTTAACATAAGGCACAATTCCCCCCCTCTTAGAAATCTGAATCTTAAAAAAAAAAAATTTCATACATCCGTGCTCCACACTAATGTTTATCAATATATTATAAGCCCAGGTATTTTTCACTATCTAGAATATGTAGTTTTGTTTTCAAAAGTTTTATTTTTCTATGTACATTTGTTACTTAAATTTATCCCTAATAAAATCTAATTCATTTCTGTACTTGTTTAAATTATAAGTTTAGTTTTAAGTGTGCTAGTGAATGGCACGGATGTGTAGAAACCGAGAGCAGATATATAAAATTTAAGTAACAAATGTACTTACATAGAAAAATAAAACTTTTCAAAACAAAAGGTCTAGAAATTGTTACATACAAAAAAATAGAATATGTAGGTCTCTTTCTTCTATTTGTAATAACGCTGTTAGTCCTTTTATAATGAACTATAAAAAACTATAATAACCTAATTATTAGGCCCTTAGATATGAAATTGGCGTTTTGTATGAGAGGAACATAAAGTCCATTTTTTTAAATATAATATATAAAGCAGCAGTGGCCTAGAGCGATTAACCAGCCTCGGTTGTTTAGCAGCTAGCTTTTCCATCATGGTTTACAGTTGCTGACAATAGACATCTGCCGTAATCATCTGGCTGTAATCATAAAGCTGTAGTAAAAGACACCAGCACTAGTCCACCAAACGCTCGCAAGTAACTTTCGTTTGGGGCATGGTTTGGGTGGTTCGGCAGGGTTCAGCCATTGCGATGAGCACTTCCGATTATCGTACAGGATCCACTTTCATCACAGGTTATGATTTGATTTAAACTCCCTTCATTATTGCTAATGCAATGAGTTTGAGTAATGCAACGCAGCAGTCAACGCGCGTTTGTTGATTTGCTTCACTCAATTCGTGAGGTACCCACCTTTCAAGCTTTTTCACCTTCCCAATTTGCTTCAAGTGGATTAAAACAGTTTTATCACTAACACCGCAGCCTGCAGCTAACTCGGACGTGGTTTGCGATGGATCCGCTTCCACAATAGTCTTCAATTCTTCATTATCAACTTTGGTCTCCGGCCGTCCACGGGGCTTGTTCTGCAGGTCGAAATTTCCAGAACGAAAACGTTGAAACCAAAAACGCACTGTGTTTTCTTTTGCGGCACCGTCGCCATACACATCATTAATCCTTCGAGCCGCTTCTTCAGCACTGGTGCCACGGTAGAACTCGTACTCGTAAATAACGCGATATTTCAAGTTTTCCATTTTGTAAACTAAGTGACGCAAAGAAAAAAAAAACAATTAAGGAAAAAACAAATTAATTATAATTTTCGAAACACAAATGCATGAGTAAATAGCTGTATAAATTTGAATCTGGAATTCCTAACCAAAGAGAAGATATTTGAGATCAAAGTTGCCAGTACGGCAAAACGCCAATTTCATATGTAAGGACCTAATATTTGTATTTAGTCATAGACATATTATGTATAGACCTGCCTAATATTATTCTTTTAGGTGAGCTTAGGATTAGGTAACGGCATTTAATTGATATATTTTTTATTAGCTAACTGTTTAGTATATTAAAATCCGTTTCAGATTGTTCTAATAGAATTTCTAAGTTTCTGGCGAAGTAAAATATTGCAGTGTCATCTGCGTAAAGAAGATTTCACCATGTAGTTTTAAATCTTATATAATATATTTGGAATAAAAGTGGCCCCAGTATGGATCCTAGGGGAACTCCATAGTTTATACTCTCGAGCTGACTGTTTTTATCTCCTATGTCAACATGTTGTTGTCTGTTGGTCAGATAGGATTTAATTAGTTTGATGGCTGGCCCAGTATTTCATGTCTCACGGCGCCAAAGGCTTTTTGAAGATCTACGAGAATCGCTATGACATACTTTCTATTATCTATGCTAGTTCTAAGTTTATTTCTAAAGGGACTCCGAAACGAGCAAGCGGCTTGATGGCCAGCACGTAAATTTGTTGTCTTTTATTTTCTATTATTCTCTATGCTTTTAGGCTTGCCGCGGCGCATCAAGCCCCTCCTTCAGGCCTGGTCACGCCTTCTGTGATTTCGTTGCGGTCGAAAGGAGGTTGAAAGTTAATTTTGTGCGAAATGGAAAATAACAAAGACAAAGCATTCTTTATTGTGTTATAATAAATTTTATATATTAATATTGTAATATAACATTAATTAGTAAAGTAAGGACAATTATTTCTCTCCATTTCTCAGATGTTTATTTATTTATTTAGGAAAATCAACAGATTGTTTACATCAATTAAAATAAAATTAAGAATACAAATAAAATCTAAACAGATTTTCACATTACTATAATTATAATAAAAAAAAACTAAGTGGGCTGAGATAATATTTACAAAAAATACAACATTGTGAAATTAAATAAAAATTAAAAGAAGATGTAAGAACATAAAAAATAACAATTTAAAGTTAACATATATAACCTGCTTAATAAATTTCAAATCATAATGTTCGGAAATATTTAAAAAAAAAAAACACAAGACCTGTACAATTTAATACATTTAATTAAGACAATAGCAGTTTCGTTATTTAAACATTTAAGAAAATATTAAATTATCAACACCAGTAAAAAATCATTTTAAACTCCATGGATATTGAAATTTGGCGTTAATAGAATCGCATAAATAAGTGGTCTAAAAGTGACCTAACTACAATTTAAAAATGACATTGAATACCGAAACAGCTTTCATAATATTTAAAAAAACTAAAATACTTGCAGAACTTAAAAATAACATTATTGAATTTGATGTACAATATTTTCTTTAAAAATCAATGGATTTCTTGACTTGAACACAGAAACAATAGCTGCCTACTTTATAATAATTTTATATGATTTATATAATTGTTTTACATGGTACGTAATATCTAAAATCACCACTCATCGTAATGTTTTTTGTCTATGGGTACTTATTTATCTATTCTCGTTTGTCTATTCCCGAAAAAATATAAATTCGCATCAAGCCCGCCGCCAGCACGTAGTATTGCGCAATGCTTGTGAGAAAGCCGCAAGCCAGCTTTTAGCCCAGTCAATGAACGCATTGAACTCGGACAAATTAGGGGAAAGCTGAATTTTTGCAGGTGGATAGTACTTTTTACAGGGAGTATTTTCCAAAAAAGTCCCCACCCCTCCCCCGCTTGCTTCCCCCCTGCCCCCCTCCAAACTTTGAAATTGTAGAGTTCTGCAAAATCCATTATATCTCCTAAACTATAATATATATCTGAAAAAACATTTCACCGTTATACTTCTTAAAAAGCTGTCTAAAAAAAAAACATAAAATATTTTTTGATATCTACTACGGTTTGGCAAATAATAATGACATTGTCGCGAAAAAAAAATTTTTTTTGAAATTTTTTTGATTAAAATGTGAATATTTTGGTTTGTTTGAGGAAACACGCAAAAATGTTTCAAACAAACTATTTGCCAAATTTAATAAGCTTTAAAGCGATATATAACATTGCCTACTTTTTTCTTTAATATTGGCCAAAATCCGAATCAATCGCAGGGCGGCAAGGCGCGCCGCGGCGAGCAAGCGACGGTAAGGCCTAACCCTTTGTGGTTGTAGGTGGCCGATTTGTGCTTAGGAAGCATTATTTTGGTTACAAATTGAAATATTAAGTACTTTTTAATTGATTCACGATATGAAAATACTTAACAATAAATAATCTTTGCAATAAAAGTATGTAAAGAATAACAATACAAAAATTATATAACTTTTCAGGGACTACTGAATATGATTTATTATTCACTGAACATCACAGTCGTTTTCAAATATTTCATCAGTATTTGAAGGTATGTAACTGCAGTGGCCACACATATCACAAGAGGTTTTACAGTTACGAGAAATCAGCATGAGAAGCTCAATTGGAGCCGCGGTACCTACATGTCATTGAGATAGGTGTTAACTTAAATTCTCTTCTTTGCCATCCCCATTCATTAGATGATAGATCATTTCCTAAGCCATGTTTAAATTGGAGGAATGTCCTTAGGAGATGCTGGCGGGCCGCGTTCTTTGTTGGTGGAAGTTGTGCAAAATCAAATTTAGATTTAAGAGACATATTGGCATTTAAATGCTTAAATTTAAAATATCTAGCCTCGTCAAGATTCTTGTATTTTGCCAATGCTTACAAACGAAAGCGTTCACCATATACAAAGAGCAGATCCTTTTCCATGTGTGGCTGAATGGAACGCTAAGCCACATCTTTCAAATCTGTCGGTGTGGTTACTGTGGACTTACAGCCTTCATTTTTCCGACAACATACAAAGCAGAGATTGTGTCACATTCTGTGACAGCGTGGGCCAATAATATGAGTTTTCTTTGATCACCATACATATGTGCAAGAAACTGAACAGAATACACTGTACCGGTGTTAGTAGAAATGGCTATTGTTTCCAAAAAAAGCTTGTTTTCCGTTGGAGGGGCTAATGCTACTAGCAATACTTATCTGTGTCTGTTCCAACAACCACTACAGTGCTACCAAGCTGTAAAGACTAAATCGCCTGACCCCTGTTTCCGTATCAGCATCATCGTTTGCAGTTACTGTATGTATGTTTGCAGCATGACACATAGTTTTAACAGCTTCTATTAACCTCTCCTTATTGAGAATTGGAGAGAAAATCTATCTGAGGTGTTGTACAGACAGTATCATAAGAAAATATAATTTCAATTGATGTTCTCCTCTCAACTGCTCCTGCTGTTTTGTTGTAGCGTTCTCAGTGTAACCATCAAAAACTATTATTACATTTGAACCATACTTTTGAGACACATAATTAGCATATATTTTGGTAATATAATGGAAAGTAGAGTACTACTGCATCTAATAAGTATCAACTATCAAGAATAAATGCAGAATCATCCTTTGTGAAGTTGACATCAACGATACCATCGTCAAATGCTTTCATAATGAAAGCTTTCTTACCTTTCTTTAAAGAAACGTCATCAAATAAAGAAGGTGGATGCGAAGTTAGTTCAAACTCAAAGTAGAATTTGAGCTTTTCAGGACTGTCACATACGTATATTATATAATTGAATACCTGCTGATGGTTGATTACAGCTTCTTTAGTTCCAACTCTGACAGATTTATTACTGGCTTGAGTAACAACCATATCCGATCTGTGTAGTTTTACTAAGGAAAAACTTTGCCCTGTCATTTTCTTCATAGCTTTGAACCCTACCTCATAGACATCGTCACATATTACAGTTGAGTCTGGTACTATTCAGATACTATTCAGTCTGATACTAATTGGCCTGCAGATGCTATTGTGGCGGGGTTACTGGTAATTTCAGGTCCATTATAATTTATTTTATTTTTATTTATTTATTTCTTTATAAGATTTACACAGTACATTAAATATAAGTTGTAAGGTATTTTAAATAAATTACATGGTTTTGTACCTATTACGTAATCTGTAAAATGTCAATAGGTAATTTAGCCTGGGTTTTAAAGTTAAATTATGATGAAACTAATGAAAAGAATCAAACATTGGTTGACTAATAAAACATAAATGAAAGAGTGTGGGTGGAGAAAATTTTACATTTTAAAATTTAAAATTATTTGCTCACTAAAGTTTAATAAAATGACAAGAAATTTTATAATTTTGTTTTGTATGTTCGCATATACATATCATAAATCTCTTCTTAGTTACAGTTGACGTGAACAGATTCAGAGTATCAGGAAATAAATCATCACCCCACGACTGATTTCCGGAATAGCAGGATAAAATTTCACAATGAAATGGCATTTTTTGAATATCTTCTCTGATTATTTCTGCGGCAGCACGTATAATTCTTAAACGTTGCAGATTTGCAATCTTTTATTTGTTTCTGTACCAGTTATTTAGTATAACTTGAGCGAGACATGCAAAATATACGCATACATCCGATCCTAAAAATAGTCAATTAGTTGTTTTTTCAGAATTTATCTGAGTACGGAAGATCAGTGCCACAAATGTCTATTACTATTTCCCTTAATTACTCTTATGTAAACTGACATTCGTCAGTATTTTTTTAAGAAATTACAGAATTTCAGAATTTTTTTCGCTGAATTATCATCTTTAGATCTTCCTACATACTGAGTTGGTTTACTTTTAAAGAACTTCTTGTAAATGTCGTGATAGCGAGATCACTTAACAGTTTAGATTTTACTTTTGCACCCCTATTTGCACACCTATCATATATTGTATTGCAAGCATTAATCAATGTTTATCTTATATGTATTTGTTCGAGATATGAATGAGGTAGTTGATGATTAAAAACTGTGTTTTTGTCACAAACACATATGTATGGGGTAGTTTATGATTAAAAACAGTTTTTTGTCACAAACTATAGGTACAGTTCTCCATGAAATTAAATGTATTTTCTAAATGCCGTAGAAATGGCTGTGGTGTACTGGTCGACGGGCTACAATTAACATGTATAAAAGCCTTAATACTACTAGGCCTTGTATTTTTTATTTATAATCTACGTGCACGGTTGCGGTATTTAAAATTGTTAATTTTACATGATTATTGTCATTTATTTAAAAAATAGCGTTAATTAGCATTTGTAACCCTTTCATTACTACAACAACATTTCCTGTAAGGTCTTTTTAAAAAAATACACAATAGGTTCTCTTCAGACATTTTCAGTGTGTCAATTTCTGGTTAATTAAGTTTTTCTCAATGTTTTTACCCGATGAAGATGGTAAAACGCACAAAAACTTGATACCCTTAACGCTTGGCACAACAAGTCCAATATAACGTACAAAACCGACACACACCTTAACCTTAAGACATAGGAGATCAAACTAACTTTATATTTTATTTATTTATTTGTTTCAACTTAAAACAACAAGTAGCGACGCGACAAGAGCGACAAACATAACATGTCGCTCGGCCCCGCGCTCCGTGTTACCGCCAGCAAGCACACGCCATTAAGCGCTTATCCACTATTTTAGATAATAATAAAGGATGTAAGTAAACATTGTTATACACGGTTTTAAAGCTTGTTAAATTTGGCAAATGATTTGTTTAGAGTATTTTTTCATATTATCTCAGACAACAAAAATATTCAACTTCAAAAAATAATTTTTCCAAAAAAAAATTTTTTTTAACAACAAACTCATTATTACTGGCCAAACTAACGCAGATAATAAAAAAAGTTTAATTATATAATTTTTAGGAAATTTTGTGAGAAGTTCAGTAATGAATTTTTTTTTCTGATATATATTATGGTTTAGAAGATATATTAGATTTTATAGAACTCTTCAATTTCAAGGTTTGGCGGGGACAGGGGGGGAAGCAAGCGGGGGAGGGGTGGGGACTTTTTTGGAAAATACTCCCTAAAAAAAGTACTATCCACCTGTAAAAATTCAGCTTTCCCCTAATTTGTCCGAGTTAGGGCCTGTTTTTTGTCTAGATTGACTGGGCTATTTGGAGACGGTCAAAAGGCTTGTCGCAAAGTGTCATAGACAAAAAACTACGTGCTTGCCATCAAGCCGCTTGCTCGTCTCGGAGTCCCATTAGTTGCAGAAAGGGTTTTAGACTTTTTCCTGAAACTGTATTGTTTAGCATATATAAATGATATATTTTTTTCAGAAAGTTGTTTGGTCTATCGTATATTTTCGATAGAATTGGTAGGATAGAAATGGGCCAGTATTTGGGATAACCGGAGGCGGATTAAATGTTGAGAGCGCCCTAGGCAAGCACCTCATCGACGCCCCCTCTAGCGGCCATATATTATAAATTTTAACTACTACTTTATTTATTTATTTATTATAGATAGATACAAAAGAAAGTACAGATTACATATTAGGAAGCTTTGCCTGTCCAACTAGGAAAGTTTCCCGTTCCAGCACGGTCGCTCGTTAAGCTGGAATTAGACAGTTCACTCGAGTGAAGGTTTACGCCATGTTTTTTCGGCCTAATCTTCCATATTCGTTTCATTCCATGTTCAGACGGCGCTATAGAAATAAGCGTTCACTCGTCCATTCCCACCACAGCGTCGCTGAGCGAGGTCAACCGCGATGGAATGCGTTTGATTTCCAGCGCGGTCCGGCCCCGAATTTTAAGGAAAAACATGTCAGATGCATCGATTTAAATAAATAAATAAAACAGTATTGTTTCGTCTAATAAACCTTTTTATTTTTTATGACATAATAAAACAATTTGATTTTACTTTTTTTATTACGAACATTTTCCTACAAATTAATAATCTTACATTTATTAAAAAACATATAAAATACATGGATAATAAGGGAGACCCAAAAATTTATATGAGAGGTGTTCCCAAAAGCAAACAAATTAGCCGAACGAATACCATTTTCACGTTTTTCGTGCGATGTGATAGCGTCCTTCCATGGTCCTTCCCGTATAGGACGCGAGACAAACTGATTGAGATTTCACTCGGTGTTCAGACGATTCACTTTGCTCTCATCCGCGCGCATGCGCGCGCAAGTGAAGGATGCCGAATGAAAATATCCAACATTGTTGGATCGGTTCACTTGAAGATTTCATTCGGCAGTATTCGGCACTTACGTCTCATTTCATGTTCAGACGTGTCATTCCGAGTAAACTAGGCCGAATGAAATTGCGGAAATGAGCGATTAGTGAACCGTCTGAATGGCGCATTATTAAGTTACCGACCGATTGTCGGTAACTTCTCATCGTTCCCTAGGACAACTGCAGATCTCAAACGTACAAACGACAGTTGATATCGAATATATTAAGGACACTTAGTCATTGTGAACTGTCACCTATTCGTTTGCGATCTGCAGTTGTCGTAGGGAACGATGAGAAGTTACCGATAGTTATCCTACCGATCGATATAGAGCAAGCGTGCTAGGGCCTCTGGACAGATAAATTGACAGGTTTAGTTCATATTATTCTTTAAGAAATGTACATAATTACATAACAAAAACAAAAGAACAAAAAAAATATCACTTTTCTCTGAAACTAAGTTGTGTAATGAAGAAATAGATAAATATATATACATACATATTTTTTTTGTGATGTAGATAAAGTAATCTGGTAGCATATCATATTCTATTCGGATTTACCGAATTAACCTGGAAACATAATATAATATATTCAGATTTACAGAGTATGAGATAAGTAGGTAAGTTGGTAGTATTGAAAAGTATAAACCAGGTACCTGATAACAGGATGTAGGAATTATAAAAAATTTACAACATAAAAATATGAAGTTATGTTAGGTTACGGGTTTAGAAGTGTGAGCTTATAATACATAGTACATTAAAATTTACAATATTAGATATAATTTATGTATGCAATAATATATATGATTTTTTTCTAAGCGTTGTAACTACAATGTGTACTTATACATATACTTACTAATAGTTGCGGTATCCGCCAACTCATCTATGGTTTTGTAAAGTTGGCCTTACACCTGGTTTAAAACCGTTTTAACCATACACACGCAGTGATAATAAGTCATGTTTTTCACTGTTACGATGTTATACGACGCGTATTAGTTATACTACGATTATAAGTAAGGGGGATAATAACTAATGCTGCGCCACGCGGCTTAACCCGGCAGCGCGGCGCGGCGTGGAAATTTGTGTAAATCTCGGTCTCCAGCTATCTTTTTTTTACTTACCAAGTTTCATCACAATCGGTTCAGTACTTTTTTTGTACGAAGAAGTAACATATACCTATACACACACTTTTTAGTGGTGAAATAACTTTAGGACATTAATACATTTTATACATGTTCCTTACCAAATATTCCTTCCTTCTGATTCCCCTGCTTTCGCATCAAGGCCCTTACCCAAGAAGCAAAAGAAGATGAATAAAAAACGCTTGAAAAAATAACACATTTGACCTCGTTGTTTTGAATAAAAACTTCAATTGTTATATTTGAAAATTCGATCGGGCTTGTGCAAGCATTTCGCAAATCTCGCAAATAACAACAATATAAATAGATATATTATGATTTTCGTGAAGACCATCGGGTCATCATTTTAACATTGGAAAGCATTGGAAAGTGACTGTGAATGAAGAGCTGGGAGCTGTCACCTCATCATCAAGGTAAGGGCCATTCCTGTCTTTTCCTTCCCCTTGTCGATATAAAAACACAATCTTGGACATTCGCAATTCGCTTCACATAATTTAGTTTTACAGTCCACACGGTGTCATTGGACACTTAACACACACACATACACACTTTCGCAGTTATAATATTAGTAGGGATTATATTGTTAAAAAAACACTTTTCTAAATCACCAGAATACATCGTTACTAATATACCTATACTAGCACTATTTTGAACTTATTCAGTGTTCAAATTGCGTAAAAATTAAAAATTTCTGTAAAAATTGTTGTATGCCTCTCGTCTCTTTTGAAGTTCAACCACAAGTATCTGATAGTATTATTGTCCTAAAGCCCGTAGGCAAAATTTGAGAATCCCACTTCGATGACATCTCTGACGTCGCGGGTTACCAAAACCCTCTATACCATCTCTGTACGCAAAAGTTTGGGACAAACTACTGCTGTGATTTATCATAACGCCCATTCGGTTGAATTTAAGAACCCCACTCTAATTACATTTCTGACGCCGCGGCATATCTGAACCCTCTCTTCCATCGCTGTGCGTGAGTGTTTGGGACTAAGTTGCTTTTGTGATTTGTGGCCACTCGCTAGCATGCTTGGTTTCGCGTAACGCCGCGTGTGGGCGCTGCAGTCCGTGTTGGTTCATTTATGCTGCAGTCGCTGCCAGCGGATTGTCGGAGATGGTCGATCATGTTTATGTGGTCTATATTCCTGTCACGGTTACTTCGATTTATTATAAAAGTTGAATACATTGTAGGAGAATAGATTTGCTTTTATAGTTTTTTGGTAAAATCATAATATTATTTCAACCAAATGTAGATTTTTTATATATTTAAAAAAATGCATTTACTTTGATAATATTTTGGTAAGAGTAAGTTTAGCTAGATTTCATGTAAAATTATTATGTTATTATTATTATATATATATATATATTTTAATTTCCGTGAACGTTTATATAAATTTTACAAATTTATTTCGATAAAAAGAAATCATTTCAGAGGTATTTTTTTAACATTAGCTCCACACAGGAGACCCTGAGGAAAACAATTTCCCCTCGGGGACTATGTTATCGTTGGGGATGCTGTGTGGATGTTCTTTTTAAAGAAAATAAGGAGAGGAAGTTCTATGTAGATTTTTTATATATTTAAAAAATGCATTTACTTTGATAATATTTTGGTAAGAGTAAGTTTAGCTAGATTTCATGTAAAATTATTATGTTATTATTATTATATATATATTTTAATTTCCGTGAACGTTTATATAAATTTTACAAATTTATTTCGATAAAAAGAAATCATTTCAGAGGTATTTTTTTAACATTAGCTCCACACAGGAGACCCTGAGGAAAACAATTTCCCCTCGGGGCCTATGTTATCGTTGGGGATGCTGTGTGGATGTTCTTTTTAGAGAAAATAAGGAGAGGAAGTTCTGGGAAGGAAAAAATATGAAGGGTGAGTAGGAATCTGGGGGTCGATGTGTCCAGGAGTGACGGACGTATGAATGCATCTCTCCCACTGCGCTACAAGGCGATGGGTCGAGAGAGTCCTGTTGAAGAGGTAAAATGTCTCCATCAACCAGTCTCTACCAATCCGAACCGCCACGCAGTAGAGGGCAAACACATGTGCCGCCAAAATATAGACAAACCTTACCCTATGAACCTGGGCACCCCTGCTAAGTCACTAAACGTAGCGAACCACTTAGAGTTACCTATGGCAAGGGTGTTGATTATCCAATAAACGATATTGGGAAGAAACATTTGTCTCTTTCATTCATTACTAAGAAGATACAATTTATTATTCGTGTTTTTGTTTTTGATTTGATTTGATTACTACATTATTTATTTTGACTATATTTTATACTTGACGATTTTATTTTGAGTTTTAATTGAGAATATTTTATTCGAATTGATTTTATTATTTTTTTGAGTTTTAATATTAAGTTTATTGCCTTTAATTTGAATTCCGATTTACATTATTAATTTATGGTTTTTTATATATTGTATTGTGTGTATTGAATTAGAGATTTGATTTAATTATTTTTATGTAATTTGATTTAATTGTATTTATTTTATTTTGATTAATTTATTTTACTTTATTTTCTGTTTTATACTGGAGGCACTGCTGAAAACCAACTGCATTCCAGGAGAAATCCTGAATTGTAGCTGAACAGTGACCTTTACGCTAATAGAATCAATGATTAACAACAAAATGTGTAATGTTGTAATAAATCTATTGATGAATAAATATTTTTATTATTATCAATTTTCTTTTTTTGTCATTGACGTGGATGAACGAGATTTAGGTATGCTGAGTTGATTCTTTTCCGAAATTCTACTCACTGTCCGCGGTCTTATAATACAGAATGTCTACTGTTATATATCCACATATTAAATGTAAGTGTTTTGCAGTTTTATATTCACAGTTGTTATTTTTGCATAAGGGCGGAGCCTTATAGATGGTCACCAACACTTGGTGAAATTGGGCGAAGCCCGTATAAAAGCCGCCCGCAGGGCCTAGCAGCAAAAACCCGCGGAGCGGGTTTTTAACTGCTAGTGTCTATAATTACTAGATATACTGTCACTCTGATACTGTCAAATATCAATATTGGTTTAGTTCATGTGAACCAAAATAAAACCCCAAAACACGATCATGAAGGCGGAACATGATTCGGAAGCTCTACATCTCTAAAGAATTAAATAATCTTTTATGTTGTGTAAGTAGGTGCTTAATTACTTACACAATCAATTTTTTTTTTTGTTTAAAAATCTCAGAGGCGCCCCTTTTTAATCTCGCGCCCCTGGAAATGTGCCTATTTTGCCTTAGGGATAATCCGCCACTGGGGATAACCCTTGCAATTTTACAACTGTCCGGAAATTGACCTTCTTTTGGGCCGCTCTGCCAATTTCTACCGATTTCTGACACGTTTTCCTTAAACGTTTAAAGTTTTTAAGCTATTAAAAAAATATATGCTATTCTTTAAGATAGTATCTATACATTCCCCACGCCGAAACGGTAATTATTTGAAATTCCCTCGATAGAAATAAATCCATGCAGTATGCTCCAAAAATTATTATTAACACGTTTTATTTTACAAGTTATATGTATGAAAAAAAATCATAAAATGCTACTTGACACATCCCCCACGAGATTTTTGCTCTTTTTCAAACGAGTCGTCTTTTATTAAACATTTTCACAATTTTCGCATGTATTTTATGGTTTTTAATGTTAGCGCGCTCGCTCTCACGTTCGTATTGTCGTATCTCTCCATCTTCTTCTTTTTGAGCGGCGTAGCGCGCCCTTAAGGAGAACATGTAAGAAATCAGCAGAAATTGGCAGAGCGGCCCCTTATTAAAAAAATAAATAATAAGTTTTTATCACATTATTTAAATACGCTGCTGTAGTTTGTTTTTTTTTTTAATTTTCGTTTTAAGAGCAGTTGGAAATTAATAAACATAATAATGATCCTAAAGCCATTTTAATAAATGAACAAAAAAATATAATATACTCACCGATTTTAGATATGTTCAAACCAATTTTAAATACCAAAATATGCTGGATAAGAAAACCATGAGTCATCATTTGCAAATGACTATAGTCAAACAGAAACTAAATGCGGGTTCAAAGTCCAAACTGGGTACAGGTAAAGAAACACGAGAAGGTTCACGACTTAAAACTAATTTTATTAAACAAAATGTTTTTATTTTCTTCGGGACTGAATTCAAGTGTCTTACTGAATTCAAGTCTGAATTTAAGGATTGAATAAAAATGCGTAGGTGTTTAAAAATACCTACGAGGTGTCCGGTAACTCATATTACATACATATTTCAGAATCAAGAAAATTCTTAGACAGGTTCTGATGCTAATTAATAAAGCGGTAACCAATTAATGAGACATTTAACCGCTTGGACACATACCTAAGCTTGTTTTCACGATAATTTAACGTAGGTAGACATAGGAATGACGTATGCCCCGTACCTGAGTTATTAAATTTAAATAATATTTGGCTGGGATTTTACATATATTTTTTTAAAGACAAAAAACACCTTAATGTGCACACGAACACAAAACAACATACTTTTTACAGTTCAATATACATGTTACATCGGTTTTTCATTAAAATTGATATTCTTCCTTTGGAGTCGCTCCACAATTTCGCATTTTTTGATGCAGTAGTTGGTGCTTTATCTAATTGTATGGAATGGCAACTTGCGTTATCTATTACAATTACAGAGGGTTCTTCGAGGAATGTCACAAACTGATTTTCAAACCAATTTTTGAAGACTTTGGAATTCATTTCAGAAAAGTAATCTGTATTCGGCAAAACCTTTTTCGTACGGAATATTAATTTACTCTCCGTGATAAAGCCCGTTTTTGCTGAACCACAATGCAAAATGATAAGACGGCTTCCTTTTCCAACTGGCACTTTTAAACCCCCATTGCCCTTACTATCTTGCCACATGTGTGTAATCGAGTGATTTTGATTCACCCAAGTCTCGTCCAAGTAGACTATTTACCGTCCGTCGCTGGGTGATCGTATTTGATTCATTTTTCTCAAAAAGTCTACACGAGCTGTAGCAATGTCTAGTCTTCCCATAAAATACTTTCTTCCATCTTTGCGTATTTTGAATTGGAAACCAATATCATGCAAAATACATCGCAATGACTCATGAGATCCAGAATAAAATATTTTATCCACCAGAACCGTGTTAAGATTTGCAAGAGTGGGATATTGGCCATTGTCATAAAAATCCATCGCACTGCGACGCACAACATCCTTTTCAAAATCATCCAATCCCGTTACAGTTTTAGGTTTTTTGTAGTTTTTACGAGGCTGATGGAACATTTTTACTTCTTCCGCATGCGGAGAATGAGAAGCTTCCGACGACACTCTTCGAAGTTCAACAGGTTGAGGCCGCAAGCCTCTGCTGCCAATAAATGCACCTACTTGCTTGAAGTTCAATGTTTTGATGTATTCTGGATTGTCACGGATTTTTTGGAAAAACTTGATAACATTATAAACTATCGTTTTTTCACCTGCCTGCAATTCGTATCGTTGATTTACATCCACCATTTTGAATATGTATTATCTACTAAAAGCACTGATATTAGATCACACAATATGAAATTACAAGCACACCGATTAAATAAATGGAGTCAAACTGACATTAATAAAATAGATCAAATTGAAAATAAAGAAATGGACTGGTTTTTGATCTTGATTATGAAGTCAATGCACTACTCATTACTAAATGTATAATCATTAATTGTTTGTTTTTATGGTCAACGATATAAATAACAATGGAATTTCCAAAGGATTTAGTCGCGTAATCGATGGGAATAACCGCCATTCGAATTTCTAAATTTTGTTTCAGAGTGTATAATTATATATGTTTCTTAGGATCCAGTTTAATGTATTTCCGAAAATCGGAATTTTCGAGGGTCGAATAAATAATAAGAAATACAAAATATAAATATTACGGTGGAGTGTCTTTCGAGTTTGGGTTTTTCGGAGTTTTTACTGTACGTTAATCCCCGTGTCAAATTTTGGCAGTGCACTTGGTATCCGTTTGACTATAACAACATAATTAGAGTGCATAGCGACCTTCAGTTGAATTGTAACAACGCAATTTGGGAATTTATAATAAATTAAGGAAATAATAACCATTAATAATTTCAGTCATTTTACTCAGAAATTAGAAATTAGTCATTGTAAATATCGATCTAGATTTAGTATAAATTCATCGTCTGTAAGTTTAGTGGCTTTGACCACAGTTTAATAATGCCTTCAGAGGGCGAAACAGCTGTAACGCATAATAATAAATACGAAGCAGAACTTGTTTATAATAAACTGTTTTTATACATTAAATAATAAAATTATTGAGTATATAAAATAAATAAAAAAATAATCAATTTGTGATTCAGAATGACAGAAATTGAAACACACCGAGCACAATAGCATGACGACTGAATATTCAGTTCGCATTTTAAATTTATCACAACAAATACATACTTTAACATATATATATATAAAAAAAAAATATATATATATATATATTTAACATATTCATGCTTTTTTGAAAAGCGTTTCCCAACCTTAATAGACTTGCGGACCAGCAAAAAAAATTGTATTATTTCGTGGACTGGCTGCTGCTGCCTAAGACTAGTTTTGACTACAATTTTAAATTACACGAAAACGGCACTCTATATATCGAAGCGCACATAAACCATTCTCGTATTGCAGTACATATTTGTGTTCATGAAAATCGGATTAAAAAACGCGCATTCATTTTCGCCGCGGAGAACAAATGCATTCTAGTGTTTAGGCTTCAGCTATTAATTTTTTATAAAGCTGTATTTGCAGATACTTGTTTTCAATGCCAGGAAAAACCTTTAAACTGGCATAACCCCAGTCAAACCGGGATATGTTATAAGTTTAGGAATCAAGAAAGTTTAGCTTTTGATCGAGCTCGGGAATGAAAAATCTTTCCATTAATAATTATAGTTTTTAAAGTTTATGTAAATTCGCTTTAATTAATTACATTATAGTGATTTCCGTGACAAAACATGCCCATGTTCTGAATCAAGCATTTTATCAGCTCGAAAATCAAAACAAAAATTGAAAGAGAAATTATTCCCATATTTCGAATGCATTATGTACTAATCTACAGAAAATCATAATTTTCTTGTGAAATCCGCAAAGAAACCATTCCCTTGTTCCGAATGAATTATTTGTCATCTCTAAAATCAAATTTATTGAGAAAATTGCTCGAGGTCATTGGGAAGAAAACCATTCCAATGTTCTGAGTGCATTGAATAATATTCCATCTACATTCATCGGGACACCATGGGTAGCGGCAGTGGCGAAACTACAGGGTGGCAGGGCTGGCAAAATGCCACGGACCCCGTGGGGGCCGGGGCCCCGGCCGCTGCGGGGCCGCGAGTTCAGATTTTTAACAAAATTTTGTAAAAATTATAAATTTTATATCTAAAAGTACATAAAAACAACTAAAGTTAGACACAACTAAAGACCATATACAAATTCAAATAAATAATTCAGATTTAAACGCATTCATAAGAAAAGGATGTCGTTTACTTTTAGGACGCATCCATTGGTTGCTGAATTTTTTGTCGCGGTAGTTTGGCTGCTACCGATGCAGCCTCTAAAGCACTTCACTCCAAAGCCATCTATCTTTCAAATGCAACGTTTGAAAATATGTCTGGAAGAATTGGAAAGGTATCGACATGAATTTCAGAGGATGGTGAAACGCCATTTTCACCAACTTTGCGAGTTGTTTCAACTTTTCACCAACAATCTCCAAGATCCGGAAAGGTTGTTTAAAGTGAACATATTTTATCGAGTATTGGACATCATCATTAATCAACTGAAATCGCGTTTCCTTCCAACGAATGAAATTGTTCCCGATTTCAGTATTTTTCTATATATAAAAAAAAACATATCTGAATCATTTGCCAGGGAAATTCTCAATTTTCGGTCCGCCTTCAGAGACGAAATAGAAAAGTCTTCGTAGAGAACTTGCCAATAATAAAGAATCATTTTATGTCGTGCAGCTTTCATGAGGAATGTACTGCATTAATGTTATTTGTTCTGTGAATAAAACTACTGCCAAAAGGTCGTTTTCGAAACTAAAATTAATAAAAACATATTTAAGAAACTCAATGGGACAATACAGGCTATGTAACTTGGCTATTTTGTCTATTGAAAATTCAATGGCCCGATCATTAAACTTTGATGACGTTATTGATACTTTTGCGGAACAGAAAGCTCGGAGAAAAGAATTTTATTATTAAATATCTTGTAAAGAAAAAATTGTTATTTCACTATACCTACATAGGTAATACCTACGCTTTTGAAAATATTTTTTTTAGATATTTAACAAAAATGCACACAATATCAGTAATACTGTTGGGTAACTTCCTAAGTTATTTATAAAAAAATCAATTACAACGCGACTGTGATTTTTACTGGGGGGCCCCATCCGATCAATTTGCCACGGGCCCCCGATGGTATAGTTTCGCCACTGGGTAGCGGGTGAACCGTTAACAACGAGCAAGTAAACTAAGAAATACTTAAAGATAGGTGGGAGGGCCTGAATGATTTTCGCACACTTTATTTTACCTTCTATAATGCTTAATAATTATTTATTTGCTAGATGTGAATTATTCAGGCCGTCTGGACTCTGGACGAAGTTAGGGAGTGGTTAATTATCTGTAGCGTCCAAATCTTTCGCAGACTGGCAAGAAACCTCCGCGGACCGGTACCGGTTAAGAAACGCCGCTTTAGAATCACACTGGCCACTTGCATCGCAACATGTGGCCAGTGCGATTCTGAAGTATCTATTTCCATAGAAAAAGTATGGTTGCTAAGTAGTCCAGATATTGTTATGCGTAACGTAGCGTACGTTCGTTGACCCAGTACCTACCTTAATATTATGATACATTATTTCCTCCCCACGCGAATTAAAAATATATTGGTATGCCATCGTGTTACAAAATACCATAAAAACAGGGCAAATTACTAGCGATTTTTATTTTTTTTTATTTATTTAAGTATTTGAAATACATAGGTACATATTTACAGAAGAAAAACATGGGTCTTAAAAAGTAATTACAATAAAGTAGTTTGTTGTTAACGAATCTACCCAATTCAATAGAGAAAACATTTCTCGTTTTTGAATAATTTTGAATCCACGGAGGATCCGTCGGCACACTACAGGTACCTAATGACCTATTTTGTGCACGTAAATAGTGTTTCTTGAAGTAATTGTTGAAATAAAGTGTATTTTCCGTTGTGGTTTGTCAATAGGGTACATGTAGTGTATGCAATATAGTGTTTTCAATGCATTTAATATACTTAAAAAAATTAACCAAACTCGAATTTCGTACCTAAAACCCCAAAAAAAAAAAAATTAGTAAATTCACTTTTAAAGTTGTGTGAAAATTCAAATTTCAAAAATGAGTCATGATTGACTGGCGAAATTGTGACGGTACAACTCACTCCCGAGTCCGAGTTGTTTGGTGTTGAAGATGTTGTATTCGTACATTTTGGTACTATACAGTATTTGAGGTGTGTAAAAGCAAAGGCAGCAATCTCCATTTCGGCCAGATTGCTATGTTTGCTTTTGAAATGGCATGGAGATTGCTATATTTGATTTTTTGTACTTTACGGCCCACATTCAACAAATTGTAAATAATAGTATGAAAACATTAGGTTTTATTTTAAGAACAATTAAAAACTTTGAATCGTTACAAATCATAAAACTGTTGTACGTATCCCTTGTTAGAAGTCTAATAGAACATAACTCCATAGTCTGGTCGCCCTTCTACAAAATTCACATCCATAATGTTGAAAGAGTTCAAAGAAAATTTCTACGTTTCATAAATTTTAAACTTAACATCCCTTTAGAGCATATAAATTACCTGTCATTAATGAATATTTTAAATATTCCAACTTTAGAAAACAGACGAAAAATAAACGACCTAACCTTTTTATTAAAATTATTAAACTCTAAATTCGATTGTTGTGAACTCTCCTACACTTAATAAATATACATGTACCTACAAGAACTACTAGACAAACATCAACATTTTACATACACACATATCATTCCAACTATAGCTTACATTCTCCAATACAACGTTTACATAGCCTTGGTAACAAATATTTAAACAATATTGATGTATTTGACAATACTTTGAACTTGGCAAACTTCAAACGCCGTATGTGCGAACTATTTCCAACACCTCATAAACTATTGCGAATACCAATTTTATACGATTTTATTAATATTATTTTTGATTTGGAGGATAGTTGCAGACTATTTATTTTTACTTCATTTATATTCTATGTTACCTAAATTTTGTTAACTTATATATTTTATGTGCCTGTAACCTAAATTTTATTGCTTATATTTTCTGTTACCATATTTTATCTACTCGTATTTTCACTGTAATTAATAAAAAAATATTATTTTATATGTAAAAGCCCTATGGGCGTTTAAATAAGAAAAAATATATATATATTACATACAAATATTTGTTTGTAATATTGTACGTAAAAGCAAAGATAGCAATCTCCACGTCACTTTAAAAGCAAACATAGCAATCTGGCCGTAATGGAGATTGATGCCTTTGCTTTTACACACCTCATTTATTAACGGTATTTATGCCCCGTTCTGACTATATATACGAGTATATATACAAGATGGGTATTTGTACACTTTGGTACTATAAAGTAGTTATAAACGGTATTTATGCCCCGTTCTGACTGGGCGAGTGTTTTAGTAGAGTAGGCTAGTCAGCTCTTTAGTAGATTGAATTGCAGGCGAAATGCGCTCACGCTGGAACATTCCCGAAATTTCGGCGCAGCGCTATGTGTTGTGTGTCGCAGCAGCGAGCGACCTTTCGAGAAGGTGGTCAAATTGTATGGCATAGGTAGCCGCGCAGTACTAATCGTTGCGTGTAGCTACCTAAGTAGTTAGAGCATGCAGTGCGAAGGTACTTACAGGTAGGTTTCTACAAATCCATTTGGTTCTATTTTTTCGGCGAGTACAGTCCCCCACTGCGCACTGACATGCGCAGTTCATTCGTAGACGCAGACACGTGTGATATGTCATCACGTTGGAGCGAAAATGCTACTCTAAAATTCTATATTTTTGCCGCTACTAATCTATTTCTGTGTCCATAGTTTAGGTATATTCATTTCATAAATTTATTTTTCCACCTCTTCTAAAATAAGCATTACAATCAGCTTCATTAGCGTATTTACTTTATTGCGTTGCAGCCCGTCATGTCGTGACGCGCCGCTTACTAATGAACTCTACTTGTCAGCAGCGCGAACACTTTTTGGTGAGTCGAGTAGCGAGTTACTCGCCACTCGACTTATCACCTGTCAGGTGCGAACAAGGCTTTACGGACATTTTCTTTGAAAAACAAATAACCAACTGAAGATTAAAACAATAACATTTTGCTGGCATCAGTTGTTTTGTTTTGCTCCATCTAAATATACCATTCTTTTTTAGTGTGTTGTGCCTTGCGGTTTCTTCTCCTCCTGATCTGCCAGGAGTCACTTTTCGCTGCTGATTTCCAGATATTGTTCTAGTTGTTTGCTTTTGTGAATAATGGAGGAAGTTTTCCTTCCTGGACCCCATACAAAACCCCCAGATCCCCCTCCTGACTCCCCAGACGGGGAAAATGTAGAAATTTCTTGACAGTGAATCTGTCATTTTAACTTCAACCAAAAAGGGAAATTTACTCCCTCTTCCCCAATAAAAATTCACTTGCCTTCGACTTCACAGACCCCACCAGCACTTCCTCAACATCCTCCGACCAACTTTTATTCTCCTCATTTCCGTGACACATTCATAGTACACGCCCAAAAAACTGAGCAAGGTGAAACCATCCATCCTCTTGAATTTGGTAAATTCCTATCAAACAGCATGAACCTTTTAATCAAGCCTGGAGGTATAAAAGCCGAGAGTCGCTTCCGAATATCTGTCGAGTTCCTCTCAGGGTCAGCTGCCAACAACTTCATCAAAAACATCTTCATTTCATCTAATTCAAAGTTCAAGGTATATATCCCTACTTTTAATGTCACTCGCATGGGCCTGGTCAGAGGTGTCTCGACCGATCTGTCCATCGCAGAAATTCTGTCTTCACTTTCAACCCCCCAATATATTGGCAAACCCATAAAAGCCAAGAGGATAAATTACAAGGACTCCTCTGAGGGCATAATTTCCTGGAAGCCCTCCCAATCTGTCGTCATCACCTTCGAAGGGCAATCTCTTCCCTCCCATATATATTTATTCTTCAACTCATTACAGGTTGAAATGTATACTTTCCCACCACTCAATGTTTCAATTGCTGCCGTTTTGGTCATACCAAAGCTGCATGCAGATCCCCACCCAGCTTTTTTAAATGTGAAGAAAACCACCCAGTTGACCAATGTCCTTCTTCCTCCTGACTTAAATATTTTAACTTATCAGAGGCCCTAGCACGCTGGCTCTATAACGATCGATAGGATAACTATCGGTAACTTCTCATCGTTCCCTACGACAACTGCAGATCACAAACGAATAGGTGACAGTTCACAATGACTAAGTGTCCTTAATATATTCGATATCAACTGTCGTTTGTACGTTTGAGATCTGCAGTTGTCCTAGGGAACGATGAGAAGTTACCGACAATCGGTCGGTAACTTCATATCGAGCGACCGTGCTAGCACACCAGGTCTTCTTGCCCAGAACAATCTTATAAACTCTCCCAAGACAATTCTTCATTTATCCAAACTATATATGTATAATATGTTTCTAATTGACCTAATTTCTTCTCAAATTAATCTACCGTCCAACGCTGCTTCTATTATTCCACATTAAAATCATTTATTCAAAATGACTCTTCGGGATGTCAGAATACTTCAGTGGAATAGCCCAAGTGCTATTTCTAACAAATCTGATCTCCTTAACCTATTAAATTTTTTTTATTTTTTTTTTTTATTGGCAAAATTTTTTGATAAGGTGAGTTGGGGTAAGAGCACTGTATAAAATGAATAGATGAAGTTTAAAGTAATCCCATACGACACAGCATTATCTCATCGCATTCAAATTTTTACACAAGGAATATTAACTATTCTTTAATCAAACTGTTTTATTACCAGAAGTTAATCTGCTGTTTTTATTAGATTTTTAAGCATTTAAAAAAAAAAGGTCTTGATAGATCCACTTACCCCGGAGACGGGGTAAGTGGATCTAACCTCAATATTTTGATTATTGGCTAAATGAATAAAAATGTTTAATTTCCAATCCAATCAAACGCACTAAACACACAATTTCGCCATTTAAAAATATTGAATATTGTTTATTGTTTCTTCTTCACATTTTAGTTTTCAGTTTAAAATACAATTTTTAACCTCACTAGGACAAGCCTGTGTTGAGGAATATACATCATATATATACATGGAATATACATGGAATATACATCATAAATCAAACATTATTTGGCAGATTGGGGTAAGTGCAACATTTTATGACTAGTGATGGGGCAAAAAAACTTTTTTAAGGTATTAGTATTATTTTTCACAATATTTACTAACAATATTATATAATAATATATATTTACTACTAATAGCTGAACTTAATAGGTTTATACAGGAACTAATTTTTTGGTTACTAGATTAAAAAAACGACACAATATGTGGAAATAATAATGCCTTTGCGGAACCTTTTGTTTGCGACATTAAAATGATTAAAAATAACCCATAATAGTTAATCTGGGTATTATAAGAAAATTTCTCAGCCTGGTAACCACTCATCCGACCGCTTTTTACTTCTTCCACTGCTTCCAACAGTTTTTCTTTCGTGTAAGAAATAGCCTTAGAAGTCTTTCTTACATAATACTTTCTGAAAAAAAAAAACCTAGATTATTTAGGTCTTTACCTACTTCATTTTATACTTTATATTTGAAATATCTTAATAATTAACTAATCTCATTTGTAAAATACATTTATTTATTTATTTTATTCAATGTTTGTTCGCATGGTAGGTTTTATAAATTTCATAGCAATATATTTAACTTCGCTAGGACAAGGCTGTGTTGAGGTTAATAATTTTATGAAGTATTAAAAAATAACACAAAATAATTTAGGGTATTGAAAGAACAGTATTGTTACGTTAATGTACCCATTCATAAACATTATAATATTGGTAATTTAGTAAAGCTACATTAATGTACTTACAAACATGGATTAACTTTGTTTATCTTTGTCATATTTCTAATGGTACTAATTAAGCTTGTGTTTCGTTTTTTTTTAAAGTAGTATGCACATCACTAGTAACATTTGCGTCCATACAAAAATATCAGGGGGAAGTGGATCTACAGTTTAGTAGCACTTACCCCAGCATGTAAATTTATGGGGGAAGTGAATCTAGTCTCACAAATCTCAATTCTTTAAGATATTCGTAATTCCAATATATACACATCAAAACTCAATTCAATTATAGAGTACTCACCAATTTGTAACTTCCTAGCACAATTTTTTGTCAAGTTATAGATAAATTAAGGCAGCTCTCACAACTCGCACGCTGACTAAAACCAACTCCCAAAATTTGAAGCTCTCTAACAACTCTCTGTGTTTATGAAGCAGCTCCATCTATATGTCAGGATGAGGATTTAGCTAATTACATTACATTCTTATAGATGGCAGCCCTTGAATATTGCATTCAAAGAAGATAGAAGGCCTGGATGAACTTCCCCCAAAAAGTCACTTACCCCAACTCACCTTACATACATTTACAAGTAGATACATACATAATAACATAAATGAAAACCTTATTTCTGTGGCTGCTATTTCGGAGACATAGTTTACTCCATCCACCCGCTTTAATGTTGGAGGGTACTCCTGTCTCCGCGAGGATCGCCCGGAAGGTACGGGCGGCGGTACTGAATAAATAATATCAAACCCCTCAATGCTGACTTCCAAATGGTTGCAGCTAAATAAAGGATACATCCTTTATTTCACTCTATTTTCCCCCAACAGCTCACTAAACAAATTTGGTTGCAAATTGTAAGTCAACTAAGCCCTCCTTTCTTTATATTGGGCGATTTTAATGCCCATTCCTCGGTCTGGGGTTCTGCTTTCTCCGACTGAGAGACGGTTGAAGTGTGATGGATTTCCTAGATGAATTCAACCTTTTCCTTTTTTTTTTTTAGAATTATTTCTGGCTTTCACCCTTCAAGGGTGTTCTAGGCCATCATTTAAAATTATGGAGAAATGAAAGGCGAATTTAAATATCAATTTTATTTAAATGGACAAATTTCAAAGTTATAATGAAGATTGGAGTTGAGTTCAGACTTAGAAGAGATGAGATATTGAATGGAGGGGAGGCAATTTTTGACAAGGCCTGATAGAAGGGAGGATAGCTAGATACGTTTTTATATTTTCACGGCCAAAAGCATTTTCGTTGTTTGTTTTTGGGGTTTTATGCCGTGTTGTGCTACCTCCTTCTTTAGCCGACGTTTCGGACAGCATTGCAGTGTCCATCATTAGGGCAGATCCGTCGATGAACACATCGACGGATCGATAAAGATTGCAATCCAGTTGTAATTGGGGAAGCTATCAAACAGACCGCTCAGAGTCAAGGATTTTTTAAAAGTATTTTAGGGCTCTCTACAGCCACCTCTAGACTAGAGGTGGCTGTCAAATTTAACAGTGGGACGCACTTGTGATTTGTACAGTATCAGCAGTTGAAGGATATCCCCATTATACATATATATTAAACCTATGTATCACGTCATTCATAAAAAGTCAATTTTTATTTTTAACAACATTCTCAACTTCACGCATGCTAAAACCGGGAAGCGGTTTAAAAATAAGTGTTTAATATGAACCTATGTTTTTTTTGTGTGATTTTTTTAAAATTTTTTATTTAATGACAATACAAATTAAAATTAAAATACAATATTAAATAAATTAAGAATACAAAGTGAAATATTTAATCCTCAGTCCTCCTCACTAGGTATTCCTGTTCCGAGGTGGACTACAGGTTGTCGTATGGTGTTGATCATGATTTCCTCGTCAATGTTGTTTGTTTTTGTTGGTTTTCACGAAATATAAATAAATAAAGCAAAAAGTGTTCATGTTTATTATTTTGCATTGTTTTGAAAAGTGTTTACGTTCATTATCTGTAGGTTGCATTTGGGTTATTTAATAATTTTAATTAGTTCCTCATATTCATGTTTAGTTAGCCATAATTTGATGTCCTTTTTAAACTTTTGTATATCCATGGTATTTTTAATTTCAATCGGAAGGGCATTATATAATTTTGTAGCATGGAAATAATGGTTTTTCTGGCCGAAAGCTGTATTTAATTTTGGAATGTTTAGTAGTTTTGTCCTTGTAGTATAATAGGTGTGTTGGTCAGCAAGGTATGCATGTTTTTCTTTAAATTTGAGTAGATTAAACATGAAGTTGTTTTTCCTTTGAGTACGGCACTGTAATAGCCACAGCGTGGACGCCTACCAGTGATATCACTCAAAAAACAACAATCACTCAAAAAAACAACAACAATCACTCAAAAAAAACCTACCAGTGATATCACTCAAAAAAACAAATATCACTAAAAAAAAACAAAAATCACTCACAACTGACAAATAAGAAAAAAAAAACAAAGTTATACAAAACTCTGACCTGAAAAATTGTGTTTCGTAAAGACATACAGACATTGGATTTGTGGGTCAAAGAATGTTGGTGTAATGGTATTTTAGAAGTTTGGTAAAATTAGTGAATATTTTACAAGGACTTCGTATATGTACTGATAGGGTTGAGGCGTTGGAGGAAGGATTGGAAGAAAGAATCAAATGATTTTCAATAAAGGTAATTTATTAGAGCAAACATAATCACCAAATAATGGATACTATCACAAAACATTACGCAATTATTGTAAAAGTTCATAAACAATTTTCAAAGAAACAATGTGTAAAAGTAACTTTAAAGTCCTTCAGATAGCAGAAAACATTAATTTCTCTTCAATTCTTTGTTTGCATCCATTAATTTTTCATCGCATAAAAATCATTTTGCGATTCTAAACTAATATAAAACAATGATAAGGTACTACAAAAAATAGTAGGTATAGCAAATATAAAAAAAAACTATTGATAGCTTTAATTTTCAAAAATTACAGAAGTTCACAGCTGAGATTACCGCAGCTATTCACTGCAGTGATTATAACCAACAACTTATAAAACCCTAACGCCTCCCGATGTCTGCTGAAATTTCTGGGACACCGGGAGAACATAATTTAGAGAAGAACACAATGTCATTGCACCTTCACATAACACCTAGTAGAGAATGGTAACAATAAGGGAGACTCGGTGCTGATCCAAGCGAGCACCAGAGGAAGGAGGGAGTTTGGCTATGCAAGGAGAACATCATTCACTGGTATATCGCTTGAGCAGTCAATAAGCAGTGAATGTAATGAATGTCAATACGATGCGGAGAAGCCACAAACTATAAACGCTTCACACAAGCATAGTATAGCAAAAAGCATAGGCATAGTAATTTTTGCTCAGTTTTACTGTGAAATGGATCATTTTAGCTTGGCTCATCTTTATGACGCTTATATAAATTGAGATTCCTTTATACAGTGTAGAGGTAAATATATACCAACCGAATATTAGCATTTTCACAGCAGAGTTTTCAATATAAAATCATAATTTAAAAACTAAAGCACTGTAATTGGACGACCTTTCGAAAACGAGTACAGAAATTGATAAAGAGAAGACTGATATTATTTTAATCGGGGTTGAGATGATTTAAATTAATGCTTTTTTACTGCAATCAAATCACCCGTCATAAAATGCCAAGGGACTTCTTCTGGCACGTACACGTGCAATGCTAAAACTACTGTTTACACAATTTGGGGATTCTCTGAAGTATAAACTTGCCACTGAATGAGTTTTCGCCTGGTCATTCAGTATTGATTAGTCAAAGTGTGAAGTGAAAACCAAATGTCAGGAAGAAAAAAAGATGCTGTATTATACCTGTACATATACCTAAACCTTCCTCATGAATCACTCTGTTGGTGAAAACTGCATGAAAATTCGTTCAGTAGTTTTGAGTTTATCGAGGAACAGACAGACAGACCCGGCGGAGGACTTTAATTTATAATATGTAGAGATAAGTAAAATTAACAACAACAACACTGGTTTTCTTTTTTACATAGACCAACTTCCTAGTTAAAATAGACGAAATATTAAAAAAATCATGATTTTTATCCACCCTGATTTTAATGCCTCTGATATTATGTTCCTACAATGTTTATTGAAACAAATATCATTCTTTATTTTAGAACAAGTTCCTCTTCGTGGCATACAGAGGCTCGTAATGTAATTACACCGGTCCATGGCATCCAGAAGGCTCGTACTGTAAAATTACATCAGTCATCAATAATCAAAAAGCCGGCAAGATACTTTTGGCTGATGTTGTATGTTTTACAATTACCAGTTCTTTGTTTTTAGTACAATAACAAGATATAACTATACAATTACATTATGCACTACAAATAGATACATAATGCGATATTATAAGCAAAAATGCATCATTTAAGTTTATGATGGCAGTCTCAACAGACATGTTGTTGTCAATTTAATTCTGGATTAAGTGGTAGTGGAGGGTGACATGAAAAATGTAAAAAATTCACTTAGATCCTAACTAAGTCCAAATCTAGGATTAAGTCGGTGATGAAAAACCACGCCTCACTTTTCTAAACACCTAAATTATATTTCCAACAATTATTTCTGTCAACTTTCAAAAAACATTCCAGTACGCGAACATGTAAATGTCGACTTGATTGCCAAAGTGTGAATTGAAATGGCTAGAAATCACAGATATATTGATTATACACATTATTATTAATATTATACAATAAAATTCATAAATAAATAAAATTATTTTTCATTATAAACTAGATTCATCTAAAAAAAATTATGTGAAATTTTACATAAATTCATCACTGGTAAAATTTTAAGTGGTACATTTAATAATGGATCATTGAAGATTACTACAAACTGACTGCCATAAACTCATAATAAAGGAAATACTATTTTTTTTCTAAATATTGCTTTCAATTTACATAGATTTATGTAGATGGGGGGTACCTACTTATGGCATTAGGAGACACTGGATGATGAATGACTTGACTATATTGCCTTTTGAAGGCAAAAAATGATTGCACAGGAGTAAAATAAATGGCCACATAATCTTAGGAAATCATAGACGTAAATAAACCTGAATAATATGATAACAAAAATAAAAGTTTTTCTTTTAATATAAAAATTAAGGTTTCCCAGAATTGTTTTTATAGATAGATTGTAAAACGCGAATAAAAAGATTGTATTATTTGAAATCAAACATAGTTAGTAGGAGACAAAGCTCTTCATAAGAGAAGAGTACTTTGGAGAGGACGAGTGGCCGGGAAGGGCAGAACAAAGATTTCATTTATTCCAATTTGGTGCTGCATGTCATGTTAACATATTTCTGTACCTTAACCTCTTGAATGTCAGATGACATTTCCACACATATAACCAAATTCCATAAATTATGAACTATACCGTTCACAGATCTTAATTATTGCGCCCTTGAGGTGATTTCTCACAAAAACGGCGCTCTACAAATTATTCAATTATTATTATTATTGCAGTAAGTAAGAAAGTTATAGACCTTAAAACATTTAGTTCACAAAATCGCTTTCCTGAACAAACTTCCAAAGTGGACTTCCGTGGTTTATCCTTTAAGGTACAGAATTCCAAACCAAAACCAAAATATTCAAATAGAAACTACAAGAAAGAAGACACAACCTTTAAAATAATAATTTAGCTAGTCACACTTTACAGTAAACGTAACATATGTAAGTAGACAAGTGGATTATATTAGCAAATTGTGTTTAGTGAGATCTTTAGCGGGTTCCCAGTCGTCCGGGCTGCTGGAGGCACCCGCCTTGCCGCAGTACTTGTTCCTGACGCGGTACTTCTCCTTGGTGTTGTCCGCGTACTTGACAAACTGCGCTATCTTCAAGCGCTTGGTGGCGGGCTTGGTAACCAGCTGGGCCGGCTGCTTCTGGTAGCTCGGCGCTTCCTTGCGCACACTCTTCAGCTTCTGCTTGGCGGGCTCCTTGGGACTGCGTTTGCGGCGCGTGCACTCCAGCAGGCTCCTCACCGCCCCCTCGCCCTCCTCCGGCTGCTTGCCCTTCAGTCTCCGGCTCGGGGACTTGTTCTTGAGGGGCGCCTTGGGATGCTTGGCCACCGCAGGCTTCTTGATGGATATGAGGGATAGGTTCCTCTGCGTCTTGGAGGAGAAGGAGGGGTCGGAGTGCACTTTAGCCCGGGCCGACAGGAACTTGGCCGAGTGCACGCGGGAGGAGTGCGGGCGTGTGATGGGTGGCAGAGGGGAGGTGGTTGCCAAGGGGGCCAGGGGGGCCAGGGTAGCTGATAGAGTGGGGGGGCAGCCCGGGCGACGCGAGGGGCGGCAGGAGGGACGCGGGGTGCGCGATGTCGAGGCTCGCGGTACAGAAATCTGCAAGTCCAAGGTAGCCTGGATAAGAATATTGAAAAAAAAATCCTTCAAAATAAGTGCACCAAAACATACAAATATACTACACACATAATTCAATGAATACTAATATATATACATAAGGTTTCAAATATTTGTAAAACAATGCCATAAAGTCTAGTTTTAATATTGTAAAGGAAATGTAAAAATGAATTAGTTTGGAATCTGTACTGGTCTTGTTATAGAAGTACATAATGAATATGTACTGTACGTATATTATTACATTCAAATGACAATCTCAGTTGTGATGCATTTGCCGGATGAGTCCTGGGTAATTATTTAACAACAGCAACTAGAAACTGGTGGCGGAAGGAGAAGGCATAAATAAATCATGCTTTATTCAATGCATTATGGTAAATTAATAAATACATTATGATGTAGGGATAAATTCATAATAACGTTGGAAACATCTCCAGGGCAGATAATTTTGTTGAATTATTAATATTTTTAAATGATTCAGGGAAGCATAATAACAAAATTCTAATTTCAAGAGAAAAAAAAATTCACTTAAAATTTCTTTCAGCATTCCGAGAAAAAAAAATTACACAATATATTATATAGGGAATTTGAAAGTAAGAATAAATTGAATAATTGGTAACTAAACAAGATAATTCTGGGTCTTTATACGTAATGAATTAATGAATTCCAAATTATTAAAATACTTTCCAAACTAATGTTGTGATATTTCCAAAGCAATGCAAGTAAAAAGCACACTGTTAGTCTTGCTTATATGGAGAGAATTAGGTACAGAAGAGAACATGGCTGATATTCAATGAAGATGAAGAGAGAAGCATCGTACATCTTACCGTGGTGGAAATATTAAAAAACATTTGAGTTTTAGAATTTTGTCTTCTGGATTTGGGCAAGAAATTTTGATTTTCACTGAAATTAAGAGCAAAACAAAAATATAATTTCCGGGCAAGAGAAAAGAAAAAGAATGGGTTGTTTGGGGGTGATGTTCACAAATGAAATAGTGGTCAGTATTAACCCATCCAGTAATATAGTAACAAATGAAATAGTAGTCAGTGTTAACCCATCCAGTAATATAGTAACAAATGAAATAGTGGTCAGTATTAACCCATCCATTAATATAGTAACAAATGAAATAGTGGTCAGTATTAACCCATCCAGTAATATAGTAACAAATGAAATAGTAGTCAGTGTTAACCCATCCAGTAATATAGTAACAAATGAAATAGTGGTCAGTATTAACCCATCCATTAATATAGTAACAAATGAAATAGTGGTCAGTATTAACCCATCCATTAATATAGTAACAAATGAAATAGTGGTCAGTGTTAACCCATCCAGTAATATAGTAACAAATGAAATAGTGGTCAGTATTAACCCATCCAGTAATATAGTAACAAATGAAATAGTGGTCAGTATTAACCCATCCAGTAATATAGTAACAAATGAAATAGTAGTCAGTGTTAACCCATCCATTAATATAGTAACAAATGAAATAGTGGTCAGTGTTAACCCATCCAGTAATATAGTAACAAATGAAATAGTGGTCAGTATTAACCCATCCATTAATATAGTAACAAATGAAATAGTGGTCAGTATTAACCCATCCAGTAATATAGTAACAAATGAAATAGTAGTCAGTGTTAACCCATCCAGTAATATAGTAACAAATGAAATAGTGGTCAGTATTAACCCATCCAGTAATATAGTAACAAATGAAATAGTGGTCAGTATTAACCCATCCAGTAATATAGTAACAAATGAAATAGTAGTCAGTGTTAACCCATCCAGTAATATAGTAACAAATGAAATAGTGGTCAGTATTAACCCATCCAGTAATATAGTAACAAATGAAATAGTGGTCAGTATTAACCCATCCAGTAATATAGTAACAAATGAAATAGTAGTCAGTGTTAACCCATCCATTAATATAGTAACAAATGAAATAGTGGTCAGTATTAACCCATCCAGTAATATAGTAACAAATGAAATAGTAGTCAGTGTTAACCCATCCAGTAATATAGTAACAAATGAAATAGTGGTCAGTATTAACCCATCCATTAATATAGTAACAAATGAAATAGTGGTCAGTATTAACCCATCCAGTAATATAGTAACAAATGAAATAGTAGTCAGTGTTAACCCATCCAGTAATATAGTAACAAATGAAATGGTGGTCAGTGTTAACCCATCCAGTAATATAGTAACAAATTGATTGTACACAAATAATTATTTGGTCCTTGAAAACTCATATGAGTCATGTAATTTCTATATCCGCTCTATCAACTCTCACATCTCTAGCGTAAAATAAGTAATTGCATTTCAATTTTTTATATTAGGTCCTTACATATGAAATTGGCGTTTTGTATGGGAGGAACATAAAGTCGATTTTATTAAATATAATATATTTATTTAAACAAAGTATGTACCATTGCTATCTATGCACTTTTGCCATCTCATAGGTAGTTCATCAATCCCTTTACTAAAAAAAACATTCGGACGGGAATCAATAAAATCTTTGAAGGCGGTTTGGACTGCCCCATCGGAGTTGAATTTTTTCCATTGCAAGAAGTTATCCAAATTTCGAAAAAAATGGTAATCTGTTGGGGCAAGGTCCGGAGAGTACGGTGGATGTCTTAGACATTCCAATTGAAGTTCCTCTAATTTGGTAGCCGTATGTTGTGCAGTGTGTGGTCTAGCGTTATCATGAAGCAGCAGTGGCCTAGAGCGATTAACCAGCCTCGGTTGTTTAGCAGCTAGCTTTTCCATCATAGTTTTCAGTTGCTGACAATAGACATCTGCCATAATCGTCTGGCCAGATTTAAGAAAGCTGTAGTGAACGACACCAGCACTAGTCCACCAAACGCTCACAAGTAACTTTTTTGGAGTCAATTTTCGCTTGGGGCATGGTTTGGCTGGTTCGGCAGGGTTCAGCCATTGCGATGAGTGCTTCCGATTATCGTACAGGATCCACTTTTCATTGCAGGTAATGATTCGATTTAAAATACCTTCATTATTGTGCCGGTTGAGTAATGCAACGCAGCAGTCAACGCGCGTTTGTTGATTTGCTTCACTCAATTCGTGAGGTACCCACCTTTCGAGCTTTTTCACCATCCCAATCTGCTTCAAGTGGATTAAAACAGTTTTATCACTAACCCTGCAGCCCGCAGCTAACTCGGACGTGGTTTGCGATGGATCCGCTTCCACAATAGCATTCAATTCTTCATTATCAACTTTGGTCTCCGGCCGTCCACGGGGCTTGTTCTGCAGGTCGAAGTTTCCAGAACGAAAACATTGGAACCAAAAACGCACTGTGTTTTCTTTTGTGGCACCGTCGCCATACACATCATTAATCCTTCGAGCCGTTTCTGCAGCACTGGTGTCACGGTGGAACTCGTACTCGTAAATAACGCGATATTTCAAGTTTTCCATTTTGTAAACTAAGTGACGCAAAGAAAAAAACAATTAAGGAAAAATCAAATGAATTATAATTTTCGAAACAAAAATACATGAGTAAATAACTGTATAAATTTGAATTTGGAATTCCTAACCAAAGAGAATATATTTGAGATCAAAGTTGCCAGTACGGTAAAACGCCAATTTCATATGTAAGGACCTAATATAATGAATTGGAGTAATATAATTTCAAAAAGCGTTCATTTTTTATGTTTATATTTAAGTATTTTCAATAAATAAAATGGACATAGCGGATTTTGATATTCCCTTCGTGATATAGAGGCTTTTGAAACTCAACTGACCTGACATGTCGCTCGATGTATGTAACACACTGCTCGAGCGTGGCGTCAAAGCAGCAGCCATATTGTGTTTTGGCAAAATAACTGCTGGTGGTTGGTTGAATTCAATAAAGTGGATTATGATAGTAACTTCCTGTATGATATAGCGGATTTGGTTTCTCATTATTTGGTCGTGGTAAGGAAGGTTTTAAAACTCAAGTTTAGGTTCCTCTTGTTCCTCGTAAAAATGTGAATAAGATGTCATACTCAGATAATTTTGTCAAAAATCGAATATAGCGGGTTTGGAAATTATAGGATTCATACATTTTGTGTTGGTACGCAATGGTAGTTACTTGGAATCCAATGTAGGTATTCCTGTAAGACGGTGTTGGAGAGTTTCAAGAGAAAGATGTGCAATAGTTAAGAATGTGTAATATATTAATGATTTGTCCATGAATGTAATTACAAAAGTCTAGTTTTTATGTGTGGGAGAAATTTAAAATGCGCATATAAATAAATAATATACAGGAGCATACATAAAATAGCAACAATAGCGTAATCAATATAATATATGTAGTGTTGGTGCAAGTTCATCTTCGCATAGATCATACCATTTTCCAAGACAGAAATATTTCCAAGACAAAAGAGATACACATTTAGAAATTTAATTTCGCTATGAAAAAGAGAGTACATGAAATAATACATGACTAAAGAATAAAGTTTTGTTGCAATTACAGGCAGGAAATGACTGAACTTTAAATTAGATAGATAGTGAATTGAAGTTTTGTAGATTTATTGCTGTCGTCAAAAGACTTAATGATGGCGTGACAAACGCGATGAAATATCGTATTTTGTATACCGTATCGATGCCTGGAACTTATTATAAGAGAGAGTTGCTCTTTCGCCCTTTTTATTTCCATTTCGCGCAACTTTATTCCTTACATTTGCGCTTTTATTCAACTTGGCATATTTTCTTTCTCTACTGGCAACACTGTAGTGACCGGCATTTCAGGTCACGGGATATTTGTGTTCTATGATGCTGTTTTTTTCGCATCGAAAGTAGTTTGGTGTTTCGCTGTGCTTAAAAACCAATTTTAAGTGAAAAATCATATATTGTTCCCTATCCTTTTTCATTTTCCAGTTGAGTAATGAATGTTACTCAAGTGGAATGAATGTTAAAATGAATAAATGTTTTTTCGAGAAATTGACTCATTGTTAGGGGTTTCTTCAAGAACAAAGGCGCGCTATCGGTCGGGAACAATGACCAAGCATGATTATCACGCTAAGACTCGGACTCGGACTTCTCAGAAGAAGCGTTTTATTATTGGGACCCGCGAGCCTGATGCAATTGGTGTCGGTCCTGATGGATGTTCTAGTTGGGAATCGGGTAGAGCCGGAGGCAGTCTCGGAGAAGGAAGAATCCGCAGGAGATATTTAGCAAGAGGTCTTGGGATTCTTACAAATGCCCGCCAGACTAGCTGCCCAGGAGAACGTTTTGGAGTTGGGAAATCCGAGTACCGTGGTGAAGGAATCACCGACTCCGAAGGCAGAGGCAAGAAGAGTTGCAGTTATTTCGGCTCTTCAGCATTCTGAGAGAACTGGAGGTGAACGAGATTCGAAAAAACAACTCTTTTGCACCAGTCCTGGATCGTTTCCTGAGAGCCCTCACCAATGCCATATTGTCCCAAACGGAGTCATTTAAAGAAAACATGCAGGCACTATTGAACTGAAAGCAGCCGAATCGGGCACCTGCTTTTGCACCAGCCCTCGATAGTTCCCCGAGAGCCCTCACCAATGCCATATTGTCCCAAACGGAGTCATTTAAAGAAAACATGCAGGCACTATTGAACTGAAAGCAGCCGAATCGGGTCCCTGCTTTTGCACCAGCCCTCGATAGTTCCCCGAGAGCCCTCACCAATGCCATATTGTCCCAAACGGAGTCATTTAAAGGAAACATGCAGGCACTATTGAACTGGAAGCAGCCGAACCGGGCACCTGCTTGACCCCTTCCACTCTGTTTGAGAAGAGCCAAGAGATATTTGCCAAGGAGTCCACATACATATGAGGAAGCTGAACAGAATGCCTGCATAATCACTTGCTCCAGTCACCTCTTGAATAAAGAGGAACTAGCGGCCTATATCATGACAAACGGGGGACGAGACATGGTATTCGGTGGCGCATCTTCATCTTATACCCCCATCAATCTCAACCCTCTACCACATAAGTGGCAAGGCCGGTTAGAGAATCTCCACCCTCCCTCCCTAAGAAGCCCTTTCGACCCGCTCCTAGGATGGAGAAAGATAGGACGTATAGGCAGCCCGCCAAAAAGCCAGTGCTCTCTCGCAAGACAAACAGCGATCGGAGTAGGAGGCGATGGAGGTGACTGGAGACCAGAGCCATTCTGGGGAGGGCGCCTGAAGGCGTATCAGGATGTGTAAGGAGCTGCTAATCCTGAACATTCTGAAAAGAGCAAGGATTCACTTTGTGTCAAAACTTCTCAACCCGACGATTGGCTGATAAAAGTTGACCTCTACCAGGCGTACTTCCATGCGATCACAAGATCACACCGAAGTTCCTGCGCCTCATCTGTGACGGAGAACTCCTTCAGATGACGTGTCTGCCCTTCGGCCTGTCATTCTCGCTGCTCTCAAACTGGGTAGCGGAACTGCTAAGGAAAAAAGGGGTCAGGACGATAGTCTACCTAGATGACTTCTTAGTGGCAAATCAGTCCAGAAAACTTCTGGCTTCCCAAGCCGTTGCTATAGTGCACACACTTCAACAGCTAGGTTGATGCATCAACCCAGAGAAGTGTAGTCTGACAACCATGCAGAAGTTGGAGTTCCTGGGCATACCATGGGATACAAGAGCAGACTAAAAGATGAGGAGATATTTGGTAAATGGGGTCGCCCTCAAATAGACTTGATCACTTCAGCTATTGCTCGTATGGTACCAACCTACATCTCCAAAGACTCAAGCGACTACTTAGCCTGCTTTCCCAACGCGTTCAGTCGACCTTGAAACTACAATCTAGCATGGTATTTCCTTCGCAAACCTCGTTCCGAGAGTGATCACACACCTAAAGCAGGCAAGGGGAATGTTTCTTCTAGTATTCTCAAAATAGGTGAAGGCCTTCTGGAGAAGCGACCTAAAACAGACGAACCCCCCAAGCACCTGCGCAGCCTGAAGAGAATCCTAATAGACAGGACTATCCACTCCCAGGATTCGGGATCTGGAAATAGAGAACCGGAAGAATACAACTCCCCAAGTCATCCTGGAGAGAATCTACACTGAAGACCTACAAACCTGGATGGTGGCGTAAATGGGGCACTCAGAATGGCGTGGAAGTCAACAATCCCCCACCAACAACAGTCGCCAGGTATTTAACCCACCTGTTTGGTCAAGAAGGTCTAGCCCCAAGGACCATTCAGGTCCACAAGTCAGCCATTGTCACATTCTGCGGTCCAGCTCAGAATGCGAGAAAAATAAGTTCTGATTTCTTGACGAGACACATTCTTAAGAGTAGGTTATAGGGCAAAAAGGTGATTTGCTGCAAAACGGCCCTCTAAAACAGCTGAATTACTACCTTTCGTATGACATTGTCAGACTTCATATTTTTTGTTACCAAATAATGGACTATTATTTTTCAAACTGTGGATTTTTTGTTGTAAATGATGTAAGCATTCGACCATAAAAAATAAAAACATTGATACACCATACAACCCACTTTTCAAACTTCGATTTATGACTATGGTATAATTAATGATTTTACACAATGTCTTTAATTTAAATTATGTATGTAATACACATATCTGTCAAGGTACGGGTTCATATTGTCGTTATGATATCTGTGAATATTAACAATTAATTAAATACTTCAATTTCACCATATTTTACAACACTTCACAACTTTCTTGCCATTCCGCCGCATTCCGGGAGAGAAGCCCCCGTTGAACAGAGGTGAAACTGTACGTTCCGTGTTTCACAGCATACGTATTTACAATATGCCATCAAAATGTTTTATTACTGGGTGTAAAAGGTCTAAAGGGGCTCACTTGAAACATTGCAATAATTTAAGAAGCCAGAAAAACAGTCAGAACTCACAAATTCCCTTTTTTTACGTAATTTTTAAAATCAACTGTCACATTTCTTTCGAATGCAAGAAATATTATGTTTGAAAGGGTGTTCTAGTTCAGTGTTTTCCGAATGGTTTGTTACTATCTTCGTGTTGCTTTTCAGTTACAAGTATATGTAAGAATTCATTGTCTTTACGAGCTCTGACCTTGTGTGAGTGAACGTTTTTTATGTTATGTCTTGTTGGGCAGTGTACACAGTGTTTGGAAATAAATACTTATTTATTTTTTATCTTTAAAATTTTTAATGAAGTCAATGAAGTTGAATGTACACGGTGTTTGAGAAACAGACCAAAATCTTTTTAAGGAAATTAACAATTATGTATACAGTAGTACCCCGTTTATTTGAACCCCGATAATTCGAAAAATGCGTAGATAATTCGACATTTTCAAAAAAATATTTCATACAAAATGTTTTTTTTCGAAATTCTTTAATTCTTAATTGGAAATTTATTTTTGTCCGCACACTTTTTGTTTGTGTAATTCGAGAAAAACATCGATTTTCGAATTACACGAAAAAAATTATGATAATCATCAGATATTTTTCGTAAATCGGAATCTGACAGACAGCCATGGCGGTAAAACGAGCTTAAATGTGGATTTAAGCGGTTGGAAATCGTCCTAATTCGTACTATTATTTTGTAAATCGGAATCGGTTTCCAGTGGAATGTGGTATATTTACGAATTTACCTAAATGTCAAGGACCGGCCGCGACGGCAATCGGTCGTAAGAATTTGATTTACGAGGAAAATATGCGGAATTTTACGAATTTACTTTGAATATCTGAATATGAAGAGCTAGTTGTGACGGATATCGACTGCGAAATTTCGAATTTATGCGAAAACATATCGTATTTTCACGAACTTACTTCAATTTTCTGAGTTTAAAGGGCCAGCCGCGGCCGTAATCGGCAGCGAAAATTTTATTTACACGGAAATATATCGTATTTTTATGAATTACTACGAGTAGGTATCTGAATTAATGGCCGGATACTACGGGATTCGAGCACCAAAATATTTTTTTGCGATAATTATATGGTATTTTTACGAGTTTACTTAGAATTTTTGAATTAGAAGAGAGAGACGGAAATCGGTTGCCAAATTTCGATTTAGGCTTTGAAATATAACATATAATTCAAAGCCTAAACAAATACGAATATACTTTTTATATATCAATTTAAAAGGCGGGCTGCGAAGGATGTCGGCCGCGAAATTTCCATTTATGCGGAAATATATCGTATTTTTACGAATTTATTTAGAATATCTGAATTTAAAGGGCTGGAAATTGGCAGCGAAAATTTTATTTACACGGAAAAATTATATATTGGTATATATTTTTTCGAATATAAGGCCGACCGTGGCGGTAAACGGCTGCGAAAATTCGATTTTCACAGGAATAAGTCGTATTATTACGAATTTACTCCGAAGAACCTACCCGAATTTAAATTTTCGAACGAAGAACTCGATTTTCTGCGACTGTTTATAATTTGTTTTTTCATAAAATTTCGATTTATGTGGGAATTTGTTAATTCGAAATTAGATTTTTGGTGTCCCATGGATTTCGAATTAACGGGGTTCTACTGTAGTAATCATAATGATGAGTTCTATAAAATATAGTTTAAAAGGCTGAATATTTAGAAGTTAAATAAAAAAAACACCATAAAATTGACTTTAAATGTGAACCACGAAATTCCAAACCATTCTTCTTCTCGTGCCCTGTCCGTCCAACGGACGTTGGCAATATACGCATGTTAAATGTTGAACATTTTAAGTCCGAGAAGGGACTATGACCGCCACCTAGCGATGTAAAAATAAAGATATTTTGACAGGAAATGAATTGTTCCAAGGGTATAATATACGCTTAAGGCAATCTCAACGGCAAGGGGAACCAAGGAGAAAGCTCCCATCTGGGACCCAAGACAAGTGATAGACTGGCTGATCATCCCCTACAGAAGACTCACTGCTTGAAGCAGGAGGGCAGCAATACTTCTCGTCCTGTTATCAGGCAGGAGAGTTCATGATTTAACACTGCTTAGAATCACCCTAGACCATTTTATGGACAAGAGGAATACTATTACCCTGTTACCAATTTTCGGGGCAAAAACCGATACAGCCAACCACAAAAAATCAGGTTGGAAACTGACAGGTTACAGGTTCACAAAAAAAATAACATCAACCTCCTTAAATGGTTGAGGAAAGTCATTTCTCTCTCTACAGCCAGAAGAGGTCCGCTACTAAATAACCTGTTTGTGACCAAATCAGGAGAGGCAAAACCGGCAACGCAGACAATAATAGGGGGGTGGATTAAATCACTCCTCAGGAAGCAGGAGTCCACGCAACCCCGGGAAGCGGTCTACCAAAATCGGTTAGCGACTCCAGTAGCTACGACCTCCAGCGCTTTACTCCAGTATAAATAGCATCACATATAATGCAAAGTTTTCAGTTCACCAGGTCAGAGCAGACACATCTCATGGTGGATTCCACGCATCGATACGAAATACAAAACAAATGAATTTTACCTACCAATAAAACTAATGTTTTGTTTCCATCGATGTCTGGAATCCGGGTAATCCCTATCTGGTGCATTACGAGTCATATGAACACAAACATGATGTGACCTGTATGATATGAAATGCGCGTCACTCGGTGTTGCCAGTAGAGAAACAAAGTGTGGCAAGTCGAATAAAAGGGGCAAATATAGGAAATAAAAAGGGCGTAAAAGTTAGCTCTCTCTCATAACGGATTCCAGGCGTCGATGGAAACAAAATATAGTTTTTCGAAGAAAACTTCTTCAGAAAGATTTTCACTTTGGGATGGCATCATTTATTTTATTTTATTGGTTAGTTAAATTCTTTTATTATATACACAGATTTGAAAAAAGGTCCTTAAGACAGGATTTGTATGGTTACCAGCTGAGAGTATCCAACTCATCCCGTCTGACTGTAATCGAGCATCCTATCCACCGGGCTCTTATTCAACCCCAAATTTCAAGAGAGAAATAAGTAGATAAGTACATCTCCGACCACCAGTATGCCAGTTTTACAATAATCTTAAATTTGGGCTATTTCAAACTATTATGCAGGGTAAAGCAAGGTTATTTGGTGATATTTTTGATATATTCATCATGTGTTTCAAAAATACAGAAATTAAAAATTTATAAAAATGTTTATTGTTTGGGTACATTATTTCAGCCCGTGTTTTAAAAAGAAAAAGTGTAATAAATTACATAACACAAGAAAACTTAGTCATGTAAATCACCAAAAGATATAGGTAATTTGGTTACAGGTAAGGTTATTTGGTTATAGAGGGTCTTTTATTTGGTGATACTCCTCCCTTCAACTGGAAATAGGTAAAAATAACAACAAATGTGTTTTTAAATCTTTTACGAGAATGTTAAATATTGATTACACTGTTATGATATAATTAATTCAATTTCATTTACAATTAATTATCACAACAACACCAGACAACTGCTTCATTATTAAATAATAGTCTATCGTTAAGTCTACGGTTTTTTTTTAAATTTGGAAAGTCAGCAATTTTCTTATATTCAAACAGAGAAAAAAATGCTAAATTTTTAGGTACAAAGCAAAACCTTGTCACTTGTTGGTGAGGGAGGCAGATCATTCTTCGACTGTATTATGTTGTTAATTCTTTTTTTTCTACAAATTTCATATATCATTGTTATTTTTAAATTGCTGTTATGTTTGTTACTTTTATTAAATTGTGAAATTATTAACCCCGATTCAGGTGAAGCCTAGTGGGGTTAATAATTAATGCTAAACAATACATTTTAATTTGTAAAGAAATGATAAATAAAAATAAAATATCCTTATTTACATTACGTATGATTCTACATTTTTTTAGAGATCGAGAGGTCGCGTTTGACCATCGATGAGTGATCTGCCTCCCTAGAGCCCTCACCAACAGGTGACAAGCTTTTGCTTTGTACTTAAAAATTTAGCATTTTTTTCTCTGTTTGAATATAAGAAAATCGCTGACTTTTCATATTAAAAAAAAAAACCCGTAGACTAACGCTCTTTGTTCACGCATCTTACAAGCGACTAAATCGCGGCTACCTGTCATACTATTTTGCTAGTGCAGCGCGTAGCGGCATTTACAAACACTAATAACAGTATGGAAGGTACAGACGAGCGGCGAATGCGTCGCTTGAAAGTAGCTCCATGGAAGAACGGTGTTACGATAGACTATTATTTAATAATGAAGTAGTTGTCTAGTGTTGTTGGGATAATTAGTTATAAATGAAATTGAATTAATTATATCATAACAACACATGCATCACACACGTAATTAATACTTCATAATGATGATGTTACTGACTGATCTACCTTTTTAGGAATTATCAAAATGTATCATTGGTGTTGGAATATTGTGGGGAATTTTTAAAATGTCTTTAAAATCAGTTTTTTGTACTGGAACAGTGATGATGATGATCTCTATTAATTGAGAAGGTGCTAAGGCTTCTGGATTTATGTCTTCTTTCAGAGGCGGCCCGTGACAAAATATGCCAGCAGTGCATATCACCAAAGTATGGTAACATCAATACGGGAAAATAAAGTGATCGACATACCTAATACAAACATTAATTTGTAGAGAAAATTCCTTCATTTGGGAAAATATTTCAATGGCACGATTATTAAAGTCTGGTATAGAAAATCAAACTTTTTTCGATGCTCATCAATGACAAAGCATTGAGCCGATCTTCCTCAGAAATGTTTTTACACGTTTCAAGGTAGAAAAACACCGTTCGCACTCGACAATTGTCATTGGAATAGTACAAATTAACTAAAACACTCCACTAAGTTACACTTGTAAAATAATTGTAGAATTAATATTACAAACTTGTATTATATTCGGCAATGGTTTTGGAGGGAAATTATTCTTCAAAAACATTTTATTCTCAAATGAACTTCGGTCACTTTTGATAAAATCGACATTTATCACATTACAACTCATTTTAAATAAGATTTTTACAGAGCAAAACTCGCGAAAACCATTACAATCCTGTCAAAACTGAATCCATCAATCTGCCAATAGTTTGATTTCGCCTGGAGCGCTAAAATATAACATTGTTAATTAGTTACAAATTCGGTTATATCAATTCATTCCTTTCCCATTGGTACATTGTCTTCTTAGAATGCTTCTGCGCGCGCATGTCCGCCGCTAGTGGACGCGGCACGCGGTGGACATATATATTCACTGCTCTAACACATCAATTCCAAATATGGTTCTCTACCTGTCCTCTCATTTCACGGTTCCAGCCTCTAGCGACAGTTCCTATAGAAATACCACTTCATGTGGCATCGCGTCTGGGGCATAAGGAAATATGCATCATTTCACGGTTCCAGCCTCTAGAGACAGTTCCTATAGAAATACCACTTCAAGTGGCATCGCATCTGGGGCATAAAGAAATATGCACGCGTTGATATTATTATATATAGTTTTTTCGCATGCGCGGGAGCGCGGGAATATAGTAGAAAAGTCAGTTGGTAAGGATATTATAATGAATTAGCGGGAATTCTTCATGAGTCGTTGTACGAATTTACACTTCTGACGTAAATCGACATTTGGCAGTGCAGTGTAGAATCGCACTTAGACAGGAACCGCCTCTGGCTTCTTTATTAATTGGAAAAATATCAAACTTTTTAAAAGCATTTTTGATATTATTGTTTGAAAAACTGGATTCAGGATAGTGTGAAAATTATAGCGGTTTGGATATGTTTGTATCATTATGGGTGTAAGTGTAGACCGATGATTTTTTTTTTTTTTTTTTCCTTTTCAGCAATATTGTTTCTGAAATAAATTTTTAACAAATTAGACGTAAGTAACTTGGTGTTAGGAAATTTGGTGAGGATAGGCAATTTGGTGAAAACAACTTTAAAACTATTCGCCTATTTAACCTGTAGGAGCTGGACCCCTGCATTAGCAGTGTTGACAAATAATCCCCACGGTACGAAGCCCTGCAATTGCAGGGTTGGCATGTATGTACTTTTTGTCATCAAATATTACCTACCTCTCCCGGTTAGATTAAGACAAAAGTAAAATATGTCACTCTCTCAAGTAAGGTTTTTTCTGCGTTTTGCCATCAATGATTTTAATTTTGTGTCAAGCGTTTAATTTGGGAAATATTTTTTGTGAGATGTGAGACTATCATATTTATCAACTTCATATTTCAAATTTCAGAATTAACAATAATATTATCTTCAACTAATTTTTTTTTTCTCCTACTAATGTTTTTTTTTTCGAAAATATAAAAACCGGAATTAAAAAATTTGTAGGCTCGCAACACCAATTTCACTGTCAAAATGACATGTAGAATACTGTAAGTAACATTTTTAAAAACCTTTTTTTAAATATAAATATTTTCAGTTTTATTTTAATAATAACAATTTTAATGCGCTTTTTATAAATATTTTCAAACACGGATACATGCTTTAAGTATGATTTTTATTTTATTTATGTAGATATACAATATTGTTAGCTATCATAGTTGTATTTTTTTCACAGTTAATTCAGAAAGTACCATCAGGCGAATTGTCAAGGAGAGCGAAACAAATAGGGGTAAATTCGAAACTCCAGGCAAAATAAAAAAGGGTCGCACTCCGAAAGCTATAGATAGTTTTGACATCAGTTCTATTCGTCATAAGGTACATTTTTTTAGGGGGATGATCTAAAGCCCAGGCAACGCTGGGTACTTAGTATTAAATAAATGTGAGCAAATTCTAAACGGCTTTTTATTTTACTACAATATCGTTATTCTTCATTGTGTTAACACTAAATTGTAAATGAATAATATACGTATATGCAAATCTAATTTTGAGATCAGTGGTTATCTATATTGCAATGAAAAAATATTTTTCCCACTTTTACGTGTTTTTTACATAATTGTAGGTTACACTTCTTTACATTTCAACCGTGTATTATAATTTAAGTATTGCCATTTGAAGAACAGTGGCGCCCTTGAAATGGCTTTAGCAATGTTTAGTGACTAGATCTGAATAGCCAGGTACTTCCCACCTTCCTCTTACCCATCTCCTTCCCTTCCCAACTTACTTTCAGCCTCACAACATACCCCAATTGGGGATGCCATAGTCTCACTGGCTCCAGACGGGAGCAGTTGGAACTCTTGTGAGGTTTTCTTTATAAAAAAAAAAAAACTACCTTTTTCCCAGTTACGTCTATTAAGTTTTATTATTTTTCTGTGTCTTGTTCATTTTCACATTTTAATTTAGATTATTATTCTTGTCTTCTTTTTCAATGATATATTCAGTTTTTTATTGATAGACAACAAAGTGATATACAAATTAAAGCTCTTGGGACGACTTTCGTGTTTATAATACTAATGTTGTTATATTTCAAGTATTTACATTTTTATCCGTCGCAAGTTTGTTTTAGACCAGGACTCAGATTTTGCTATGAGTGATGAAGAAGCAGTGAATATTAGCAGTGAATCTGGGAGATTTAGATTTAGATGGAAATGATGTTTATTACAGAACCACAAAGTGACATTTATAACTCTTTGTGGGAATGTGGAAATATGTTAAAACCCCTTATATTCAATCACATCAACAATCTATTTCATCATCAACTAAAGGACTGCAATTTGAATTAAGAGAGCACTGAAATTGACTGAATTTTCCTAAGCCGTGATATTATTACAAGCATCGTCATTGAAACTAATAAATATTTTGAAAAAGTGAAAGCAGGGAGAGAATTTCCATCACTCATTTCCACAAATGGAAAAATGTTAGTGTTGAAGATGTGTACAACTTAATTTGCGTACATCTAAATAAAAATTCAGAAACAAACAAAAAACTAACGATGCTCATGGTTAGAAGCAAAAAGGGTAAACTCAGAAAATATTGAACAACAGATAAACTGATTGCATCGCCAATATTTGGCGATACAATGCCACGACTACTAATTAGAAAAGAAAATCCCTGTTCCGCGAATGTCAAGTGTGTATTAATTCAACACAACGACCCAAACGACGCAGAGTGCAAACCCCATATTGGTGCAGTCATTGTAAAGTTCATTTGTGTGCATCCTTTATTTTAAAACATATCACACCGTCCAAAGATTTTAATGTGTTTATTTATTATGTGTATGTTCCAAAAGACAATCTAAACATTTAGTCACCCTATTGTATACGGACACTGCGTGCATTTGTGTGCATCCATTGTTTTAAAACTTATCACACCATCCAAAGATTATAATGTGTTTATTTATTATGTGTATCTTCCAAAAGACAATCTAAACATTTAGTCACCCTATTGTGTACGGACACTGCGTGCATTTGTGTGCAACCTTTGTTTTAAAACTTATCACACCATCCAAAGATTTTTATGTGTATGATCCAAAAGACAATCTAAACATTTAGACACTGTGTGCATTTGTATGCATCCATTTGTTTTAAAACTTATCACACCGTCCAAAGATTTTAATGTGTTTATTTATTATGTGTATGTTCCAAAAGACAATCTAAACATTTAGTCACCCTATTGTGTACGGACTCTGCGTGCATTTGTGTGCATCCATTTGTTTTAAAACTTATCACACCATCCAAAGATTTTAATGTGTTTATTTATTATGTGTATGTTCCAAAAGACAATCTAAACATTTAGACACTGTGTGCATTTGTGTGCATCCATTTGTTTTAAAACTTATCACACACCGTCCAAAGATTTTAATGTGTTTATTTATTATGTGTATGTTCCAAAAGACAATCTAAACATTTAGTCACCCTATTGTGTACGGACACTGCGTGCATTTGTGTGCATCCATTTGTTTTAAAACTTATCACACCATCCAAAGATTTTAATGTGTTTATTTATGTGTATGTTCCAAAAGACAATCTAAACATTTAGTCACCCTATTGTATACGGACACTGCGTGCATTTGTGTGCATCCATTGTTTTAAAACTTATCACACCATCCAAAGATTATAATGTGTTTATTTATTATGTGTATCTTCCAAAAGACAATCTAAACATTTAGTCACCCTATTGTGTACGGACACTGCGTGCATTTGTGTGCAACCTTTGTTTTAAAACTTATCACACCATCCAAAGATTTTTATGTGTATGATCCAAAAGACAATCTAAACATTTAGACACTGTGTGCATTTGTATGCATCCATTTGTTTTAAAACTTATCACACCGTCCAAAGATTTTAATGTGTTTATTTATTATGTGTATGTTCCAAAAGACAATCTAAACATTTAGTCACCCTATTGTGTACGGACTCTGCGTGCATTTGTGTGCATCCATTTGTTTTAAAACTTATCACACCATCCAAAGATTTTAATGTGTTTATTTATTATGTGTATGTTCCAAAAGACAATCTAAACATTTAGACACTGTGTGCATTTGTGTGCATCCATTTGTTTTAAAACTTATCACACACCGTCCAAAGATTTTAATGTGTTTATTTATTATGTGTATGTTCCAAAAGACAATCTAAACATTTAGTCACCCTATTGTGTACGGACACTGCGTGCATTTGTGTGCATCCATTTGTTTTAAAACTTATCACACCATCCAAAGATTTTAATGTGTTTATTTATGTGTATGTTCCAAAAGACAATCTAAACATTTAGTCACCCTATTGTATACGGACACTGCGGGCATTTGTGTGCATCCATTGTTTTAAAACTTATCACACCACCCAAAGATTTTAATGTGTTTATTTATTATGTGTATGATCCAAAAGACAATCTAAACATTTAGACACTGTGTGCATTTGTATGCATCCATTTGTTTTAAAACTTATCACACCGTCCAAAGATTTTAATGTGTTTATTTATTATGTGTATGTTCCAAAAGACAATCTAAACACTTAGTCACCCTATTGTGTCCGTCACTGCCTGCATTTGTGTGCATCCATTTTTTTTAAAACTTATCACACCATCCAAAGATTTTAATGTGTTTATTTATGTGTATGTTCCAAAAGACAATCTAAACATTTAGTCACCCTATTGTATACGGACACTGCGTGCATTGTTGATGTGTGCGTGTGATGTAAAAGCGAGAATAATTTTGTGTCTGTTTAGACTATAATTCAATTTACTTTATTATAAACAGGTCGTTGAGATTATTTTAACCCCTAAAAAAATTGGCATATTTTGTCAGAGGCTAAAAATATTCCCGCTTTGCAATAAAATCCAAATAAATGGAACATTTGTTAACGTATTCGAAAACTAAAAACTGTTTTCGAAAGGTGATAAAATAGGCTTTGAAATTTCTATATTAAAAATTACTATGTATTTTTTTAAATATAAATTTTTTTTGCGGAAACTTTAAAAAATTTTAAAAATGGCTCACTTTACTTTTTTTTCCAACTAAAATTACTGATAATGAAAAAAAATAAAACACATACTTATTTCATTAGATAAATGAATTATAAACCTTACTGTCACCTCACTTTTTTCGTTTCATGTAAAAAAAAATCTTAAAAAATTCACAAAGTTGCATAATTTTTTTTCAAATTGCAATCGGAAACTTTGTTTTCAGAAAGGGGTAAATTTTAATTTTTTTGTGATTTTCTTTTAGATTTGAAAATATAGTTTGTTGTATTCTCATTCCAATACCGTTTAGATCACATTTCTGACTATGATAGTAAGGGAAAAACAACGATTTCTGTGAGACCTATGTGAGCTGGGACAAATATGGTCTCCTGTGATTAAACGGGTTAATATCTATAGTGTTAGTATAATATACGTGCTTTGATTGTGAAAGAATTTTTACAATATTCTTTTTGATAAACAAAATACAAACAATTCTTTTGTGGACTCCGCAAAAAAAAGGTAATTTTTTTTTTTATTATCGTTCTTCTAGTTTATGAAACCAAGTATATGTTTTAATAATAACAAAAGCAAGTGTATATATATTCGTTTTCATCTCATATTTTTACAGTAATTTTAACAATACACCTTTAGCCATAATTAATAGTTTAAGGGGGAATAGCGGAAATTAGTCCCTTTTAAATCAAATTCTAGACGTATTGAATCTTTTTTACAAAAAAACATAAATTGATTTTGAAAGATTGTTATTTTATCTGGTACATGCAGTTTTAAAATTTAGAAAAACTGTTTAAAGTTTTAAAGTTAATTTTAAATATACTAAGGTTATACAGTTGGGCGTTGGCAGATTTGTTCAATTTTCAAACGATAAGATTCTAACAACACAAATTTCAAATCATATAATCATACAACAACAAAAAATCAATACATAATCTAGCCAACAGTTTTAAGAATTTTTAGGGGCAGTAAGATACAGAACTATACATACAGTCAATAATTTTAAGAAAATATTTTTTTTCTTTCTTTTTTAAATGTTTTTGTACCTTAATTAATACTTTTCTTTATGTGTTGTGATTACTTTGATGGTTAATGTTGCTGTTATGTATGTTACGTGTTATTTCAACAATAATTGTTTAAAAAAAGAATAATCAAGGTATGCCAAGATTAAAACACTATTCTTCTGATTGAATTTTTGACATAATTTTTGTATTAGAACCTGGATACCTAATTGAGATAAAAACATTAAACGTGCAACTATTATGTATCAATTATGACATTTTATTCTCTACAATTCATTTTTTCACAAAATTTTACTGGAAAAAAGATATGTACAAAAAAACCAAACCAAGTCGTTCAATTTACATGTTTTTATAAACTTTTACACATTTTTACGACTGCATATCTCGATACGTATTAGAGATAGAAGAATTTTTTTAATTAAATAAAAGCTCAAGTGCGCCAAGTTCGAAAACTCAGATTTTACATCAGGAGATGAGTGTATAAAACATATAAAAAAATTGGGACTACCGGAATAATTCCGATCGCGGATCGCTAATCATAAATACTTATGATCAAAAAATACTTTTAAGAAGTACACAATATTCAATAATTTATCATTGTGCGTTTTTATTGCTTACTTGAATGTAGGTATATATTAAAGCAAGTTTTGAATGAAATAAATCGATATTAAATTTTTAATTTGAAAAATTTGATACGGGAATAATCGATCTTTTTCATTGGAACCCCCCTGTACAGTTGCAAGCTTTCTTAAACTTTTATTCTCAGCCGCTGGTCAATCGCTCTTAATGAATGCATCGTGAATGTCAAAATTTCCACCGTCCCAGGAGGACAGTAATCGAAAATTCTTGCCGGTTTCTAGAGGTTAATATGCATTATGATAATTCACCATTAACCTTTTGAAGGCCAAGATAGAAAAAATATTTTTTTTCAATACGATGTAAAATATTTGACAGTTCTCACCTTTCTTACGAATTCAATTTTTATAACATTTATTTTGTGATATATTACAAAAATTATATCAAAATAATGTAGATAAAACGAACTTCCTAATAATCACTCAAATCTATGCTTTCCACAATGGATTTATATAAAAAACAATGAATAAATATAAACTTCGAATATGACAGCGTTCATATTATCAAGCGGCAGCCATCTTTGGTGCCCGGCACGTCATTGGCAATTCATTTGAATTATTCGGAGTGGCTAAATGCTATCCAGTATTTCGTTATGTCAAGAACGAGAACGGCCGAAGCGATTCTGACCTTGTTCTTCATACAATTTCTTTGTACATAAGGGGCAAAATTGCTTCAAAAATCCGAACCCACCGGCTGCGGCCAATTAGATGTTAAACCAGAAGATGAATTATGTATATAAAATAAAATAAATTATTAAAAATCACAATTCGTTAAGTCCAAAAAAACTTAATATTATTCTCAATTTACCTAAGCTCGTACCACAAAAAATTTAATATTATTCTCAATTTACCTAAGCCAGTACCACAAAAAAACTTAATATTATTCTCAATTTACCTAAGCTCGTACCACAAAAAATGTAATATTATTCTCAATGTACCTAAGCTCGTACCACAAAAAAATTAATATTATTCTCAATTTACCTAAGCTCGTACCAAAAAAAAAGGATGGCAGCTGCCACTTTCTAGTGGCAGCTTTTCTTTTTCTTTTCTTTTGTAGCTATGAAGCACTTTTCTGATTAACATAAGCTATACAACGTATTCATACTTTCAGTAAATCACAGATTAATTGCTAAATTACAATTTGAAGTCACCTAAGTACACCTAACAGTTGATAAAATATTTTGTTGTTTTTGTTGAATTATTGTAGTTCACAGGACTGTTGTTCATGTGGTTTTGGTTTGAATTTCAAAAGCATATACTGCATGGTAAATTGAATAATGCCAAGAGTCTACTATATCACCACATTACCTGTATCACCAGATAACCTTGCTTTACCCTACATTTAATGATTATCAAATCAACCATCACCACAATTTTAAAATTTTGACATATGAACGGTCAACATTTAATGTCAATTATTAGTCCGTTTCAACTTTTGATCAAAATGTGATCAGGTGACAAGCATGTCAAGCTCGTCAACAGATTACAATTGGTGGCAGGTGGCAGGTGGCAGAGGGTGAGAGATGTACCTGTGATGGTCGCTGCTGAGACCGAAGCCACTCTCGCAGGCCGGCGAGGTTGCGATGTTCCGAGTTGGGCAGGCGGCTGTTGGGGTGGTGGCCCGTGAGGTCCAACACGGAGGCCCCCAGGGCCTTACCCACCTGTTGGAGAAGCGGCAAAAATGTTATATGGGTGTACATTAAATTATGTGCCACTACACTATTTATCACAATAATGGAGATATATAAATCATTAAAGTATAATTTATGATTAAGTTAGGATTAATTATAATTTTATTATATTTTTTTGAATTTTAGTGAACATGCCCGTGAATACTTCTATATATATATACTAGTGAGCTCTGGCATGATGAAATTTGCATAAACGCATGCTGGGTATCAACTAGTTTCAAATAAATTATTTGTGCTTTTTTTATATAAGAAGTTGATTTGAAATAAATATACCTACTGTACTAGGTATATTTATTTCAAATCGACTTCTTCACAAATAATATTAAAAAAAGAAATAGTAGGTATTTACCTGTTATTTCTTTTTAACGTTATTTACAAAAAACATAAAATAAAAGGTAAAAACCAAATTACTTTTTTTTTAACTAATTTGTTTAGTTACACTACTATTTCATCTTAACCCAGATAGCTCTAATTCTTTTTTTTTTAATAAAAAAAAAATAATTTCATCATAAAAAATCACAAAGTACTCTAAAAATATTAACTATAGTCAAACAGAAACTAAATGCGCGTTCAAAGTCCAAACTGAGTACAGGTAAAGAAACTCGAGAAGGTTCACGACGTAGAATTAATTTTATTAAACAAAACGTTTTTATTATCTTCGGGACTGAATTCAAGTGTCTTCAAGTCTGAATTTAAGGATTGAATAAAAATGCGTAGGTGTTTAAAAATACCTACAAGGTGTCCGGTAACTCATATTACATACATACATAATCAAGAAAATTCTTAGACAGGTTTATCTGATGCTAATTAATAAAGCGATAACCAATTTATGAGACATTTAAATTAAAATAATATTTGATTTTTACCCCCGGCTGGGATTTCACATATTTATTTTTTTAAAGACAAAAAACACCTTAATGTGCACATGAACACAAAACAACATACTTTTTACAATACAATATACATGTTACATCGGTAAATTTTTATTTGTTATTAAAAAAAACATTTTACAGTTCACGGAAAACGTAAATCTTATCATCCAATCCCGTTACCGTTTTAGGTTTTTTGTAGTTTTACGAGGCTAATGGAACATTTTTACTTCTTCTGCATGCGGAGAATGAGAAGCTTCCGACGACACTCTTCGAATGTTCGACAGGTTGAGGCCGCAAGCCTCTGCTGCCAATAAATGTACTTGCTTGAAGTTCAATGTTTTGATGTATTCTGGATTGAGTGGAAAAACTTGATAACATTATAAACTAACGTTTTTTCACCTGCCTGCAATTCGTATCGTTGATTTACATCCACCATTTTGAATATGTATTATCTACTAAAAGCACTGATATTAGATCACACAATATGACATTACAAGCACACCGATTAAATAAATGGCGTAAAACAGACATTAATATCCACTGGAGCGACAGAGCAATTAAAATATTTTTTCTCGGATTGCTCAAGGAAATTTTTCCGCCCACATTAAAAAAATCATACCTCCGAATTTGAATATCGAGACGTACAAACTGATTATAATTCTATTTAGCCAATGAATTCCCCTATCTTTTGTCGATTATCACATAATTGTAGGATTTATAAAAACAAATAATCAAATCTTTAACCTTAAAACATTTTAAACAATCTAGCGAATATTTATTTTGTTATATTTTGAATGTACAATATATTATATAGTCAGATACGTTTTTAGATTGTCACGGCCAAAAGCATTTTCGTTGTTTGTTTTAGGGGTGTTATGCATTGTGTCACATCGTCGGATCTGCCGGATCTGCCCTGATGATGGACACTGCAACGCTGTCCGAAACGTCGGCTAAAGAAGGAGGTAGCGCAACACGGCATAACACCCCAAAAACAAACAACGAAAAAATTATATAGTCGTTTTAATAATTAATTGTTTGCTTTTATAGAAGCACGATATAAATAACAATGGAATTTCCAAAGGATTTAGTCACCTAATCGACGGGAATAACCGCCATTCGAATTTCTAAATTTTGTTTCGGAGTGTATAATTATTAGGTATCGTCTAAAATATTGTTCTTAGGATCCAGTTTAATGTATTTCCGAAAATCGGAATTTTCGAGGGTCGAATAAATAATAAGAAATATAGAATATAAATATTACGGTGGAGTGTCTTTCGAGTTTGGGTTTTTCAGAGTTTTTACTGTACGTTAATCCCCGTGTGAAATTTTGGCAGTGCACTTGGTATCTGTTTGACTATAACTAACTAACTAACCATCACGCCGTTTCTCCGCAGGGTAGGCAGAGAGGACGGACCTCCAAACACCTCGGTCTTGGTACACACTCTTTGCCTCATTCACATTCATACACCGTCTCATACATACTCTTCTATTTTTCTGACTCTTGACATGGCCCGACTCAATTCACTCAATTCGACTGATTCACTTGATCGTGCCATGTCTTCCTTGGACATCCCCTACTTCTTATACCATTCACACTTGCATCATATATTCTCCTTACTCTCCTTTCTTTGTTCATTCGCTCTACATGCCCAAACCATCTGAGGGTTCCTTTCTTAATTTTACTCATTACGCTTACATCAGCTGTGCATTCTTTTCGAATCTCCACATTTCTCACACGATCGTACATGGTTTTACCACACATACGCCTCAGGAATCTCATTTCAACAGCATTCAGTCTACTTTCATCCTTCCTCTGCCAGTTCCATGCCTCTAAAAATATTAATAAATATATTCACTTGATATTGTGGGAGGGGGGTGGTATTCCAATACTGGTAGGGTCATAGGCCTCTAACAAGTTTCTTTAAATTTTACAATTGCTTTTTTTTTATAATTATTTCTGGCTTTCACCCTTCAAGGGTGTTCTAGGCCATTATTTAAAATTATGGAGAAGTAAAAGGCGAATTTAAATATTAATTTTATTTAAATGGAGAAATTTCAAAATTATAATGAAGATTGGAGTGGAGTTCAGACTTAGAAGAAATGAGATATTGAATGGAGGCGAGGCAATTTTTGACAAGGCCTGATAGAAGAGAGGATACCTGTTTAGAGAGGGACAGCCAAAAAATTTAAGAACAATTTTTTAACTCAATTAAGGTGAATGGAGAGTCTAGCCAATGATTAGACAGAGGAGTATTATAGATGGGCGTTATTTCATCTAAGTTAGGTACAGAAGGGGGGGCAATTTTGTCCAAGAATTCATCTATCCATTTAGAATGAGTTGCGGAGATGATGAACTGAAGGAGGATCGAAATTTTCGGATCATAGACCAAACTTCCGAAATTGGAGTGTTTGGAGATACTGAACTGCAGAAGTTGTACCATCTGGATCTTTTTTTTGCCCTCAATACCCTTTTGGCATTGGATTCGGCGTTTTTGTATATAAGATAGTTCTCCATAGTCGTATTGTAACGATAGGAAAAAGATTTAGCTTTCCGAATTCTTACTACTTTGGAACATTCTTCACCCCACCAGGGGGTTGGAGGGAGTTTTTTAAGAGATTTAGTTTTAGGTGGGGTTTGATTTATTTATTGCAGTTATGAGCATTGATTTGAAATTATTATAGTCATCTTTGACGGAAAATATATCGGAGGCGGGTATATTTAGTAGGAACTTGTCCATATGCAAGTTAAATTCATCCCATTTGGTGTGTATTGTTTTAATCTATGATGAAATATGAGATTTGTCTGATTGGAAAGAAGTTTGATAAGTAATGGTGATCGGGAAATGATCACTGGAGCAGGGGTCGGGGGACACCACCCACGAGGAGAGAGAAGCCAGACTAGTAGAGCATATGGAGAGATCCACTGAACTGTGGTTTGTGTTGGGGCGTGAGATCCTAGTAGGAGATCCGTCATTCAAAAGGAAAAGGTCGGATTCATCTACGAAATCCATCACACTTCGACCATCTAGGTCGGAGAAAGCAGAACCCCAGACGGGGGAATGGGCATTAAAATCGCTCAATATAAAGAAAGGCGGGCTTAGTAGACTTACAATTTGCAACCAAATTTGTTTATTGAAGTGGGCTGTTGGGGGAAGATAGACTGAAATAAAGGATGTGTCCTTTATTTAAATTATTAACTTGAAGTCAGCATTGGGGGTTTGATATTATTTATTGGAGAAAATGGTAGGGGTTTTTTAATAAATAGGGCAGCACCACCTCCCGTACCTTCCGGGCGATCATCGCGGAGACAGGCGTACCCCCCCACATTAAAGTGGGTGGATGGAGTAAACCATGTCTCCGAGATAGCAGCCACAGAAATAAGGTTTGAATTTAATAGGTTAACGAGATCAGATTTGTTAGAAATAGCACTTCGGCTATTCAACTGAAGTATTCTGACATCCTGAAGAGTAATTTTGAATAAATGATTTTAATGTAGAAACAATAGAAGCAGCGTTGGACGGTAGATTAGTTTGAGAAGAAATTAGGTCAATTAAAAGAATAATAAGAGTTTGGATAAATGAAGAATTGTCTTGGGAGAGTTTTTCAGAAAGCTTTAGAGAGTTCATCGAGGATGGATTATAATTATTTGCACACCCATTTGTGGCATTTCAAAGAGATGAACCATTGGGATTTAAGAGTAGTGAGTTGTGTTGGTGCTGATCGTATCCAGGAGTCGGTTTAGAGATAGGGTTTTTGTATGTGAATTTAGTTGAACGAGAAGAAGTTGTTGTTGAGGAGGGAAGAGGGTTGGATGAAGAGTTGCTGGATAAAGTCTCAGCAAATGATTTTTTGACAGGTGGAAAAAGTTTAGAAGCCTGCAGAAAAGACAAGTTCTGAGAGGCCATAGTAATTTAAATATTTTTTTGGCAAGATTATTCTGGGCAAGAAGAGTTGATAGCTGAATGAGAACCTGAGCAGTTAAAACATGTAGGTGGGGAAGAAGAAGGACATTGATCAGCTGGGTGATTTTCTCCACATTTAAAACATCTGGGTGGGGATCTGCATGCAACTTTGGTATGACCAAAACGGCAGCAATTGAAACATTGAGTGGTGGGATAAGTATACATTTCAACCGGTAATGAGTTGAAGAATAAATATACATATATGCGAGGGAAGAGATTGCCCTTCGAAGGTGATGGCGACAGATTGGGAGGGCTTCCAGGAAATTGTGCCCTCAGAGGAGTCCTTGTAATTTAGCCTCCTGGCTTTATGGGATGGCCGATATGTTGGGGGGTTGAAAGTGAAGACAGAATTTCTGCGATGGACAGATCAGTCGAGATACCTCTGACCAGGCCCATACCCGTGACGTTGAATGTAGGGATATATGCCTTGAACTTTGAATTAGATGATATAAGGTAAGATGTTTTTGATGAAGCTATTGGCAGCTGACCCTGAGAGGAATTCGACGGAGATTCGGAAGCGACCCTCGGATTTTACACCTCCAGGCTTAATTGAAAGGTTCTTGCTATTTGATAGGAATTTACCAGATTCTAGAGGGTGAATCGTTTCGCCTTGCTCGGTTTTTTGAGCGTAAACTATATATGGGCCACGGGAATGGGGAGAATGGAAGTTTGTTGGAGGATGTTGAGGAAGTGCTGGTGGGGACTGTGAAGTCGAAGGTAAGTCAGATTTTATTGGAGAAGAGGGACTAAATTTCATTTTTTTGGTTGATGTCAAAATGACAGATTCACTGTCAGAAATTTCTACATTTTCGGCTTCTGGAGGGTCAGGAGGGGGATCGGGGGGCTTTGTAGGGGGTCCAAGAAGGAAATCTTCCTCCATTATTCACAAAAGTACAACACACAAAAAACAACTACAACAATAGTATGGAAAATGACAGATGTAAAAAAGTTTATAAATATCTGGATTTCTGCAGCGAAAAGTGACTCCCGGAAGATCAGGAGGGAGAAGAAGCCTTAAGGCACAACACACTACACTTTTTTTTTTGCCAGAAAACAAAAAAGAATGGAATATGATTATTTTTAGAAGGAGCAAAACAAAACAACTGTTGACAGCCAAATGTTATTCTTGCTTGTCAGTGCTCCAAAAACGAATGCGACCAAAAGCACAATTTGGTTGTGTGCAAATTTTGCTTATTTTGTAACGAGCCCACCAATGATTTTCGTTACAATATAAAAAACATGCAGTTTACATATTAGTATTTTTTTTTTAAAGGCGGAGACGGTTTACTAGCAGTTCCTGTGAGCACTTAGGCTATAGGCCCATTGTGCATCTCCCATTTACCTCAATCCGTTAATAACAACCTAGTCCCTTTAATAATGTTCACCAGGGTTGTCATTTGATATGTGGCTATGTCTTCTAATTCTACTGTATGTCTCCCCAGGTATCTGAGCCTAGTTCCCACCAGGGCAGGACATTGGCACCATAGGTGAATCGGAGTCTCTTCATCCTCTTCACATTTTCTGTATATATTGGTGTTTTCCACTCCCAATATCTGCATGCGTCTCCTTAGAAGGCAGTGTCCCGTTAATAGTTCTACCAGTTCCCTCAGCGAGTTTCTGTCCATATCGAGTAGTTTTCTGGTTCGTCTAGGGTCCGGTCCTTTTATGAGAACTTTGGATTGTCTCATTCCGGGTGCCCTCTCCCATTTTTTACAGAGCTGGGATTTGATCCACCTATCGATATGTAATTTTGTGTGGCAAGCTGCTACTCCTACGGCCGGCTCGGATCCCACAAGTGGTGCTTTCGCCCCTTTCCTTGCTAGTTCATCAGCCCGCTCGTTGCCAGTGATCAGGGTTATTTTATTGATGGTAGAGAGTTCTGTAAGAATAGTCCTGTATCCATCACCAGTCTAGAGTCGCATCGGTTACTTCCCAGTGCTATTAAGGCAGCCTGGCTATCGGAACATATGCTTATGATCTTATTCCTGTACCCGATGCGTATATTCTCCTGTGCGCAGGCCAAGATGGCTTTCATCTCAGCTTTTCTTTCATTTCACCTCAGAAACACAGTACAGTGTGTTCCTAGAGGTATACTGAGTTCCCTCTTGGATCCCTGCAGACAGAACTCGGCCTTCCTTCCTCCATCTTGGACCCATCTGTGAACCAGATTAGTTCCTGTTTGAAGGTTGGACCTGGAACCGTGGCCCATTCCTCCCTTGTGGGATAGATCACCCCGAACTGCTGTCTGAAGAAGTAGTCGGCTTGTTTGCCGTCTTGCTTCATTCCAGCTGTCGAGCTAATTGCCCTCAGTCTTGTTCCGATCTTCCGAATGACTGCTTTTGGGCAGCTCACCTCTCCATTGACCTTTACATTGTAACCTGTAAAGGTCATTGTAACCTATTCCATCCCTCTAGTTTCCTTTTGCGGGTGAAGATTACTAGTTTGTCTGGATTGACCGACAGCCCTGTTTCTTCACACCATTCTTCCACTGTTGCCAGTGTTGATTGTATGAGGCCTCTGGTTGTGTCTGCATCTTAACACCTTATTATGGTTGTGATGTCATCCGCATACCCTTGTGTCTAGAGGCCCCTGTTGTTGAGTTTCCGGATGAGGTCGTCCACCACTAGGCTCCACAGAAAGGGTGACAAGACCCCTCCCTGTGGACACCCTCGTGTCACCAGTACTCTGATGTTCACCTCACCCCTTGTCACCGTAAGTATCCGGCCTGAGAGCATGTTCTTCAGCCACCTTCTGGTGGTTTTGTGGAGTCCATGTCTTTCTGCCGCTTCGTCGATGGATTTAATAGTGGTGCAATTAAATGCTCCTACTATATTAATTATATTATAAGTAAACTTAATTATCATAAATACATAGCTATATTTTCTGTAAACTTCATTACCATCAATTATCATATTATTGTAATATGTAAACTTAATTATCATAAATTCATTGCTGCGTTACTGTAAACTTCAAATCATCAATTATTATATTATCAGTATACTTCATCACCATAAATAATATTATCTGTAAACCAGTCCCGGATTTGTCAACAGGCCGTATAGGCCGCTGCCTAGGGGCGGCAGACTTCAGGAAGCGGCGAACTTTGCACTCTGGCCACAAGAAAGGAGTTTTTCCTGTAAACGAGTGAAGAATTACCAAAGGTTTTCATTGTCTCAAGAAAAACTAAACTCTTTGGCTCTTCTATGCACAGAAGCAGACATAATGAATACAATAAACTATGAAGATATTATAAATGATTTAGTCAATCAAAAAACCTGTAAAAAATGTAATTCTTGTTTCATATTACACTTTTACTTTATGACTAATTCATTAGTTTATTTAATTTTTCAATATCTACTTAACCTATATTTGAATACTTATTTTGAAAATTGTGTGTCACTTAATAAAAGCCTACGAGTGAGTGATTATGATAGGTGGCAACATCTAAGAAGGAGGAAGGGGCGGCGCAAGTGAGGTGGCCTATACTCATGAAAAGTATAAATCTGGCACTGCTGTGAACTTCATCCGCCATAACACAGGGACATCCCTAGCATGGCAGATGAAATAGCACAATATCTATACAATGTTCAAAATTCTTTTAAAAAATAAATATCCAGTAAGAGTCCTACCGCCAGTTCCCAAGTCGCCTTCGCCTGCTCCAGTTTGTACTCCAACCTGTGCCGATCCGCGTCGACCGTATTAGTATAAAACATATGTTTTCATAAAACTTTTAAAGTATTGTAATACACATCTACTTTTACGGTTTTAGATTTTCACGGCCAAAAGTATTTTTGTTGTTTATTTTTGGAGTGTTATGCCGTGTTACGCTATCTCCTTCTTTCTATGTGTTGTCATCTGCCCTGATGATGGACACTGTAACGTTGTCCGAAACATTGGCTAAAGAAGGAGATAGCGTAGCACGGCATAACACCCCAAAAATAAACCACAAAAAAAACATCTTACGTTCTAAAATATTTGTTTTTCGATGAAATTTTTTAGTCAAATAATAAATAACGACAACAAGTATACTGTTTGATGTTAAAATCGTAAAGGCTATTATATCTACAGTAACTCAACCCGTAGACAAAGTTATTTTTCATATACTTCTTTATGCCTACTTAAAATTATTTTTTGTTCGGAACCAAAATTAGTACGGTTAACAACAAAATAATTTCAACTAAACTTTTGTTATTTTGTACTGCACTCTTTTTAATGAACCATAATAAAATTAATATTAAAAAGTACCTACCTACTAAGTACAACTAAATATTTTTAATGCAAATAGTACTTAATGTATGAAAATAAAAAGAGGTTTCTCTGAAACTAAAGAACTGTGAAGAACTTCATTGTGCTACACGGACTAATAATAATCAGTATTCATAATTAAACAATCTAATATTATAAGTGAGAAACAATAATTTTACAACATTTTCGCCACATGATTCTCCTGTCTGAATAAATTTGACCAGCAGCACTAAATAGTTGTTCACTGGAAACATTCGTTGGTGGAGCCGACAAGAATTTTTCGCAGCTCAGTGCACCGAACATGTCCGATCGCAGCGTGGGACCTCCCAAATTCAGTGTAGGTTTCGGCTGGATGGCAGCCGAAACCGAAACTAAGCCGAAACCCGTTTTTTTGTTGAAACTAGGCCGAAACCGAAAGTTTGGTAGGACACTACATAGTTTAATTATCTTAGAAAATCTTAAAACCTCTAAATCTTAAAATCTACCTACTCAAAAATGTAAAAAAATAATAGGACAGTTAAATCATAAATATCTCGGAGTAAAATTTTTTATTTCATTACCAGAAAAAATTAGAAAGATGAATATATATAAACGTCCATATATTAACGCTAAGAATCACATATTGTTTTAAAAGTGCAGAATTAAGTTTAACATTATATAAATCAATTGTGCGAAGTATTCTCGAACACGGATTCATTATTTGGTCTCCCAATTATAGAATCGAATCCATACAAAGAAAATTAACCCGTGTAATTGCTTATCGCGAAGGTTTATCTGATCAATTTGGAACTTATAATGACCGAATTTTGCACTACAAACTACACTCTCTGACGTAAAATTTCCGATTTATTGCTTCTACACAAAATTATACCTGCATCAGTTGATACGCCAAACATCTTATCCCAAATTAACATCAACACACCATTAAGAAATTCAACCAGGAGGATGCAAGACATTTTCTATATTAAAGACTACCACACAAATACAGGATATTTCTCCCCTGTACTGCGAACATTAAGACATTATAACACTATACAGGGTGGGCCTTAACTGTGTTCGCGGTTTGTTTTGTTATTTTTTTTAATAATAAGTGGGGCGAGCGCGGTGCGGGGAGTAGCGTTAGAGGAACTATTTTGTGGAAATTTTAGTCGCCATGGAGCCATTCACGGGAGAGCAGAGTGGGTTTTGTATTTGTGCATATTACGTAAACAATTATTCGGTGACGATTTCGATTTTTGTTTACGAGACATTGGTCAAGCATCAAGCGCAAAGTTTATTCAAAAATGGATCAAAAATATTTAAGATAACCGGCTGAACAGTAAGAATAATGAATGAAGGCCGCTCGAAGTCAGCGAGGATACCAGGAGTTATTCAGCGTGTTAGAGAATTAGTAAGGGAAAATCCACAAAAATCGACTCGCAAGAGAAGCCAAGCCCTAAACATCAAGACGACCAATTTACGAAGAATTTTACGCCACGATTTTCATCTAAAAGCCTATAAAATTCAGCTGACGCAAGAGTTGAAGCCGAATGATACCGATCTACAACTTAATTTTATCAATGTGATGCTGGAACGTTTTGACAATTTTTCAACATAATGTTCAGCGATGAGGCCAATTTTGCATACCAATGGCCATGTTAATGAACAAAATTGCCGGTATTGGTCTGAGAATAATCCCCGACAAAAGCATCAACGTCCATAGCCAAGTTACATAGCCGAAAGGTCGTTGTGTGGGCTGCAATAACAGCTAGAGGTATCATTGACCCGTACTTCTTTGAAACTGAAAGAGGAGTTGCTATGACAGTGAAAACTGAAAATTATTATCAGATTCTTCAGTTCTTGGTCCCGGCTCTTCAAGAATTTCAAGATCACAATTTCAGGACCTGGTTTCAGCAGTCACACTGCTAAACTGTCCATGGACTGTTTGAAGGAGATGTTCCCCGGGAAACTCATTTCATGAAGAGGAGACATTGAGTGGCCCCCACGGAGCCCAGAACTCAGCCCTTGTGATTATATTTTGTGGGGATACTTAAAATCAAGAGTCCATGAAGACAATCCAACAACAATGAATCAGTTAAAACAAGACATTGTATGGCAAATTAACGCCTTCCCACGGGCAACTTCCCAACGTGTTTTTGAGAATTTTCGAATCCGCCTTAGACAATGTCAACAAACTAGTGGAACTCGCTTGAACAATATATTTTTTAAAACTTAGATGTCATCAAAATTTCCATTTATTGTAGTTTCTGAAAATATAGATAAAACATTTCTAAGTCCTACAATTATTTATTTTTTGTTAATTGAAACTAGGTATACAGTTAAGGCCCACCCTGTACACCCATGTTCTAATAATGAAATCGACATTTTTAACGACACATCTGAATACTTTAAAAAAATATTTTACCAATCTAATAGAGCTGATACTGTGATGATGCCTTTATTCAATGACGGGCATTAGTGTACATACTAAATCAACATCCTATCAGCACTAGACATGGGCAGATTTATTCACAGCAGTGAATCGATTCAGTCTGATTCCCTTGGCCTTTTGATCTGATTCCTTTCATTCGATCCTTTAATTCATAAAATTCCCAAAAAAAAAAAAAAAAATTATATGTGTATATAATAATAATAAAATAAAAAATTTAGACACTGATCGACGAAAACCACGACGACGGAGTTTTAAATTTTTTAATGTGTGATGTTATGACAGCAAAACCGATAGAAAAAATGTATTTTTATAAGGCTATCAAATAAATCATCAAATTAAACAGTTTTACTAATTTTATTATATTTATTTTAAACTTAAAATAGTTCCGCTTCGTGTGATCGAATATAAAACGCATTCTACCCAATTTACGCAGGGCTCGAAATCGGAAGTTTTCGACCTACGATGTAACTAAATTGACGGCTCGGCCCATGGGGGAATCGCACCGCACTCTCAAACGGATTTGCGCAGGCATTGAGAATGAATTGTATCTTTTGAGCAGTGTCTTGTGTCTTGCCTTGCAGTGACTTATTAACCTGCGAGCTGTGGACCTAGTCAAAACTGCTAGAAATGGAACTAACTAACTATGACTGTGACATAACATATCATAAAAACAATAATATAAATAAACATCGTTTTGTTTCTAAACGTGTTGCATGATTTTCGCAAGTGGAAGGGAGAAAAAATATAACAGTGTCACTTTTGTTTTTTTAGTATTTTTACGCTAGCCATAAGGTCCGAAGTGCAGTTTTCGTGCGACTGGGAACTAAATTGACGGTTCCGCTGCGCGGGGACTAACGACGAACCGATTCGCAGCGGTCGTTAAGGATTGGATTAGGAACTTCCGACTAGCAAGTGTCTTTTGACTTGCTGTGACTTAATTTACTTGCGTTCCGCAACCTAACGACTCGATAACTTCAACAGAGGCAGTACATACTCGATCATGGGAGCGGGATTTAAAAAAGGGGCGATCATACTAATTCGTTCATTCGTTGAATTAGTGGAACAGAAGTGACACAGAGATTGGGTTTGACCGCTTCGGTCCGGACAGACTTGTAGGACTATGACGACACAACTGAATAAGGAATACATTTATTAATTCCATGAATGAGTGGGACATATGGGACTGTAAAAGAGATGCGTTGTTCTGAACTCGGAACTACTTCGTTCGACTCGCAACGTTTTGTCGCCTGGGCTGGAGGTGTGGGGACTCTCTGACCTATGGGTTTCCGGCGCGGGATGTACTATACGTAATATAGGTAGCACAATGCATATAGCACATTACCTCCGGTATCTTCGCGGCGCGCGCTTATAGGTGACTTATCCGCGCAGTAAACATACAGAATAATATTAAATAAAAAATTTCTACAAAGCATTAAAATATGTAAATCGTTAACATAAAATATTTTTTTAATGTAAAATAAATAGAAATAAAAATATGGTGCCGTTTAAAAAATCTGTAAGGAATGAAGATTTAATTCCTTCTGAAAATGAGAATCAGATCGAGTGTGTTACAAGATTGAATTGATTCATTCAAATCATTTATTCAATTTTGCACGTCTAATCAGCACCAGCAGGTGTCAATAATAATTTTTTGTAAAACTATTGTATTCTACCTTTAGTATATAAGGTTCTTTCATCTATTTTTGGACAAATTGCCTGTTTTATACACTAAAATAAAAATAAAAATAAAAAAATAAATAAAACAATTTAAAACTCACTGGATTGTAATATGCGAGTCTGGGACGTGTAAATAGTCCCAGATCTCTCTGAGTGCAATTCTCAAAATATATGATTGTGAATTTAATTTTCGCGAACAATTATATCACATGGCTGCCTACAATTCCTATTAAAAGAACAGAAACACTAACCTTTGATTGTAGTTCTCTGCTAGTGTAGGAGGCCTCCCTTTTTATCCCAAAATTGAGGCACAGGACATCAGCCCAATTCTTGATATTAATTGTTCAGCAAATGTTCCGAAATCAATAATTACATTTCGGAAATAAATCCACAATCCAAAAAGTATATATGCTCCAATCCAGCAAAAAAATGAAGAGAGGTTTTTTCATAATAACAATTGACAGTTTCCAAGACGACAGTTTCCAAAAGAGAATTTTCATTACTACAGTACACTATATTAGTGTTTCTATTATTAACAGGAACTGTCAAACAACCATTAATGTAATATAAAAATATTTTAATTAATTTTTCGAACAAATAAAACAAACAATTTATAATGCCTAACCATGCTCCCCGCCTTGGAAGTTCGCAGAACTTTCAAAAAGCAAAAATTAAAACTAAGACAAATAAAGATCAAATCACTAGATTGAAAGATGTACAAAAACAAAATGTCTATGTCTGTTACCGTTTTAGACAAAACAAAATAAAAAAGACATGTTTCTAAGTCAACTCAGGTTAAGGAATGTCACGGTTAAGTCCAAAATAACTAAACTATATATGACAAAATTAAATAAAATAAAATTATTGCACCCACATACCCCAGAAAAGAGTGTGGTGGAATCATTTTCCACTCAACACGGCGATTAGCGAGTTCGCACTTTAAAGCGGACTCGAACTCTGACTCATCCAAGAATTTATAGATATAATATAATTGTGCCTTTGCACCAACAAAATTGATTCCAATTTCTGAATACAAGCAAGACACAGAGCCACGCTGAGAAATAAAACGACAGAAAGCAGCCAGGAAAGCATTTGAAGTTACGTCACAGACCAACTCAATGTGAATGGCCTTGGTTACAAGGCATACGAATAGACAGATATAGGCTTTTGCTTCTACAACACGATATGAAGGTAAATCTGCCATCCTTGGTGTAGGATGCGACAGATTTAAGCGGAAGCAGCATTTCCGCAATTTTTCCCTGACAACAGTCCTGGCATCTAATATCCAATAGCGCAGACGCAAGATGGACATAAGAAGTCCTGGACCTGTGTGACAGTTCATGACATAAAAGTGATGGATGATAAGATCCACAACACAGTCATGTTTAGGAAGTTAAACCGAATGTTTATCCTCAAATGGTAAGTTCGATTTAGAAAGTTCCCCCCCAATACGTAACAGCTTATCCTCACCGAGAAATACAAACAAAAGTAATTTGCCATTATGGAGTGCAGCAATATCTTCTGTAAAGTGAACACTCTGCACAGAACGAATCACAGCCTTTTCAACAGTCATAAGATTATTAACCGTTCCAGAGGAATATGATACTTTTTTTATGAATCGGAGGACGTAAACGACAATCCTTAAAAGTTTTTCCCATGTGGATATACCCTGAGCCAGTTCAATCAGGACCGATTGTTCACACTGAACTATTGCGGTGAGCACATTAGTTTTGTGTTCAGGTATTTCACCGATATTTGTGAAATGAAATGGTCTTAATAGCCATTCCGAAGATAGGCTGCGAATCCACAATGGTCCATTCCACCATAATTCGTGTGAAATGAACTGGAAAGGAAGCATGCCACTAGAAAGGCAGTCACTCGGGTTTTCGCTACCGGCGACATGATAAAAATTCTCAGGAGACAAATTCTCCTGACATTGAGCCACACGATTACTAACAAACACCAACCATCGATGCGGTGATGAATGTCTCCATGAAAGCGCAATGGTAGAATCTGAAAACGCATATATTCTTGCAATAGTAAAACGCGAACGATAATTATCTTGAACCGTCCGTATTGGTTTGTGTCCCACTGTGGTGGGAGAGACTTTTGATTTCGCACACAGCAATCTCACTGTAATATTCCCAAACGGATCAGTTGTGTGTAAATATATCACACAGCCATAACCATTCAGGCTCGCATCGCAGAAAGCGACAACGAGCACTGTACTGTCCTTTAGGACACCAACATGACGCGGGATTTTTATATTCGAAATCAAAGGAAATTCCTGTGTGAGTGCCGAAAACCTTTGAATAACACTCTCAGGGGGGATATCGTCCCAACCAATATTACAGCCATAGCTCTTTAATAAGCAAGTTAGCGTACAGAATGACCGGGGTGACCAAGCCGAGGACATCGAATAAGCGGAAAACTATAGAGAGTATGTTCCGCTTTGTACACTTCTCCTGAACACAAGAAGTTGTAAAGAAGAAGTGGTCATCAACTGGTTCCCACGAGAGGAACACCTTAGAGGCATTGTTAGAACCAACAGTGAAGTCCACTGTGCTGGGGTGAGAATCTGGAAGGTTTTCAAGTACAACTTGAGAATTACTAGTCCATTTGACCAAATAAAAGGCACCGGACTTGAATAACGAGATTATTTCTCGAGAAAGACGTACGGCGCTGGGCTCATCTGCAATAGAATAGACCAGGTCGTCCATATACAACTTGGACTCTGCCACATTGGCAGCAACCGGAAAATGTGGTCTCATATCTTGGGCTAACTGACGAAGAGTCCGCATTGCTAAGTATGGACTTGCCATTAGTCCGAAAGGGACCCGATGAAATTGTAAATTCCGTAAGAAATCCTTCACCGAGAATCGAAATGAGATTCTCAGATAGCTACGATGCTTGCTAGGAACTTTAATTTGTAAATATATTTGCTTTATGTCCCCAGTCATAGCGATGGGAAATAGACGAAAGTCAAACAAAAGCAAAAACAAATCAGCTTGCAAACTGGGACCAGAACGCGAGATGTCATTTAGTGACAGCCTTGTATGTGTTTTGGCACTAGCATCGAGCACAATCCTAGGCATAGGTTTATCCGGACGAGTGACGCCGTGATGGAGTATATAATATCCATCATCTGTAATGTCAGACTCTGGGACTTCTGATAAGAAACCATTATCAATGTATTCGCTGATAAGTTTATTGTAATTCTCATATAATGCGGGTGATTGTTTAAATCTTCGCTCCAAGGCCATAAATCGGCGTTGGGCAGCAGTAAGAGCATTACCCAATTGTTTTGGTTCTTTACAGAAAGGTAAAGCAACATAATACCTCCCATCGTCAACACGAGAAATAGATGCAGCAAACAGATTCTCACATTCCGTCTTCTCAGGACCCAGACATTTTATGTTAGGTATTTCTTCTAACAGCGAAATTTTAGCATTAGTCACTGATTGCACTGTGTTTCCCAAATAAATATACAGAAACAGTTGTTCCCGTAAGACGACATCCATACATCCTGGAATATTCCAAGTTAAGTCAGCGAGAGGTATTCCCTCTAAGTACCTCATATCACCTTTGTTTATATAGTGATTAGGCAGCTGATCGGTGACACTATCAACGACAAGTGTGTGTATATTATTTAGGTTTACGCGGGACTCAATGTCCAAATAAACGTAACGAAACATTGGCCGAGATACTGAGCTAATTCCTTTGACAAAAAGATTACTCAAAGGAATTATTGGAAAATTCAGCTCCTTGCAACAATCGACCGTAATTAAATTATTCTGTGAGCCATTATCAATTAGACACCGAAAAACTATTTTATTTCCATTTTCGAGTTTCGCATATACTTGTGCGGTTGAATTCAAAATAGTTGAATTAGGCGTTACTTTGGCTGACAGTGAATATGAAGGGTAAACTTGCAAGGGTTCTTCTAGTTGCAGATTCCAATTACCCGTTCCATTGGTGCTGGATGGCATTACAGGGAGGGAAATCTGCCCCTCATTTGTACGTACTTCAGATGTATCTATTTGTTTATCTGATTTTAAATTATTTTCACTACCAAAATGTAGTAAGCTATTATTAGGTTTTTTGCACAAATCACAAACAAACGATGATTTTGAAGAATTTACTGTATGTGATGTGCTAAAACATTTTACACATAAATGTTTTGATTTTGTAAATTCAAAACGGGCTCCTGGAGAACTCATACCTTTGAACTGAGAGCATGAAGTAATTGCATGATCAGATTTCTTACAAAGCATATAAGATTTCCGAGATTTTTTCTGCAACGAGAGTGTACTTGCCGTGGCTTGAAGATTATTACGGGTTCGCTTAACCTTTAAAAAAAGATCCTCAAAGGCATTCAAAGAATGAAAATCTGGTTGAAAACCTGGATTTAAAGATAATTGATGATAATTAATTTCGTCAATAATGCTTTCAAACTGAGTATACATTTGATCAATTATTTCTGACTGAGCCATAAACATTTCGTTATGCCTTAATTCAAAATTCGAAATCTTATTGGCTAAAATGAACAAATCGTTCATACCTGAAAAAAGCCTTTCCTTTTTCGAGTTTAAAAGAATCAATTTCTCACTAATTAAAGACATTTTGAAAAATAATTTAAAAAATATAATATATATTTTAGCTCAAGTTTTTCAAGAATAAAAAATATTTTATATTTTATATGTAAGTAGCCCAAATTTGGCATAAATAAAAAACATTAATATTTTATCTGTAAGTAGCTCAAATTTTAAAATAATATAGAACGTAGGTACTTCGAATATTTACCAAAGAATACGTAAATTCGACAATCCAATAGTAATCTAATTATGAAAATAAGCTATAAACAATTGCTTTGGAGTTTAATGCGATTTGTCAAAGATTACACAAATTCTCGCAAACATCCAGGTTTGAATCAGCAATATAAGATAGGTATTTCGACATTTACCAAAATTACGTAACTCGAAAATCCATTTATCTTATAATATTGCTAGAACCTATCCGTGATCAGAGAACTATAATTATAAAAGATAGGTATTTCGATAATTACCAAAAATACGTAACTCGAATGTCCAAATTATCTTTCATAATATTGCTAGAACCTATCCGGCTCGAAGGACCATCATTATGGATTATAATATGTGAGTCTGGGACGTGTAAATAGTCCCAGATCTCTCTGAGTGCAATACTCAAAATATATGATTGTGAATTTAATTTTCGCGAACAATTATATCACATGGCTGCCTACAATTCCTATTAAAAGAACAGAAACACTAACCTTTGATTGTAGTTCTCTGCTAGTGTAGGAGGCCTCCCTTTTTATCCCAAAATTGAGGCACAGGACATCAGCCCAATTCTTGATATTAATTGTTCAGCAAATGTTCCGAAATCAATAATTACATTTCGGAAATAAATCCACAATCCAAAAAGTATATATGCTCCAATCCAGCAAAAAAATGAAGAGAGGTTTTTTCATAATAACAATCGACAGTTTCCAAGACGACAGTTTCCAAAAGAGAATTTTCATTACTACAGTACACTATATTAGTGTTTCTATTATTAACAGGAACTGTCAAACAACCATTAATGTAATATAAAAATCTTCTTCTTCTTCTTCTTCCCCTTGTCCTATTCGGGTCGGGGACCCACTGCATCGACAAGGCTCCTCCATACGTCCCTGTCTTGCGCCGATTGATCGGCCTCCGTCCATGGCAGATCCATCCTCTCCTCGCACAGTTTTTGGATTTGCCTCGCCCAACTGTGTCTGGGGCGGCCTACTGGACGTCTACCCTCTGGAATGGCACTCAGTATTTTCTTCGGAATTCGGTCATCAGACATTCTTAGTACATGTCCAAGCCACCTCAGTTGCGATTTTTCTACGAAGAGTAGCAGTGGTTCAATGTTTAGATCATCTCGGATCGTAGAATTTCTTATATGATCCCATTTCGTAACCCCTGCCACTCCTCTCAAGTACCTCATTTCGGCAGCTTGGACTCTAGAGCGTGTTTGTTCGTTTAGCATCCATATCTGGTGGCCGTAAGTGAGCGTCGGGCGGTATACCGTTTTAAACACTGCCATCTTTGTCTTGATGCTGAGCTCGGCTTTTCTTATCACTGAGCTGTAAAGAGGACGTAGCACACTGCTTGCCGCACTAATTCTTCGATCAATCTCTCCGTCTTGCCGACCGTCGCTGGAGAATTCGACCCCAAGGTATTTGAACCTGTCCACCTGGTTCAGCTGAGTCCCATTAGCGAGTATGTTGCACTGAGTTTGGTCCCTTCCTATAACCATCACCTCTGTTTTGGAGGTACTCATCTTCATTCCCGCCGCCATGCACTCTTCACTGAATCGGTTGATCCACTCTTGTAATCCTTCCTGTGATGTCGTCAGTCTCGCGATGTCGTCAGCAAATAGTAGGGAGCTGATTCTAGTATTGCCTACCAGTGCTGCATCCGGTGTTTGGCTGTTTCGGCTGATTCGGTCCATGAATATAGTGAAGAGGATTGGCGACATAGGGCATCCTTGTCTGAGGCCGATTTCCACTTCAAATTCTTCCGAAACTTTACCGTTTATCCGGACCCTACTGCTACTATGTTCGTATAGAGATGCTATGCCTTTTAGTAGGTTGCCTTCAACTCCGTACTCTTTAAGCACCTCCCACAGTAGTTGGCGCGGTACTAAGTCGTATGCCTTCTCTAAATCTATAAATCCAATATATGATGGCTTACCGAATTCCCAACATTTTTGTATGGTCACTTGTAGTGTGAAGAGCTGATCCGTGGTGCCTCTACCTTGTCTGAAGCCGCACTGTTCTTCTTGGATCTTGTTCTCTGTCACTATTCGACATCTTTTTTCCAGGATCCTAGCGTAAACTTTTCCTGGTTGACTAAGAAGTGTTATTCCTCGGTAGTTGGAGCACAGTTTCTGGTCCCCTTTCTTAAATATTGGGACTATAATTCCTGTCCTCCAGGCTTTAGGGGTCTTACTTGTTCTCCAAGCTACTGAGAAAACTCGCGTTAACCACCTGAGGCCTTGGTTGCCCATAGCTTTTAACATTTCTGGCCTTATTTCATCTACTCCGGCTGCTTTTCCCCTTTTAAGAGACTTAATTGCCAGTATTACTTCTTCTAACGAAATTTCGCCTTCTTCGTCTGTTTCATTGCTATTTAGCTCTTCTTGGGTCCCTGTCTGGGGGGCGTTCAGTAGCTTCTCAAAGTATTCTTTCCATCTACTGAGAATTTCATTTTCCTCCCTCAACAGGTTCCCTGCCTCATCTTTAATACACCTGGTCTCGATTGCGTCTCCCTTACGAAGTCGACGTATTGTTTGCCAGAAAATTTTATTTGCCGTGTGGTAGTTTTCTTCTAATTTGGATCCAAACTCTTCCCAGGCTCTTTTTTTGGATTCCTTGACCATTTTATTGGCAACCGTTTTTTTTTCTGAGTATTTTATACGGTTTTCTTGTGTAGGGTTAGCAATATACTCTCGGTATGCATTTTTCTTATCATTAACTGCTCGTTTTACATTTTCCGTCCACCAAGGCGTTCTCTGATTATTCAAACTTGATTTAACTCGCTTCGTACCACAGGTTTCTTTCGCTGTCTCCACTATTGCACGTTGGAACATTTCCCATTCGTTTTCCGCGTTTGATGTGACACTCGGAACTACTGAGAAGAGTCGGTCAATCGTACTATTGTATTTTTCTTTTACTCTTTCATCGGAAAGTTGTTCCCACTTTATCCTGTGACATGCTTTCGGTTTTCTTGTAGGTTTTTTCCGTGTATTTAGTGTTTGTTTAATCTGACACACTACCAGGAAGTGATCTGTTGAAATTTCCGCACCTCTTTTAGCTTTTACGTCCGTCACCAGTTTTCGCATTTCGTGGGTAGTTATAATGTAGTCAATCTGGGATTGTCTTATTTCATTCGGTCTTCTCTGTTGCCAGGTTATTTTATGTATATTTTTGTGTTGAAACACTGTATTCATAATAGTTAAGCCACTCCCTGCACACATATCTAGTAGCATTGTTCCCTGAGAGTTGACATTAGGCAAGCCAAATTTACCAATAACTCCTTTCCATTTCTCTGTGTCGTTTCCAACGTGCGCATTTAAATCCCCGATTAACATGACGTATTCATTATTTATTTCACTAGCCAGCACTTCACTTAATATGTTTATAAACAACTGATATTCGCCGATAGCATTTGGCGCGTATACTTGAATTACCGTTATCACTTTGTCTATTTGCTGTACTCGCAGAATACCTATTCTATCGCACACCGGTTTCCATTCAATTACACTGTCCGTAAGGTTAGGATTTACAAGAAACGCGATTCCTGACTTAGCGTGTACCGATTGCTCAACTCCCGAATAATACAAATGCCAATCATTAATGTTCTCTACGCCAACACCTTTCCTTTTCGTAGATGCAATGCCGCAGATGTCTAGCGCGTATTTTTTAACCTCATTCACTAGTTCAAATTCCTTTCCGGCTAAACTGGTGACATTCCATGTGCCGATCCTCAGCTTTGATGCTTTAGGTTTGTTCATGGTGCCTTTCTCCATGCTAAAAAGCTTGTGGCAAGCAAACTGTTTTCGCTCGAATACGCGCCAATAGTATTTTAATTAATTTTTCGAACAAATAAAACAAACATATTATAATGCCTAACCACTCACCTTAAAAATTATACTGAAAACTTGAACTGAATCATGCCGCAAATATACAACAAATAAAACCAATGTAATAACACCGCCCCATACACACAAGTTCTGCTTATTTATGGGGGTACATCAAATACATATATTAATGTAATTAATTACTGTAAAAAATATATTTGTAATTTATGTATCTTTTTGTAACAAATAAAAAAAAAAATACATTAAATAACTCTTTGAGCTTCTTACATGCCCTGAGATATTTTAAATCAATAGAGTCATCAGTCAAATCTATTTTTTACAGCTTCTTTATTTAATAATTTTTTTTAATTTTCCACTTTACGATTTTAGTACAAGTTTTTCAAACATTGACAGGTTATTCAGGTAAACCGGGAGTTAACTAAGTTAGAAGTAAATGTCAGTATGTACCTCTTCAAATAGCGGTGGAGTATATTTGGGCGGGGACAGGGGGGCAGTGGGGGTTGTGGGCGGGTGGGGCTCCCTGTAGGGCGGGGGCAGAATGTTCACCAGCCGGCCCGTGTTGTAGTTGCACTCGAGTGTGTAGGAGCGCGTCAGGCCCGTAGCCTTCAGGACTGCGACGCGGCCAGAGCCCTCGCGCGACATACCGTCTCGCCGGTCCCTGCCAAATAAAACAAACAGACCAATGAAAGTGCTCCCGTCTGGAGCCAGTGAGACTGTGTAATGGGGAGGAATCGACCACGGAGGGGAAGGGAAAGACTGTAAATAATAATAATGCAAAATAATGCACATATGCTATAGAATTGATGTTTGGAGAGACTGACCTAAGATACATGTTCCTCTCGGTAAAGTTGCAGGAGGTGAAGTGGAAGTGCAGGCTGTTGAGTGCCATGATGCGCGGCAGCAGCAGACACTCCACGCTGCTCTCCACCTCCTCAAAGTGGTTGCCGTACATGAAGATGCCCTTCTTGGAGGCGTGCCCGTGCATGTCCATGTAGAGGAATAGCCCCGACTCCCGCTCCTGGGCGGCGCTGCGGCCCTTCAGGGGGCACACCCCTTGCTTCTTCCACTGGAAGCAGACCATTCTTCTATATGGCATGTAAATCTGGACCAATAAAAGCCCCTGTAGGAATGGCCAATTTCGCTTGACTATGGCATCCCCAATTGGAGTACGTTGTGAGGCTGAAGGTAATGGGGAGGGGAAGGAGATGGGGAAGAGAGGTGGGAAAGTATCTGGCTATTCAGATCTGGTCACCAAACACGGCTAAAGCCATTTCAAGTAACGTTTCAATCCTGAATGGTGGTCTTACACCAGGGCGATACTGAGAGTATCTTCCACTATGGAACGTGCCGCAAATATACAACATATTATTTTTAGTTAATAAATTGTGAATTAACACAAATTAATCAAAAATAAAATTTATTTGCACATGTCGGGTTCGAACCCGCGACTTTCGGATTGGGAGTCGAGACCCTTACCCCTTGACCACTGACGGTCGATGAAATGGGAATTTTTCATATCCCTTTCAGGCCTGAATTTTTTTTTCTAAAATCACCTTTTTTTTGCAGTGATCTTAGAAAAGGACCTTATAAGGCATGTGCGAAAAATAATTTTAAAAATCCTAGCTACCCCCAAGGTCAAATACTACCCCTGCATGATCATGACGTTCGGGCTAGAACTGTACTAATGAACGATCGTGACGATGTTAGACTTTATGCTTTTATGTAAAATAAAATTTTAATATAAAATAAAATACAGTTTATCAAAAATAGTATTTATTATTTAAGTAATCACACTATACATTTTATAATCATAGTAACAAGATGATGAAGGTGTTAGAATATGTCTTAAATTTATTTGTGTAGCTAGAATTGAGATCAGACAAAAATATTAATCTCCCCGTTTAATAATAAAAAGAAGGTTAATTTTTCAATCACACTTGAAAATAGCAGTCTTTAATATTATTTTTTGTGATAAACTGCAAAGCAATTTCGTTTCCTTGAGAGGCAGAGATACGCATCGCACTTTTCACACCTAATCTTTGACCTGCTTTTACAATTTTCCATTCTGCTGGCACGAGGATTTTCAATCTCGTGTTATCTTTTAGCTTGAGAGGGTTGGTTCGATTGCCTATACTTCACATTTGGCTCTAAATTTTCAATAGCCTCTCCATCACTCTCGCTAATCCTCCTTTGGCGAATTGGTGCGTTGGTAAGTCCGTCTGCAACTTGCATCCGAAACTCCAACATGTCCATAACTTTGTTGCCTGGAACCGCAGCTGCCACACAATCTAATTTATACAAGCGCCATGCGTTGGAAATAGCCAAATCAAAGAAATGGAGTATGACCTTTAGGGTCCATTTCCTTGTCTTCATTAATGTGCGGTAGTATTCAATAGATTGATCGAGAATGTCAACACCGCCCATGTGTTTATTATACAAGCGCCATGCGTTGGAAATAGCCAAATCAAAGAAATGGAGTATGACCTTTAGGTTCCATTTCCTTGTCTTCATTAATGTGCGGTAGTATTCAATAGACTAATCGAGAATGTCAACACCGTCCGTGTGTTTATTATAATTAGAGATTACTTTAGGAGTGGTAACATCAATGAAAGCTGAACAATTTTTATTCTAGCATTTCACAGTTACTGTTTCGTCTACAGATGTGCAATTTGATGAAACTAGTATGGATTTGTTTTTTTTTTTTTTTCACCTGCATCCAAACTATTTCTCACTAATTGACTTTAAGAGCAGATAAAAACAGATACAAATATTTTTACTTATAAATAATAAGGAAAAAATATATAAATGAGAATATTAATTTACAATTAGAGAGATGAAAAAAAAAGAAAATGAAAAGAAAATGCGCAATATCCTTAACTTATTAAAGTTTGCAAATTATTTTTAAAAAATTTGGAGGGTAAGACAAAAAAATTAAAATATATATATGGATAAAAAAAAAACAATGTACAGATACGTCTAAAATGTTTACTTTGTACTATATAGGAAAACAGCCTTCAATTTTCTACTAAAAGTACTTTGTGTATCAAAAAATAAGTCTTGAGTCGAATTGAGGTCTTGATTTTGATTAAAAGATTCGCACATTCTTCTGATTGGGTCCCTGACACCTGCATTTGTATGAGTCCGGCTAATGTGGAATAAGTCGTTAAGCCTTGTTACCCTGGGTGGTATTTTGAAGTTTATTAATTTCAATAAATCAGGACAGTCAATAACGTTGTTGCAGATTTTATGCAAAGTCATGAGGTCAAGGTATGTTCGCCGGTTGGATAGAGTGGAGGCGTTATATTTTGAGAGCATATTTATGTACCCCTGTATAGGTGCGCTCATGCTGTAATTGGGGCATTGCAAAAATTTCTTTTGAATACTTTCAATATTGTCTTTATAGATACCGTAAAGTAGAGTCCATATGGAGGTTGCAGTATTCAAGTTGTGAACGGATTAGCGTGTAGCAAAGAAGAAGATGTGTTTCAGGTTTTCGAAATTCGCGGCTGTTTCTGATGACAAATCCTAGCATGCAGTAAGCTTCATTCACAATATTATCAATGTGCGCATCGAAATGAAGTTTGGAATCAAAAAGCACGCCTAGATCTCTTATACAGTAAACGCGCTCGAGTAAATAGTTGCCAATACAATAATCGTGTATAATAAATAGCATTGTGATTTTTAGTAAAACTTATTTATTTACATTTGTTATAACTGAGGTAAATTTTGTTTTCATTGCAAAATGCTTCGAACCTTACTAAGTCGCTTTGGATAAGTAGACAATCGTTTAAATTCCTAACTTTGGCAAATATTTTTATGTCATCAGCGTACAAAAGAAATAAACAATGCATGAAACATTTAGTAACAGTGTTGATAAAAAGTATAAATAACAGCGGACCCAGGATCGACCCCTGTGGCACGCCAGAAGTAACTGGTTCCCATGTAGAAGTGTGTCCTCGTAATGATAAAGATTGTTGTCTTTTGGTTAAATATGAGACAAACCAACATAGTAAATTTCCCCTAATTCCGTTGAACATAATTTTTTTAATAAGAATGAGGTGGTTGACCTTGTCAAAAGCTTTTTTGAAATCACAGTATATTGCATCTATTTGGTGGCCTCGATCCATGCTAGTAAATAAAAAAATTGAGTAAATAAGTAAATTACTCATGGTAGATTTGCCTTTTACAAACCCGTGTTGGTGTTCTGTAATTATGGCGGCAAGCTGGGGATATATATTGTCATGGACAAGTCTTTCCAAGAGTTTAGCCTTTCACTAGTCAATTTTTTGTATGCAGCACGTAAGAAGGAAAATTCACGATAGTAGGAGAGACCTTTATATGTCTTCCATTTGAGCCAGATTTTATCTTTTTTCCGTGATAACCTAATAAGTTCGGGAGTAAACCACATCAGAAATTTGTCATTGCGTCGTGCCAATACTGGAATAAACTTATCAATTACATTGTTTATTTTTAAATAGAATAGATCTACTGCTTTTTCGGCTGTTAAATTTGCGGTTTCAGATAACCAATCAATACAATTAATGTCATTATTAATTTGAGTATAATCAGCTTTCCTGAAATAGCGCCTACGCTCTTTTTTGTTTTTGATTGAATTACGGAGGATAAATCAAATTCAAGGGCTGGATGGTGTCTGTCCTCTGAAAGGAGAGGGTTGTTACTACGTGTAACATTTGTTTCGTGACTATAGAATATGAGGTCTAAGTATTTTTCATTACGGTTAAGTATACAATTATATTGGAGCAAGTTCATCAATGACATTATTTGAAGCAAAGTTTTCGATACAGCCGTGTTTGAGGAGGCGAGACCTTGACTGCCGCCTCCGGAAAATGACCAAGTGGGAGTAGGTAGATTCATGTCTCCTAATGCACAAAACATATTATTTGGTTCAGATGAAAATACAGATTCCAGGTTCTTGGAGAAAATATCATAGGATGTAGGTGGTGAGACAGGAGGTATGTATACTACACATATGATGAGATTGAAAAACTTTATCTTTCCAGTCTATCACAAGCTTTTTTAACCTTGTTTAGTATAGCTTGTATCTTCCAGAGTGTGTTGCTATCCCCTGGTGGGGGTGAATCACTATCAACAACGTGTAAAGCTGTACGCAGAGTCTTAAATCTGTCTCATTACGTCCACAACTAAGCCCAATCGCATTCCTTCTCGCCAGTACATGTGCATCCGTACATGTATCCCATGATAAAGTGAAGGCCTATGAGCTTCTGCTTCTTCAACACCACGACATTCGTATTTAAGATACGGCGAGTGTGGCGAATGTAATAATTATTGGTACACATTGCAGAGTGTTCGAAAAACTCGTCGTCGAAGTAGTACTCAAAATATTTTTGCGGTTCTCGTATTACTCCTGGGTCGGCACGTTGAGGGTAGCTGTGTCGTTTTTGGTTAAATGGCACCTGTCTCCAAAGTATTCTTCTAACTGGGCCGGCGCTTCTTTGGCCTATGATCCTGCGTGGAGGTTGAGACGAGGTCGGTATTGGTGGAGCTTCTTCAGCAACATGTTATATGGCATTCGGGGAGGCAATTCTTCATCGTCATCCATGCCATCCACTTCTGAATCGTTGCCATCTCCTATCAATTGCAGTACTAAATCGCTATTCAGCTCCCTCTCTGCAAAAAATGTGAATAATATTGATCAAATCAACGAAATATTAGTCAATAACAAAAACTGCCTAACCGTCACGATCGTGACTCCTGATTCAAAAAGTGTGATTCTATTTACAAATCACAAGTTTTGAATGTAAATACTTTTAAAATACAACCACCGACATTAAAACAGGAAGCTAATAACAACTGCTTGATGTATCAATTAAATAATGAATACATCAATAATATCATCAAGAATAACATCACTTACCTCTACCGCTCTCATCGGAGAAAAAGACCGCCATTCTAGTCGCTTCACTAATGTCAACTGGCTGGCCGATGACGTGAATAACCTAAATTAGTGCGTAGCTAATTTCGTACACTATAGTTTGCCGCCATCTTCGTTCCGAAAAGTTGATTTAGCGAAGCGCGGGAATTTTTTCTTGAATGTGCACTAAGGTGGGTCATTTAAAAAAAAGTGTTAATTTCAAATTCTAAGAGCGATAAAAGGGTGCCAAATAGGTTCAAAACGACATGTTTAAATTTTTTTAATTTTCTGATACGATCTTCTTCCTCTGGATTCACTTCAAAATTTAGAAAAATTTAAGTTTTAGGGGTTACTTCCAGTGTGTAAAAAAGCTACTATGAATCTTTTTAATCATATTTTTTGTAATCTTGCATAGCTAATGTAGTATATATTTACAAAATCATTTACAAAAAGTCCCGGTTTTGATAACTGGAGGCGTGAGGTGAGGGCGGGGGGAGCACCGATTGCACTAATACCGGAGAAAGAATGGAGGAATTCCGCCGCAAAAGTAAAGTGCTGTTTGATATTTCGTCTTGCAAATGCAATGATTTCAGTAAATGTGACTGTCCTGGAGATCAAAAAATACCTGTAAATGAATAGAGTTTCATTACTGACCAACGTACTACACGAATAATGATAATAGGAAACGTGGATATCGCTTCAACAAAACAAACGAAAACTGCGTTGAAAGGGAAACTTTTGAAATAAAAATCCTTGTGCCCTGTTATGTATTGATATGTTGGTATTCTCTTGTCATTTATATCGTTATGTTGGTAGCCCACAAGCGGCACTTGTAGAATAACCTGGAATGTATCGGAGTGTCAATAAACGTCATAATAAGTCAACCGTTTTCTTATTGATTGCAAATCTCAGACATTATAATTGGCGACGAGATAAATCGGATAAATTAAATAAAAACGAGTGAAATGTGTCCAGTGTAAAACAGTAATTTCGTCTTTGAAAAAACAACCAGTTTCAAAATGTCTAACAATAGCTTGCCCGTGCCGCAATTCGAAGCGAACTATGAAACTTTCGCAATGTTTTTGGAACGAGTTCATATTTATTTAAAAATTATTAATATCACGGACAAAGAAAAAATTGGATATCTTTGTATGATTATCGGTGCGGAGAAGTATAAAATTTTAAAAGAAACAGTTCATCCGAAAAACATTGAAGAGTTAACCTATAACGAGGTTGTAACAACACTACAAAATAAATATGAAGAAAAAACATGTGCAATCGCCCAAAGATACAAATTTTATAATCGTCAACAACAGTCTACCGAAGGAATTGATGAATACATTTCAGAAATAAAAAGTCTGTCTATATCGTGTAATTTCGGAGCATTTTTGGATGAAGCCTTGAGAGATAAATTGGGGTGCGGTATAAAAAATGAAGCCATGACTATAAGATTACTATCTGAAGATGAGTCATTGACTTTTGAAAAAGCAAAACAAATTATCAAGAATATGGAGACAGTAAGTAATAGTTCAGCTGAAATAATGCACAAAGAGGATCATTCAGTTTTGAAAGTGAAAACGTCACGTCAAGGAAGTTTAAGTCCAACTCGGAAAAGTCAATACGGATCAAGGAATTCAAGGTCATCGAGTCGTCCGTCATCTCCATCACATTCAAGTTCCAGAAAAAGATGCGAGAGGTGTTTTTTAAATCATCAACCAGAGTCATGTCCGTCAAGAAAGTGGAAATGTTACAAGTGTAATACGTACGGGCATACGTCAAAATTTTGTTCTAGTAAAAAATCGGTTATTAATCATGTAAAATATAAATGTGTGTGAATAATATAAATGTTTTTTATTTTGGTCTAGATAAATGTAGAACGATCCATATAGAGAAAGGCAAAATTATAGATGGAGATGAGGGTATATTTAGAAATTTCAAAATTAAAAGTATGAAAGGGGATGAGGTTTATAAATACTTAGGATACCCGCAATCGAATAGATTAGATCATACTAGTATTAAAAATGATATTAGGATTAAATTTCAAACTAGGATAAGAAAAATTTTAAAATGCAATCTATCTGCTAAAAATTTAGTAAAGGCAATAAATAGTTGGGCAATACCTCTATTAACGTACTCATTTGGTATAATTAAATGGTCTAATACAGATTTAGATAGCTTAGAACGATTAATTAGAACTACGTTAACAAAGTTTAATTGTCATCATCCAAATTCAGCTATAGAACGAATTAATTTACCTAGAAATTTAGGAGGTAGAGGTATAGTCAAAATAACTTCTTTAAAACAAAATCAGGTAGAAATATTAAGAAATTTTTTTCATAGAAAAGCTAATAGCTCAGAGCTGCATAAAATAATTTGCAAGGCAGACAGAAATATTTCACCTTTAAATTTATACGACGAGAATGCCAACATTTTTATAAATACCAACCAGGAATTATTAGATTCCTGGTCAAATAAAATTATTCACGCAAAACACTTCAATTATCTCAACCAAACGTATGTTGACAAACTTTCGTCAAACAAATGGTTGAGTATTGGAGAGTTGAGCGCAGAAATAGAAGGTTTTATGCTTGCTATTCAAGATAGAGTAATTAATACCAAAAACTATAGGAAGCATATAATCAAAGATCCAAATCAAATAGATGATTTATGTAGAAAATGTATGGCTTTTCCGGAAACTATAGAACACATTATATCAGGATGTTCTATATTAGCGCCGTCTGAGTATACATTTAGGCACAATCAGGTTTTAAAAATAATTCACCAAAGTTTGGTAATTAAACATAACTTGATTGACTGTCATAATATAGTACCATATTATGAATACGAACCAAATTCATTTTTAGAAAATAATTTCTTTAAAATTTACTATGATAAAACTATACTAACAGACAGACCAATTGGTCATAATAGACCTGATATAGTTTTACATGACAAAATTAAAAAAATAACTTATATTATTGATGTAGCTATTCCAAATTCCTGTAATATTCAAAAATCTGTTTCTGAAAAAATAAGAAAGTATACAGATTTAGGAAATGAAATTAAAAGAATTTGGCATTCTCAGACTATAAAAATATTACCTTTTGTTATTTCGGCTACTGGCATTATACCTAGCTCTCTTATTAAAAATTTAGGCATATTAGATTTGTCAAAGAATTTGTACATAAAAATGCAAAAATCAGTCATTTTAAATACATGTAGAATTACGAAAGATTTTTTAAATATTTATATTGAGGGATCAGTAGGATTTATCGGTCAAATTAGGAATTCCACAGAGCCGAACCCTCTGATATGAAAATATCTGGAGACGGTGAATTATATTCCCATTTAATAGTTTGGTAGATTAACGTGTTGTTCTTGTATTGTTTTGTATTAATTATACTTATATAATACACTTGCATAACGTGGATTTACTAGATGATCATTTATATGGAAAAGTGTATGAAAGGGTTTAGTTTTTCCTATGGGAAAAACTAAACCCGTTCCTGTAAATCTGGTGAATAAAAAAAAATGTCCGTGTCTGAAACAGCGAACATTGATTTGTTTTTAAACGGTATAAAAATATCTTTTATGATTGACACAGGAAGTTCATCGACCTTAATAAGTCACAAAATGTATATAAAATTTTTCAAAACTTGTAAATTAAGTCAGTTCTATGGTAATTTGTTTACAGCTAATAGTCAAAATTTATATTGTTTTGGATTTTTTATGACAAAAGTAAGTATTAATGTTGATTCTAATTTTGTCATGGATTTACCAGTGTTGGTTGTTAAAAATCTATCGTCTGAAGCTATTCTTGGTAGGAATTGGTTAAGTGTGTTGAATCCGTCTTGGGAAAATACTATTATAAATTCTTTCATGGCAAATATTGATAATGATAATACTGTAAATTCAGTGTCTGTTAGTGGGAAAAATAAATCAAATATTGTCGAAAAATTGTCACAAAAATATTTAAATTCTTTTTCAAAAACAAATAATGAGTTACCAATTAAGGAGTTTTCTGTAAATTTAAGTTTAAAAAATAATTCAACTCCTATTTTTCACAAAGCATATGAGGTCCCTTATGCACTTCGCGCAGAAGTATGCGAAGAACTAGATCGTTTGGAAAGCGAAGGCATAATTTCTAAAGTCAAATACAGTAGTTGGTCTTCTCCGATAGTCTGTGTACCAAAACAAAATGGAAAAATACGTTTATGTGCAGATTTAAAATCTACAGTTAATCCACAATTAAGAATTGATCAGTATCCTATACCATGTCCAGAGGATATTTTTAATAAATTTTCAGGTTGTCAAGTATTTTGTAAATTAGACTTAACAAATGCATATTTACAGTTGTCCGTGTCAGATTCTAGTAAAGAATTACTTACAATTAATACATGTAATGGTTTATATGTTTACAATCGTTTACCATTTGGGTTATCATCGGCTCCGGCCACATTTCAAATGGTCATTGATACAGTCTTGAGGGGCATAAAAAACTGTGCTGCATACATTGATGATATTTGTGTAGGTGGTAAAGATGAAACAGAGTGTTCTAATATTTTAGATGAGGTTTTGTCAAAGTTGAATGACTTTAATATAAAAATTAATGTGTCAAAGAGTGAATTTTTTGTGTCTTCTTTTGAATTTTTAGGTTTTACCTTCTCAGGTCAAGGCAAAAGTCCGTCTTTGTCAAAAGTTGAGAAAATTAAGTCTACTGGGTGTCCAGAAAATGTCACTCAACTAAAATCATATCTGTCAATGTTGAATTTTTATAGGAATTTTATTCCTATGTGTCCTACTGTGCTAGAACCACTCCATAATTTATTAAGAAAAAATGTAAAATGGTGTTGGTCTGACGAATGCGAAAAAGCATTTATAAATAGTAAGTCTCTCTTGTCTGATAAAACTTTGTTAGTTTTATTTGATCCGTCAAAACCATTGTGTCTTACAGTCGATTCCAGTGCGTATGGTGTCGGATGTGTCTTAAGTCATGTTGTTAAGAATCAGGAATTTCCTATAGCTTTTGAGTCTGCGACGTTAAATTCGGCTCAAAGAAATTATAGCCAATTGCACAAAGAAGCCCTTGCGATTATCTTTGGAATCAAGAAATTTCATAAATATTTAATTGGTCGTCCTTTTACGATATATACTGATCATGCACCATTGTTTTCTTTATTTGCCGAAAATAAAAAGTCCCGGTTTTAGCAGCATCACGTCTCATAAGATGGTCTATAATATTGTCCGCGTACAATTATAAATTAGTTTATAAAAAAGGACTGAAAATTCCTCAAGCTGATGTTATGTCACGGTTGCCAAGTGAACAACAATGTAATATAGAGGAATGCAATTTTGTATACATGTCAACACCCTTAATTCCATTTTCAGAAGTTGAAAGTCATTCTATAAAAGATGAAATATTATGTAAAGTCATTAAGTATGTTTCAATCGGTTGGATTGAAACCATGTCAAGTTCAGAAATAAAGAAATATTTCAAGTTCAGAAATTTACTGTCGGTCAAAGGAAAATGTCTTTTATTTGGTGACAGAATTGTAATACCAGAGTCTCTAAAGTCTAAAGTCCTTAATCTAATACATTATGGTCATCCTGGTATAGTCAGATCAAAAATTCTAGCTCGTTCTTATGTTTGGTGGTTAGGTATGAATCAAGATATTGAAGATATAATTTCTAGATGTGAAATGTGTCAGTCTGTACAAAATGCTAATAAAAATGTACGTCATAATTGGCCTATTGCTGAAAGTCCATGGGAAAGAGTGCATTTGGATTTTTTTGATTTAAAAGGTTCCAAATACCTATTAGTTTGCGATTCATATTCAAAGTGGGTAGAATGCTTTTATATGAAAAATACTAAATATTCGGATTTGTTGTCAAAATTAGGTGAAGTTTTTTCCAGATTTGCGTTTCCGAAAACCATTGTTTGTGATAACGGTCCTCCATTTTCACGTAAAGAATTTTCTATTTTTTATAAAGAAAAATCTATTAAATTATTATTTTCTCCACCTTATAATCCTGAGTCAAATGGATTAGCTGAACGATCTGTTCAAACATTCAAAAAGATTTTAATTAAATTTATGTTTTCAAAAAATTCTAAATATTTGTCACCAGCTCAACGTTTAATAGATTGTTTGTATACTTATCGTTCCACTCCTACTTCTGTCACGGGTGTGTCTCCTATGGCTAAAATATTTTCGTATGAGCCACGTACACCACTACACATTTTGTCAGATGAAAATCATGTAAATAAAAGTAAGGAATCACAAAAGGTCACACAATCGAGGAAAAACGTCATAAAAGAGTATAAGGAAAATGATAGTGTTTTAGTCTACTTAAGACATCTAAAAAGTCCGATGAAATGGGTGCAGGGAATAATTGTACTAAAATTAAGTCCATGGGTATATTTAATTAAATTAATGGGAGGAGAAATAAAAAAGGTTCATGTTAACCAGATAAAAAAAAGTTGTTTAAAGTTTACATCTAATTATGAAAATCCCGAAAAATGGTTCGACTTGGGAAGCCAAGAAAATAAACATGATAGTGAACCTGAACCCAGCACAAAAAATGATGTTATTACTAGGTCTGGCAGAGTGGTGAAACCCCCTGTCAGGTTTAGCCATAGTGATTATGTTTAAGTTGTGTCATTGTGATTAAGTAAAAAAAAAAATGAAAGGAGGAAAGGATGTTATGTATTGATATGTTGGTATTCTCTTGTCATTTATATCGTTATGTTGGTAGCCCACAAGCGGCACTTGTAGAATAACCTGGAATGTATCGGAGTGTCAATAAACGTCATAATAAGTCAACCGTTTTCTTATTGATTGCAAATCTCAGACATTATATGCCCGTCTAAAATGAAAAGCATAGGTAAGCCAACTACCTCTCTACTCGATATTTCCACGTCTTCTGCATCAAATGAATCCGATTGTAAAGATGTTTTCAAACCTAATGTTATACCTCAAACGCTTCATAAGCAGGTTGCAGTCAATATTGATCATTCCACGCTGTCTAAAACTTGTGATAGATATGGTGTGTTGGATAAGGAAGTGGCAGCCATTGCCTCATTAGTTCTGTATGACATCAAGTCTAATATTCCAGTTATTGACAAGAGTAAACTTCGCAGAGAAGGAAAGAAAACAAGAGGAAATATTAAGGGCATAAAACATAGTTTTATAAAAATTCCCAATATGTTTTGATGTTAGGAAAGATGAAACATTAATTATCAGGAAAGGGGGGGATGCAATACAGAGAATGACGCATTGAAGAGCATATTTCATTGATAAAAGAGCCAGACTCAATATATTTAGGTTTTATTGCACCAAACTCTGGCACGTCGAAAGTTATAAACCATTGCAATGGATAATTTGCTTGCTTCACATGAACGAGTTACCATTTCGGCATTTGTTCAAACATCTTGACGGCAAGACATCTGGACCTCAAACATATTCAGGCACAATAGGACTAGCTTTGGAAAATTGTGAAAAAAGTCTATCATTCATTTTCAGAAAATTGACGGAAAGTTGCATGAATTATTTGAATACATGTTATTATTTAAAGACGTGGATACAGATCAGTTATATTTGTTTAAAATAGTATCTGCAGTTACGGTGGGGGAATTACCTAAAGATTTATGCCACAAATCTCCTGGAAAAATGTCTCATGCCAAATAGCTTACCAGTGCTAACCGAATTCTTTGTCTTTATGTTTCAACGGAAGCTCCTTCAGAGAATCTTTTTATTTTAGAAACGTACGTTGTTAAAGTTTATGCTCCGGCTTGGTTCAGCATTAAAACTCATCCCACCTTTAAAGATAGAGCACGTCACCTGTGGTAGTTATTATTAGCTGAACTAAAAACTATAATTGATTCAGTTATAGAAAGAAACAGTTACTTCGCACACCCCGAAAATGTATTGCTTGCAATGTTGACAGACCCTCACAAGCATATCCGAGAATTAGCTGCGCGTCGTGTTCTAAAAGCACGCAGTAAGAGATTAAGAGTAGGTTATAGGGCAAAAAGGTGATTTGCTGCAAAACGGCCCTCTAAAACAGCTGAATTACTACCTTTCGTATGACATTGTCAGACTTCATATTTTTTGTTACCAAATAATGGACTATTATTTTTCAAACTGCGGATTTTTTTTTGTAAATGATGTAAGCATTCGAACATAAAAAATAAAAACATTGATACACCATACAACCCACTTTTCAAACTTAGCTTAAAGTTCGATTATATCCTTTAATTCTAAATACAGGAGAATTATAAAAATATACATTATTACAACATCAATGTTGTCGAAACGACTGGATAATAAAATTATTTTAAAAAGCATTAACATTAAATATTACCATATTATAATTTCCATCACGCCATTATATAAACCGAGACGCAAGCTATTTGCCGTCAGTATGCGAGATGGTTTCGAAGTGAGAGGTCGTCAAATTTTACAAAAAATTAATACGTAAATGTGTTGGCACATTAGAAAAGAGGTCACACTAAAAGTTAGTCGTTATGTTGCCATGAATTATTTCAGAACCAAGTTGACCTTTTTACTCGAACTCCATTTGTATTGCCGGCCGGTTGTCCCAGCGGCATAGAATATTCTAGGTGGCCCCTTCACCAGAATCGTGTTACTAGTTTTATTTATTTACGCCCTACTGGGATTTTACATAAAATTCTAATTATACTGTTATGTTAGTCGACATAGAATGATAGATGTGCACATTGTATCACATTTTTGATGGTTCGAAAACTCGTATATCATGGAGAATATTCATTTCTATGTTCCCGATGGTTATCTCGTCACCGACAACATAGATTGTTTTCGGCTTGCCTGCTTGGACTAAATTGCCAATGGTCACGCCAGTGGGAAGAGCAATCTTGTTTATGCTGGGGCCGCACCTGCATGTATCGTCACGAAATAATGAGTGCAGATACTTCGTTGGTTTCGAAAGTAAAATTTTTTTTTTGGAAAAACGAATGTTTTGAATTGCGAATGTTCGTGACGATAGCCGATAATGACCGGTCACATTTGCGCATATCGTGTCATAGCACGAAGCTTCGTGACGATACACGCAGGTGCGGCCCCAGCATTAGAATCTCTTCAAATATTGATATATTATTTAACATCAACGAAGCACAATTTAGACGGTAAGCTTTGTTGCTGCTAGAATAAAATCTATATGTTGAATAAAATAAAAAACAAATATATATATATACAAGAGAGAGAATAGAGAATATATTTAAAATGAATACAAGTGTTATTACGTTGTTTTAGGTCGATATTAGTTCCTAGCTAGGCAGATTGCCTGTTCTAAGGAACCAAAGTGTGTAAAGTGCCAAATGCAATTTAAATTATTATTATTTTTTTAATTAATACCTATATACTAAGTTTTTACTAAATGTGCCATTCATAGGTAACCATGTATCGTTTTAAGTCACATTATATAATAGTTTTTCAGACTCCTCCCTACCCAAGCCAATCAACCATTTAGTTATTATTGAACCAATGCAGGAAATTTTGCAATTTTTAATATTCAAGTCTGGGGGGATTTTATTGTATAATTTCGGTCCCAGATACGCATACGTCTTTTGATACTTTGCCGTATTGCTCCCTGGGACGAAGAGATCCTTTCTGTTGTGACTTCTTGTGTTGTATTTGTGATCAATTTTAATAAAATTTTCTATATTTTTATGTACGTGGATAATAATCTTTTTTATGAAGTTTTGACGAACATCAAGAACATTAAATTTTTTGTAGAGTTTGTCGCTTGAGAACCTGTATGGTTTACGCATAATGACTCTTAATTATGGATTTCTGGGCCTTAACAAGCGGATCTAAAATCGTTCTTCCTGACGCTCCCCAGCCAATACAACCATACGTTAAGATGGGGTTGCACAGTCCGAAATATATTTTTCTTAGGTCTTTTTGTTTAATTATGTTTCGCAATGCAAAGAAAATGTATATCAATTTTCTTACCCTACTTGAAAGATTGTCGATGTGATATTTCCACTTAAGATGATTGTCTATGATAACACCTAGATATTTGATGTTGTTCACACATTCCAAAGCTTCACAGTTGCAGTTAAAGTCCATATTATAGGAAATACAATTAGTCTTATGAGTTTTTATTGTGTACGATGTACTAGGTCGTCCCTTTATGGTTGAGCTGAATCTTATGTATTTAGTTTTTGCTATATTTAGTGTTAGTAGATTTTTGTCAAGCCACTGTTTTATCGCATTGATTCCACTTTCAGCATGTTTATGAGTTTCAGCCCAATCCTCTCCTTCAAATATAGCTACCGTATCGTCCGCGAACGTAATAATTTTTCCGCCTATTGGTAGATTGCATAACTCATTGATGTAAATTATAAATAGAAGAGGTCCCAGTGTGCTTCCCTGTGGTACACCAAAGTTGGTGTCTAGTGAGTCACTCACTGTATTGCCTATTTTGAGTTGCTGGCTTCTACCCGTTAAGTAACTCTTTAACCATTCGTAAGGCATACCTACAACACCAATATTTTGTAATCTTTTGAGGAGTATTTTATGAGAAATTGTATCGAAAGCCTTGGCTAAGTCTAAGAACAGTGCAATGCTTTTCTTTCTGTGATCTATATTTCCAGAAATATGTTCTGTAAGTTGCGCTATAGCATCGTCCGTTCCTCTCCCCGGCCGAAAGCCAAACTGATTTTTGCTTAAAAGTTTTCGGCTCTCTACATAATTACTTAATCTATTTTTAAAGATTTTTTCTATAATTTTTGAGATTGCACTCAGCAGGGATATTGGCCTATAATTGCCCACTTGGTTTTTGGGTCCACTTTTGTAGATTGGTACTATTATAGATTTTTTAAGATGGTCAGGAAAAACCCCAGAAGAAAAACTTTTATTGAAAATGTTCGACAAAGGCGATGCGATATTGTGTTTAATGATTTTTAGAATATGAGTGTTAAGATTATCAGGACCTTTTGAATGCGTAGTGTTAAGATTGTCAATCGCTTGTATTTTGGATTTTGCACAGCTGATAGACAGCCATTTATGATCGTTGATGGTTTTTGTTAGTTGTGTAGGCTGAGGGTTAGGAGCGAAATTGTTATTAGGACACTTATTGTTTTCATTTAAAATTTTATCTTTAACTGTATCTTATTATTGTATATTTTATTAACGACTTGAAATATTAAATTTTGTAATGTTCTTAAAATGAATAAAGAATTTAATTGAATTGAATTAAATTGGATTAACCATGCAATATCACAACGGAGTTAGTGAATAACACTGTCGCTAATAAAATCGCGTTTGATTTACAAGCTAGTTAAACTTATTTGATATGTTTCGATATTGCGGTTTTTTTAACGTTACAAATGATTAGATAACAGAGCGCGTCGTTATTTCTAACATGTAGGTACGTTCATCATCAACTAATCAATACAAAAACCGACCATATAAACCGTATTTTTTTTTCCAGGGGATACTTATTGCTTAGAATGGGCGACAAAGACAAGAAAAATAGGTATCCGGTAGTAAGCAGGGTGAAAAAAATCAAAAGGAAGAATAAAGAACGCAGTAAAAATGTGCAATTAATGCTTGCTTCTAGATTCAGCTTCGGGATACCTCTACAATTATTACAGCAGGTAATTTATACACCGGTATATACCCGTCTATCAGTGGCAGTCCGTGAGTTTTCAGTGAGCTAGAGTTGCTAGGATTGAAAAACGACGTTATTGATGTTGTTGTAGCTGAAAACGAATTTTTATAGCTGAAGAAAAAGTAGAAGGCAACTGGATGATCTAATATGTTTACATAAAATTATTCACGGCCATATTGATACTACATTATGTCTTATCAATATTGAATAAATGTCCTCAATTCCCATTGTTTAAGACGCCATAACATTTTTCATCTTAGTATATTTAAAAATAATATGGCCTACTTTAGCCCTCTGACCCAGATGTGTCGACTATATAACAAGATAGAGTGTGCTGAAATAGATATTTTCGTTGATAATTTGTACGGATTCAGAAAAAAAGTTTTGGCGCTGTTAAAAAATATTAACTAATTATAATGTATCAATTATCTCTCTATTCATGGCTCTCGTGTTTCTTGTGCCTCTTGCCACTCATTGTAATGTGTTACTTGACTGAGCTTGTACATAATTTTGTATTTTTATTTGTGATGTTTTTGCTTTTCTAAATGTATGAATCTTTATTGTATGTAATTGTAGATTTTTGTGATAACTGAGTTTTTATAACTGGATTGTTCTCACGCAAGTGCGAACATCTGTAAAACCAAGTATAAATAAATATAAAAAAAGTGCATCTTATGCTTTTTACATTACACATAATTATTTTTTTATGTAACTTTTTGTAAACAATAATAATACATATTGGAAATGACCGATATTTTATTTATCTTGCCAATATATTCAGACATAATTATGATCACATATTATGAAAATGATGCATAATTGAATACCGTATTGTTTTGACATCTTCTGTCAACGAAGAACAGTCGGTTACAAGTCATGTTACGAGGCTACTGTCTAGCAGTGTTGTTGATTGTATCGATTGATTTATCAAACAAGTTTGATCGAAATCTGATAAGAATCATAAAATCATGAGCTCTTTCTGCAATAGATAATGTTGCCATCGAAATTTACCAAAAACATGCACATTCAACTTGACACAGATAATTTTAAAGATGCCTGTTTCATGTTCAAACCATACTCAAGGGTACAATCTAGTGCTTTGGCTTGGCTGCTCTCTCGGCGCCCGCTAGCGCGTGGCATACTCCCCGGTCCAGCTTACTTCATTCTTCACCGCCTCTAAAAATGATTTCGGTTAATGCAAATTCCCCCTTAATATCACATTTCCTCACTTTTAGTAATACACACGGACCAACTTCATTCATCAGTCTTCAAGTTAAAAATTTTTTGAACTTGAAAATTATTCGTGTGCCATCCAAATTATCAAACGTGCAACATCGGGCACGCGTGCCCTAGGTTCGCCACACCTGTACTAGATAATCCCAAAATTACCGACCATAACATCATTGAAATTCTAATAAATGACAGAAAAATACAACTCCAGTAAAGAAACACAAGTAATAACTAGTAGGCGGCCACGCTGTGGCTATTACAGTGTGGTTCTCGAGGGAAAAATAACTTCATCACACTTATTTTTAAACCGCTTCCCGGTTTTAGCATGCGAGAAGTTGAGTATGTAGTTAAAGATAAAAATTGACTTATTAAAAATGACGTGATATGTAGGTACGTTTTATATAGATATGTATATTGGGGATATCCTTGACCTGTAGAAATCCCTGGTGATGAGTAGAAATTACAAGTGTGCCCCACTGTTGAATATGACAGCCACCTCTGGTCTAGAGCCGAAAAATACTTTAAAAAACTCCTTGACTCCACGCAGAAACGGGCCATCAGTTTGATAGCTTTTCCAATTACAACTGGATTGAAATCTTTAGAGCCCAGGCGTCAGGTGGGAATGCTGTCCGTGTTCATTCGGTATTTTAATGGAAGATGATCCGAGGAACTAGCATATGTCCCTTCGACACCGTTGCATAATTGGGAAACACGCCAAACGCACGCCCAACATTTGTACACGGTTGACATTCGTGTCGCATGAGAATGGATCCTTTCTACAACACATTCTTGAGTTTGGAACGAACGATTTTTCTTTCGCATTTGCTTGGCTGTGGAATGATTTTTTATATATGAATACCGCATAAGAGTCCCAACTGCTCCTGTCTGGAGCCAGTGAGACTATCCCCAATATAATGTCTGGGATTTGCAATCAGTAAGAAGACGGTTGACTTATTATGACGTTTATTGACACTCCAATACATTCCAGGTTATTCTCCAGTGGGCTACCAATATAACAATATTATTGACAATAGAATACCAACATATCAATACACAACACCCAATTGGCTATGTTGTGAGGCTGGAGATAGTGGGGAGGTTAAGAAGATGGGGAAGAGGGAGGTAGGAAAGTACCTGGGTATTCAGATCTGGTCACCAAACAGGGCTAAAGCCATGTCAAGCAATGTTTCAATTCTGAATGGTGGTTTTAAACCAGGGCGATACTGAGTATCTTCCACTCTGGAGCCGCAAATATACTACAGGTATATTATTTTTAATTTATTCATTGTAAAATAACACAAATTAATCAAATAAAATTTATTAGGGCACGCCGGGTTGAACCCGCGACCTTCGGATCGGGAGTCCAGAGCCTTACTACTGTACTACGCCGGCCGTCGATTTGCCGGCTTTTGTGTTTCTTCCCTTCTACAACATGAATCACTTCAAGACCCATATTCACACCTTCTCCTCTAAAAACCATTCACACCCCAGAGATGACATAGGCTCCGAGGGAAAACTATTTTCCTCCGGACCTTCTGTGTGAAGTGAAAGTAAAAAAACAATTTAAAAAGCATTTTTTAATTGTGAATACCGCCAAACAGTCCTAATTGCACCCAACCGTCTTGAGCCAGTGAGGCTACATGGGGTGTGTTCTGAGTCTGAAGGTAGTGAGGAGGAGAAGGAGATGGGGAAGAGGAAGCTGGGGAATTACCTAGCCATTTCGATATGAATGGCCAGGAAAAAACACGGCGTGAAAAACATATCAAGCTCCTGTTACAAAATATCTGGAAAATATTGAACAATCGTTACAAAATAAACCTCAAAATTTATTCAAATTCGCAAATAATCTTAATAGTAATGAATCTGGAAATCCGTCTATCATATACTACAATGGTAAAATTGCTGATACACCTCAAGGAATTTCTGACTTATTTGCCGAATGCTTTGGAGAAGGATACGATGCAAACTCATCCAATAACCAAATACCTCAATTCAACTCTAATATTTCTATTGATTTTAACGACCTGGTTATTGATGAAATTGATGTTCAACGTAAAATTACACTATTAGATACTCAGAAATCCGCTGGCCCGGACACCGTACCTGCAATTTATTTTAAGAACTGTGTAACTAACTTAAAAGGCCACCTAACCAATATATTTAATGTATCATTAGCATCAGGTCTTTTCCCACAAAAATGAAGGGTCAGTTTCCTTAGTCCCATCTATAAAAAGGGTGAAAAAACAGATGCTTCTAACTACAGACCTATTTGCATACAATCAGCAATACCTAAATTGTTTGAATATGTATTTCTATCAAAATTTATGTTACAGGTTCATCAAATCATTTCACCTCACCAACATGGATTTATATCCGGTAGATCTACATTTATAAATTTAATTATATACGAAAAATACATATCAGATAATCTAAATTTACGATTGCAAACGGATGCAGTTTACACAGATTTCAGCAAAGCATTTGATAAAGTTTCTCAAAAAATCTTATTAAACAAACTAGAAGTATAAAGGGAAATCTACTAAAATGGCTTAAGACCTATTTGACATCTAGAAAACTATACGTTAAACTATCTAACCATATATCTCACGAAATAGAAGCTTCAAGTGGGGTGCCTCAAGGTTCTCATCTAGGTCCAATTCTTTTTTTGCTATTTATCAATGACATTGTTTCAATATTTGAAGGTATCCAATTCCTATTGTTTGCTGACGACTTGAAAATTTACACTATTATTAGAAATTTAATAGACTGTATTGTTTTGCAAAATAACTTGGATCGATTATATAATTGGTGTAAAAAAAATGATTTATGAACATTCCTAAACAAATGTCAATCTACAAGTTTTTCTCCAAATAAAAATCCAATACACTTTCAATATCATATTAACAATGTGAATCTTTCTATAGTAACATTAATTAAAGATCTGGGTGTCGTTTTCGATAACAAGATGACATTCGTCCCCCACATTGATGCAATCACAAATAAAGCATTTAAATGCCTCGGACTCGTATTAAGATTGTCCAAAGATCTAATATATATGTATATATAAAGAACTGTGGTAGAGAATCTACATTCATCGATCCAACAAGATACTCCCAACTCCAATCATGATGGACAATTTAAACTACAAACCATCTCATGTGATAAGACAATTAAAATAATACAATCATTAAAGAATAGCTCAGCTGCAGGTACTGACAACATAGACGCTAAAACCATTAAAACTCTAAGTGACCAACTTCTCAATCCACTTACACACATGATAAACCGTAGCCTAAAAGAAGGTATTTTCCCTAGATGCTTAAAAAATGGACTAGTAATTCCTATATATAAGTCAGGGCCTAAAAATGACATCAACAACTACAGACCTATCACTCTTCTAAATACTTTGTCAAAAATTCTGGAAAAAGCTATCAAAGAACAGCTCTACCACTACCTAGAAATAAACCATCTACTCTCGAAGAACCAGTATGGCTTTAGAAAGAACAGAAATACACAACACGCTGTAACCTCAGTTACAGACTTTATTAAATCTAACCTTGACTCAAAGAAAAAAGTAATTTAATATACCTAGACTTATGTAAAGCCTTCGATACAATATCTCACTATACTTTTTAAGAAACTTATTAAACTCGGCATTACTGGAAATGAACTAAACTTACTGAAAAGTTTTATGTCAGAGAGAACTCAACAAGTCATTATCAACAACGTGAAAAGCAAACCCCTTCCGATCAGTTACGGAGTGCCCCAGGGTAGTGTTCTAGGTCCCCTAATGATTCTTATCTACATCAATGATATCTGTGAACTAATTACAGAAGGCATCATTGCGATATTCGCTGATGCGACCGTAATACTTTGTCAAGCTGACTCATGGATCATGGCATTCCTTAAAGCTGAGAAAAGTCTTGCTGTCATCAAACAATGGCTCAATGAAAACAAACAAACTAACTCTCAATTTAAAAAAAAAACTAAATTCATAACACATAGTATAACTCAAAGAAGTCAACCTCCTCCAACTTTCCGCTCTGAAATTACACGACTGCTCCCAACCTTTCTCAACATGCAATTGCGAAATCATAGAAAATGTCAAACAAATAAAATATCTAGGCGTCATATTTGACGAAAACCTACGCTGGAATGACCACATTAACTTAATTACAACCAAGCTTAAAAAAATCATGTACCTCTTAAATAATATAAAAAATATCTTCCCACACACAATACTAAGATCTATTTACTTTGCTCTTTCCCAATCTTTAATCATGTATGGCAGAGGCGGCTCTAGAGATGCATAGGTGGAAGGTCAAAAGAAAAATATTAATCCGAGTTAATATTAACAGAGCTAATTTTTTTTATTTATTTATTTTTTTTTTTTAATTTATTTATAACATATAATATCATTCACAATTATAACAACATTTCATTACATATCATTCATCAATTTTAGTTACCCAATTAGTAAAGAAATATTCTCGAGTCTAACTGGGGAGCTAGTCTATGTACTTATGTTATACATTTAGAACTGCTTATAGGTAATATGTATAGTTACAAAATGGAAGTAAAATACGTTCAAAAATACTGTAAGATATTACAAAATATTGTACAATAAGAAAAATACATATATTATAGCAATGGAATATCAACAAAATGTTAGCAACAGAATACGGAATATATCTGAAAATCATCGATAAAAAATAAGTCAATCTGTTGCTTATCTGTAAAAATACAACGAGAGTTTTTTTTTAAATTTAAAATAGTTTTTTTCACTTTTTATTGTATCGGGTAAATCGTTAAATAGTTTTGGGCCTACATATTCATAATGGTGTTGGGCAGCTGTCGTGTTGCATCTAGGTACATATATGTTCCCAGATGTTCTAGGTCTTTTACTTCGTGTTGAGGGCACTTCAGATTCTTTAAAAACTGTTAAAATTGCATTTTTTTCAAATAGTTTTGTAACCGACAGGACTTTAAATTTTTCAAAAAGTTCCTTGGTTGGAAAAATTCTTGGTTTTTTAATAATAACTTTCATGATCATATTTTGTGTTGTTACTATCGGATACAGGTTATTCTTATATATGCTTCCCCAGGCGATTATGCCGTACTGCAAAACTGACTGTACAAGCGCAAAGTAAACTATTTTAATATTTGAAAGATTTAGGATATTTCTTAATCGTATAAAAATGTAAGTAAGTTTTCTAATTCTTTTGACACAGTTTTCAACGTGTTTCTTAAATTTCATGTTGCTTTCTATAGTGATCCCTAGATATTTTACATCTGAGGTTTTCTTCAGGATTTTACAATTATCGTTACATTCTCCTCCTCTACACGATCGACTATGTACTATCACTCTAATATTGAAATCAGTGACAGGATCATTAAGGTAAAAAGGTATATATGAAGTTTTTTCTACATTAAGACTAAGTAAGTTATCATCAAACCATTTCTTCAATATGACAATGTCAGCATTCGCAACTATATTCACTTCAGACCATGTTATTCCTTCGATTATAATGACTGTGTCATCCGCATATGAGATGACACTTCCATTAAGAGGGAGAGTGAACATGTCATTGACATATATAATGAAAAGTATAGGCCCGATTACTGTGCCTTGTGGAATTCCATATTCAGAAGACAAGGGTTCACTTAATGAATTATTTAGTTTGACGTACTGTTCTCTATTTTTTAAGTAACTCTGGAACCAAGATAAAGCTTTGTCTTCAAGTCCAATTTTTTCTAGCTTACTGATCAGTCTAGAATGCGATACACTATCAAACGCCTTTTTTAGGTCGATAAATATACCCAGACATTTTCGACGTCGATCCGAATTCCCCATAACTAGTGAAGTCAATTTTGCAATGGCATCATGTGTTCCTAGATTTGGTCTAAATCCATATTGGTTTGAGTGCAGAATTTTATTTTCTTCTAGAAATAGGAATAGTCTTTTTTTTACGATTTTTTCAATTATTTTAGAAATGTTAGATGGCAAAGATATAGGCCGGTAGTTAGTCATTTCCTCTTGGTTGCCAGATTTAAAAATAGGACTAATAACAGTTTTTTTGTAATTATTTGGAAATCTTCCAACTGAAAAACTTAAATTAATAATATGTACGAGAGGTATTTTAAGAAAATCTTTAAGATTTTTTATGGTTTCTACTGTTATTCCATCGTATCCAGGCGATGAGCCACCTCTCAGTGAACTAATTATATTTACAACTTCCGGTTCCGAGGTGGGTTCTAGAAATTGCATTTTATTTGTTTCTATTAAATTTCTCTCAAAAGCCTCAGTGGTTTTGCTAGCAGCTAAAGGGTTAATTTGTTGTGCTAATTTTTTTCCAACATTTGCAAAAAAATCATTAAATAAGTTCGCACATTGGGTCGGCTCATCTTTTACGTCTATAGAATTACCGTTATACGTCAGTCTATGTATTTTCGACCCTTTCCGTTTCTTATCAATAATTTCATTAATTGTCGACCACATTTTTTTTTTATCATATTCTACTTGTGACATTTTTATTTTATAATACTGTTCTTTAGTATTCCTAATTAAATTTGTAAGCATATTTCGATATTTGACAAAGGTATTTTTTAATATATAATTGAAAGGATTCTTTTTACAAAGTATGAATAATCGTTGTTTCTCTCGTACCGATTTCACTAATCCAGGACTAATCCACGGTTTTATTGGGCGGTATTTAGATGCTAACTTATATAACTTGGTGACGGTGCACGCCTCTTGTTAAAATTTCCTCAAAGAGGCGAGAGCTCTCTAAAACATCCTGGCTATCTAATATAAAATCCCAGGATTCCTTAGAGATTTCTTCCCGAAGAAGCTCTTTATTTAACACTAGTTTAACATTTTCTCTATTTTGTAATTGATTAGTACACGTTATTGTATTATAATATAAAAAGCACATATAATGGTCAGTTATACCGGTTTTATATACGATAGACTGAAATCTCTCAGTATTATTACTATTTACCCACATATGGTCAATACAGGAAGGTTTCTGACCGGTGACGTCACGAGTAAAATTATTAATACACGATTTAAAATTCATTTCAGTTAGCATGTTTATATATTCATCCTTTAGATGAGATCGATGATTTCCAGATATATCCACGTTAATATCACCAACCAAAAACGTAAAGAAATCGCGTGTTTTACAAAGAATTTCATTTAATTGACAAATATTGCAATTAAATTGATTGTCAGTTTATTTACACATAATACAACACGTAAACAGTTTACCTTGTCAATAGCAACTTCCTCAATATTCCGTACTATAAATGTATTTCTAATGAATAATAATATTCCGGAATTTTTATTGATTTCGAGTGTTGTCGCAATGCACCTGTAGTTCGGAATATCGAAGTGGATATTGTTATTGGAGTGACATTCGGTTAACACTATAACTCCCGGCTTTTTTTTTAATTAATTTATTATTAATCAGTATAGGGTTAGAATTTAAAAAAAAAATCTTTTTCTATTTAGTGTTTTAAATTATTAACTCCAATCTAGGTCTACTGTTTACCATTTGAGTAAAGAAGTAAAAAATGAAAACAGAAGTAAACATTCCTTTTATTGCACTGATCCACTCACAAATTATAACTTTTCATATTGAAATATTGTTTAAGCTCTTTATTTTTATCTCTTGTAAAAGAACATCTCTCAAGATTCAACGAATTTTTCTCTAGTTTTGTCAGTACAGAATTTGACAGTTTAAATTATTCCAAGCAAACTACGTCAACAATGATAAACACGCTTTCGCGAACTAATTATGAACTAATATATTCAAGATGGCTTTTGTTTATCACACTAAATATTTTCGACTGACATTTTTTGACATCTCACTCTAATATCTATAGATCTAGGTATCTCTGTTCCACCGCGGTCATGACCTTGCTGTCCCTTGAAAATATAATTTGTACAATACCAAGCATACCCCAGATATGATAGAGTTTATCTCCTTTGTCTTTATAGCAAAGAAAGGGAAAAGAGATATTTTTCGGTCAAAACGGCGAGTGACCCCACGATTGATGTATGTAATAGCTTCATATTTGGCCGCTAGATGGCAATGGAACCCGCTTTTACGATACGAATCTGCACGAATATTAGATAAATTTAAAATCGGGTACCTAATTCGTTAAGTTACTAAATTCATAATATTGCTGCATATTTTTGGGGGGTTTTCGACCAATAGACCCTATGGAACAGCCGCCACAAGGAAGTGCAAGTAATATTTCTCTAGATCCTCTAGAAAAAGCACAAAAGGCAACTATCAAACTAATTCTTCAAGTAGCATATGATACAGACTCTGAAAAAATTTACAAGATGCTCGATGTACCGTCAATCAGACAACTCTATGCTAAATCGTCTATTCTTCACCTCTTCAAATTCAAACTACATATCCCTTTACTTTCTCAGTCCTCAATAACAGGCCGGTCTTCAACAAACCTAACACTTAACATCCCGCTAAAGCACACGACCCACGGACAAAGATCCTTTAACTACTATTCCATTAAACTGTATAACTGCATGCCACCTTCTTTGAAACAATCTGCTGAAAATTCACCAACAAATAAACTAAAAAAACAGACCACAGACTGAATAAAAACTAAAGGAACACTATTTTTCCAAAACCTATTTACTCCAAACCAAACATAATAATTAACTAACAGCCTTACTAAAAAAAAAACACTCCGCGGCCGTTAAACGGCGTTTAATAATCAATAATAATAATAATCCGCTAGGTGGTATGATTGATGCGCCTGCGCATTGCGGAAAATATAACCGCGTATGCTAACTCTACGGAAAAAAGTCCGTCGCGAATGTCTGTCTGATTAATATGATCTTTTAGTTAATGATTTCAATCTTTATGACTAATTCGCACTTATATTCATGTATTCAATATATTTGCTATTAATTTGTATTGTTTTTTGTTAGTTTAAGTCAAATTGTGGCACTAAAATCGTGTGTTCTAAATTAAACTGTCAGAAAATGGTTCATAGGTTATGTTCAGAAATAATTTGCATTTTAAGATCTTTATTTTATTATAAATTCTTGAAAGTGATGTTTTTTGGTGACTAAAATGTCTAATACATATTTTAGTAAACTTATCAAAGAAATTAATATCTTAAAATGTGCAAGCAATGTATTCAAACGTGAGTTTTTTTATTGTAAATTTTTGGAAATGAAAAGCGAATTTCAAGATTTTTTTATTGTTTGAAGGAGTAAAAAGTGAGGTGACAGATTTATTTTAAAATCATTAAATAAAAGGACTGTGTTTTTTGAATTTTTAATTTTTCCAAATATTTCAATGTTTTAATAGAAAGTGTTTGGGGTAAGTGAGTTTTTTTTTTCGACTTGATGTTTGAAGCTTAAAATACTACAGTTTTTAAACATTTAAGTATATTTTAGATATGAAAATCTTAAAGGTAATTAAATTTTGGTTCTAAAATGGTATTTGTTTTTACGACATCTCAAAAAATAATAAATATATAGGACCTTAAAAAAAAAATTCGAAATTCGTTGAAAATTACAAATGGAACAAATATATACAACAGATAAACTACCCTCCTTGGCCGTGTAAGCAATGTACATATCTTTCCATTAACAATTTTTTGTCAGTTCTTAATTAGTAAGGATTCTTCATACATGGTTGTTTGACCATTGTACAAATTTTTCAGAAAGTTTATTAGTAAGGCTGGTAAAATGGCGACGTTGTCAGATCAAAACCATTTATTTTGTTTAGTAAGAATTTGAAAAACGAAATGTACAGACTTTACACAACGTGCTACAGAAACACCGTTTAACGGCCGCGGAGTGTTTTTTTTTAGTAAGGCTGTTAGTATTTAAACTATACAGCTAAATCTACAAAATAGATTAATATAAGCATAACTATTTGGAAATATTTTAAAAATATTCGCACTAATATCATCTACTTTGGTTTTGTTTATTCTCTTTTCGACTTAACTGCTCTTTAAGTTCACTTCATGTATATTCTTTATTTTTTCTTTTCACTACATTATACCTACGTATCATTATTATGTTTAACACTTGTCTACACCTGTAAATCTTGTACAATGTATCTGCACTATTTTCACTATAATGTATTACTTGCGTCTTTAGAATATTATGATGCTTAACTTACCTCAACTTACTACATTGTGTCTGTATAATATTATGATGACTATCTCAAAACAGCTACCTACACCTACTATATGTACAATACAGCCACCGTGGGTGGAACAACGGAGTCTTCCTTGAGAGTCTCAAGGGGGATACTGTGCTATCACTTATGACGGCATAATAATACATGCGAACGCCTCAGCACAGGTTCTCCTAGTGAGGTGCTCACAAAACATAACCACATTAGTTTTAACCATTTACATACAGTTGCCGAACATACTTCACTCTATTACCTACTATGTTTTATATTAAGGATATTTTTTGTTTTACTTTCACCTATTGTATTTATAAACTGTATGTAAGAGTATAGAAATGAATAAATAAATAAATATTAACACACTCAAAACGCTGTACATAACACTAGTCAGAAGCATTCTTGAATATAATTCATCTCTCTGGTCGCCTTTGTATAATATACATTCACATAAAATTGAAAGAATACAGCGTAGATTTTTAAGGCATATAAATTATAAATTATGCATTCCAATAGAAAATTTAAACTACAATTATTTAATGCAATTACTTAAACTACCCGAAATATCACAGCGAAGAAAAATCTGTGATGTTTTTTATTATTTAAAATCATAAGCGGATATTTGGATAGCCCTGAACTAGTGAATATGATAAATTATCAAGTACCCAATAATTACAACACTAGACTCCATGCTCCATTTAATATAGTCGCTTCTCGCACAAATTTTATGTTCAACTCTTGTCTTCAGAGATTGCATCGTGTGGGGAATGATACCTGCTCCGTAGACATATTTTTTTATAAAAACCTCGCTTCATTTAAAAAGTGTATCTGTATGCAAATAATATGCTACAATCCTTAATGCTGTTATTATGTTATTGTAATTTCAGGTCTTATTATTTAACTTACTATACATTTTTTGTTTTTCTCATTTTTTTATATTTTTTCTTTTTAATTAACTTATTATTCAACTAATTTTCGGGATGTAGCTGTAGGATGAAGATTAATTGCCCTGATGTCTCTCATGGCATTAGAAGAAGATGAAGAAAAGTAAAATAATTTGTAATACTATACCGATGAGTTTTTATCTCTGCGCCCTTTGCCGCTCAGTGTATATGACTCTCTGGGGGCGGGGGTGATAGAGTCCTCCAGAGGGCGCTCCGTCCCCAGCACCGTTGGGGGCACCTTAAGGGAGGCATGGCAGTTCACACAGCGCGAGGTGCTCAGCTCTCGGTCTAAGTATGCAGAGTCCTGCTACAACAAGCACACATATTTACATGCATATTTAAAGAGTAATAATTACTCAAAAGTAGGTATACACAACTGTTTAGTGTTGAAATAACTTTAGGACTAATGTCCTAAATCCATTTTACCCATGTTCCTTTCCAAATATTCCTTCCTTCTGATTCCCCTCCTTTCACATCAAGGCCCTTACCTAAGAAGCAAAAGAAGATGAATAAAAAACTCTTGAAAAAATAACATATTTGCACCTCGTTGTTTTTTTAAATAAAAACGTTCAGTTGTTATGGTTTGAAAATTCTGTCGGGCTTGTACAAGCATTTCACAAATAACAATCATATAAATATTATGATATTCGTGATAGTGATAACCATCGGGTCATTTAACAATATGGAAAGTGACCGTGAATGAAGAGCTGGGATCTGCAACCCTCATCATAATTAGTTTTACAGTCCACACGGTATCGTTGGACACTTAACAACAACTCTACTGTATTTTTTGTATTTCTTGGGCATTAACTATGTAACAATTTCTAGACATTTTGTTTTGAAGAGTTTTAATTTTCAATGTACTATCGTTACTTAAAAATTAAAATTTAAGTAACGATAGTACATTGAAAATTAAAACTCTTCAAAACAAAAAACTCTACTGTATTTTGTCAGAGGGTCAAAATATTTCCATTTACGATACGAGTGTACCACCCCAGCCAGGAGCAATCCTGTCCCGGTGAGACCGGTACACCAGGGGGCACTGATTTGTTAGGACTGGAACAAGTGCTCTAAGGAAGGGAGGGAGGTTGGAGTTTAATCGACCGGTATACATGGTAACCTAATAAGCCAATATTCGAATGTAGGATGGGCAAGAATAAAGGAATGTATTGAGCGTGATGATTTCTTTTTCTCTTCTCAGCTCTTTTTGGATCTTTCCACCACTCCTTGGCTCGTCTTGCCTCTTCTTGAACCTTCTCTTCTATTCTTGAGTCTCTTCTCGTCTCTTCTTGCTTCTTCTTGTCTCTTCATACCTCTCCTTGGCTCTCTCTCTCTGTCTCTTCTTGCCTATCTTCTTGGCTTTTCTTGCGTCTCCTCGTCTCGTCTCTCCTTGTCCTCTTCTTGGATCTTCTCACCTCTTCACTCTTCGTGGCTTTTCTTGTCACTTCTTCTCTTTTCTGGGCTCTTATCGTCTCTTCTTGGCTCTTCTTGTTTCTACTTGATTTTCCTTACTTTTTCTTGGACTAACTAATCCTCCCGCAGATGGAACATAACACCATATACCGTCTCACTTTTTTTTCCAGTTTAAACGGCTTCTGACATCATCCGTTTTTTTTTTCCTGGATCTTCTAGTTTCCGTTTTAATCTAAATAAAATTTTATTTAATTAAAGCCTTAGCCATACACTAGCCATACACAAAGTCCGTGTACGAATAAAGGACATTCATGTTAATAAAAATAAATAAAAACCGACTGAAAAAAAAATAAAAAAAACACTTCTCTGAGTAGAACGCTAATAAGAGTACATGTGCTAATAAAATGTAATTATTTATTTATTTATTTATTGAATCTATATAATAAGGTTTACATTTTTTTTTTGGCCTTGCCTGTCTCACTAGGAACTCCTGTGTCGAGACAGACTAGTTTACAAATATTTTCTAATTATAATATGAAGTACATTTTTCAATAAAGCAAAAATATTTGACAAAATTTTCAGGTTGGTAGGTAGTGGTAACAATAATGAGATATACGATTATATTTGGGTGAGGTGACTAATTATTGCACGACCTTTTTCGATGATCCATTGTTTGATCAGGATTTTGTATTTTTTAATATTATTCGATTGTCTTGTTTTGTCAGGTAGGTTATTGTATATTTTAGACGCAATGTATTTGAAATTTCTTTGACCAAATGTTGTGTTTGTTTTAGGTATTTGTATGAGTTCTTTGGTTTTGTGCCGCGTGTTTACAATATTTTGGGTATTTTTATAAAATGTATGTGTTTTATTTTTAAACAGATGAGTTAAGATAGTTTTTGTGTATATTTGTCGAATATCTAATACATTGAATTTGTTGAATATATCTACAGTACTTGTTATTATGGGAACTTTAAGAATAACTTTCATAATTAATTTTTGTGCCTTCGATAATGAATCTATAGCTGATAGTGTTGCACCTCCCCATGCGATTATTCCATATTCAATGATTGATTGACAAAGAGAGGATATTAATATAGGTATTGGGTGTGGGTATGCACAATGTGTGCGCTAAAAGGTGGCTGTTGCTGCTTTTCGACGTTATCTGTCAATGGTCAATGTTTCTTGGTACATATCAACAATCTGTGTCCCCAAACAATAATCAAGATTCTCAGATGCCTACCTATTCGGGCATTAAATCAAGAACTGAAGTGTTCTGTAGAGAGGTCATATCTGAGAAAATCATATAAAATCATATAAAATCATATAAAATCATATAAAATCATATCCCATGCACTTTTTTATGCTCCGAAAGTGAGGACTTCTACATATCAGAACGCGCCAATAAACAGAGCGACTCAACTGCTTAACGATTCTGCATTGACCATCGACATTTTCAATGTCACTTACAGACAGTTCAGCAACTATCTTTTAGCAAATGTCACTAAGTAGTAAAACTGCCCTTGTGTACTTTGTAATCTATAATCTTCTCTATGATATATATTGGTGTATAACTGTTTTATAGAGAACATGAAAAAATAAATAAATAAATAAATAAATAAATAAAACGGTAATATTCTACTGAAATATAAACAAATGATTATTTAAATAGATAAATTGAAAAGATGTTTGAGTTTTATCGTCTTCTTTGTGGTTTTTATAGGCGACGAAAACTTAATGAAATAAACCATAAATTGTTTTTTATGAAGTTCACTCAAACTCAAACACTTGAGATGTCGTGACGGGTCAGTTTTGGACTGTGTTATCAACAATTCAAACAAAGAGATTTGATATTTTTAAAACACAAACTTTAAAACTTCTTTTCCAAGAGAGATAATTTTATTTCGAGAATTGGAGCAGATTGCGGCAATTTTTACACGTTTACATGACAAATTTCAGATTTGCAATGCAATAAAATATAAACAAATGGAATATTTCTGAATGTATCCGAAAAATAAAAACAGTTCTGGAAAGGTGATGAAATGCGCTTTGAAATTTTATAATTAGCATAGAATACATAGAATTTTATTCAATAAAATCGACTGTACCGAACTCCTATCTCTAATTAATTTTAACATATTTCTGAGACTTATATATAACTTATAAATATGTATTAGGAAGAAGAAGTGATGAGAAAATGTAACCTTGTATTTGGCAGGAAGCATATTGGATATCCCCGGCATCCTGGCTTCCAATTCTTTGATGGTCTTTACGCAGGACATGCACCAGGACTGGCTGAACTTCAGAGACTCTCCGGCTGTCATGTCTCCAACGCTGAAATACACATTACATATTGGTCACTGGTTGTTTACTCCAGAATGCGATATTGACAATTTCAGATAATTTTTTATTTTTTCCCTGAATTCATCGTTTGAGATCTGTTCAAAATATTATTATGTTTGCACATTTTTTGTCGGAACCGTTAGCTCTGACTTTGAGAGTTGTTAAGTATTTTATAATAGCCCTGGTATCATATATATTATTACTGACCCCACTCGATTTTGGACTTACACGAACGATAAACATAGCGGCTTTGACAAACTAAATCACATGAATTTTAACGAAAATCAATATAACGGATATTCTGAAATAGCAGCAGGCTTCGCAAAATATTTTGAATCAGTATTTAGCGACAATATTCCCAAACTTGATATTTCCACTATAGCTTCTTCGTCAACAAAGCTTTACCTATACAAATTCACGAAATTAGCGATGACGATATTGTTGCCGCTTTTCACAAGCTAAAACCTAAATACTCTGTCGGACCAGATTTTATACCACCCATCACACTAAAAAAATATTCAAATTATTTTATTCAACCTCTAAAGCACATTTTTAACCTTTCACTTCGTAATAGTATCTTTCAGAATCTTTCCTGAAAAATGGAAACTAACGAAAGTCACACCTATCCACAAAAAGGCGAAAAGTCGGCAATCGATAATTATAGACCTGTAGCTGTCTTATCAGCAGCCGCAAAACTCTTGGAAACCATAATTTACTCACAAATATATAATCAAACAAAACATACACTCAAAGAGAAACAGCACGGATTTCGCCCTACTCTATGATCCTCAACAAACCTAATGAATCTCACTACATATATCAATAAATCTTGTACATGTCGATGTGATTTATACAGACTTCGGGAAAGCATTTGACAAAGTCAACTATGATATTTTATTAAAAAAATTGAGTGACATCAGATTCTCTCAGAATTTTCTCGCTTTTGTAGCTAGCTACTTACTCAAACGTCGTCATTATGTCAGTTACGGACATCAATTTTCTCACGAATACAAAACCAACTCCGGGATTCCCCAGGGATTGAATTTAGGACCGCTCCTCTTTCTTTTATTCATTAATGATATAGGCAAGACCATTAACCGTTCAAAATATCTCCTCTTCGCTGATGATATCAAACTTTTCAGAGCTATTAAAAGTTACATCGATTCCATTCTTCTGCAGAATGATCTTGATTCTCTTGTCAAATGGTCGGAACTGAACAAATTACCCTTCAGCATCCAGAAGTGCAATGTCGTTACATTTACAAGATCCAAAGATACATTCCTATTCCCCTACCAGATTAATAAAAATATATTAACACGCAAAAATGAGATTAGAGACCTTGGCGTGATTTTTGAAGCAAATCTCTCATTCAAATCCCACATATTTGACATTGTCTCCCGCGCCAACAAAATGCTTGGATTTGTTCTTCGTAATGCGAGATCATTTACTAATGGAATTGCAATACTTCGAACATATGAAGCACTTGTTCATAGCATCCTGGAATATAGCTCCATTATTTGGGCCCCTTCTAAACAAAACTATATCCTAGAAATAGAAAAAGTACAAAAAAGATTTTTGCGTTACCTGTATATGAGGGAATATACGTACTAACCATTCCTGTATCCATCCTTGTTCTTAACAGGGATGCTCGATTTCAACACCTTAGAAGCCCACAGAAAAATATTGTTAGGTAAACACTTTTTTTAAACTAATCTCTGGTATCATGGCCTATGTTAAATGAGGTTAATTTTTATGTCCCTAACGAGTATACTCGTGGGAGATCCCATGCACTTTTTTATGCTCCGAAAATGAGGACTTTTGCCTATCAGAACGCGCCAATAAACAGAGCGACGATTCTGCATTGACCATCGACATTTTCAATGTCACTTACAGACAGTTCAGCAACTATCTTTTAGCACATGTCACACAGTAGTAAAACTGCCCTTGTGTACTTTGTAATTTATAATCTTCTCCATGATATATTTGTGTATAACTGTTTTATGGAGAACATGAGAAAATAAATAAATAAATATAGAGACATTGCCTTGAATTTTGAAAATAATATTATAACAAAGTGTTTTGTCCTAAGTAATTGTACATTTTTTATTATAGCTTGCAAGACATCCATTGCCGGCGTTTACGAGCCTAATGGAAGGGTGCACATTAGTAACACTGATCATAAAACAGTTTTGTAAATACTTTGTGTTATAAAAAGAAATGCAATTTCAAAAGTCTGTTAAAATTTAAAATCTATAGTCTGCTGATGGTTTATTATTTGGTTTTATTATTTGTCACTGCATTGCGAGCGGGGTTCATCGTCGGCTTTTATGACATAACGGGCAGTTTAAGATTTTTTGAAATTAGGGTTAAGTACCTACCGACAGAACAAAATATTTTTTATTCCTTTTTCTATTTGGATTTAGTTTTAAGAAGCATATTTTTGAAGCGATCATTTGGCCGACCTTTTATTTTATTTTTTTGTTACTTTTAATTCTGTGCATACTGCCTACTTTCCAATTGTATTGTATGTTTTAGCTATGAAATTAGATACTTATAGTTTTTTGAGGTAGTATTAAATTTGGACTCTGACTGATAGGTACATGAGTACCTAGGGCAGTTGGAGTGAGTATTGAATAAAGCCCGACTGGGAAGTACATGCGTACTTACTGCACTTGGGTATTGAGTGTTGAGTATTAAGATATAGAGGTATGAACTGATAGATACATGAGTACCTAAAGACATTAGACCTCTTTTCTTTGATCAGTTTGGTGATCGTGTGGATCACAACCAAAGGGAAACTAGACCCTTTGGATTAGTTTGCTGTATTAAAATAAATTGTTTAAGAAGAATAGAAGTGTTTGTTATTCTGCTGTCATCCATTTGCTGCCTCGTGTTCTCGTACCAAGATAGTCAGAACACTGGTATTATTACGGTCTACAAAGAACTTGAAAAAGAATCAACAAAACCAAAGTCATGTTCTCCCATAAATTGCGCTTAACATTTTAGCAACATTTAAGATAAACATTGCAAAAAGGCCACCAAACTAAAAGCCAAGCTAGGTATATCTTTTCGAGATAATAAGATGAATTTATTTAGCCAACCATCATGTCTATTCGCCGATGGACCGCCAAACAACTCGGTCTTGGCACAGACCCCTTGCTTCAGTCACATTCATACATCGTCTCATACATACACTTCTGTTATTCTGACTCTTGACCAGAGGCGGCTCTAGGGGACCAGAAGTGGAAGTTCAATTAAAAAAAATTGTACAACTAAAATTTACTCGATAGTGTGATATAAGTTCATATTATCAATATTCATTTCATTGTACCTCACGAATTTGAGAGTCAAACTACAGAAATTGCAAACCTCTCAGGCCTCGACAGTATTTTTTCAGAGGGTCGAAATATTTCCATTTTGCGATTATATCCAAATAAATTGAATATTTCTGAATGTATCCAAAAACTAAAAACTGTTTTAGAAAAATAATGATATGCGCTTTCAAATTTTATAATTCTAAATAAACATATAGTTTTTGAAATATAAAAATTTTGCATGCAAATAAAAAAGTTTTTAAAATTACTCACCTAACGTTTTTTCTAATTAAAATTACTGATAATGAAAAAAAATATAAACACATACATATTTTATTAGATAAATGTATTACAAACGTTATCTATACCTCACTTTTATATCGTTTCATGTAAAAATAATAAATTAAAAATTCTCAAGGATTCTAATGTTTTTTTTCAGAAACTCAGACACTTTGGATTCATAAAAGTGTACATTTTATTTATTTTGCGGTTAACTTTTACATTTGAATGTAAAGAATGATATTTTATCTTTCTAATGCCGTTTAGATCATATTTCTAAACATGATAGTAAGGGAGACTCACCGATTTCCATGAGACCAATTTCAGTTGTCCCAAAGAATGGATCGACGGGTAGTAAATTATTTCATCCGACAGGCGTGCAATATGCAAATTCAACCTACGTTTATCAAACCATCTCTTTCAAACGCATATTATTTATTCATAATGCTGTCTCCCTCACGACAATGACCGAAGCTGCCTTCAGAATGCGAAAGCATTTTTTATTGGGGGAAATAGTACCATTTCGTTTATTGTATGGCGCATAAAGAGACAGAAGATATGCCATCAGGACATATCATAAATTGACCTAGCCTAGTTATTAAATAAATATTTTAAGAATTTGGGTCTAGGAAAAGAAATAGATTACTCGAAGTACTAATCCTATGCAGACGAAGTCGCGGGCAGAAGCTAGTAATCTATAATTAAATAAGATAAATGTCAGATTTTCGGTAATAAGATTGGAAATTTGTTTTAATATAACAGATCTGAGTACTTGAGTAGACCGCCCACCCTGATAATTTCGTGGCTATTAAAAAAAAAGTTTCAAGTTTAGAATTTGCGCTGAACATTATTTTGCATGTTACATATATCGACAGAAAAATACGTTTCTTGTTCGATGCGCACGATTTTCAAAAGCGAGTCATTTAATTAGCGATAACTAAGATAAGTCGAGTTCTTATTACCCGTACCAGGAAGTTTCTGACAATTATTAATGAAACGCATTATCCACGCAACAACGCGTTGCAATTTATTAAATGAAGAATATTTACTAACAATCGGTAAAATTTGAGATGATACAAACGTTTTAAGGTTGGCAGTTTTGATTTCTGGTATTTCTTCGATAGATTGATTGGACACAGCTGAACACGGCCAGTGTGCAATTGGTTGACGAAGCCACTACGGTCCCATAAACCACAATGGGTGTGAAATAATGTCTGCTGGGAAAAGACCCCTTGAACCACAATCGGCGCAATTTTTCTCTGAGGCAACATGTTTCCAAATAGCATTTGGTGTATTTTCCAGTATTTTGACAACCCGATTAGCGACAAATGTTTTCAACAAATATGGCAGAGTTTTTAGCCAAGCTAATACGATAGTCGAATCTGTGAATAGAAAAACGTTTTCTATTTGTTCAGCTAATTTTACAGATGACTTAATATTCTTTACAAGTTTTGTGATGAGTACGGCCCCGCTATTCTAATCGTGGAATGGACAAGGTTTTCAAAGGAGCGACCTTAGATTTCCCCATTAAAATGTGAATGGTATTGTCACTACACTCTACAATAAATACACCACTGCAGCATTATGCAACTGTGAGGCGTCACAGAATCCTACGAGAAACAGACGGCTTGCTTATTTATTTTTTTGGAACATTTACAGAATATTAACATAAAAAATTATAGAATAAGCTCTGTTGAGAGCGTAGGCGGTAATATTCCACTTAAAAATGTTCACAGCATGCACAGTCTAAGAATTGTATTTAGTGCTCACCGTGTTATAATATCTAGGGATATTTAATGTTCGTAGTAATGAAAGCTGAGTTACAAATTTACTCCACGTATTATGAATATGTGGTGGAACTTCACAATCGTCCCAATCAACACTCAACTTCCATAATTCCTGAAGTAGACATTTTGCGAAAAATGTCACTGGGGTAATGATCCCAAGTGGATCGAATAAACGAGCTATTGTTGAAAAAATAGTTATTTTTGTGCATATCTTGTTGCGAGGTGTATTGACTTTGTAAGAGGTGTATTGACTTTGTAATTACTAAAATTATCAGTCATCGGACTCCACTGAATGCCTAATATTTTCACGTTATCGAATGAATGATCATTTTGCTGATTTTGATGAACCCTGATCCAAAAGTGAGAGTGTGTTAGATTGCCATTTACTAAGTTCTAGTTTCCCAAGATTCAACAATGCAATGATATCTTGTTTGAGTTTGAGTGCCGTGCTAATCGTTTCTGTCCCTGTTACCAAATCATCTACATAAAAATCATCGCATAGAGCCTTGGCGGCGTCAGGATATTTCGATCCTTCATCTTGTGCTAGCTGACGCTGAAGGGTGCGTATTGCCAAGAACGGTGAGCTAGACAACCCATAAGTTATAGTGTAAAAACGCTCCACAAAATATTTTGAAATTTACGCTGAGATGGAATAATCAATATTTGTCTATACATCTTACATTATCAGCTGTAAATACATATTTATGAAAACGAAAAAATAAAATCGTACGTCGAATTTCAGTTTGTAATTTTGGACTGTTCAATAAGAGGTCATTGAGAGATAAATTTTGAGGTTGGGTTTTTGCTGACCCATCAAATACTACCCGCCACTTTGTTGTTTTGCTGTCCGGATTCAAAACACAATAATGAGGTAAATAGAATGCATCTAAGTTCCGAGGCACCCGTTTCACATGTCCCAAACTTTCATATTCTTTTATAAATTTTCCGTAATTAATTGCTAATATGGGATCCCTCTTAAACCGAACTTCTAGTTTATTCAATCGTGATTCAGCATGTTTGAATGAATTTTGTTGAATTTTGCAAAATTTTCTAAGATTATTGTTCAAAGAATTTGTTCCAACAAACAATGACGAAAGCTTTTGAAATGGGGAATTATGCGCTTATCCCATTATCCTTCTTTAGCCAACGTTTCGGACAACGTTACAGTGTCCATCATCAGGGCAGATGTTTTATTGTAAGTGGTATAGTGTATGCTTCAGTATGTCTAAGCGATATCGTGTTGCCAGCTCTACTCCTCTATGAGCTAGTATTACAATATAAACCAAAAAGTTTTTTTGCGTTTAGCTTTGGTGTGGCCGTCAATTACCGGATACCAAGAACTATTGAGCCTAGCTCCGGCGTCTCTAATAATATTGATGGGATTTTTATGAATCTTCGATTGCCTCCGTAATTAGGCGTGCTCTATGAGTTTTGGGTCTTCCCAGGACTTCAGGAATAAATCCAAAGTAATGGCTGGTTTTAATTAAATGTTTTGATTAAATGCTCGGCGATTGCTGATTTGTCAGGGTGGCCGAGTTTACATGCTCGAAGGTGTTCCGATATCCTTTTGGAGATCGTGCGCTCTGTCTGGCCTACATAGACCTTATCACATCCGAACAGCTGAGTTTATATAGTTTACATAGACCTTATCACATCCAAAGTAATAACTGGTTTTAATTAAATGTTTTGATTAAATGCTCGGCGATTGCTGATTTGTCAGGGTGGCCGAGTTTACATGCTCGAAGGTGTTCCGATATCCTTTTGGAGATCGTGCGCTCTGTCTGGCCTACATAGACCTTATCACATCCGAACAGCTGAGTTTATATAGTTTACATAGACCTTATCACATCCAAAGTAATAACTGGTTTTAATTAAATGTTTTGATTAAATGCTCGGCGATTGCTGATTTGTCAGGGTGGCCGAGTTTACATGCTCGAAGGTGTTCCGATATCCTTTTGGAGATCGTGCGCTCTGTCTGGCCTACATAGACCTTATCACATCCGAACAGCTGAGTTTATATAGTTTACATAGACCTTATCACATCCAAAGTAATAACTGGTTTTAATTAAATGTTTTGATTAAATGCTCGGCGATTGCTGATTTGTCAGGGTGGCCGAGTTTACATGCTCGAAGGTGTTCCGATATCCTTTTGGAGATCGTGCGCTCTGTCTGGCCTACATAGACCTTATCACATCCGAACAGCTGAGTTTATATAGTTTACATAGACCTTATCACATCCAAAGTAATAACTGGTTTTAATTAAATGTTTTGATTAAATGCTCGGCGATTGCTGATTTGTCAGGGTGGCCGAGTTTACATGCTCGAAGGTGTTCCGATATCCTTTTGGAGATCGTGCGCTCTGTCTGGCCTACATAGACCTTATCACATCCGAACAGCTGAGTTTATATAGTTTACATAGACCTTATCACATCCAAAGTAATAACTGGTTTTAATTAAATGTTTTGATTAAATGCTCGGCGATTGCTGATTTGTCAGGGTGGCCGAGTTTACATGCTCGAAGGTGTTCCGATATCCTTTTGGAGATCGTGCGCTCTGTCTGGCCTACATAGACCTTATCACATCCGAACAGCTGAGTTTATATAGTTTACATAGACCTTATCACATCCAAAGTAATAACTGGTTTTAATTAAATGTTTTGATTAAATGCTCGGCGATTGCTGATTTGTCAGGGTGGCCGAGTTTACATGCTCGAAGGTGTTCCGATATCCTTTTGGAGATCGTGCGCTCTGTCTGGCCTACATAGACCTTATCACATCCGAACAGCTGAGTTTATATAGTTTACATAGACCTTATCACATCCAAAGTAATAACTGGTTTTAATTAAATGTTTTGATTAAATGCTCGGCGATTGCTGATTTGTCAGGGTGGCCGAGTTTACATGCTCGAAGGTGTTCCGATATCCTTTTGGAGATCGTGCGCTCTGTCTGGCCTACATAGACCTTATCACATCCGAACAGCTGAGTTTATATAGTTTACATAGACCTTATCACATCCAAAGTAATAAATGGTTTTAATTAAATGTTTTGATTAAATGCTCGGCGATTGCTGATTTGTCAGGGTGGCCGAGTTTACATGCTCGAAGGTGTTCCGATATCCTTTTGGAGATCGTGCGCTCTGTCTGGCCTACATAGACCTTATCACATCCGAACAGCTGAGTTTATATAGTTTACATAGACCTTATCACATCCAAAGTAATAACTGGTTTTAATTAAATGTTTTGATTAAATGCTCGGCGATTGCTGATTTGTCAGGGTGGCCGAGTTTACATGCTCGAAGGTGTTCCGATATCCTTTTGGAGATCGTGCGCTCTGTCTGGCCTACATAGACCTTATCACATCCGAACAGCTGAGTTTATATAGTTTACATAGACCTTATCACATCCAAAGTAATAACTGGTTTTAATTAAATGTTTTGATTAAATGCTCGGCGATTGCTGATTTGTCAGGGTGGCCGAGTTTACATGCTCGAAGGTGTTCCGATATCCTTTTGGAGATCGTGCGCTCTGTCTGGCCTACATAGACCTTATCACATCCGAACAGCTGAGTTTATATAGTTTACATAGACCTTATCACATCCAAAGTAATAACTGGTTTTAATTAAATGTTTTGATTAAATGCTCGGCGATTGCTGATTTGTCAGGGTGGCCGAGTTTACATGCTCGAAGGTGTTCCGATATCCTTTTGGAGATCGTGCGCTCTGTCTGGCCTACATAGACCTTATCACATCCGAACAGCTGAGTTTATATACTCCATCTGTTTCCAGAGGAAACTTAGTCTTTGCAGACCTCAGTAAGTCCTGTATTTTGGTTGTGGTTCCGAAGACAGTTTTGATGCTTTCTTTTCTCAATAGCCTGGCAATTCTGTCTGTCACATTGTGAATACAGGGCAGGAAAGCGCAGCCTTTTAGCTCTTGTTCAGTTCTGTCTTCGTTTGGTGCAGATTTGGCTCTTATGATTTGCCTTGTCTGCCTCCCTGGGTAACCGTTACGCTCTAAGAGTATGGATATTAGAGAGACGGCATGTGAAGTGTGCCCGCGCGCTCCAAGTGTGCCTTTTCGAGAATTTTACTGAAATGGCTGACATTGGTTACTGGTTTTTGGTCGTTTAATACGTTCCGACATTTTTACGATATCAGCCATCTTCCACGGTGACAGCAAATGTCAGCCGTATGGGTAAAATTATCGAAAAGGCACACTTGGAGCGCGCGGGCACACTTCACATGCCGTCTCTCTAATATCCATACTCTTAGGTTACGCTCCAGTGCATCGGTCAGCTTTGTGAGTTCTGCTCCAATTTTAGGTTCTTCACATATTCTGGTCGCTCAAGTCACCTACATATGAAGAAGTCCTCTCTTCTGCGCTGGGTGGTGATGCGAATCAGTGTGTAGATATCGATTTGTGTGCGTTGGCTTTCTATAGACGCTGTTCACTAAGCTACCATCTTCCTTTCGCATCACCTCCACATCCAAAAAAGGCAGGATTTTGTCTTTGTTTTCCAGCTCCATGGTGAACTTAATTTCGCGGTGGAGGGAATTAAGATGATCCAGGAATTCGTGTTTTTCCATTCCATGAGGCCAAATCCGAAGACGACATCGACGTAGCGCCACTACACTTTAGGAATAGCCGAAGCTGTGTCAAGTGTCACTTCTTCAAACTTCTCCATAAAGAAGTTGGCCAGTACTGGCGACAACGGACTCCCTCTGCTTGCTCAAAAAGTTCACCCTGGAATGCAAAGTATCCCGTTTTGAGGCAGTGTTCAAAAAGATTACACATGTCTTCATCATATATCTCCCTGAGCATTATCATGGAGTCTTCCTGTTGCATCCGAAACTGTTTGCTTCAGATGCATTTGGTAAAATGGACTGTAAATAATACGAAACGAAAAACTAAACGAACGAAAAGGTATTTGTTGGAATTGGGTGATAATATGTGTTGGGAACAAAAATGGGAAACAAGGAAAAGGAAACCAATCACTTACCTCTCGGGAACACGACACAAAACTTACAAGTAGGTACAGTTTATTTCACTGAGATACCTCGAGGTATTATTGCCTAACAACACAAACAAGTAAACACGATAGTCTACTTTTAAATGATCTTTTCAGTTAATACACGATTATATTAACAGAACAAAACGAAACTTGCTTCAAAACCTCTTGCTAGATTCCTCTTCCTGTCTCTGTCTTATTCGGAACAAAAGCCCTCCAATTTTCCAATCACTGTTCCAAGTTCAAAATTTCTTTCAGCAAGTGATGTGGTAAGGATGGGTAGAGGTAGGTACTGGGTAAAATGACATCCAGGTAGGAACCATGCATATTATCATTTCAAAACCAAACATTCCCCCCCCCGAGAAGAGATTGAAATCTCTTATCTACAATCGATAGTAAATCACACACTTCCGAATATTGACAAAAAACAAATGTATTTTATGTAACAATCTATAATTAACAAAAACGACAAACAATTATTCAATCTTTGTGCAACAAACATCTTCAACGAAATTAAAAAATCTAAACGTACGTCTACAATAAAGCTAAAATTAATTAATCGAAGAACTATCTTTCATAGCAACCGACACCGCGGTAAATCGAACAAAATACAAGGAGAAAACAAACGAAAATAAAAGCAATGAATAAAATAAAAAATCAAATTACATATAAGTAAATTGTTTCAAAGTGGTAATGGATAAAGTTTAACAATAGGCCGACGAAATGTTCCTTGTGCAGTTTTAACTGTCACAACCCGTACGATTTGATCAGGACCAGGATGACATTCCTCAATACGGCCTAGTGGCCAGTGCATAGATGGATTTTTTCCATCATTTAATAACACCAAATCTCCAACATTAAGATTAGGTGATGACGTTATCCACTTTCCACGTTGTTGAAGGGTATGTAAATATTCCTTTCTCCATCGATTCCAAAATGCCTGAGTTATTTTTTGCAACAACTGCCAACGCGATAACCTATTCATAGGTACTTCAGACCAATCAGGTTCAGGTACCGATGTAAGAGGAGCTCCTATCAAAAAATGACCTGGCGTCAATGCTTCGAGTTCAGATGGATCAGACGACAATTGAGATAATGGACGAGAATTCAAACATGTTATGCATTTACTAATTGGCAACCGAATGACATTTTGAGCGGAAACAATCCAATATTTTGATTGTAAGATTGACAATAACGTCCTAGGCCCCACATGTAAATAATTCTTATGATACGAGTCAATAATTAAGCTGGTAAGGTGACTTTTCTTGGGCAAAAGTATGGAGTGTTGGACAATAAAGGCGATATGGGCAAGTTGCAATCGCCCACCACCTCTGAATAAACCAACCGAATTCGAAAAAGGTATAATCTGTCGAATGTGAATCAAATTTTGACTAGTTTTGCTTGGAACTGGATGAAAATGCACAAATTGCACTTTCATAAACCACGATTTTAGAGCCGAACGAAGTTCTTTGGCAGTTAACTTACAGGCAATTTTGTGGGCTCTGAAACACAATATTAATTTCACAATAGCTTGTTGTAGTTTAGGCCCTTTCAAAAGTATATCATTCAACGATTGGTTAGAAGATGTTTTTGAACTTGCATCAAAAACAACTCTAAGTTTTTTAATGGATAATGCAGTATCCTTAATTACACAATGATGAGGAATTAAATATCTCCCAGTCGAAACTGATGAACTTGTCACATCTATCATGTGGCCCAAAGATTCATATTCTCTCATGAAGTGAGTGCAATCAGATTTTTTATCAGGATGCCGAAATAAATGGCGCTCAAGGTGTTGCAGACGAGATACTGCCGAATGATATGAATCACCAAGAGCCGATGTAACTTCCCTGAATGGAAGTGGAACAACGTATAGTCCTGCATCATCTCTATAATGCTGAGTTGAAAATATTTTATCACAAAGCAACTTTTCTGGAGATAACGGTGAAGGATAATTGGGAACGCCTTCAATTTCACACGACGTCTTCACATTAGTTTCAATTGATGAATCTAATATTGTCAAAAACGAATTAATGGGAGGAGATGCGCTGTGATCTACATTTCCCATTATAATCCAACCAAAAGCCGTGTTCAAAGCTATCGGTTCATTAGATTTTCCTACCACCTGTCCCGAACGAAGAATGGATGAAAACAATCCAGCACCCAATAAAATGTCTATTGCAGAGGGCTTATCAAAATTAGGATCAGCCAAAGTTAAATTTCTCAAATGATTCCAGTCTCCCCGACGAATGGGAGAACTAGGCATATGTGCACAAATGCTTGGTAACACAACGAAATCCCCTTCAAAAAGTTCATTCGAACATAGAGGACGGATCCGACAATTGACCAGTCCCTTCTGCGCGATGGCCGACAACTGTCCAATTCCTCGAATAGAAATTTGTTTATTCGAACAGTCGAGGCCCAAACGAATTGCACAATCATTTGAAATAAAATTTGCCTGGCTTGCACAGTCCAATAATATACGAACCTTGTGAAAATTACCATTTTTATCACAAGCTTCTACGATAGCAGTAGCTAACAAAACTGATGATTGGCTAGAGCTCGATAAAACGTTGGGATTATTAAGCCTCTCCAAATGAGTTGTGGTTGCCGCGATGGCCGATACGACTGGGTTGATTGATTCTGGTGGCGAATCAAGTACCTCTTGTCTGGAAGTGTTATCGAAATTGTTGCTATTTGACTCCTGTACTTGCCTATTTACGTCATGAGAAAAATGCAACAAGGAATGGTGATTTTTATGACACCGAAAACAATTAAAACGCGACGAACAGTTTTTAACAAAATGCTTAGCCGATAGACAATTCTGACACAATTTATATTTCTTCACAATATTGAATCTAGCAGGTTGCTCTAGATTTAAAAATTGGTCACACTTTGAGAGGAAATGTCCACCTTTGTATAATAAACACACCGATTTTTGAGTGCTGACAAAAGAATTTGATACGCGATTTGGTTTCGCTTTTGGCGCTTCATTTTTCATGCCGTAGCCATGAACAGATTCATAAATTTTAGATTGCGATTCCAAAAATGACAACAACTGTGAAAATGATGGAATTTCTTCCGTGTGACCCATTAACTCGAAGTTAGTTCGTAGGTCATCAGGAAATTTCTTTAAAACAATATGTAGTAATAAAAATGACCAATGATCCGTTGGAAAATCTAAGGCTTCTAATGCCTGAACATTTTCCTTCAAAACATTAACGACAGATCTGAGCGATTCCTTTTTTATTATGGGGCATGAAATAATGTTATCTACATGTCTGTCTGCAATTATCCGTTTGTTATGAAAACGATCTCTCAACAAATGATCGTTTTCATAACAAAATGGGATAATTGATTGCGGAAACCGGAAGATGCTTTATAATTTTCAACGCATCACCCGATAGCGCCCCTAACAAATAATGCAGTTTATGTATGTCACTCAGAGAATTATTTTCATGAATTATTGCATCAAAAGTATTTATAAAATTTACCCATTCAGTAATTCCACCTGAAAAGGTTGGCAAACTAATTTTTGGAAGTGAAAAACCGAGACTGTTGTCTGTTATTTTTCCAGAACTATCTTCCTTGGGTGGAAACACTGCTAGATGATTCGAATGGATTTCATAATACATGTCCATAAAACTCTTATATCTACTTTCCATATCTGTTAAATCTACCTCTTTACTTTTCGACGTTTCTAGAATTACATAGGATTCTACAAAATCATTCCTATATTTTTCAATATCCTTAAATCTAATCAGTAAGCCATTTCTATCTATCAAATTACCAGAAACAACTGCTCTGATCGACGAATCATGAATTTCACGAAGTCCTAGAATGGCTAATTTATTTCGGACAATAGCAGAAGCAGCCATTAATGATATTAATCAATTAAAATCAATAAACAAACTATTCTGATAATCAGACGATACGATAATTTAAAATATTAAAGTTTTATTTTGTAATCAAAGATTGAATAATAATGAATAATATTTTGCTTCGGGTAGGTACCGAATGCAAGATATAGTACCTACTTGTGATCAATGTTCCAAATTATTTGAAATCATGAACAATGTTCCAAAGCTGAAAGTAGGTACCCAATACAAAATGAGATGCTAACAATATTTGAAAATAGAAGCAACAAACGAAAAGTGCGAAATTTATTACGATTTTCCCACGAAATTATCCCCTTTGAAGATGACAATATGCTTAATTCGAAGGCCGAAATGCCAGGAATATGAGGAACAAGGGATAAAGGTTCTTGGAATAACACATACCAGCAACCAAATCCAACAAACTAATGAAAACACCGACGATATCCGGAACGATTGGACCAAAATGTTGCATCCGAAACTGTTTGCTTCAGATGCATTTGGTAAAATGGACTGTAAATAATACGAAACGAAAAACTAAACGAACGAAAAGGTATTTGTTGGAATTGGGTGATAATATGTGTTGGGAACAAAAATGGGAAACAAGGAAAAGGAAACCAATCACTTACCTCTCGGGAACACGACACAAAACTTACAAGTAGGTACAGTTTATTTCACTGAGATACCTCGAGGTATTATTGCCTAACAACACAAACAAGTAAACACGATAGTCTACTTTTAAATGATCTTTTCAGTTAATACACGATTATATTAACAGAACAAAACGAAACTTGCTTCAAAACCTCTTGCTAGATTCCTCTTCCTGTCTCTGTCTTATTCGGAACAAAAGCCCTCCAATTTTCCAATCACTGTTCCAAGTTCAAAATTTCTTTCAGCAAGTGATGTGGTAAGGATGGGTAGAGGTAGGTACTGGGTAAAATGACATCCAGGTAGGAACCATGCATATTATCATTTCAAAACCAAACACTTCCAGAGGCACATTTATGAAAAGAGACACTACATAAAAACTGACCAGAATATCTCCTTCCTCAGTCTTAATCTTCTTGAGCTTACTGATGAGATCTGTTGAATCCTTAATCCAAGATTCAGTTTTTCCAGTCTGCATCTGCAGTAAACTCGAGAGATGTTGGGAAAGTTTGTATGTAGGTGATCCAATAGCGCTGACAATCGGTCTCATTAGGATTTCCATGTATTTTTGGGAGACCGTACAAGGCAGGAGTTCTGGAGGCTTTTACAAAAAGTTTAAACCAATCCTCTTTCCTAATGCTGGAAGCTTTGACTAGCTCCCTTGTCTTTAGGTCAATTTTGTTGATGGGATTGTTTTTAATCCTCCTATAGGTGCCGGCATCACACAGTAGGTCTTCCATCTTTTTTATGTAGTTGACTGTATTGATCACAACAGTGGCATTTCCTTTGTGGGCTGGCAGAACCAGGATTGCCTCATTGGCGCGCAGTTCTTTTAGGGCCAAAAACTCTCCTTTCGTGATATTGGGGCGGGGTATTTCAGCCCTTTTCAAAATATGGCAAGTCTCTTGCCGGATGTTCTCTGCTTGCACCTTGACTCTGCTTGACATTTTGTGTACTTTCATCATTGTATGTAGTGCTGTCTCCACACCATATACGATGGATTCCACAGGTATCTTGTTGGGGGCCGCTGCATAGTTCATCCCTTTAGCAAGCGCAGAAATTGCGTCTGGGCTCAACGCAAGGGTCGAAATGTTAATTACAACTTTATTATGATCAAGTTGTTTTCGATCACCTTTTTTGTCTCAGTTGAGCCTTTCGAATTTTTGCTTGTGACTTGCGTCTGTTGACTGCTTACTTCTTTGGGCTTGTTAGTAAGTCATGTTGTCAACATTCGAGTCGTCTTCAATAAGAGTTGCACTCAGGTACATGTGTAGGAGTTAGCGTAACACGGCATAACATCCCAAAAAAAAAAAAAAATTACAATCCATTTTCAACGCTGCGGCAAGACTTATTACTGGGGTATCTAAATATTCCCATATTTCAGATCATCTCAAATGTCCTGAAAGAATCAGTTCAAGCTCTACTGGATGGTATTTAAGTCCCCTAACAGAATGGCTCCGGCTAACTTATCGGGATTGTGTATTCCTAAAAATTTCAATTCTCGACAATTCCCTCACATCAGCTATCGTAAGGTTGAAAGAAGCAAAGCGCACACCAGATACTAAGTTCGGTGGGCATGCTTTCGGAGTGTTCGGATCTAAAGCTTGGAACTGACTGCCACATGAGTTAAGAATGATCACAGACTCGGCGGAATTTAGAGCTAAACTTAAAACTCATCTTTTCAGACTGTCTTATCCATAAAGTTAAAAACCTTTCACCTTTACTGCCCGCGACATTTTAAATAACAAATTGTGTAAAAAATTGAGCAAATTCTTATTTGAAAGCTTTGGTAAAGGTCACTTTGTGAAAATTCTCCAGTCCTAAAGAATCCTAAAATTTCTCAAGTCTTTCAAAATAAACGTTAAATGAACTTTGGCATTAATCTTCTTATAAATTAATACTAACAGTGATTGGGTAGCAAAAATCAAAATGTCCAGTGTTTTCAATATAATGTCCTCCGCGTGCAAATTTGTATCTTCTTCAAGCATAAACTATCTAATTCTTTCTTGTTTATCGGAGGTGACCGGCCAGGTTAGTACGTTTGTGTATCTGTTTGTAAATAATAAACTTAAATAGAGCCTAAGAATTCATTAAAAAAAAAAAATTTAAATGTATAGCGCCCTTGAGGTGATTTCTACAAAAATGGCGTTCTACAAATTATGCGATTATTATTATTATTATTATTATCAATCTGTCTCTTTCCAAGAGATGAATCACATCTAGGAAGATAACTATTCTAATCAAATCCTTGTGCTATTGTAACGCCCATCATAAATTTTGCATTTCTGTGAGATCTGCGTAGTGATGCGCATATGAGATGCGGTTTGTAGGTAGTAATAACAGCGGATAATAGTACTGTGTTTATTATAGAAGAGTTAAACTGGAGAGGGAGCTCTATTGCACATCCATCCTATGATCTGCATACTCGCTGTCTCGCTCTCATGCCGTCACACTTACACACATATACTACAATTTCCCAAACACGTTCATCAAAGAACTTATTATGTTTTATTATTAAAATATATACCAAGATTAAAAGATAGCTTTTCCAATAACACGTGTTCGCAAAAAATACATCCACATTTTTACACAGCAACGCATTCATTAGTCAAATGCATCGTACATATAGTTTTGCATCACTGATCGAAGAAACGATGGATTAGCTTTAGCCATAATTTGTTATAATGTTTTGTTTAGCCATAATTTGTTTAGCCATAATTTGTTATAATGTTTTAGCCATAATTTGTTATAATGTTTTGTCTAGTCTGTAGTTAGATTGTAGAATTTGTATATTTTTATATAATAGACTTTCTGCTTCTGCCACCTCGGAACAGGCTCAGCCTAGTGAGATGGCATATACCTAAAAGAATGTACATAAAATGTATTTTTTTGGTTAATAAATAATAAAAAATAAAAAAAAAAGAATTGTAAATTTGTACAGCGCTCTTGGGGTGATTATTCGCTGTTATTATTATTCAATTAAAACGCTGCTATACAAATCATTATTATTATAATAATATAATAAAACAAATATAAAACTTATTCCCACTTTCATTTATTGACCATTACGGTTTCTGCTTGTTAAAGCCATCTTCAGACTGGTACAAATTATTCTTAACCTAAGGATTATATACACAACATATGATGGAGGGGGGAGAGGGGTGGTCTACAAGGATTTTATTCAATTATATGTCACTATTATTATTATAGGAGGGGGTCTATGGTTGGGGAAGAAAAGCTGAGGAAAGTCTATTTTCAATATGAAATGACGATGGCAGAATGCTCATAGAGCATCACTTTCCTGGAAACACGCTCACCTGGCATCCTCAATCTGGTTAGTCCCGCACATCATCATCGCTGTCATCATCGTCATCATCATCGCTGGTGAGCTCCAGCTTGGCCTTGTGGGCGGGCGATGAGGCGGACTGCAGCAGGTGGTTGGATGGCAGAATGCTCATAGAGCATCATTTCCCTGGAAACACGCTCACTTGGCATCCTCGATCCGGTTAGTCCCGCACACGACAGAGTCATCATCATCGCTGGTGAGCTCCAGCCCCTTGGCCTTGTGGGCGGGCGGGCGGGCTGCAGCAAGTGGTTGGATGGCAGAATGCTCATAGAGCATCATTTCCCTGGAAACACGCTCTCCTCGCATCCTCAATCTGGTTAGTCCCGCACGCGACAGTCATCATCATCGCTAGGGAGCTCCGAGGAGAGCCCCAGCCCCAGCCCCAACCCTTGGCCTTGTCGGCGGGCGGGGAGGCGGTCTGTGGCAGGTGGTTGGATGGCAGAATGCTCATAGAGCATCATTTCCCTGGAAACACTCACCTGGCATCCTCGATCTGGTGAGTCCCGCACATGACAGAGTCATCATCATCGCTGGTGAGCTCAGAGGAGAGCCCCAGCCCCTTGGCCTTGTGGGCGGGCGGGGAGGCGGGCTGCAGCAGGTGGTCTACTGCGCACTCGTCGTCCAGGCTGGTCGGGTTGAAGCTGTCCAGGGACAGGGACTGCTGATTTATGTTCAGGTCCTCCACCTGCAACCATTTCAGACAGAATATATCACTAAAGAGACAAATTGACAGAAATGTGTTGGGGGTGTGTCTGTGGCCACAAGTAAGAGCAATTCTTTCATTTATTTAGCAATTATTTATTTAGCAATTATTTCGATTTTTTCATTTATTCATTTAACACTTTTTTTTTAAACTGATTGATATCAGTTTGTCGACAGGTTCTTTTAACATTTACCTTTTAAAAATTATGACAGGTACAAAAAATATACACATTATATCACACATACATATATTTTAACATTTTTTATGAAAAATATTGTAATACAATATCTTAATACATAAAAATGAATGTTTCTTTGTTTGTCCCTTATGCGGTACCTAAACCATTAATCCGATTGCAATGAAAACTTTGGTGATTTGTCATGCGCATCGCTCGCAAAGGTTTCTACACATTGTGGTGAGCTCTAGCGATATGAAATTATTTCCAATACCATTCATCCGATTGCGATGAAACTTTGGTTCAAAATTTTCTATGTATGATAAAGCTCTACCATTATGAAATTTGTATAAAAAACTTACAATAAGTGGCGTATGAGTTGTTTGAAAAATGCATGTATTTCATAAAGTTTAGCTGCAGGGAGTGAAGGAGGGAGGGGGAGGGGAAATTCGGGAGGGGAGGGATGTGGGAGGGGGGAAGGTGGAAGGGGAACGCTGGAGAGGAGGAAGGCGGGGAAAGTAGAAGATGAACGCGGGAGGGGAACGGGTATTGTGAGGGGAGTGGGGGCGGAAAGGGAGACGCATGAGGAAGGACACACAGGAGAGCGGTGATGGAGGGGTGGAGAACGAGGGAGGGGCAGAGGGAGGGATTGAAAAGGAGACATAGTAACGGTAGGGGATAGCAGGTGGTAAGTTTGGAAAATCCATGCTTCTCACACTGACAGCTGCATGTGGCCTACTCACGGGTCGGAAAATCTTCTGATTTATTCGTGTACGCGCCAGACAGAATTAAAACACAAATACTTTCTTTGAGTGCATGCCGGGTGCTCGCTAGTAACATTTATAAAAATAAAGATTAGAAAAAATGAAAGTAAGAAAAAAAATAATAATGGAAAAAAATTAAAACCAAAAGAAAAACAAACAATACAAAAAAAATCTTTCACATAACCATTTTCTTAACATACATTTCCTTCTGAAAATCAATTCATGGCTTTTTATTGAATTGGTAACATGTTGTAAATTATTGTAACAGGGTATTCTAGAGTTCTTTGACGGTACTTATTTAGGTATTTGGGAATCACTAGTCCATCGTGTGCAGTTAGTCTTGCATTATGAACATGTATTACTATTTTATTATATTCAGATTGAAATGTATGCTGACTCGCAATTTTAAGCCACAATACAGCACGAACAGATAATAAATTTACAGAGTTGTATAGTAATGATTTTGGTACATCTTGTCCCTGTTCGTATTCAACTTTCTTTAATAATAATTTTACCAAGGAATATTATAAATTTTGTACTGAAAGAAGATTTGTTATTGTTAAATGTCCCCATGTAGTTATTCCATATCTTATTAGGGATTCCGCAAATGGATATACTATTCTAAGGATATTTGGTGGAACAAAAAACTTTAGACCATAAAGTTTGCTAATGTATGTTTTGTAAATTATTGGAACAAGGTATATGTATATCCCATTTAAAATTACGATCAATTGTTAAGCCTAGATATACGTGTTTTGAAAAGTGTTCAATATTTTTACATGGGCATGGTTGCATTACATAATTATGGATCCAATTAAAATCATGAGAAATAATTTTAGGAGTTAGGTGATGTCAGCACGAGGAGATCTGATGTGCATAAGCGAGTTTTTATAGCATTGATTATTAAACCTACATCATTTTTTAAAAAAATATTTTTACATTGGATACATTTATATAGAAAAATAACAGTAAGGGAACGTATCCATACTAAGTGACCCACTTTTTGCAATTTTTAACCCCCCCTCCCCCCTAGGTGACCATGTGTAGTATATTCCAAGACCCCCCCCCCTTCCCCCTACAGTCTTTATCAATACGGCGCTTGCTGCGTGACGTCTCGGCATATGTACGTCAGTGTAGCCACCTGCGAGTTTAAAAAGCGACAAACACTATGCGCCATATTTGAATGTAGCTAAAAAAAACACAAGATTTCCCTAGAGGATATTGACTATGTCAGGGCTTCCCAAACTTTTTTCAACTGTGACGCCCTTGGGAAGTTGCCATATTTTTGCGACGCCCCCCCCTTGTTAGCTTTGTTAGCGCCAACGGCATTCAGTCCTCCATTAATGGAGTTACCTGCATTTACCCTCCTTTCAATGTCTCTATCAGCCTTCCCATCTCTCGTAAACATACTTCCCAAATATACAAACTCATCCACCTGCTCCAAGTATTCATCATTCACAACTATATTGCACACCGTTTTCTGACTCTCTCTTTCAAACACCATGACTTTAGACTTACTTACATTCATCATTAATTCATTCTTCATACATACTTCGTTCATCCTAGACACGAGAGACAAACTTTCACGTTTTTTCTAACTAAAATTTACTGCTAACTATTTTATTACACAATTATATTGTAAACGTTTCCATCACCTCACTTTTTTGCGGTTTCATAAAAAAATAATTTATACAAAATTGCCAAATTTTTTAATTTTCAAATTGCGGTCGGAAACTTTGGTTTTATAAAGGTGTACAATTTAATTATTTTGTGGTTAACTTTAAAACTAAAATATAAAACTTGGTATTTTCTGTTTCTAACACCGTTTAGATCTTATTTCTCAACATTTCAGAAACCCAACCATTTGTATGAAACCGATATGAGTTGTTAACAACCTGTAGAAAAATTAGCCTTAGGGGTAAAATTTGGGTTTGGGGCCAAAATATCCAACTAAACTGAACAAAATATTGTTTTATTCAAAAGGTAGAGCAAATATCTAAATCTAGTGCAGATATGTTCTATTTTATCGAATTTCTTATTATGAAATATTGCTTATTAAGAATTCAATTTCCATAATTTTGGATGCAACTTTGATATTGTTTTGTGAGTTAAATATCATTTAAAAAATATATATATTGTTCTGCCTATAGGTAATACATGGAAAAATAAATAAAATATCATTAAAAAAAACATTTCTTTGGGTAGAAGATTTTAATTTATGTATGACAAATTTGTGTTGAAAACGTAAATAGGTCGTTTGTATTTTGAATTTATGCACACAAAACAACTATTTTCTCATTTTTATTTTATAATTTTATATTTCATCATATTATAAACGCGAAAGTTTGTATGGATGTATGTATGTTTGTTACTCTTTAAATCGAAATTTAACCGCTTGGACACATTTGTTTTCACAATAATTTAACGTAGGTAGACATAGGAATGACGTATGTCCCGTACCTGAGTTATTAATAAATGGATTTTAATGAAACTTTACAATAATATAGCTCATACATCAGAATAACATATAGGCTATAATTTATAAAGCTAGCTAATTATTTTCAATATATTGAAAATAATAATTATTATTTAATAGAAAACGTCAAAATTTTGAGAATGACATTTTGCAAAACAATGATTGTTAAATCAAAATTCTATTTTGGAAAATATTTAAATTAGTGAATTTATTTGAAGTACTCGCCTAATACTTTTAATCGAATCAAGAATTATACATATTTTAAATAAATGTGTTAAGAATTTTGGTATAATAAACGTAGATGGGACCTATGAAAAGAAAATAGATTACTCGAAGTACTAATCCTACGCAGACGAAGTCGCGGGCAGAAGCTCGTTTCATCATATTTCTGTAGATAGTAAATACAGTAAAAATATATTTTTTAAATAATACATTATTATTAGGCAAACGAAAAAATTGTGTGTCAGTAATAAGTTAAAAAATATATTTTTTGACATTGACAAAATTTTACAAAAAAACTTTAAATTACTGTAAATGTTGACTGGGTGGAGACTAATTTGCATTTGTACAATTTGGGAATTCAATTCTTAAAAATAATATCGTCCAAATATAAACCCTCGCGTTCGCAACATACATTTAATCAAATAGTAAAATTTCCTATGTTGGCTCGGCAGGTAGGTTCCATGATGGCTGCCATTTCGTGATGGATATTTTCTTTTAATTGCGCTAGGGGAATCGAATTGTTTGCGTACACTTTAGATTTGAGATAACCCTACAGGAAAAAGTTCATAGGGGTTAAATCAGGACTACGAGGAGGCCAATTTATGTCGCCTCTACTGGAGATCAATTTGCCAGGGAAAATTTCACGAACTCGTGACAGAAACGTATTCGACATATGTGATGTTACTCCGTATTGCTGGGACCATGTTCTTTGGTTATGGCCAGTAAAATTTTGCAGTTCAGGCACCAAAAAGTCGTCTAAGATAACGTCGCATAACGTCCTGAATTCGCTGTAACTGCACATCCCCTTTCGTCTTAAAAAAAGTAAGGGCCGATAATGAACACTTTCTACGTTTTCTACAGTTCTCGATGACCTTGGTCGCTCAGATTTTAGTTTTGTCAGCGTTGTGCCAATCTCTTCAAACTTTTTGAGCAATTTTCGAATGAGAAGAATGCATAGCGTATCATTTAAGTGACCAAAACCTTGTACATTGCAGAATCTTTAATGTGCTACAGTCGCCGAATCACCATTTTTGTAAAACTCACGCTCGTACAACGAGTGGTTTGCTTTCGAGAAACGCTCAATAGCGACTGAATTCCCAAGAACCAGGCTACTGTTGACATACCCCCCCCCCCCCCCCTCCGCCCCTCGAAAAATTTTCGTTCACACAGTAAGCAAAACAAATATAAACTTTCTTTTGAGACACCAATTTGCCAGTATAAATTGACACACATTTATACTGGCAATCACAAATTAATAATACCGTTTCTAAAGTAAGATATCTTACTTACATATTTTACAGACTTAAGAAAGTACTCAATATTGACAAATTGAAAATGATTTATTTCTCTTTGGTGCAATCTTCAATCATGTGCGGTATATTAGGACGAGGAGGCGCCCTTGATACATTTATAAAACTGTTACACATAGCCAAAAATCATATTGTCAAGGTTATATATAATAGAAAGAGAACTTTTTCAACAGATCAATTGTACAAATAATCTCAACTATTCGGTCTCCGTAAATTATTTATATGTACTACAAAACATATATAACTTATATGAAATATATCTTAAACCAAAACAAATTCCAAAAATGTGAACCCAGAATCAACTTTAGAAGAAATTGTGTATTTTATAGCCCCCAAACAAATACCAAACTAATGCAAACTCACAGTAGTTTTATTGCACCTCGCACTTTTAATCTATTACCAAAAAAAATTCAAGTAACAACTAAACCAGCTCAATATCTGAAAGAGTTAAAGAGCAATGCAGATATTGAAGCATTATTTATTTAACTTTTTACTTTATTCTCATTCTCATTTTCATTTTTATTTCTGTATTAATATTATTATTTTACTTTCTTTTCTTTACTGTATATTTATTTATCTTACAATCTTTTAGACAATTTTTAATTATAATCTTACATTTTTTATTTTTTTAGATTCTAATCTTAGTTTTTTCTTTAGATGCCCACTATTTATTTTTAGGTACAATAATAAAATGTAAGCACTTATATTACCCAGGCACAGGCTGCGCCTCAGTGGGTTCCCTTTCTTATTATTATTTAACTGTAATGTGAAATGTAAAAAATTGGAAAAAAAAGGAAATTAAAAAAAATAAATTATTACAGCTTTTATTTCAAAGAAACCTTAACACCTTCACATAAAATTAAAACGGTACAACATAAAACTTTAAATTTTTTTTGTTATTTTGATATTTGTTTAATCTTTATCATAAGGCAGTTTTGGAAGGGTACGGTATTTTTTGAAACATTCTGACATGTGGAGAGAATTTTTATGCATAAAATGATTACGCAAAGACAGACCGGTGTTTCGACGGTGCAATTTTTGCGACCTTCGTGTGAACGATTTACCCAAAAATATTCCACCACGCGTTGACGGCCCATCCTACCAGACATTCAATTTTTGCGACCTTCGTGTGAACAATTTACCAAAAAATATTCCACCACGCATTGACGGCCCATCCTGCCAGACATTCAAAGGTCATGTGATTCCCGGTCTACTGGTCACGTGTCACATGATGGGTCCTAACAATAGGGTGCATAGATAATGACTAATCACTTATTATTCCTATTAATTATCGTGCTTTAATACCATAATATACCAGACATTCAAAGGTCATGTGATTCCCGGTCTACTGGTCACGTGTCACATGATGGGTCCTAACAATAGGGTGCATAGATAACGACTAATCACTTATTATTCCTATTAATTATCGTGCTTTAATACCATAATATACCAGACATTCAAAGGTCATGTGATTCCCGGTCTACTGGTCACGTGTCACATGATGGGTCCTAACAATAGGGTGCATAGATAATGACTAATCACTTATTATTCCTATTAATTATCGTGCTTTAATACCATAATATACCAGACATTCAAAGGTCATGTGATTCCCGGTCTACTGGTCACGTGTCACATGATGGGTCCTAACAATAGGGTGCATAGATAACGACTAATCACTTATTATTCCTATTAATTATCGTGCTTTAATACAATATTCCACCACGCATTGACGGCCCATCCTACCAGACATTCAAAGGTCATGTGATTCCCGGTCTACTGGTCACGTGTCACATGATGGGTCCTAACAATAGGGTGCATAGATAATGACTAATCACTTATTATTCCTATTAATTATCATGCTTTAATACCATAATATAGTTGACCGGCGTTTCGCCGGCTTTGTGTGTCAATGGGTTAATCACAGTCAAAGAGGAAAAAAAACTATTTTTGTTACGATGCGTTCAAAAACAACGGAAGATTTGTCCTGACTGTAAAAAACAAACTTTGAAACAAAAATTTAATCAATAAACTATTTTTAAATATCAAATATGTACTACATAATTGAACATTTGGGCATTTTTAGTTTTATTTATCTGACAAAATTAAAGTTTAAAATCCTTCCATATAAACTCAGTACATATGTTTGGCATCAAGTCGGCACGGGTTGCCGGTGTTTAATCAAAATAATATTTATTATATGAGTTACATATTGGAATCAAATGGAATAAAATAAGAGGGTGTGAGGGTGGACCAAAGTGGCTCAGTAGCAGGTGTACAAAATTGAGCAGTTGTGAAACAAAATGAAAGCACACACTTTTTGCTTCATCCACATTCAAACGTCAAATCGCTTAGTGCTTTAACTAATTAGTTGCATGCAGCGGGCAAAAGCTATATGAAATCTTCAAAATCGATGTTTTGTATTCCCCATTTTTCTTCTCCAAAACTGAACTGATTTTTAAGATTTTTTTTACTAACTGTATTGGAAGAGAATAATCTATGTCTGTACGTTTTTTAAAAATACATTATCTAGTTTGTATACCGAACATATTTTGACTGCATTTAAATAAGGCAATTTTATTGATTTTTGAAGGGATTCATAACTTCTGTAAGAAGTAACTGATCAAAAAAAAAAACGTACCGACACGCTAGTGGTCGATATCTATTTGTAAAAAAAATATTTGCTTTAGGGTTAAAATCCAGAGAGGAAAATGGGGAATACGTTTGTATGGAAAAATCACTGCCCGGTTCCCTCTTATGGTATAAGTATAAACCAAAACTGCACAAATTATATATATATTTTTTTTTTTTTTTTTTAAGGCGGAGACGGTTTACAAGCAGTTCCCGTGAGCACTTAGGCCATAGGCCCATTGTGCTATCTCCCATTTTACCTCAATCCTTTAATAACAAACCAGTCCCTTTAATAAAGTTCACCAGCGTTGTTATTGGATATGTGGCTATGTCTTCTGGTTCTACTGTATGTCTCCCCAGGTATCTGAGCCTAGTTCCCACCAGGGCAGGACATTGGCACCATAGGTGAATTGGAGTCTCTTCATCCTCTTCACATTTTCTGCATATATTAGTGTTTTCCACTCCCAATATCTGCATGTGTTTCCTGAGATGGCAGTGTCCCGTTAATAGTCCTACCAGTTCTCTCAGCGAGTTTCTGTCCATATCGAGTAGTTTCCTGGTTCGTCTAGGGTCCGGTCCTTTTATGAGAACTTTGGATTGTCTCATTCCGGGTGCCCTCTCCCATTCTTTGCAGTGCTGGGATTTGACCCACCTATCGATATGTAGTTTTGTGTGGCAAGCTGCTACTCCTACGGCCGGCTCGGATCCTACAAGTGGTGCTTTCGCCCCTTTCCTTGCTAGTTCGTCAGCCCGCTCGTTGCCCTCAATACCTTTATGTCCTGGTACCCAAATCAGGGTTATTTTATTGATGTTAGCGAGTTCTGTGAGAATAGTCCTGCATTCCATCACCAGTCTAGAGTCGCATCGGTTACTTCCCAGTGCCATTAGGGCAGCCTGGCTATCAGAACATATGCTTATGTTCTTATTCCTGTACCCGATGCGTATATTCTCCTGTGCGCAGGCCAAGATGGCTTTCATCTCAGCTTGAAACACAGTACAGTGTGTTCCTAGAGGTATACTGAGTTCCCTCTTGGATCCCTGCAGACAGACCCCGGCCCCTGTTCCTTCCTCCATCTTGGACCCATCTGTGAACCAGATTAGTTCCTGTTTGAAGGTTGGACCTGGAACCGTGTCCCATTCCTCCCTTGTGGGATAGATCACCCCGAACTGCTGTCTGAAGAAGTAGTCGGCTTGTTTGCCGTCTTGCTTCATTCCAGCTGTCGGGCTAATTGCCCTCAGTCTTGTTCCGATCTCCGTATGACTGTTTTTGGGCAGCTCACCTCTCCATTGACCTTTACACTGTAACCTGTAGGCTGCCGCCATCGCCGCCCCCTCTAATTATATACATCTATTTGTGTCTCGATATATAAAATCCAGAGAGGAAAATGGGGAATACGTTTGTATGGAAAAATCACCGCCCGGTTCCCTCTTGTAGTATAAGTATAAACCAAAACTGCACAAATTATATACATCTATTTGTCTCGATATATAAAATCCAGAGAGGAAAATGGGGAACACGTTTGTATGGAAAAATCACCGCCCGGTTCCCTCTTATAGCATAAGTATAAACCAAAACTGCACAAATTATATATGTCTATTTGTGTCTCGATATATATAAAATCCAGAGAGGAAAATGGGGAATACGTTTGTATGGAAAAATCACCGCCCGGTTCCCTCTTCTTGTTTTTTCTGACAAAGCTAACATAGATATACATACATATAGCACCTGGCTTAACCAAATTGGATCATTATCACCCTTCATTTGAAATAATGGCGAAACAAAATAAGGAACAATTCTTAGAAATTAATAGAAGTGTTACAAAATATAACTTCAGGAAAGGCAACTTTGATAATTGTCGGCAGGATCTATTGTCTGTTATTGGATAACACTTTTTAAGGATAAAAATGTAAATAGCATGGTAATCTTGTTTTATGAAAAATTGTGGGAAATAATTGACAAACATTTTATAAAATATGTAACTAAAACAAAAAATCAATATCCAGTATGGTTTAATCAGCAATTGATTGCTCTTCTTAAGAAAAAAAAAACAAAGTTAGACTTAAGGTAAAAAAAACATGGCAACGAATCAGATTATAGAGAATACTCTTATTTAAGGAAATTTACAAAAAAAATACAAAGTGAATGTTATAAATCATACATCAACTCTGTCGAAAGTGGTCTGCAAGGTAACATAAAGGTATTCTGGTCATACTCAAAATCATTACAAAAAACCAATTGTATTCCTAAAGTAATGCATCATGACGATATTTCCACAAACAACGGTGAGCACATAGCAAACACATTCTCTAAATATTTTTCATTTGTTTATACTGAGTCGGAACCATCCACTCATGATTCAATGCCAAACATAACTGAACACAATCAAAGCAATCTGGGTAAAATACGTATTAGTGCAGATGAAATAAAATGTTTTTTGAGTAAAATAGATTCCAAAAAAAGGTCCAGGGCCTAATAATATTCCTCCTTTCTTTGTCAGTTGTTGTGCAGACTCTTTGTGTTTACCGCTTTTTATAATTTTTAATGCATCTCTAACCATGGGAATTTTTCCTGATTTGTGGAAAGAAGCACATGTTGTACCAGTGTTCAAATCGGGAGACCAATCTTTAATAAAAAATTATAGACCAATTAGTATACTGCCCTGTTTTGCTAAGGTCTTTGAATCTCTGATATATAAAAATATTTTTTCACATTTTAAGCCCCTTTTCTGCACTAGACAACATGGGTTTGTACCTCATAGATCTATCAACTCAAATCTTTTGGAATTTTGTAATTATGTGTGTAATTCTTTTAATGAAAGATTACAAGTAGATGCAATTTATACTGATTTCCAAAAAGCTTTTGATAAAGTTAACCACTCCATCTTACTAAAAAAACTTGAACAAATAGGAATACACGGAGACCTATATCGCTGGGTGAAATCATATTTATATAACAGAACTCAATTAGTTCTTATTAATGGATACAAATCATCCCCTATAGTTGTAACTTCTGGTGTACCACAGGGTTCAAATCTTGGCCTCCTGCTTTTTCTTATATTCATAAATGACCTTGTTTCGAAATTAAAATGTGATTATGCTTTTTTCGCCGATGATCTTAAATTTTTTCGTAAAATTAAGTCTGTTTCCGATCATCAATTGCTTCAAAATGACCTCGACACGCTCAATAACTAGTGTACTGTCAATGATATGCACTTAAATGTTGAAAAATTTTACATTTTAAACTTCACCAGAAATCGAATTATAAAAGATTTTTCCTATGTCATTAATAATATTATTCTCAATAAAGTGTTTTCAATAAGAGATCTAGGAATCATTCTTGATTCTAAATTCATATTTGATGTACACATTAACGACATTAAGTGCAAATCATTAAAAATGATGGGATTTATTCACAGAATAAGTAAACCTTTCAAAGATCCTCAATCAATTCAAACCCTTTACAATGCCTTAATTAAAATAAACTTGAATATGGAAGCACTATTTGGAATCCACATTACTGCAAATATGAAAACATTGTAGAATCAGTACAAAAAAAAATGCTAAGAATGTTATCCTTCAAATGTGGACTACATGACCATCCTAGATCATACGACGCCAGTCGTGATTACTTCAAGATTGATACACTTAAAACTAGAAGGCAATTGACTGATCTAATATGTTTACATAAAATTATTAACGGCTATCTTGATTCTACATTATGTCTTAGCAATATTGAAATAAATGTCCCCAACTCCCATTGTTTAATAACTCGGGTACGGGGCATACGTCATTCCTATGTCTACCTACGTTAAATTATCGTGAAAACAAGCTTATGTGTCCAAGCGGTTAAGACGCCATAACATTTTTCACCTTTTTTTTTTACATTAACTCTACACAGGAGGCCCTGAGGAAAATAATTTCCCTCAGGGCCTATGTCATCTTTGAAGATGCTGTGAGGAGGGTCTTTTTGAGGAGAGGAAGGAGTGAACGTGGGTCTTGAAGAGACCCATGTTATAGGAAGGAGGAAAGGCAGAGGCCGGCAAATCGTTCCACAGCCGAGCTGTTGAACACAAGAACGAGTCGTAGAAGCGTCCCGTTCTCATGTGACAAATGTCAACTGTGTACATATATTGGGCTCGCGTTTGGTGTGTTTCCCGACTATGCACCGGTGCCGAGGGGATCAATGCCGCTAGCTCCTCGGAGCATCTTCCATTGAAATACCGGTAGAACAAGGATAGCATTCCCACCCGACGCCTGTGCTCTAAAGATTGCAATCCGTTTGTTAAGACAGGAGAATCTATCAAGCGGACCGCCCGTTTCTACACAGAGTCGAGGGTGTTTTTCAGGCACATCGAGGCTCCAGACCAGAGGTGGCTGCCAAATTCAACCGTGGGGCGCACTTGCGATTTGTACAGGGTTAGCAGTTGTGTACAATTAAAGTATCTGCGGGCCCTGTACAGTACGCCCAGTTTCTGAGAGGCCAACTTAACTCTGGCCTCGATGGAGCCCCCGTACCTGAGCTGGTCACTTAGAGTTACACCGAGCATATCAATGGAGGACCTGTTTGGAAGAATGCTACCGTTGAAGGAGACTAGATTGTCATTTTGATCCCTTTTAGACGTAATCAGACATGATTGGGTCTTTGAAACATTCAATTCGACAAGATTATTCTTACCCCAAGAGAAAACACTCTCGAGGTAACCGTCCATTCTTTGCTTCAAAGCCCTCCGAGCCGTTAAAATTTGTGCACCCTTTGGGGGCTTGTCAAACAAAAAGCTATCATGGACTGTACTGTCATCCGCGTAGCAATAAATTGGTGCACATGTCAAAAGGTCATTGATGTGCAACAAAAACAAAGTCGGAGACAGAACCGATCCCTGTGGGACGCCAGCATTTATCGAGTGCGAGGAAGAGGTGAAGCCATCAGCAACCGTCTGAATCCATCTCTCCTTCAAAAAGTCGGCAATCCACGTACACAAGGATGAGGGAAGTCCGTAAGAAGGCAGTCTGTTGACAAGTCCTCGGTGCCAGACCCGGTCAAAAGCCTTGGAAATATTCAGGGACATTTTGAAAAGCTTTGTCAAAATCGGAGCTATTTCTGCAGCGCACCTCCGCAATACCAGGGCGGGGATTCCGTTAGGCCCACTAGCTTTATTAACATCAAGCCCTCGTAAAACCTGGAGCACATCCCGATGCCGGATCCTGCACACCGCCCGGTTCTCTCTTATAACTAACTAACTAACTAACTAACCATCACGCCGTTTCCCCGCAGGGGTAGGCAGAGAGGATGGACCGCCAAACAACTCGGTCTTGGCATACACTCCTCGCCTCATTCACATTCATACATCTTATCATACATGCTCTTCTATTATTCTGACTCTTGACATGGCCCGACTCAAGTATCTGATTCACTTGATCGTGCCATGTCTTCCTCGGGCGTCCTCGACTTCTTCTACCATTCACATTAGTATCATATATTCTCTTGACACTCCTTTCTTCGTTCATTCGCTCTATATGTCCAAACCATCTAAGCGTCCCTTTTTTAATCTTACTTATGACGCTCACATCGGCCTTGCATTCTTTTCGGATCTCAACATTCCTCACACGATCATACATGGTTTTACCACACATACGCCTCAGAGATCTCATTTCTACAGCATTCAGTCTACTTTCATCCTTTTTCTGCCAGTTCCATGCTTCACTGCCATACATCAGGGTAGGTACCAGCACTCCATTGTGAACTGCTAGCTTCGCTTCTTTGGACAGCTTTTTGTTGGCGCCAACAGCATTCAGTCCACCATTAATAGAGTTACCTGCATTTACCCTTCTTTCAATATCCCTATCAGCCTTCCCATCTCTCGTAAACATACTTCCCAAATACACAAACTCATCAACTTGCTCTAAGTACTCATCATTCACAACTATGTTGCACACTGTTTTCGTGCTCTCTCTTTCAAAAACCATTACTTTTGACTTACTTACATTCATCATCAACTCATTCTTCATACATACTTCGTTCATCCTAGATATGAGTGACTGCAGATCTTCTATGCTGTTAGAAATCAGCACCGCATCATCAGCATACAACAGACAACATACTTTCAGACCATTCAATTTCGCGCCCAATCCCGCCTCTTTCAATTCTTGCATACAATTGTCCATGTATAGATTGAATAACCACGGTGACATTACGCAGCCTTGTTTAACACCTTTTATGATGTCAAACCACCCCGTAAAACCACCGTTTACCCTAATGCATGCAACGCTTCCCTCATACAGAGACGCGATTGCCTGTATGAGATTTGTATTCACTCCATACTTGGACAACACCTTCCATAGCTTTTTCCTGTCGACGCGGTCGTATGCTTTTTGTAGATCTACAAAAGCACAGAAAAGTTTCTGGTTTTTTGCCAGAAACTTCTCAGTGAGCATCCGCAATGAGAAAATCTGGTCCATGCACCCCCGTCCACTCATAAAAGCACCTTGCACATCCCATATTTTATCTTTGGTTTCCATTCTTACCCTTTCAATCAATATTCTACCATACAGCTTGCCGACTGAACTGAGCAGGCTAATAGCCCTATGATTCCCACATTCCATGCGCGACCCTTTACCTTTGTATAACGGCATGATTACAGCTCTTCTCCAATCTAACGGTGTGTAACCCTCCTCTAAACACTGGTTAAAAAGTTTGCGCAACCATGTGAGAATTATACGGCTATCTCCTTTAAAGTATTCGGCAGCGATATTGTCGAAACCAACAGCCTTACCATTCTTCATATATTTAATCGAACTTTTTATTTCATCCATGCTGATTCTGGTAACATTCACTCCGTCGTCGTTCATACCTGATTCGCTACTGGAATCACCGTCACCCAGGTCGCTTTCGAAGACTTCCTCAAAATATTTCATCCATCTTTCTTTTATTTCTTCCTCATTCGTCAACATTTTTCCATCTTTTGATTTTATCACTTTCATGCTTCCGTTGTCTGTACCACTCCGGGATCTTTTGACCTCCTTCCAAAACAGTTTAATATTTTCTTGGAAGTGGTTGGTCATTTTAATTCCCTCTTCCTCTTCCAGGCGTTTCTTTCGTTCTTTCACTCCAACACTTACTCTTTTCTTGCATCTCTTATATACTTCTTTCGCTCGGTCTCTTTCTTCACTAGAAGCACTACCAGACGCTATCAAACACAACCATGCTTTCTTCTTCTCTGAGACCAGTGCTTTGATCTCGTCATCCCACCAAGCATCACCTTTCTTCCTACCTTGCGTACTTATTCCACACATAGGATAAGTATAAACCAAATCTGCACAAATTATATACGTCTATTTGTGTCTCGATATATAAAATCCAGAGAGGAAAATGGGGAATACGTTTTTATGGAAAAATCACTGCCCGGTTCTCTCTTATAGTATAAGTATAAACCAAATCTGCACAAATTATATACGTCTATTTGTGTCTCGATATATAAAAACCAGAGAGGAAAATCGAGAATACGTTTGTATGGAAAAATCACCGCCTGGTTCCCTCTTATAGTATAAGTATAAACCAAAACTGCACAAATTATATATGTCTATTTGTCTCGATATATAAAATCCAGAGAGGAAAATGGGGAATACGTTTGTATGGAAAAATCACCGCCCGGTTCTCTCTTATAGTATAAGTATAAACCAAATCTGCACAAATTATATACATCTATTTGTGTCTCGATATATAAAATCCAGAGAGGAAAATGGGGAATACGTTTGTATGGAAAAATCACCGCCCGGTTCCCTCTTATAGTATAAGTATAAACTAAAACTGCACAAATTATTTATATCTACATATTTGTGTCTCGATATATAAAATCCAGAGAGGAAAATGGGGAATACATTTATATGGAAAAATCACCGCCCGGTTCCCTCTTATAGTATAAACTATAAATTAAAAGTATAAACCAAAACTGAACAAATTATATACGTCTTTTTGTGTTCACACCGTCCCCGGCAGAACAGTGGCCAGATGTGGCCCCTATGAGACTTCTGAAGAAGCCTGGGGACAAGAAAGGGAAGGATCCCTTCGACAGTGATCTCCAGTTCGACTGGAGAAAGTTACCAGAGGTGGCTGTCAAATACAAGTGTGAGGTGCACTAGTGTTTTGCACAGGGTTAGCAGTTGTGTACCTGGTCAGCCAGGGTGGGACTCGCCAACAGCAGAGAGGAGGAGGTGTCGTCTTGGCTGTCCACTTTGAGGCGACGCGGGGAGGAGCCTGTGTTGGTGGCGGCGGACTTGCTCTGCAGCGGGGAGCGTGCGGGGATCAGAGCGGACCAGCGTCGGTTCATCTCCTTTGAGATGGACATCTTCTTACGCTTGCTGCAGAGCTCATAACACTTAACATTTTCCTGGAATAAGGACATAAACATTATGTATATATTTATTACACCCCTAATGGGCTTTTACGTTCTAGTTTATAAGTAGAGAATCGGTTATTTTAAATACTTAAAAATTAAAACAATAAAGAAAACATAATACAATGAAAAAAAGATTTTTTCGTTAGAAGCAATTACTTTGTGGTTAGGCATTATATTTTTAAAACAAAACAAACACTTACAGCCTTACCAATAAATAAAAACACTTAACAACCGTTAAACGCTGCTTCTGTAGCACGCTGTGTAAAGTCTGTACATATTTTAAAACGAAACGTTACTAATAACACATAATTGAAAATAATCTAACAAAATTGAACATATATGAATTTTTCTGTTGGCTACCCTGAAAATTAAGCAGTGCAGTCCGCCATCCCTTTTCCATCCTTGTCAAATCCCAAAACTGTAAAGAATGGGAGGGGGCACTCGGAATGAGACAATCCAAAATTTTCATAAAAGGACCAGACCCTAGACGAACCAGGAAACTACTCGATATGGAACTCGCTGAGGGAACTGGCAGGACTATTAACGGGACACTGCCATCTCAGGAGACACACGCAGATATTGGTAGTGGAAAACACCAATATATGCAGGAAATGTGAAGAGGATGAAGAGACTTCAATTCACCTGTGGTGTCAATGTACATCAAAAACTTTACTTTATTATATGAATCATCTATAAAAATTGGGGTTTTACATGAATTTAAGGTATTTTTAACACTCTCCAGATATTTGCTTGTTGGATCTTGTGATAAGATCTTAAAATTATTATTAATAAAATCATTCATTTTTGAAAGATAATCACATTTATGCATTATAATAACAGTATGTATTGCCACTATCAGCCTTTGTTAAAATTAATTTATCAGTCTCTAACTTGTTTCTCGTGTTTAACATATGGTGAGTTTCTGGGGTAGGTATAGATTTACATTTTGGTATTAGGTTTTTTAATAACTCAGCACTTTTATAGAAGAAAGGATTTGGGCGGCTGTGCAGGCCAGTCTCCATGTCGACAGCAACATTTTCAAAAGCATCATTGAAACTGGTTTTAGTATAATTTAGATTATATTTTAGGCCTTTAGATAAAAGAGCCAATTCTTCTGGGAGAAATTGGGCGGATGAAAGATTCTGCACTCATTCGAAATATGAGCTTGGCGATGGGGTCTCCGACGTCTCCCTTGGTTACTGATATATTTATGGATAATTTAGAAAATAATATTTTTTCCTGCAATTCCCCTCTCTTAAAAAATGTACTTATATGGGAGAGGTACGTCGATGGTATAATATGCATTTGGTCAGATACAAATAGACAACTCAATGCCTTCCTACAGTTTATAAATTCTTTTCACGCCCAAATACAGTTTACCTTACAAATTGGCATTAATTCCTCATTAAATTTTCTAGATCTTACACTCTCTTTGTCGACTAATAAAATTGATTTCAATATATACCGAAAACCAACCTACACAGACATAACTGTCCACAATACATCTAACCATCCAATCTTTCATTCAATGGTACATAGATTAGTTTCCGTGCCACTGTCTAGCATTAATTGAGTCCTTGCCCGGAATAATGTTGTATCCAACAAAACTACCAATGTAGAGTTATTGATGGAATAATGTTGGGAATATTATTACGCATCTTTAAAGATAGGGGTTATGGTAATGACATTGGCCTGTGGCAGCATTTTAAATATCAGTTTGTGGAAGAATTTTGCAAAAGCCGTTTATCGAATTAAGATTGGTTTAATTCATGGGAATAAATGGAAAAAACGAACGTATTATGGCTTCAACTAGATATACTTCAACTGAAGAATCCATAAAAGTAGAATTCGTCCAGAAAAAATATTGTTAAGGTTGCTTTTTAGCCATTGAAACAGTTTTGTGGAATAATGTTGTATGTTGATCTCAAGACAAAATCTCGATTGTAAATAGTTTAATTTATTTATATAGTTTTTTTGCTTTTTAAGCTCAAATGCATCAATGACATATTAAAATTGATGTTAGAAGAGCTTGGTGCTTTCTTGAGGGTCAGAAAAGTAAAAAAAAAAACGTTTTGTGGAATAATGTTGTATGTGAAATTTTCATATACAACATTTAACCACGAATTCAGCACAAATTCTTGCAATAAATTCTAATACAATAGCCATTTTTTACGACTTTTCCTTTAAAAGTCTTAAGAATTGTATGCTTATTGTATTTTAAATATAAAGTGTTACGAAACATAACCGGTTTCGTTGTTTCCATTTTTCTCAAAACAAGAATATTGTTGGATACAACATTATTCCGGACAAGGGCTCAATTTTACAAATGAATTATCCCTTATCAAACAAATAGCGTCAAATAATGGCTATGATCCGGAATTAATCAATAAAATCCTGAATAAGAAACCAAAACAGATATCCACAAATAAATTCGTTTACAAAAGTACCCCGACAAACAATAAAATCAAAACTGTCATTGGCGTAGGATTCTATTTATAAATAATTTTTTAAGTTTATTGATGTATATGAGGAACAAAATAGGGCCTAGAACACTTCCTTGTGGGACTCCGAATTGGATTGGTAAAGGGTTACTTACAGTTATGTTGTTAATTTTCACAGTTTGTGATCTATCAGTTAGGTATGAGGTGAACCAGTTAAGAGTTGAGTCCCGGATGCCTATTTGAGATAGCCTATCTAGAAGTATGTGGTGGGAAACCGTGTCGAATGCTTTGGATAAGTCCAGGAATATGGCTAGGCAGGAATCGCCTTCGTCCAGACTGTTTGTGATATTCTCTTATATGTAGTTATTATTATTTCCTGATGAAGCTTGGTTGAAGCGAAACCGGTTTATATGAAATAATAAATATTTGTGGTTAAATACTGAGCGTTTGTTTTATTTTAAAAAGAAAAGAAAAATGTTTCAACAAAAGTTAAAATAAAAGTAACATTTTATGTAATAGTGTATCTGTGCTTATTCTTTTTTCTGAAGGTCTATCAATGATTTGTACAGGAATATGCAATTTATAGTTTATATACCTCAAAGGGAACTTATGTCGAATCTTTTCAATGTTGTCGGAATGAATATTGTAAAAGGGAGACCATATCGTAGAGTTATACTCTAGTTGGCATCTGACAAGGGTTTTGTACAACATGATAAATGTGCCTAAATTATTGAAGCTCTCAAAACAAATCCAAGAGTCTTAATAACTCAGGTCCGGGCAAACATCAATCCTATGTCTACCTACGTTAAATTGTCGCGAAAAGAAGCTTATGTGCCCAAGCGGTTAAGGGCCTAATTGATAATATTATTAATATGACACACAAGTTTGCTATCGAACATTTTACTAAGGTCAATAATTTTACCAACCCAATTTAAGTTTTTATCATTTAATGTATATTCACATCTATTGGCTCGTAACGTAACCAGAAATGTCACAATTAATTGATTAACTACATTATCTATGAACTCGTTCACATCATAGCGTAGCGTGTCGACACACATATGGGCCAGCACCGACAGACCTTGACAATGGTATTGTAGGAACTGTAATTCGCATTTTTTAGCGATATAAACATTCGCGGCAGTTTCCTACACTGGCAACCCTCCTGCGCAGACCCGAGTGCGCGGGACGCAACTCGAACATTCCAGCTTCGACGATCGAGCTATAAGCTGATATTAAACTCTCCTTCTGTAAATTTAATTTGCGGTAAATGTAATAACCCTGTAACCTTAAATAAATAACCAACAATTATAAAGTGCTTTTATTATTTACAAACCGTGAATCAATGTTAGGGACCGGCCCAGGTAAGTGCCGTCGAACATAACCCCTAAAGTATATTGTGTGTACCGTCGCATATCTGCGCCAATGCACTTTAGTAGAAAATGGAGCAGCATCCGTAGCTGATCATGACAATGTATTGGCAAATGACCATGCGAATGTGATTTAAATTCATATAAAATAAAATTCGCTTTAATTTGAAATGTAAATGTATTTGATGTAAATAGTCGCGTCAGTGTCTGGCACGTTACTTGCCGGTAGATGTGAAAAGACCTTTATATAGATATTATGTACGTCAAAAGAAAGAAGAGGTAGGAGCGACTTAACTTGTTGAAGGCCAGCATACAAAAAATATATTTTTTCAATACGACATAAAATATTTGACAGTTCTCACCTTTCTTACGAATTCAATTTTTATAACATTTCTTTTGTGATATATTACAAAAATTACATCAAAATAATGTAGATAAAACAAATTCCTAATAATCACTATAATTTATGCTTTCCACAATGGATTTATATAAGAAACAATGAATAAATATCGACTTCAAATGTGACAGCTATCATATTATCAAGCGGCAGCCCTTTTGTCCGCCATCTTTGGTGCCCGGCGGGTCTTTAGCAATTAATATGAATTATTCGGAGTGGCTAAATGCTATCCAGTAATTCGTAATGTCAAGAACGAGAATGACCCAAGCGATTCTGACCTTGTTCTTCATACAATTTCTTTATACATAAGGGGCAAAATCGCTTCAAACATCCGGACCCGCCGGGGGGACTGCGGCCTACGAGAGGTTAATTGAGACTTTTATCTGGACATTATAGTTCCCTGGCATTCAAGAAATCTTCACTACCAACAGAATGTAAATCTCCATGCACACCTTTAGCACCAAATCTAAGGAAAATAAATTAGTGGAAGGATGGAACAGACATGTCATCGATGCTACTAACATAAGCCAACTTAACTCCTTGTATGTGGCTCGTACGTCGGCGACCGGACAAGTTTTTTTTTTTTAAATGCGATTTTAACCCTTGTGTATAAAGAAACTGCACAAGTACAAAGTCAGTTATGTAGCTTCTCGGAATGCTTTGAAATTAATTTTCTATTGAGAACGGCCATCATGTGGCCAAATGTCATCCAACATACAAGAGGCTAAAGATTGATTGGATTCTTATTTAGAGAGAATTGACTTATTTTTAAATTTAAATTAAACTAAATTACCCTTTAACTTATTGTGAAATTAGATAAAAGAGCATCAACATAATGCTGCTTGCTCATTAAAAAATATTAATAATGTATACATGTTTTTTAACCTTTCCTACGCCGAGCTCCCGCAACCTAATCCTTCCGTAGTGTGCCCAAGATAAATTTGAGCCGAGTATCTTTTCGTAATAGCTTACTTGAAATTTGTAAAATTATGTTTTTGTAAATTGCAAATTACCTAGGCCTGGGCCTAATCTTTATACATAAAAATGAATATTTCTTTGATTATCCCTTATTATTTCCTACACCATTCATCTGATTGCGATGAAACTTTGGTGATTTATTGTGCACATGCCCGCAAAGGTTTATGTATAAAATGGTGACCTCTGGCAATAGGTAATTATTTTCTACACCATTCATCCTATTGCAATGAAACTTTCCATCATACTCACATCCTATTGTGATTTATTGTGGGCATGCCCGCGAAGGTTTCTTTATATAATGATGAGCTCTGACTTATGAAAAATGCATGTTTTCATACAGTTTAGCGGCAGGGAGGGAAGGTGGGAAGGAGAGAAGAATCCAGGAGGGGGAGTTCGCGGGAAGGTGGAAGGGGTAACGTGAAAATATTATGGATGCCACCAGATATTGGAAATATCGATATGGGATCCACAGATATCAGTGTTACTGAGGGTAAAAGTGAGAGAGCCGATGCCTGACCGCCAAATACCTGATATCTGGGAATGGTGAAAATACGACGATACTGGCAGACTAATACATAAATCAATATTAATATATATATAATAGGCCTAGTCGTAATAGATATGTAATGTGTTTATATATATTTATAGTACGTATCTGCCATAAGTAGTTTCCCCAGAATAGCTACTCATATTCAGAGATTTCAAAAATAAAATAGAGAAATACAAAAATATTCCTTTCCATTATCTTTCTCATAAAGCTAAATAAGTAATGCAATTTTTGATCTTGATGGGTTTGTAACGCCTCCCGCTAACGGAGAACCCGAAGTTGATCGATCACCGCATGTGTATCGTCGATTATTATTACTGTTAAAGTACCTTTGTTACTCAGTCTCAACAACCTTATGTTAGTTGGATGAATATCACTGACAAACGTTAAAAATACTAACTATCGCCCTGTCATAGTATCCGGATTATCTCTATTGTCAATTCTATTAATCTGAAGTGTAAATGATTTATTTGTGGTTGGTTGGTTTATTTGTGACATCCACCGGGAAAAATCTGAGAAGACCGACTAAATACATAGTAACTTGTTATTCTTTTAAAATGGCAGCTCTTTACAACGGCCGGCGTGGTCGAGCGGAAAGGCTCTTGACTCCCAATCCGAAGGTCGCGGTTTGAAGAATAACAACCCGGCGTGCGCAAATAATTTTTATTTAAATAATTAGTGTTATTTTACAATTAATTAATAAAAAATAATATATACATAGTACATTTGCGGTGCGTACCAGAGTGCAAGATACTCTCAGTATCGCTCAGAATTGAAACATTGCTTGAAATGGCTTTAGCCGTGGTTGGTGACCCAATTTGAAAAAGTGCTACTACCATCACACCATGTTGCTTGTGCAATTATGGAGGACTAAGTTATCTGTTGTAGCTTCTAACTGATCAGATGATTTAATTAATTAATTAACTTTAGTATGTGTTTACCTGATCAGGATTGTCAAAGTCTTTATCCAAGATCAAGTCTGAAGAATTGCAGTCGGATTCACAGCGCGGAGGCATCACTACATTCTCAGAGCTGTCCAGCGTGTCTTCCTTCTCAAACCCATAGTGGTAATACCTGCGTAAAAAATAAAAATCACTTGAAAAATCCTTCAACCAAACTTGCCATAGATATATAAGTATTTTTTTGCATATCTAGCAGTACAAAATCCCGAATACATACTACATATACATAATAAATTTTAAAAAAGAAAATATATACATTTAAAAAAAAGAAAATATATATATTTTCTTTTTTTAAATGTATTATGTATATGTAGTATGTATTCGGGATTTTGTACTGCTAGATATGCAAAAAAATACTTTAACCATAGAAAGTGAAGCATTACAGCATGACCATTATGTTTGACAACTCATCGCAATTTATCCTCTTGAATGTCGGATGACAGTTCAGGGGTTAAGGACCATTTCATGGAAAATTAATATCAGAGCATTCCGAAGAGCTAGAGTGCTCTAATAAAAAGCAAAGTCTGGAATGATATTGGCGCAAGCGATTCTGACCTTGTCCTTGTACAGTTTCTGTATACGTAAGGGTTAAAATCGCATTTTATTTTTTAACCTCTCAGCTGACACCCGCCCGTCGGCGGTCTTACAACAGATGATTCGTTAATCAGCATTTAACGGGAACTGTTTAAATGTCGAAAATGGCGATGATTATGAATTTGATGGACTTCAGATATGAAGTTTATTTATTTATTTATTTATTATTAATTTTCAACGCCCTGATGGGCTTTTACATAATAAGTATATAATACAGTGATATATATGTAATACAATGTTTAAATAAGAAATATAACCTTATAGCAATTAACATTATAAAAATGGTAGGTATAAAAGTAAGTAAAAAATATTATATTATAATAAAAGAGAAAAAGTAAAAATAAATTAAACTGAAACCAGTTTTTAAATTGCAGATGGCATAAAAATAATAATATATAGTATAAGTTAATATTAGAAATTTATAGATGAGTAATACAAGAAAAAGTTTACAATACAGAAAAACAAAAGAGAGTAACAAGTTTTTACATTATAGATAAATAGAAATAATACAAAAATATGTGCAACAGCTCCTACATTATAAGAATATGCTACATCAAGATATGGAATATTATGGAATCTTTTAAATAACAGTAACTAATATTAAACACGTCTGATTTCACATTCTGACATGAATGATTTAATAATTTCATGTTTGTATTGTATCAGCGACACATTCCATACATCTACGTGCGAATACATATTTCCCAAGTTTTGAATTCTCTGTAGTGGTATATTGAATTGGGCCCTGGTCGCAGTATTACTACAATAAAATGGTAGTACTGACCTTGTATTTCTGGCTGGCACATTAAGATTTATGAGCGATAAGAATTCAGGGCTATCAATTATATTATGCAAGATTTTAAATAGAAATATTAGATCAAAAACAATTCTCCTGTCACTCAAATTTAATAGATTAGATAATCATAGTAGAAAAGGGTAGTTTTTTGTTCTTTCGGTATTTTTAGTTTATAATTTAAAAAGCTTAGGAATTTTTTTTGTACTCTTTCTATTGTTTGTGAATGCACGTTATAGTGGGGAGACCATACAGTTGAATTATATTCAACCTGACTCCTCACTGGTGATGTGTACAGAAGTTTTAATGTTTTAATGTTGGTAAAATCTTTAGCCACTCTTAGTACAAAACCTAACATTTTTAAACCCTTCTTTGCAATATTTTCAATGTGTGGTATGAAGCTAAGTTTGGTGTCGAAAGTAATACCTAAGTCATTCATTTCGGAAACAGATTCGAGAATGATGTTATTCATTGTGTAATTAAAATAAATCGGATTTTTTATTTTAAAAAATCTCATAGTTATGCATTTATTGACATTAAGGTAAAGCTTGTTATCGCTACACCACTCAACTAATTTTAACAAGTTTGCCGAGAGAATATAACAGTCGTTCAGGCTTCGAATTACTTTAAAAAGTTTTAAGTCATCTGCGAACATAAGTACGTCGATGTCTTTAAAAATATTACAAAGGTCGTTCACAAAAAAGATAAATAATACAGGTCCAATTTGGGAACCTTGCGGAACACCACTGGATGCAAAAAAATCATAAGATGATTCCCCATTAAGTTTAACACTAAGTTTTCTGTTTGAAAGATAGCTTATAAACCAATGCAACATGTTTCCACAACTCCAGCTTTAGACAGTTTTTCTACAAGAATAGCGTGACAAACCTTGTCGAACGCTTTGCTGAAGTCAGTGTAAATTGAGTCAACTTGAAGCTTCTTCGCCATTGCATCGGAAATGAAATTTTGATATAGAATGTGGTTAGTTAGTGTTGATTTGCCGTTTATGAAACCACGTTGTTCAGTACATATACTATCTTTAAATGAGGTAATTATTTTATCCAGAATTAGTTTCTCAAAGAGTTTTGGAATTGTTGAAAGTATGCATATCGGTCTATAATTAGTTACCTCGTTTTTATCCCCTTTCTTGAAGATGGGTGTTATATAACTATGTTTCCATAGATCAGGAAATATACCTTTCGACAAAGAATGATTAAAGAGTGTGTACAGGGGATAAGCAAGAACGACGACACACTGCTGTAAGAGTAATGGTGGAATGTTGTCGGGACCGGCATTTTTATTGGGATCTAGAAGTTTAATAACTCAGGTGTGGGGCATACGTCATTCCTATGTCTACCTACGTTAAATTATTGTGAAAACAAGCTTATGTGTCCAAGCGGTTAATTTGTTTAATAATTTCGTTTAGTTCGATGTGCACATGTGACAGGTTTATATTGAAACTGGGAGTATAGTTAGGTAAGGAAAACTGATTGGGTTGACTTTTATCATAAACGTTCTTGAAGAAGTCTGCAAAAAGATCGACAATATTTTTGATACCATCGGCCTTTCTGTCTTCAAAATACATAGTATTTGGTATATCAGAGTCACCACTTCTTAATGTTTTACTGAATCGCCAGAAACGTTTTATATTGCTAAAAATATCATTCTCTGTCTGCCTAATATAGTCGTTATAACATGTCCTTGAAAATTTATTACAATCACTCCTAATTTTAGAGAATTCTATGTACAACTTTGATGTTCCGTGATTCTTGTACAGTTTGTGAGCTGTTTTTTTACGTATAATTAAATTAATCAAATCTTTATTGAACCAGACTGGATATTTAGATTCCTTATATTGAGTGTAAGGGACAAAGTGATTTATATGATTACTTAGAATAAAGTAGAACTGTTCAATATTATGATTTAACTCATCACTTTCTAAGAAGGACCAGTCAACCAATGTGAGCGAGTCACACATACCTGAATAATTAGCATTTCTGAAATTATAGCTTGATCTCGTAGGTTTCAGAATTTTTTCGCCAAAGTCTGTTATACAAATATTAAGTGGAGGATGATGGATATCGGGGGGTATGACAACTTCTATGGCTTTACTCACTTTGATACTTTTAAAATTGAAGAAAACGAGATCCAATACACAATTGTTAATGTTTCTTAGATATGAAATTAAACAATTTTTTTCACTTTGTTCCACTTGTTTATTTACACCAGGACCGGTTTCGTCCTACTACGGACATTTTCAGACCAGTCTGAAAATGTCCGTAGTAGGACGAAACCGGTCCTGGTGTAAATAAACAAGTGGAACAAAGTGAAAAAAATTGTTTAATTTCATATCTAATACAATGGAATTCCACCATGAATTAACAGTTAAAAAACTAGACTCGTTAATGTTTCTAACAAGATTATGTTGAGTTAGGTTTAAGTATATTGACATGTCAAGTATTACTCTTTCACTTTCGGAGATAGTTGTATTACAAGTATTCGACAATACGGGGTCGTGCAAATCCCAATTTACATTTGGAAGATTATAATCACCTACGGCAATAAAATAAAACAATAGTTGTTTGAAATGGATATGATTTAAGACTCTCACAGTCAAAAGTATTATGATCATTGGTATTTGGTGTATAATCCTCTTTAACCCCCTCCCCATTGAAGAAGAAGATAATAAGTACTAATAAATATAAACGAAATGGTGATGATTATGAATTTGATGGACTTCAGATATGAAGTTGTTTGAAATGGACGGTCAAAAGTATTATGATCATTGATATTTGGTGTATAACCCTCTTTAACCCCCTCCCCATTGAAGAAGAAGATAATAAGTACTAATAAATATAAACGAAATGGTGATGATTATGAATTTGATGGACTTCAGATATGAAGTTGTTTGAAATGGACGGTCAAAAGTATTATGATCATTGATATTTGGTGTATAACCCTCTTTAACCCCCTCCCCATTGAAGAAGAAGATAATAAGTACTAATAAATATAAACGAAAATTGGAGGGGACCCCATCACTTTCCCAACGACGTTATAAAATATATACACATTATAATAAGGTTTCCTCCTTCATCGTACATGTCAATTATTTCAAAATAATATTTTTTGAACGAAGCTACATTTATTTTGAATGATTCTAGACTCTCTAATGTCCATGAATACGGGGTTGGAAAGCACTATGCAAGTACTTACATTAACATAATATAAAAGAGAAATAGAAGTAGCTGTTCGTGGAAGAATTCTTCTGAAATAGATAGTATAAAAATATATATAAAAGTGTTAATAAAAGGAAAAGGTAAATAGGAGTAACCGGTCGAAGAAGCCTTCTGAAAATAAAAGTAATAATGAAGAAGAAAACCGTAATAACATAATATAAGTACTTAGAATAAAAGCAGAAAAACATCAAAAAATTATAAAAAGAAAAGTCAGAGAAGGTATTCCGCAAACCACCTTCCCGGCAGTCCCAATGAGAATGCGCATGTCGATCGCCTGACAACAGACGAGGCCCGAGGTCCACGCCCTTTATCTGGCTACCCAATTGTGACTCGAAGAAATGAACGTGGGAGAGAGGGGAAAGTTTCCCAAGACTTTGAGAAAAAGGCGAGCGTCGTTTACTGGAGGAAGGCGGAAGGGCGTCAAGTCCGTGCGGCCACTCCTCAAACCTACTCATGTCATTGTGGGGGAGGCACGGGCGGTTTACGGGAAGGCCGCTCTGGTGTGTGTTCGCCTGGTGATATGCACGGACATGGTCTATCCCAACCCCTTTGTACGGGGGAATGACGATACATAATATGTACAGTTAAACGAAAAGTAAAATCAGAATAAGACACAGAAAAATAAAAAGCCATTGGATATCGGATACAGCAGTCATTTGGTTACCTTATAAGAGACCTAGCTGCATAGATGGTGGGGTGCAGTTCCAGAGAGGGTGCCAGGTACACCCGGTTAAGGTTGACGCCGCGTGTGTCCGTTCGGTACTGGCCGCGCGCCACCCCGTCCGGATTCAGGAAAGGCACCAGCTTGAACACGTAGAGGCGACGCAGGTTGATGGCCACCGGGTCGTGGCGGGACAGCAGCAAGTTGAGAAAGCCGTTCAGCACGAAGCTCGAGGGCGTCTCTCCGGGGTGGACGCGGGCTGATAGGATGATCACCTGGAAATCGCATACAAGATAGTGATTAAAAATGAGTAGTGGATACCCTTAGTATTGCCCAGGGCTTCAGTTCTCCAATAGCTATCAAGAGTTATTCGTTATGCGCCATTTATAAGTATGTATTTTTGAATTTCAAAGGGTTGTGAAGAGTTGATTATATTGGCAGCCCTGTGAATATTGTCTATTTTTCTGATGTTTTTGATGTCTCTATGTGTGAATTTTAAATTATAACCTCACTTTCTTTCAAATGGCTGGCAGGTATATTACTCAAAACCAAAAACAGTTGGTAACCACCCGCAGAAAAGAAATTTAATTTATTGCTTCTGACACCTGCAAAATGACATTGCAACAGATTAATTAGAAAGTTAACCTCTCGAAGGCCAGGTGTATTTGGAAAAAATCGCGCGAAATTATCTTCCCGGCTTTTGCTCAAATATCGTGTAAAAACAAAGGAATTGTTTTTTTTTGTGATTGTTTTCTGTTTGCCAGATAATGTACCTTATTATTCATATATATTTCATGATAATATCGTTACAAGTTTTCTCAGAATAGCTATTTTTAACAAAAAAATGTGAAAATATTTCCCATTCGACAAAAAAATGTAAATAAAATATATTCATACGAAAATGATAATTTTTTTTTATTTCTCTACAAACCTGAATAGACACCCTACATGAAAAAAACCAATTCAAAGGTGTTTTCGAAGAAGTAATGACATAAGTACTTGTTTGAAAATGAAATGACAGTTGAAAACCGTTTGTAAAAGTGACGCCAAGTTGACCATAGATATTTATTATAAATTATTCAGATGGGTTGGCGCTATGCGGATTTTTGCTATGTCGAGACCGAGAACGGCGCAAGCGATTCTGACCTTGTTCTTCATACAACTTCTTTATACATAAGGAACAAAATCACTTCAAAAATTTATTTTTTTTAAATTTCGACCCGCGGCCACTGGTGGGCGAACGGCAGTCGAGAGGTTAATTTTCATGTGAAAACTATCTACTCTCCAGCGTAACGTTCTTGTTCTTGTATTGCAGCCAACATCGCCGATATATCAGCCGTTATATGGAGCCTTAACTTCTGAACTTGGAATAGCTGTTACATAAAAGTATTAGTAACAAGGTGTGTGCACCCTTTTATAAACACCATGTGGTTTCGGCATATGGCACCTACAGTACTTGCTCAGTGACAATTGTGATTGGTCAAATTGCAAGCCCTGGAATATTTTGGTACTTAACACGTTCATTGCTAACACCGCGCGTCGCGCGTTGACAGTCATGTGACCGGTATGCGCACAACGCGCCACGCGCGGTGAGCTGTTCTTGCATTGAAACAGATCTAAAACAGAGGCAACTACGAGGTCGGTCGTTTGGAGTTTTTGTCATTTTCGTGAATAAAGCCGCGTTTACACGAGTTAAAAATATTCCGTGCGAAATATTTTTTTCTGTTTTGTTTATCTATTGTTAGTTTTATTGAAATTAGTGGATGTTGTAATATAGACTTTTTAGTATTTTTAAATGTAAGAGACATTACGTTTTTAGTTTTATGTAGACATTTTAAGTTTTATAGACATTGTGAGTTTTATAGTCATTGTGAATTTTTGTGTCGGACGTATTCGGAGAGAATGCGAGCCCCAGGCACGGGTGTGCGTCACCGCGCGTTGTTATTTAAAAAAATGTAAAATGCTTTTTGTACGCTAAATAAATATTTCGGGGTGGGGGTAAGCGAGCAGACACGGAGAGTTTTGAGCGGCCCGATGGCTGTCACCCTTGGCTGTCGCGAAACATTTTTTCTGTTTTGTTTATCTTTTGTTAGTTTTATTGAAATTAGTGGATGTTGTCATATAGACTTTTTGTTATTTTTGAATGCAAGAGACATTACGTTTTTAGTTTTATGTAGACATTTTGAGTACATCGTCGGATCTGCCCTGATGATGGACACTGCAACGCTGTCCGAAACGTCGGCTAAAGAAGGAGGTAGCACAACACGGCATAACACCCCAAAAACAAACAACGAAAAAAAAACATTTTGAGTTGTAAAGACATTGTCAGTTATATAGACATTGTGAGTTTTTGTATCGGTCGTATTCGGAGAACCCCAGGCACGGGTGTACGTCGCCGCGCGCTGTTATTACCTATTCTTCTTTCTTGTTTTATTTCTGAAAAAAATATATATATAATGTCGTTTACTTGAATAATTTTTTTACTACTTCTAGAAATAGTTTTATTTGTCATTGAAAATAAATAAATAAAACATTACCTATTCTTCTTTCTTGTTTTATTTCTGAAAAAAAAAACAATATATAATGTTGTTTACTCGAAATTTGTGCGCATGTAAACACTCCTTTAGTTTGCTCGACCTTTCAGAAAGACCCTTTTTTATACCTGGAATCGACTTGAAACTCACTTAAAAAAAGGCACGTATTTTCAGCATGGCATTAATATGTACGAATTTCAGTTAGCAATGAACGTGTTAAACTATTGTCAAACCTGCAGGCAGGATTCAAATCTACAGAATTGAATTAAAGCTGATTCATTCTTTGTTGGACAGCCCAGAGCATTGGGCGAACCTCCGGACTGACTTAAGACGAATCAATTTAAAAATCGTGAAGATTGTGATCGTACAATTTGGAAGTGACTCTCGCCATCTTGGAGATTGACTGGAGGACACACTGGGTTAATGAGAGCCATCTTATGACATCTGCCTGCCCTGCTTCTGAAAGATGCTTTTGGCCAGGAGCCAATAATCTGCAGACTTTAGGAGTTTTCGACAAAGCCACCCTTTAGCATCGCACGACTCAACACGGTATCACCCTTCTATCACCCTGCTACCTAAGCAAGCCCTTGACGCCAGAAAGTTTTAGAATCGGGATGTTTTATAACTTAAAATATATTGAATTTAAAATACCTTATTTTCATTTTTAACCTAGCAACCTAATCCTTGCAATTGCATTGCTTATTGATTTCACATTGCTGATAATATTCATATTTCAATGTTAATAATCTATAAATTTATTCATCAATAGAATGATGTAAAATTGTTCCCGCCTAATCTTATGGTAACAAAGCGCGCGGGAAACGATCTTAGATTAGATCCAATGTTTTGTCGGCGTCGACTGGTTCGACTCACTCACTGTACGAGTGGAATGACTTTTGACATTTGGCATCTAAGTACATATGTATCTTCGGCGAGACTTGAGAATAACAAAGTCAACCAAAGTATATACTTTCGACGGTGATAGCGACCGGCCTCGATTGGAGAATTGAGCCCCTGGTGAAAAACAACAACTCAATTGCTTGAAATAGCTTCAGATTTTGGTGACCAGATCTGAATAGCCAGGCATTTACATAAATATTGAATTATTTTGTTTTGACCTACCAGAGGGGGCTTAGGTATTATAGATGCTTTGTCAAAAAGCAGTTTTAAATTTGGGTATGCTCATAATATCATTCTGGTAAGCTGTAAAAGTGCGGTTGTGTCGATTTTTTGAGCCTTGGTTAAATACGTACTCTCGAAATTCATAGCCATGATTATGAAAACCACAAAAATATGTTTTCAATAATTGGAAGATAACAACAAAACAATTAGGACCTTGTTGTTCACGAAACATTTCAATGTAGAAAAACAAGTCTGCAAAACATACAAGGTAGCCGGGTAAAGTGCACAAACTGCTGGAGGTTACTGGGTAAAACTGAATAGTGTTGTTTGTTCTTTTTCTTCAATGTTCTATTTTGTGAAAATACCTGTTGAAGTTGATTTAATGCAAGCCACAAACATACCTTTTTGTGAAGGAACTTGAACGGTCGGGGACAGAACTGATCGGGGAAGAGATTCTTGAGGCGGTCTTCCCTGGCGGTGGTGATTCCGTGGCGTGAGGTGATGGTCAGCAGGTCCATCCGCCGCCGCTCCAGAGAGTAGGTCACACACTCCCGGCAGTAGTAGATATCGTCATCGGTTCCGCTGCCCGGACCCAGCATCCGGGCGTCAATGGCCCCGAGGGTGTTCTGCAGCTCGGCGTAGGTGTAAGGGTATGTGAAGGCAAAGTATGACGTGGCCTGCCGATTCTCGGGCGTGCGGTATTTGAAGCTCAGGGTGAATATGTTTTCCAGGCACTAGAAGAAAAATCACATCAATTATTACGACAAATGCAAAATGCGGCAACTGCAATTAATTTAACAAGTCACGAAGAAGGCAAATGTCGTAAAAAGTGTTTTGGTAAAGTGCCTGAACATTCCTGATAGACAATATAAACAAACTTCAATTTTCTTCCTTCTCGTGATGCAAAAAAGTTCTATCTGTATAACTTAAATTTAGCTGGTCAATCCGAGAACAGAAATGTTACATGAGTTATTAGGTTCATACACAAGTACACTTCTAAGTGACGGTACCATAGCAATTTTACATCTTTGTGGTTTTTTCTAAGCATCTAACGTTATGTTTCGCTATATCTGTGGTTGTTTGTCTGACAGTTAATTTGAAATTTTGAAATATTATTTATCAGGTTTATCGCTATATTTATATTAACAAAAAATTCGCTTTCAGAAGACATGGCAAAGCTATCGTCTGCTGAGAAGAGAATCACATAAACATAACCTAAAAAATAAATGTCAAATCAACTACAAGATATATATCAAGATACCACTCCACTCGACTTTTCATCGGGTATAATGTATTAAACATACGGCAACTCGCTAATATTTACGCTAATACACTTCCTGTTCAAATACAAAAAAAAACTCTATTACAACACAACTACACCACCAGAGCAATAACCAACGGACACTACATCGTACATAAACTACATACTACGTCAGCTCAAAGACAATTTTTCTTCCTAGCTAAAATCTTTAACCTTATCCCTGAAAACTTAAAAACTGTGAGCCAACCCCATTCCTTTAAAAAACAAATAACGAGATGGATCCTTACACTTGGAATACATTACAATTACAATACACATTCATTTTACCATTCCATCAGAATCAGCAGCTTTTACTCGCGTACTTTTGCAGTGAAAAAACTTGTTTAAAAATATGGGGTAATCAAAAAAGTAACCGAATTTTATTTGAAAATATTTTTTTTTATTTGAAAATATTTGTTTTTGAAAAATAATGAACCAAGTTCAAGTTCAATGTAAGGCTAAAACTGTGAATAGGGTATTTGAAGCCAAGAATATTTAAGTGACTTGCTCTCCTGGCGCGGTATGAATTGTAAACATTAGAACACATTCCTCTATAGACATGATTTTAATAATGAACCAAGTTCAATGTAAGGCTAAAACTGTGAATAGGGTATTTGAAGCCAAGAATATTTAAGTGACTTGCTCTCCTGGCGCGGTATGAATTGTAAACATTAGAACACATTCCTCTATAGACATGATTTTAATAATGAACCAAGTTCAAGTTCAATGTAAGGCTAAAACTGTGAATAGGGTATTTGAAGCCAAGAATATTTAAGTGACTTGCTCTCCTGGCGCGGTATGAATTGTAAACATTAGAACACATTCCTCTATAGACATGATTTTAATAATGAACCAAGTTCAAGTTCAATGTAAGGCTAAAACTGTGAATAGGGTATTTGAAGCCAAGAATATTTAAGTGACTTGCTCTCCTGGCGCGGTATGAATTGTAAACATTAGAACACATTCCTCTATAGACATGATTTTAATAATGAACCAAGTTCAAGTTCAATGTAAGGCTAAAACTGTGAATAGAGTATTTGAAGCCAAGAATATTTAAGTGACTTGCTCTCCTGGCGCGGTATGAATTGTAAACATTAGAACACATTCCTCTATAGACATGATTTTAATAATGAACCAAGTTCAAGTTCAATGTAAGGCTAAAACTGTGAATAGGGTATTTGAAGCCAAGAATATTTAAGTGACTTGCTCTCCTGGCGCGGTATGAATTGTAAACATTAGAACACATTCCTCTATAGACATGATTTTAATAATGAACCAAGTTCAAGTTCAATGTAAGGCTAAAACTGTGAATAGGGTATTTGAAGCCAAGAATATTTAAGTGACTTGCTCTCCTGGCGCGGTATGAATTGTAAACATTAGAACACATTCCTCTATAGACATGATTTTAATAATGAACCAAGTTCAAGTTCAATGTAAGGCTAAAACTGTGAATAGGGTATTTGAAGCCAAGAATATTTAAGTGACTTGCTCTCCTGGCGCGGTATGAATTGTAAACATTAGAACACATTCCTCTATAGACATGATTTTAATAATGAACCAAGTTCAATGTAAGGCTAAAACTGTGAATAGGGTATTTGAAGCCAAGAATATTTAAGTGACTTGCTCTCCTGGCGCGGTATGAATTGTAAACATTAGAACACATTCCTCTATAGACATGATTTTAATAATGAACCAAGTTCAAGTTCAATGTAAGGCTAAAACTGTGAATAGGGTATTTGAAGCCAAGAATATTTAAGTGACTTGCTCTCCTGGCGCGGTATGAATTGTAAACATTAGAACACATTCCTCTATAGACATGATTTTAATAATGAACCAAGTTCAAGTTCAATGTAAGGCTAAAACTGTGAATAGGGTATTTGAAGCCAAGAATATTTAAGTGACTTGCTCTCCTGGCGCGGTATGAATTGTAAACATTAGAACACATTCCTCTATAGACATGATTTTAATAATGAACCAAGTTCAAGTTCAATGTAAGGCTAAAACTGTGAATAGAGTATTTGAAGCCAAGAATATTTAAGTGACTTGCTCTCCTGGCGCGGTATGAATTGTAAACATTAGAACACATTCCTCTATAGACATGATTTTAATAATGAACCAAGTTCAAGTTCAATGTAAGGCTAAAACTGTGAATAGGGTATTTGAAGCCAAGAATATTTAAGTGACTTGCTCTCCTGGCGCGGTATGAATTGTAAACATTAGAACACATTCCTCTATAGACATGATTTTAATAATGAACCAAGTTCAAGTTCAATGTAAGGCTAAAACTGTGAATAGGGTATTTGAAGCCAAGAATATTTAAGTGACTTGCTCTCCTGGCGCGGTATGAATTGTAAACATTAGAACACATTCCTCTATAGACATGATTTTAATAATGAACCAAGTTCAAGTTCAATGTAAGGCTAAAACTGTGAATAGGGTATTTGAAGCCAAGAATATTTAAGTGACTTGCTCTCCTGGCGCGGTATGAATTGTAAACATTAGAACACATTCCTCTATAGACATGATTTTAATAATGAACCAAGTTCAAGTTCAATGTAAGGCTAAAACTGTGAATAGAGTATTTGAAGCCAAGAATATTTAAGTGACTTGCTCTCCTGGCGCGGTATGAATTGTAAACATTAGAACACATTCCTCTATAGACATGATTTTAATAATGAACCAAGTTCAAGTTCAATGTAAGGCTAAAACTGTGAATAGGGTATTTGAAGCCAAGAATATTTAAGTGACTTGCTCTCCTGGCGCGGTATGAATTGTAAACATTAGAACACATTCCTCTATAGACATGATTTTAATAATGAACCAAGTTCAAGTTCAATGTAAGGCTAAAACTGTGAATAGGGTATTTGAAGCCAAGAATATTTAAGTGACTTGCTCTCCTGGCGCGGTATGAATTGTAAACATTAGAACACATTCCTCTATAGACATGATTTTAATAATGAACCAAGTTCAAGTTCAATGTAAGGCTAAAACTGTGAATAGGGTATTTGAAGCCAAGAATATTTAAGTGACTTGCTCTCCTGGCGCGGTATGAATTGTAAACATTAGAACACATTCCTCTATAGACATAATTTTAATAATGAACCAAGTTCAAGTTCAATGTAAGGCTAAAACTGTGAATAGGGTATTTGAAGCCAAGAATATTTAAGTGACTTGCTCTCCTGGCGCGGTATGAATTGTAAACATTAGAACACATTCCTCTATAGACATAATTTTAATAATGAACCAAGTTCAAGTTCAATGTAAGGCTAAAACTGTGAATAGGGTATTTGAAGCCAAGAATATTTAAGTGACTTGCTCTCCTGGCGCGGTATGAATTGTAAACATTAGAACACATTCCTCTATAGACTTGATTTTAATAATGAACCAAGTTCAAGTTCAATGTAAGGCTAAAACTGTGAATAGGGTATTTGAAGCCAAGAATATTTAAGTGACTTGCTCTCCTGGCGCGGTATGAATTGTAAACATTAGAACACATTCCTCTATAGACATGATTTTAATAATGAACCAAGTTCAAGTTCAATGTAAGGCTAAAACTGTGAATAGGGTATTTGAAGCCAAGAATATTTAAGTGACTTGCTCTCCTGGCGCGGTATGAATTGTAAACATTAGAACACATTCCTCTATAGACATGATTTTAATAATGAACCAAGTTCAAGTTCAATGTTTTTTTTTTTTTTTTTACATTAGGTCCACACAGGAGGCCCTGAGGAAAATAATTTCCCTCAGGGCCTATGTCACCTTTGGGGGTGCTGTGTGGAGGGTATTTTTAAGGAAAGGAAGGAGAGGAAGTTCTGGGAAGGAAAAAGGTATGAGGGTTGGGTAGGAATCTGGGGTTCAATGTGTCTAGATCATCCGCCGCCAAGACCTAGACAATGAACCCCGTGAACCCGGGCACCCCTGCTAAGTCACCAAACGTAGCGAACCACTTGGGGTGACCTATGGCAGAGGTGTTGGTTATCCAATAAATGGTTCCCGGGGCGGCGGTACCCATTCCCGCCTCCCAAATTAAAAATGTAAGGCTAAAACTGTGAATAGGGTATTTGAAGCCAAGAATATTTAAGTGACTTGCTCTCCTGGCGCGGTATGAATTGTAAACATTAGAACACATTCCTCTATAGACATGATTTTAGATTTTCACGGCCAAAAGTATTTTTGGGGTGTTATGCCGTGTTACGCTATCTCCTTCTTTAGCCAACGTTACATTGTCCATCATCAGGGCAGATGTGTTGACACACAAAAATAAATAACAAAAACATTCCTGTTGTATCACCGTACATACATACATACATTTTTCAGTCTTTCATGATTGCGAATGGGCGTTTCACCTTCCGCATTCAAGAATTCAATCACCGAACGCTGCTAATACGAACATCGATGTCAGCCATTTTGCAAGCGACCGCAGTGCTGCCACTTGTTGATGCAGAAAGTTACTACTGCAGTAAATTGTAGACGAAGGTTGGAGAAATAGCGCCGAATTCAAAATTTTCACTCAAATATTATTTAAGTAGAAAAAAATAGGAGGCATTAGTTTTTGACAGACCCTCGTACTTTGAAACAATTTGTACGACACAAGACAACCTCACAGTCACTACACCAATAACAAATCTCAACTGGTTGTTTAGGCTGTCGCATAGTGTTCTGGTAAACATGACACTGCAGGAAAACGGATTTTCGTTTAGAATTAGGTGTTAATGGAATATCTGCTAAAAATGTCCAGCACTTAGCCTGAGAGGATAATCACCACCTTGTTTGGGTCTATTATGATATTTCTGGATAAGTTGTCACAAAACTTCTACATAGGCACACATCCTTTATTGCCTTATAGCCCTACATTTGTACAATGCATGCGCATTTATTTATACAACGTCAATTGTTGCTTTTCCTCTAACACACTCCACAAATGATATCATCCTATCCAATCTGTGCTTATTATAACTCACTACACACAATGGTTTCACAATCAGAGCTTTAATAATAATAATTGGACAATTTGTAGAGCGCCATTTTTGTGAGAAATCACCTTGGTTTTTTCAATATTATTTTTATAATTAGACGTTGGACAATTTCAATAGGGAGTAGATTTGTTTTGTATTCAGCTTCCCAGCTGACTACAGCGTATTGGAGATTTGATTGTACTATAGCATGGTAGACTGATGTTAAAGGGACGGTGCCAAATCGTTTCGCTTTTGTTTCAGCCCGTTTTTGTATGAAAACATTCGACAACTTCTATATGGGATTTGAATGCCAGATTTTGTGTTTGCACACTGAAAAACGGATACAAAATTAAGATCAAACTCTGGCGGCGAAAACTGAAACCCCCCATCGGTCACCAAAGAAATAACCCAGCAGTTGTATTTCCAGCCGACACAAATCGCCAGTCACAAAAGTATCTTTTGACGCGGAAACTCTGTATCGTTTTAGTCAAAATGCTGCTAACTTCAAGACTATTCCCCTTAAAACTTTGCATTCAAGAGGTGGCCCGCTTGCAAACGCTATGACTGTGAAAATGTTAATGTCGGCGCAGAAATTTTCATATAACATCGTCAGCGGGAGTTTTACGAATGTTAATCAACTATCGCATTTAAAACCGTTCATGAAAAACGTCTAGTATTTTGATTTCAAATCTGACATTTGAAAAAAAATCATTTTTTAGTTGCATTCGGAAACTGATTGCACTTGGAAAGGACAAACAATTTTCATAGGCTCCACCAGCGGCAGGAATTAGAACTACCGTAATTCACTAAAGAATATTTAAACATTGGTCGATATTCAAATTTTTCCCTAGGGAATTGGAGTGTGGATTATTTGGCTCGGTTTCTAATTGCAGTTTCAATTTTAAACATGTCATTTGAGGTTGATAAAAAGCAGACCGCTCAAAAAATAATTAATTGATTTTAAAAATTTTCTTATTAAAAATAATTATGTAATTAATTTTTTTTTTTAAATTTCAGAAAAACGACTCGGGTGATGGCGACAAATGTGTTTATAGCGAAGAAGTATTTCTCAAATTAAGATGTGTAGGTTTTTTTGGTTTTACATACACTTATCAATAAAAAAATATATATTACAAAAATTGAATATGTGTTGGTGATTCCAAAAGGCAGGCATTTAAACGATGTCAGTTCCAAAAAAAAGTCAGACCTTTTCGAATGAAAAGTTAACTTTCCAGTTTCCACAATAATCTTGTGAATATGGACATCCCTCTTGTAATGCCATTTTCCGCAAGCAGACATCCAGAAGACTTTGACTCGACTTTTAGCAGGTCTTTAAATTTCGGCATATTTTTCTGGTCTTTTTAACTGTTCCACAGGCATTGGTTTTTTGTTTGTGCAAAGAATTTAATAACACCGGACTTATGTACCAATTATCCATATAAATAGTATGCCCCTTTCCCAAATAATCCGCCAACAATGACACGACCACTTTAGCAGAAACCCAGTTGCTTTGATAGTGATTCATCTATATTAGCAACGGGTATTTTCGTCTTCGCTCCACAGTATATAACAAATTTTAACTAAAGCTGTATCACCGTCGTACAGAAGAAATAGTTTGATTCCAAATTTGTGTCTTTTTGCAGGAAGATACTGATTTATGCTCAATTTGCCTTTGAATAAAACTATCGATTCGTCAATGCACAAATTACTGAAGAGTAAAAATATTTTTTGAAATTATTGCACACTGAATCAACAGTCTCTTACTTAATAAATAATGTGGCCTTTTGCTTGCTTTGTGTTATCGGAAAAGTGAAGCATACTGAGAATAGCCAAATATCTATTCCGTGGCATTGCCTCACCAGAAATTAACTTGTCAGATGTCTAGTATTGGCTAATCCAACTCTTGTAGCATTTAACCATAAACATAGTTAACCGCTTGGACACATAAGCTTGTTTTCACGATAATTTAACGTAGGTAGACATAGGAATGACGTATGTCCCGTACCTGAGTTATTAAGGCAATGAATAAATACATTTATTCAGTGTTCCCAGCCTTCCATTTATGTATTCGAGAATTACGAGGGAGTGTTTTTTTTGCCGTGACTTGCTCATAGTAATGGTTCATTTCCTCAGAATTATTTCTCAAGATGTCTTGACTTATAAACAGTAAAAAAAAAATTAATTTCCTAGTTCATTTCACTGTGTTTACAATAGATATCACGTCCATCACACTACTACACGATAACGTGAGAGTGTAGGTGCCGGCGGCCGCTTGAAGAGATCGCCGCGTGGGCTATGATGGGTGTCAAAAAAAGGCTTGTAGAATTAAATCCCTGTGTAAGAATGATCAAATACTACTTTAAAATCACAGAAAACACATGAAACAATTAAAAACCTTTGTTTGCGCGGATCACATGGTGCTAACCGATCGCTAATTGATTAATTTAACAGCCTAAAAATGCAGTCCCTCTATTCCTTATTATAATGTGTGTGTGAAAGGGCATGTGTAACTTTTTTACCTTTGCTTAATACTTTATAGCTTGTACTTTATACTTACTTTATACTTATACTTTATACCTTATTTTTCACTTTACATTTATATTTTACCTTTTACCTACTACTTATAACCTTACTTACTACTTACTTTTTACCCTTTTTTCCTTATATTTAACTTACATTTATACTGTTATTCATCATGTTGTTGTACTATTTATATGTTATGTCAATTATCTTAATGACACATGTTGTGCTGTACATGTTTAAAAAAATAAATATGTGCAAGCGAGATGGAATGCTTGCATAGAGTATATATTCGAGTGGTAGGTAGTTTCGTTCTCTCTTTTGTAAGCAACCGTACCCTAATAAACAAGTAGAAGATACCCATCGCAATCGTATTATTTATAACAAGCTTCTGCCCTCGACTTCGTTTGCGCGGGATTACTACTTCGATTAGCCTATTTTCTTTTCCTAGGTCCCGTCTATGTTTATACCAAAATTCTTAACCTATTTATTTAAAATATCTATAATTCTTGATTCGATTCAAGGGTGAGTACTTCAAATAAATTCACTAATTTAAATATTTTCTAAAATAGAATTTTGGTTTTACAATCATTGTTTTTCAAAATGTCATTCTCAAATTTTGACATTTTCTATTAAACAATAATTATTATTTGTAATACATGGAAAATAGCAAGCTTTGGGTATAAATTATAGCCTATATTTTATTCTGATGTATGAGCTATATTATTGTTAAGGTTCATTAAAGTCCATTCAGCGGTTTTTGCGTGAAAGACCCATACAAACTTTCGCGTTTATAATATTAGTAAGATATATCAAAACACCACATTATCTATGACATGCCCAAAGTCAAGTATTGTACATCGCTCCATGCGCCACAGTTTATTATCATATTTGCACCGCAACTGATAAGTTATGGTGTATAAATATTCGTTTCGATCCGCTAAATACATCATCAATTGTAGTATTGTTTCGAAAAACCGTGAACCGCCGCAACCAGCTTTGTGATTGTGTTATTTAGAATAATTTATTGAACTATTTTATATGAACATTGTTATTGTGAAAGCAGTGGCCCGGCCATATAATAAGTTTTTTGGGCTTCCCACCTTCCTAAGCATAAGGCATTGTATTTGAAATTATTTCACTTTGGAATTTGAACGCAGCAATCGAAATATTGTAGGATTCCCGCAAACAACCTTTTTTATTTCAGCGTTTTACCAGAAACTTTACTTAAATTAAAATCAGTAACGAAAGGGAACAATTCGTATAGGCTGCTAATTAATTTGTTTGACTGCTATTGCAGCCAGCCGCACTCTAAGGATTAAAAGAGAACTTTATTCTAAAGCATGTTGGCTTTGTAGATGTGACCGACCATCTAAACCTGTTAGTTTTTCTGTGTACAATTGGGGAGGTGATAATAGAAAATGGCCTAAGACTTTATTGAAAAAATGGGAGCTACGTGTATGTAGCTCACTTTAAACCATTTAATTTACCTGTAATTACATGGTACCACTTTTTAAGTGAAATGCACTGCTGACAAATTCAGCTACGGCCGCCTACGCGTAGCTCATTATTAAACGTGTAAGACTAGGTAACTAACTGTAGGGTAGTAGTTGCTCACCAAGTAGGTAGGTCGGTCTTTAATTCTCTCCCAGCTGTTCTTCCCCGGGATGGTCTTGGTGACGGGTGCCATCCCCTGGCTGTACATCTTGCTCTGGCGGTTCAAGTTCACCAAGTTCAGCTTCACCAGGGCTTGCGGCGTGGCGGCCTGGATGCCGAAGTAGAACCACGTTCGATTGCCGTTCTCAAACTCCGTCCCCGCGCAGTCCGGTCGCGTCCATAAGTTGAACTCATAGTCTGGAGTTTCTATTGCATTTGTTATTGTGTTGACACCCGCAACTGGAAAATACCAAGTAATCGGTATAATATTATGCTTAACATCTCATTTGTCGTAAGCCCGCCGGCAGAAGGCCAATATCATTCCAGACGTTGGACCATATGTGGGCAGATGTCACCGACAATCAAGAGGTTAAAAAGATATCCCCACCAACCAAGATAACCTCAGGAATATACAAATGAATACTCGCAATGACAGCTTACTTATAAAACCATCCAAAAATCAAGTCATTGCATTGTTCCGAGCATTTTCTTCAAGTTCTTTTTCCAGTTGGTAGGAAATAACAATGGTTAGGAATCACATGAATGTTGGTAGCTTCACTCACCGATAGCACTTTTGGGAACCTGCTCGACATGTCCCAAATTCCCCGAGTCAAAATTGTGGACGAAAACAAATCCTCCACAAGTAAACGAGTTGTCCATCGCCAGTTAAAGTATTATTGAGACGGACAATGCAGCTACATCATCTAAAAACACACACGCAACATAATAACTTTGACAAAAACTTTTTCACACAATTTGGATCAATAACATTTCTTGGTTATAATTTCATATTGTGCAGATACCACGGAATTCGGGAATTTGTAAATAAAAGAATTTCATAAGAGTAAAAGTATTTACAATAATTTGTAGTTTGTCATGTTTTGGAAATGGAATTTGACGTTTTCATATGTTTTTGCCTAAACAAATTACGTAATTTTTTTGTGTCAACATTGACTGGCAAACAGCTGATAGGCATTATTGCCAATAGCACACATTGTTCAGAATAGAAAAGTGTCAAAAATGTTAAGGAAAAAAATACCACGACTGCCGCCATTCACTTGAATAATGTTTAAATGATGTTGGTTTTTAACCGCACGATACTTTTCAATTAGCGACACAAACCAGCTGCTTGTCCATACGCCATTACAATCAAAATGGTTGCGAAACAAAAGAAATATTGAGCAACTCGACACTTCGAATGTAACCGAATTCAAGGAACCTATACAAATATTAATGTTTTGTTAATATTTACCCTGAAAACATTAAAAGGACTCATTTCGGAGATTTTTTTCTTCTAAATAATGTTTTTGACGTTTCTACAGTAAATTTAACGATTTTGTTTTCCTCCCTGCTAGAAGAAAATAAAAGGCATAAATGTAAAAGGCTATGTAGTGTAATTTTCTATGGTCAGTAATTTTACATTTGCAAAAATAAGTAGTATCTATTCATTGGTGACCGGTCTACTCAGTGGTAGTGATGGGAATGATCAAAACTTTCATACAATCGAAAATATCGAATGATTAATCGATTTTTTTGCTCGAAGTTTGGGAGCAATAGCTACAGTCAGGGGCAGGATTTTTGTCTCTGGGAAAGGGGGGGGGGGGGTAGGATACCAAAAATTATTATGGTGCATCATGTAGCAACGTGCATCAACGCTTATTATTTGTTGTAGCATTTCACAACATAACAATTATTGTTAAGCTACTTAGTTTAGCCCGTTGGTAAAAATTTCCATTAAAAATATTTATGTATGTTTAATAATATGTCAATAATTATAATTATAATACATTTTTGTTCAAAAACAATCTCTAAATAACATGTTTAAATAACGCAACATTAGTAAGTACTAGCGATGGGCACAATCGATGAATAATCGATGATTTACTCGATCTTTTTTACCATCGAATGATTTCGATTCATTTCCATAGAAAAATCGATTCTCGCTTCTCGATGTCAAATTCATTCGAATTAGCGATGGGAATGATCGAGACTTTTATATAATCGATTTTTTTAAATCGAGACATCACAGTAATCGAATGATTAATCGATTTTTTGCTCGGAGTTTGGGAGCAATAGCTATGGTCAGGGGCAGGATTTTTGTCTGTGAGGGGGGGGGGGGGGGGTTAGGATGGTAGGGGGTAGGGTTTCGCTAAAACCGTAGTTTCTTCAGGGCAGTAAATAATACTCTACTAAAATCAGCAAGTAATATATTTTCATATGGACATATCTGCTTTATATGACCAAATATATTTAATTTATTTGAAATTAACAGGTGTTTCTTAGTTTGTAATAAAAATGAAACGATTTCTATAGTAAGAAAACTTTATTTAATGATAATCTGTTAATAATTGCATACGAAAAGGTGTCCATAACCTACATGTTATTTAGAGGTTATTTTTTTTTAACAAAAACGACATAAAATTATTATCTTCGTATTAAAAACAGACACACTGTCAATATTATTAATGGGAATTTGTACCTACTGGCTAAACTAAATATCTTTGTAACAGACGTCTGGTCGTTAATAGGATAGCGTAATAAAATCTGTTTAGTTTATTACCCTACGAGGTCTCTGGATTTTTAAAATCGAAAAAACATAAAATCATTATTGAAAACACCAAATTACATGAATATCAGTTCTTTTAACTTCCCAGTAGCAGTGTATGCAAAATAGCTTTTATTTTTGCTGTACTGGGAAGATGTACATTTTACACACAAATAATAGTTTATAATTTACATGTAGATATAAATCTAATTGGATTAAATTGAGAAACAATGATTAAAATTATAGATTCCTATGGGAAAATGATTTATCGTCGGCGGCACGGTACTGAAGCATTGATAGGTCAGAAATTCTGGGTGAATTTCTCAGAAATGCCATAAAAATTATGCAAAAAATGCGATCGGTTGGAGGATGCAGCCGACGATATCGGTTTTATTTGTATTCTTAATGTTATTTTAATTGATGTAAACAATCTGTTGATTTTCCTAAATAAATAAATAAACATCTGAGAAATGGAGAAAAATAATTGTCTTTACTTTATTATTAATGTTATATTACAATATTTATATATAAAATTTATTATAACACAATAAAGAATGCTTTGTCTTTGTTATATTCCATTTCGCACAAAATTCACTTTCAACCCCCTTTCGACCGCCACGAAATCACAGAAGGCGTGGCCAGGCTTGAAGGAGAGGCTTGATGCGCCGCGGCAAGCCTAAAAGCATAGAGAATAATTGAAAACAAATTTACGTGCTTGCCATCAAGCGGCTTGGTCGTGTCGGACTCGCTTAAGCGCCATTCAGACGTTTCACTAATCGCTCATTTCCGCATTTCATTCGGCCTAGTTTACTCGGAATGACACGTCTGAACATGCAATGAAACTAAAGTGCCGAATACTGCCGAATGAAATCTTCAAGTGAACCGATCCAACAATGTTGGATATTTTCCTTCGGCATCCTTCACTCGCGCGCGCATGCGCGCGGAAGAGAGCAAAGTGAATCGTCTGAACACCGATTGTCTCGCGTTCTGTACGGGAAGGACCATGAAAGGACGCTATCAAATCGCACGCAAAACGTCAAAATGGTATTCGTTCGGCTAATTTGTTTGCTTTTGGGAACACCTCTCATATAAATTTTTGGGTCTCCCTTATTATCCATGTATTTTATATGTTTTTTAATATATGTAAGATTATTAATTTGTAGGAAAATGTTCGTAATAAAAATAGTGAAATCAAATTGTGTTATTATGCCATAAAAAATAAAAAGGTTTATAAGACGACACAATACTGTTTTTTTATTTAATTGTGTCAACAAAATTGCGTAAAAATCGATGCATCTGACATGTTTTTCCTTAAAATTCGGGGCCGGACCGCGCTGCAAAACAAACGAATTCCAGCGCGGTTGACCTCGCTCGGCGACGCTGTGGTCGGAATGGACGAGTGAACGCTTATTTCTATAGCGCCGTGTGAACATGGAATGAAACAAAATGGACGATTAGGCCGAAAAAACATGGCGGAAACCTTCCCTCGAGTGAATCGTCTGATTCCAGCATTAAGATTCATTCACTGCTAGCTAACGCGAGCAGCCATATAAAATATTGAAAGTTTGACATTGGTTTATTTATGGTTTGACACATTATTTATGGTTTGACATTGACAGTTCTTCGTTCTTCAGGTTCGTTCAGGTTCTTCGGGTTTTTCATGGAGTCCGAAACGCGTGTTGTCGATTGTAAATACATTTTAGATTTCTACGGTCGTCGTTTTTATTAAGTATTTTGAAGCGCTTTCATATTACTTGTTACTTTGGCTTATTACTTGATAACTGATTCTTAGATATCGCATACATAAGTAACCTTCGCCGATTATATTTTCATCTCACTTTATTCTTCTTCCTCCTAAAATGAATCCTTCAGTAATTCCTGACGGTTTTAAATCTTGGAAAGAGTACTCTCAACATAGAAAAACTCTGAAAAGAAAATGGAACGAAGAAAAAATTGAGAAAAAAATTAGCAAAGCCGAAGAAAAGGCCAAGAAAGAAGCAGAATTACTTGTAGAAGAGACTGAAAAGGTTAAGTCAGCAAATGTGTCTACAATAAGCATCGCAGTTCCAGGATCCATCTTAGAAAACGCACAGTCTCCCGAATTGAGGTCCTACTTAGCTGGTCAGATTGCTAGAGCAGCTTGTATTTTCAGCGTAGATGAAATCATTGTTTATGATGATCTTGGTGATAGAATCAACACCAAGAAATCCAAAATAGACGACATCGATGGTACCAAAATCTCCAGGAAGAGTTGTGTGCAGCTAGCGAGGATATTACAGTACCTGGAGTGTCCACAATACTTGAGAAAATTCTTCTTTCCGATCCACGATGACCTGAGATTTGCAGGAATATTAAATCCATTGGATGCACCTCACCATTTGCGAGCCAAAAACGAATTTCACTTTAGGTAATGGTTCATTATTCTGCGTTAGTATTAATTCCACCAATCTATAATTCCTATTTACTGCCTGCTTTGTCCAAAAATGATTACCTTTATTTTGTTCAGTGCCTTCAATTATTCAAGTTTGGGGTAAAGTATTAATGGAAAATACATTCACTTACCCAAAATATTTGTGGCCCCTGTTGAACAGTAACCTAAAACTGATTCCTCACAAGTCGGTAAGGAATCAACATAAACCGGTAATGTCAAGGTGGATTTAGACCAAACGAGCGTAGAGCATAGAGCTAGACCTGGAAGAAGAGTGCGCTTTCTTGATCTTTAGTGTAAACAAACGGTAATTTATTGGTGGCCCCTGTTGAACAGTAACCTAAAACTGATTCCTCACAAGTCGGTAAGGAATCAACATAAACCGGTAATGTCAAGGTGGATTTAGACCAAACGAGCGTAGAGCATAGAGCTAGACCTGGAAGAAGAGTGCGCTTTCTTGATCTTTGGTGTAAACAAACGGTAATTTATTTTCACCATTTACACCAAAAGAATACCAACCAACAAGAACTAGAATTCTTGCAAATGCTCTAGGGATGTTTAAAGCAGGAGAGCGGGCGAATGCTCATTACTCATTGTTCAACAATCAGTGGTAGTGTTCACTCCACCATGTCCCCGACAGTGAGAGCGGTATTGTGATTTCAAATTCTGCATTTATCTACGTGACTCAATTATCGAAAAAGAAAAGACGTTGATGGCTGATGAATTTAATTAAATAATCATATTTGGGATTTCCCGCCTATCATTTCCGTTGTGCCATTTATTCTAAACAATGTAGACAACCCTATTCATAATTAGTACAAAAATCAAGAAATCAAAATCTTATGTATCAAGAAACTGTACAAGGACAAGGTCAGAATCGTTTGCGCCACTATCATTCCAGACGTTGCTTTTAATTTCAGTAATGTAGCTTCTCGGAATTTTTTGTAATTAATTTTCTGTGGTACACTGCCATAATGTGGCCAAATGTCATTCGAAATTCAAGAGGTTAAACGAACGAGCATTCTACTAAATTTTGGCAAACACGCTCGGCACAAAAATAATGCTTATAACTGTTTACACCAAAAGGATTTGCAAGAGCAGACTAGAGGATGAACATTTACTTGTTTGGTCTAAATCCAACTTAAGAAGTATGCAACACAGCTCTCGTGCTGCGCCGACCATGTACCAATGGAAATATATGGAGCAAAGGACTCTCGGTATCTATCTTTCTTAACAAAGAAAAAGTACTTTTTCATGTATACATTAACAGCCTTACTAAAAAAAAACACTCCGCGGCCGTTAAACGGTGTTTCTGTAGCACGTTGTGTAAAGTCTGTACATTTCGTTTTTCAAATTCTTACTAAACAGAATATATGGTTTTGATCTGACAATGTCGTATTTTACCAGCCTTACTAATAAACTTTCTGAAAAATTTGTACAATGGTCAAACAACCATGTATGAAGAATCCTTACTAATAATAATAATAATTGGATAATTTGTATAGCGCCGTTTTTGTGAGAAATCACCTCAAGGGCGCTGTACTAATTAAGAACTGACAAAAAATTGTTCATGGAAAGATATGTACATTGCTTACACGGCCAAGGAGGGTAGTTTATCTGTTGTATATATTTGTTCCATTTGTAATTTTCAACCAATTTCTAATTTTTTTTTAATGTCCTATATATTTATTATTTTTTGAGATGTCTTAAAAACAAATACCATTTTAGAACCAAAATTTAATTACCTTTAAGATTTTCATATCTAAAATATACTTAAGTGTTTAAAAACTGTAGTATTTTAAGCTTCAAACATCAAGTTGAAAAAAAAAACTTACTTACCCCAAACACTTTCTATTAAAACATTGAAATATTTGGAAAAATTCAAAAAACACAGTCCTTTTATTTAATGATTTTGAAATAAATCTGTCACCTCACTTTTTACTCCTTCACACAATAAAAAAATCTTGAAATTCGCTTTTCATTCCTAAAAATTTACAATAAAAAAACTCACGTTTGAATACATTGCTTTCACATCTTAATAACTCAGGTACGGGACGTACGTCATTCCTATGTCTACATACGTTAAATTATCGTGAAAACACGCTTATGTGTCCAAGCGGTTAAGACATTTATTTCTTTGATACGTTTACTAAAATATGTATTAGACATTTTAGTCACCAAAAAACATCACTTTAAAGAATTTATAATAAAATAAAGATCTTAAAATGCAAATTATTTCTGAATATAACCTATAGAACCATTTTCTGACAGTTCAATTTAGAACACACGATTTTTGTGTCACAATTTGACTTAAACTAACGAAAAACAACACAAATTAATAGTAAATATATGGAGTACATGAATATAAGTGCGAATTAGTTATAAGGATTGAAATCATTAACTACAACATCATCTTAATCACACACACATTCGCGACTGACTTTTTTTCGTAGAGTTTATTATAGAGTTATTCGCGGCTATTTTTTTTCAGCTGGAAAGCAATGCGCAGGCGCATCAATCACACCACCTAGCGGATTATTATGAAAACTCCAATTTAAACAAGTAATATACAGCGTTGCCAAATCTAAAGATTCACAAAAACACCGTTTAACGGCCGCGGAGTGTTTTTTTTTAGTAAGGCTGTAAGTACTTAAAGTATCTGGTTCCCATTAATATGCTATAAAGTGATCAGCTACGCAGATGATACTGTACTTCTTTTTAAAGAGCAATCTTGGGAAAAGGCCTTTAAAAGCGCAGAATTTGGTATGAAGGAATTAAAAAAATGGCTCGACAAAAATCTTCTTACCCTAAACACCTCGAAAACCAAATTTTTAACATTCAGTAAAACCAAAACTGGGCAACCAAAAAGCGTTCCGCTTTTACATTTGTATCCATGTACTACATCACAAACCACAAACTGCGACTGCGAAAAAATTGAGCATTCGGATAATATTAAATATCTTGGTCTAACAGTGGATTGCAAACTAAAATGGGAACTTCACATAAATTCACTTGTGATGAGAATCCGGAAACAAATATACATTTTTAAAACCATTAGAAACATTATGTCACTTAAACTACTAAAAGATGTATACTTTTCCCTTTGTCAAAGCATTTTAATTTATGGTATATCGGCATGGGGTGGAGCCGCAGACACATACATAAAGTTACTTAACACAGCTCATAAATCACTTATTAGAACTATGTTCAAAAAACCATATCTTTATCCCACTGAAAATCTTTTAATTAAAAATAAAATACTTGATATCAGGAAGCTATTCATAAAAAAAATTATCCATATAAATTGCATAAAATCGTCACCTTCACACATATCTCACTCCCAGAACACTAGAGCTAAATCTAACAAATTCTTAGGGTGAATTGCCTATTCCATTAAAAAAAAAACAATCTTTTACAAGTGCCAAAAATTAAATCCACTCTTGCTAAAAAACATGAATCTTACCTCGCCCCTTCCATATTCAACATTTTCTTAAAAGAAACACAACATTTTACTCATACCAACAGAAAACCTACATATAAAAACTTTAATACATGGTTAATGAACAAAAAAAGAAATTGCATTAACAAGTTACTTGCAAACCGTCCGTGTTAATTTTTTATACGTTTTTATGTTTAAATATATATGTATATGTATATACAAATATATATTTTTTTAGTTTTTTGTTTTGTTTTTATGTTTCTAATGTTTTTTTAATGCAATTGCTAAATTAATTTCCCTACTTATTTTTATTTTTAAGTTTTTTTTTTAATATATATATGAAATGATACTGCTACCCGACTCGGAACAGATATTGTCTAGTGAGTCGGGTAGCGCACATGAACTGTAAATATACTTTAATGTTAATAAACGCCCGGGTTACCGGCATTGAAAAATATATTATTCTTAATATATTGAGGGAGCCGGCTATGAGTTGGAACCCAATTGTTGATTATGTCGGTGAGAGCTATTATTTATTGAATTACAGAGAAGGCATAACAATGAATAAGAATGTAAAGCCTGGGAGAGGATCTCAGGTAAATGTGGGCCTTCTTCAAGACGTTTCTGTGGACAAACTACTGAATCCGGGACTGCGAGTTACCGTGCGGATGCTGCCTACCACTCCGGGAAGTAAAAAGATCCGTGGCAAAGTTGAGAGCCTTTCGACACCTCGGGCAGAAACAGGAGTTTACTGGGGATACGTGGTTCGGATAGCTAATACCCTCAGCGAAGTGTTTTCAAAATCACCTTACAAGAATGGGTAAGTTGTATTATCTTAGCTTTACAAAGCAAGGCGCTGTGATTATGATTGAACCCACAACCTACCTACCAACTCAAATCAAACTTGTAGACCACTGCATGCCATTATCTCATAGCATCGCTCTTCAGTATTTTTTACTCATGTGATCAGGTACAAGCTAAGAAACCAGCCCACTGGCCTTGTGACCGCTGATGCTCACTTTGAAATAATGTTGCCCTGTGATGCTTTGAGATAAAGAAACACTTCCAAATACATACATAGATTGGTGATCTGCCGGTCAAGTGCAGATCACCAATCTATAAATAAATAATTTTAGACCTGACCAAGATAGCTTAAATGGAAACATTTACTTAAATGTAAATTTGTTTTACAGGTATGATGTTACAGTAGGTACTTCCGACAAAGGAGTAAGTTTGGACAGTATAGCAGAGAAACAAATCAAATATGAGCACGCTCTCATACTGTTTGGTGGTCTTCAAGGGATAGAATCAGCCTTGGACAGTGACGAGCAGCTGGTGGCCGATGACCCTAGCCTACTCTTCCATCACTACATCAACTCTGTCCCGACGCAAGGCTCCAGGACTATCAGGACAGAAGAGGCCATCCTTGTTACCATATCTGCGCTCAGAAGCAAACTGGAGCAGAAAAACAAAGTTAAAGAATTCACATTCTCTAATAAAATTGCCCAGAGTTCCGACTTTTCTAATAGCCCAACTAAAAATGAAATCCAAGCTTCGAATGGAGCTCATCTTATCGTTGAAAAAGAGAATGATGGTGATTGGAGTAGGTTCGATTAAATCTACAATTTTTGTTGTTTATTTTTGGGATATTATGCCGTGTTACGCTAACTCCTTCTTTAGCGGACGTTTCGGACAACATTACAGTATCCATCATCAGGGCTGATGTGTTATTGAATGTGGTTAAGTCTATGCTTAAGTAAGTTAACTAAGCGATATTGTGTTGCCAGCTCCACTCCTCTACGAGCTGGTAAGACAGTATAATTCAAATTTGTTTTTTGCGTTTAGTTTTGGTGTAGCTGTCAATTACCGGATACCAAGAACTATACAGCTTATCTCTGTTAATATTGATGGGGTTTTTGTGAATTTCAATTGCTTCCGTAATTAGGCGTGCTCTATGAGTTTTGGGTCTTCCCAGGACTTCAGGAACAAATCCAAAGTAATGGATCCCAGAGCACGCCTAATTACAGAGGCAATTGAAATTCACAAAAACCCAATCAATACTAACAGAGCTGATGCTAAGCTCAATAGTTCTTGGTATCCGGTAATTGACGGCTACACCAAAACTAAACGCAAAAAACAAATTTGAATTATACTGTCTTACCAGCTCGTAGAGGAGTGGAGCTGCCAGCACAATATCGCTTAGTTAACTTACTTAAGCATAGACTTAACCACTTTCAATAACACATCTGCCCTGATAATGGATACTGTAATGTTGTCCGAAACGTCCGCTAAAGAAGGAGTTAGCGTAACACGGCATAATATCCCAAAAATAAACAACAAAAATACTTTTGGCCGTGAAAATCTAAAATCATATTAAATCTACAATGTTTGAATTATTTTGCAAGATTATTAAAAAAATATGTACACCAAAAGTAATCAACATGTTTCATTTATTTATAAAAAAAAGTCATCACCGAATTTGAAAAAAAGTATACTCATTACCTATTTAAAATTATACAACTTTATTATTGACAAAGCTCGCTCAAATGTAACAAAAATAAATCTAAAAATATTTACCTATCAATTGTGCGGTCGATTTTGGAGCATTTTAGCATAACTTAATATTAAACTGAATAAATTTTCCTACCTGAGAAATATTACAAAATTATTTTCCCTTGAAAACATTGTAAACACTAATAAAAAAGATCTTAAAAATGAGCAAATGGTTTTGCCTCTGTTTTGGGAATGTGGTTGAATGTGAACGGAATGGAAATGAGTAATGCTCTAAAGTTGACCGCACAGATAATATCCTTATAATGGAGGGTTCAGACATTGCACTTGTGGATGGAGCTTTCTATGGTATTCTTGAGGTTCGCGATGACAGCACGAGGATCTGGGGAAGCTGTGATTGCCGTACCAGAGACAATCATGTTAGCACCAGCCTGAAACAAAAACATTGCGACCATTTAATGTTTGTTTATGATGTTGCGTGTGTGCAGAATTGTTCAACTTCACAGACAACTATTACATAATATAATAAACTACCAAGAACCTCGCTTAAGACCACACCCGCTACTCAGAAAATATCGTCCGTAGGTATTTAGAATCAAATCTTTGATCCTTGTAACACTGGACTCGCGAGCGATTTATCGTAGTGACATGTGTAGCTAGCTACTAGCCCTCCCGCCCCGTCCATCCCCCATCGTCCCCCCACGTCACACGTCTGCCGTCTCTGGTCGTAAAATTGATATTTTTTGGTGGACTGGAATGACTGGGCATGATTACTACAAATTTCTGCCCGACACGACTTGAACAAGTCCGCTCATGTGGTTCAGTATTTTTGTTACGGGACGTGCAGTTTTTAGCACACAACAAAATAATAATGGAAGGTATTGTACATATTTTGCTCCAGAGATTTGCGAATGAATATTATTTATTTCTTTGCCTAATCCCGAGGTCACGGGTTCAGATCCCGGCGTGCGCAAGTAAATTTTATTTACTTCTTCAGTCATCACAAATTCACTTTGTGATGTCATTTTAATTAAATGAAAACAAATCACCTTGTAAAAGAATTTATGGTATGGGTGGGTATGAGTACCGCCGCCCCTAAACTATTTATTGGACAACCAACACCCCTGCATTGGTCATCCCAAGGTTCGCTGCGTTTGGTGACTTAGTAGTGGTGCCCGGGTTTATAGGGTGAGGTTTGTCTAGGTCTTGGCAGCGGATGGGTTTGCCCACCTACTGCGTGTCGAGCCGGATCTGGTGAGACTCGTTCAGGGACACCTTTTGATTTCTCCAGCCGAACTCACTCGACCCATCGCCTTGCACCGCAGTGGGAAATATGGTTTCATACGTCCGTCACTCCTGGACACACTGCCCCTTAGATTCCTATCCGCCCCTCATATGGCCGGCGTGGTCGAGGGGCAAGACTCTCGACTCCCAAACCGAAGGTCGCAGGTTCGAACCCGACGTGCGCAAATAAATTTTATTTGATTAATTTATGTTATCTCACAATTAATTAATTAGAAATAGTATATAGTATGGTTGTGGCACGTTCCAGAGTGGATGGTGGGATTTAAGATATATACTCAGCATCGCCCTGGTGTAAGACCACCGTTCAGAATTGAAACGTTGCTTGAAATGGCTTGAGCAGTGTTTGGTGACTTGAAGATCTGAATTGCCAGGTACTTCCCCACCTTCCTCTTCCCCATCTCCTTCCACTCTACTACCTTCAGCATCATAACATACCCTAATTGGGAATGCCAGTCTCACTGGTTCCAGATGGGAGCAGTTGAGACTCTTGTGCGGTATACATATTATTACAATTTTCCTTCCCAGACCTTCCTTTCCCTAAAAAGACTCTGATGACATAGGCCTCGAGGGAAATTGTTGGTAAATATTCGATGTAGATGGAAACGGTTAATATGCACTTTTTTTTGAAAATTTTTTTGATTCACTAATTACATTAAAGACAACTGTTTGCATTGGGGGCAGTGGAAAATATTTCATTTTAAATTACAATTACGTAAAATTAAAATAAGCTTTCGTTCTGTAAAACAAACCGACCATTTACGTACATTTTATTGTCAAATGGCATTTTGTTATGTTGGTATTCCTGATACTATACGAAAAACAACGAGCAGCTAGATTTTTTTTTTTATGTTAAAAAAATAAAATTCCGCCTAATTAGTACTTACCTAATATGCACTGCATATTAGGTAAGTACTGCGTTGTGATTAAAATTTATTAGCTTGAATTTTTTTTTTACATTAAAATTTTATTTTTTTAAGCGAACTATTTCTGTGATGATATAGCGCCTGCTCGTGTCAAGGCAAGAAAAACATCCCGGTTTCAAGTAGTTTAGCGGCTAAGCTAGGTTTGTGTAATATGGTTTGTGATACAAAAGAAAGTGCCCCCTTCATAGCGCAAGCTCACGTCAAGGCAAAAAAAAACATCCCAGTTTTTAAGTAGTTTAGCAGCTATGCAAGGTTTGTGTAAAATGGTTTGTGATACAAAAGAAAGTTCCCCTTTATAGCGCCTGCTCACGTCAAGGCAAGAAAAACATCCCAGTTTTCAAGTGGTATAGCGGCTATGCTAAGTTTGTGTAACATGGTTTGTGATATAAAAGAAAGTTCCCCCTTTATAATGCCTGCTCATGTCAAGACGAGAAAAACATCCCAGTTTTCAAGTGGTTTAGCGGCTACGCTAGGTTTGTGTAACATGGTTTGTGATACAAAAGAAAGTTCCCCCTTTATAGTACCTGCTCACATCAAGGCAAGATAAACATCCCAGTTTTCAAGTTGTATAGTGGTTAATAACTCAGGTACGGGCCATACTATGTCTACCTACGTTAAATTATCGTGAAAACAAGCTTATGTGTCCAAGCGGTTAAGCTATATTTGTGTAACATGGTTTGTGATACAAAAGAAAGTTCCCCCTTAATAGCGCCTGCTCACGTCAAGACAAGAAAAACATCCCAGTTTTCAAGTGGTTTAGCAGCTATGCTAGGTTTGTGTAACATGGTTTGTGATACAAAAGTGAATTTATTATTTAAAAAAAATAATTACTAGAAAAAAAAACATGTTTTTTTACATCATTTTATTTCCAAAACTCTGGTACCTAAATTAGTGTTTACCTAATACGACCAGATTTTGTAATATCTTCAAAATCTTCTAGCTGCTCGTTATATATAAAAATGTATCAGGAATACCAACATGTCCAACATACCAAAGTGACAGTGATTACAAAATGGGCATCATTTCACAAGACGAAGCTAATTTTAATTTTACGTAATTGAAATTTAAAATTAAATATTTTCCACTGCCCCCAATGCAAATAGTTGTCTTTTAATGTAATTAAGGTGAATCAAAAGAGTTTTTTTTTAAAAGTGCATATTAACCGTTTCCATCTGTATCCAATAATTACGAAATTGTTTTCCTCAGGGCCTCCTGTGTGGAACTATTGTAAAAAATTGGTTTTGAGACATGTAGATGATTGTTAAAGTGGTGTTTTACAAAAAGATTTGATTTCATGTAATTAAATTTTATTTAATTAAATTGTGTTGTTTCATTAATAATTTATTCAAAAAAATACTCATTAAATCCTACGAGAGTAGAGAGACTTACCACTCGACCACACTGGCACGAATCTTATTATTGTTTTATAATTTTTTTTGGCCTCTTGTAATTTGTGTCGTTTTGCACAATTACTTAATTAAAAATAATATTTTTATAAATAATAATCTTCTTTGTTTATAAAAACTTAACCGATCAAGTGATTCAAATTGTGTGATAGCCCGGGAGCCGAGAAAGGTAAACCCTACGTCATCGAGTACACGGATGAAACTACTTTATAATAATAATAATAATTGGATAATTTGTAGAGTGCCGTTTTTGTGAGAAATCACCTCAAGGGCGCTGAAAAAGGGCGTCCTTTATCACTACAAAGTAATTTAGTAAGCCTTAAAAAATCTGGTATGCCGGTGCGCCTCTTGGAATTAGAATGGCATATTTTCGGAAAAAATTACGTCATCGAGTGCACTTACGGGAATGGTTTCATATGTTAAAGGTCATTTAGTAAATGAGAAAAAAGTAGGTCTGTCAGCCGGCAGCCTGGCATGTTCGTAGGCAGCCGATGTCAATGTCAGAAACGACTGAAATTTCAGAATCCCATCCGTTTCATATCTGTTTCGCGTGCCCAGCTGCATCGATTACATCAAATACAAGATTGAAATCAACGAAAAACTGTAGTCTAAATTATTCCATTCGTGACTTCCTTGGTCTGCTGACTCTTACGATACGATACGATACGATTGTACCACCCCAGCCAGGAGCAATCCTGTCCCGGTGAGACCGGTACACCAGGGGGCACTGATTTGTTAGGACTGGAACACGTGCTCTAAGTATGGGTGGGGAGTTGGAGTTTAATCAGCCGGTATACATGGCAACCTAATGAGCCAATATAGGAAAGAAGGTTGGGCCGGAATGGGATGGGTTGAGCAATTTTTTCTATATATTTTTTTTTATTATAAGATATGTTTATATAATACATACATATACAAATATATACATATATATATTTACATACATTCACATATATGTATGTGTTTGGTGTGTGCATGTATTGTCCAATGTGCCCTGAAAGCTACACACAAATTGAGCCTATTGAATCTTTCTGTCCCGCGTGCCGATTTCTACCTTAAGATTGTTAAGTTAGAAATCTGTGAGTCTTTGCCTGCATCTCGTTGGTTCTCCTGGTCTCTGCAGGCGCCTTCTTATATCATCTTGACTTTTCTTGCTTCTTCTAGCCTCTTCCTGATTTTCCTTGGTTCTTCTTACTATCCTTGCCTATTTTGCATTGTATTGGCTCTTCTTGTTTCTTCTTGCGTCTTCTTGAATAGTCGAATCAGATAATCCAAAAGAGAGCAAATGATATTCCTCCGAAGTATAATATCCGACTGAATTAACAAAAACATTTTTTAAAATAAAGATAAAACGTGTAATTTGTAACTTGTGCACGTCAAGATATTCGTTTACTGAACCTCTACTATCAAAATGTACGTGGGCTTCGCACAAAACTAGATAACTTCAGAATTTGTATATCATCAATAATATGTGAAGCCGTGGTACTGACTGAAACGTGGTTAGATTCATCCATCAATTCTTCCGAACTAGGATTATCCTCTTATAATGTTTATAGGATGGACAGAAACCGTGATACCAGTTCAAAGTCAAGAGGAGGTGGTGTCCTCGTCGCAATAAAAAAGAAATTTACTTCTAAGAAATTAAACACAAAAAACAGTAACGTAGAACAATTGTTTGTTTTGGTGAAAAGTAAAAATGAGAAAATAATAATTAGTTCTGTATACATACCCCCCTCGGCCAACACTGTTGTATTCAAAAACCATTATGAAGACGTAGAAATAATTAAATCAAAGTACCCTGATGCCAAATTTATTGCCGTAGGTGATTATAATCTTCCAAATGTAAATTGGGATTTGCACGACCCCGTATTGTCGAATACTTGTAATACAACTATCTCCGAAAGTGAAAGAGTAATACTTGACATGTCAATATACTTAAACCTAACTCAACATAATCTTGTTAGAAACATTAACAATCGTGTATTGGATCTCGTTTTCTTCAATTCTCAAAGTATCAAAGTGAGTAAAGCCATAGAAGTTGTCATACCCCCCGATATCCATCATCCTCCACTTAATATTTGTATAACAGACCTTGGCGAAAAAATTCTGAAACCTAAGAGATCAAGCTATAATTTCAGAAATGCTAATTATTCAGGTATGTGTGACTCGCTCGCATTGGTTGACTGGTCCTTCTTAGAAAGTGATGATTTAAATCATAATATTGAACAGTTCTACTTTATTCTAAGTAATCATATAAATCACTTTGTCCCTTACACTCAGTATAAGGAATCTAAATATCCAGTCTGGTTCAATAAAGATTTGATTAATTTAATTATACGTAAAAAAACAGCTCACAAACTGTACAAGAATCACGGAACATCAAAGTTGTACATAGAATTCTCTAAAATTAGGAATGATTGTAATAAACTTTCAAGGACATGTTATAACGACTATATTAGGCAGACAGAGAATGATATTTTTAGCAATATAAAACGTTTCTGGCGATTCAGTAAAACATTAAGAAGTGGTGACTCTGATATACCAAATACTATGTATTTTGAAGACAGAAAGGCCGATGGTATCAAAAATATTGTTGATCTTTTTGCAGACTTCTTCAAGAATGTTTATGATAAAAGTCAACCCAATCAGTTTTCCTTACCTAACTATACTCCCAGTTTCAATATAAACCTGTCACATGTGCACATCGAACTGAACGAAATTATTAAACAAATTAAACTTCTAGATCCCAATAAAAATGCCGGTCCCGACAACATTCCACCATTACTCTTACAGCAGTGTGTCGTCGTTCTTGCTTATCCCCTGTACACACTCTTTAATCATTCTTTGTCGAAAGGTATATTTCCTGATCTATGGAAACATAGTTATATAACACCCATCTTCAAGAAAGGGGATAAAAACGAGGTAACTAATTATAGACCGATATGCATACTTTCAACAATTCCAAAACTCTTTGAGAAACTAATTCTGGATAAAATAATTACCTCATTTAAAGATAGTATATGTACTGAACAACATGGTTTCATAACCGGCAAATCAACACTAACTAACCACATTCTATATCAAAATTTCATTTCCGATGCAATGGCGAAGAAGCTTCAAGTTGACTCAATTTACACTGACTTCAGCAAAGCGTTCGACAAGGTTTGTCACGCTATTCTTGTAGAAAAACTGTCTAAAGCTGGAGTTTGTGGAAACATGTTGCATTGGTTTATAAGCTATCTTTCAAACAGAAAACTTAGTGTTAAACTTAATGGGGAATCATCGTATGATTTTTTTGCATCCAGTGGTGTTCCGCAAGGTTCCCACATTGGACCTGTATTATTTATCTTTTTTGTGAACGACCTTTGTAATATTTTTAAAGACATCGACGTACTTATGTTCGCAGATGACTTAAAACTTTTTAAAGTAATTCGAAGCCTGAACGACTGTTATATTCTCTCGGCAAACTTGTTAAAATTAGTTGAGTGGTGTAGCGATAACAAGCTATACCTTAATGTCAATAAATGCATAACTATGAGATTTTTTAAAATAAAAAATCCGATTTATTTCAATTACACAATGAATAACATCATTCTCGAATCTGTTTCCGAAATTAATGACTTAGGTATTACTTTCGACACCAAACTTAGCTTCATACCACACATTGAAAATATTGCAAAGAAGGGTTTAAAAATGTTAGGTTTTGTACTAAGAGTGGCTAAAGATTTTACCAACATTAAAACATTAAAACTTCTGTACACATCACTAGTGAGGAGTCAGGTTGAATATAATTCAACTGTATGGTCTCCCCACTATAACGTGCATTCACAAACAATAGAAAGAGTACAAAAAAAATTCCTAAGCTTTTTAAATTATAAACTAAAAATACCGAAAGAACAAAAAAACTACCCTTTTCTACTACGATTATCTAATCTACTAAATTTGAGTGACAGGAGAATTGTTTTTGATCTGATATTTCTATTTAAAATCTTGCATAATATAATTGATAGCCCCGAATTCTTATCGCTCATAAATCTTAATGTGCCAGCCAGAAATACAAGGTCAGTACTACCATTTTATTGTAGTAATACTGCGACCAGGGCCCAATTCAATATACCACTACAGAGAATTCAAAACTTGGGAAATATGTATTCGCACGTAGATGTATGGAATGTGTCGCTGATACAATACAAACATGAAATTATTAAATCATTCATGTCAGAATGTGAAATCAGACGTGTTTAATATTAGTTACTGTTATTTAAAAGATTCCATAATATTCCATATCTTGATGTAGCATATTCTTATAATGTAGGAGCTGTTGCACATATTTTTGTATTATTTCTATTTATCTATAATGTAAAAACTTGTTACTCTCTTTTGTTTTTCTGTATTGTAAACTTTTTCTTGTATTACTCATCTGTAAATTTCTAATATTAACTTACACTATATATTATGATTTTTATGCCATCTGCAATTTAAAAACTGGTTCCAGTTTAATTTATTTTTACTTTTTCTCTTTTATTATAATATAATATTTTTTACTTACTTTTATACCTACCATTTTTATAATGTTAATTGCTATAAGTTTATATTTCTTATTTAAACATTATTATCACTGTATTATATATATATATATATTACATATATATCACTGTATTATATACTTACTATGTAAAAGCCCATCAGGGCGTTGAAAATTAATAATAAATAAATAAATAAATAAAATGACAAATCTGTAATGTGTTGTACCTAAATGTGAGATTTTTATGTACTCCAATCAAACTCTTTCTACTCGTGTGACCCGTATCAATCATCGCAATGCCTTGAATGATCAGTGGTCCGAAACATTTTCTTACCCGCCGTACACGAGAAGTCGTGTATGTACCGTACAAGCTGAAATTGACATGTAATCTTTGAGAAAAAAGAAAATGTTTGAATCTGGCGACCCACCGGTTTTGTACCCCTACCTCAGACATACAAATGTTTAATACCTATCTATACAAATCATCTCAAATGAAAACATAAACAAACAATATATTAAACAAAATATCTTAGCTTATGATGTTTATCCTTGGAACACAGATCGCCTGAAGAGGTCACATAAATTTTCGGGCTAATGACAGTTGACACTTGAGCTGTTTACAAAATCCAGCTGCATTGATAGCTTTTTTGTTTAATAGCTATACTTTTAGTTGATAAATTCACACAAAGAAGAATACACAGGTATTTAAACGGAGCATAACTTCTTTCCCGAGAAAGGTAAAATTATTTCGCGAACTAGAACAGATTTTACTAATTATTAGGCGTGTGGTGACAAATTTTCAACCCGATTGAGCATGATTTAACACGGTTATTCACATAAAAACCCGGAAGATCGTCAAAACACGTCAAGCCCTGAAACGAACAAATTAACAAATTCTGCAGTTTTTTGTGAAAGATTTTTTTAAAGTTTTTTAATTCAATATGGTTTTAAAAACTTTGAATGCCAGATTTAAAAACGAATAAGTGCTAATGATAAAAAAAAAAAATACGAGTGTTCCGAGTGTACCCATCGGACGGGCGAGCCTTTCGATGCAAAACTGGCCGCGGAGCCCTTTGCCGCTGTCGCGTGCCTATACTATAATACACATAAATAATAAGTAACTTTTTAGTGTACGTTATTTAAAAAAAATTTATAATACTATATTACATATATATAATAATGAGCCCTGAACCCCGTCGGTTCCGAATCACTGTCGCGTGCCCATACGTGTCGACCAGTATGAGGAGATTAGTCGAGATAAATCTCTGCCAGTGAAGAGAATTGGATATACTTTCGGCTAAAAATGGTGTTTTATGCAAACAATTGTGTTGATTAAAGACCTTTACTTTAAAATGAATGCTAGTATTCTAATAAACTTTACTGATGAAGGTTTTAACCAGCTTCCGAAATGATAAGCATTCGCAAGTTTCAAACTGGAGCATTTACCTTATACCAGAATCAAGAATAAGCTTTGGATACCGTGTGAATTGATAAAGAAATCACCAAATGAAAAGATTTATAAAGAATAATAGTTAAGCGCAATGGTCGGCAGTTGGCAGACCAAAGAAGTCAAGAATATAATAATATAGACTACAGTTTTTCTTTGGTTTCGATCTTTCATTCGATGTAATCAATGCAGCTGGGCTCGCGAAACCCATATGAAACGGACGGGATTCGGAAATTTCCGTCGTTTTCCGGACAAACACAGCTCTTACGGTAACGGTGCGGCGATTGTTCGAACTTCCAACCAATCTAGACTACTAGGCAATCTTAAAAAGACTATTATTATTATAAATTTGTATAATAATATGCGCACGTGACAGCGGTAAGGGGCACCGCGGCAGGTTTCGCAAGTTGTTTCGCTTCCAAAGGCTCGCCCGACTGACGGGTACCCTCGGAACACTCATTTTTTTAAATCATTACCACTTAAATCTGGCATTCTAAGTTTTAACAAAAGTATTGAAATTGAAATAGAAATAATAATAAGATAAATTAAAATAATTTAAATTCATTAACTTTAAAAAATCGTTCACAAAAAACTGAGAGGCTGCTGGTCGGCAGACCAAGGAATTCACGAATGGAATAATCTAGACTATAGTTTTTTGTTGGTTCTGATCTTATATTCGATGTAATCTGAGACCTCTTATTTTTGTCATTTTTATCAATCTCATACATATTTCAACTTCAGAATTACCTACATTATCTACAACCATTTTTTTTTCCACAAAGAAAAGTAGCTGCCAAAAACTCTTTGTTATTTATATAAAAATATTTTTTTGAAAATAACCCAGGACCTCAGCAAAATTATGCCTTGTAAATTCATCCTAGACTTACAGAAAAGTCAATATTTGTGCACATCGATCCTTTGGAATAACAAGGTTCCATCTGTTGCGGGAACGTCATGCGGTTATGGGGTCTATGGTAAGCTACCTTAGGGATCATTATCGCATGACGTCAAAGCAACAGATGGAACCCTGTTATTCCAAAGGGTCGACATATTAAATAAAAATTGATAAATGTATCCAGGATACTACATAAGTACCATTTAGTTCGGGATGAATCTTGCAATCATACATAAAGATAGCAGCCAATAAAAATATGCGTTAGGAAAATTAAGATAATGTTTAATTAGTAGTTCTTAGTCGAAATATGAGACAGTTAAATATGACCGAAAGGGGTAGGGTCCCATTAGCTCAGTTGCAGAGCATCGCCGCGGCAAGGCTAAGAAGGTCCTGGGTTCAATTCCCAGATGTGAACGTATATGAAAGGGGTAGGGTCCCATTAGCTCAGTTGCAGAGCATCGCCGCGGCAAGGCTAAGAAGGTCCTGGGTTCAATTCCCAGATGTGAACGTATATGAAAGGGGTAGGGTCCCATTAGCTCAGTTGCAGAGCATCGCCGCGGCAAGGCTAAGAAGGTCCTGGGTTCAATTCCCAGATGTGAACGTATATGAAAGGGGTAGGGTCCCATTAGCTCAGTTGCAGAGCATCGCCGCGGCAAGGCTAAGAAGGTCCTGGGTTCAATTCCCAGAGGTGAACGTATATGAAAGGGGTAGGGTCCCATTAGCTCAGTTGCAGAGCATCGCCGCGGCAAGGCTAAGAAGGTCCTGGGTTCAATTCCCAGATGTGAACGTATATGAAAGGGGTAGGGTCCCATTAGCTCAGTTGCAGAGCATCGCCGCGGCAAGGCTAAGAAGGTCCTGGGTTCAATTCCCAGATGTGAACGTATATGAAAGGGGTAGGGTCCCATTAGCTCAGTTGCAGAGCATCGCCGCGGCAAGGCTAAGAAGGTCCTGGGTTCAATTCCCAGATGTGAACGTATATGAAAGGGGTAGGGTCCCATTAGCTCAGTTGCAGAGCATCGCCGCGGCAAGGCTAAGAAGGTCCTGGGTTCAATTCCCAGATGTGAACGTATATGAAAGGGGTAGGGTCCCATTAGCTCAGTTGCAGAGCATCGCCGCGGCAAGGCTAAGAAGGTCCTGGGTTCAATTCCCAGAGGTGAACGTATATGAAAGGGGTAGGGTCCCATTAGCTCAGTTGCAGAGCATCGCCGCGGCAAGGCTAAGAAGGTCCTGGGTTCAATTCCCAGATGTGAACGTATATGAAAGGGGTAGGGTCCCATTAGCTCAGTTGCAGAGCATCGCCGCGGCAAGGCTAAGAAGGTCCTGGGTTCAATTCCCAGATGTGAACGTATATGAAAGGGGTAGGGTCCCATTAGCTCAGTTGCAGAGCATCGCCGCGGCAAGGCTAAGAAGGTCCTGGGTTCAATTCCCAGATGTGAACGTATATGAAAGGGGTAGGGTCCCATTAGCTCAGTTGCAGAGCATCGCCGCGGCAAGGCTAAGAAGGTCCTGGGTTCAATTCCCAGATGTGAACGTATATGAAAGGGGTAGGGTCCCATTAGCTCAGTTGCAGAGCATCGCCGCGGCAAGGCTAAGAAGGTCCTGGGTTCAATTCCCAGATGTGAACGTATATGAAAGGGGTAGGGTCCCATTAGCTCAGTTGCAGAGCATCGCCGCGGCAAGGCTAAGAAGGTCCTGGGTTCAATTCCCAGAGGTGAACGTATATGAAAGGGGTAGGGTCCCATTAGCTCAGTTGCAGAGCATCGCCGCGGCAAGGCTAAGAAGGTCCTGGGTTCAATTCCCAGATGTGAACGTATATGAAAGGGGTAGGGTCCCATTAGCTCAGTTGCAGAGCATCGCCGCGGCAAGGCTAAGAAGGTCCTGGGTTCAATTCCCAGATGTGAACGTATATGAAAGGGGTAGGGTCCCATTAGCTCAGTTGCAGAGCATCGCCGCGGCAAGGCTAAGAAGGTCCTGGGTTCAATTCCCAGATGTGAACGTATATGAAAGGGGTAGGGTCCCATTAGCTCAGTTGCAGAGCATCGCCGCGGCAAGGCTAAGAAGGTCCTGGGTTCAATTCCCAGATGTGAACGTATATGAAAGGGGTAGGGTCCCATTAGCTCAGTTGCAGAGCATCGCCGCGGCAAGGCTAAGAAGGTCCTGGGTTCAATTCCCAGATGTGAACGTATATGAAAGGGGTAGGGTCCCATTAGCTCAGTTGCAGAGCATCGCCGCGGCAAGGCTAAGAAGGTCCTGGGTTCAATTCCCAGATGTGAACGTATATGAAAGGGGTAGGGTCCCATTAGCTCAGTTGCAGAGCATCGCCGCGGCAAGGCTAAGAAGGTCCTGGGTTCAATTCCCAGATGTGAACGTATATGAAAGGGGTAGGGTCCCATTAGCTCAGTTGCAGAGCATCGCCGCGGCAAGGCTAAGAAGGTCCTGGGTTCAATTCCCAGAGGTGAACGTATATGAAAGGGGTAGGGTCCCATTAGCTCAGTTGCAGAGCATCGCCGCGGCAAGGCTAAGAAGGTCCTGGGTTCAATTCCCAGATGTGAACGTATATGAAAGGGGTAGGGTCCCATTAGCTCAGTTGCAGAGCATCGCCGCGGCAAGGCTAAGAAGGTCCTGGGTTCAATTCCCAGATGTGAACGTATATGAAAGGGGTAGGGTCCCATTAGCTCAGTTGCAGAGCATCGCCGCGGCAAGGCTAAGAAGGTCCTGGGTTCAATTCCCAGATGTGAACGTATATGAAAGGGGTAGGGTCCCATTAGCTCAGTTGCAGAGCATCGCCGCGGCAAGGCTAAGAAGGTCCTGGGTTCAATTCCCAGATGTGAACGTATATGAAAGGGGTAGGGTCCCATTAGCTCAGTTGCAGAGCATCGCCGCGGCAAGGCTAAGAAGGTCCTGGGTTCAATTCCCAGATGTGAACGTATATGAAAGGGGTAGGGTCCCATTAGCTCAGTTGCAGAGCATCGCCGTGGCAAGGCTAAGAAGGTCCTGGGTTCAATTCCCAGAGGTGAACGTATATGAAAGGGGTAGGGTCCCATTAGCTCAGTTGCAGAGCATCGCCGCGGCAAGGCTAAGAAGGTCCTGGGTTCAATTCCCAGATGTGAACGTATATGAAAGGGGTAGGGTCCCATTAGCTCAGTTGCAGAGCATCGCCGCGGCAAGGCTAAGAAGGTCCTGGGTTCAATTCCCAGATGTGAACGTATATGAAAGGGGTAGGGTCCCATTAGCTCAGTTGCAGAGCATCGCCGCGGCAAGGCTAAGAAGGTCCTGGGTTCAATTCCCAGATGTGAACGTATATGAAAGGGGTAGGGTCCCATTAGCTCAGTTGCAGAGCATCGCCGCGGCAAGGCTAAGAAGGTCCTGGGTTCAATTCCCAGATGTGAACGTATATGAAAGGGGTAGGGTCCCATTAGCTCAGTTGCAGAGCATCGCCGCGGCAAGGCTAAGAAGGTCCTGGGTTCAATTCCCAGATGTGAACGTATATGAAAGGGGTAGGGTCCCATTAGCTCAGTTGCAGAGCATCGCCGCGGCAAGGCTAAGAAGGTCCTGGGTTCAATTCCCAGATGTGAACGTATATGAAAGGGGTAGGGTCCCATTAGCTCAGTTGCAGAGCATCGCCGCGGCAAGGCTAAGAAGGTCCTGGGTTCAATTCCCAGATGTGAACGTATATGAAAGGGGTAGGGTCCCATTAGCTCAGTTGCAGAGCATCGCCGCGGCAAGGCTAAGAAGGTCCTGGGTTCAATTCCCAGATGTGAACGTATATGAAAGGGGTAGGGTCCCATTAGCTCAGTTGCAGAGCATCGCCGCGGCAAGGCTAAGAAGGTCCTGGGTTCAATTCCCAGATGTGAACGTATATGAAAGGGGTAGGGTCCCATTAGCTCAGTTGCAGAGCATCGCCGCGGCAAGGCTAAGAAGGTCCTGGGTTCAATTCCCAGATGTGAACGTATATGAAAGGGGTAGGGTCCCATTAGCTCAGTTGCAGAGCATCGCCGCGGCAAGGCTAAGAAGGTCCTGGGTTCAATTCCCAGATGTGAACGTATATGAAAGGGGTAGGGTCCCATTAGCTCAGTTGCAGAGCATCGCCGCGGCAAGGCTAAGAAGGTCCTGGGTTCAATTCCCAGATGTGAACGTATATGAAAGGGGTAGGGTCCCATTAGCTCAGTTGCAGAGCATCGCCGCGGCAAGGCTAAGAAGGTCCTGGGTTCAATTCCCAGATGTGAACGTATATGAAAGGGGTAGGGTCCCATTAGCTCAGTTGCAGAGCATCGCCGCGGCAAGGCTAAGAAGGTCCTGGGTTCAATTCCCAGATGTGAACGTATATGAAAGGGGTAGGGTCCCATTAGCTCAGTTGCAGAGCATCGCCGCGGCAAGGCTAAGAAGGTCCTGGGTTCAATTCCCAGATGTGAACGTATATGAAAGGGGTAGGGTCCCATTAGCTCAGTTGCAGAGCATCGCCGCGGCAAGGCTAAGAAGGTCCTGGGTTCAATTCCTAGATGTGAACGTATCTTTTTATGATTTTTCTGTTTCAAATTTTCGATGGAGAGTCGCTAATATTGTCTGCAGTGATTAAAAATTACAATTTGAGGTTCTACTCATTAAATCAATTCATGTAATTGGTCACCATGATAAAAGCAGCCACCTTGGTGTGTTGGTATGTGTAATCGACGTAAATGAGTTCATTAAATATCATATATTTTATAAATAAAATTTAAATAATTTTTTTTTTTTTTTAATGTTTCTTTATTTTTTAGTAAATATAACATTTGTAGAATTTATGGCCGCCATACTAGGCACATGCCCGTGTTATGGTGGCCGCATATAAAAGCATAATATATATTAGATGAATCAAGAAGATTATAATATTATGATGGGTACCCAAAATTTATTAAAAGTTTTTATTTTTATTGATTATAGTGTTCCGTACCCAAATTGGCAATACGGAACGAAATCACTTTGGAGTCGGTCTGGCCGTAACCCATGTTTTTTTTTTCAGAGACTATTAGTTGACGTAAGCAATATTCTAATACTTCACCAAACAAACACAAAAGTGACCAAACGGAAAAAATTATAAAAAACATCGATTACTCGGGACAAGACAACACTAGAATATCGAATATCGATCATTGACTACGTGACTCACATCACTTCGCACAAATACAAATGTATTTATCTAAACTCTCTCCCCTCGCCCCCTTACCTCCCGAATACTGAGCGAAAGGGACAAATGCACCTCGGGCTACTAATACCTAACTAAAATCGTCAAAATCGAGGTTTTGTATTCCCCACTTTTCTACTCCAAAAGTGGACCAATTTTCATTTTTTTTTACCAACTACATTAGAAGAAACTATTATCTTATGTCTGTACGATTTGCTTTTTTTTAAAAAACATTATCTAGTTTGTATACTGAATGTCTTTTGACGGCGCATAAATCAGTCAATTTTATTGATTTTTGGAAGGTCATAACTTCTATAAGAAGTAACTTATCAAAAAAAACAAAAAGTACCGACACGCTAGTGGTTGATATTTATTTTATGTAAAAAAAATTTTTCTCTAGGGTCAAAATCCAGAGAGATAAATGGGGAATACGTTTGAATGGAAAAATCACCGCCAGGTTTCCTCTTAAGGGCATACTTAAAATATATTTAGAAACTTTTCACCGATAGATGGCGTTATTTTCAATATTGTCAAATAAACCCGTTTTAACGCGTTATGCTTTTTAATATGGCGATGTGAGATAGGATTCACCTTGACTTCCGTAGTCGTTGACAGAGACGGAAGATGAAGAGAGACAGAGTGTCTATATAAGTCTTGTAACTGACCATTAACGCGCTCTGTTCCCAGCTAGCAGTTTAGACTCAATATACTGTAAATACTCGTAGTTCCAATAAACCAACTTTATAATACACCGTGTACCATCATTACAAATAACTATAATCATTCTAAAGATTAACAGTGGCGCAGCCGGTACAGGTTATAATTATCAAATTATAAAAAGAATCACGCGGATTCACGGTACAAAAAAGTAAAAACGCGAGTCACGAATTACAGTGTCCAATACTATTGTTGCAAGTAGTATTTTGTCGGGTCGGTCACGGGCCGATAGAAGTAGTATCTCCACGGGAAGGCGTGAGGGCTCTACGAACCGGAGTCACGGAGGCAGCAGCACCACGGATCAAGGATCGGTGTTCCAGATCACAGGCGTGGTCTGGGGGATCAGCAGCAGAGACATCACGGGTCATAGGATCTAGGATCGGTGTGCCAGATCACAGGCGTGGTCTGAGGGGCAACCAGCAGCAACACCACGGGTCAAGGTCGAGGATCGGTGTCCAGGTCACAGGCGTGATCTAAAAGGGGAGTCATCAGCATCACCACTAGCCGAGGACCGGAGTCCTAGGCACAGGAGCGGTTCTTCAAGGAGAACTTCAAGGGTCAAAGGAGAGGAGTCTGGACCAGAAGATTAACTCAGGGAAGTCCTATTTTTTTTCGTATTTTTTCTTCTCTTTTCTTTTAATTTGATCACTGTGAGAGGGAAACATGGAGTCCAGGGGTTTGGGATCCTTCAGTTTGCGTGACGGTAACTGGGAGAATTTCAAAGTCCGTCTCGAACAGTACCTCCTAGTGCATGATGACAAATTTACGACAGATTTAAAGAAGAGGGCTATTTTTCTGAATGCTTTAGAGGACGATAGTTTCTCACTGTTAGTAAATTTATGTATACCCAAGAAAGTAACTGAGGTAAAATTGGAAGAGTTAATTTCTAAATTGAGCGATTATTGTGGTATGGCTAAATGTTTTTTCGAAGAGAGGTCGAAGTTTTATTCAGCAAAACAATCGGTCAACGAATCAATCAAGGATTTTGCAGTTCGTTTAAAAGCATTATCAATTAATTGTAAATTTGGGAATAATTTATCAGAGAAATTGCGAGATTTCTTCGTTCTCGGATGTAGACCGGGTAAAATAAGAGAGAAATTATTTTTGGAAGGTGAATTACACACTTTCGAAAAATGCGTTCAAGTGTATTGAACTTGTAGTTTCAAATCAAGTTCAAGGTCTTAGTGATAATATAGTAGCCGCGTATGGCAGAGTAAATAGTAACGCCACACGAGTGTCGAGTAAAACGTATAGGCGGGATAGAGACAGCTATAGATCAAATAATAGCAATCCTCCTAGAAATAATAGCAAGTCACCGAAGAGAGTTTCGCCAGAGCGAAAATGCTTCACTTGTGGTAGCAATAAGCATACATCGGTAGATTGTAAGTTTAAGAATTATGTTTGTAATACATGTAACTCGAAAGGTCATCTAGCAAAACAATGTAAACGAGGTTCAGGTCGTAATAACGTTTATACTTTATTGTCAAAAACGGGCGTATATTCAGACGATATTAATAGTGTGGAACCATTTTATGTAAATATTTTATTAAATGGAATAATATGTAGGTTCATGTTAGACACTGGGGCATCATGTTCAGTATTATGCCAGGAATCGTACTTAAGTAAATTTAGAAACATAAAACTGACGCGGGAAAAAATCAGCTTACGGGGTTTCAACAATACTCTCATAAAAGTGGTAGGTACTTTCACTTCTACTGTTGAATTTAACAATAAGCGTCGGGATTTAAAGATTGCTGTAGTCGAAAATACATATTTATCAGTGCTAGGACGTGATTTTATGGATATTTTTGATTTAGGAATTTCAGGAATCGTGAATTGTGTTAGTGAGAATACATTGAAGGATCGATTATAGTGAAATTTCCAGAAATATTTACGGATACGTTTGGCAAGTAAGTTGAATTAAAATTAAAACAAGTTGAAAAATAAGGTAGTGTTAAGTATCAGTGTAAATCCTTTTTATTAATAAACCTAGGATTGTGAATGTGAAATTTTCAGTTAATTCAGTTAAAGAGGTTCAGGGTAAACTAGATTGAAATCGAATGTGAGTTTTCGGGAAGGCGAATTCCAGGCATTCAATATCATGTATACGTCATTGCAGGAAGGTGTAAATCTCAGAACGATTAAAACACAAAGAAGTACAGAGTGGTGTATTTGTTTTTAGAACTGAAAATTGTCGCAGGCAGCACGGGACAACTTGTAGTGCAATTATTTTTGAAATTTAATTATAATATAATTCATAATAATAATAATTTATCAACTTATTTTATCAAATGACTAATAATATAATTTATTAATTAACCAACCGTTAGTGAGAATTTTTGGTAGGGACAAGAAGGTTCCTATAATTGCAGCATCAAGATTGCAACTTTATGCAGTGATGTTGGGTTCATTCAATTTTTAGATTGAGACATGTAAAAATTTTCTTAAAAAAATTTGTGGGCAAAATAAATTTCCAGTAGATTACAAAGTAAAATTGGATAATTTTTTAACAGATTACATGAACACGGTTCAGGCAACAACGGGTTTCGAACCATCTGTATTATTATTGGGAAGAAAAATTAGAACGGTATTTGACTCTTTAATTCCAAAGAAATTGGGGGAAGGAAATAATAATTCCGGTTCTGCTCAACAGAAGAAAATTCTACAAAATGTTAAACAGAGTCAAGTCAATCAGAAAAAAAATTATAAAGGTAGAAATAAATTGAGTTTTGTAATAGGTCAGAAAGTAATGACCAGAGACTTTAGGTCTCAAGGGAAAAGGTTATGGGTCCCTGGCAAAATTGTTGATAAAAAGGGCAACAAGATATATTTCGTTAAGATTAATAATTCTGATATGGTTTGGAAAAGACACTTAGACCGGTTAAAGAAATTGCACATCTCTTGGCAAGAGGAAGAAAGCCCGAGCTTCTGCGCGTCTGACACAGGTGCACTATCAGCGGACGAGCTAAACCTCGCAGGGATGTTACGTAATAGAAGTGTCTCTAATTCTCTTTCTCCATGTTTCAGGTCCAACCCATGGCAAGGACGTTTGCGTCCAAGGTGATCGGTCCTCCACAGATCCGGGAAGAGGAGAGAGGAGGGGAGAAGAGAAGAAGGAAAAAGAAAGGACATAAGAAAAAGAAAATAGTGATTGTTTATATTGTGTTTTTATATTGTGTTCTTATATTGTGTTCTTATTTATAATTAATTTTGTATAATGAAATATATAGCTAGGGGAGGCTTTAAGTTAAGTAGGGGAGGATGTGAGATAGGATTCACCTTGACTTCCGTAGTGGTTGACAGAGACGGAAGATGAAGAGAGACAGAGTGTCTATATAAGTCTTGTAACTGACTATTAACGCGCTCTGTTCCCAGCTAGCAGTTTAGACTCAATATACTGTAAATACTCGTAGTTCCAATAAACCAACTTTATAATACACCGTGTACCATCATTACAAATAACTATAATCATTCTAAAGATTAACAGGCGATAAATTATTGGTTCGCGAATGTACAAAAAATATATTAATCTGTATAAATTATTTTTTTTGCATATACTTTTATAATTTTAGAGAACGGCAGGAAAACAATCAATTTTATTGTAAAACGTACAAAAAAGACTGAAAACTTTATTACCAAACCAAAAAATATCGGTTTCCTTAAATAATTGCTTGGAGGGAAAAGATTTGGTTTTTTGGTACATAATTTTAATAATTGATTTTTGGGTAATTTCTAACTGTTTTACATGATTGTTGTAAGTTCCGCCCCAGCCAATTATTCCATAGGAAAGAGATGAATAAACTAGTGCGTCATAAACTAGTTTTATGGTTTTTATATTCACTATATTACACATTCTTTTAAAAATATAAGTTAAGTATCTCAGTTTGTTAACAGTTTGTTCTATATGGTAGGTCCATTTAAGTTGACAATCTATAGTTACACCTAAGTACTTTATATTTTTTCCTGATTTCATCTCTTCACAGTTTGAGCATGTGGTAGGGTTACAATTTACATTATGAAACTTTACATTAAGATTAGTTTTGGGATTGGATTTGGGATTGAACAAGAACAAGCATAATACAACAAAAGACGTATGCGTATCTGGGACCGAAATTATACAATAAAATCCCCCCAGACTTAAATGTTAAAAATTGCAAAATGTCCTGCATTGGTTCAATAATAACTAAATGGTTGATTGGCTTAGGTAGGGAGGAGTCTGAAAAACTATTATATAATGTGACTTAAAACGATACATGGTTACCTATGAATGGCACATTTAGTAAAAACTTAGTATATAGGTATTAATAAAAAAAAAATAAAAAAATTTTAATTGCATTTGGCACTTTACACACTTTGGTTCCTTAGAACAGACAATCTGCCTAGCTAGGAACTAATATCGACCTAAAACAAGGTAATAACACTTGTATTCATTTTAAATATATTCTCTTATTGTAATATTATTTCTGTTATTTTGGCTTTAAATGTATCAAATGTAAATAAGTTAAAAAAAAAATATATATATATATATATATTATATGAAAGAAGGTAAATGCACGTGAGATATATAACTGGCAAAAGAAGGATACTAGAAGAAATGAGATTCTTAGGTGTCTGTGTGCTAAATCCATATATGATTATTCTACAAGTCTAGTGTCAAATAGGTATTTGTGTATACTGTATCAGGAAATTATTATTATGAGGAAAGGATGCAAGGCCTTAGCCTTGAGTCCACCCGTTTTTTTTCATAGAATCTATGAAAAATATCGATGAGAACCGGCTTTCTATATGATAGAAACCCAAAGTTGAATCGACTTCAACTTTCTTCCTGCGAAATCTATCTAAATTTATTTGTTATGTGATACTAACATTATATTATCGTGCTCTTGAGGTAATTTTTCACAAAAACGGCGCAATCAAGTGAACCAATTGAACCAGTTGAACCAACGGTCAGTTGGAATAATAGAATAGTAAATATGAGACGATGTATGAATGTGAATAATTGCTTTCTTCACATTCACTTTTAACTATTTGAGTGGTGATCCATCCTTCATCCATAATTACTAAAAATTACATAATAATTAAGAATGTACCCAGAAAATTTTTGTGAAAAATTTCGTAATATATACCTGAATAATTCGCCGTGGTGCCGTTTCAACACGTTTTTTTTACATTTGCTCCACACAGGAGGCCTGAGGAAAAAAATCCCCTCAGGGACTATGTCATCTTTGAAGATGCTGTGTGGAGGGTCTTTTAAAGGAAAGGAAAGAGAGGAAGTCCTGGGAAGGAAATAGGTTTGAAGGGCGGGTAGGAACCTGGGGATCAATATGTCTAGGAGTGATGGACGTGTGAAGCCATCGCTCCCACTGCCGTGCAAGACGAGAGGGTCTGGCTGGAGAGATCAAAAGGTCTCCCTCAACCAGTCTCTCCCGATCCGGCCTGCCACGCAGTTGGTGGGCAGATGCATCCGTCACCAAGCCCTGGACAAACCTAACCACATGAACCCGGGCACCCCTGCTTAGTCACCAAATGTAGCAAACCACTTGGGGTGACCTGTGGCAGAGGTGTTGGTTGTCCAATAAATGGTTCCCGGGGCGGCGGTACCCATACCCGCCTCCCAAATTAAACACTACACTCAATCTTGGATTTACTCTCTTCCCCGAATATATGTGATTTTTATAAAGTGCACTCCTCATTGTTATGGCAAAACAAAAATGCGTTTTAAAAAATCATTGTTATTGTTATTTTTGATTTTTTGTTGGCACAAAAAAGGTCACTTCAATTGTTTACACTTTTTAGTTAGTTTTTTAAAACCTCTCAAATCCGTGGCAGGTGGCAGACAGATAATGTTATGTGAGAGTATAGAGGTACCTACGCAGCTCGATTTATACATTTTATTGTTTAGTACATCAAAATAACTAGGCGAGTTACAAATTCAAGAAAGTTCTAAATTATCAAAGTCGCACTTATCATAATACCGTTAATTTAGCCCTTTTTTCTGCAAGCCTCTGTCGCAAAATATATAAGATAAAATGGGAGGCCTCAGCACGGGTAAACCACCTAGTGAGGCCAACATTATTGAATTTTATTATAAAATGTAAAAATATTGCATCAATAAATAAAAAAATAAAAATAAAAAAAATATTCCTTGCGCTCAGTAATACTGGAACATTTATAAAAAAACATCAGAATAACAAATCATTCCATGAAACTTGACATTTTTACTACAACTAACTACATAAGTACTTTAACACTGTAGGAATGTGCTGAAAACGTTATGGGAAATATATATCGGAACTGCTTACACAGAAGTATATCTCATTCTAATATATGGATAGGCCTGGAGTACCCTTTTTATCTACATACTAGTGTCACTAACATTTACATAAATTCGATAAAAAATAATTACTTTTAAAAATGTAATTATGTACTTCGTTATTATAAGTGATATAACAGTAAAATTTGTGTTAGCTAGAATCTCATACATTGATTATAACTACCTAATAGATAAAATTTCCCTATTAGAACTTTCAGAAAGAAGAATAATCACAGATTTAATACTATTACATAAAATACTGCATTACAAAATTGACTGTCCTGAATTGCTTCAATTAATCAATATCCACATACCTAAAAGATCTTGCCGAAAATTACTACCCTTTTATTTTAATAACACCAGGACACTCTCTTATCAAAATTCCCCGATACCGAGACTTCACAGTCTCAGAAATAAATATTCTGATCTGGGAGATATATTTCACATTAAAAACAATAAGTATAAACATTGTTTATTTCAATTCTTTCATATATTTAGACATAAATAGACGTCTATCATCTCTGCAATTTTTGTCTATATCGAATATCTTTTTTTGTGAAACTTCTTATATTTTTTACCTATGTATCTATTAATTTATTTATTTATTTATACTGGGTTTTTACAGATGTTCGCACTTACGCGAGAACATCCAATTATAAAAACTCAGTTATTGTACAAATAGAGACATACAATTACAAACAATCTTCAATTACATACAATTAAATACAGATACATACAATTAAATACAGATACATACAATTAAATACAGATACATACAATTAAATACAGATACATACAATTAAATACAGATACATACAATTAAATACAGATACATACAATTTGAAAAACAGAAAAGTCACAAATTAAAAAATTTATAATAATAAAAATAAATAAAAAAATACAAAATTTTATACAAGCTCCTCAAGTAACATATATTACAATGAGAGACAAGAGACATTGGAATCACGAGAGGCATGCAAAGAGAGACAATTGACACAATATAATTAGTTAGACATAATTTTTTAACAGCGCCAGAACTTTTTTTCTGAATCCGTACACATTATCGACGAAAATATCTACTTCGGCACACTCTATCTAGTTATATAGTCGACACATCTGGGTCAGAGGGCTAAAGTAGGCTATATTATTTTTAAATGTATTCAGGTGAAAAGTGTTATGGCGTCTTAAACAATGGGAATTGGGGACATTTATTTCAATATTGCTAAGACATAGTGTAGTATCAAGATGGCCGTGAATGATTTTATGTAAACATATTAGAGCTGTCAATTGCCTTCTAGTTTTAAGTGCATCAATCTTGAAGTAATTACGACGTACGTCGTATGATCTAAGATGGTCATGTAGTCCACATTTAAAGGATAACATTCTTAGCATTTTTTTTTTGGACTGACTCTACAATGTTTTCATATTTGCAGTAATGTGGATTCCAAATAGTGCTTCCATATTCAAGTTTACTTCTAATTAAGGCATTGTAAAGGGTCAGAATTGATTGGGGATCTTTGAAAGGTTTACATATTCTGTGAATAAATCCCATCATTTTTAATGATTTGCACTTAATGTCGTTAATGTGTACATCAAATATGAATTTAGAATCAAGAATGATTCCTAGATCTCTTATTGAAGTATTATTTATTATTATTTATTGTATCTAATTTTATTATATGCATTTATTGTTATATTTTGTTGTAGGTATATTTTTTTTTTTTAATGTTTCTTTATTATTTGAATAGTAAATATATAACAATTGTGGAATTTATGGCCGCCATACTAGGCACATGCCCGTGTTATGCTTTTGTTTTACTTTTATTTTCACTGTATTATGCTTTCTTTATTGTTTAATTTAGATTTTTTTTAAATAACTATGATACTCATCTATTTAACTAAAATGTAAAAGCCCATAAGGGCGTGTAATAAATAAATAAATCTCATTATTAGTATTATTTTTCAGTACTAAAATAAATAAAATATTATTTCTAGATTTCGAATGGGGCATACAAACAGATTGTATGAGAATTGCCGCTTACGTTTCACCTTAACCTCTAATTGGCCGCAGTCCCCCCGACAGGTCCGGATTTTTGAAGCGATTTTGCCTCTTAGGTATAAAGAAATTGCATGAAGAACAAGGTCAGAATCGCTTGGGCCATTTTCGTTCTTGACATAACGAAATACTGGATAGCATTTAGCCACTCCGAATAATTCAAATTAATTGCCAATGACGCGCCGGGCACCAAAGATGGCGGACAAAATGGCGGCCGCTTGATATGAACGCTGTCATATTCAAAGTCTATATTTATTAATTGTTTTTTTTTTTTTATAAATCCATTGTGGAAAGCATAGATTTGAGTGATTATTAGGAAGTTCGTTTTAACTACATTATTTTCATGTCATTTTTGTAATATATCACAAAAGAAATGTTATAAAAATTGAATTCGTAAGAAAGGTTAGATAGAGCTGTCAAATATTTTACGTCATATTGAAAAATTTTTTTTTTTGTATGCTGGCTTTCAACAAGTTAATGACCAAAACAAATTGTAGAAAAATTATGCTTAACAAGCATGTGACGAGGCCCATGGCTTATTCAGGTGGATGAATGGTTTCTCTTAAGGCTCAATTTGCGTTAACCGATAAATATTTCGGGGCGGGGAGGAATGAAATATGTTAGACCGAGGAAGACGCTGTGCGATGTCACAGTCGAGTCAGACCAGCAAAAAAATTAACTAGATGGTACCCTTGAGTAAGGTTTGCACATGAAATACTTAATAATGGGCCTCTTTCAAATTATGTTTATTAAGTTGAATGTGCATGTTTTAGATAAATTTCGATAGAAACATTACCTACATATTACTGAAGGAGCTCATGATTATACGATTCTTATCAGATTTCGATCAAACTTGTTTGATAAATTATTCGATACAAGCAACTACGCGTAGCTTATGACTCGTAACCGACATGTTCTTCATTGACAGGTGCCAAAACAATACGGTATTCAATTACGCATAATTATGTGATCATAATTATCTGAATATATAAGATAAATAAAATATCGGTCATTTTCAATATTTATTAATATAGTTTACAAAAAGTTACATAAAACAAATAATTATGTAATGTAAAAAGCATAAGATTCAACTTTTTTTATGTAAACGCCATCATTTATTATTATATCAGTTAGGAATACTTAAAATAATTCAGGGATTTACCAAGCACCTAGAAATTACTTTTCACAGGCGTTTAATAAAGAATGGCTATTCACAATAGTATTCAAGTCCTTACGAAACAATTAAGGCCCGATTTGCATTAACCGATAAATATTTGGGGGCGGGGAGGAATGAAGTATGTTAGACCGGGGAAGACGCTGTGCGATGTCACAGTCGAGTCAGACCAGCGAAAAAAATTAACTAGATGGTACCCTTGAGTAAGGTTTGCACATGATTTGCAAGAATGTGTCCTTTAGTCAATTTCTGAGAACATTAATATTGCATTCGGAATATAAGAATGATTACTCTCTGAATAGAATTCTTTAAAGATAATTTTTGAAAACATTAATATTGGATTCCGAACAAAGGAATGGTTTCTTTCGAGAGCTCACAGAAATGTAATTCTTTGAAGGAAATTAAAAAAAAAAAAAAAACATTCTAAACAAAGGAATGTTTTCTTTCCGGAACTTGCAGGAATGTGATTGCTTTTTTGGCATGGAATGCGTTGTTGTATTTAAGGTTGATTCATATGGGAAAAATTGTTTCGCGCTATGGGTATGATTCAGGGAAGGATTTTGCTGGTTATGCAAGGTTTCATTATTTCGGTTATTATAAAAAAACTTGAAATTGAAAGGAAAGTTACTGTCTGCATCTGATTTCAAAACACTCTGTATAAATCCCGAACAACACCAGGCAGCTTTAGCTGTGTCTGTGATAGGCAGCATGGCTTTGTTTTTTTAAATCTAGTTTTATCTAGATTGATGAAATTTTGCACACTTGACCTTTAAAAACAGGCAAAAAATCACCCCCATCACCTTCCCCCCCCTTAACTTGTGGAGAGCCGCAGAAAATCTTCAGCATACACTCGAGTGCCGCAAAATACTCACATCGTTTTTTTACTGTTACACAAGCACTAATGGTGGACAGACTAACTCCTCCATCCACCTCAATGTCCAGCAGGGGATATTCATTGTATGTATTGAGAAACTCTTGTAAAATACTCACCTCGGCACAAGCACTAATGGTGGACAGACTAACTCCTCCATCCACCTCAATGTCCAGCAGGGGATATTCATTGCGGAGCCATCGGACCTTGTCCATTTGGTCAAACATGAACTTCTGCCCGCCGAACCCTGGCTCCACCGTCATCACCAGCACCATGTCGGCAAAGGGAATGTATTGCACCACTTCGCTCACCGGAGTGCCTGGCTTCAAAGCAAGACCCACCTGTCGGAGGGGAGGGTTTATGAGAAGCGATTAAAGGAAAAAGAATTCTGTCAATTTGGCCGGTATTTTAGTACATGTACTCAGGAATGTTATAAATGGATTGGGTTGTCAGGAAATCTACCTGAATTATTCAACAGAAATACCGGCCCTTAGAGTAAATATGAATTATTCAACAGAAATACCGGCAAAGTAAATATGTATTTATTTATTTAAGAAACAAATAGTTTACAAGGATTTAGAAATAATTTCAATGATTGATACCAATAACATGCAGCTATGGAAATATCTGGAGTGTTTATATCTATTTTACTGGGCAGGGTTAGTAATTTGAGATAAAAAATATGTGGTGTATTATAAATGTATGTATGTGTGCGTATACCTATGCCTCAGAATTATGTTAGTAGAGTGTTGAGTGCACATTGATTAAGTTACAAACCTATGCCTAAGAATTGTGTTGGTAGAGTGTTGAGTGCACATTGATTAAGTTACAAACCTATGCCTCAGAATTGTATTAGTAGAGTGTCGAGTGCACATTGATTAAGTTACAAACCCATGCCTCAGAATTGTATTAGTAGAGTGTTGAGTGCACATTGATTAAGTTACAAACCCATGCCTCAGAATTGTATTAGTAGAGTGTTGAGTGCACATTGATTAAGTTACAAACCTATGCCTAAGAATTGTGTTGGTAGAGTGTTGAGTGCACATTGATTAAGTTACAAACCTATGCCTCAGAATTGTATTAGTAGAGTGTTGAGTGCACATTGATTAAGTTACAAACCCATGCCTCAGAATTGTATTAGTAGAGTGTTGAGTGCACATTGATTAAGTTACAAACCCATGCCTCAGAATTGTATTAGTAGAGTGTTGAGTGCACATTGATTAAGTTACAAACCCATGCCTCAGAATTGTATTAGTAGAGTGTTGAGTGCACATTGATTAAGTTACAAACCTATGCCTAAGAATTGTGTTGGTAGAGTGTTGAGTGCACATTGATTAAGTTACAAACCTATGCCTCAGAATTGTATTAGTAGAGTGTTGAGTGCACATTGATTAAGTTACAAACCCATGCCTCAGAATTGTATTAGTAGAGTGTTGAGTGCACATTGATTAAGTTACAAACCCATGCCTCAGAATTGTATTAGTAGAGTGTTGAGTGCACATTGATTAAGTTACAAACCTATGCCTCAGAATAATGTTAGTAGAGTGTTGAGTGCACATTGATTAAGTTACAAACATATGCCTTAGAATTGTGTTAGTAGAGTGGTGTGTGCACATTGATTAAGTTACAAATCTATGCCTCAGAATTGTGTTAGTAGAGTGGGGAGTGCACATTGATGTTTTTTTAATCACAATTTGTTAATGTAAGCTGACTTAAAGAGACAAGTTACGTTTATGGTAAAATTATCTTTATGTTGGAAACCAGGAATGACTAATAAGGAATACAAAATAATGAAAGTGACAACACATATTAAAAAGCACATTTTTTCATTTCAGTTCATAGGCACAGTTCATAGGCACAGTTCATATTTTCGAATTTTATAATAGCTAAAAAGAACAGATTCCGAAAATAGATGGTTCCTAGGAAATATAATATCGGGTGATCCAGTGGGTGCAAAGTCACCGCAGCAAAGCCTCCGGAATAAAAAAACAATGTCCAGAATATCGTCATTCATAAAGTTGGATTAGGTTATATTAGGTAGGCACATATATTTGATTTTGGGAAATGTTATGTTTGGTTAGACATTTATCATTTTGATTTTGATATTTAAAGTTTGGAATTTTTCATATTGAGAAATTTTGGAATCCTGGAAAATTTCATTTTTCCTGAAAATTACTTTTATTAAAATCGGTATAGCTGAAGACTTTTATCTTTTTGGTTTTATGTAAAGTTTGGAAATTTAAATTTTTTTTAAAGAAAACTTCCGGGAAAATTGGAAAATCGGTCAAAATTTTTCAAAACAATATATCTGCTTGTTATCATTTATTTTTTTAAATAAAGACAGTCAAACATTCCTGGGTTACGAGTAACCTGACAATATTAGTATTCCTCCTACTACCATTACAAGCGGAAGATGTTGCTTGTGCAATGATGGAGGACTTAGCTAAGAGAATAACGCCTGCATGGGAACCAGAGGCATGATTATTATTTACCTTCATTCCAGCTTCATTAATTTTACGACACACCGTTGCTACATCACTGACGGGTTCAATATGGAAGGTGTATTGGTCAACTCCAGCGTCCGCCATCGGTTCAATCCACTATTATAAAAAATACAAACAAACAACATTAATTTAACTAATAAACTTTATAGGACTTGTAATTGATTCCTTATTAAAACAGAGATTGTTGGGTTTATTGAATCGTAGACACGTCTCAAGGACAAAAATGTTTGCATGTTACTTGTATGAATTTCGCTCAGTTTATAAGGGGCTGAGAAACTGAGAGGCTGCTGGTCGGCAGACTAAGGAAGTCACGAATGGAATAATCTAGACTATAGTTTTTCGTTAGTTTCGATCTTATATTCGATTTCGAAAGGCTCGCCCGTCCAATGGGTACAATTGGAACTGTCAAATAATTTTTTTTTATCAATATCACTTTTTTTTTTAAAACATGAATTCTAAGTTTTTAAAACCATAATGAAATAAAAATAATAATTAAGATAAAGGAAATATGTATTAAAAAAAAAAAAACTTTAAAAAATCGTACACAAGTTGCTGCCTGGCTGCTGGTCGGCAGACCAAGAAATTCTTAAATGGAATGCTCTAGACTGCAGTTATTCGTTGGTTTCATTGGTGTACTCGATGACGTAAAATTTACTATTTTTTTTCCCACCTTGATGCCGGCTGCCTACGAATGTGCCAGACTGCCGGCTGCTTTTTCTCATCTACTAAATGTCCTTTATCATATGAAACCATTCCCGTTTGTGTACTCGATGACGTAATTTTTTCGAAAAAAATGCCACTCTATTTCCAAGACTGTGTGAAACCTGCCAAGAGGCGCGCCGGCAGACCAGCTTTTTTAAGGCTTACTAAACGTCCTTTATCACTACAAAGTAGTTTCATCCGTGTACTCGATGACGTAGGGTTTACCTTTCTCGGCTCCCATACTATTTGAAGGCAGTAAGAGAATCTAATACATAATATGAAAGTGAGTATCAAATAATTTTGAAATAAACACGAAAGAAACCTTTTTGATCAGAACACTTAGAAGAGTTTTCAAGGCTCTGAGATGCCCGTTTTTGTTGAAATACGATTGCAATTTATTGATATATTATTATAATTTATTATAGAAGTGACACCTTAGAAATGCCACCTGTGTGATCTGTTGATTTTTACAAAGTTGTGGGATAGGATAACCCATATACATTTATTTATTTATTGTTTCTTTACATTCCGATTTGACAGCCGGCATAGTCCAGGGGCAAGGCTTTGGACTCCCATTCCGAAGGTCGCGGGTTCGAACCCGGGGTGCGCAAATAAATTTTATTTGATTAATTAGTGTTATTTCACAATTTATTAATTAAAATAATATTAGGTCCTTACATATGAAATTGGCATTTTGTATGGGAGGAACATAAAGTCGTTTTTTTTTAATATAACCGCTTGGACACATTGTTTTCACGATAATTTAACGTAGGTAGCCATAGGAATGACGTATGCCGCGTACCCGAGTTAATAATATATTTATTTAATCAAAGTATGTACCATTGCTATCTATGCACTAGGTAGTTCATCGATCCCTTTACTAAAAAAAACCATTCGGACGGGAATCAATAAAATCTTAAGGCGGTTTGGACTGCCCCATCGGAGTTGAATTTTTTCCCTTAAAAGAAGTTATCCAAATTTCGAAAAAATGGTAAACTGTTGGGGCAAGGTCCGGAGAATACGGTGGATGTCTTAGACATTCCAATTGAAGCTCCTCTAATTTAGTGGCCGTATGTTGTGCAGTGTGTGTGGTCTAGCGTTATCATGAAGCAGCAGTGGCCTAGAGCGATTAACCAGCCTCGGTTGTTTAGCAGCTAGCCGTTCCATCATGGTTTGAAGTTGCTGACAATAGACATCTGCCGTAATCGTCTGGCCAGATTTAAGAAAGCTGTAGTGAACGACACCAGCTCTAGTCCACCAAACGCTCACAAGTAACTTCACTGGAGTCAATTTTTGCTTGGGGCATGGTTTGGCTGGTTCGGCAGGGTTCAGCCATTGCGATGAGCGCTTCCGATTGTCGTACAGGATCCACTTTTCATCACAGGTAATGATTTGATTTAAAATCCTTTCATTATTGCTAATGCAACGAGGTTGAGTAATGCAACGCAGCAGTCAACGCGCGTTTGTTGATTTGATTCACTCAATTCGTGAGGTACCCACCTTTCAAGCTTTTTCACCTTCCCAATTTGCTTCAAGTGGATTAAAACAGTTTTATCACTAACACCGCAGTCTGCAGCTAACTCGGACGTGGTTTGCGATGGATCCGCTTCCACAATAGCCTTCAATTCTTCATCATCAACTTTGGTCTCCGGTAGTCCACGGGGCTTGTTCTGCAGGTCGAATTTTCCAGAACGAAAACGTTGGAACCAAAAACGCACTGTGTTTTCTTTTGCGACACCGTCGCCATACACATCATTAATCCTTCGAGCCCTGGTGTATTTAATGGCTTAGGGAGGTAAAGAGGGGGTTGCCAGAGGAGACAAGGATGAAAAACCGACAGATGAATCGAGTGAAGAGACGTCTGAAATATGAGTGACAGCGAGGACGTGCGAATATGGGCCGGTATATCAGTTGGTCTAAAGCTCGGCTTTGACGAAATGTGGAGCTCAGCATGGCTTAGCACTCAATTTGTATATCAGTCGTAATCCTAGAGTTGAACAATTTTAAACGTTTAGTCAGTTAGGAGCCTTTCTGCAGCACTGGTGCTACGGTGGAACTCGTACTCGTAAATAACGCAATATTTTAAGTTTTCCGTTTTGTGAACTAAGTGACGCAAAGAAAAAAAAACAATTAAGGAAAAAAGATAAAAATTTTAATTTTCGAAACACAAATACATGAGTAAATAGTTGCATAAATTTGAATTTGGAATTCCTAACCAAAGAGAAGATATTTGAGATCAAAGTTGCCAGTACGGCAAAATGCCAATTTCATATGTAAGGACCTAATATCAACATTCATTTCCGTTTCAAGCTCCGCTAGGTTCAGTTTAGTATAAAAAATTACCGTATCATAAAGTTGTATAGTTCCTTCAATACCCCACTTTGTTTTGTCATTTACGTAGATTAGAAAAAGCAATGATCCAAGAATTGATCCTTGTGGTACGTACTCCACACGATATTTTACCTAATTCACTCGTTTCTCCTCCTAGTTCTATTGCCGAAAAGTGATTTGATAGGTAAGATGGGAAAGTTCCACAACAATACCCAAATGTTTCAGTTTTTCGATCAATACGTTATGATCCACCGTGTCGAATGCCTTCTTTAGATCAATAAGTATTGCCGCCGTAAAATCACCATGATCTATATTATGTTTCTGCAGATTTGATATAAAATCACCGTGATCTATATGTTTCTGCAGATTTGGTATAAAATCAAAGGCTGCACATTTTTAGTGTAAGATCGTCGTCTGAAACCAAATTGTTTTGACATGAGAATTTGGTTGTGTTCGAGATATTTCAATAGTCTTTCTTTAATGACACATTAAAAATTTTTAGAAATAGCTGGAAGTATAGAGATTGGACGATAATTTTTGACATTTTTTTTTTCCATTCGTCTTTATGTACAGCAAATTTTTAGTTTATCTGGAAAAGTACCCTTTGATAGAGAGAGATTTATCGAATACGAGGTCATCCACCAATTCATCCTCGCAGTTTTTGAGAAGGAGAGAGGTCACACCATCGGAACCAGTTGCCGCTTTAGATTTAAGATTAGATATGACCCTTAATATTTCCTTTTTATTTGCCCTGATCATGTTAAAAAATTGGGTTCCGTGTAGATTGTTTTTAGATCAGTTTTTGAAGTTTTTATGACTGATGCTAAACTGTCCCCAACTGATTGTAATATCAGTAATCTCTTTGGTCCCTTTACTTCTTCGTCATTTATGACTAGAGATTTACAAGCTATTGTTGGGTTTCGCGAGCTATTTGATAGAATGGAATTGATTGTTTTCCGTGTTTGTTGTGGCTTATTCATGTTTTCATTAATCGATTTCGTATAATATTTTGTTTTAATTTATCTTCTTTAATTTGTGACTGCATTATGAGCTTTATTTTTTTCTATTGTCAAAGGATTTTTTATATTTTTTTGTTATCTTGCTTATTATCGAGCCTTCTGACTCACATAATGTTGTCATTTTTGGCTCATCTATTTTTAAATTATAATATTAATATATTATAATTGTAATCTCTGCTGTTCTTTAAAAGGTATTTAGTCTTTTATATAAGAATTCACTTTCAAATATTTTACAATTTACATGATCTAATAAATTTCATTATTCTCGATATGGCATGGAATTCAGTTGAGGTTATTAAATTCTGAACTTCCGATGAGTTCGAGGTCATCAATACTGCCACCCTTTGTCGTTCATATTTAATGCACTTCGATAATGTGGTCTTTGATAATGTGGTCTTTGATAATGTGGTCTTGTCGATCATCTTCAATTTGGTCACATATCGAGCACATTGGAGAATCAGAGAGGCCTATCAAACACAATATTCTTCCCATTAGTGCATGTCCGGATCTTAATCCAAAAATGATTCTCATTTCGGATCTTTTCAGATTAACCTCAGTGAACCATGGTCTTTTAAACGGTTCGTTTTGGAGTTTTCTCTACCATATTCCCTTATTAGTAGACAACATTTCAAAATGATTATTCCACATATTATTACATATGAAATTTAGTTTTTGGCAATAATCTTCAGCATCTGGTGTCCAATGGTCCAATCATACATGATTCCATTCGTACATGCTTCGTATGCCAAAAAATCTGCCTCTTTATTCCCATGTATTCTTACATGAGATGGAATCCATTGTAAATATATGAATGCGCCTCTCTGCTGTAACTGCATTATTTGTTTTACAATATTGTAGGCTATTTTCCTACAGGCAACTAACTCCCTTCAAAATACTTTTAATATGTTGAAGCGCACTTTTAGAATCAATTAATATTACAGTTTTATTCCACTTATTTTCAACTGCATGTTCTATGGCTTCTTTGATTGTTATCACTTCTGCATTCATAATAGTGCAATTTTTATTTGGTTTTATTTGATGAGAAAAATTGTTTTGTATTGAAATGAAAGCTGCTCCAACTTGGTCTGGTTTTTTCGATCCATCGGTGTAGATCTGATTGAATCCTGAATATTTCTTAATTAGCATATTGCTTACGATATCACTAATTTCATTGAAATCGTCAATCTCAACTGAAATGCATTCCAAATTAATTGCCATTACCCAGGTTTCGAAGGAGTACATGTCTAGACAATTATTTTTTAGTTATTTTCCAGTTAAATGTTTCCGTACAAATTTGAATTAACATTGGAAATTTTTTATTGTTCCAGAATCTGTTTTGCATCAAGGATTTAAGTTTGAGAACCTCTAAAACTAATGGATTAATTTCAATTGATACAGCTTTAAGCCAAAATCTTGCAGCTAGTTTCTTAGTGTGCAAAGGAGGGGCACTCATTTCACTTTGTAAAACATGTATAGGAGTTGAGTTCAGGAAACCTCCACATATTCTTAAAGCTCGTGATTGTATTCTCTCTAATTTTTCAACATTTCTTTTGGCAGAGTTGTGAAAAAGTATACTTCCATATTCTAATTGACTTCTTATAAGGGAAGTGTACAATCTTCTCATATGAAGTGGGTGAATTCCCCAGCTTTTGCCTGACAACACTTTCAAAATATTCATCGGCTGATTCATTTTTAAACAGCTGTTATTGATATGTTTATTCCAAGCGAGCCTGTAATCCAACCATACCCCGAGAAACTTATATTCATCTACTCTTTCTACAAGTACATAATTTATTTTAACAGGATATTTCATCTCTTTCCTTTTGCAAATTTTCTATTGATGCAATGAATATGAATACGAATATTTGTATTCGCCGAATAGTAGACATTTACCGAATATTTGTATTCGGCGAATAAATATTTACGAATACTATAAAAAAATCTAAAGCTCCCAAATTTATCGCCGTCTGCTGATCTACTGCTCTTCTGGAGAGATGATATACATTTCCCACGAGTGAAAAAACTCACGCAAAAATATTTTTCATTTGCCATGTACAGTTTTCAACGGCTGGCAAAATCCGAACTGAAAAAGAAATCGCCTGTCACCAGGGAATCTACAGAAATTTTAATTATTAGATAATAAAACAAACAGAAAAAGGTTAAATAAATTAGTGTTTATTACTCTGCCAAGTTATTCGTATTCGTATTCGCCGGATAGTAGGTTTGATATTCGTATTCGTAAAAGTAGTATAGCGACAGTTGAGAGGTTAAATGCGATTTTAACCCTTATGTATAAAGAAAGTGTGCAAGGACAAGGTCAGAATCGCTTGCGCCAATATCATTCCAGACGTTGCTTTTAATTTTAGAATTGTAGCTCCTCGGAATTCTTTGTAATTAATTTTCTACGGTACACAGCCATCATATGGGCAAATGTCACCCGAAATTCAAGAGGTTAAATGCATTCTGTAATTCTAACAGAGCTTTTTGAATAATTTTTTTGCATGATTTTACTTTTGAACTTGAATAGTAAATACCAAAATCATCCATGTACTGTACACGCTTCACTCGGGGATAGTTCCCTAGACCAGATGTTCCGATATTGAATAAGAGGGCAGACATGGGATCCCCCTCATGGGAGGTATTCCTCTCAAACACATTTGTATGGTTATAAGGTTCTTTAATAATATCATTCTTTGTTTAAAATATTCCCTGATATATCTTATAACTTTCCCTTTGATACCTTTGATACCCGATACCTCAGAAATGATAACTTTAATAACCTCTTGGATTATTATATTATTGTAGGCATCTTTAATTACGCGTCGTTACAGTTGCTGCTTTTGTAACGGCCTCGGTTGTTTGGGCAACTTGGCTCTCAGTAACCGTTCTTCCTAAATTTAATAATACCATTCTTTGTTTAAAATATTCCCTGATATATCTTATAACTTTCCCTTTGATACCTTTGATACCCGATACCTCAGAAATGATAACTTTAATAACCTCTTGGATTATTATATTATTGTAGGCATCTTTAATTACGCGTCGTTACAGTTGCTGCTTTTGTAATGGCCTCGGTTGTTTGGGCAACTTGGCTCTCAGTAACCGTTCTTCCTAAATTATCCATTGTCAACTGTTGTCTTCTAGATCCTATTGTAGACTTATCAAATAAGAAATTATTCTCTAGATACAACTGTAATTGCCTTGTAATTATACTGTTGAACGTTTTGCAAAAACATGTTATTAATCAAATTGGTCTTATAGAAGTCATGAGCTTCGGATCTCTTCCGGGTTTAATTATAGGAATGATTTTAACCTGTTTTCATTGTTTTGGTAGAGTTGAGTTGGTAAAATTGAATTAAATAATTATTGTCAAATGAATACTTCCTTGATTTTGTTTGCAAAGTTTAAATACACTATTTCGTTCTTTCAATAAGTGTATCAAGTTCGGCATCAAACCGTGAAGTATTGTTCAGTCTTTTGTCCCATACGCAGTGAAACCCTCTTAAGAAGTTCTCTCTTAAGAAGTTTTCCTTCTTAAGAAGTTTGGTATTTTCGGTCCCTTGATTATTGAATGGCCTAATTCTTCCCACTTATAAGGTTTTCCCGCCTAAGAAATTTTTTTTCCGGTCCCTTGGAAAACTTCTTAAGAGGGTTTCACTGTATTAGTTTTTACCTTTGTTTTGTATGAATTTATAGCATTTTCGAGATAGTCAGCGAAATTATTATAATTTTTGTTTACGTCAGACGAATGGGCAAATTCAGAAGTTTTAAGTTTAGTATTTAATTTTTGATTATTTATTTTGTAAGCATTTGAGAGGTTTAATCCGGATCTTATAGGAAAGGTTTTTTAAGGAATTTTATATTATAAAAGTATTTTATATAAGTATATTCTGGTCACTAAGGGGATCATCTATTTGTAATAATGTGATCTATCAACGAGCTGGTGTTATTAGTTATCCTTGTGGGAAACATTGTGTTGCATACATAGAAGTATATTGTGGTCACTAAGGGGATCATCAATGTTTGAGATTATGCTGAAAACATTTGTCCTATTTGTAATGATGTGATCTATCAACGAGCTGGTGTTATTAGTTACCCCTGTGGGAAACATTGTGTTGCATACATAGAAGTATATTGTGGTCACTAAGGGGATCATCAATGTTTGAGATTATGCTGAAAACATTTGTCCTATTTGTAATGATGTGATCTATCAACGAGCTGGTGTTATTAGTTACCCCTGTGGGAAACATTGTGTTGCATACATAGAAGTATATTGTGGTCACTAAGGGGATCATCAATGTTTGAGATTATTTTTTTTATTTTTATTTTATTTATTTGCGTTATAAACAGTCTATACATTTATATATGACAGTGAATAATATGTTTATGTCATTGACCAATAAAATAACGACATTCAAATATAGGACCATAATAAAAATAAAAAAAATGCAACAATATACCTAATACAAACAATTCTGATGCATCTTCAATTTACAAAGTGTTTTATGATATAGATATTTCTAAGGTTTACACTTAAATTTTAAAGGATATTAATAATATCTTTGAGGAAAAGATTTCATTAAAATACAAACTACTAAAAGTAAAAGAGAAAATGTGACGAGTTAATAAAAAAAAAGAAATCAATGAAATTAAGTTTTTGGTTAAACATATGGCATTCGATGGAATGTCATTTTTTTATGAATGTTTTGAATTTAGCAAGGTTCGTGTTAAACACATCGATGTTTGGGCATAATCTATTAAATGTGCTACAGCTTCTTCTTATAAATACATTTTCAAGGTAATTCGTTTTGCTCTTAGGAATATAAAAGGTATCCATAGATCGAGTAACTCTTTTTGGACATCTAAAATGAATATTTTGTAGTAAGTATGGGCTGTCAATATAGTTATGAATTATCTTATAGAGCATTAATAGGTCTCTGGTGTCTCGGCGTTGATCAAGAGATTTAAGGTTTACGGGGACATAGTTTACATAATTTCGTACGCGAAAAGAGACATATTTGATAAACTTTTTCTGAACTCTTTCTAGATTTGCTTTATACGTAGAACAATGGGGGTTCCACACAGTTGAAGCGTACTCTAGGTGGCTTCTGACATAGGATATGTAGAGAATTTTAAATGTTTGTGGATTTTTGAAAGCTGAACTTACTCTAAGTATAAATCCCAACATTTTCAAAGCCTTCGACGTGATATGCTCGACGTGAGATTGAAAAAGAAGCTTACTGTCTAATAGAACTCCAAGATCCCTTACTACATTTACCCTGTTTAAAATATTGTTCTTAATTGTGTATGGATACAATACTGTGTGTTTCTTTCGAGAATAAGATATGACGCTACATTTATCTGCATTCAAAAGGAGGCGATTTTCTAGACAATACACATTAACCAGAGAGTCCAGGTCATTCTGGAGCTCTATACAATCCATCTCAGACTTAATGATTTTGACAATCTTTTTGTCGTCCGCATATAGGTACAACTGAGAGTTGCGGATAATTTTGTTAACGTCATTCATAAAAATATTAAATAAGAGGGGACCAAGGTGAGATCCTTGGGGAACTCCTGAGGTTACGGGGACGAAACTAGAGCAGAACCCTTGTACAGTTACAGCTTGCGTACGATTGTTGAGATAAGAGGCTAACCAACGAAGGAGGTCACCGTGTATACCCATTGCTTCGACTTTCTCTATCAAGATGCTGTGTGGGATTTTATCAAAGGCTTTGGAGTAGTCTGTGTAGACTACATCGACTTGATATCCATTATCCATAGCAACAAGGACTGTATCAACAAACTCACATAGATTGGTTTCTGTTGATTTTTTGGTGACAAAGCCGTGTTGATTTGAAATGATGTGTGGTCGTATACATGGAAAAATGATATCAAAAACAATTTTTTCAAAAAGTTTACCCATTACATTTAACTTAGAGATCGGTCTGTAATTTTCAATATTGTGCTTGTCTCCTTTTTTGAATATTGGCACAATATATGAACTTTTCCATTCCTGTGGAAAACTGCCAGAAGACAATGAAGTTTTGAATATTTGACTTAGCGGATAACATAAAACATTAGCGCAATTCTTTAAAAATACAGGGTGTATACCATCAGGCCCACTGCCTTTGGTAGGGTCTAATGATTTAAGATATTTACAAACTAGTTGAGTGTCTATATTAACATTATTAAGATTGAGAGTTGAGGTGTTTGGATTATATATTTGAGTTGTAGCCGAGGTAGACGGGGTGGGGGATTCGAAGGAGGATTGGAAGTGCGTGTTAAATAAGTTACTTATATCTTCCCCACCCGATACATGCTGAGAGTTAAGAAACATATTGTTAGGAATTTCAGAGTTTTTTTGCTTGGATTTAACAAAGGTCCAAAAGTGTTTGGGATCAGTATTAATATTAGTTTCAGCCATATTAATGTAATTGTCATAGCACACTTTCTCCATACACTTTTGTCGTTCTCGGAGAAGAGAGAAAATTTGATAGTCGGAGTTACGGTTATAAATTTTGTATTTTTTGTGAAATTTAAGCTTATCTTTAATTACTTTTTTTAATGCGGTGCTGTACCATGGAGGGTACCTTGAGTCTATGTTAATTGATCTAGATGGTACATGCGTGACAATTATCTTATTTAATTCGGAATAGAAACGCGCAGTCATTGAATCTACATTGCTGCTGTTTAGAGTCGTTGTCCAGTTGACGGCTGCTAAGGCGCTATTAATCTGCCCATAGTCAGCGCTATGATAGGAGCGGACGGTGCGAGAGCGCGGCGTTTGGAGGGTTGGTTCGTGGGACAAGCGCAGCGACACCTCCAGAGAGCGGTGGTGTGCATCCTCCGGCACTAGCGGTGTGTCACACCCAATAACAGTGCACGTGCGACTCGATATCACTAGGTCCAGAACACGCTCGTTTACATTAAGCTGGTTGTTGAATTGACGAATGCTGAAAACATTTGTCCTATTTGTAATGATGTGATCTATCAACGAGCTGGTGTTATTAGTTACCCCTGTGGGAAACATTGTGTTGCATACATAGAAGTATATTGTGGTCACTAAGGGGATCATCAATGTTTGAGATTATGCTGAAAACATTTGTCCTATTTGAAATGATGTGATCTATCAACGAGCTGGTGTTATTAGTTAACCCTGTGGGAAACATTGTGTTGCATACATAGAAGTATATTGTGGTCACTAAGGGGATCATCAATGTTTGAGATTATGCTGAAAACATTTGTCCTATTTGTAATGATGTGATCTATCAACGAGCTGGTGTTATTAGTTACCCCTGTGGGAAACATTGTGTTGCATACATAGAAGTATATTGTGGTCACTAAGGGGATCATCAATGTTTGAGATTATGCTGAAAACATTTGTCCTATTTGTAATGATGTGATGTATCAACGAGCTGGTGTTATTAGTTACCCCTGTGGGAAACATTGTGTTGCATACATAGAAGTATATTGTGGTCACTAAGGGGATCATCAATGTTTGAGATTATGCTGAAAACATTTGTCCTATTTGTAATGATGTGATCTATCAACGAGCTGGTGTTATTAGTTAACCCTGTGGGAAACATTGTGTTGCATACAGCAGTGACATCTATTGTCTTACATATAAGCTCCCATTCACACAAATTTACGATCGTTCGGTCATTGTAAATTTTGTCCCGGGCTTTCATATCTTCTGTCCCTATAAAATAAACATATACATATACACAACATATACATATACAATAAACGAGATGGCACTATGTTTTTAAAAATTCTCCTGCTTAGGTACTGGTCCTTGCATAGAGACGGTTGGGTCAAGTCTGTGAGAGAGACAGCATGATGAATATTGTGACTTTAAAAGATGGTGATATAAACCTAGGTCGGTTTTGGATTTTGCACGCATGTCGTGTGTGAAACAATAGTTGTAATATAATTTGACATTCGGGAAAGGTTTGGAATAATATGTTGTAGTCGATGTAATTCGCATAGAAATATTAACATTTTCAAAATTACTATGGGGGCACAGAAGCAGACTATTTCAAAGATTATTATGACCACTTTTCAACTGTCATGATAAAACAGCTCGATTTAAAACAATGTTTTTTGTGCTTTTATTTTGTTTTGTACATAATCTAAATTATTATCTCATGTACTGAATTGATAAAAAAAAAATTCTAATATGATGTAATAATAATGTTGTCTTCGTTAGGAACCAGAACATAGAAAAAAAATCAAAAACAAAAAATTGTCAAATTGAAATGGAATTGATAGGGCGTTGTTTCTTATCCAGAATCTTTGGGAATTTGCGGGTTAAAGGGGACTGCGGACGGCTAGATCCCCTTAGTGACCACAAGTAGAAAACGTTTGTCCTATTCGTAATGATGTGATTTATTTATTTATTTTATTTATTTGTTTATAAGATTTACACAGTACATTAAATATAAGTTGTAAGGTATTTTAAATAAATTACATGGTTTTGTACCTATTACGTAAATCTGTAAAATGTCAAAAGGTAATTTTGTCTGGGTTTTAAAACTAAATTATGATGAATGAAAAGAATCAAACATTGGTTGACTAATAAAACATAAATGAAAGAGTATGGGTGGAGAAAATTTTACATTTTAAAATCAAAAATTATTTGCTCACTAAAGTTTAATAAAATGATAAGAAATTTAATAATTTGGTTTTGTATGTTCGCAATGAATCGTGAAAAATGTCTAATTGTAATAATTTTTCATAATGGGTATAGGTTGTGATTGCGCGAGTGATTGGTGAGTTATTTGCTGCATTGGTGTTGTGGTGATGTATCAACGAGCTGGTGCTATTAGTTATCCCTGTGGGAAACATTGGAAATGAAAGGGTAGGTTAATGTGAGTTATGTTGTGATGAATTATCATGTGGTGAATTATCATTTACTATGGGAATTCTGACGCTGAGATCTCATAGACCGATTAGACATGGAACCATTTATAATATATTTGTTAGAATCGATTATTGTGGTATGGCAATCTTTTTTAATATTCTAGCTATTGGTACCGTGGAAAATGTGAAGAATTTGAAATTAGCTTCGTCTTGCGAAATTTTGCCCATTTTGTAATCACTGTCACTTTGGTATGTTGGTATTCCTGATACATTTTTATATATAACGAGCTAGGGAAGAGAAGAGAAGATTTTGAAAGATATCACGAAATCTGGTCATATTAGCTAAACACTAATTTAGGTACCGGAGTTTTGGAAATAAAATTACGTAAAAAAACATGTTTTTTTTCTAGTAATTTAAAAAAAAAAATAATACATTCACTTTTGTATTACAAACCATGTTACACAAATCTAGCGTAGCCGCTAAACTACTTGAAAATTAGGATGTTTTTCTTGCCTTGACGTGAGCAGGTGCTATAAAGGGGGCACTTTTTTTTGTATCACAAACCATGTTCCACAAACCTAGCGTAGCCGCTAAACTACTAGAAAACTGGGATGTTTTTCTTGCCCTGACGCGAGCAGGCGTTATAAAGGGGGCACTTTTTTGTATCACAAACCATGTTACACAAACCTAGCGTAGCCGCTAAACTACTAGAAAACTGGGATGTTTTTCTTGCCCTGACGCGAGCAGGCGTTATAAAGGGGGCACTTTTTTGTATCACAAACCATGTTACACAAACCTAGCGTAGCCGCTAAACTACTTGAAAACCGGGATGTTTTTCTTGCCTTGACGTGAGCAGGCGCCATAAAGGGGCACTTTCTTTTGTATCACAAACCATGTTACACAAACCTAGCGTAGCCGCTAAACTACTTGAAAACTGGGATGTTTTTCTTGCCTTGACATGAGCGCTACATCATCACAGAAATAGTCATAAAAAAATTAATATTTGGGATAAAAAAAATTCAAGCTAATAAATTTTAATCACAACGCACGCAATGCATGCGTATTAGGTAAGTACTAATTAGGCAGGCTTTTATTTTAACATAAAAAAAAAAAATCTAGCTGCTCGTTGTTTTTCGTATAGTATTAAGAATACCAACATAATAAAATGACATATGACAAAAAATTTTGAAAATGTCGGTCACATTTCACAGAACGAAAGCTAATTTTAATTTTACGTAATTGAAATTTAAAATGAAATATTTTCCACTGCCCCCAATGCAAATAGTTGTCTTTTAATGTAATTAAGGTGAATCAAAAGAGTTTTTCAAAAAAAGCGCACATTAACCGTTTCCATCTATATCCAATAATTAACTATTTTTCACTGCCCCCAGTGCAAGTAGTTGTCTTTTAATGTAATTAAGGTGAATCAAAAGATTTTTTCAAAAAAACGTGCGCATTAATCGTTTCCATCTGTATCCAATATTTACCGAATTTGATTGTCTATGAAAATGTAAATAGAATATGGCGAAGAGTTCGTACACCGCGTAAGTGAATCAATTAAACAAAATTAAAATGTTAAAGCATATTTTTTACATTTTTTTTCATCTCCCCCGGTGTAAAAACTAACTTTTCGTAATAATAAAGCTAAATCTAACTGTTTGAATAAAAAATATCCCGTATTAACCAATAGGCGGAGTACTTCACTATTATTAATAATTACACTTGAAAAAGTACCTTTAACGGCTCAGAAACCATCATGTGTGTTTCGAAAAACGCATTCTTTATTTTTGACCTCAAACATTTGACGACCGGGTGACCGAAAGTGAGGTTAGGGACAAAGTGGCCGTCCATAACATCCAAATGTAAATAGTCAGCACCGCTATCCAACAATCTTTGCGACTCTTCATACAGCCGAGACAAATCCGAGTTTAGGATGGAGGGCCCTATTTTACATTTTACAGCACCCGTCATCATGCATGCCACTTCACTTGCGAATGTAGAAGCAAATTCAAACGAAAAACTAATAAAAAATCAGCGAATCACAATTCACAATGTCAAACATACGTCAAACCATCGTCATGGTACGGCCTCATACGTGCCGAGCGCGCTCGTCACTGAAGCTTTCCGAGCTTGTCGCTTGGTGGCCGAAATATCCACCGGGCCCTGGGTCAACGGCAAGCTATGGCACGCTCTGGCAGGCGTCGGCACGCGGTCTGACCACACACGTGGGACTTGTCAAGGGTTGTCGTGGCTCGCCACGAGTCTGGTCAGCGCATGAAACTGCGTCAAATGTCAGGTCAGGGTGTTAATGTTACCAGCATAACTAAACAATGTCAGGTTACCAGTTAAATAATGGATTTTACACCGTGATAAGTACTTTTACATCATGCCCCAAAATCGGTGACCAGAATGTTCAGTGGAAACTTTTTAAGTGTATGAATATTGAGTACAAATTTTTTCATCGGATGTTAATTACTCACATGATAATTCATCATGTCTCGAAGATTCGAAAACTGATAATTGGGGTTTTTAACCTTAGGTTAGGTTAGGTTAATGTGAGTTATAAGTTATAACTAACTAACCATCACGCCGTTTCCTCGCAGGGGTAGGCAGAGAGGACGGACCGCCAAACAACTCGGTCTTGGCACACACTTTTTGCCTCATTCACATTCATACATCTTCTCATACATACTCTTCTATTATTCTGACTCTTGATATGGCCCGACTCGAGTATCTGATTTACTTGATCGTGCCACGTCTTCCTTGAGCGTCCTCGGCTTCTTCTATCATTCACATTCGCGTCATAAATTCTCTTTACACTCCTTTCTTCATTACATGCCCAAACCATCTAAGCTTCCCTTTCTTAATCTTACTTATTACGCTCACATCAGCCTTGCATTCTTTTCGGATCTCCACATTCCTCACACGGTCATACATGGTTTTACCACACATACGCCTCAGAGATCTCATTTCTACAGCATTCAGTCTACTTTCATCCTTTCTCTGAAAGTTCCATGCTTCACTGCCATACATCAGGGTAGGTACCAGTACTCCATTGTGGACTGCTAGCTTCGCTTCTGTGGACAACTTTTTGTTGGCTCCAACGGCGTTCAATCCTCCATTAATGAAGTTACCTGCATTCACCCTTCTTTCAATATCCCTATCAGCTTTCCCATCTCTCGTAAACATACTTCCCAAATATACAAACTCATCCACCTGCTCCAAGTATTCATCATTCACAACTATATTGCACACCGTTTTCGGTCTCTCCCTTTCAAACACCATGACTTTAGACTTACTTACATTCATCATTAATTCATTCTTCATACATACTTCGTTCATCCTAGATACGAGAGACTGCAGATCTTCTATACTGTTAGCAATCAGCACCGCATCATCAGCATACAACAAGCAACATACTATCAGATTATTTAATTTCGCGCCTAATTCCGCCTCTTTCAATTCCTGCATACAATTGTCCATGTACAGATTGAATAACCACGGTGACATTACGCAGCCTTGCTTAACACCTTTTATGATGTCAAACCACCCAGTCAAACCACCGTTTACCCTAATGCAAGAAACGCTTCCCTCGTATAGAGACGCGACTGCCTGTACAAGATTTGTATTCACTCCATACTTGGGACAACACCTTCCATAGCTTTTTCCTGTCGACGCGGTTGTATGCTTTTTGTAGATCTACAAAGGCACAGAAAAGTTTCTGGTTTTTTGCCAGAAACTTCTCAGTGAGCATACGCAAAGAGAAAATCTGATCCATGCACCCCTGTCCACTCATAAAAGCACCTTGCACATCCCATATTTTACCTTTTGTTTCCATTCTTACCCTTTCAATCAATTTTCTACCATACAGCTTGCCGACTGAACTTAGCAAACTAATAGCCCTATGATTCCCACATTCCATGCGTGACCCTTTACCTTTGTATAACGGCATGATCACAGCCCTTCTCCAATCTAATGGCGTGTAATCCTCCTCTAAACACTGGTTAAAAAGTTTGCACAACCATGTGAGAATTATACGACTCAGCGATATTGTCGAACCCAACAGCCTTACCATTCTTCATACATTTAATTGATATTTTTTATTTCATCCATGCTGATTCTGGTAACGTTCACTCCGTCATCGTTCATCCCTGATTCGCCGCTGGAATCACTGTCACCTAGATTGCTTTCAAAGACTTCCTCAAAATATTTCATCCATCTATATTTTATTTCTTCCTCATTCGTCAACATTTTTCCATCTTTTGATTTTATCACTTTCATACTTCCGTTATCTGTACCACTCCGGGATCTTTTGACCTCCTTCCAAAACAGTTTAATGTTTTCTTGGAAGTGGTTGGTTATTTTAATTCCCTCTTCCTCTTTCAGGCGTTTCTTTCGTTCTTTCACTCCGACACTTACTCTTTTCTTGCATTCCTTATATACTTCTTTCGCTCGATCTCTCTCTTCACTAGATGCACTGCCAGACGCTATCAGTCATAACCATACTTTCTTCTTCTCTGAGACCAGTGCCTTGATCTCGTCAACCCACCATGCATCACCTTTTTTCCTACCTTGCGTACTTATTCCACACACGTCTAGCAGATTCACAAAGACTTACTTAATAAATGTGGTTCCACGTTTCATATATGCTGAGACCGTCCATTTCCTTCTCATTCAGTCTCATCTCTGCACACTTCTCATACTCACTTCTTATAATATCGTTTTGTAGTTTTTCTACTTTGACTCTTGTTGGAGTCGTTACCGTTTTCACTTTAGAGCGCCAGCTACGGAAGAGGTTTACTCTCGACACTACTAGAAAGTGGTCAGTTTCAACCTCAGCCCCTCTGAAAGCTCTTGTGTCCTCGGTTCTCAACCTAGAGTCAATTACTACAAAGTCAATTATAGATCTATCATTTCCTCTTTCCCATGTATATTGGTGGATACCTTTATGATCGAAGAAAGTATTCGACACAAACAGGTTCCACTCTAAACATACTTCAAGTATTCTGTTCCCATTGTCATTCGTTCTTTTATCCCCACACATACCTAAGGCTGAATCAAATCCGTCACGTCTGACTCCCACCCACCCATTCAAATCGCCCGCCATTATAATCCTTTCATTAATTTTTTTTGTCTCATTACATCATTCACTCCAGTCCAAAAATCATCTTTCACTTCGTCGCTTTCAGAATTAACAGGGGCATAGCAAATAACTAGAAACACCCTTTCAAACCAATTTTGAATCTGATCCACATTATTCTAGGACTTACACATTCATACTGTAACATACATTTAACCATTCTGGGAGACACCCAACAGGCCAACACCCTAGCAGGCCCTCTCCGTATCTGGTCTCCCAGACCAGATGACGAACCTATCATCATGCTGCATTGTACTGCTCTCTTTTTTCATACTTTCTGTCACACAAAGTGCGTCCAAACATTTGCTTTTCATTGTATCACACAATTCATTCATCTTTCTTTCCATTCCTCCTCTGATATTTCACGTACTGTGATGATTTCGCCTTAAAGCCAAGGAATTAGTATTTTCAGTATACCTAACAAGGAGAACACATATCTTATACCATAATCCAAATAAAGCAGGGTTGATTTATGGACGTGGGACAGTTGAACTAAGGTTGATTCCTTCTCAGACGTTGGGACAATTAACATTCCTAAAAGGTCAGTTTGAAGCAAATTTATGACTGCAACAAACGAAAAAATGGGTGGGTCTTAGAAACGCATTCGGGGTGCAGTGGCGTAGCTACCTAGGGGCTACGCGGGGCAGTGCCCCGGGGCCCTCAAGCTCAGGGGGCCCTCGAATCCTTACCAGAAATCTCGATCGAACTGAACTTTTGGAAATTTCTCCCATTTTCAAAATAAATATGACAGGTTGCAACTTGCAACCAGTGGCGGCTCGTGACTTTTGGTGAGCTAGAGTGCTAATTTTAACAAAAATGGCATTATTGATGTCGTTGTAGCCGAAAAATATTTTTTATTTTTTTTTCGAAAATTTTTTTTTTGTATGAAGATTTTCAGGAAATTTCAGTTTTGCTGTGCGCCGCACCGATTTCCTGAAAATCTTCATACAAAAAATTTTTTTTCGAAAAAAAAATAAAAAATATTTTTCGGCTACAACGACATCAATAATGCCATTTTTGTTAAAATTAGCACTCTAGCTCACCAAAAGTCACGAGCCGCCACTGCTTGCAACCCCACTTTAATCATGACAAATCAGTTGAGAGAAATTCAAAAGTTATGCCTAGGGGATTCCCCTAAATTCTTTCTGTAGGTTGGCAGTGTTGTCAATCTGACGGATAGTGATAAATGTGCGTCAAAAATGTGTGGGGCAAGGCTATGATCGCTATGATGGAGCCATTGTGATGAGTGGTGTGTAGGGGGGACACACAGCGCCGGATCTGCCATACGTTCAAAAACGTGCAAAAAACCTGGCGCCCACTACGAAGGGGCGCCGTGATAAAATAAATATTGTTTTAAAATTCAATTAAAATATTCCCCGAATCGTTTAAAAATTACTCGTAATACGGAATTATTAGTTCGCGCTAGCAACACTCACTTTCCATATGCGTGAACCTAATGCTCGCGCATCGATGGTTAAAATTTAACGGAATACGGATTTGACTTACGTCAAGGAATTTTTTTCCAAATACAATATATTTCATACGAACGTAAGACCTATTTTTCCTTGTTGCTCTTACGGCCATTGTATCGTTCGAAATTCAACAAACATTGTGCTTGGTTCATTGATCGCTTCTCGTACGGATCTCCCTACGTAGGATTACAAGTTGCTCTTTGATGATAGTTCGTCGCTTTCGCCGCGTTATTGGTTTATTTATGTTGCCATTCGCGCGCGATTTGGCACCATATTAAACAAACTGATCAGAATATTATTACTTCTGAACTAAACTGCCTCCTGTTTTATATTATATTTTGTTATGATGTTATTATTTTGTCCAGTGTCATAGATAGCTACCGCCAGGTCACTTGGAAGAGTTACTCTTGATTCTTGTTGGCGGGATATTAATTTATTTTAAACGTACTGCATAATTTTTTTTTTTTTTTTTTTTATATGTATATAAATTTTTTATCTGAATTTAAAAAAAATGTTGGGGGGGGCGCCATCGGTACTTCCTGCACAGGGCGCCAGATTTCGTAGAACCGGCGCTGGGGACACACACGGTGTTATAAGCGCTAGCGTTATTTGGCTTGGCCTATTTCAGCATATTCCTCGCCATGCATTCCAATCGCAAATGTATGGCGAGCGATATGGTGAAGTAGGCCAAGCCAAATAACGCCGGCGCTTTTAACGCTGTGTATGTCCCTGGCTTAATGGTGTACAAAAACATATTAAGGATATCCAGCCTAATGGCGCGTTCTGACGCTTCGATTTTTGTTGACCAACTTTTATTTTACGAAAAAAGTTGAACAAGATTTTGTTCACACATATCAATTTAAGTTGAACCGATTTTGACATTCAAAATGGCGTCAATTGAAATTGTTAGTGCGTGCGTCTATCCAATTTCTGATGTTCTGCGAGAGGAGCTGGAGATTATGAAAAAACATAAAAAAACGTCGTACTTGGGTGAGAAAATGGACCATGAGAAGGAGTGAATTAGGCGCATCCAACACAATTTTTTTCAAAATAATATTATTTTTTAATTATTTAACAATCCGATGAGATGCACATTTACCTTCCTATATCGAGGCACCGATAGAAAGTTTAGCCCAAGCCAAACAAAGAAAAAATAATAAATAAAACTTGTTAAAGGGGACTCTTGTGGATATGATAAAAAGTACAACAAATTTACTATAGTAAACACATGCAAATATTTACCTCGTTTTCAGGGTTGGGGTTTTATGAATGTCAATAACATTAGTAATAGGTATAGTAATATACCTAAAACCGCCCCACGTTGGGCGCCATTGTAACGAAAATGTCTTGTTCCTCCGGAAACTAGCTCAGAAATAGTTATCTTATATTAAAATAGATGCTGTTTTATACTTTACCTCCGTACTTTCGCCACTCTGCCATCTCACCAGTTTGGATCGTTTGGGTTGGTACAATGGGGATGAATTTGATTGCAAAGAATTATTTAGGTTTATGGATTTTACGGCCACCATAACACGGGCATGTGCCTAGTATGGCGGCCATAAATTCCACAATTGTTATATATTTACTATTCAAAGAATAAAGAAACATTAAAAAAAAAAAAAAAAATGAGGTTTGGCCAAATTAATATATAATCTTCATTTTTACTTATATCTAAATCTTAACTAGTTGTCATATGGTTTGGGGTCGTTTCTATATTGTCATTATTAATTGTTCACTGTAACTACCTTCATTAGCACTGTTATCACTGCGTGGGTCTTTGTTCGGGGCCGAGGTCCTTGATGGCAGCTCCCGCAGTTCTGCAGCTCAGGCCCTCCTAGCCGAGTCTCCTGGTCTCCTGCCAGCACCGTTGTTTTCGCACTTTGGCCTCTGGCCGCGTCTGGTCACCGCACTTGGTCGTCTCACGCCCAGCTTTACGTTGCCGAGCGGAGGAACACACGTCTTGCGAATCACTTTATCGAACACATAAAACTGTGACTTCTTCATCCACCGACTGATTTCTTCATCCACCGCCTGGCATCACGGCGCTGGGCGGGGAACCTGCTTGGTGTTCCACCTCTCACTCCCCCGTCTCGGTCTTGCTGTCTTCTTCTTCATCCACCGCCCAGCATCACGCCGCTGGGCGGGGAACACGTGGTTCACCACCACTCCTATCTCCAACTCTTCTCTCTCCCGTCTCGGTCTTGACTGTCTTGTGCCCTATGAACTCCGAGGACCCGTTGCTGTACCCCGCACTTCTCCCTTCTTCCCTTTCTTACTTGCAACCCATGTCAATTAACACCTTCTTTGTCTTCGAATGCTCACGCTAGATATTCTCTTATTCAAATTTACTTGTGACGAAATTTGATTCGTCACACCGATTTTGACATTCAAAATGGCGTCAACTGAAATTGTTAGTGCGTGCGTCTATCTAATATCTGATGTTCTGTGAGAGGAGCTGGAGATTATGAAAAAACATAAAAAACGTCGTACTTGGGTGAGAAAATGGATCATGAGAAGGAGTGAATTAGGCGCATCCAACACATTTTTTTTTCCAAAATAATATTATTTACATTTCAAAAATAATATTCTATTTTTGTATACTTCTTGTTTTTGATCCGAAAGACAGGGATGGCTTTGGTACAGATCCATAAATTTGAACATTAAATCGTCCGACCATTTCAGATATTTTTTGGTTGAAACGGATTCCATGACGGTAGGAACTAGTACCGAATAAATGAAACGCCTGACGTTTACTTTTTCCTGCGAGTAACTAAAAATGATAAGCGACTTGAAACATGTGTTCAGACGCGACGATTCGATGTAAAACTCGAACGATTAGTAAAACCAAAATGGCGATAGTCATACTTGAACAACAAAAGTAGACGGGCTATCAACTTTCGCTAGCAACAAAAAAAGTTGATAACTTTGTTGACAAAGTGTTCACACGTGTCAATTAGCTTTCAACAAAAAAGTTGACCGACAAAAATCGCCCCGTGTGAACCGGCTATAAAGTAGCTTAATAAGTTTAGTAGAACATAAAATTACCTACAACTTTTATTTAAAAAAAAACTTATATCTAATACATATCGAGATATGCAGTCGTAAAAATGTGTAAAAGTTTATAAAAACAGATAAATTGCACGACTTGTTTTGGTTGTTTGTACGTATCCTTTTTCCAGTACAATTTTGTGAAAAAATTATTGATATCAATTTTGTAGAAAATAAAATTTCTAAAAAGAGATGTGATTTTTATGTTTTTTGCAATTTTTTTCTCTGATAAATCTAGCTAGCTTTGTTGACATACTAGCTTTGTTGACATCAATCCTCGTAATACGTGGAGTGCATCCTGATGCCGGATCCTCAGCTTTTTCGTAATGAGGAACCGACGGTGGGATAGCACCCCGATTATCGAGGGTCAAGTTTTCTGTAAACATTTTACCTAATAAGTTAGCCTTTTCGGTGGCGGTGTTTGCTAGTGAGCCGTCAGGTCTGGTAAGAGGTGGCAGACTGGGTTTGCAGAAATTGCGACCTAGTACACAAACATCCAGAAGGCTCTGTTGCCATGCGGGCAGGCAGCCAGCTTTTTGCTGATCTGCGGGTCGTGCTCGAATATTGACCTATTTATGATACTCTTTCTTTGCCAATTTGATATACGCTGATCTGTTTTCGGAAGTTCGAGATGTCGCTTGCTGAGGGTTGGTCTGTATATATGTTTTTTTTTAAACTATGAAAGCAGTAATATTAATCGTATTTTTATCTACTATATCCACTCATAAAAAAACAAATTTTTAGCGGGAACTTACATTTTGATCATCACTTTTTGTTCTATCTCCATAGTAATTACGAAAAAATAAGGGTTGGAGTGTACTATGTCCATTGGCCAATAGAAATGCGTCATTTTGTGGACATAGTACAAACCAACACTCAACGCTTCACAATATCTGCGCGCGCAGCACATTGGAACTGTCAAAACATTTGAATTTGCGGCGGCTAACTTGGTGCTGTATATTGATACATTTTACATAAAACATCATTTAAAAACAGTATTTAGTAGAATAATACATCATTAATTGATATTTTATTGTGTTTTCTACAAACTTTCATAATTGTGACTGCTTTGAAAGTGAATTGTGACATTATATTATAAAATATTTTTTTATCTAATTTCTAAAAAGAATTTTTTAAATTTAATTTTTTATTAAAACCTTATGTGGGTGTATGTAAAATAGTTAATGTTTTGATTAGGTACTCCATACATTTTATATGAAAATATTCTAATTTCTAATGAAATTTTTTATTTATTAAAACCTTAAAAGTGTTCGTAAATTAAAATGTTTGATTACTCGATACATTTTATACATTCATATGAAAATATTTTATTTTCTAATTTCTAAAGAAATGTTTAATAAAATTTTATTTTTTATTAAAACTTTATGTGAGTGTACGAAAAATAATTAATGTTTGATTACTCCATACATTTTATACATTCATATGAAAATATTTTATATTCTAAATTCTAAAGAGGAATTTTAAAATTTTTTATTAAAACCTTATGTATGTAAAATAATGAATGTTTGAACACCCTATATATTTTATTATTATAACCACACTGTGCCATAGGATTAACTTACTGTTGGTTTGGTCTATCTTCACTGAGAGTATGGACATAGTACAAACCAACACTCATTTTTTGCCATTTTGTTTAAAAAATGTGTCCTATTACGTTTTTGATTATGCTTTTATTCAAATTAAAATTCAACCAATTACGTTGTTCTTTTACTTATTGGTAGATAAAGCCTTGTATTTTTTATTAATAACTCAGGTACGGGACATACGTCATTCCTATGTCTACCTACGTTAAATTATCGTGAAAACAAGCTTATGTGTCCCAAGCGGTTAATATTTATAATAATAAGTTTGAAGTAAAGGAAACCAAAATAGAATTTTTTTAAACTTCAAACCTTGTTTTCTCATTATGAGTTTTTGTGGACATAGTACAAACCAACCCTCAGCAAGCGATGTGTTACAACGTAACATATTTATAATTAACTAGCAGTGAAAAACCCATTCGGCGGGTTTTTGCTGCTAGGCCCTGCGGGCGGCTTTTTGAGGTATAGTATGTATACCCCTTTCTGACCGGCAAAAAATGTCCGAAATTTGATGGGCCACACTAGTAAAGCTCTTAATTATGATACCATAGGGCTGGGCGACTTACTGCTCGAAACACGCGCGCTTAAAGATACTCTGTATAAGAAGCTTCTGCACGTTCGACCGATACCGGTTCCGTTCGCAAAAACAGATTTATTTTCTGTCAGGATTTTTTTCAAATCAAACTCATGATCGTATGAAGCCGGTCGGAAAGGGATACTAATAAAAATATGGATTACAAGAAAAAAAAAAAAATAAGAATAAGAAGTTCATACGATGGTTGTAGTATTAGATGAGTATGTATAGTTGTTAAGTATTGTGAGATCGCCTGTGTAACTTTAAGGAGTGTGGTGCAGAGTTAAAGAGTCAAATTGTGAATAGTATATATTGAAAATGTGTGATGCACGATAAATGAAGGAGTTTTGCTGTTGGTGTTGCATTTTGGTGTTGCATCGAAGGAGGCTAAGAATTTTGTCTAATCTGGTTCGTTTGTTGGGAACTCGTAGTTGGATTCGTTGTAAAAGTTCCCGGCAGTCTACGATGAACCTGAATATTTTCTGTAGAAAGTCGAGTTTTTTCGATCTTCCAACGATAACATATTGAAGTACGCGGCCTAGTCTAGGTGATTTAGGTGGAGACGATAGCTACGGAAATCTAAGTATCACAGGAAGCGATTTTGAACACGTTCCAGATTGTGTACATATGATTTATATTGCAGGTTCCATACTTGTGAAGCGTATTCTAGTAAGCTGCGGACATATGCAAAATACAGGATTTTAATTAATATATATTTGTGTGAAAATTGTAATAACATAAGTAATATAAAATTCTGGAAGACTTTTAATTGCTTTGAAATATAATAATAACTATGAAAATAACACAGAATTCTGCAAGTTGAACATAAATAATACTAACAATAAAAGTTAAACCCAACACATAAAATGTGTGTTATAAAAAATGGAATGCAAGTATTCTTACGGAAAATGGAAAAAAACTATTGTCAAACAATTCATGAAAGAAAATTCAGAGGGTTCAGTTTTAACAAAATGTAACTAAAACAAGTCTCTCAACTTTTCAACAACATCAGAGATCAAAGGCCTTTTCCTTTTTTCTTCGAGGCAGCGTTTAGCTAGTGAAAATAATAGCTCAGCATTCTCCCATTTCCCCACAGATTTATCCAGCAAGGGTTCGATGACTCCATCTGAGCACATGTCATCCACGTGTGTAACAATGTCTGTGCCTGGCCTGGTGTCATCTAGTGGGGCGAGGCCAGTGAGAAGTTCAAGGAGCACCACTCCAAAACTAAATACGTCCATTTTGACAGACACGTCTCCACGAAAAGCCTCTGGAGCCATGTAAGCTGTGGTGCCCATTATGTTGGATGTTACCGTTTGAGTGGAAAGTAGTTTTACAAGCCCAAAATCGCACAGCTAAAACAAAAAAATATATGTGTATTTTAATGTACCTACATGTTTGCATTGAAACACAAAAAATAGAGTTGAAAACATTGCACAAACAATGAATGGCAGAATGTGACGAAAAAATTTCCGCCAATTTAGTGTTAAAATTGGTAAAACAGTTGTCTTACTATTTAAGTAGTTAGTAAAAAAATTATAGCGTTGATAATATTATGTTAATTTTTATTTTATTATCTTCCAAAAGGCTATTTTATACAAGAAGATAAGGATCTGAAATTTACTTTTTATTTCAATTTTTAAAATGATTAATTTTGTTGCTAAATAACTTGATCTCCATTGTTGTTAATATTTAAATTATAGCGTTGATAATATTATGTTAATTTTTATTTTATTATCTTCCAAAAGGCTATTTTATACGAGAGAGATAAGGATCTGAAATTTACTTTTTATTTCAATTTTTAAAATGATTATTTTTGTTGCTAAATAACTTGATCTCCATTGTTGTTAATATTTAAATTTACGAATCTTTTGCGCGGTTTTTTTGATTACTGTACATAAGGACAAGCCATTTCAAAAATTTAAGATTCGAAGTTCTATGTACTAATTAATTGGAAATTCATATGTCATACGGCATATATTCTGGTGTAGTAATGTATAATTTCTATAACTTGGTAAATTCTAAAAAATATAGTACTTTAGGATTCATATGTCTTATACTGGTTTATAAATGTGGAAATTCTAACTATGCAATTGTAAATGTTCTCCAAAATGCCCTGGAAAGAATCTCAGACTTGTGATCTCCCGAAAGAAACCATTCATCTATTCTGAATGCAATTACCAATGTTATCCAAAATGACCCTAGCAAAAATTACATCTTTGCGATTCTTTCAAGGATAAAGAAACCATCCCGTCACTATGAATGCAATTACTAATGTTCTCAAAAGTTGTCTTGACAGAATCGCCATTCCATTGTAAGAATATTATGTACTAAATACACAATTTGGCTGTCCTGAAATGGGAATTCTTTTTCCCAGTTGGACAGACAGAGGATCATTTTGTATTGTATTGTTTGTAATATATATATCAGGGGTGGCCAAACTTTTGACCTGTTCGGTCTACTTGCATTAAAAATTATTTCTTGCTGTCGACTGCAAGGTAGAGTTTAAAAGTGACAAAATAAAACTATTTTGTGATAAATTTGTAAGAATTTATTAATGCAATGTAACATATAATTTTTTTTCATTAAGCTTTACGTTTTAGGGTGGATGTTTGACACTGCATATTCTCCACAAGCTAATCACATTGGGGATGTGACTGTACGAAGTAACTGCGATTCGCAAACACGAAGTTAAGTGGGCATCTGTTATGCGGGAACGATGTTTGGTTTTTATTGCATTCTTCTTTGAAAATGTTGATTCGCAAAGATAGGTGGAACCGAAAAACGATGTCAAATATAAAGCTACCTTTCTTAGGCATGGAAACTTTTCTTTGCAAATCAGTTTCCAAAAATTTGTACTACCAGATGCCCTAGCTTTCAAAAATATATTGCTTCTCGTTTTAGTTATTTCTTCTTCGACCACAACAGATTCAGTATCGGTTAAGTTACTAATTTTAACGGTTAAGCTGCCAATATCAATATTTTCATTAAATGGGAATACCATGAAACTTAGTACTTCTTCAAGAGCGGCAAAATCCGCAAACCTTCTTTCAAACTCCAGGTGCAAATTTTCCAACTGTTCAGCGAAAGTTTTAAAATCTCGATTTGAATTGTGCATACATTCTTCTTCCATGTTTTTATAATTTTTTAGTTCGCTTCGTTTTAATTGAGATGCATGCACTTGAATTTTATTTTTAAAAGTTTTAATCAAAGTTATCATGTCAATGACGGTTCTGTCTTTCCCTTGACGATTCAGGCTTAACTCGTTGAGCTTTTCTGTTACGTCACAAAGGATGGCCAGCTTCATAAAACATATTTCATCTTCAAGCTCGGGTATATTTTCTCCTTTCGAATGTATAAATGTTTTGATTTCTGGCAGTAATTGTCGAAATTTCTTCAAAAAGGCACCACGGTTAAGCCACCTGACATCTGTATGTATCAAAAGATGTTATTTTGTCATATTTTCCTATTCACTTTATTTTACTCTCGCGGGCTACCTAAATCAGCTTCGCGGTCGACCGTTAGACCGCGGTCAACCTGTTGGCCATCCCTGAGATATATATATATATATATATAACTCAGAACGAATTCAACTCAACACCTCCTTAAAAATTATGGCTAAATGGGTTACGTTAGGTTAGGTTATGTGTTTTTTCAGAGCTTTTAATGATTTTTCAAAGAGGTTTTGAGTTGACTTGATTCTGAGTAATCATGGTACCGATTTGGTGACCATTTTTCTACTGTTTAATATTGCAACATGATCTAAATCAAGGTTATTAAGAACTTTGCATTACTCAAAATATGCCATTAACGTTTGTTCATTCAATGCTTTAAATTAAAGTGATAATAATACCTTTGGAATGTAGGATTTGGTCAAAAGGATATTGGCAGATTTAATATCCCTGTGAATTAAGGGAGTTTGAAATCCATAGTGCAAGTACTCAATGCCCCGGGCCGAGTTGAGGGCTATATTCATTCTAGTTTGAGTTGATAAGTTTGAACCATTAGAGATGTTTTCCCTCAATGAGCCACCTTCTATGTATTCGTAGATTACACAGTAATTTGGTCCATCGCAGGAATAGCCCAGGAGAGAGAGAATGTTGTCGTGATTATACTTGGAAAGAGTTTCAACTTCCGTCTTGAACTGTTTGGATATTAAAGGCTCACAATACTGTCCTGCGGGACTGAAGACTTTTAGTTTCTTTACGGCAACGGGAAGATCGAACAACCCATTAGTCAAGTAGACAGTTCCAAAACCGCCGGCTCCGATGTTTCTTGATAATGGTAGATTTTCATCTTGAGAGACGTCATTAAAATTATTAGTAAACCTTTGTAACTCCTTGTAAGAAATGTGAGGTAAAATTGTATTTAAAGACGCGCTCGTTATAGGCAAACTGGCACTTGTGTTACTCTCTGATGTTTTGAATTTGAACTGTAAAGCACTCAGCTCAGGAATATTAAAGTCTAAATTGGAATTGGTATCATTTGTAGAAACTCCTTGTAAAATGCTGATGTTTGGTAAATCCATCCCGGACTCACTCTGAATGACATTAAAGTCGGGGATATTGTATTCAGAGAGAGTAGTCATATTAACAGCTTCTAGATTCGCATTCGATGTAGAATTGCTCATCATACCCTCCTCAGTTTCAGTCTGGAATGCATGTGGAACATTAGCATCATTGCTTTGATTGGGTGTTTCGTTTTCTTCCCTCGAGATACTTTCACCCTCACTCAAGAGCATGCTGATAGCGGGAATGCCCGCACTTTCACTTAACTTACTATTTGAGTGATCTGTAGAAAATTGAATCATATTACTCAATTCAGTGCTAACATTCGTTGATTTAGTTAACACAGAGGGACCTGTGCTTACAGAATGATTGCTATTGTTCACGCCGCTGCTTGGTATCGTAAGAAAATTATTATATTTCTCAGTTGATTTTTCGGGGGTTATTTTATTATCCATGTTTTCATTGTAGGTATCCAAATTATCAGCAGTTAAGTTGGGATAAGACATGTTGTTTAGAAAGCTCTCCACGTTCACCTTGTTTAACTCTCTGTCAGCGAGAATGTGTGGTAAGGAAACGTCTACTTTTGCAGCGGGGCCTGTTATGGGTCGTTTTGGGGGGGAACCTAAAATCAAAAGAAAAATTATTAGATGTAATCATAAGTCAATAACTGTTTTTTTTTTAAGAAGCCCCTCTAATATCAGAAACATTACATACATATAAAGATGTACCAACTTAAGTTCAACAGCCAATTAGGATTACTCACTATTTAGTAAATCGACAGCCACAATATCAGCAGCCCTGAATAGTTCTGCCTCCATCAGTATTTGTAGTAAAGTTCCTAGTGTGGGACGATTTCTCCCTGAAGTTCCCCATTCTTCAAAAAGTATTTCTGTACAAGGGCGTTTTTGCTTGAATCCTGCTGTTTCAATGAGGCTAAAAATAATAATAAAAAACTATTACTTGACATCGTTGGATGATCGTATGGACTTCCATGGGACACTCATGTTAGGGACATCTATTCAGTTTCCGGTATCCTTCCAATCACAATCCTTCCTAAACATGAAATCACAAGCACCATCCTACAAATTACCCAACAATCAACTCATACTAACACCAAGCCAATTTACAATCAAGACATCCACAATCACAATACTCGAAATAACAATAAAATCCGCATTCCTCAAACACACACCACAAAATATGGGATAAAATCTCTGAACTATATTGCCTACACACTATATAATTCGCTTCCAGATATGTACAAAAACATCCAGCATCCACAATCAAAAAATTGCAAAGCAATGCTTTAAAAGAATATTTTTTAACTACATTTAAAAATTAAAATATGTAATCGTCTTGTCATTTTTATTTCCATCTTATATACTCGTATCAGTTTTTCCCTCTCTTTACTTTGTTTTCTCTTGTTGTTTGTTCTACCTAACCTGTCTTTATTTTTATTTTTATGCTGTACTGAATGTAAAACTTATATTATGATATCAAAATACCTTTGTAAAATTGTAACTACTACCTCCTACCTATGAAATGTAAGTTCCTCCTGTCTTAAAATGAGTTTTGTAACTCATCGGGATTGCTCTAGCAAGAAATAAAAAACAATGAAAAATTATAACAATACTTACTTCATGTGATCGGTTCCATATTTTGGTGTATTGAAACTCGGCAGTGTTTAGGTAAGCATAAAACACTATTATTTGACATAGTTGGATGATCGTATGAAGCTTATCCAATTATAACAATACTTACTTCACGTGATCGGTTCCATATTTTGGTGTATTGAAACTCGGCAGTGTTTAGGTAAGCATAAAACACTATTATTTGACATAGTTGGATGATCGTATGAAGCTTATCCAATTATAACAATACTTACTTCATGTGATCGGTCCCATATTTTGGAATGAATGCATTGTTTTCCAAATCTTTTGGTATATGGGACATAAGTTTTTTCCATGAATCTGAATTCTCTAAAACTTGAATTAATCCGTAAATAGACCCTATTGGAACTTTACGTATTTCTACAGTAGACTCCATATTGTAATAAAAAAACCCTTTACAATAAATATACCGATAAAATTCAACTGCAAAAACAATAATAGAAAAGAAAAAATAGTGACAGCGATGACAGAATTTAATGTTGTTTGGACATTGACCATAAATGAATCAATCTAACTTTGAACTTTGACTGACTGACGTTTTCGACAGGGTTGCCAATGCTCATGTTCCAAAATACCCGCAACAAATGTTCAAAATCAGAGAGCAAAATGGCAAATGGGCGGAGGGGGGGGGGGGGGGGGGGGGGGGGGGGGGGGTAGAGAATTTCAGTTTTTTTATAATTTTTTCATTTAAAATTCCGGACATATCAGGAAAATTCCCACCCCCACATTTCTATAAAATTCTTCCTTCAAAATAATACAATATTCTACGGAATTTAGCATTTTTTATTGATTTATTAAAATTTATATAGTATCTGCATTAACATAATATAAGATTAAAAAATAGGTTACATCCCAATAACCCAACTTTTATCCATACTAGGACCACCTCTTTTCCAAATTTACATCAATGATCTTTCCCAATTAGATATAAAGGGTGAATTTTTTCTATATATAGATATACTGCAATATTCTACTGGGGTAAAGTTCTTAACATCCAACTAAAAAATGCACAAAGTGATCTAGAAAAATATTAAAATTGGCTCCAATCAAATATCCTAACAATGAATATCAAAAAAACAGGATAGATGATTTTAAGTTCAACCCGTAAAATAATTCCTCTTCATGTGCCCTTAAAAGTTAAAAAGAACGATAAATCTTGATACAGGAAAAATATCTTGGTCTATGCATTAATAAGCATTTAACTTTTAAACAACACATACAATATGTTAAAGATAAAATCACACCCTTATTTAGCTTATTTAGTCGGTTATCATATGTATTACCAATAAATTTTTTAGTTTATAAGTCTTCACTATGGATCCAAAACATCCACAAAAATTGTATTTGCGACAGAGCAATAAAAATATTTTTTCTCGGATTGCTAAAGGAAATTTTTCAGTCCACAATAAAAAAATCATACCTCCGAATTGGAATATATAAGATATACAAACTGATTATGGTTCTATTTAGCCGATGAATTCCCCTATATTTTGTCTATTATCACATATTTGTAGGATTTATAAAAAAAATATAATTAAATCTTTAACCTTGAATTATTTTAAAGGATCTAGAGAATATTTATTTTTTATTTTTATTTTTATTTTTTTTTATTTTTATATGTTATATTTTGAATGTACAATATATTATATAGTCGTTTTAATAAAAAATTTTTTTTGAAAATTTGCCACATTTTGGCAACAAAGCATTCCGAGGTTTTGTAAATAGTACTATAATGTGGCAAAAAGCGCTCGAGTGGTTAACACTGCCGTATCCACGATGTAAAGATAGTCTACCACGCTCTTTCAAACTTCAATAACTCCTTATATACGTTAATCATTAAATCAACATTTTAGGTATTCCTAAAAAACATATTTTTGCATCTGTAAAAAATATTTTTTAAATTGTGACAATGCTGCATAAAATAATAAAAAATGTTTTCATAAATATCGACACATTTCTATTCCAGATGAGACAGCAAATTTCAAATTTATGTGGGATTGACAGAGAAAACAAAACGTTATTTCACTCCAACCTCATTAACCTACGTTGATAATGACAATCTCCTCTTAGTTATGTGTGAGGAAGAGAGATGTAACATAAAACGTTTAAATCTTTTTCCCATCTGAACAGACTACTTTACTTTTCTAAGCTGATATAATGTTACATGTGTTGTCTCTTTCCAGTGCATTAATTTGTTACGTCTAAAAACAGAGATGACAATATTAATTATCTTTCTACAAAAATGTAAGGGGCTTGACTTTCCGATACCCATCTAAAAAAGAGCCAAAGGAACGATATCAGAAGGTTCGACTGACCGACCATCTGTTCCTCAAACCATTGTCATTTTTTATTCCCTTTCTGAATGTTTCCTTAAGTTTGACGACAATATCGGAGAAGTCTAGACAATCAGACCAGAGGGATGTTTTTTGTTCGTTTTTATGGCTTTTGGGTTGTTAGCAGGGTCATGCCATTATTCAGCTACAGAAGTAATAAATATATAATTTCTGTGATGACCGTGGCCGGTTTCACATTGAGTTCTGGACTCCTGTAGATGGATCCAGATTCCTTTGGGGTGGTACTCCAATAATAAATCGTAGGTAGACGATAACGTTTATTAAGAGATTATGTACAGGGTTCCTTCTTAGGAAGTCTGAAGGCAAAGAGGACGAATGGACAACAATCATACCTTTTATGCCTTACTCATGCTGTCTCACTCATGCACGCATGTCTCTTTCATACCGCAAGACATACGTTCATCACATCTCTCCACACTTAAATCCGTAGACAGGTACACAACATGATGATGATAATATTATTTACAATACATACAATATTCCAATATTTACAGTGTAATTCATTATCATGTTGAGTCGAGAGCTGAATCCTGTCTTCATTGACTCATATGTGTGTCCGTGGTCGTAATCTGTCCTTCCAGTTTCCCGACGTGGAAGCCACCGGTTCACTGGAGCTGGAAGTAAGAGGAGAATCACCCATTAGATTGTCATCCGACATAAAGCCGGAGATATCGTACTCATCTGACGATAATCTCCTAGTCTCAGACGCGATTAAAGGATTGCTGGGGTTATTTTCCCATGATACACACAATTTAGACAACTGATCAAAATGCCTTTTCCAAAACTACTGCCTCCTACCTATGAATTGTAAGTTCCTCCTGTCCTAAAATGAGTTTTGTAACTCATCGGGATTGCTCTAGCAAGAAATAAAAACAATGAAAAAAAAACATAAGTTTACCTTTTAAATTTACCTCAATTACATAAAGTTTTTTTCCTATTTTTTTACGTATCTTCCCTGAAATCCATTTATCATTGTTTTGGTCTCTAAAATCTCTTACCATTACTTTTTGATTTATCAAAAACCCAACGATTCTTTATTATTTCTTTTATAATAAAATTTCTGATTTTCCTGACATTTAGACATTTTAATTTTAGTTTCTTTATTAATTCTATTATCCTTACCTCTCCCCCCTCTCGGTACAAAACTGTTTAAGTTAGACCTTAGTTTTCTTCCAAACATTACAACTGCAGGTTCTAAGCCAGTTGTACAGTGTGGTGAATTTCTGTAATCCACTAGAAAATTTCCTAATTTTTCATCGTAACCTGACTGAAACTTATTTCCTATCATCATTTTTTTCAAAAATTTTTTACAATTTTTCACGGCGTTTTCAGCTAACCCGTTCGATTGTGGATGATTTACCGGAGTAGTTAAATGTTTAATGTTATTCATCTCACAAAACTCTTTGATGTCCGCTGACATGAAGGCGGCTCCATTATCTGACACTATTGTCTGTACACTCCCGAAATAACTAAATAAATTTCTTAATATTTTAATAGTATTATACGAATTTGGAGAATTTACCTCCACACAGTCTAACCATTTTGAGGTTGAGTCAATAATCACAAATAAATATTTATTTGCAATGGGACCTGCATAATCAATATGCACCCTACTCCATATCTCTTCAGTTATGGGCCACGGAGTCAATTAGGAAGCCGAAAATTATTATGGTGCATCATGTATGGCAACGCTTATTTTTTGTTGTAATTTTATTTGTTGTTTTTTGGTATGCATTTCACAAAATAACAATTATTGTTAAGCTACTTAGTTTAGCCCGTTGGTAAAAATTTCCATTAAAAATATTTATGTATGTTTAATAATATGTCAATAATTATAATTATATGGCATTTTTGTTCAAAAACAATCTCTAAATAACATGTTTAAATAACGCAACATTAGTAAGTAAGTACTGCAACAACATTTCAATCACCGTTTTTCTTTCCTGGCAATGTAGTCCAGTCAAGATAAACATGAAAAGGGGGTCGTGCTTGCGAAAGGTCCGATACTAAAAAAATAATAAATAAAATAAATAAATAACCAATATTAAAAAAAACAGATTTGCAATTTCCAAAGTGCTGTGCGAGCGGCGGTGTACCCAAAAAACCATGAAATTTTCGGACTTTTTTCAGTTTTTGCTCAATATCTCAATGAAGGAAGGGTCTGACCGGTATAGTTATTCTACACTATTTTAAAGTAAATTAAATTTGCTACAATTTGAGACAAAGACAAACTCTATATAACAATTGGTTGCCAAGATACAGTTATTCGAAAATCAACAACTTTTTCCAAAAAATGAATTTTTTTGGAAGTGGTCACTTATTTTGTGAAATATCTTCTAAAATACGCATCCCACGCCAAATATTATATGAAATTAAGTAGTAGTAAATTTAATTAGCTTTCATTTGAGATCAAATTGTTACTTGTAGATTCAGCGGTTCTCTCAAAAATGGCAGATAACCAAAGTAAAAGTGGGTTTTGGGGGGAAATGCAAATAAACTGTTCTCCCGTCTTTTTATGGCTTTATTTATCAAACAGTCACAATTTATTTATTTTGGTTATTGTTAACAAATTGTTTGATGAAAAAAGAATAAGATAATTTAGCTATCGGGAATTACGTCACCATCAAACATTGTTTTATATACCTACACACTTAAATGCTTGTACAAACATCATGGTACCTACTATAAGGACAAATTACATTTACTCAAAAAAAGAAAACTAATATAAACCATGTAGGATTCTGTTTTGATGGCCAAATCCTGTATTTCTTTTTTATCTTAGATGCCATAGGCTTAGGCTCGCACGAAGATGGTGTCTCGAAGGCTGTGATGGACGCTGGGAGAGGTGTCCAGTCTGCAGTCGGGTCATCTTTCGTGTACAATGCACAATTTTCCCACCGCATGACTGGCAGAATACTAAGCAGTGGAGTCCAGCCTTTCTGCATGAGCAGCTCCCAGAGCACCTTTTCTCGCATTTATATGATTTTTTACGCAGAAGGGCAGGAGGTGCGAGATCAACGGTGGTGGGGATGGGGGTGAGTCCCTGAGAAGATAGCTTCCACCCCCAATCAGTGGGATTCATGTTGACTCCCCGCTTCTCTGCACTTGGAGGTAGCACCTTGCTGCATGGTGGCCTGCGGCATATTCCGTCGGTGGCAAACGGGCGAGGTTTATGCTCGTTGGCACGAGGCACAAAGCACTTGATGCCTGCTTCTCTCACGGCTTGTGGGGTGGAGTCTGGCTGAAGGAAAACTTCCATTTGCTCAGCAAGTGGTTCCTCTTGCTCAGAAGTGTGGTGATTTTGGTATTTCTTTGGCCAAACGGTGCTGAGGTAGTATCCCACCCGGTAAACGCTTGGGTGAATAGTATATACCATCCCTGGTGATTGCTGGAAGTCCTGGTGGTTGTAGCAGGTCGTAGAGTAGTGACAGCAACCGGCTTTGCCCTTCGTGTTCTTCTGAAGGTAGACGTTTATCTCTTCAGCGCTTAAACCATTGAGAAAAACGAGCAGGTCGACGTCTTCTCCCACTAAAGCGCCGTTTGTACTTAATTTGATTTGTACTTCACTGCTGAAACATTTTGAGCAGAAACATAGTTCTGTAAACGTGGGATGTTTTTGTCTCGCATTACTGCTCTCGAGGGGGTCACGCATACAATGCCTCCTATCTCATGAAATGTGTTATCACCATCTAGGGTGTTAAAGTTCACCTCCGTATTGTCAGAGACAAATAAAAGCTCACTTTCCTATTGGTGGTGAGGATTCATCTCGTAAGATCGCAGAATTTTCAAGCTGCGCAGCTGCTGAATAAGAACAGGAGAACCCAAGCGCAGCACATATATTTTCAGTAAAAGTAGGTACCAATTCTAATCAGAAGGGAGAAAACAAAAGATCGAGGTCGTACAGCACTATCAGAGCATTAGAAAATGGAGGCCACGCTTGTTTTTGAGAACAGTCTAAAAAAATAGCTATAGTGACTCAGGGATGACAGAATCAACATCGTTGAAGAAATCGTCCGAGGTGGGATACTGGCTGGTTTTATACACTTGTGTGCGGATATCTTCCACGATGATTTCTGCTGCTGCCGTCACAACTCTCAACTGCTCGCTCTGCGCACCGCCTTTTTGTTTCTTGTACCAATCATCATACAACATTTTATAGCCGGTGTTTTTAAAGCAGACGAGTGTCCCTTTGTTGGAGAACATCTCTAATATGACAATGACATCGCTAAAACATTTTTGGATGTGAGTTTTCGCTGTTCTGACATCAGGAATACAATCACCTATAATTTGCTGCAGAAGGTGTGATAAATAAACTGGCATTCATCACTGTTTTCAAATAGGTAATCGTACACATACTCCATATCTTCTTCAGTATTACTGGCTGGACGATAGATACCCTCTCTTATTCCCAGTAGCAGGTGGTAATCTTAATAGGCTCATGTAGCACAATCTGTGTTACCTACGTCCCGTCTGCAGCAACCAGGTTGTCAATGGTGAGGAGACGCTCCTCAATGGCCCTTCCTCAATCGTCACCTCGGCGTTTAGCAGCATCTAAAATAGTTTGCCTCATGCCCAACTTCTCAACTGTACGGACCACATTCCTTCTTGCCAAGGGCAGTTTGCTTTGTTGCCCGAGAAATTCTTCAGTGATAGCATCACCACACAAAATGCAAATCCCTCTCAAGGTAGGAGCCAGTTTACTTAACAATCTTGTCGATAAAATCTTCGGTTGGGAATCAGAATCCCCCCCTTCAACGTTACACACAGATGTATATCTCTTCCTGGTTGCAATTTTGGAGGAAATTTTTATTTTCTGTGAGACCACGTTTTTGACTCACTTCAATTAGTGTTCGAATTCCTCGTTCTTTGATGATGACAACAGGACCTGTGTCGAGGTCCGCACGACACAAGAAACGTACGCCCGGACGGATAGACATTTCGCAACACTCTGAGAGCTGCCCTGGAAGGGCCGGGTGCGGGTAAGGAGGTCAAGGGAGGGGACAACGAAAACACTTGGGGAATTTCCATCCGTTATCTGCCATTTTTTGAAAATGAAAATGAAAGCTAATTAAATTTACTACAACTTCATTTCATATAATATTTGGCGTAGGATGCGTATTTTAGAAGATATTTCACAAAATAAGTGACCATTTCCAAAAAAATTCATTTTTTGGAAAAAGTTGTTGATTTTCGAATAACTGTATCTTGGCAACCAATTGCTATATAGAACTTGTCTTAGTCTCAAATTGTAGAAAATTTAGTGTACTTTAAAATAGTGTAGAATAACTATACCAGTCAGACCCTTCCTTCATTGAGATATTGAGCAAAAACTGAAAAAAGTCCGAAAATTTCATGGTTTTTTGGGTACACCGCCGCTCGCACAGCACTTTGGAAATTGCAAATCTGTTTTTTTAATATTGGTTTAGGTTCTAACAACATATAAAAATTTAGAAAGATCGGACCTTTTGCAAGCACGGATGTACATTAAGGTGGGTCATTTAAAAAAAAGTGTTAATTTCAAATTCTAAGAGCGATAAAAGGGTGCCAAATGGGTTCAAAACGACGTCTTTAAAATTTTAAAATTTTCTGATACGATCTTCTTCCTCCGGATTCACTTCAAAGTTTTGAAAATTTTAAATTTTAGAGGTTATTTCTAGTGTGTATAAAATTTACTATGAATCTTTTTAAACATATTTTTTGTAATTATCCATAGCAAATGTAGTATATATTTACGAAATCATTTACAAAATGTCACGGTTTTGATTATTGGAGCCGTGAGGCGAGGGCGGGGGGAGCACCGATTGCACTAATACCGGAGAAAAAATGGAGGAATTCCGCCGCAAAAGTAAAGTGCTGTTTGATATTTCGTCTTGCAAATGCAATGATTTCAGTAAATGTGACTGTCCTAGAGATCAAAAAATACTTGTGAATGAATAGAGTTTCATTACTGACCAACGTACTACACGAAAAATTATAATAGGAAATGTGGATATCGCTTCAACAAAACAAATGAAAACTGCGTTGAAAGGGAAACTTTTGAAGCAAAAAACCTTGTGCCCGTCTAAAAAGGAAAGCAAAGGTAAGTCAACTACCTCTCTACTCGATATTTCCACGTCTTCTGCATCAAATTTATCCGATTGTAAAGATGTTTTCAAACCTAATGTTGTACCTCAAACGCTTCAGAAGCAGGCTGTGGTCAATATTGATCACTCCACATTGTTTAAAACTTGTGATAGATATGGAGTGTCGGACAAGGCAGCGGCAGCCATTGCCTTAGCAGTTTTGTATGACATCAAGTCTAATACTCCAGTTATTGACAAGAGTAAACTTCGCATAGAACGAAATAAAACAAAAGGAAATATTAAGGGCACAACACATAGTTTTTAAAAAAACCCCAAATATACTTTGATGGCCGGAAAGATAAAACATTAATTATCAGGGAAGGGGAGGGGACGCAATTCAGAGAATGATGCATTGAAGAGCATATTTCATTGATAAAAGAGCCAGACTCAATATATATTTAGGTTTTATTGCACCAAACTCTGGCACGTTGAAAATTATAAACCATTGCAATGGATAATTTGCTTGCTTCACATGAACGAGTTACCATTTCGGCATTTGTTCGCACATCTTGACGGTAAGACGTCTGGACCTTAAACATGTTCAGCACAAAAGGACTAGCTTTTGAAAACTGTAAAAAAAGCCTGTGGTTCATTTTCAGAAAATTGATGGAGAGTTTCATGAATTATTTACTAAAACCGAGGATACAGATCAGTTATATTTGTATAAAATAGTATCAGCAGTTACAAGGGGGGAATTATCTGAAGAATTATGCCACAAATCTCCTGGAAAAATGTCTCATGCCAAATAGCTTACGCGTGCTAACCGAATTGTTCGTCTTTATGTTTCAACGGAAGCTCCTTCAAAGAATCTTATTATTTTAGAAACGTACGTTGTTAAAGTGTATGCTCCGGCTTGTTCAGCATTAAAACTCATACAACCTGTAAAGATGGAGCACGTCACCTGTGGTAGTTAATCTCAGCGCCTAGATACTTATCAGCTGAACTAAAAACTTAATTGATCCAGTTATAGAAAAAAACAGTTACTTCGCACACCCCGAAAATTTATTGCTTGCAATTTTGACTGACCCTCATCCGAGATTTAGCTGCGCGTCGTGTTCTAAAAGCATGCAGTAATAAACTAAGTAAAACAGGGCTGTTCCAACTTCCAAACATAAACCTCGATGCATCATATTATTTGGAAGCAAAATGTAACCGAACCCTTAATTCTGAAGAATATTTGGGATGAAGATCTTCAATTATTTGCTGCTCATGGGGGAGAAAGTATATTGCCTCTTCAAGCAGTTAAAAGAGGTGTAACGACTGTTATTAAAACCTTGACTACTTTATGTACGAAGTCTGCAAGAGAAGGTCTTATTAAGGTGAAGATTGAGTCTCTCAAAATAATGCCGAAATTTGAGATTAAGAAGGATTTTACTGGTATTTGAATACACTACCTTGAGATAATTTGAATTATATTCATACATGTATTCAGTAAATAATTTGAAACATTCCCTCTATTTTGCGTTTTATTGAAAAAAAGATCTTTTTTTTTTGTTTATCTAACATTTTTTAAAGATTTAACAAGGGTGGGTTTTTCTCTAATATGTGAAATTTCAAAGTCGATCCGGAGGAAGAAGATGATATCCAAATATTATTAAAAAAAATAAGTGATTTTTCATTGTCATTTAGCACCCTTTTTTCACTATTAGACAAATCAAAACAAGAAAAAAATTTTCCCCATACATTCGTGACCCACCTTAATGTACATCTTGACTGGACTAATGGCAAATTGGCAAATTCCTTTTTCTTTGATGGCAACATTAGTGTTAATCCTTTTTTCCACGAATTTCAAATATGTGGGCATCTCACAACAATAAAATTACTAATAAGATATTTAGTTTAGCCGGTAGGTACAAATTCCCATTAATAATATTGACAGTGTGTCTGTGTTTATCACGAAGATAATAATTTTATGTCGTTTTTGTTAAAAAAATAACCTCTAAATAACATGTAGGTTATGGACACCTTTTCGTATGCAATTATTAACAGATTATCATTAAATATATAAATATTGTCATTAAATATATAAATAAAGTTTTCTTACTATAGAAATCGTTTCATTTTTATTACAAACTAAGAAACACCTGTTAATTTCAAATAAATTAAATATATTTGGTCATATAAAGCAGATATGTCCATATGAAAACATATTACTTGCTGATTTTAGTAGAGTATTATTTACTGCCCTGAAGAAACTACGGTTTTAGCGAAACCCGGTCGGCGTTAAATATAAAAATGGTATATACTAAGTTATTGCTTTATTTAAAATTAAATATACAATACCCAAATAGATGATACATAACCAATCTTTTACGTATAAACTATACTGAAAACGTAAATCGTTACCTAAAAGTATTCATTCATAATTTAAAATTCACACATCAGGTTGTTTATAACATGTACCTATAAAATATTTCGTTTGTCGATGACGTTTAAAACCGATTGTCTCGGACTGTGCATTCGAATGGATTCTGACATCGAGAAGCGAGAATCGATTTCAAGTTCGATGACGTTTCAAACCCGATTGTCTCGGTTTAACATTTCGATTAATTCTAACCAATGACAACGCTTATCTCACTTCGATTAATTCTGACCAATCACAGCAAAGACTTTCGATGACGTCTCAAACCGATTGTCTCGGACTGGGCATTCGAATAAATTTGACATCGAGAAGCGCGAATCGATTTTTCTATGGAAATGAATCGAAATCATTCGATGGTAAAAAGATCGAGTAAATCATCGATTATTCATCGATTGTGCCCATCGCTACTCCCAACCCTTTTGTTGATGCATCCGTAACAACTTTCAATTTTACTTCCGGGTCAAAATGAGCTAGCACTCTATCATCACATAAAATTTCCTTTATTTTATTAAAAGCTTCCAAGCAATCCTGATTAAACTCAAAATGTATGTTTTTCCTCAATAATCTATGTAACGGATCTAATAGCACTGACATATTAGGCACAAATGACCTGTAAAAGTTCACTAACCCCAAGAAACTTCGTAATTCACTTATATCTTTAGGTTGCGATACCTTGCTAACAGCGATAGTTTTATCTTTCAATGGTTTGATTCCTTCTTTTGAAACTTTACTAGAAAAGTTACTGATGATGCATTAAAAATACACTAGTGAATATTTACGCTAAATCCACAGTCTTTTAACCTGTTTAGCACTGCACTTAAATTCTCATTATGTTCGTCTATTGTTTCTCCCGTTACTATTATATCATCTAAAAATACAGATGTTTTTTTTAAACCCTGTAAACACGAAGCTATCGTTTTACAAAAAAATATGAGGAGCGCTATTAATTCCAAACATTAATCTCGTGAATTTAAACAATCCTAAATGAGTGGATATAGTTGTGAATTCTTGACTTTCCTCATCTAGTTCTAATTGTAGGTAGGCTTGCCGCAAGTCAATCTTGGAGAAAATTATTCCACCAGCCATTTGTGAAAACAACCATTCTATCCGTGGCATGGGATATATATCTACCACTAGCTGTGGATTAATTGTTGCCTTATAATCACCACAAATCCTAATTTCCCCATTACCTTTTACTATGGGAACAATTGGTGATGCAAACTTACTATAATTTACCGGAACTAAAATACCTTCCGATTGTAAACGGCCTAATTCCGTTTCAACCTTTGTTTTTAAAGCAAACGGTATATTTCTCGGATTGCAGAATTTTGGTTCCGCATTCTCTTTTAGTTTCAGATGTATTTTATTTTTATTTAATCTACCCAGTTTCTCCGAAAAAACCTCCGGGAATTTTCGAATTAATTTATCTACTTCACTTCCATCATTCTCAACTACATTTTGAGAAAAAATTTCACTTCCCTCCTGGGATGAAGTAGATTGTAACCCCGTAAATCCAATATTAAACTTTTTGATAAAGTCACGACCTAGAACAGTAGTTGTTCCATTTTTTACTACGCAAAATTCTAACACTTCCCTATAACTGTTATAAACAACTGTTAATAAAATACAACCCAATAAATTTAACTTACAGTTAGCGTAACCCGTTAAGGTTAAATCCTTTGGTTTTAAATCCAACTTATTGAAGTGTTTAACATAATCTATCTCTTTTAAAATCGAGACTGCTGCACCTGTGTCCAGTAAACCATTTAGTTCAACATTATTCACTAAGATTTTGTGCAAAATTGGCTCACAATGCACTTCATTTATACACAACAGTTCCTGCGTATTTACAAACACTGAAGAAATATCTTTATACTTTAAACCGCGACATATTTTACTTATGTGACCTTTGCCTTTGCATTTATAACAAATCACGCTTTTAAATTTACAATTAACTGATTCGTGATAATTTCCACAATGTTTACACTTCGTTCGGTCTAATGATTTCGGTCTGAACGATGTAATGGTACTTCCACACCGCAGCCAACCTTAATCTTAATAATATCGGCCAATCTTCCAACCGAACTAAGTTCGGAGTTGGAAGATTGGCCGATCGTGTGGTTGCTGCGGCCAACCTTCCAACTCCAAACTCCGAATTTCAACATGGCGGATGTCGAACAGCTGATTCGGCGCTTATCAGTTGCCTACAATTATTACGTAGAAGTATATACACGACACGTCTTCAAACAATTGTTATACCACTCTCCCGTAATAATATTTTCATTTTAATGGTACGCGGAACACGTGTCTTGATCGCCAGCGGTTCGCAGAATGATATGTGCATAAATATACCAATCCCGATGTGTGGCTGCGGCAGGCTGGTTCGTGTGAGTTGGCCGTCGCGATCGCCTCGGAGGCGATCCCGGGCCAACTCGAACTCCAACCTTCCAACTCGATCTTCCAACGCCCGAACTACCCCTCCACACAATCATCCAAACGTTTGAAGTTGGAAATTGGCCGCAGTCTGGACGTAGCATAACATTCTTGTCCTTAGGTCTAGAAAAATGTCTACCCGCCGTATTTTTTTTTTGTGACAAATCGATCTGCCTATTTTTAGAAATCATATCTACACTTTCCGTTTTAATTTGCTTATTAATTACATCGAACGAATCCATTGCAATAGCACATTCTAAAACCTTTTTTAATGAAAAGTTTTCAACCTCGACAAATAATTTTTCTTTAATACGACCAACTCGAAGACCGGTGATAAAAACATCTTTTAAATTATGTTCAAGTCTGTCTTCGAATTTGCAAAATCTAACTAGATATCGTAAACGCGCTATGAAGTCATTAACTGATTCTGTAATCTTTTGTTTCGCAGCGAAAAAAATTTCACGTTCCTTGAACACATTTCTTTTAGTACCTATATGATTTTCGAGTAATAACAATAAATTTTCTACCGTGAAATCTGTAATTTTTTTTGGAAAATACAAATTTATTAATAAATTTATTGTCTCTGTGTGCAAATGGGATATAAAAACCGCTCTCTTTTTTACATCCGACGTTATTTGGTCAACATTGACTAGGATGAACTGCTCGTACTGTAAGACGAATGTCTCCAGCTGGTCCCTCAAATGACAAAACCTGGGCAGTTCTCCTCCTTCCATCTTCACACAGATGCAATCAATAAAAAAAAACAGAAAATTTAACAAACAGCACTCAACTCACGACTCTGATGTCTTGGTGCTGTCCGATCTCGCCCTTCCGCGAACCGTCTTCTGCTCCTGAACCCTGGTCGTCCTTCTAATGCGCCTTCCGTGAGGTCTGCGCCCGGTTCCTGGTCTTCTCTTGAAGACGCAGACTTCTGTGACTTCAGACGCCTTACGCGAATACTCCTCCAGGTTCTCGGCACTGAATCACCATATCCCGCCTTGATGTTCCTAGGATGCTGCTGCTCTTGCTTCCTCCTTACTCCGCAATGATGTGGAGTCGTGATCTGGCTCTTTTCCTGACCCGATCACTCGTTGACCACTGTAGCTTCAATCTCGGTCTTTTTCGGCTGCCCAAATGTGAAAATTAGGCTGCTCCGTGGTTCCTTTTTTCGGCTGCGCCAAATGTGAAAATTAGGCTGCTCCGTTGTTCCTTTTTTCGGCTGCGCCAAATGTGATGACCGTGGCCGGTTTCACATTGAGTTCTGGACTCCTGTAGATGGATCCAGATTCCTTTGGGGTGGTACTCCAATAATAAGATCGTAGATAGACGATAACGTTTATTAAGAGATTATGTACAGGGTTCCTTCTTAGGAAGTCTGAAGGCAAAGAGGACGAATGGACAACAATCATACCTTTTATGCCTTACTCATGCTGTCTCACTCATGCACGCATGTCTCTTTCATACCGCAAGACATACGTTCATCACAATTTCATTTTTAAAAACTTCATTTACAAGAATATTTTTTATATGAATACCGCACAAGAGCCCCAACTGCTACCGTCTGGAGCCAGTGAGACTATGGCATACCCAATTGGGGTATGTTGTGAGGCTGTGAAAGTATTGGGGAGGGGAAGGAGATGGGAAGGTGGGGTAGTACCTGGCTCTTCAGATCTAGTCACCAAATATGGCTAAAGCCATTTCAAGAATAGATTCAATTCTGAATGGTGGGCTTACACCAGTTTGACGACCGTCCGTGGTCGAGTGTTGGGACACTTAACTCCCATTCGGAAGGTCGCGGGTTCGAACCCGGCGTGCGCAAATAAATTTTATTTGATTAATTTGTATTATTTCACAATTAATTAATAAAAATAATATATGTTATATTTGCGGCACGTTCCAGAGTGGAAGATGCTCTCAGTATCACCCTGGTGTAAGACCACCATTCAGAATTGAAACGTTGCTTAATAATGGATTTAGCCGTGTTTAGTGACTAGATCTGAATAGCCAGGTACTTTCCCACCTCTCTTCCCCATCTCCTTCCCCTCCCCATTACCTTCTGCCTCACAACGTACTCCAATTGGGGATGCCATAGTCTCACTGGCTCCAGAAGGGAGCAGTTGGGACTCTTGTGAGGTTTCTCTATAAAAAAAGGGCGATACTGAGAGTATTTTCCACTCTGGAACGTGGCGCAAATATAAAATGTACGAATTTTCAATTAATTAATAGTGAAATAACACAAATTAATCAAATAAAATGTATTTACGCACGCAGGGTTCGAACCCGCGACCTTCGGATTGGGAGTCCATAGCCTTGCCCCTGGACTCCCTTGTCATTCTTGTCATGAATAACAACAATGCAATGCTAACGTTTAGCAGTGAGACATAGAACTGGCAGAAGGATGAAGGTAGGCCTAATGCTGTATAAATGAGATCCCTGAGACGAATGTGTTCTTAAACCATATATGTAGGTATATTATAGGTATGACCGTGTTAAATTGTTGAGATCCGGAAGGATTGCAAGCCGATGTTAAGGGGGAATTTGCGATGATCGAAATCATATTTCGGGGCGGAGAGGTATGAAGTAAACCGGACCGGGGAATATGCCACTCGCTACGCGGCGACTCGAGAGCAGCGGCAGCAGAGCACTAGTCCCGGTTTTGTAAATATTTTCCCTTATATTTCACACACGCAAGGGCCGGATTACGTCACGAACTCTGCGCGCACGGTATTATGGCCTTGCCGCCGTTTTCGCGGGCTTAATAAAATTCAAATTTGTAGTATTAATTTAATTATGAAAACGAAGTTAAAAAAAAGTGGTATTTAAGTTTGCCTGTGAACATTGATAAAAAAAAATTAAAAAAAAGGACTCAACTTCCTTATTATGTTTGTTAAGTTGAATGTGCATGTTTTTGGTAAATTTCGATAGCAACATTATTTATTGCAAAAGGACCTCATGATTTTATGGTTCTTATCAGATTTCGATCAAACTTGTTTGAAAAATTATTCTATACAATCAACTACACTGCTAGACGGTAGGCTCGAAACATGACTCATAATCAACAAGTTCTTCATTGACAGAAGATGTCAAAACAATACTGTATTCAATTACGCGTTTCCATAATACGTGATCATAATTATATCTGAATATATTGGCAAGATAAATAAATATCGGTTATTTTGAATATTTATTACCATTGTTGACAAAAAGTTACATAAAACAATAATTATGTATAATGTAAAAAGCATAAAATGCAACTTTTTATCAACTGAAGATCTTCATACAAAAAGTTGAAATTTTGACAAAAAAAAAATCGTTTTCAGCTACAACAACATCAATAACGTCGTTTTTTTCAAACCTAGCACTCTAGCTCACTGAAACCTCACGGACCGCCACTGATAGACGGGTATATACCGGTGTATAAATTACCTGCTGTAATAATTGTAGAGGTGGTAAAGTATCGCTAAATCTAGAAGCAAGGCGGCCGTCCGTGGTCGAATGGTAAGCTCTTGACTCCCAATCGGAAAGTCACGGGTTCGAACCTAAGCCTCACAACATACCCCAATTGGGGATGCCATAGTCTCACTGGCTCCCTCCCTCCCTCTAACCCACTCTTCCCCCCCTCCCTAGTTGGTTCCGTGCAGTTGTCACCATTAGCCTTGCGGCGGTGACCAGCACCATTAAAAATAAGGGGGTGACTGTGACAATACATCCATTAATATATTGATTACATGAATAGAAGTGCAAATTAGTCATAAATATTGAAATCATTAACGAAAACATCATATTAATCACACAAACAATCGCGACCGACTTTCTTCTGCATTCGCGGCTATTTTTTTCAGCGGCAAAGCAATGCGCAGGCGCATCAATCACACCACCTAGCGGATTATTATGAAAACTCCAATTTAAACGAGTAAAACACGGCGTTGCCAAATCTAAAGATTCACAAAAACACCGTTTAACGGCCGCGGAGTGTTTTTTTTTTAGTAAGGCTGTATAAGTATAGTATTGTTATCTTCCTATTATTACGATCAATTTCTAAAATGCATTTCATTCATGCGCAGCTCATTATTTCACATATAAATCCAGGGGTTAAAACGTACTCAGTTCAAGTTCTTATCGTTTTATATTACTAGATTACTAGATGAAAAGAAAGTGTTCCACATCTTCTACATGTATATTTTGACTTACATTTTGTAATGATAAGTACCTACATCGGATTCATATATAAATATGAACCTACCTAATGGATTTTTGTCATTACGTTCCTGTCAAATAAATTGTAAGATCCCCAGAAAATGTGTAAATAAAGTTCCGGCTAAATTAAAATTTTCACTTTGAAATGTGAATTTTATCATCTAAAAATTGCGAGAAGAACATATTATAAAATAATGATTACAGAATTTTTTCGTGGTTTGCTTTTGCGTAAAACTGTAAAATCTTTTTAAATTTGAGCGTTCGACGTATTGTATAATTTTGTAATCTATTTCATTTTCTACTCAACTAGTGTTATAACCATTCAATCTGGTATAATATTAGTGCAGCAAATAAAAAAGCTTTCAAAGGTAATATACTTTTCACCTCTGTATTTTAAAAATTATGGTAGGTTGTTGTCAGCCCTGCCGCTAGCGCATTCCACAAACATGTGGCTAACACTCAAGAAACAATAGTGTTACTCTAGGGCTGACATGATGCAAGGCGGTCGGCGGTCACAGTCACACGCCTCAAATTGGGCGTTGGAAATAATATTTTATTTTTTACTTTGAATAATAATTTTTTAAATACTTCAGTTATTATGCACAATATTAATATTTTCACTTACAATAAATTAATATAAGCCAATGAAAAAATATTCACAACAATATTTAAAAAAAAATACGAAATAATTTCCAGATCCCATACAGTAACGCTGCGTCGCATGGCGGCATGTCGAGGGTGTTTTTAGCATGGTACGGGGAAGGTTAATAAAGAAAATAGTGAAATTTTTATGGTTGGATATTGTCTGATTGGATTTGGTTGGAAAATCAAGAAATGCCCAGAATCCCCGCATTTTCCCCACAAAAAGTCATTCCAGTTTGCAGTGTTGCCAACAGCGCTTGGCCTAACGGGACTGCGAGATGAGCAAGCGGCTTGATGGCCAGCACGTAAATTTGTTGTCTATTGTTTTCTATTATTCTCTATGCTTTTAGGCTTGCCGCGGCGAATCAAGCCTCTCCTTCAAGCCTGGCCACGCCTTCGGTGATTTCGTGGCGGTCGAAAGGGGGTTGAAAGTGAATTTTGTGCGAAATGGAATATAACAAGGACAAAGCATTATTTATTGTGTTATAATAATTTTTATGTATTAATATATATATATATATATATTTTTAAATTTTTTCTTTATTCATTAAAACTGCTGGTTACATATTTTGAGAATTTTACGACCACCACGCGAGTCCGATACGACCTTAAATATTACACTTAAAGCTAGTCCGATACGACCAAGCCGCTTGATGGCAAGCACGTAGTTTTTTTCTATGGCACTTTGTGACAAGCCTTTTGACCGTCTCCAAAGCTTGCTTGCGGCTTTCTCACAAGCATTGCGCAATACTACGTGCTGGCGGCGGGCTTGATGCGAATTTATATTTTTTCGGGAATAGACAAACGAGAATAGATAAATAAGTACCCATAGACAAAAAACATTACGATGAGTGGTGATTTTAGATATTATATAAATCATATAAAATTATTATAAAGTAGGCAGCTATTGTTTCTGTGTTCAATTTGTAGAAATCCATTGATTTTTAATGAAAATATTGTACATCAAATTCAATAATGTTATATTTAAGTTCTGCAAGTATTTTAGTTTTTTTAAATATTGTGAAAGCTGTTTCGGCATTCAATGTCATTTTTAAATTGTAGTTATGTCACTTTTAGACCACTTATTTATGCGATTCTATTAACGCCGTCCAATTTCAAAATCCATGGAGTTTAAAATGATTTTTTACTGGTATTAATTATTAAATATTTTCTTAAATGTTTAATAATAACGAAACTGCTATTGTCTTAATTAAATGTGTTAAATTGTACAGATCTTGTGTTTAAAAAAAATCTTATCTTACTTATATTATAAATGTGAAAGTTTTTATGGATGTATGAATGTTTGTTCCCCTTTAATGCAAAAACTACTGAATGGATTTTAATGAAACTTTACAATAATATAGCTCATACACCAGAATAACATATAGGCTAGATTTTTAGATTTTTGACATTTCATACTAATTTTCCTTATCAATCATAATAACAATATGCTACTAGGGTTAAAATGTACTGAAGATTGTTATTGCCTTCATTCATTAATAATCCGTTTGTGGTGTTAATATGTAAATAATTGTTTTCTATTACGGTTTCAGTAAATAATTTTAATATTTTAAGTGTGTAAAATTATTTTTTTATTGGAATTTTGTGTACTCAAATTTTGACTTGACATTTCATATGAGAATTCTTTAGCTGTCATTTTGATTTGAAATTTGTTCTATTCACTTTGATCACTAAATAAGTACTGGTGGAGTACCTGAAATATTATTTATCAATTGTGATTTATATCTTTATGAGATTTGTATAAATCTTACTTGATATTATTATTATTGATGTACGTGTGTTTGTTACTCTTTCACGCAAAAACTAATGAATGGATTTTCATGGAACTTCACAATAATATAGCTCATACACCAGAATAACATATAAGCTATCTTATTTTATCTTCCTAATATTATAAACGCAAAAGTTTGTATGGATGTATGTGTGTTTGTTACTCTTTGCGACATACAATGCGTCCAAAAGAGCTACAGAGCCCGTTGAAGCAGCATAATCTCGCAGATGAGTTGTTGCTGAAAGGACACAACAACGACGTCAAATATTCACAAGAAAAAAGTGGGGTGTTTTCGATAAATTTGCATTTGAGTAAGACGAGACTCTTGATTATGAAAGCTAAAAGGTTATAAAAATAGAAGTGAGGGGCAAAGAATGCAGATTTTGCGATGCTCTTAAATGGAAAGAGGAAGCAGCAGGCTTTTGTTGCTCGGGCGGAAAAGTAGCCCTTCCTTCAACAGACGAGCCAGTAAGAGGTTCATTAAAGAACTTTTCTGTTATGAAACAGATGAGTCTTGCATTTTTCTGAAAAACATAAGGAAATACAATAAATGCTTCCACGTAACATCTTTTGGGGCGGATAACATTGGCAGGATTTTGCCCGTCTTTCACAATCCAAGTATATATACCACACAATTGGATGTTTGCTTCCTGCTACAAATAGGCACCCAAATCTTTTGCAAGTTTATTTCAGGGGGGACAAAGAAGTACAAGTGTAGAAAGAAACAATGTAAAAAAAATACAACAAGTTCTACATGATCACAACATTATTGCATGAATTAAAAATAGCTAAAGATAGAGTTACTAGCGATAATTAGAAGGCTGTGATACACCGAGATAGTTTACCACGTTTTAAAAAAGAAAGAAGATTCAATGCCCCGAACTCAAATAAATAGCTGCCGTAGTAGTTAGTAGTCTCAGTAAATCGTTGTTCAGACGCACAATGGCCGACTCACTAGAAGTTCCGGACACTCACAGATTTTATGAATAAATAGCCAATAATTTTTTGGAAAGGACAAGAGGGATAAAGCTTTGACATTCCTCAGACAAACCCAGTTACACAACAACCGATTTCTAACATAACAGTGTCCTGCAAAGAATTTTATGCGTATCATGTGTCGCAACAATTTTAATTTCTGGCTTCGATGTAGACTTCTCCTTCATCAATTTTTTTTTGTTTGTGTACGCCAAAATGGAGAATGAGGGCTTAAAATTTATTGCTTTGAACCAAACGAAAATGTGAACAGAAAACTATATTCACTTACAAGACGCGTTAGTGAATGATATTAATTAGTTTACAAAAAAATATGTTTGCTTCACGTGCACTTGCTGTAGTTGACGTAAAAAATACGTCCTAATAAAGTTGACAAAATCATAAGTGCGGAGATACCGAACCCAGAAACTGATCAAAAGAGGTATGATACTCTTGCAAAAAATATGATTCACAGGCCCTGTGATGCACTAAATCATTTATTACTATGCATAAGGGAAGGAAAATTTACCAAAAAATATCGAAAGCCGCATTTAAAATTTACTATAAATAAAATAAAAATTATATATTTTGTACAGGTGTAGAACACCAGTAGAGGACGTACGATGACTCTAAAAAACCCGAGGTGGAATACACGAAAAATATTGGTTGACAATAGTTGGGTTATCCCATATTCTCCTCTTAAGCTCTACGTACCTTGCTCACGTGTTTCTACATCGCAAAACATGCATGTTTACGCAGAATAAAAAAACCATTTTACTTAGTTTATAGAAGTGTATTGCAGTCACTAACTATTTATTTATTACTTTTAAATATTACGAATCATCATTAAAAATTCTCATTTTCAATTTACACACATTACACATAGCATTAACTCTGTTAGTCTTTTAATCCTTCACGCCTAAACCGCAATTTGTATGAATTTTTGTATAAACATATATCAGACCTATTAAGAAAATAGACTACTCGAAATACTAATCCTGCGCAGACGAAGTCGCGGGCTGAAGCTAGTATATATATATATATTTCCAAACATTGTGATTTGAAATTTATTAAGCAGGTTATATGTTAACTTTTTAATTGTTATTTATTTATGTTCTTACATCTTCTTTTAATTATTATTTAATTTCACAATGTTGTATTTTTTGTAAATATTATCTCAGCCAACTTAGTTTTTTTTAATTATAATTATAGAAATTTGAAAATCTGTTTAGATTTTATTTGTATTCTTAATTTTATTTTAATTGATGTAAATAATCTGTTGATTTTCCTAAATAAATAAATAAACATCTGAGAAATGGAGAAAAATAATTGTCTTTACTTTACTAATAATTAACGTTATATTAAAATATTAATGCATAAAATTTATTAAAACACAATAAAGAATGCTTTGTCTTTGTTATATTCCATTTCGCACAAAATTCACTTTCATTCCCCTTTAGACCGCCACGCAATCACAGAAGGCGTGGCCAGGCTTGACGGGGAGGCTTGATGCGCCGCGGCAAGCCTAAAAGCATAGAGAACAATAGAAAACAATAGACAACAAATTTACGTGCTTGCCATCAAGCGGCTTGGTCGTGTCGGACTCGCTTAATATCGCCGTTTCTCGTACATAAAGTAGTCTAAAGTCTAATGGCTCGGTCAAACAGGAGGCGTACTTACGCGCATCAAGGCGTTAAAATGTCCAGGGCGTATAACGCTACGTTGTGTTGTACTGAACTTGTCTAAACCGGTCAAACAGAGCGAGCGTGTAGCAATACGCGAAACTCTGCCGCCGCGGCAGAACGCCACGTTGTATTTTTGTTACAAAATTTCCTTTGACGCCGGGAGTTCTTGCTTGATTGTGGTAAAAATGGTTGCTGAAAAGTTAATTGAATGTGTCCGAAAACATCCTTGTTTGTATGATACGAGGAACAGTGGTGCATTTGCTTATTTGGTGTTCCAGAAGGGAATGCAATTCTTCGAAGCAGTCTCGTGACATACGTAAGTATTGAAAGAAGCGATCTTTATGTGATGAAAGCTCCCGGAATAAATGACGATATTCTCCGAATTCTTTCATCTTCTTATTAATATCATGCACCCATATTCTATAACTACGGGAACGTGATAATGCACACAGCAGTAACAACTTATCTTTATCTGAATCGATGGACATCGTGGCGAAGACCGACTGACAGTAACTGACGCTGAACGCTCTGGTTTGCGCGTCGAAGCCGTTCAAATAGAAAGTACGCGACGTTACGCTGACGCCTTGACGCGCGGTAAGTACGCCTTCTGTTTGACAGAGCCTTAAAGGCTCCGTCAAACAGAAGGCGTACTTACGCGCGTCAAGGCGTTAAAACGTCCCGAACGTATAACGCTGCGTTGTGTTGTACTGAACACGTCGAAGCTGTTCAAACAGAAAGTACGCGACGTTACGGCGTTTTGGTGCCTGTTTGAAGGAGCCTTTACGCTGACGCCTTGACGCGCGGTAAGTACGCCTTCTGTTTGACGGAGCCTTAAGATGATACCGGTCACGAACTTTTTTGGTTAAATAGGTATCCTTCAAAAGTCATGCTAATTCAGCTAGCCTCAGCGAGAGACCTATCGATGTATTATAGATAAGCGTGTATATGTGGTTAGACCACACCGGGTACTCGCGAGCGATTTATTGATGTGTGCGTGCATGTGTTCTTAACTGCTTTGCTACTAGCCCTCCCGCCCCGTCCGTCCCCCATCGTCCCCCCCGCCCCGTACGTCACACGTTTGCCGTTTTGGCGGGCTAGAATGAATGGGCATGATTACTACGCGACTTGAACAAGTCCGCTCGTGTAATTCACTATTTTTGTTACGGGATGTGCAGTAATTATCATATTCCCAAAGTTTTATCGCAATCGGATGATCGGTATAGCCGCGCACAGGGTATGAACATACAAACAAACAAATATTATTTTTTATATTATAGATAGATATATTTATAGGATTTATAAAAAATATATAATTAAATCTTTAACCTTAAAATTTTTCAAAGAATCTAGAGAATATTTATTTTGTTATATTTTGAATGTACAATATATTATATAGTGGTTTTAATATAATTTTATTTTTTTTAATTTGCCACATTTTGGCAACAAAGCAATCCATGTGTAGTGTATAGACATTTATTGTTGCAAATAACTCTGTCGTCTCGAGCAGCGCGCGCGGAGTCGCGGGGCGGAGAACGGCACTGGCCGAGAGACCGCGGCGACGGGAGACGCGTTAACGCTGGTTGCGAGCCGATATTGGTGTAATCTGTTGTTACTTGTTGTTTCCTTATATTAACCTGAGTCGAAGTGCACATTACATGTGGCGACGGGATAAACTGTGAGTATTTTTAAGATTTTTGAAGTAATTGCGCACGCTTGACTTGGGGGTGGGCTGGCCAAAACGATCATAAATTGGAATTGATTTAAAGGTTCATTCCTCACAGTTGTTATGGGATAAATGTAAATGAGACTTATAGAAAAGGTTGTTATTTTGATGGTGTGTGCCAATGTCAGGCACTGTGTCCCGCAAATTAACTTTGACTTCCGTAATGGGAAGTCTTGGACGCCAAACCCTGACAAAGTCAGAGTATGTCAATATGCGGAGAGCACAAGTACTCCATCATCAGAGCATGGGTCATACATTGCCATGCCATCCCTGTAAATGTTATTAGGTTTCTCTACAAATAAAACCAAGGTAGGTAGATAATATATACACTGTATTGTGCGGTTAAAAAAAACAAAATAATAATTATAACGGTAAGGACTCACCCCCGGGACCATAGTACTCTTTACCCTATGCTAATCTAACTATAAAACGAGCACGGCGGAAGAACTGCTGGTGAAGAGAGGAGAGGCCCATCTCGCCTCCACGCGGTGACATCATCGCCTCGACATCCGTGGCATCCAGAAGTTACGTCCTCTGTCTCGGTCGCCAAGTAGAAAGGGACCCTTTTATCCATCTGCATCCGGGAAGACCATGCAGGCTTCCAGCCGTTTTATAACAGAAGATTTATATGAGAGACTCGTATCATTTTAGCGGCACTTTGTTTGAAGCACGGCGGCTTCCGTTTTAAATATAATCCCGACCGGAGATCACTCGCTGCGGATTAATTACTCGCGGGCGTGTCGCCTTCTTCCATAGAACGATTCATTCGATTATTGCGGAATAAACTCTTCCACAAAACAAGCCGACCGGCACTATGTTCGAGTTTCTTTCCGAAACTAAAAATCTCGCTTTACGCGCGGATGTTTACTAAGAAACTTTTAATTAATAACTTTGACATGATTCTACGCCCGTATGATATCAATCCAACCTCAGGATTCAATTATGCCATTTTAAAACTTAGAAAGAAGTGACTGTTGTTTTCGAAGCGAGTCGCACAATGTCGCTCCCAAAACCAGCGTGAGGAAACGGAAAACGCCCCCAGGCTGCCCACGCTTGCGCCGAATAAAATCTACAAGTGCCGCCAACATGATACGACTAACAATAAATAACGATAGTACCTAACTACTCGATAAATAAAATATGAAATAAAATAATAAAATAAAATCGCTTCATAACAATACCCCCCTTCCCAGAAAAATGTTTGCCCTCAAACAAAACTATCAAAAACCTCAACATGCCCTGAACTGGCTAGGTTGGTCCCGAGGAGATTGACATGATTCTACGCCCGTATGATATCAATCCAACCTCAGGATTCAATTATGCCATTTTAAAACTTAGAAAGAAGTGACTGTTGTTTTCGAAGCGAGTCGCACAATGTCGCTCCCAAAACCAGCGTGAGGAAACGGAAAACGACCCCAGGCTGCCCACGCTTGCGCCGAATAAAATCTACAAGTGCCGCCAACATGATACGACTAACAATAAATAACGATAGTACCTAACTACTCGATAAATAAAATATGAAATAAAATAATAAAATAAAATCGCTTCATAACAATACCCCCTTCCCAGAAAAATGTTTGCCCTCAAACAAAACTATCAAAAACCTCAACATGCCCTGAACTGGCTAGGTTGGTCCCGAGGAGTATCTAGTAACAAAAACAACAAAAATAAAACAAACAGTAGATGTGAAACACATAATACAATTATCAGAGGTAGAGAAGAAAAAAAAAAAAAAAAAATATATATATAAATAATAATCCTTATACAATACTCTTATGACGAATGAGTGCATCGCAACCCCAATCGCGCCTATCCAACGTGTAGGGACGGACAGTAGGCTCGCGATGCAACCATTCTCAACCTTAAAACTAGAAAACCCATTTAACTTAACAACAACTTCTTGTAAGATGATACGTGAATGGACAGCAAGCACCCCTTACCACAGAAAAAAAACTGGGTGATTGCAATATTGTCTGTTTCCGAACACTGCCATTGACGTATAATCTGGAACAGAACACTTAAACTAACTTAAAAAATAAGTCTAAAATTAAAAACATACATTTTTTATGATTAAATCACTCCTCCAAATACGACAAGTTAAACTCAATGCACTAGGCATCACTGTTCCGAAAAAAAATCACTGAATTTAAAATTGCCTCTCGTAGGCCGAAAATATTTGATGGGTTCACCATCTACACTTCACTGACTCTACATCCTTTAGGATAAAAATACCAATCTTCTTTTGGAAGGATATTCCTAACTAACCTCCTATTCTGGTCCTTGGGTGTACAATACTTAACTAATCAACAATGATACCATGTTATTTTAATTTAAGTAGTATTAATAGTATACAACCATCGCAACGGATGGTGCCAATTTTAGAGAAAACAACCAACTTTTCAGAAGGTGTGGTTTGTTAATGATATATGCATCTATAATTTAGTGCAGTTATATAGGTATACATACGCCCAACTCTATAGAAGGCGTAAGCAGTAGGTAAAGAACAAACTTTAAGGTTTTCACTGTAGACCGTTGTTCAACCACAGAGTATATAATAACAAAGTTATAAGTCTCTCAGGACAATAATAACAGTATACAACCAAAATCTTATACAAACAAAAAAAACCTAATTCCTATGTTGTTTTAAAATGTGGAAGGATATGTGATACCACATCGTTCCACATTATAATTTCTGTAAAATCTTATAAATCTCTTAGAGAACAAATAGTGATACATAATAAAAAAACAAGAACATAACCTAAAAAGAGGTATGCCTGAAACACACCGAGATATAGTGCGGACATGTCCGTGTATTTCAGGATACAAAACTTATAACTAATAATCCTAGCTTATTCATCTGTTAAGTCGACGTCCAAATTTACGTCTGTTTTAGCGTTAATACTATCGATAAATTTATACTTATACATGCACATATGTATTTTTAAATATATATATTCTCAACTCGAGCATTGCCACTAGAGTTGAGGTTGTTATTGTAATGAAACAAACGACCCTCATCATCAATCTTACAAAACACCCCCGCGAAGTAAATAACCCATTTCCTTAGAAAAGAACCTAAGACAGGACTAATGACTGTCAGAACGCATGGAACTTCCATCTCGGTTGATCAGGCCGGATGAAGTTCCGTGCATTGAAAAAAAGTAAAAGAAAAATTAATAATATAAAATTCGTTAAACCTAACAGTCCCTGAGAAAGATGGCCAGACTTTCTTAGGTACTGAAGTGCAGGGACTACATAGGTATGTTGTCCAATTTGACGATATCCTTTACGTGGAAGTCGCCGCACACTTTGCCATTCAAGTCTGCTAAAGTATAAACGAGGTCTGATTTTTTCTCTACCACTACATTCTGCACGAAGCGTGGGGATAATTTTTGGGAGAAATAATTCAACGCATTTGATTGTACGAAGTTTCGTCTCCACACTATGTCACCAACGCGATAAGTGACGTTTTTCCTACGCAAATTGTAGTGGTTAGCCCCCTTTTTGTACGCCTTAAGTAGAGCATCAGAGACTTGCTCATAGACGTTTGCCAAACCTTGCAACTTTTGTGCATATATGGTAGGTGAAGCTTCCCTTTGAGCGTTGCTATCCCCCTCGTGAATAGGGTTACGGTGCAAATCTCCATCAAGTATCTGCTCACGGCCGTGCATTAGAAAATACGGAGTAAAGTTTGTCGCGCAATTGACGGTGTTATTCATTGTAGACTGAACTTGTGGCAAAAATTTTGACCAGTTACGATGGTCTGATTCGACTAAAATCGATAAGGCAGTACCTAATGTCTGATTGTACCTCTCAACCACATTATTTTGTGGGATATAAAGAGAGTTGTAAAACGGTAAAGGAATATTGTAACTTTTTAGGAGTTCTTTGAACTCTTTCGAAATAAATTGAGGACCATTATCACAAACAATGGTCCTTGGTACACCATGTACCAGGAAAATGTTTTCCTCTAAGTTTTTCACAATGCTGCCCGCGGTGCCTTTGCGCAGCGGGAATAACCAAGTAAACTTGGAGAAAACATCTACACAAGATAAAATGATTGTATGTCCGAAGTAGCTACGAGGCAATGGACCCACTAAGTCTAAAGAAAGCATTTGCATAGGCCTGTTTACCTTCTTAGGGTTTGTAGAAAAACCGTTCGGTGGTGCCGTACTGATCTTATGCGCCTTACAAACAGTACATTGACCAATACAATTTTTGACGTCTTTGTACATGCTAGGCCAGTAATACCTAAGTTGTAGCTTTTTATACGTTTTGAAGACTCCTGGGTGACAGGCGCGAACGGAGTCATGGGAGTCTGAAATAATATTTTTCCTATCCTCTTGAGGAATGACCCTTTTCCATGCGGTGTCCTCACATAAGTCCAATTGGGTTTTCGTGTGACGATACAACTCGTTGTCTTTAATTCGGAAATTTAAAAATCTTTGCGGAGAAATTTGGCAACCCTGCCATACATTTAGGAACCATTTGTCTGACGTAGAACGATAGTCTATTCCTGATATAAATGCAAGATCCTTACGAGAAAGGACGTCTGGTACAATATGTTGCGTTCCTTTACGATGAACGACGTCGAAAGTAAATTGAGAAAGTCGAGTACTCCAACGCGCTAGGCGACCACTTGGATTCGATAAGGACCCCAGCCATTTTAGACTAGAATGGTCTGTTACTACTGTGAAGTGCGCCCCTTCTATGTAAGGCCTAAAATGAGTAACGGAATCCAATACCGCCAGGAGTTCCCTTTCAGTGACACCATAGTTACGTTCGTGGTTATTAAGACAACGTGAGTAATATGCAATCGGGTGTTCCGCACCGTCTACGGTTTGAATCAAAACCCCACCAATTCCTACCGAACTGGCGTCGCAGTGGATCGCGAAAGGTTGTGAGAAGTTGGGACAACTTAGCACTGGGGCACTTATAAGAGCTTGTTTTAAATCTTTAAAAGCTTTTTCGGCTTCCGGTGTCCACTTGAAGTTGCTGACACCGTTTTTTGAACCAGTAAGCCTCGACAAAGGAGCTGCTATGCTTGAGAAGCCTTTAATAAAGCGTCTAAAGTAGCCGGAGAGGCCAAGGAAAGCCCGGATGCCTTTCGCATTTTTAGGCACCGGAAAGTCCTTTATGCTCTCTATCTTTACCGGATCTGTGCGCAGACCATGTGAATCTACAATGTATCCCAGGTATTTAAGTTCTGCCCTACAAAATTCTGATTTTTTTTGATTAATGGTAAGACCCGCGTCTCTCAATCTTTCGTACACGCGGTTTAATAGTTTTAGATGTGAATCTAAATCCTCAGATATCAAAATTAAGTCGTCTAGATAGCAAAATGCGTTATCATCAAATTCTGGCCCAAAAAGGGCGTCTGCTAGTCTTTGGAGCTCGCTGGGTGCATTTTTCAACCCAAACGGTATTCTAGTAAATTCAAACAGTCCGCGACCTGGAACGACAAACGCAGTTTTCTCGCACGAGTCTTTTTCTAGCGCTATCTGCCAAAAAGCTTTCGATAGGTCTATTGACGATACGTACCTTGCGCCTCCAAGTTTGTCAAGAATCCGCGCAATATAAGGCAAAGGATAACTGTCTCTGATGGTTACGTTATTTTATTTGCGGGAATCAAGGCAGAATCTCCCTGTACCATCCTTTTTTTGAACTATTAAAACTGGGCTAGACCATGGTGAACGAGACGGGCGTATTACCCCTAACTTAAGCATCTCGTCTACTTCGGCGTCAAGTTGACGTTGTCTTGCCGGAGACAGTGGGTAATAACGTTGTTTAATAGGCGGGCCTGTTGTGTGAATCTTATGTTTGACTAGATGAATCAACCCCAGCCCTTTGTTTTCGTAAGAGATGGATTCAAATTTTTTGATAATGTCTGAAAGAGCTTTATTTTCTGTAGCTGTCAGAGATGAGGCAGGCCGAATTGCTCGTACCTCATTGATTTGTCTGTTATGTTGAGGTGCGCGACCCTCTGAGAACAGTTCCGGCGCGATCCGAAAATGTCTCCAAAAGTTCACGCCTAAAATGAAATTAGGAGTCAGCGATGGGATAACGTAAAAAAGAACCTCCTTTGTGGTTGAATTGTACGTCACCGGCAAAGTTAAGGAACCTAAAACAGGTTGACAGGTACCGTCTGCTGTAGTAACCTTAAAATCTACTTTAACTAATTCTACCCCTAAATCTAAAAATATCTTATAACTATCTCCCCCTAAACAAGACACAGAAGCACCACTGTCCAACAGTGCTTTATAATTATTATTTAAGACATAAATGTCGGCATAAGGACGGTCATCCTCTATACTATCCTTCCCCTGCGGCAGTGCGTCCACTGTCTGAGGAGACGGGCTAGAAAGGAATTGTTGTACTAGGCGGAGCCAACGCTTCCACTCCCTCTTTCTTTGTGCACAAGAAGGGGCGCGGTAAGATTGACTCTGTCCTAGTTTTTTGGATTCTTATTATGCTTCTCATTCTTAATACTCCCAACTTGTGGTTTCTTGTTATCGCCATTTTTTTTCCAGCAATTTGCGATTAAATGACCCTTGGTCTTACAAAAGGTACATAAGGTAGAATTAAGTTGATGTTTTGGAGGGCCCGATGCAACAAAATGGTTATTATTACTATTGTTTGTAGGTCTATAATCCCTATTAGTGTTGTTAAAATTATTATTATTGTTTGTAGGTCTATAATCCCTATTAGTGTTATTAAAATTATTATTATTGTTTGTAGGTCTATAATACCTAGTATTGTTATTAAAATTATTATTATTTTTATTACTGAATGTCCTGTAATCGTTTTGATTGTGAACAGGTTTATTATATTGGTTGGCAAACGAAGTAAACTTCTTAAAGTCCCTTGTATTATTTTTTGGTTCTACTAATTTCGACGTAGCCGAAGACGTTGAAGCCTCCGTGAATGACTCGAGTTTAGCTGCGCACCTCGTTAATTCTTCAAAAGAATTAAAATCCCTAGATGATAATAAATTTGCATACATAGGTGACAATGCTTTCATGGCTATTCTTAACAGTTTAACATCCGGAATTTTAGAATCTAATTTATTGTTAAGCGCTTTCGCGAAAGAAGTGCTAAACCGTCTAAAATTTCACTGAAAGATTTAACTAAGTCTCTATGCGAAATGTTTCGTGTCCTACAACGCTCTTCCACCAGTAACAACAAATCTCTTACGCAGCTTTTTCCATCGTATTTAATATCCCAATTAGTAACCCCCCGCGAAGATGATTCTTTATAAATAATCTTGGTATGTTTAATAACCGTGACCTTCTCATCTTTTTCAATATCTGAATCTAGATCCGAATCGCTTTCCTCCATAACCACGTTTAATGATTTCTTAATTGTTTTATTAAAGGCGCGCGCTTGTGTACGCAGCGCCTGAACGGTGCTCTCCGGTTCTATAGATCGCGAAGCTAACTCCTTAACTAGTTCTTCCTTGGAGGCATTATTAACATTTGGAATTGGGGTAGACATGGTGAAGGTTTGTGGCAGGCTTGCTACAATTAGAGAAAAAAAAAATATATATATATATATAAATCCCCAATAAAACTCTTAGGTATTCCCAAATAATCGCCGAGAATTCTAAAAGGGAATTTATTATTTTAAGTAATATTTTTAAAACCGTTTTCCAAAAATAAAAAAAAATATTTTTGACAACCCTGTATTATGTTAATTAGAATTTGTGACAACCCTGTTTTTTGTTGGTTAAAATTTGTGACAACCCTGTTTTATAAAACTAAAATAAGGAATATTTTATCGTTGTTCAATACTCCTGCCTTCTTTCGTCATTTATATGTTAATGAAACGGTACTTCAAAAACAAACAAATAAAGATGAAAACAATTCTCGCGAGTACATTTATGTATAGTGCTAATAAAATTGTACGTGCGTAATTATGTAATTTAAACAAAACGACGTACGTAATTAGTTTAAATAAAACATATTCACAACTTGAGGCTGTCACAATCCACAATAATAGTGCATGTATTTGTTAATGTGCGAAATAAACAAAGTGCATACACGTCAGTCTTATTTAGCGTGCGATGTTCTCCAAATAAGTACTATAAATGTCAGTTTGACGTATAGAAAACATCCACACCAATTGATAGGTAGTAGATATTAATTACTTTAATATTTACCTAAGATGATATGCAAACCGAAATTTGATTATAAATCAAATTTAATTCAAGAACACCACAACTTAATAAAACATATACCATGCCTAACTATGCGGTATTGAATAATGCCAATTAACACGTTTATAGAATAATTATTTATAAGGTACCTGCAATATTATTGCGCACAATACCTAACTACAAAGTCACGCCGGTAACAAGACCGGTGACTTGGAATAAAGTGATTTGTTGACATTTCAAATCACTGTGACTGCAATTATAGGTTATGACAGCGACCGTTTATTATCAACAAACGAAATTAACACCCCCACTGAACAGATGAATAATATTTTTTTTACACAGACTACATATCAGGGCGAAGAAAACGTTTACAGGAATGGCATAACTCGAAACCATACCGCGTAGGAGCGCCAAATTGTTATGGGATAAATGTAAATGAGACTTATAGAAAAGGTTGTTATTTTGATGGTGTGTGCCAATGTCAGGCACTGTGTCCCGCAAATTAACTTTGACTTCCGTAATGGGAAGTCTTGGACGCCAAACCCTGACAAAGTCAGAGTATGTCAATATGCGGAGAGCACAAGTACTCCATCATCAGAGCATGGGTCATACATTGCCATGCCATCCCTGTAAATGTTATTAGGTTTCTCTACAAATAAAACCAAGGTAGGTAGATAATATATACACTGTATTGTGCGGTTAAAAAAAACATAATAATAATTATAACGGTAAGGACTCACCCCCGGGACCATAGTACTCTTTACCCTGTGACGACTTCAACATTACGTTCGAAACAGAAAAAAAGCATTTTCTTCATCGGAAAAGCTCATACAATTTTTTTCCCACCTAAACGAAGTTCAAATCGGACACTATAGCGACACCTGCGATAAATCAACAAACTATTAGAGAGATCTGTAAAACAACAAAATTATGGTGATTTCTCCTTCCATCGAAAGATGTCGATAAATAAAAACGTGATATTTAAAATTTTAGGGGAGGGGTATCAAAGAAAGGTATTTATCCAATCAGGAACAGGAGGCGTGACAATATATGAAAGACCACTTTGGACTTTGGACTCGAGACATAATTCAAGAAACTAATGGATCCAACCTTGAGATTTCTTAAAATCGAATAAGGGTTCATGTCCTGAGAAATAAACAAAGTCACACGCTCGGTGCATTCGGAACGATGACCCTAGCAAATGTTTACAATTCGAGTGCAGTAGAGGGATAATTAACCATTGAAGTACGGGAAGAAACTGCCTCCGAGATGACAAAAAGTTCATGTAAAATGATTATGAAAATCAGATGTATAAAATGCGTCAGTACGATAAAGGAAAAGTTACACACAATGGTTGAGGTGTAAAAGAACCTACGAACATTAATGAAAATTGACGTAAAAGGCGAAACAGAACGAGAATTCCGAACTAAGATTTGTATAAATCAGAAAACGGGAAATATACAATTATGAGAGTTGATATGGTATAGTGAGTCGAGAGGAACGGCAAATCGAAAAGAAAATCAAGGAAAATTCGTACTTTATCGACAGATGGCAGATAGCTTAAAACACTGAAAACAGCTTTAATCTTAATGCGAGGGTTATAATATTATTGAAAACCGACAGCCAATTTTGTTGGAAAATAGAAGGAAATGGTTGGACGTACAAAATCATGAAATTTAAAGGAAAACCAGAGTATAGACATATGTGATTTAACAAGGGAGAAACTCGGATATGAAAGGTTATCGGCCGCCGACGAATTCAAAACATAAACACATCAAAATTTGAACATGATTTCTAGCAATTAAGGACCCTTTTATAGCTTTAGAGGTCGTACAAAAATACATTGGTCTTATGAGATAATCTAAACAGAGAAAACACATTAAAATAATCCGTAATGTAAACAGAGACAGCAGAATCTCGGAATATCAACAAATCGGATGATAAACATAGAAATTTAATGAAGATTGATGCTTTTTCCAGAGTGAGTGAAACAAAATACTTACGTACTTTGAATAAAACAATTAAAGATGACATATAAACGGGGTCGAATTGGTGATACGATTGTAGTGGAGGTGCAAGAAAAGGGAAAGGAAAATCACTTTGACAAAATTAAGTTCCCCTTAAATTATTGGAAAACGTTTGAATACATGGCAAATCACTTTGGAAAGAGGGAAAAATGTTTTATAGAACGGAAACCCTTTTTAAAATCAGAAAATGGTGCCAAAAAATTAAATCACATCGAAATTAGCACGATTCGAGGGTGAATAGAATGCACATAATGACGAATATAGGTATTCTACCGGTTTCAGAAAGAAATTTAATACATACATAGATGGGCATGGCGAAAGCCATTTTTGCAGTAAAATTCAGCGAAAAACGAAGGAAAAATGTGCAACTAAATGATCGATTATAAAGTTGAAAGAGTTTGGAGGTATTTCAGTTAAAATTTGGATCAAAAATTTGAAAGTGAAGAGAGATGTACTCAATCAACGGGAAAATTGAGTATTTGCACCCAGTGACAGGCTCACATTGTGTCCGCGATCATGGACATATTCGTTTACATAATAAATTTTATATGAATTAAATAAAATATCAACTTGATCTGAATTCTCAGAAAGGATGGGCGAATAGTTGATTATATTTACCAGTCCGGATCCGAAATCCCGTGCAAGTGAAATAGCTTAGGAGGGTTGCAACAAAAAAATATTTCTTCACGAAACAAAATGACTTAAGTCAAGACAGTCGATAATAATGTGTCCATTTCAAAGAATTACGAGTTGATAGAAATCATTATTTTATGCCAGGACAAGTGGACTTAAGATGATCCGGAATTGAGAGAGGTATAAATACAGATGACGAGCTCAGGATGACAGTTGATTCGACGACGGAAGGATAGTCTACAAGGACGCGAAATACAATTTGGTTTTATTCTTATCAAGTGAAAGTAAAAGAGATGAATTAAATAATTAATATTAGTGCTAACAATTAAAGTGACTTGCATTTAAACGGAAAAGTTTTAGTAAAAATAATTACCTTATTAATTTAGTTATAAAAAGAGTGATTAATAAAAATAAAGGGTGTTGTGAGTTTAAACAAAGTGATTATCGTGACCCAAAATGATCAACACTTCAGTGAAGTTTATAAAATATATAAAAATTAAAAATTAAATAACAAAAGTGATTAGTTTTATAAATATTAAACAGTGTCTAAAAATAAAGTTTAAAAATAAATCCGAGTGTTTAAATTAAAGTGTGCGTACATCTAAGTGTGGAAAAAGTTTATTTTAAAGTTTAAATAAAATAATAATCAAAGTATTGATAGACAGAATTCGGATATTATTGTGAAATAGGAAAGCGTTCGGAAAAATAATAATTATCTAATTTGATAATTTATGTGAAAATGAAAAATTATTCGCGGTTATTATTTAAATGTCATTGAAAAGAGAAAAATCTCAAATAATTAAAATAAATCAACAGTAAACATCGTGCATTATTATAACACAAGGTGATATAAAAATAAAAGAATGCGAATTAAGTTCACGAATTAAATAAATTAAAATAAATATACATACAACGAGACTTGAGAGGAACACGGACTCCATTTTTTGTTCGAAAATTAAATAAATCCTTCACGTTAGATAACTTTAAATAATGTCATAAAAAGTACGGAAAGAGATATTGCACAATTTAGAAAACTTTAGAATTTGAACATTAAGTACAATGTAATCAAAGGAGATAGTCACTTAGTAATAGATTATATTTTACTTAGATCAGGGAGAAATATTGAGAAATTAAATTCACAAATTTTGTAGTTTTAAGGTTAGATAAACATAGTGAAATATTGCCAAGCTGTTGTATTCCCAGTGGAAAATTGGTAATTTGGAGAAACTTCGGTAAGTGCTCAATATTATACATTTTTCAGATCCCGAAGAGCTTCGCTGCAGTTGTACGTGTCTACGATCTTTTTTTGCGAAATAACATGATTGACACTAACAAAATGTAACATTTTATAAATCGTTTTTCCACAGGTTAGCGTGATGTATGTTCAGCCGCATCACAAAGTACCTAACTAGAAATTGGGTCAACAAAAATACCTAACTGAGAATATAGGTCATCCACCAAAATACCTATACAGGAAGTAGGTCATTCTGAAATACCTAACCATAGACTTACCTATCAACGGTGCTTACCGTCCGGCACTAGGTCATCCCAAATATACCTAGTACTAAAATCATTTCGTCAATTATGACCTTCACCTTCCAATAAAACGAAAATGCCTAACTGAGAATATAGGTTATCCATCCAGGTACCTATACAGGAAATAGGTCATTTTGGCACTTAACTTCCAGAACTAGGTCATCTCAAATATACCTAGCACAACGTCATTTCGTCACCTGTGACCTTCACCTCAATAAATACAATGCAAATACATACATATATATCAGTGCCCTGGAGGTGAGTTTCACTAAAGCGGCGCTCTGTAAATCATCTGATTATTGATATTATTACTATCGAGATCCAACATGAATATAGTAGAGGTACCTCACCTTGAAATCAGAATCCTCCGATCTAGGGCAGTAGGCCAAACCAAATGTTCTATAAACAAACAGTTAAATGGGCTTTATATAAACATCTCTCGGGTATTACATACCGCCAGAGGTTAACGAACCAGCATAATGTATTCAACTTCGGTTTAGTATTATGATTCCAACAGACATATACTTGCCTTCAATCCATTACGCTATTAATATTATAGAAATTTAAATTTCAATTTTAAAGGATTCCATTAAAACCCACAATCATAAGACAGATAGTTACGTAAGTACCTATCACTTTCGGAGTTAGGCGGACTCAGGAAAATTACGCAATTCACGACCCTTTTCCCATTTCATACCTTTCTGAACAGATGGGTAACATTACCTAATTCCTTACACGAGGAGTCAGTACCTTCAATAAAAAACCACTGCAAACAATAAGATCAGACAGTCCACCAATCCATATTTGACCTGCGAAATTACACTTCCTCGATGAAGTACGCAAACATTTTCTGAATTAGACAGCCCACAACTGTTTCTTTGAGGAGTGATTTTGATTCCTTCGACGGTGTCAAAGATACGAATTACACGTGAGGAGGAAGGTGTGGTTTGTATTGATTTGATACGCTGGCGCGGCATTCAAACAATCGATCATTTGCGTATTTGTCATCGATGTCGACCTGAAAGCAAACATAGTTTTTACGAGGTAGAAGTTATGTCAGCTGTCAGAGGCGAGGAACGCAAGCCAATGATTATCCTCGTGGGAGACGAAAGGATCATCTCAAACGGCTCCGTACGCACTCAACGCGGGTAGAATCGTGATAAGGGAAGAAATGGACATACCCCTTCTAGAATCAGTCGAGTTAAAATCAAATCTGGAGGAAAGGAAGTCGGGATAATATTGGAAGTAACATGAGGACTCTGCGCTCTTTCATCTGGCGTGAAGGGACCCTTTCGTAGCAATGAAGTTCATGCAAGAGAACAAAATCAGGACTTAAGGACCATCCTAGCAAACGTAATGATTGAGTCTTTGTCCGGAATGTTGGTCACCAGTATCTATTTGGTTAGAGGAGGAGCCGACTTATTCAGGAAACAAAATTCCCCATATCCTATCATCCATCCTTTCCCTTCCTCTTCCCCAGTACATGTAGTGTATACTAATAACAATAATAACTTGACTATTTAGGTGCAGTACGACGACATTGAGAGCTTCGCAAGGATCCTGGCATGTATGTCATAATTCACACTGTCCATGTAATGTTAAAATAATCCAATGTATATTTATAGGGAGGAAAAATCAGGTAAGGAAAACTACGACTTTGAATTTTATAAACCGGGTGACAATATACTGTAGAATTAGCGTCAATGACACACTTTGTTCAAGTTCAGAAAAGGCGGGTTATACGGATAGGTTTGAAAATAAAAATAAAACAATCTAAAAACGGGGTTAGTTTATCAAACGGAATTCTTTCACACTTCTCTCTGAAAGAATCTGAGGTTACCACACACTACATTATTTCCTCTACGTGTGTATGTGTATTAATTTACACATACAAATGTAAATACTGAAACAACAAATTACACAACGTAGTATATAGGAATAATGTGCAATAAAATCTTAAATCTTATTTACTGTGAGAAAATCGCAGGGGTTTAAGGAAATGTTAGGTGTAGCTAGATATAAGGGTATATTGATCGAAGGCCAAAAGATAAGGGTAGCGTAGCCAGTGGATCCCGACAGCTAGTGTTAAAGGGAAAGAATAGAAAAACCAAGGGTAGACGACTACGGGTCATTACAACGGGTGCCGGGTAGCCCAATAGGGAGGTACATCACAAATGGTCCCGTGACCACAGGAGCTAGTAAAGACAGGGGTTTGGATCGTCACAAATTAGTATCCGCGGCGGGTAGGGTGTCGAGACGGATCACCACAGCCGGTGCCGTGACCGAGGAGAGAATGTCTTACAAGGGAAAGATTTTCGAAATTAATAATAAATTGGAAATAATAAGCTTTTCGAAATTAAATTGAAATTGAAATAAATAAATAATAATTTAAACTAAAATTGAAAAACCGAACCTTAAATGAATAAAATTAATTACCTTATAAATTGGGAAAAAATAAATAATAATTTAAACTAAAATTGAAAAACCGAACCTTAAATGAATACGTATACATGAATACTCGAATGATAACGTTAAATAAACAAACAAATAACCCAGCTTTGAAATAATAAAATATCGTATCTCGGTCGTGTAATTAAATAAACATCGAATACGGGTCGAATAAAAAAATAAATAAACAAATGATGGCTCCTCAAATGTTTTGTAAACATTAGACATGACAGTGCGGATATATGTAAACAATTGCATTACTACTGCGGTTGAAACGTAAACAATGTAAATGATAATAATTTCATAACATCGTGTTACTACGTCGACGTAAAACGAAATAAAAATAATAATAAAATCGTTTAATTAGCAGAAGTTTTAATTGATTAATGTGATTAATTGATTGATCTAATTAATTAATTGATTGATTTAATTGATTTTTGTTTAATTACAAAAAAAAAATAATAAATAAATTTTTGATTAAATAAACAATAAAATAAATCATTTTTAGAAATCATTTGAAAATAAAATAAAAATCAAGCTTCACCTTCCGTTCAAACTTGTTTATAGAATTTATAGTTAAATTTGTTTGATCACCGTTTTCGAAAACATTTGATTGCACTTAGAAAGGGTTGTTCCTTGTGGGAAAAAAAAAAAAAAAAAAAATATATATATATATATATATATATACTATATATATAACAAAGCGAAATATTCAAGGGCTTGCTAATTTGACAACTTAGTACTATAAAGAAGTATGCAATGCAATAAATCCCAATACGTAAACAAATGCACGGCTGAATGTTTATCAACAAAACCCATTGGTATTTTGATAAATGACTCGGTACTTAAAACATCAAAAATAGGTCAGGAATTTTAATGTTGTTGAATTAAATGTTTAAATAACAAATGCAAGAAATACAAAGGCAACAGAAAACATTGTTAAGGTTGGAAAAAAAATAGATAAACCACAGATAAAAGATCAAACATTAGATAAAAATTAAAGATAAACAAATCGCTTCAATTCTCGAGAAGAGTGGATACGTCAAGTATAAACAATTGATTGTTTATTTAAAAGAAGCATTAACGTTTTGAGAAAAAAATAAACAAAAGAATTGTATTATTGAATATGGTACACAACTATTTACACAAAATAAAATAACGTGTTACGTGTGTGTATTTAGAGGACAAAGTGCGTTTTGTGACCTTTTATTGACAAAATAAAAACAAAAAAAAAAAAAATTGAGAAAAAGATTTTATTGAGAATGGATGAACAACGAAAAACGGAAGGAGAAACATTAAAGAATAGAACTATAGGAAAAGATTTGCGAGATATTTTTCAAAATTCTCGTAAGTCCGAGTTACGCGTTGAAGATATGATAGAGGAGGGAGTATGCAGCTCGTTAAGTACAGGAAAAGGTCAATGCGAGATTTTACTTGAAGAAGGAGCCGAAATAACTCGAAAAGAAATTTCGTTACAGGAAAAATCAATAAAAATTAAGAAGAAGAAAAAAAAAAAAAAAAGAAAACACTAAAGAAATAAAAAAAAAAAAAAAACCGAATAAAGAAAAAAAAATATAAAGCGGAAAAAAAAAGAGATGAAATTTTATATGATCTAAGCTATTTTACAAAGGAAACGTTGAGTTAAAATAGCTTTAAAAGTAGATTAAAAATAATATTATAACAAAAAAAAAAAAAAATTTCAAAAAAAAAAAACCCAAAAACAAGTGAGTGTGGAAAAGAGAAAAAACGGGAAGACGCAGAGAAAAGGGTTCATTCACTGTCATCGAGTTTAACGGAGAGAAATAGAAAGATGCCTAGAAATAAACGTTGTCCCGAGACCAGACAGGACAGGGAGAGAATAGAGTTTGTGGCCGCTGTCGAAAGCACAGCAAGTGGAAGCTCTCTAATGGATGTAGGGCAGATTACCCTCATTATACAGCAGGCTCTAAGTCCTCTAGTCAGCAGGATACAAGAGATGGAAAAACAAAAAGAAGCGGTTGTGACGACGGAGACTACGGCAACGAATACGGCGCGAAACGTACTTCAGCTTGTTGAAATGTTACCCACACAAGAAAAACCAACATTTAGCGGGGGAACTCAGAACCCAATCGCATTTTTGGAAGACTTGAAAGATTATACAAGACGTACCAATCGCACTGATATTATGATGGTTGTTAAAGAGAGCTTAAAGGCTGGTGCTAAAAGCTGGATGAAGCTTTATTCTAAACGCTGGAGTAAAATAGAAGATTTTGAAAGAGATTTTATCGCCAACTATTGGGGGGACATATGTCAGAAAAACATGAGAAGGAGATTATCAGACGCGGTATGGGAACCGAAAAAGGATATAACTATGTTGGCGCATTTTGCAAAATACTGGGAGCTCGCCAAGGCATTGAAAATTACTGACACACCTTTAGGGGTGATAAACGAGATAATGAGACATTTTCCGAAAGAAACTCAAGCTTTGTGGTTCTCTCGCGAACAAGGGGATGAATTGGATGCTGCAGAGTTTTTGCGAAAACTAGATAACATGGTTTACGCCCCGCAGGACAAGAACATAGACAAGAGAAGTAGAGAAGAGAGGAGTGGCCATGAAAATTTTAGAGATCGACGACATGCAGTACGACCAAAGGTGGCAGCCATCGGAGGGGCACCGGAAACGACAGGATGCAGGGCATGCAGTGGATCGGGTGTACCGGTAATCACCAGTGGCGCTACAACCTCGGACCATGGGAAGGAGTTATGCATGATTGAAGGAGCGGAAAACGAGAGCGAGTCGGTCCAAACGCTCTGAGGATTACGACTCCAGAAGAACTAAGGGCAGCGACGCCAAAGCATAACGTAGCTTTAAAAATCATGTTGAAGTATAATTGGGATATAACGAAAGGTTTGGGAAAAAACGGGCAGGGAATAACGACTCCAATCAAGGCATGTAAGGCAGTACGTAGAAAAGAGAGTGAATTTGAGAGTGAATCGATTGCAAAAGAGGAAGTGAATGCGTTTGTAAACTCACTACAACAGGTTAGCGACGTATGGAACGAGGTAAAGGTGCGGGAACACGAGGGGGGGAGAGATATAGTGGGATTTAATACGATATTCGAGGACAATGATTACGATGAGGTAGAAAAGGGGAATACGTTATCGCAATTACCCGAGGCCAAAGCGTATATAGATGGGATACAAGTAAGTTGTTTAATAGATACAGGCAGTCAAATAACTTGTATTGCACAGGAGTTCTGGGAGTGTCACTTGAGTGATCAGATGAAATACCCAATTCTACCTGTGAATACTATGCAATTAAAAGGGGCAATGGGACAGAAAAGCTTAAAAATATCGAGGTTAGTTTTAATACCTTTGCGTTTCGGAGATTTCCAAATAAATACGTCATGTTTAATAGTGCCAAAATTAATAAGATCTATAATTTTAGGGGTAAACTGGTTGGATAATTATTCTGCGGAGGTAAAATGTGGAGAAAAGCGGGAATTAATAATTTTTACAGAGCAGGAAAGGAGGGAGATTGAACTCATAAATTCCGGAGTAATTTCGAAAGGTAAATCAGCAGAACAGTCGTGCGCGAAAACCATAGATTGCGCAAGTAAGGCAATACATGTAATTGAGCATAGCCACTTGTCAAACCTAGAGGGAGAGGCGGAACAAAGGATAGCGACAATGGTAGCCGGATTAGGACTAGATGACGTCAAGAAAAGTAAATTGAAAATAGTTTTGGATAAACACAGTAGCGTATTCATAGATCGACCGGGTTTAACAGATAAATATGTACACGAGATTAAGATGGTAGATGAAACGCCTTTCGTCAAGCGATCTTATCCAGTACCATATGCTTACAGGGACAAGGTTGACAACAAAATAAAAGAATTAGAAGACCTAGGTATAATCAGTCGAATGGCGACTCCTTTCGCGAGTCCTTTGACCTATACGTTGAAGAAGGACGGAGGGGTGCGTATTTTACTCGATGCTAGGTCATTAAACTCTCACATGTCCGGAGACGTCGAACGTCCTCATCTTACGTCAGAAATATTGCAGCAGTTTCACGGTGTAAAACACGTAACAAATCTGGATTTAAATTCGGCATATTTTCAGATCCCTTTAAGTGAGGAAAGTCGAAAATATACAGGCTTCATTTATAATGGGAAATCTTTCGTTTACAACGTACTACCACAAGGGCTGAAGACGTCGGTTGGGAGTTTTTCACGCGTGATGGATAAAATTCTGGGGGGCGAGATGAAGGATTATTGCACGAACTATTTGGATGATTTAGTCGTATTCACGTGTGGGGATTTTGACGAACATTTAAAACATTTAGACGCAGTTTTGGGAAGATTGCAGGCGGCAAATATGACTTGCAAATTGGAAAAATGTCAATTTTTGTTCACGGAAATAAAGATGTTGGGTCACATAATCACACCATATGGCATACGTATGGACCCTGAGAAAGTTTCAGCTATTAAGAATTTCCCGGCACCAAAAAGGGTGAAGCAAGTAAGAGGTTTTCTGGGGTTGTGCAATTACTATCGAAGGTTTGCGGATAAATACGGGGGGTCAACAAAAATATTATGCGACTTATTACAAAAGAATAGACCTCGGAGATGGACCGCCGTAGAGCAGGAGACATTTGACAACGTAAAATCTTTGTTTTTGGAAAGTGTAATGCTAACACACTACGACCCAAACAAAACTTATTACTTACAAACTGACAGTTCCGGGTTCGCCATTGGGTCAGAATTATATCAATTAGATGATGACGGAAATCATCATGTGATCGGATTTGTTAGTAAATCACTCACCGGCGCTGAGTTGGAATGGACCGTATCTGAACAGGAGTTATATGCGATAATCTACTCATTACATAAATTTGAAACTTATTTGCGAGGCGCGAGGTTAATAATACGAACAGATCATCAAGCATTATCATTTTTAAAAACTTGGAAGCTATACAGTGCAAGAGTAACACGATGGATATTATACCTAAATCAGTTTAATTTCAAAGTCGAATACGTGAAAGGCAAAGAAAACATTGGACCCGATATTTTATCACGTTATTCTCAGGATGCGGAAAATGTGCAGGAGGAAAAGGTACAATGTCCCGAGGTAGCAGCTTTTGTGGTGGATGGGAAGCGACAGATAAAATCACATTTAGAAAATTTAGATCAACTACAACTTCTAGACGAGTTTCTGGGAGAGTTAATAGCGCACTTAAAAGGGGAACCTAGCAAGACTATCACAAAAAAGGCGTCTTGGTATTTGAAAAATTACGAATTAAAAGGCAGGACATTATATTACAAAACGGTGAAAAATGGGACTGTATTAGCCATACCTAGCGATTTAACTAAAGACCTAATCAAATTTGTACATCAGGAAATCGGTCACGCAGGCGGATTGAAAACGGGTCAAGCTTTGAAGAGTAGATATTTCTGGCCGGGAATGAGTAAACAAATTAAATGGATGGTTAAAACTTGCCGACTTTGTCAATTGGCGAAGCGCGAAATACGTCCGACAGTAGGGCCTGGCAAGTCAATTATAACACAAAAAGTGGGAGAGTTAGCAATGGCGGACCTATATGGGCCGCTTCCGAAGAGCATAGGGGGAGTGAGATTTATTTTTGTGATTCAGGACTCTTTCAGTAGATTCATCCAGTTAAATAAATTAAAGGTAGCTAACACTGATACAGTATTAAAGTGCGTAGAACTATTTGTTAAAAAGGTGAGGGTTGAGGCGATGTTAACGGACAACGGGTCCCAATTTTCTTCGAAGAGGTGGAACCAGGGTTTGGAGAGGCTAGGTATTAAAGTTATGCACACCTCTGTGCGAAATCCTGGGCCAAACATCACGGAAAGGGTTAACAAAGAGTTAGGACGAAATTTGAGAATATATTGCCATGAAAAACATACCAGGTGGCCTATGTTTCTAAAATACATTGAGGAAACGTATAATAACACCGTACATTGTACAACTGGCTTTTCACCGAATGAAGTCGTGTTTGGGAAACAACCGGAGTACAGCTTAGACAAATTTATGCGTCAAAGTAACATACCTAAATTAACAGAAGAAGAGGTTAGGAATGCGGTACAAAAAAAATTGGTAAGGAGTGCCGGAAAAAGACAGCAATTTTACACTATAAAGAATAGGTTAGTCACTTATGAAGTAGGGACTTTTGTGAAACTTAAGAGGCACACTCAGTCTAGTTTATTGAAAAAGGAAATAAAGAAATTTGCTTTATTGTATGAGGGTCCTCATGTAGTCGCGGCTATACCATATTGTAACACATACACACTAGTGGATCCGAAAACAAAAGAAATTCGGGGCGATTATAGTGCTATACATCTAGCTAGATATTATTTCGATGAAACTGGAAAACAACAGAAGAGGATACAGTTGATAGAAATTGATTGAGGAAAAAAAAAGGGGAAGAGGAGAAAGTTAAATTTAGGGGATAGTTTATTGCGAAAACTTAGAGTTCTATATAATTATGTAGACAAGAGATATAGGCATATTTAAAAATAGGAAAATAAAGGGTAAAAGAAATTTCAAATAGATATAGTTCGAAAATTAACATGTTATGCTGGAAGAATGATAAGATAAAGGGGAGTTTAGCCGGTAAAAAGGAATATTTTTGCTTAGGGGGGGGGAGAAATAGAGGTAGATATAGTGGTTATTGGATTTAGATATGTTAGAGTTTAGGTTGCTTATGAAAAAAAAAAATTTTTTACGTGTCTTGAACGAAATGGAACAAATATAATGTAGAATTAGGAGGAATGGAAAAAAATGTAACTTAGGGTTAGGCGGATTACAAGAGACAAAAAAAAATGAATCGTAGGGTTAGAAAATTATTAGGTTTAACATGAGACGTAAAAAATTAGGCGGATTACAAGAGACAAAAAAAAATGAAACGTAGGGTTAGAAAATTATTAGGTTTAGCATGAGACGTGAAAATTAGGCAGATTACAAGAAACACAAAAAAAACGAAACGTAGGGTTAGAAAATTATTAGATTAAACATGTAACGTAGAATTAGGAAAAAAAAAAGATTTCATAACGTAGGTTTAGGCAAAGAAGAAAAAAAAAATCAAATGTTAAAGTTAGACAAATACAAAATTAAGACTGCGTCATTTGTTCACAAAATTTGGAATACAACAAAAAAATTAGGGAAAAGATAAGGGAAAATTGCAGAAGGGAGCAACATTCGAATGAAGACGTGTGCAAGGGAAAGAGCGAGAAATGAATAAATCAAGGGAAAAAAAAAAATATATAAAAAAAAACCGCGAGATTGAGGAACAATCTATTGAACTGAACCATTGTACAGGAGTTCCGGGTCAAAATGGATTGAGGAACACTTCTATTGCGCGGGCGCGGGGCGCATTAGTATCTTATAAAAAAATATTATTTTGATTGAATTCACAAAAAATATATATATATATATTGTATGACTACATTGTCTTATAATTACACATAGAGGTAGAATCAACGCGGAAAAGAAAACAATTGAAAATTATACAAACTTGGTTCAGATTCAGAGGCTGTTAAACAATCAAAGAAAAAAAAAAGAGTGAGAGAAGAGGGAGTGAGAACATGGAAGAAAAAAAAGAGGAGAATGAGAGAAAAGGATACAAAGGAAGGAGGGAGTAGAATCTTAGGGGGGAAGTAGGACAGCAAGGGGGAGAGAAAGATTTGTACAAGTAGGAACGTACGAATAGATCGCCGACGGAAATTGGAACTAGCTTCAATGAATAACACATGAAGAAAATGGGACGGAACCATGCAAGATTTAATAGCAAGGATCAGGGGTACGGAACATCAATAGAAAATTGAAGGAATTAAATGACCTATGGTGAGTTCAAATTCCACCGACTAACACTAGGAGGCGTGTTTACCGCTGGATTTAAAACGGGGGCTGTGACGACTTCAACATTACGTTCGAAAGAGAAAAAAAGCATTTTCTTCATCGGAAAAGCTCATACAATTTTTTTCCCACCTAAACGAAGTTCAAATCGGACACTATAGCGACACCTGCGATAAATCAACAAACTATTAGAGAGATCTGTAAAACAACAAAATTATGGTGATTTCTCCTTCCATCGAAAGATGTCGATAAATAAAAACGTGATATTTAAAATTTTAGGGGAGGGGTATCAAAGAAAAGTATTTATCCAATCAGGAACAGGAGGCGTGACAATATATGAAAGACCACTTTGGACTTTGGACTCGAGACATAATTCAAGAAACTAATGGATCCAACCTTGAGATTTCTTAAAATCGAATAAGGGTTCATGTCCTGAGAAATAAACAAAGTCACACGCTCGGTGCATTCGGAACGATGACCCTAGCAAATGTTTACAATTCGAGTGCAGTAGAGGGATAATTAACCATTGAAGTACGGGAAGAAACTGCCTCCGAGATGACAAAAAAGTTCATGTAAAATGATTATGAAAATCAGATGTATAAAATGCGTCAGTACGATAAAGGAAAAGTTACACACAATGGTTGAGGTGTAAAAGAACCTACGAACATTAATGAAAATTGACGTAAAAGGCGAAACAGAACGAGAATTCCGAACTAAGATTTGTATAAATCAGAAAACGGGAAATATACAATTATGAGAGTTGATATGGTATATTGAGTCGAGAGGAACGGCAAATCGAAAAGAAAATCAAGGAAAATTCGTACTTTATCGACAGATGGCAGATAGCTTAAAACACTGAAAACAGCTTTAATCTTAATGCGAGGGTTATAATATTATTGAAAACCGACAGCCAATTTTGTTGGAAAATAGAAGGAAATGGTTGGACGTACAAAATCATGAAATTTAAAGGAAAACCAGAGTATAGACATATGTGATTTAACAAGGGAGAAACTCGGATATGAAAGGTTATCGGCCGCCGACGAATTCAAAACATAAACACATCAAAATTTGAACATGATTTCTAGCAATTAAGGACCCTTTTATAGCTTTAGAGGTCGTAAAAAAATACATTGGTCTTATGAGATAATCTAAACAGAGAAAACACATTAAAATAATCCGTAATGTAAACAGAGACAGCAGAATCTCGGAATATCAACAAATCGGATGATAAACATAGAAATTTAATGAAGATTGATGCTTTTTCCAGAGTGAGTGAAACAAAATACTTACGTACTTTGAATAAAACAATTAAAGATGACATATAAACGGGGTCGAATTGGTGATACGATTGTAGTGGAGGTGCAAGAAAAGGGAAAGGAAAATCACTTTGACAAAATTAAGTTCCCCTTAAATTATTGGAAAACGTTTGAATACATGGCAAATCACTTTGGAAAGAGGGAAAAATGTTTTATAGAACGGAAACCCTTTTTAAAATCAGAAAATGGTGCCAAAAAATTAAATCACATCGAAATTAGCACGATTCGAGGGTGAATAGAATGCACATAATGACGAATATAGGTATTCTACCGGTTTCAGAAAGAAATTTAATACATACATAGATGGGCATGGCGAAAGCCATTTTTGCAGTAAAATTCAGCGAAAAACGAAGGAAAAATGTGCAACTAAATGATCGATTATAAAGTTGAAAGAGTTTGGAGGTATTTCAGTTAAAATTTGGATCAAAAATTTGAAAGTGAAGAGAGATGTACTCAATCAACGGGAAAATTGAGTATTTGCACCCAGTGACAGGCTCACATTGTGTCCGCGATCATGGACATATTCGTTTACAAAATAAATTTTATATGAATTAAATAAAATATCAACTTGATCTGAATTCTCAGAAAGGATGGGCGAATAGTTGATTATATTTACCAGTCCGGATCCGAAATCCCGTGCAAGTGAAATAGCTTAGGAGGGTTGCAACAAAAAAATATTTCTTCACGAAACAAAATGACTTAAGTCAAGACAGTCGATAATAATGTGTCCATTTCAAAGAATTACGAGTTGATAGAAATCATTATTTTATGCCAGGACAAGTGGACTTAAGATGATCCGGAATTGAGAGAGGTATAAATACAGATGACGAGCTCAGGATGACAGTTGATTCGACGACGGAAGGATAGTCTACAAGGACGCGAAATACAATTTGGTTTTATTCTTATCAAGTGAAAGTAAAAGAGATGAATTAAATAATTAATATTAGTGCTAACAATTAAAGTGACTTGCATTTAAACGGAAAAGTTTTAGTAAAAATAATTACCTTATTAATTTAGTTATAAAAAGAGTGATTAATAAAAATAAAGGGTGTTGTGAGTTTAAACAAAGTGATTATCGTGACCCAAAATGATCAACACTTCAGTGAAGTTTATAAAATATATAAAAATTAAAAATTAAATAACAAAAGTGATTAGTTTTATAAATATTAAACAGTGTCTAAAAATAAAGTTTAAAAATAAATCCGAGTGTTTAAATTAAAGTGTGCGTACATCTAAGTGTGGAAAAAGTTTATTTTAAAGTTTAAATAAAATAATAATCAAAGTATTGATAGACAGAATTCGGATATTATTGTGAAATAGGAAAGCGTTCGGAAAAATAATAATTATCTAATTTGATAATTTATGTGAAAATGAAAAATTATTCGCGGTTATTATTTAAATGTCATTGAAAAAAGAAAAATCTCAAATAATTAAAATAAATCAACAGTAAACATCGTGCATTATTATAACACAAGGTGATATAAAAATAAAAGAATGCGAATTAAGTTCACGAATTAAATAAATTAAAATAAATATACATACAACGAGACTTGAGAGGAACACGGACTCCATTTTTTGTTCGAAAATTAAATAAATCCTTCACGTTAGATAACTTTAAATAATGTCATAAAAAGTACGGAAAGAGATATTGCACAATTTAGAAAACTTTAGAATTTGAACATTAAGTACAATGTAATCAAAGGAGATAGTCACTTAGTAATAGATTATATTTTACTTAGATCAGGGAGAAATATTGAGAAATTAAATTCACAAATTTTGTAGTTTTAAGGTTAGATAAACATAGTGAAATATTGCCAAGCTGTTGTATTCCCAGTGGAAAATTGGTAATTTGGAGAAACTTCGGTAAGTGCTCAATATTATACATTTTTCAGATCCCGAAGAGCTTCGCTGCAGTTGTACGTGTCTACGATCTTTTTTTGCGAAATAACATGATTGACACTAACAAAATGTAACATTTTATAAATCGTTTTTCCACAGGTTAGCGTGATGTATGTTCAGCCGCATCACAAAGTACCTAACTAGAAATTGGGTCAACAAAAATACCTAACTGAGAATATAGGTCATCCACCAAAATACCTATACAGGAAGTAGGTCATTCTGAAATACCTAACCATAGACTTACCTATCAACGGTGCTTACCGTCCGGCACTAGGTCATCCCAAATATACCTAGTACTAAAATCATTTCGTCAATTATGACCTTCACCTTCCAATAAAATGAAAATGCCTAACTGAGAATATAGGTTATCCATCCAGGTACCTATACAGGAAATAGGTCATTTTGGCACTTAACTTCCAGAACTAGGTCATCTCAAATATACCTAGCACAACGTCATTTCGTCACCTGTGACCTTCACCTCAATAAATACAATGCAAATACATACATATATATCAGTGCCCTGGAGGTGAGTTTCACTAAAGCGGCGCTCTGTAAATCATCTGATTATTGATATTATTACTATCGAGATCCAACATGAATATAGTAGAGGTACCTCACCTTGAAATCAGAATCCTCCGATCTAGGGCAGTAGGCCAAACCAAATGTTCTATAAACAAACAGTTAAATGGGCTTTATATAAACATCTCTCGGGTATTACATACCGCCAGAGGTTAACGAACCAGCATAATGTATTCAACTTCGGTTTAGTATTATGATTCCAACAGACATATACTTGCCTTCAATCCATTACGCTATTAATATTATAGAAATTTAAATTTCAATTTTAAAGGATTCCATTAAAACCCACAATCATAAGACAGATAGTTACGTAAGTACCTATCACTTTCGGAGTTAGGCGGACTCAGGAAAATTACGCAATTCACGACCCTTTTCCCATTTCATACCTTTCTGAACAGATGGGTAACATTACCTAATTCCTTACACGAGGAGTCAGTACCTTCAATAAAAAACCACTGCAAACAATAAGATCAGACAGTCCACCAATCCATATTTGACCTGCGAAATTACACTTCCTCGATGAAGTACGCAAACATTTTCTGAATTAGACAGCCCACAACTGTTTCTTTGAGGAGTGATTTTGATTCCTTCGACGGTGTCAAAGATACGAATTACACGTGAGGAGGAAGGTGTGGTTTGTATTGATTTGATACGCTGGCGCGGCATTCAAACAATCGATCATTTGCGTATTTGTCATCGATGTCGACCTGAAAGCAAACATAGTTTTTACGAGGTAGAAGTTATGTCAGCTGTCAGAGGCGAGGAACGCAAGCCAATGATTATCCTCGTGGGAGACGAAAGGATCATCTCAAACGGCTCCGTACGCACTCAACGCGGGTAGAATCGTGATAAGGGAAGAAATGGACATACCCCTTCTAGGATCAGTCGAGTTAAAATCAAATCTGGAGGAAAGGAAGTCGGGATAATATTGGAAGTAACATGAGGACTCTGCGCTCTTTCATCTGGCGTGAAGGGACCCTTTCGTAGCAATGAAGTTCATGCAAGAGAACAAAATCAGGACTTAAGGACCATCCTAGCAAACGTAATGATTGAGTCTTTGTCCGGAATGTTGGTCACCAGTATCTATTTGGTTAGAGGAGGAGCCGACTTATTCAGGAAACAAAATTCCCCATATCCTATCATCCATCCTTTCCCTTCCTCTTCCCCAGTACATGTAGTGTATACTAATAACAATAATAACTTGACTATTTAGGTGCAGTACGACGACATTGAGAGCTTCGCAAGGATCCTGGCATGTATGTCATAATTCACACTGTCCATGTAATGTTAAAATAATCCAATGTATATTTATAGGGAGGAAAAATCAGGTAAGGAAAACTACGACTTTGAATTTTATAAACCGGGTGACAATATACTGTAGAATTAGCGTCAATGACACACTTTGTTCAAGTTCAGAAAAGGCGGGTTATACGGATAGGTTTGAAAATAAAAATAAAACAATCTAAAAACGGGGTTAGTTTATCAAACGGAATTCTTTCACACTTCTCTCTGAAAGAATCTGAGGTTACCACACACTACATTATTTCCTCTACGTGTGTATGTGTATTAATTTACACATACAAATGTAAATACTGAAACAACAAATTACACAACGTAGTATATAGGAATAATGTGCAATAAAATCTTAAATCTTATTTACTGTGAGAAAATCGCAGGGGTTTAAGGAAATGTTAGGTGTAGCTAGATATAAGGGTATATTGATCGAAGGCCAAAAGATAAGGGTAGCGTAGCCAGTGGATCCCGACAGCTAGTGTTAAAGGGAAAGAATAGAAAAACCAAGGGTAGACGACTACGGGTCATTACAACGGGTGCCGGGTAGCCCAATAGGGAGGTACATCACAAATGGTCCCGTGACCACAGGAGCTAGTAAAGACAGGGGTTTGGATCGTCACAAATTAGTATCCGCGGCGGGTAGGGTGTCGAGACGGATCACCACAACCCTATGCCAATCTAACTATAAAACGAGCACGGCGGAAGAACTGCTGGTGAAGAGAGGAGAGGCCCATCTCGCCTCCACGCGGTGACATCATCGCCTCGACATCCGTGGCATCCAGAAATTACGTCCTCTGTCTCGGTCGCCAAGTAGAAAGGGACCCTTTTATCCATCTGCATCCGGGAAGACCATGCAGGCTTCCAGCCGTTTTATAACGGAAGATTTATATGAGAGACTCGTATCATTTTAGCGGCACTTTGTTTGAAGCACGGCGGCTTCCGTTTTAAATATAATCCCGACCGGAGATCACTCGCTGCGGATTAATTACTCGCGGGCGTGTCGCCTTCTTCCATAGAACGATTCATTCGATTATTGCGGAATAAACTCTTCCACAAAACAAGCCGACCGGCACTATGTTCGAGTTTCTTTCCGAAACTAAAAATCTCGCTTTACGCGCGGATGTTTACTAATAAACTTTTAATTAATAACTTTGACATGATTCTACGCCCGTATGATATCAATCCAACCTCAGGATTCAATTATGCCATTTTAAAACTTAGAAAGAAGTGACTGTTGTTTTCGACGCGAGTCGCACAATGTCGCTCCCAAAACCAGCTTGAGGAAACGGAAAACGCCCCCAGGCTGCCCACGCTCGCGCCGAATAAAATCTACAAGTGCCGCCAACATGATACGACTAACAATAAATAACGATAGTACCTAACTACTTGATAAATAAAATATGAAATAAAATAATAAAATAAAATCGCTTCGTAACACAGTCTGATAGTAGCGACAGTGCTCGGATCCATAGTGGTGACGTTTGGAATGGGTGCTGGCATCTATGCTGACTATAGTTGTGTTGTTGTTTCTCGCATTCTAAAGGTTAAAGTCTAACTGATGACTAGCACGCTTTCGATTGGAATTTTCTCAATTTCCTGCTGCAAGTATGAGTAAGCGTCGCTCTCTGACTAGAATCCGCAAAAAAAAAAATATTTTGGGCTTTGTGAGAGTTGAATCAGCAATCCCATTCTAAGCGTGATTTCCATAATGAAGTTGATCGAATTTTCGTTTGGAGTGTGCGAACTAGATGCATCGATGCGACTGATTTGTCAAGATAATTGGTGACATTTCAAACGAATCTTCAGTGTAGATTCTTATACACTGATGATTGGAATAGTTTTATTCGATGCCAGGAAGAGAGTTGGATTGGATTGATAGGGAGGTGTTTGCTTCGGTCGTGTGGTCTGGAGCACACTCGTATTTTTTGAACATTTAATAACAACAAAAAAGGGATATTATAGAGGGGAGAATAGAAGGAAATGTAAAGTGACTAGGTAAGTAAACTCATTTGACCGTGAGTTGCGTGGGTATTGTTTGGTTCACGTTTTGCGTAACCTAGGTTTCAAGAAAGTGACATACCTACATATTTGTGAAACATACCTGCCTACTTATTAAAATGAATGATCTTCGATAGTCACCGAAAGTATCGGGCGGTGAGCGAGTTGTGTTGCAGCTTGGAATTGAATTGAGACTTGGCACTGAATTGTGACTTTGCATTAAATTGAGAATTTTGCGTTAAATTACGACTTTACATTAAATTGCCACTTTGCATTGAATTGCGACATTGAATTAAATTGGGACTAGGCATTAAATTGTGACTTTGCATTAAATTTCGACCATGCATTAAATTGCGAATTTACATTCAATTGCGACTTTGCATTAAATTGCGACTTAGCATTAAATTACAACTTTGCTTTAAATTGAGACTTGGCGTTAAATTACATTTTACATTAAATTGCCACTTTGCATTGAATTGCGACATGGAATTAAATTGGGACTTTGCATCAAATTTCGACTTTGCATTAAATTGCGACCCTGCATTAAATTGCGACTTTGCATTAAATTGCGACTTTGCATTAAATTGCGACTCTGCATTTAATTGCGACTTTGCATTAAATTGCGGCTTTACATTAAATTGCGACTTTGCATCAAATTTCGACTTTGCATTAAATTGCGACCCTGCATTAAATTGCGACTTTGCATTTGTGGAGGTGGTTTGGCCGGTGATGTGGTGGTGGATGCGTCACGGGATTAGGGATCGGAAGGTGAGTGTGGAAATTAAATAGTGATTCGTTGTAGATACGTTTATTGCGTCTCAGGAGAAGCACTGAGAGCTAAATTAAAATGATACAGTAATGATTCGTAAAATAATAAGAGAGAGAGTCGAACGGACGGTTGATCGTAGGACGGGTACGCGGCTTCTGTTGCGTAGGCGCGTTGCGCGCTATCCCGTCGTGGTGGCGCTGTCATCGCAGTGGCGTGATCGGTAGGGCTGTCACAAATGGGAAGATGGAAGGTAGGGTTGACCCCTACAGTACCCCCTTTCCAGCGGCTGAGTCGAATGGAGACTGAAGGTTGGAGATTGGAGATGAAGATGCGATACCTTTGAAGTCTGTCGTTGAAGTCGATCGGATGTGGTTATTGTCGAATCGGTGTCGGATTGTTTGGTGTGCCTTCTTTCAGAATTTGTCTTCTGATCCTATTACGGCACTATCTCCAAGTGAGGTATGCTAGACCGGCAGCTACTATGGTACAAAGTACGACGAGTGTTGAAAGCGAAAAGTGCTGCACGGTCATATTTCCATCTTGGGTGACGAAGATCTCTTCTTTGGTCTGTTGTGAACCCATCGTTGGCTATTGTCGAACTGAAGATTGTTGAGTAATGAAAGCTATAATTAAAGTCGTAAATACGTAGTCAGCGAATTCAATGTCTGATGCGATTTCGTTAATTTTGCTGTTTCGGTCTACTCGTGTAGAAAATTCGTCTGCTTGCAAATTATAATCTAAACAAAATAACTCGTATATTCTGAGAAGTGCATTGTTCGTAAGTATGATGTCATTCCGCTCATTGTTCTCGAGAATGTTTTCGTAACATGATCCTTTTGATAATGCATCGCGTCAGCGCTTATCAAAGTGCAGCTTTTTGCATTCGTGTCGATGATAATGTGTTTTAAATACAGGGGTAACCAATCGTTGGTTAGTGATCTGTACATAAAATAAATAATTATCCCAAAAATTTTGTCAACTCGTCGAGGCGGTCTGGGAATCGCACACGTCGGCCTGAGCGCGTTGTGGTGTACGTTCGATCCAGCTTCTCGATGGTGTTGGGTATGGTGTTTGTCGTTGTCGCTGCCATTTCTAACGTTTCTGAGGTAATGTAGGCTGGTTTTAGTCGGTCGATTGACACAGTGACTTCTTTGCCTTTAACACGAATGGTGTACGTGCGTTCACTGCGGCGAATGACTTCGTGCGGACCACTATACGGTAGTTGGAGTGGGCTTTTTACGGTGTCGTCTCTCAGGAAAACGTGAGTTGCCGTCGGTAGATCCTTAAAGATGAATTGTCGTTTTTCACCGTGGCGAGTACCTTCTACAGGCCTTAACTCGTCGAACTGTTGCCTCAGTTCCTTAAGAAAGTTGCCGGTGTCGACTTCGGGTGTTGATGATGGGCGTGCAATCAAAAATTCTCCTGGTAGGCGAAGTGGCTTGCCGTATACCAGTTCGGCTGAAGAGGTAGCGAGATCGTCTCTCCAGGCTGCTCTGATGCCCATTAAGACAGTGGGAAGAACTTGTGTCCAGCGGTTACTCTGATGGCATTTGATGGCTGCCTTCAACTGGCGGTGCAACCTCTCCACCATGCCGTTTGCTGCAGGGTGGTATGCGGTTGTGCGTATTTGGGTCGTTCCTGCCAGGTAGTTCAATTGCCTGAACAGCTTCGACTCAAACTGTCTGCCTTGGTCGGTCGTGATGCGGAGTGGTGTTCCAAATCTGGTGATCCATCCTTCGTAAAATGCGCGTGCTACTGTCTCTGCCTCTTGGTCCTTGATGGGAAATGCTTCGGGCCATCTGGTGAACCTGTCTACACATGTCAGGCAATATCGATATCCCTCTGACATGGGCATGATGACGATGTCCACGTGGACATGCTCAAATCTGGATGCGGTTGTGGGGAAGTTTCCAAGAGGTGCTGATACGTGTCTCGATACCTTGCTCCGTTGGCACTGGAGACAGTTACGTGCCCAATTCGAGGTGTCAACTTTGATGGCTGGCCAGACATAACGTTGAGTCATGAGCTTGGTTGTTGCCCTGATGCCTGGGTGAGCCAATTGATGAACCGCATTGAATGCTGCTGGTCGAAACTTTTTCGTGACGAAGGGTCTGACTGTTGCTGTGGAGACATCGCAGTAGAGGTCTGCATCGGTGCCGGGAATACGCATCTTTTTGAGCTGCAGATTAGATCCTCCCTGTAGGCAGTTCTCTAACTCTGCGTCGTTTACTTGGTCCGCCGCCAGCGCTGCGTAGTCCAGAGGAGTCTCGATTGCCTCGACTCTGGAGAGGGCATCTGCGACGATGTTATCCTTGCCTGCGATGTGACGTATGTCGGTTGTAAACTGGCTGATGTAGTCCAGGTGTCGAAATTGCCTTGGCGAGCATTTTTCAGCTTTCTGCTGAAAGGCGAAAGTGATCGGCTTATGGTCGGTAAAAATGGTAAACGTCCTGCTTTCTACCATGTGTTTAAAATGTTTTACGGCTAGGTAGATGGCAAGAAGTTCTCTATCGTACGCTCCGTATTTACGTTCGGCTGGGCTGAATTTCTTCGAGAAGAAGCCAAGTGGTTCCCAGTTTCCGTCGACGAGCTGCTGGAGTGCGGCACCAGCTGTGGTGTCAGAAGCGTCGCTAATGATGGATAGAGGAGCTTCACACTTTGGGTGAGCGATTAAAGTTGCCTGGGCAAGGGCTTCTTTACATTTGCCGAAGGCTTCTATGGTCTCCGGTGTCCAGGGAACGGGTTGTTTGCCTTTCTGGTTCCCTTGTAGAAAATCGTTGAGTGGTGCCTGGATCTCCGCAGCGTGGGGCAGGAATCTCCTATAGAAATTGAGTGCTCCCAGAAAGCGGCGAAGATCTTTGATTGTTTCGGGTCGGCTGTAGCTCCGGATGGCTTCCACCTTCTCGGGAAGAGGTGTTGTGCCTTTGCTGGATACCAAGTATCCCAGGAACTTGACTTCACTTACATCAAAATGGCATTTTGCGACGTTGATGACGACACCGTATTCCTGTAAGCGCTGGAACAATATTTCGAGGTGAGCCATATGTTCCTCTTCTGATGATGAGGCTATGAGTATGTCATCGATGTAGGCGTAGCAGAAATCGAGTCCACGCGTGACTTCGTCTATGAAGCGTTGGAATGTTTGAGCTGCGTTGCGTAGGCCAAAAGACATCATGGGAAATTCGAACAGGCCAAACGGTGTCGATATGGCTGTTTTCGGGATGTCTTCCTGTGCCACTGGGATTTGGTTATAAGCGCGAACGAGGTCGATGGTGGAGAAAACTCGAGTGCCGCTCAACGACTGGGCAAAATCCTGAATGTGGCGTACAGGGTAGCGGTCTGGAATAGTCCTGGCGTTCAGGCTCCGATAGTCTCCGCACGGTCGCCATTGGTCGTCTTTCTTGGGTACCATGTGTAGTGGCGATGCCCAACAACTCTCTGAAGGGCGAGCTATTCCAAGATGTACCATTGTCTCAAACTCCTTTTTGGCCAGCTTCAACCTGTCGGGGGCTAGGCGGCGTGGTCGTTCGCTTACCGGGGGTCCTGGAGTGGTTCTGATGTGATGCCTAGTCTCGTGTCGAATTTCCTTCCTGGTACCATCCGGGCGCGTCAGGTCAGGGAATCGTTGCAAGAGGATGTGGTAGGGTGACGTACCTGTGACTGTCTTTATGGAAGGAGCGCTGTCGTTGGTCCTTGTCCCTGTCGTGGTCAGGTTCATCACTTGATCCAGGAGTTTACCGTTGCGGACATCAACCAGCAGGTTGAATTTTGCCAGGAAGTCCACCCCGATGATAGGCTTGGAGACATCAGCGATGACGAAACTCCAGGTAAAGTCACGTCTAAGTCCCAAATTGAGGGTAAGTGTCAGGTTTCCGTAGGTGGCGATGGTGCTTCCGTTCGCGGCTGCCAGCTCATAAAATTGTTTGGGAGGTCGTCCTCGTACCAAACTTCGTGGGTATACGCACAGGTCCGCGCCCGTATCCACGAGGAATTGTGTGCGTGTTACCCGGTCTGTGACAAATAGGCGACTTAGTTTCGGCGGGCTGCAGGTGCTGGTCGCCATCAGTTGGAGCCCCGGGCGTTTCCCTGTGCGTGTTTACAGGGCTCCCTGCACTGTTGGGCGTAGGCTCCAAACTTTGCATGGTACCAACATAGGTCGTTGGAGTCTTGGGCGTTCCCCTTCGCGTGCTTACACGGTACCCTGCACTGTTGGGCATTCGCCCCAAATACTGCATGGTACCAGCATAGGTCGGATGGTTGCGTACCCCTGGCGCGGCTGCGGCTGCGCGAAAGTCGTGACCTAGGGCGGTTGTCACGGTGACACGGGGTCGTATCCCTAGGTTGGCGATCCCTCACTGCAATGTTAGCCATTCTCCAGCGAAGTTCGGCTATCGTTTCTTTCAGCCTTTCGTCCGCGGTTGGCCTTCGAACTTCACTGGCGAAGGGCATTGCAGCGAAATCGTCAATAACGTCAGCGAGGTTTGCCACTTTGTCCAGCGGGGTGTCCTGTTGCGTTGCGAGGACCACCCGTGTGCCGTGAGGTAGGCGACTCATCCACAAAGTCCTCAATACCTCGTCAGACACTGTGTTGCCGGCGAGAGTACGTAGGTGTCGGAGGAACTGGGACGGCTTTCGATCCCCTCGCTCCTCGTGCTCCAGGAGTCTCCTCGTCTTCTGCTCCTGTGTGGCGCTGAGGCGTCGTATAAGCTCACTTTTGAGCAGAGCGTAGGCTCCGATATCCGGTGGTGCCACTATGATGTCTCGCACCTCCTGGGCGTAGGCTGGGTCCGGGGCTCCCAGGACGAAGCCGAACTTGGAGGCATCCACCGTCACTCTTGCAGCCTCGAAACTGCGTTCCACCATCGCAAACCACAGTTCCGGATCCGTTGGGCAAAAAAGCGGGATGCGAACAGCCACGCGGTCCACTTCGGGCGTTGCGGTCGGTGCGTGCGTGGCGATCGGCGCGGGGGTGAGAGGTGCGGTCGGTGCAGGCGGCACATTATCACCTGGTTGCATCATCTTTCGTGGCACTAATTCACAATTGAAACTGAATTTAAATGTTCGTCTGATGCTCCTGACGCAGTGATCGTCTTTATGGCACTTCTGCAATGCGCCAGGAGGAAAGTTCAGATGGTTACACTTCACTAGTTTGCGTGTTCTGTCGAGGGTCACCAATGTGGAGGTGGTTTGGCCGGTGATGTGGTGGTGGATGCGTCACGGGATTAGGGATCGGAAGGTGAGTGTGGAAATTAAATAGTGATTCGTTGTAGATACGTTTATTGCGTCTCAGGAGAAGCACTGAGAGCTAAATTAAAATGATACAGTAATGATTCGTAAAATAACAAGAGAGAGAGTCGAACGGACGGTTGATCGTAGGACGGGTACGCGGCTTCTGTTGCGTAGGCGCGTTGCGCGCTATCCCGTCGTGGTGGCGCTGTCATCGCAGTGGGTTGATCGGTAGGGCTGTCACAAATGGGAAGATGGAAGGTAGGGTTGACCCCTACACATTAAATTGCGACTTTGCATTAAATTGCGACTTTGCATTAAATTGCTACTTTGCATTAAATTGCGACTTTGCATTAAATTGCGACACTGCATTAAATTGCGACTTGGCATTAAATTGCGTATTTGCATTAAATTCCGTCTTTGCATTAAATTGCGACTTGGCATTTAGTTACATAAGGTGCAGTCACGTACAGTAGACACTTTATCACTAGCATTAGATTGCGATAGCATGTCAAAAATCTGAAAAATTGCATATTTATATATGCAACATAGTTACTTACCTTGGCAACCGGTATCTCCAATGGCATAGTACACCTTGGAGAGGTTCGAATGTAAAGGTTGGTTGAACAAAAAAAAGTCTGGACACTTTTACCTCGAGGCGGCAGGCAAGGAAACACAGAGGCAAGGAAAAGAGCTAGTCTTACATTTCGGTGGTCCCAAGTTACAACAAATCTTCTACAACATGCCGGGAGCTAATGCAACTGAAGGCGAACTTTTTAACATCGCGATCGAAAAATTAGACAACTACTTTGCACCTAAACGGATCAAAGTGTATGAGCGACATCTGTTTCGTCTCCTTAAACAGGAACAGGATGAGAAGTTCGAAAAATTTCTAGTCAGACTTCTACTACAAGCCAAGAAGTGTCAGTTTGGTGAAAAAGAATACGAGCATATCATGGATCAAATAACTGAAGAGGGTCAGAGGGTCAGATAGAAGAACTCCGAAAGAAGATATTGAAAACGAGAAAAGTCATAGAAGTGAATGCACTGGAAGACATAGATCGTCAATTAGGAAATTTTGGCACGAATCCTGTGGAAAGTCAGTCAATCAATAGATAGGTACAGAAACATGAAGGGGAAGCCAAATAACATATTGGAATGTAGTAGATGTGAAAGTTCCAGACATTTGGCAACAACTGCCCGGCAAAAGGAAAGGCTTGCCTTAAATGTGGCATCTTAGGACACTTCAGAAATCAATGTCGGAAAAACATACTCAAGAGAGGAAACTGGAAGAATTACTAACTGGATCTCGCCTATAGTCCCAGTGCTAAAAGACAGAGGGGACAACCGATTATGCGTCAATATGCATGGAGCAAAGATCTTTGGTATCTCGTGTGCGTAGGAGATTTTCCAGAAAACACTAGAATAAATTCTTTTAGCTTGCGAAGAAGTCATCAACCTTATAGATGACATCTTGACGTTTGGCAAAGGCGAATAAGAACACGATTTAAGGCTTTAAAAAGTTATGACAGTATTAGAGGAAAACAGCGTGAAGTTGAGGGACGACAAATGCAATTTGAAATTAAGAAAGTCCACTTCCTAGGGCTTGAACTGTCAGAACAGGGAGATCAACCACTAGACAAGTATATATTGGCTATAAAGGGATTCAGAGCCCCGACTGAGTGAATTATGTGGGAAAATGGATACATCATTTAGCAACGGTAACAGAACCCCTCAAGCAACTGCTGTGGAAAAGAACGGGAAGAAACATGGATATTTAATATGACTGGGGCAAAGCCCAAAAGAACGCATTTAATTATCTCAAAGCGGCACTAATGAAGGCATCAAATATAGGTTACAACTATTCTACAATTTCAAGGTGAAATATAGCATGGGGAGGAAAACCAACATAGCCGATCCACTATCGAGACTCTGTGAAGTGACAACAAACCCGACGGCTTTAATTGAAGACACGTACAAGCGGTTACCGAATCTGCACGGCCAGTAGCCATCCCATTGAAAGAGATCACTGAGAGTTCCCTTGGAGATGCAGAGATACAGAAGGTTGGAGAGGGCCTTTACGATACGGAAACTGGGAAGAAACGGTTGAAGCCTATAAACTTTTCCGAAATGAATTATGCTTTCATGGCGATATTCTCCTCAGGGGACGAAAATGGTAATCCCAACTAAATCACGCAGAAGAGTTCTGGAAACTGCGCGCGAATGCCACCCGGGGATAGTCACGATGAAGGGCAGATTGACGACTAAGGTATGGTGGCCTAAGTGCGACAAATATGGTGAAAACATTTGCAAAGCCTGTAAAGGATGCATCCTGGTCTCTGCACCCAGCGCCCCCAACCCATTAAAAAGAAGAGACTTACCTTCCGAACCATGGGTTGACATAGCAATTGACCTCATGGGCCCCTTAACTAGTGGAGATTACATCCTGGCAGTCGTGGATTATTACACCAGATATGAAGAGGTGAAAACATGCAGAACCATAACAAGCTCCGAAATAATCGGAATGCTTAAAAGACATTTTTAGCAGGCTTGCAATCCGGTCTCGCTTACAACAGACAACGGGAAACAATTTTCCAGCAAAGATTTTAAGAATTTCTGTGCAGAGAGGAGCATACGACTCTATAATACTATTCCCTACTGGCCGCAACAAAACGGAGAGGTAGAGCGCCAGAATGGGGACACCCGAAAACGCCTCAAGATTTCTCAAGTAGAGGAAAAGAACTAGAAAAAGGCTCTTCGTGAGTACATGGTGATGCACAACACACAATTACAGGAAAAACACCTGCAGAACTGTTCTTTAGACTACAATTTCGAGACATGCTGCCTATGATTCAGGACATGACGCATCTCTCAGAGGACCTTGAAAAGAGGGATAGAAATAAAGAACTAAAGGAAAAAGGGAAGGAATATGCGGACATGAAGAGAAGAGCTACTGATTGTGAATTGGAAGTTGGAGATATAGTATACGTCAAGAACATGACTAGACGAAACAAGCTGAGCTTAAACTACGAACCTGAAACACATACCGTAGAAGCGAACAAAGGAGAAGTCGTAAGTCTTCGGAATGATAAAATTGGTCAGCGAATCAGACGAAACGTCGTACACCTAAAATGAGTGGAAGGGCAATGGAAGGTGCTAGATGATGAGAATAATGCTAGTGATGCTTAAACAAACGATAATGGCGATGTAAATCAATCATAACTCGAGTGAGTAAATTGATGGTCAATAATGAGGAAATTATTGATGATTAGTGATTAAACATAATTTGAATAAGGACTTGCTGAATGTACTTGATATAGGTACTTATGGAAAAATAAAAAAATATTTATAAGTTTATTTATATTTACAAAAACAATAATAAGGGAGGGATGTAGTGTATAGACATTTATTGTTGCAAATAACTCTGTCGTCTCGAGCAGCGCGCGCGGAGTCGCGGGGCGGAGAACGGCACTAGCCGAGAGACCGCGGTGACGGGAGACGCGTTAACGCTGGTTGCGAGCCGATATCGGTGTAATCTGTTGTTACTTGTTGTTTCCTTATATTAACCTGAGTCGAAGTGCACATTACACCATGGTTTTGGAAATAGTGCCATAATGTGTCAAAAAGCGCTCGAGTGGTTAATTAACATAAGTTGAGGATTTTTCGACTACCATGATCCTGTACCGTTGTTATAATACTCGTCCAAAAAAGTCGCGTCGCACTTGCTGCTACCTAACGCGTTGCGACTTGAGCGGGCGTTTAGACTGGTGGCTGCCTGCTACAAGTTCATTATTTCCTATACCAAATAAGTCAAGTCGAGTCGGGACTTGTGCGTGCTTATTCCTATATAATAGATGTCTTCAGCACTCATCATTCATTCATCTTCTTATCAGTATCAGTAAAGCATCCCACATGTTGTTTTGGTTTAGTAATTTGGAACTAGTGAAATAACTTTGCGAGAATATCGGATAGATCAATATCGGTTTTGTCCTAATCCCGATTTTTGTGATTGACGTGATTGTATAGACTTTCGATTTCTCCGTTAGCTGCATCACTTCAATATTTGGTGACGAATTACACATATAAGATATCGGTGAGTACCTGGGCGTTTTCCAAAAAATATGTCGGTGACGTAATAAGAATTCCACTTAAGTGAGATGCTGCATTTCGATTAAAAATATACGTAAATTTATTAAAGAAAGTATGAACTTCATGACAAAAAGTATTTAAATAGAAAATATCAATAAACTTCGAAAATAATTGCAATTTAAGTTTTAAAAATATTGGTAAGAAATTCTTTTACGTCACTTTTATCATAAAGTTTATAAAGAAAATTAAAAGAAATTCATTATTTCAGATTTTTATTTACGAATTGAAAACACAATCTGTCAAACAAAAAATATGAATAATCTAGCTTATTGAATAAAATATTAAGTTTTTAAATAAAAAAATTCTTTTACGCTACTTTGGACACTTTGAACTGTATATTTTTCGTCCTAGAAAGACGAATATAAGTTTTTGTTTTTCGAATGTTTAATTATAACAAATTTAAAATTAATCATAATATATCGATAAAAAAAAGAACAAATTTCTTTGAGATATAATAATTGATCTTAGAAAATAAATCACATCAATAACAGGACAGTGACGTAGAGAGAAACGTTTGGTAACGTTTAGGAATTCTAAGGCCTCGGCCAGACTGAGAGGCTTGCGCGGTAGCGACAGCGGGCGCGAAATATCAGTCGTATGTATACGCCCCTTGTAGCTACAGTGCAGTGGTATGGGAAGAGTGGAAGATACTCTCAGTATCGCCCTGGTGTAAGACCACCATTCAGAATTGAAACGTTGCTTAATAATGGCTTTAACCGTGTTTAGTGACTAGATCTGAATACCCAGGTACTTCCCCACCTTCCTCTTCCCCATCTCCTTCCCTTCCCCACTTATACATACCCCAATTGGGGATGCCATCGTCTCACTGGCTCCAGACGGGAGCAGTTAAGACTCTCGTGAGGTATTATTCTCTGTAAAAAAGGTCGATTTTACGTACTACCGCCACCGTGCAAGGCCTCCCGCGCAAGTACTTTTTCTTCCACTTGTTCTTTTTTCTTTTCTTTTTTTATTTTCGTTTCTGTTCTGTCCAACGTTTTCTTTTTTCTATTCTTCTTTGATTAGTTCTTTGATTTTATTGTGGTGTTTTTTTTTGCCTCTGTAACTCTTTTTTCTTAAAGGCTTCATATTTTTCAGGATCGTTTTTAATTTTATCCCTGTACCTTTTAGATTTTTCTGCATCGTTTTTAATTTTTCAGGATCGTTTTTAATTTTGTCTCTGTACCTTTTTGATTTTTCTGCATCGTTTTTAATTTTTCAAGATCGTTTTTAATTTTGTCTCTGTACCTTTTTGATTTTTCTGCAGCTTTCAACGGCGTATTTGAACATAAAATTAAAATAAATTATTTAGAAAAATGCACAAATAATTAGATAGGTAATAATGGGCTACACGTGCATACCGTATATAGCCTGTGTGCCGGACGTGTCATGAAAAATAGAAAAGAAGAAGAAGATGACGCGGTCGTCCTCTTTTTCTTTTTCTTCAATCAAAACCATTATCATATACTTCTACTTTAATATTGTTCTTTAATCATATTTTAATAAAACATTTCATATTTTGTGTCTTAATTACGAGGAAAAGTCGAAGGCGAAAGTAGTAAGCTGTACTTCCTTCCGCTTCGACTTTTCAACATTCACCGGACGCCGCTGTGTGCCCGGCCGCGGTCAAGGTCACACTGGCCCGGCGAGTGGCGGAAGCGGAGTATTTACGTCCGACCCCCTCCGCCTCCCGCTACCGCGCGGGCCACCCTGCCTTTGAACCGGCCAATCAGGGCGCCCGGATTTTCCTATGTTTTAATGTTAATCAAGATTTTGGTTAAGCGAATTATATACTGTTATTAATCGATTTGTGGGAGTTCGGCTGGAGTGATTAAAGAATAAACGATGTGTATACGAAGGCCGGACTCTCCTTAGCATAATGAATGTTTTAAGCCCTTGTAAACTTAGATATTAAGAATTCTGTTTGGTATTTCGACGTGTAATGTGGGGTCGGGGACCCCAATTATAAAATTATAACATCCACCAAAAATCGAATAAATTAGCTGGAAAGGAGTTTGGGCCACCGACTTATAGAGCAGGAGAAGACGAATGAGATGAGATGTTGTAACCCCAGCTGCGTGGCACGTAGCTGGGGTTATGGCCCCCGATAGCCTAGTGGGGTCGAGAAATCGACCCCCTAGACGGTTTCACCGTCCGGCCCGGCTAGGCAATATAAATAAACGGTGAAACGGGGAATTCCGCACTCTCGACTCAGATCTCCAAGCTACAACGTCTCACCTCTTCTCTTCTCTGCCTGGCCCCAACTTCTGCTCCGGACTGCTTCCTTGAACTACTGGCTTTTATTTGGACCCCTGGACCCCGCCTCTTCCCCTCCGGACCTCAGCAGCCATCCGGCCCAGCGGCTACCTACGGACTGACCGGCGCCCTATCTACAGTCTTTGTTGGCGACGAAACCGTCGTTGACAGCCTGAAATGGGGAACTAAGCTGAAATGGTATTAAAGTACTTGTTAATATACACAACTTTAATCACAGGATCCACTAAAACACACAACATAAATCATGTTACATTTTATTCTTACTTAATCAAAATTGCATGAACCAGCTGATTTTATACTCGATTTCAGAGTTTCCTCCATAGTAACAGTTGTTCATATTGCCGTCAATATAAGTACTTTAACACCATTTCGACTCTTTCAGAATTAATCTTAATTAATAAAAAAATAAAAAGAAAAAAAATTATTCACAAATGAAATAATTTATTTTCTTTTTATCTATGTTGTACTTTTTTGTTCAATGCCTCATATATCACTCAACCCACATATCTACAGGTAATACGTTACATTTTGAAGATACATGCAAAATATTAATTTAATGACCTTGAGGTGATTTCTCACAAAAACGGCGCTATACAAATTATCCAATTATTATTATTATTATTATTAATTAGAAAATTGTAACGCACTCAAATATACTAAAAGACGGACAGAGTGAACCGACCTTTAGAATTCCATTACGTCACTTTTACGTTCCATTCACGCGACCGTGGCGTAAGAGAAGTAGCGTAATCGCGTCAATATTTTTTCAAAGTGTATTTATTAATAAATTATGAATCTTCTGTTTGTTCTAACTAAACATTTCATAAAACAATAAATGAATCAATTTAATACAAAGTGAGTCTAATACATGCTGTTAACTTACCTGGAGAAATACGGAAACGTTGGTGGAACACTTTTTTAGTACAGCCGATAACGACCACTTTTGTTACGATTTCTTGGCAAATTGGCTGACAAAAACCAAGCATGGCCGCCCCTCGTAGACTAAATAGGGTCGCTATTTTCGAAAATATTCATCGATTTGGTAATTTTTTTTTTGGAAGACGTCAATAATGTGGTAACGTAGTCGGAAATTCCACCATACGTTATTTCGTAGGACAACTCAATATCTGGCATTTAAATTATTTTGAACGATAATTAATCTATATTACGTTTGCAAATCGAAAATACTATCATATAGTATTAGTAGAATTAGAAATAAATACTGGGATAACATAAAATAACATTAATTTTTGAACTCTAACTGGTAGTGGTAGGTGTAGGACATACCAGAAACAGTGACATGTAGACTTACTTATTTTGAAATAATATTGAAATTTAAAATATTTATTCATTATTTTTCGTCCATAAAGGTATTTATTTGTTATTATATTGGTAAAATATATGGGTGGTCATTAAAACCGACACAACATAAGTTACTGGTCCTGAAAGTGATGGGACACTGACTTTTATCTATGTACACTTTTTTTGAAAAACGCCCACCTACTAACCCATTCATAAACACAACCAACTAAAATAATTTATAATGTGATCGGAATCTTTGATTTCATAAAGGTGTACGTTTTACTTATTTTCTGATTAACTTTTAGATTTGAATATAAAGCGTGGTGTTTTCTCTTTCTAAGCGAGGCCGCACACCAGATACACATTTATTTAAATAAAATTATTATTTCGTCGTTGCATGTTTAATAAGAGCAATGTGACGATTTTTACGAAAATGAGTTAAATATACAGTTATTTTTCTTTTTCATTCTACATCTTCTACAATTTGAACCATTTAAAAATATTTTTGATTTTTAAGTTTTTTTATTATAGAAAAAAAGAAAATAACATTTTCACTTACTTAACTAGAATTTGCATAACATTATATTATCATACAACATATTATCATACAATATATTACAATACTATTCATTCACTTTCAATATTATTCATTTTCATTACATTGTTTTTCGTAAATAAAAGTGAATAATTTTTTTTTAAATTTACAGACACTTTTTTCGTTTTTAATATCAACTGGAGGCCATTATATAAATTGCCCCCCCTCATAACTGATAGATTGCTTACCGTAGTTAGTATGAATAGTGTTTAAATGTATGTTATCGTGTTGTCGTGTAAAATGTTTGTGTACTTGGGACGTTTTAATGAATTCTGTGTTTGTATGAATGAGTTTATTATTTATTTTGTATATAAGGAGACATATATTGTATTCGTATAGTTTTCTTAATGTTAACAGTTTGGTTTCCAAATATAGTTTTTTTGTGGATGTTTTGGATTCGTAGTGAAATAGTTTTTTGATTAGTTTATTTTGAATTATCTGTAATTCATTAATGTATGTTTCATACGCATTTCCCCAGATTTCAATTAAGTAATTTAAATGTGAGTGTACGAGACTATAATATAAACTTTTTTTAATTTAATTCGTAATAGATAAGATAATCGGCTAAAAACGTTGATTAAGGGTGTGATTTTATTTTTAACATCTTGGATATGGTTTTTAAAAGTTAGATGCTTATCGATGCACAGCCCAAGATATTTTTCCTTTATCAGGATTTGCAAATCATCCTTTTCAATTTTTAAGGGTACGCGAGGAGGAATTATCTTACGGGTTGAGCTTAAAACCATGTATCCTGTTTTTTTTATGTTCATTGTTAGGATATTTGATTGGAGCCAACTGCAAATTTTTTCTAGGCCACTTTGTGCATTTTCTAGTAAGATGTTTAGGTCTTTACCCCAGTAGAATATTGCAGTGTCATCCGCATACAGAAAAATTTCACCATTTATGTCTAATTGCGAAATATCATTGATGTAAATTTGGAACAGTAATGGTACTAGTATTAAATATTTAAAGCGATAACCATGAGGTTATCAAAATAGTACACAATAAATTTTGTGAAACCATGTGAGGACAATCAAAATAGCACACAATAATTTTTTTTTTAAAAGTCATATCCTCTGCATACAACTATACAATTCAATTGCCTTGGTATGTACATAATATTAACATCATTTTGTGATGCCTAGCTGTCAAATTTGAATAAATTAAAATTTTATATTTTGATATTATTATGGTATTAATTATGACGAAAATTGTATGTAGAATATGAACCATGTGAGAAATACTGTGCATAGAATATGAAGCGTGTGAAAAAAACACGTTAAAATTCAATTTTCTGACATAAAATAATTAATTTTTGCCATAAATATATTCTTATAATGAATGACATATATTTTTCCTACTTTGTCCATAAATAGAATTGTTACTTTCCGTTTCCTTATTTTTTTAAACAGCTTTTAACGATTTTCTCGAATGTACTCAGTATCACATCGTTCATATTCTATACGCAACAACGATTTATTAATTATTATTTATAATTTTATTGCTTATTTTGTTTTATATTTTTATTTATTTTAAAAATTTGTGTGTGCGGCCTAGCTAACAAAATTTAGATTATTTTTTCTAACGATGGTAGTAAGGGAGACAACGTTTTCTATGAGACCTGTAGATCCAAAAAGCAAATAAATTAGCCTGAGGGGTTAATGTGCAAGTACCACACAATTCGCGTCTCTGTTCGCAAATGAATACGCAGAATAACATATGCGTATTTAGAAATTTAAATCCGCTACTATTACCTAACTTCTACTGAAAAAATGTGATAACTCTTTCTTACAGATGAAAAAATGGGTAAAAGAAATGGATGTAAAGGTCGTTTATTTTTGTCTGCTAGACGAAAAAAAACGATTATTATTATCAAATGACAGATTCATGTTGCACCGCGTTCGATCTCTAGGTAAGTACGAGAAATATCACTTTCTTGTTACTCTAACTACTGAACCCTCCACCTAATGATCTATATTGAGCCTGTAATATGTAGCATGCATAACGGGGAAATGGAATAAAATAGATATATGTAGAGCATTAAATTTTGATGAGAACAAATAGGCTCTATTGATCCCTTCGCGTATGGAGCTCTAAAAACATTGAATCTTACTTATAAGTATAACGAATATAAATAATTAGGTACTTTTTATTTACAGGGATATGGATGTCATCAATAATGCTGCTAGAAACTTAGACACATCTCCACAAATGCGTGAAACTTCCAGGGATGAATCATTTTCTCCAAATGTAGAAGAAAACGTAAGTTATTCATCATCAACAAAGCTTGATGATTTCGTGATGGAACCAGACCATATAGATGAAACCCATATTCACGAAGGTCGCAGAATTGTAGATATAAAATATTTGTTTTCAGAGATTTCAAATATAAAGCACGAACACACCAACTGCACATTTTCCGATTTAAAATTTGTGAAGGAACGACGAAATGGTTTTCTAAGCCAATATGTTTTCGAGTGCAAAATGTGCAAACAAATAGAATATGTTCACTCCGAAGACCCGAAACTGAAAGTGTCCGTAAATACTGTTGTCGTTGAAGGAGTATTATGTACAGGAAATGGATATTCACAATGGAACGAAATTTGTGGTGTCTTAAATATGCCAAATATGGATCAATCAACTTACATGAACATAGAACAAAGTTTAGTGCCAACGATTGAAGAATGTGCCTTAGAAGAAATGATTGCAGCTGGTGAAGAAGAAAAAAGTCTAGCCATTTTAAATGGTGACGTAGACGAGGATGGGTATCCTTTGGTGACGGTAGTTGCAGATGGCTCTTGGGCAAAGAGGTCATACAAAAGTGGGTTTAGCTCGTCATCTGGTGCGGGGTGCATAGTTGGGCTGCGAACTAAAAAGGTTTTATTTCTGGGAGTGCGAAACTCATACTGCTGCATATGTGCTAGAGTTACAAAACTACACGTAGAAGCATCTGAGCACAGGTGCTTCAAAAACGGGGGTGACAGTGCTAATGCCATGGAAGCCCACATTATAGCAGAAGGGTTCTCGAGAAGCATGGAAATGCACGGATTAAAATTCAACAAACTAGTTGGTGATGGCGACTCCAGCATCATGAAGAAAATAATGCAGCAAATGCCATATGGGTCCAACCTCATAGTACAAAAAAAAGAGTGCAAAAATCATCTGCTTCGCAATTTTTCAACTTCAACTTCAAAATTAAAGCACTTGGAAAAAAACCAACAACGCTAAAGGCTTTGTACCAGTTCACATAAGGAAAAAGGTTGAAGCAAACGTTTTGCGCATGAGAAAAGCTATAGTTGGAGCAGTAAATTACAGAAAAGAGCAAGAAAACACGGCACAAAGTGATAAAGTAAAAAATCTGAAAATGGACATAAAAAATGCCGCAAACCATGTGTTTGGTGATCACAAAAAATGTTCACCATACTATTGCAAGTCGGAGAAGTATACTAATGATCCAAATTTAGTAATCGATCTTCAAGATTATGGAATATGGACTGATATCCAACAATTGTTGTTGTCTCTAGTAGGAAATGCAGAAAGTCTTATTATTGACGTGACAAATAACACTGTGGAGCAATTCAATAATGTTATTGCCAAATTTATAGGCGGCAAAAGAGTTAATTTTACCAAAAGGGGATCATACCAAGCAAGATGTTTTGGAGCAGTAACTTCATGGAATAGTGAACTGGCAACCCATTCATGAATACAAAAAAAAATCCAAGGCCACAGTCCTGGCAAATATACGAAGCACTTTATAGAAAGACAACGACGTTTAAAAGAGAAAACACAGAGGTGTCGAAAAAGAAAACTAAGGTTTAACGAAAATACGACGAAAAAGAGAAAACAAGTTACAGGGCCCGATGAAAATTATGGTCAATTGGAATTAGAACCAGATATGCCACCTGAATTGTTTGAAACGAAAAAAGAGGAATTTCTCAAAAAATTATCTCCATCGAATAAGGAAGAACTCGAACGGAATACGGTGGGCCAAAGCAATAATAATTTGTGGGCAATTGAAAGGCGCAAGAGGCTAACAGCATCTAACTTTGGAAAAATATGTAAGCTGCGACCAAAAACTTCAGTCGAAAGAGTATTAAACTCGTTACTGTACTCGCCATTTAAAGGAAATATGGCCACAAATTATGGAAAAGAAAACGAAAACGAAGCAATAGAGCAATTCACAAAAGAAACGAGATTACAAGTATCTGCCTGTGGACTATTTATCGATGAAAACAAAAAGTTTTTAGCGGCAAGTCCGGATGGCCTTATCGGCAATGATTCTATAATTGAAATTAAATACCCATACAGTTTAGCAAATATGTCACCAAAAGAGGGAATTGAACAAAAGAAAATTGATTACTGTAAAGTTGAAGACAATGCTTTAACATTAAAACGGATCACAATTACTTCTACCAAGTACAAGGCCAGTTACATATTACTCGTCATAATTACTGTTATTTTGTTGTGTGGAGTCCTAAAGGTTTGCTGTATGAAAAAATTGAGAGGGACGATTCAATATGGCAAAAAATTGAACCAATGTTAGAAAAATTCTACCACGAATGCCTTTTACCAGAAATAATTGACGGTCGCATACCAAGAAATTTAACGGTGAGAGAAAGATCTAAACCATAAATTGTTTTTAATTTCATTGTCTAGTTGTAAAACATTTAACGGCCTTACTAAAAAAAAAACACTCCGCGGCCGTTAAACGGTGTTTTACATGTGGCAACGCTGGAAATTTTACTTGTAAATTGGAGTTTTTATAATAATCCGCCAGGTGGTGTGATTGATGCGCCTGCGCATTGCCGAAAATATAACCGCGTACGTTAACACTACAGAAAAAAGTCGGTCGCGGATTTTTGTCTGATTAATATGATCTTTTAGTTAATTATTTCAATCTTTATGACTAATTCGCACTTATATTCATGTATTCAATATATTTGCTATTAATTTGTGTTGTTTTTTGTTAGTTTAATCAAATTGTGTTCTAAATTAAGCTGTCAGAAAATGGTTCATAGGTTATGTTCAGAAATAATTTGCATTTTAAGATCTTTATTTTATTATAAATTCTTGAAAGTGATGTTTTTTGGTGACTAAAATGTCTAATACATATTTTAGTAAACGTATCAAAGAAATTAATGGCTTAAGATGTGCAAGCAACGTATTCAAACGTGAGTTTTTTTATTGTAAATTTTTGGATATGAAAAGCGAATTTCAAGATTTTTTAATATTTTTTTTATTGTTTGAAGGAGTAAAGAGTGAGGTGACAGATTTATTTTAAAATCATTAAATAAATGGATTGTGTTTTTTGAATTTTTCCAAATATTTCAATGTTTTAATAGAAAGTGTTTGGGGTAAGTGAGTTTTTTTTTCCAACTTGATGTTTGAATCTTAAAATACTATAGTTTTTAAACATTTAAGTATATTTTAGATATGAAAATCTTAAAGGTAATTAAATTTTGGTTCTAAAATGGTATTTGTTTTCATCTCAAAAAATAATAAATATATAGGACATTAAAAAAAAAATTCGAAATTCGTTGAAAATTACAAATGGAACAAATATATACAACAGATAAACTACCCTCCTTGGCCGTGTAAGCAATGTACATATCTTTCCATTTTAATGATACAACATCATTGGATTCACTTTTTTATTTAAATGATATTTTTACATTTGTTAATCAAGTTAATTATCAGGAACTATTCAGAAGGATAAATGTGTAGATAATAAAACACAACCAACCAAGGAGACGCGCACAACAGAACAACGTTCCGATCGTTCTCTTTTGTTATATTAGCTGTCGCTAGGTTACTGATCCAGTGTTTTAAATTATAAATGTTTTTGGTTGATCAGTGCAATCTACACACTTCCCCTCCAGTTGTTAAACGATATAAGGGCAAAATTGACCATGCTTTGTAGGGCACATTACACAAACATGTCGCTTAATATTTTGTGGCCCAACCATATATATGAAAATAATAAAAAATTCTAAATTAAAAACTCAAATAGTTGTAAAACATGAATACAGAACTATAAGTATGGTATCTTCAAATATCTATATGGTAAACAAAAGTAGTATTTTTTAACTTAAGTTTAAAAAATTATGTCTAGGAGAATGCTTCGACTAGATTTATTTATGTATCTATATTTTAAAAACAAATGTTTTCATCTACAAACATTTCGTTTGGAATAAGTGTTCAAAGTAACTGTGACTATGACACAATATTGTATATCTAAAAATAACTGGATTCAATAAAACTTATATATTAGTATTTCTTAAAAATAAGGTACATGTTTATGAGACGCTATAAATTTTACAAAGCGTTTGATAATTAAATTTTTTTTTTTTTTTTTTTTTTTAAACTGTTTACTGGAGTGCGTTATTGATGAACTCAACATATTTATTGAGTTTTTTGTAATTACAGTAAATTAGACTGGGTAGTGTATCATCCAGAATAGACATATTTGTTTTCATTAAAACTTATCGCTGTTATTTAAATAAATAAATATAATACATTTTATTATATTTAAACATTCACACGTCTCCGTAAACACTTGAAAAGAATTATTACATAATATAAATAAGAAATTTCAACGACATGTTCAATCAGATGTGAGTGCCATTATACATCTGAATGATCATGGTTAAAATAACTAAAAGTAAACATATTTTCACAGTATATGATTTAAAAACTTATTTTTTGGTTTAGATACAAAGTTTGTTTAGTAACATTAATATATCTCTGAGATTTTTTTATTTTTATTTTTTTTTTTTTTTAGTATGATTTAGAGAAGATAATTATAATCGTAAAAAATAATAATGCCTTTTTATGTTTTGAACTGTCCCAATCTGTCTGGAAAATGAACTTTTCGACCAGATCTTGTGGTTCGGGTAATTTCGGAAAGTGGTTTAGGTACAATTGTAGAAATTGGAACATTTTTTTCTACAGGAACAAAAGCAGGCTTTAGACGGTCTATCGTGACGCGTTTTGGTTTTCCTTTTACGGTAATAACGAATGTTTTCTCATCACGTTCTTCAACTTTGTATGGACCTTCATATGGATTTTGGAGTGGTTTTCTTCCACCATCGGTTCTGAGAAACACATGTGTAGTAGTAGGTAGATCCTTATGAACAAAGAATTTTCCTGTACCATGGATACTGGCCGGAGTCGATTTGATATCTTCGAACTTTCTTTGGAGACGTCCGACGTATGTATCGGGTTCTTCTCGAGGAGTTGCTGTGAAGAAATCGCAAGGTAATTTTAGAGTTCTACCGTAAGTTAATTCAGCTGGTGAGTATTTTAGATCTTCACGCACTGTCGCTCTCAGGCCTAGTAAAACGAGTGGAAGGTTTTCAACCCAATTCTGGTCTCCACATGCCATAAGAGATGCTTTTAAAGTACGATGCCATCTTTCAATCATGCCGTTGGCTTGTGGATGATACGCTGTGGTTCTCAAGTGTTTAATTCCAAACTTTTCTGTGAGTTTTTTGAAGAGATGACTCTCAAATTGACGACCTTGATCGGTTACTATGCTGTCAGGGGTTCCGTGACGAGCAATCCAATGGGTTGTGAGTGCAGTGGCGACTGTTTCCGCTGTCATGTCTTTCAGGGGAATTGCTTCGGGCCATCGAGTAAATCTATCAATCATTGTTAGTATATACTGGTACTCATTGCACTTTTGAAGGGGTCCAACTAGATCGATATGTACATTACGAAATCGATCCTCTGGTAATATATACGTTGCTAATGGCGCAACAGTGTGTCGAGAAACCTTAGCTTTTTGACAATGAATGCATTGTTTGACAAAGTTTTTTATGTCCTTTGCCATGTTAGACCAAACAAATCTTTGTTTAATTGTCTTTGTTGTTCCCGAGATGCCAGGGTGGCAAACATTATGTACACTTTCAATTACTTGATTTCGCATGCAAGCAGGTACAAACGGTCTGACGTGACCTGTTGATATGTCGCACCATACTGAAGTTTCAGTACCAGGCATCACCATTTGACGTAAGGCGAGGGCGGTGTCATCTTTTGCCTTCATAAATTCGTCATCTTGACACTGCGCTTTTCCCATCTGCCTATAGTCAATAGAAGTAGGACAATTAATCTCCTCTATTCGAGACAGTGCATCAGCTACTGTGTTGAGTTGTCCTGAAATATGTCTAATGTCCGTTGAAAATTGTGCTATATAATCTAACTGTCTTTCCTGGCGTGGAGAGCTAGAGGCACGTTTCTTGTTAAAGGCGAAGGTGATTGGTTTATGATCCGTGTAAATTATGAAATTCCGTCCTTCAATGTGATTTCTAAAGTATTTTACCGCTTCATAAACACCAGTAAGTTCACGGTCAAAAGTACTATACTTTCGTTGCGCGGGTGTGAATTTTTTTGAAAAGAATCCTAGCGGTTCCCAAGCGTTTCTGTTGGACTGTTGTAGTGAGGCTCCCATAGCTACGTCACTGGCGTCTACCATTATAGCTATTTTTGCATTTGGATTTGGATGTGCAAGTAAAGCCACGGTCGCTAGGTTTTGTTTGCATTCCTCAAATGCTTCCGTCAGTTCTTGATTCCAAACCAATATTCTCTTGTCATTTTTCTTATAACCAGCAATGCAGTCGTATAATTTTGTTTGAGTGTTAATTGCATTGGGAAGGAATCTTCGGTAATAATTCAACATGCCTAAAAATCGTCGCAATTCCTTTGCTGTTTTAGGTAATGGAAAATTTATGACGGCTTCAACTTTTTCTTTAATAGGTGACATTCCATTTTGGGTAATTGTGTGACCCAAGAAGTTGACTGTAGGTTCGCCAAAATGACATTTGTTTATGTTTATTACTAGGTCAAATTCAGCCAGGCGTTTAAGTAAAGAATCTAAATGTATTTTATGTTCTTCTTCATTTTCAGAAGCAATCAGAATGTCATCTATGTATACAAAGCAAAAATCCAAGTCTCTAGTTACCGCGTGCATGAAACGTTGGAAGCTTTGTGCTGCGTTAGATAAACCGAATTGCATGGATGTAAACTCAAATAATCCAAACGGTGTGATGATGGCTGTTTTTTGTACATCTTCTGGTTCAACTGGAATTTGATGATATGCTCTGGTCATATCTATGGTACTAAAGATTTTTGCATTTGAAAGTTTGTGTGCAAAATCTTGTAGTTGAGGTATCGGGTATTTGTCCGGGATTGTTTTAGCGTTCAATCGTCGATAATCGTTTATAATGAAAACTAAATTTTAATTTTAATGATACAACATCATTGGATTCACTTTTTTATTTAAATGATATTTTTACATTTGTTAATCAAGTTAATTATCAGGAACTATTCAGAAGGATAAATGTGTAGATAATAAAACACAACCAACCAAGGAGACGCGCACAACAGAACAACGTTCCGATCGTTCTCTTTTGTTATATTAGCTGTCGCTAGGTTACTGATCCAGTGTTTTAAATTATAAATGTTTTTGGTTGATCAGTGCAATCTACACCATGAACAATTTTTTGTCAGTTCTTAATTAGTAAGGATTCTTCATGCATGGTTGTTTGACCATTGTACAAATTTTTCAGAAAGTTTATTAGTAAGGCTGGTAAAATGGCGACGTTGTCAGATCAAAGCCATATATTTTGTTTAGTAAGAATTTGAAAAACGAAATGTACAGACTTTACACAACGTGCTACAGAAACACCGTTTAACGGCCGCGGAGTGTTTTTTTTTAGTAAGGCCGTTAAAATTTTGTACAATAAAGCGTTTACAAACAAAAAACCTAATTTGATCACTTAATTTATTATTACAATTTGAGGTTTTACTCTTTAATTTAACTCATGTAATTGGTCACCATAATACAAGCAGCCACCTTGGTATGGTATTAATGTGTAGGTACTCGACGTAAATGACTTAATTAAATGTCATATAATTCATAAATAAAGGTTAAATAAATAATAAAAAACAATATAGGTATATTAGATCATCGAAGAAGATTATAATATTATAATGGGTACCCAAATGTTATTTAATTATTTTTTTTTATTGATTTCCGTACCCAAATCAGCAATACGGAACGAAATCACTTCTGAGTCGGTCTGGCCGTAACCGATGTTTCTTTTTTCAGAGACTATGATTTGACGTAAGCAAATGAAATTTGGTACAATTATAGTAAAATTATTTCTAACTAACTAACTAACTAACTAACCATCACGCCGTTTCCCCGCAGGGGTAGGCAGAGAGGACAGACCACCAAACAACTCGGTCTTGGCACACACTCCTTGCCTCATTCACATTCATACATCTTCTCATACATACTCTTCTATTATTCTGACTCTTGACATGGCCCGACTCAAGTATCTGATTTACTTGGTCGTGCCACGTCTTCCTTGGGCGTCCTCGGCTTCTTCTACCGTTCACATTCGCGTCATAAATTCTCTTTACACTCCTTTCTTCATTCATTCGCTCAACATGCCCAAACCACCTAAGCGTCCCTTTCTTAATCTTACTTACTACGCTCACATCAGCCTTGCATTCTTTTCGGATCTCCACATTCCTCACACGATCATACATGGTTTTACCACACATACGCCTCAAGGATCTCATTTCTACAGCATTCAGTCTACTTTCATCCTTTCTCTGCCATTTCCACGCTTCACTGCCATACATCAGGGTAGGTACCAGTACTCCATTGTGGACTGCTAACTTCGCTTCTGTGGACAACTTTTTGTTGGCTCCAACGGCGTTCAATCCTCCATTAATGGAGTTACCTGCATTCACCCTTCTTTCGATATCCCTATCAGCCTTCCCATCTCTCGTAAACATACTTCCCAAATATACAAACTCATCCACCTGCTCCAAGTATTCATCATTCACAACTATATTGCACACCGTTTTCTGACTCTCTCTTTCAAACACCATGACTTTAGACTTACTTACATTCATCATTAATTCATTCTTCATACATACTTCGTTCATCCTAGACACGAGAGACTGCAGATCTTCTATACTGTTAGCAATCAGCACCGCATCATCAGCATACAACAGGCAACATACTATCAGTTCATTCAAAATTATTTCCATACTTAATAATACACCAAACAAACAGAAAAGTGACCAAACGGAAAAAAATTATAAAAAACATCGATTACTCGGGACAAGACAACCCTAGAATATCAAATATCGATCATTGACTACGTGACATCACTTCGCACAAATACATACGTATTCATCTAAACTTTCTCCCCTCGCCCCCTCACCTCCCGAATACTGAGCGAAAGGGACAAATGCACCTCGTGCTACAAATACCTAACTAAAATCGTCAAAATCGAGGTTTTGTATTCCCCTCTTTTCTACTCCAAAAGTGGACCAGATTTCAATTTTTTTTACCAACTACATAAGAATAAACTATTCTATGTCGGTACTTTTTGTTTTTTTTTTAAAAAACATTGCCTAGTTTGTAAACTGAACGTCTTTTGACGGCGTTTAAATCAGTCAATTTTATTGATTTTTGGAAGGTCATAACTTCTATGAGAAGTAATTTATCAAAAAAAACAAAAAGTACCGACACGCTAGTGGTTGACATCTATTTTATGTAAAAAAAATATTTTCTCTAGGGTCAAAATCCAGAAAGATAAAAGAGGATTACGTTTGTATGGAAAAATCAGCGCCCGGTTTCCTCTTAAATATGTTTGCACTTTTGGAGACTTTTGGGATTAACAGGAGACTGGGTTTACTTTTGAAGAGCTGAATACCAGCGACTTTGATTCTAGTAAAAGGTCAAAACTGATTTTAGTACTGCAAAAAGATTTAAATATGTTTTGCACTTTTGGAGACCTTTTGGGCAGGAGACTGGGTTTTTACTGGGAGGAACTGAATTTAGTACTGATTAAAATACTTTAAAATGGTTTGAACTTGTAGACTTTGGTTTGGAGGCTTCTTGGTTGCTTGCTTGTTTGGCTGGTAGATTTGAACTGATTTGCCATTGAAAGGCGATCTTTATTTATAGGACCGACCGAGGTCGCATCTTCATTGTAAGACACCTCCTTGAATTTTGCAAGGGGTTTCAATTAGGATTTTTTTCTAATTGCTGTGTTTTGCATTCAGATGTATAAAAAATTGTATATTACAGCTCTGGCCAAGTTAGCTTAGGTCCCCAAAACCAAATTCTTACAACATTTTTATTGTTTTTATAAGAAAATATACAAGTTTACATATGTGATTCAAAGTACATTTTTAAGCAACAAATATTTTTCTTAAAAGGTAGAAATCACTAGTAGGTATCAGTTTTCAAGTTAATATTTTAGTGTATATCTATTTTTTTGTGATGATATTTATTTTTTGAACCTAAGTACTAGCAATTTCCCGTAATTTGACTTGAGGTTTTTGAAATAGCGAATTAGGAGCCGTAAATATGTACGATTTGGTAGTTTCCTTTGTTCGCTTCGACCAATGGCAGCTCGGCGGGAGGCGGAGTGGGGACAATGTAAATAGTCGAGCGTTCCCTAGGTGGTGATCATTTGCATGTCTGCGGGCTCTGGTGAAGGATCTACGTGGTTATTCAGATGTGTTTTGTAGTCGGAGTCTGATGCCGCACATGCCCTTTATTACCAATTGCGTATAAGTTAGCGAATGTTACAGATAATTGAAGAAACGTAAATGTGTGCTGGCGGCATGGTACTGTGCGTGTACGGTGGCGACTGGTATAGATAATTGAAGAATCGTAAACGTGCTGGCGGCATGGTACTGTGCGGTTACGAAAATTCAAATTTTTTAATTTTTGGTGTCTCAGATGCATTCGTGGACTCGTCCGATACACTCCCCCCGTGCAGCCTCATCTGCACTTAGCTACTTCGTCGGGCGTGTCCTTTTACGATGTTTACCAATTACCAAATTATATAACCTACCGTGACGACAGACTATCTAGAAGAGGAGGCGGTACCGCCATCTTGGTTAAAAATAACATAGACCACCGTCTAGCGCATTCATTCTCTAGTGATAACATTGAATCCACATCGGTAATAATAAATACCTCTTCCGGACCACTTAAATTCATTTCAGCATACGTTCCCCTTAACCGTAATATAATTCCAGCAGAACTTGACAATCTCTTGTCTGAAAATGTCCCCACTATAATAGCTGGCGATTTTAATGCGAAATGCGAATCATGGCACTCTTATAAGACCAACACCAAAAGACGAGTACTCGCAAAGTACGCGAGTACACACCCTATTGTAGTAGATGCTCCGGACAGACCGACGATCCACCACCCGAACAGTTAAAAATTAATAAATATTTGAACATTCTGAAACTGTCAAACCGGTGATAATAACATTTGTGCAGTACTACTGATTTTAAAGTGTAAAGTGGAGTAAGTGTTGCGAAAAAAATAAATATGGCCAATCTTCACAAATTTATGGAAGAAGCAAAGGAGGTAGTTAGTGAACTACTTTTCGCAGTGCAAGACCCCAACAAAAAATTCAGTAAAGACCAACAAATTATTGTGACAAATAAAGCCACGAATATATTAACGTTATTAGGTCACCTGGCAATTGAAATGTCAGAAGATAAAAATAAAACAGAAATCGCTAATAGAGATAAAAGATATGATTACCCTCAAAATAAACAAAAAAATATAAAAAATAAATATTGTCTAATGATTAGTCCTAAAACCAGCAGTGACACTTCTGACTCAATACTAAAAAAAATACAAAGACATATTAAAATTAGTAAACTGGGAATATGTATTGAAGGCATCAAAAAAATATCCCGAAACAGAATCATCATTGAGTGTTTAAAAAAAGAGGACGCGGAGAAATTACAAATGGAGATCTCGAAAGTAATAAATGATATCGATACTAAAAAATTATCAAAAAAAAAACCTACTTTAATTTTCAAGGGAATATTTAATGATTATGATAAAGAAGATTTCACTTGTGACATCATCGAACAAAATGAAGAAATTAAAATTATGTCGGAAAATAAAGAACATAAACCTTTCTTCAACGTCAAGAAATTAATTAAAAATAAATTTAATGATACATCTAACTATGTGGTCGAAGTAGATAGTGAAACCCGAAGAATACTCTTAAACAAAGATAAAATTAAAATCGGATACCAAAGAATCTTTGTTGAAGACGCAAATCCAGTTATGCAATGTCACTACTGTTTACGCTTCGGACACGGTATTGCAAGAAGTCTGCAGAGAGAGAAGGACGAAAAGCCTGTTTGCAGTTACTGCGGTCTCGGTCACACATACAGCGATTGCGGGAACAAGGACAAACAACCAAATTGCAAAAACTGTTGCATTCAAAATGAAAAATATAAAATGACATTTCCAGTTAATCATAGAGCAAATGACAAAAACAACTGTAAGATATATAAAAAAAATGGTTGCAATTGCTGAACAAAATATTGAATATTAATTTTATCATATCAAAAAGAAAAATGAAACAAGATATTTTAAATAAGAATCTTTTGTTATATTTTAGTACTTTGATAATTAACATTAATGAAGATAATAAATTTAATTTACGTGCGTATGTGATATTATGTAAACTCTCACTATATTGTTGTTGGCAGCAAATGAATGTAAGGCTTTTAATGTGTACATCAAACTATATAACTAAAACAATTTCACACATTGTGACATGTTACCTTCTTACAAAAATAATTGTTTATTTATATTATTCGCTCCTATTACATTCTAAGATGGTAGGATTTCAGGTGAATATTTTAAAATGAAAAATGTATTTTAGTTATATTGATGATGAGAGAAATGTAAATTATTGTAAAATTAATCATTTGCATGAATGGATTCAAAATGCAGACAAAAAACTCTTTTTACATTTTCTACTTTCATGCAACATTCTTCAAGTTTATTTTGTATTCTTCAATACTATTTTGTACATAGCTTTACAACGTTATTCTCTGCACATGTTAACAAATAATACTAAACCCAATATTAAAATATACAAGGATAATACTATTATTAAAAATAGTTCGATAGTTTTCTTTACAAGATTCGCAAAATTAAAATCTATTTTTATATTTATTTTTTATATGCCTACAATATTAAAGTATATTTTATACACCTTCTCTACATACACTATTATGTCCAATGACTTGCAACTAGGTTATCTATTAATAAATGCTATATTTCGACTTCTTTCTTTTATAATGATTGCTATGAGTGAGATATTTTATTATACTTAATATGGCTTTCAACTATATTGACAATGATAATGAGGTAGAATTTACCCGCGGAATTAATTTAGAAAGTTGGATCCAAGCATAAATTATAAAAAATTGCAATACTAACCTAATCTGTGTCGAAATAAATATCAGATCACTAAACAAGTATTGGGATATTCTCCATGCTTATTTAAAAAAACTGTTTAAAACATATAGATGTAATTATGCTTTGTGAAACTGCAATTCATGAGGAACTTATTAAATTGTATGATATTCCAGGTTATAATTCGCATTACTATTGCAGAAGCAATAAACAAGGAGGTGGTATTTTGCTTTATATAAAGGAACATTTATATTTTAAACAAGAAAAAATTGAAACCATTCATTTTGAAAATGTGTTTGGAATATTGACGTTACAAAATAAATGCAATTTTTATATTTTAGCAATTTATAGACCACCTAACCTCAATAAAGGGGGATTCTTAAATGAAATTTCTTGTTTTTTTAGTAATTATATAAACTCTAATGAAAATGTAATATTTTTTGGAGACATTAATCTGAACTTATTAAATCAAAGTGATACAAATATAATGACTTATGAAAATATTCTAACTAGTAATTACCTTATAAAATGTATAAATGATACGACAAGGGAAGCAATAGTTTCTGGTCAAATAACTAAATCTTGTATTGACCACATATATGTTAGATCTAATAAATATAACTTGTCCGCATGTGTAATTGATTCGACAATTGCTGATCATTTTATAACGGGATTAAATGTATATTACCATGTCAAAAATATTGTACAAAATGAAAAATCTACCACTCTGTCTCAAAAAAGTATTGATAAAGAAATAAAAAAATATAATTGGAATATCCTTTTGAAAGAACTGAATTGCGTTGCTCTGTACAATAAAATTAAAACTAAATTTAATGAAATCTATGAAAAGAGTATTGTAGTAAAGTCTTTTAAACCCCAAATTAGACCTAATGCCATAAACGAATGGATAAATGATGATTTATTATCAAAAATCAAATTAAAAGATACACTTTACAAAAGATGGAAAAGTAATCCTACAAATAAATTTTATGAAAGAGAGTATAAATGCACCCGAAACAAAGTTACAAAATTAATCAGTGTTTACAAATTAAAATTTTTCAACTCAAAATTTAAAAATTATTTTGCAGACTCAAAGAAAACGTGGGATGAAATAAACAGATTGTTAGGAAGAAAGAGTAAAAGTAACTGCGATGAAGTAATATCACAATATTTCTTAAAAGAACAAACCACTGACCAAACATCTAACAATTTTGCTAACTTCTTTTCTGATAATGTTAGGCAATTATTACATAGATGTGATAAAAAAGCTTTTAATATTCAAACACATAGACTTCCACACAGCATGCTCTTAACACAAGCAAAACTCTGTGATATCGAAAAAGTAGTTAGAAGTTTAAAAAATAGCCAGTCGCCGGGGATAGATAAAATTAGAATGTCTGATATTAAAAAACATTTTGATATCTTAGGACCTATTTTAACTCAATTAATTAATATGATTTTAACGGAGGCAATTATACCAGAGGACCTCAAATGTAGCATCATCCGACCCATCTACAAAGGTGGTAAACACAGTGAAATTGAAAACTATAGACCGATCAGTATTTTACCTGCGATTGAAAAGATCCTAGAAAAATATATATCTATAAAATTAATAAAGTACCTTGAAAAATTTTCTATTATTGATACCCATCAATATGGTTTCCAGAAAAAAAAGAGCACAGATATACTACTTCAAGATTTTTCAAACATAATTAATAATGATCTTAATAAAAGAAAACATGTACTCGTATTATTTATTGATAATTCAAAGGCGTTTGATACTATTGATCATAGTAAATTACTGGAAACTCTTGAAGCAATTGGAATTACAGGAAACTTACATAAATTATTTGTTAATTACTTTGAAAATAGAAAGATTTGTGTAAAAATTTTAGATCATTATAGCAAAAAAAATAAAGTTTTCGCCGGCGTACCACAAGGGTCCATACTAGGCCCTACCTTGTATATTATATATGTTACTGCTATGAAATTGATTTTCTCTCATGTAAAACATTATGTTTATGCTGACGACACTGCCTTAGTTATTTCACACGAGGATTTATTAATGGCGAGTATTTTACTGCAAATTGACTTTGTCACTCTTCAAAAATGGTCACATGATGTAGGTTTAATAATCAATGCTAAAAAAACGAAGCTTATGCACATAAGATCTCCTCATGCCAACATCACCATAACTCCTAAAATTGTTTCTCATGATTTTGATTGCATCCATAATTCTGTAATACAACCATGCTCTTGTAAAAGTATTGAACTTGTTTCAAAATATGTATATCTAGGCTTAACAATAGATTGTTATTTTAAATGGGATTTACATATACAAAAAGTTTGCACAAGGCTTAGAGCTATAGTGAGCAAACTTTATAGACTAAAGTTTTTTATTCCACTGAATACCCTTAGAATAATATATCTATCATTGGCAGAATCCCTAATAAGATATGGAATAACTACATGGGGACATTCAACAAAAACAAATCTTCTTTCAGTGCAAAATTTACAATATTCCTTAGTAAAATTATTATTAAACAAAGCTGAATACGAACAAAGACATGATGTATCAAAATCATTACTATATAACTCTGTAAATTTATTATCTGTTCGTGCTATATTGTGGTTCAAAATTGCGAATCAGCATACATCTCAATCTGAGTATAATAAAATAGTGGTTCATGTTCATAATACAAGACTAACTGCAAACAATGGACTTGTTATTCCCAGATACCTAAATAAATACGGTCAAAGAACTCTAGAATACCTCGTACCAATAATTTACAACATGTTACCAAATTCAATAAAAAACTGTGAATTGACTTTCAGAAGAAAATGTATGCTAAAAAAATGGTTATGTGAAAGAATTTTTTTGTACTAACGTCCGTATTTCTAATTTTCGTTTTTAATGTTTTTTCCATTTTTATAATCTTTTTTCTTCTTCTTTCTTTCGTTTTTCCTCTGCTCTTTATTTTATATATGTAAAAATATGTGAATGTATGTATATATAATGTATATTTTATAAATTCTCTAAAAATATTTGTAAAAGAACCCGTTGACAAACTGATATAAATCAGTTTAACGGGACTTAATGTTCAAATATGTAAAAAAAGAATGTTAAATAAAAAAAAAAAAAAAAAAACGGTAGTCCTGAAGTAATTGACATAGTTATTCTAAAAAATACTGGCCATTTGCACTCCCTCCGAGTACTCGACGAACTCTCATCACACCATGATCCAGTTCTTTTAACCTTAACTGGAGGTTCTAACCCTCTGGTCCCCATAACTCCTCCACGCACTAAAATCAAATGGAATAAACGAGCTGCTAAATAACAAAATAATAATACCCACTTCAATTCCCGACGAAGCAACTCTAAACGCTGCTACCTCCAATTTAATTCAGACAATAAAAGCTTGCATCACCGAGGCGTCCGATGAAATTCCCAAAGACACAATACGTCACGGAATTCCCGAAGAGATCAAAGATCTTATTAGGGAAAAAAATCTTGTTAGGAAAGAGTGGCAAAGATCTTACAATCCAATAGTTAAACAACATTTTAATAGACTCAATAGAGAGGTGCGCGATGCTCTCTACGAATTCCGTAACGACCGTTGGCACGATTTTATCTCATCCCTAGAAGATGATAGAGCAGCATACTGGAAGCTCTCTAAAGCACTCAGACGCCCAACAACAAAAATCTCTCCGATTCAAGGCCCCAACGGAAAAGTATTTTACGATGCTGACAAGGCTGAGGCTTTCGCAGATAGCCTTGCCAAGCAATTCACTCCAAACACGGAGCACGACGACCCGGCCTTCGTAGCAAAAGTGGATTCAAAAGTAAATGCAATTTTAAGTTTAGACCCTGAAGACCCCCCAATCAGGTGCGCAACTCCTAAGGAAATAATTAACATAATAAAAAATTTAAAGAAAAAAAATCCGCCGGTCCTGACGGCATCTCAAATAAAATCTTAAAATTTCTTTCAAAAAAAGGCATCTGCGCCTTGACAGCCATCTGCAATGCGTCACTTCGATTTCGTTGCTTTCCTAAGGATTTTAAAGAAGCTGACGTAATTTTAATTCCCAAACAAGGCAAGGATCCATTATTAACTGAAAGTCACCGGCCTATTAGCCTCCTTCCTTGTCTAGGTAAAATCCTGGAAAAAGTAATACTAACAACATTAAACTCCTTCACTCAGGACAGTAAATTCTTGCCAGACTTCCAACATGGTTTTCGAGCAGGTCATTCCACCTCTCATCAACTCCTGCGTGTTGTGGAACACATCACGGAGGGCTTCAATATGAAGAAAAAAACAGTAATTCTCTCACTCGACGTAAGCAAAGCTTTCGATAAAGTCTGGCACAACGGCCTCTTATATAAAATGAACGCTCTTGGGTATCCATTAAGACTTACGCAACTAACAGCCAGCTACCTAAGAGATAGATGCTTTAAAGTTAAAATAAATAACGTATTCTCCGCAACTCGCCCCTTATCAGCTGGGGTCCCTCAAGGCAGTCAACTCTCTCCATCCTTATATAACATCTATTCTAGCGATATTCCAAAACCCATTGATCATAACGTTAAAATCACTCAATTTGCGGATGACACTAACATCATGTCTAGTTCAAATGTCGAGAGCATCGCAACAAAGCGTGTTCAGAAACAAGCCACTCTTACCGAAGAATGGTGTAAAAAGTGGAGAATTTCAATAAATCCAACTAAAAGCGCCGCGACCGTTTTCTCTAAGACACGGCCGAAACGGCCCCCATTCATTAGACTGTTTGGGGAAAATGTTCCATGGGAAAAGTCAATTAAGTACCTAGGTGTGACGCTAGACTTCAAGCTCACCTGGAAGAAACACATAAGCGAAAAAATAAAAGCAGCAAATAAATCTCTATCAGCACTCTATCCGTTGATGGGAAACAAGAGTAGTTTATCAACGAACAACAAATTACTTTTATACAAAACTACCATGAGGCAAGTATTCACATACGGCTGCCCCGTTTGGGGGTACGCCGCACCCAGTCTCATAAAACAACTTCAAGTTTTTCAAAACAAAGCCATTAGATCTTATTCAAAATGCAGCCAAAGAGCTGACTTCCATCCAGAGCTTCATTAATAAACACAATGGATAGACAACGCGTCAATAATTCTAACCTACAGACGGCTTATTGGAATGCCAATGGCACAGTTCTAGCGTACCGCGAAGAGATTATTGAATTTCTCCACGACTATAATCTAGATGTATTTCTTATAAATGAAACGTGGTTAAAACCATCACGTAATCTAAGAATTCCTAATTATACCATATACCGTGACGATAGAACTACCAACAAAGGAGGCGGTACAGCCATTCTAGTCAAGAGCAACATTGACCATTTTCTAGCCCATTCATTTTCTAACATTAATATTGAATCCACCGCGGTTAAAATCAATACTTCTACCGGTCCGTTAAAATTCATTTCAGTATACAGTCCTCCCGAACGCCAATTAATTCCTTCCGAACTAGACTCACTCCTTTCAGAAAACGTCCCCACTGTGATAGCTGGCGACCTAAATGCGAAAAATGGCTCCTGGCATAGCCGATACGATAATAAAAAGGGTAGGGACCTAGCCAAGTACGCTCTCTCTAACTCAATCGTCATAGATGCTCCGGACATCCCCACTCTACATCTCCACGTCGGGAGGCCCGATGTTATTGACATTGTCATTCTCAAAGACACCAGCCATTTGCACTCCTTACGAGTACTAAACGATCTCGCATCTGATCATAATCCTATTTTATTATCACTATCAGGAGGTTCAAATCCTCTGGTCCCTCATAAGCCAACTAGGACAAAAATCAAATGGCACAAACTTAGTGAGCTTTTAAATACGAACACAACTGTTCCAACCTCAATTCCTGACGAAGCTAGTCTTAATACAGCCACTTCAAATTTAATAAACTCAATAAAATCGTGCATCAACGAGGCATCCGTTGAAATTCCCAACGACTCAAGCCGTCACGGAATTCCCGAAGAGATCAAAGATCTTATTAGGGAAAAAAATTATATTCGTAAAGAGTGGCAAAAATCATGCAACCCAATCGTCAAAATGCATTATAATCGTTTATCCCGCCAAGTGAGAGACTCTCTAAGCGAATACCGCAATGAGCGCTGGCATATCTCTCGATAATGACAGAGCAGCTTATTGGAAGCTCTCTAAAACGCTTAGAAGACCAAAGACAAGAATATCTCCCCTTCAAGGCCCAAATGGAGTAGTATACTCGTCCGCAGATAAGGCTGAAGCCTTTGCGGACAGCCTAGAAGCTCAATTCTCCCCAAATACTGTCCACGATGACCCGACTTTCGTTTCAATGGTGGATTCAAAAGTAAATTCAATTATAAATACAGAATCTGATTACTCACCTATCAAATTCACGTCACCTGAAGAAATTTAAAAAATAATTACTTCACTTAAAATTTAAAAAGGAGCTGGTCCTGACGGCATTTCAAATAAAGTACTTAAAAGTCTCCCGATTAAAGGCATCTGCGCCATAACAGCTACTTGTAATGCATCACTACGTCTTCAATGTTTTACAAAAGAATTTAAACAAGCAAACGTTATATTGATTCCGAAACCAGGCAAAGATCCATTATTAACCGAAAATCATCGACCTATTAGCCTCCTTCCTTGCCTAGGTAAAATCTTAGAAAAAATCATTCTAGTAAGACTAAATGCATTTGTTCAGGAAAATAAAATCTTACCAGACTTTCAACATGGTTTTAGAGCTGGTCATTCGACCCTCCATCAACTTCTCCATGTGGTGGAACACATCACGGACGGATTCAATATAAACAAACATACAGTGATACTTTCGGTCGACGTAAGCAAAGCTTTCGACAGAGTATGGCATTATGGCCTACTGTATAAGATGTTCCTTCTAGGCTTCCCCATTTCATTTATAAAAATCGTTCATAGTTATCTCACTGACCGTACATTTAAAGTTAAAATTGATGATATTTTCTCCTCGGTACGTCTTCTATTAGCCGGAGTTCCTCAAGGAGGTCAGTTGTCGCCAACCCTTTATAATATCTATTCTAGCGATATTCCTAAACCAATGAATCATAATGTTAAAATCACACAATTCGCCGATGATAAAAATATCATGTCAAGGTCGACTGTCGCGCACACTGCTACAGGGCGCGTACAGCTCCAAGCCATTCTAGTTCAAGAATGGTGTAAAATGTGGAGAATCTCGATAAATCCCACAAAAAAGGCCGCGATTATTTTTTCACGTAGAAGGCCAAAACTACCCCCGAACATAATACTGTTTGGGGAAAAAGTTCCATGGGAGAAATCAATAAAATACCTGGGAGTAACCTTAGACTCCAAACTAACGTGGAAAAAACACATTAATGAAAAAGTAAAATCAGCAAATAAGTCAATTGCCGCACTCTATCCGATGCTAGGTAGAAATAGTCGATTATCATCAGACAATAAATTACTACTCTACAAGACGACCATTAGGCCGGGCTTCACATACGCTGCACCTATTTGGGGCTATGCAGCTGACGCACACATAAACAAACTACAAACCCTGCAAAACAAAGCCATTCGACTTGCGTTGAATGCGCCTAAGTGGATCAGGGTTTCCACTCTCCACAATGACACAAACATTCCTCTGATAAAGGACTTAATTGTTAAACAATCTGAAAATTTTTATGGCGGTCTAGCCCGACATGAAAATCCCACCATTAACTCTCTCGCTACGTATAGCGAGAACGAAAATTTTAAATACAAAAAACCTAAGATAATCCTCCGCAAGGAGTGAAATCCTGCCTAAAGTTGCAGTGTAGTTTATTAAGTTTCATTCCCCACCATTTAAAATAATATAAAAAATTCCATGTATAGTATCGTTAGATAATCCAATTTATAATTACGTTAGAGTCAGTAAACTCATGTTTAGGAACTCTGAACATAAATAATATCCAAATCCAAAAAAGCCATTAGACTTGCTTTAAATGCACCCAAATGGAGTCGAATCAGTTGCCTCCATAATGACTCCAACGTTCCGTTGATAAAGGACTTCATTGTCTCCCAAGCAACCAAATTCTATGCCGGCCTACCCGGCCACACCAATCCCACTATAAATACGCTCGCTAGATCTAGCTAAAATGATAATTTTAAATTAAAAAAACCAAAGATAGTCCTCCGGAAGGAATAAATAACCTGCACACGGCCGCAGCATAGCTTTAACTCTTATTCACATCACTTAAAAATTAATAATCAATGTAAAGTATCTATAGATAATAATTTTTTTAATTATGTTAGAGTCAGTAAACGCATGTTTAGGAACTCTGTAAATAAATCAATCAAAAGTCAAAAGTTAGTTGTCTCAGATGAATTCGTGGACTCGTCCGATACACCTCGTATAGATATTAGTCAACACATGGATTCTCATAGATATTAGTCCGATTTCTTCAGTTTTTGAAATTCCTGTAGATATTAGTAGACGCCTCCGTTACGAGATCTGTGTAACGTATTTTGAAGGCATCTTTGTCTGACAAATTCATCGTTTGAATTGCGTTCAAAGCAGACGCACGAATACTCTCCATATCCAGCACTGACAATCTATATTTAATTGAATTGGATGCCATTTTTTAATATTTAAGCCCAAGTTTTACGGTAACATTTTGGAAATTTATTCAGTAATGAGTGGACATTTGAGGGGAGAGGTCGCGCGCTCGCATTGCAGTTCCGTCAAGGAATGAATGGGAAAATGGGTGTTATACAAGCAAAGTAGAAATTAAATAATTAATTATTTTATCGTATAAAAATGAATGTTTCTTTGTTTGTTCCTCGTGCGGAACCTAAAGCATTTATCCGATAGCGATTTGTCGTGTATGAAATTATTTCCTATCTAGCGTTATGAACTTATTTCCTATACCATTTATCCGATTGTGATGAAACTCTGGTGAGTTGTTATGTGCACACCCGCCAATGTTTCTATAAATAATCGTGAGCTCTGGCGTCATGAAATTTGTAAAAAAAATACATAAAAAATTAATGTCTATTTGTCCCTTATTCGGTACCTAAAGCATACATCTGAGTGCGATGAAACTTTGGCGGATTTTTCGTGTACGTGTACATGCCCTTGAAGGTTTCTATATATATTATAGTGCAAGTGAGCTCTAGCGTTATGAATTTATTTCCTGTACTATTTATCCGATTGTGATGAAACTTTTGTAAGTTGTTAAATATACACCTTCGTAATTCCTTATACGGTACCTAAAGCATTACTCCGATTGCAAAGAAACTTTGGTGATTTGTTGTGCACATACCTGTAATGGTTTCTATATGTAGTGCTGAACTCTGGCATTATAAAAATATTTCCTATACCATTCATTCGATTGCGCTGAAACAATAGGTGATTTGTTGTGCACACGCCCGCGAAGGATTCTATATACATATAGTGGTGAGCTCTGACGTCATGAGATTTGTAGAAATAATTACAATATTTCCTTCTCTTCCCCATTCACCTTCAGCCACACAACATACCCCAGTTGGGGATGCCATAGTCTCACTGACTCTAGACGGGAGCAGGTGGGACTTTTGTAAGGTATTCATATAAAAAAAAAGGAGTGGCGGACGTATCTCCCACAGCGGGGCAAGGCGATGAGTCGAGAGAGTCAAATAAATTTTGGGTAATTTGTACACGAGCTGCCAATAAGAAGGAACAGCCTCAGGAGCACACGTGCTTCAAGAATTATTAAGGGTCGTCTACCGCGATGGAATCCTTGTTCTACCGTTATTTCAGACATGGAAGATGCTTCAGAGAGGAACTAGCGCCATTGATCCCTTCAGCACCGGTGCATAGTCGGGAAACACGCCAAACGCGCGCCCAACTATATACACGGTCGAAATTTCTCACATGAGAACGGGTCACTTCTACCACTCGTTCTTGAGTTCAACAGCTCAGCTGTGAAACGATTTGCCGGCCTCTGTGTTTCCTCCTTCATACAATATGGGTCTCTTAAAGACAATTTTTCTCAGGGCCTCCTGTGCGAAGTTATATATAAAAATAAAAAAAAGATTCGACTATTATTGTTGAGAGGTTTAAAAATTCTGTACGACTAACGCTGTTTAACACAAGTACTAAAGATAAAATTAATATCATTCTAAAATCCACAAGTCTTGGCAATTTTTGTAGAATATTATGCTGAATATTTGCATACCAAGTTTACATTTAGTTGATTTTATATCAATTTGTATTAAATTTTGTGATTTTTCGTATATGTACGTCATTCTACTTTTTGTTTATCTGAGCTAATATTTTGAAATATATTCTTTCTTGAGTACGAAAAAATTTGTCTAAATAAACTTTCAAAAACAAAACCACCTTTTGTCATTTCTATCGCACGTACTTAAAAATATTTATCCCAACTTTATTTTATGATCTCCCTTTATTCACACCCATTATTTTCCGGTAATATTATAAATATAGTTATTACCATTTTATAAACCATACAATCTACGTCAAAACACCATTAGATTCAAAGTCTCATTGAGTAAAAAACTGAGATGTCAAAAAAGGTTCAGGGCGTAAAAGATGTTTATATCTATCCATTCCATTGCTAATATGATTTTTTGTCTGTCTAGCTGTATCCATTATCTAGTAAACAAATTTAAATTTTACAGAGCATGTGTATTTTTTATTTCGTACTTTATCAAAATGCTAAATGGTTTACCAATTTGGTGTCAATCTTACCCGAGTCTGCCCCATAGATGGCTGAAATTGTGGCTGGCTAGCGGGCCGTACAAGTACCAAAAATACCCAACTGCAGTAAAGCCGAGTTTTGATATCCCCCCCTTAAAACCAAAAAATATTCAAACCAAACAAAAAACAATAACAAAACCGCGTAAAAACTGTCACTTTTTACAGCTCAACTTGACAACGAAATGTAAACATAAACTGCACTGCCTATCTACAGGAGCAGGGATCTATGTTACCGACGCGACGCGTGTAACCGCTCTGACGAGTTTCAGACTGATGCCTACCTATCGAATGCTACAGAAATTGCAAACAAAATCATGTCAATATGATTAATTAATTATTAATCTGCATGCGTAATAATGAATTATTGTTGAAATAGCTTTACGACAGGAATGGAATTGAAAGGATGCGAGTTTAAAAACACAATCATTTGAATTGAAACGATATTCAATTTGGCGAATTTTTAGCTAAAAAAACAATAAGAATATAATTTTGCGGGAATTTGATTTATATCCGGCTACAAGGATCAAAATGTTATGTGTCCAATGACACCGTGTGGACTGAAAAACTAAATTATGTGTAACGAATTACGAGTGTCTATTAGACGACCGTCCGTGGTCGAGTGGTAAGACACTTGACTCCCATTCAGAAGTTGAGTCGACTGCAGTGACGCCGACGGCAGACGGCACTAATTAATGCTGTCGCGTAGGTTCCAAAGTCGACGGCAGTGACGGCAGTCGGCACTGCAGTTGCTTCGCTGCATTACTGCCGACGGTTGTGTCTTCCATACAAAATTATGAATAATAAAATGCTGCAAGTATTATTGCAAGAAGAAGAAGACGATGAAGATTTATTATTGTATTACTACTAAAGTAGAAAGCCCATACTGCCAATGTACTTAAATAGACTGGAAGAAGGCGCTTATAAAACTTTGATAAAAGGACACCTAAATGAGAGTGAACACATTTTCAGAAGTTATTGCCGTTTAAAAAATATTAGGACTATTATACGCAATACACACATTAGTTTGTTTTAATGTTTGTCTGTTATAATTTGTTTTAATCCTGTTAATTTTTTATATTATTTTAACATTTTTGTGCTAACCAAACAACGGTTATTATGCTATAAACTTTAATTTTTTCTTATCCATACTTTTTATTTATTTTTGTTGTTATTATTCTTTCTTTTCTTTTTATTTCCTCCATTTCTTTTTGTTTGTACAAAATATGCTCTATCTATCCGACTGTCCTAAAACGGGATTCCTCCTAGTCGGGCAGTTAAAACATTTCATAAATAATGTACAATATACTTATGTATAATCTTTTACTAAATAAATAAATAAAAATAAAAAAAAGATACCGATTTTGCCTGAAACTTGTGACGACTTAGTTCCCAAGTAGGTGAAGTATCTTGGCAAAGAAGGTTTGTAAATCGTACACAATAGTAAGTAAAAGTTTAAAATAAATAAAAATAAAATAAAAACCCACTGGTTTTACTGAGATCTTGAACGATCTCTTTCCAAACATTTTCTCTTATTCTTTGATCTTTATAATTAATATTCTTGCAATTAAATAAGCACGGATTTTTTAACACTTAATTAATTAGACTTTCGCTATCTCCGTCTGTCATCACGTCCATTATGTCTGAAGTCGAAAGCAGTACCATGCTTGCACTCGAGTGCCGTCTGCCGCTACGCGTCAGTCGTCGACTGCAAGTGCCGCGCGGCACTTGCAGTGGGGTGTCGGAAACGGTCAAATACATAGACATATGAATATGTTATGTCTGTGGTCAAATACAAATTCATACAGTTAAGTAGTGAAGTCTGTCGTCGGCGGCAATGCAGTTGACGTCTGCTGCTGCCGTCTGCCGACTGCCGCGTGGCACGGAATCGCACCTTAATGTAGCCGAATTTCAGTTGCAGTAGCCTAAAGCCTCGTTTATAATAGGAATTGTCTGTAATCCGTATCGTATTCGATAAGGCTGGAATCAGACGGTTCACTCGAGTGAAGGTTTACTCTATGGTTACTCGAGCGAATGTTCCCATCTTCGTTTCACTTTTCTTTCATTTCATGTTCAGACGTGTCATTCCGAGTAAAATAGGCCGAATGAAATACAGAAATGCACGATTAGTGAATCGTCTGATTCAGCCATAAGCCCTAGGACGTAAAAGTAGGAAGATAGGAAACCTGTGTATCCGTTTATAATAAATGGCAATAATCTGTTATTTTTTTCCATTATTATGGAAATAAAAATAACCCCCCCTCGTAACCAATGGATTGTTTACCATAATTTGTGTGGATGGTGTTTAAATGAACGTTATCATGTTGTTGTGTAAAATGTGTGTGTATTTGGGACGTTTTAATAAATGCTGTGTTTATATGTATGACTTTATTATTTATTTTGTATATATAAGGAGACATATATTGTATTCGTGTAGTTTTCTTAATGTTAACAGTTTTGTTTCCAAATACAATTTTTTGTGGATGTTTTGGATCCATAGTGAAGACTTATAAACTAAAAATTTAATTAGTAATATATATGATAACCGACTAAGGGCCGGTTTTATAAACGACGTACCAAATTTCTGTTACGTAACGAACCGTTTTTCGTTAACGGACCGCTATCCGTTCGTTATCATATTTTGCGTACTATAAAGAAATTTGCATTACGAGCTATCATCGGTTACGCTTAGTCCGAAAGTTTTTTTACTGGCAATGTTTTAGGTAGATAATTGTCTCTGATACTGTTTTCATCTGTGGCATATCGGGCATGTCTATGGGATTTAGTCAGCTGTCAAGAGCGCGTTGTTTCGAAAATTGTTGGTTTAAAAGTTTTAAGTTTAAATAACTTTATAAATCTTCAATATACTTCCAAAATAGTTAAGTTTATATTTATAATACGGTGGGTACGAAAACATATAATGTTGATCAAGATTATTATGTTATTTTTTTGTGCGCATAAACTAACCTACATATATTAATTAAAGGTTGACGTATTTTTACACTATCGTGATGAGGTTTTAATGTAATTATTGCAATTTTTCAGAAATAATCATCGATAATTGTCAATCGCCCATCTTCACTTTCATTGCTCGATGAGAAATCCATCGCACAAACGCAAATTATATAATATTATCTCTTAAAAATAGTGTACGGTTACAAATAAGCAAGAGCCGGGAACAACTACCTTCTGATAATTGCCAAAAAACGTCAGCAAACGGATCGTTATCCATTTAACCGACCAAAATCAGTCAGTTAAGCATTAACCGAAACATAACCTACCGATAACCTAACGAACGTTTATAAAACGGCAAAATCAGGCGGTAGACAAAATATTTGTGGCGGTAAACCAAAAATGGTATCAAGTTTAACGAACGGACGGTTATAAAACCGACCCTAAATAAGCTAAATAAGGGTGTGATTTTATCTTTAACATATTGTATGTGTTTAGTGTTGAATTAACTTTAGGACATTAATCCATTTTACCCATGTTCCTTACCAAATATTCCTTCCTTCTGATTACCCTCCTTTCCCAACAAGGCCCTTACCCAAGAAGCAAAAGAAGACGAATAAAAAACGCTTGAAAAAAGAACACATTTGCATCTCGTTTTTTTGAATAAAAACGTTCAATTGTTATCTTTGAAAATCGATCGGGCTTGTACAAGCATTTCGCAAATCTCGTAAATGACAATAATATAAATATATTATGATTTTCCTGAAGACCATCGGGTCATCATTTTAACATTGGAAAGTGACCGTGAATGAAGAGCTGGGAGCTGTCACCTCATCATCAAGGTAAGGGCCATTCCTATCTTTTCCTTCCCCTTGTCGATATAAAAACACAATCTTTTTTTGTTATTTTTTATAGTGAACACCTCACAAGAGTCCCAACTGCTCCCTTCTGGAACAAGTTAGACTATGGCATCCCCAATTGGAGTATGTTGTGAGGTTGAAAGTAAGTGGGGAAGGGAAGGAGATGGGGAAGAGGAAAGTGGGAAAGTACCTGGCTATTCAGATCTAGTCGCTAAACACGGATAAAGCCATTATTAAGCAACGTTTCAATTCTGAATGGTGGTCTTACACCAGGGCGATACTGAGAGTATCTTCCACTCTGGAACGTGCCGCAAATATAACATATATTATTTTTGTTAATTAGTTGTGAAATAACACAAATTAATCAAATAAAATTTATTTGCGCACGCCGGGTTCGAACCCGCGACCTTCCGAATGGGAGTCAAGTGTCTTACCACTCGACCACGGACGGTCGTCTAATAGACACTCGTAATTCGCTACACATAATTTAGTTTTTCAGTCCACACGGTGTCATTGGACACTTAACATTTTGATCCTTGTAGCCGGATATAAATCAAATTCCCGCTAAATTATATTCTTATTGTTTTTTTAGCTAAAAATAACTTTTTATTTATTTTTGTTGTTATTATTCTTTCTTTTCTTTTTATTTCCTCCATTTCTTTTTGTTTGTACAAAATATGCTCTATCTATCCGACTGTCCTAAAACGGGATTCCTCCTAGTCGGGCAGTTAAAACATTTTATAAATAATGTACAATATACTTATGTATAATCTTTTACTAAATAAATAAATAAAAATAAAAAAAGATACCGATTTTGCCTGAAACTTGAGACGACTTAATAATGTCTGCCTGTTGCTTGCACAATATATTATGAGATGGTTTTCTTGAAAAGCTACAGATTCCAAGATACCACCGCAATGAAGAAGAAACACCATCTTATAATATGATGACGATGACAGAATGGCGCGTTCAAGAGGTTTTGCTAATGTTGGAGGCTTAGCGATCTGAGACACACTAAAATATCATTTTTGTTCCCAAGTAGATGAAGCATCTTGGCAAAGAAGGGTTGTAAATCGTACACAATAGTTAGTAAAAGTTTAAAATCAATAAAAATAAAATTTTGGTTTTATTGAGATCTTGAGCGATCTCTTTCCAAACATTGTAGCGATTTAGAAAGTACACCCCTACCGCTACTGATATGCACATCACTACTGTCCACCACGTGATCGCCAGAACCGGGAGAGGCGAGCGGCACAAGCAATTATGAATCAGTTTGAATTTGGCATCCTGAAAGAGACACACCTACGGGCACTGGGAATGAGAACGGAAGCCGGCGCTATGGAGACTTCAGACTTCTGACTTCAGACTTCGCACTTCGCACTTCGCATTTTCGTAACGTAGATTTAGCTTCATTTTAATTATGGTTTAATTCCTTTTAAATTAACTTAAAAATGTTTTCTTGTTCATTCAAAGACAAGATGGCGCTCAACTTATATTTCTTAACTTAGTTTCTTAATTTTGACCTCTTAAATTCAGTAGATGTAAATTCATAATTTATGTGACATTATTCAGAATATGACCATCATTTGTCTTCTTCGAGCAAATGCCACGCCCTGTAGATTAATTAATTCCTTAATTTAACATTCCTTGATATTTATAAAATAATAAATTTATATTGATGTTAATCTTAACCTTCTTTTATTCAGTAGTTGTCTCTTTGCTCTGCCTATAAATTGGAACTCATACATAATAAATGCACACAGGCATTACCATTGACTTTACATAAAATTGCCATTAAAGTATTACTATAATAGTTATAAAAATAACCATTACATTGGCGCACAACGTGGTAGTACACGTGTTTATTCTGTTTAGTGTCACAAAATTCTTTTGTAGGTAGAGTTATTTTTTGTGTTTCAAGTTTTATTGAGGTTTGCGAGGTTTCCATAGTGTCCGTTCTGATTTCGACTGGTCGTTGGTGAGTCTATTTTAAATTATTGTATTGTACGTAATTAATTTTATTATTTCTCACACAAAATTCGCACTTTCAGAGATCCAAATTCAAATTCATTTCATTGTATTTAAATAATCTGTTACCGTTTATATTAATTGCCATTTAATTTCAGAATGTACTTTTAAATGCGATATCATTAATATGGTTGTGTATTTTGGCTGTCTTTTGGTACAAATTTTACAGGCAAATGTGTCTTCATATTGAAATAACATGCTTTCTTCCGCGTCGGTAGATTGTAAATTGTTGCATTGCTGGTACGTGAGGGCAACAATTGTAGTTGTAGGTACCTACCAAGTACACTCCTTAGCGGTCTGATTGCTTGCTACTTGCTACCTACTTCAGCGCACCAAAATGCATCACTCATTTGTAAGTTCCAAATCAAATACGATTTCTATTTACAGTGTCATATTGAATTTAATTACGTTACGTAATTATAAATTCATTTATTATTGCAAGATTTTGAGGATAAAATTTGCGTTCGTTTGATATGCGACACAACCTTTTGAAATGCGGGACAAGGGGGTCTATGTCAATGTTACAACTTTTGTTTCAGATTGTTTGTGGTTTTTTTTTAAATTTTATTGAACTATGTCATTTTCTGCTACTGATATATACTCACTTCATTAAAATTTGGCAATTTTTTTCTTTCATTTGTCAAAAACATTTCTAACTTGATCAATTGGGTCTACAATTCGCCTTACACGTATATTACTGCTAACAATAATTGCACAGAAATCATTTAAAATCTTTATCTGCGAAACTTATTTTCATTTTAACAAGAATAATCCTTGTGTTTCTTTAAAATAAAATTGTTACAATGTGATTTTCAGTGGTCGCTGGTATTCCTTGCGGAACGTTGAATATGTGACGATATACTCAATGGACTTGATGAGGTATCCAGATTATTATGTGACAACATGGATAAAGGTCGTTCCCATTATTTTAATTAATTATTTTTCATGTGCAAAAATTGATTAATTTGACTGGATTTATTTACTTCTTGTAAATATTGTATGTCCTTGTAAATTCCACTTGAATTTTTCAATACTTTTCAATATGATTGATATTTGATGGAAGTATTGCATTACTTTTTCCTTGTGGTGATAAAGCTTTTGAATTGTCGTGTGAATTCATTTTATCAGGAGTCTAGGTATTTTGAATTCTTTTGCGGTAATTTTGAAATTTTATCGAAGTCGTTTCTAAAGTCTAGCGTTAAATTTAAATGGATTATTTTATTATTATTATTTTTAGATTGGGATGATAATTCATTTTATATTTGTTGATGGTGGTTCAATTTGCAGGGATAATTGAGCAAATCATTATATCTATAAATGAAGATTATCGTACAGTAGATTCATTATATTCTATAAATTCAATTTATATTTTGCTTTAAAATATTTTTTGTGTTTAATAACACTTATATCAGATATTATTCTATAAAATAAATTACATAAATTTATATAACGTACAATCTATTGTTTTACAAGCAGTTATTTTGGGTTTACTATTTAATAATTATTTCCTCTCGAATGCTAGAAAATTAAATTCATTTATCGGATATATTTATTTCAATTATCTTTTAAATTTTTTCTGGGATTTTACATAGTTCTTCATTGAATAAAATAATTTGCATCATTTTTTCTTTTGGATAATATTCCTTTAGAGGGTTTTCAAACTTATCTAAAATCTAAGATGAAATACAGTTATTTTATTTCGGTAAATTATTTTATTATATTTAAAATGCATTTCAGTTTTATTTATAATTGCCATTTATGCAAGTTCGATATTACAGTTTTTGGATTTGTGTTTTCGCTATCATTTTTATTAAATATTTATTACAAATAATGCCATCTATGCGGGTGCTGATACACTTGGCTCATTACATAAAATATATCTTTGTTCGTATTTAACGCCATCTGTGCGTCGTCGCGTCATATAAACAATGATCATTATCATAACACAGTTATGCTTCGAAGTTATGCTTACATATTGATTTACTTAGATATTTAAAATAAATTCGGTTTATGTTTAACAACATTTAGTGTTGGTTTGGAGTCACTGTAATGAGATTTAAAAATAAATAAAAATTCTTGAATAACTTATTTTTAATCTTTTCAGTAAATTTACTTTCTTTTAGCACACATGCTTTATTACGGATTGACTGTGGTTGGTCAAGCGCGTATTAAGAATTAATTATCAATTGAATGTCTGTTTTCAGAATTTAATTTTTATCACCATCTCGCTCTATTAAAAACTAAAAAAAAAAAATAGTACTTTTTTTTTTGATTATCATAGTGTATACTCTGGTTCCTTCTTCTTTCTGGATTTTGTCCTCGATTGAGGGATTTAATACATATTTAGAGTTTGGTTTGAACTAGATCTGTTTATTATGTTTAAAATTTAAACTTAATTAATTGGTGGTGCGAAGCTATACCTAATTTTTTTTTTTTCTCTAAATTATATTTTGGGAGTGGTAGTTTAAAAAAAAAAAAATTTTTGGAATTTCTTTCAGATTAATTCGTTTTTTTCGGTGTTTTCGGGTATTAAGTTGTACATTCCGTTGGGGATTTATATGTCAATTTGATGTCTGTTTGTACCGCGAAGATTCCTTATTTTGACAGTTTAGTCATTTCAATTTTTCATCTTAGCTTGGAAATGGTGATTCTTTTTTGTAATAACAATTAACGACATCTATCGTCGCGTCAATTACCTTTTCAATAGAGTTTATTGGGTTGAAACATTTAACTTATCTTTTAATAAAATTTTATTGATATTCAGCAACTTAAGTTTTGCTTTAATTGAACATTCATCAACTGTCATGTTGGATTCATATGGAAGTTTTTTAACAGCATTGTTTTTCTTGCTAAAATCTTTATACAAATTTTTCTGTTGTTTACAAAATATTTCAGAAGCTATTGAATCATTGCTCTTCGTTATGGCTTTTTTAAAAAAAAAAATTTAATCATATAAGTGACATATTTAGATTCATTTTACGAATTTTTTTTCGGCAACACAACATTTTTCTCCTTGAAGTGATTTATACACAAATCTTTTTTTCACAAATTTTTTTAAAGTAATATTTTCAGAAGTAATTGATCTTATCGCATCCTTAATAGTCATTCATCAATATTTTGTTAAGTAAACATGCTTAACTTCTTTTGGAAAATTATTTCCTTTCTTCGGCAACACCAATATTTGTTATTATCAAACTTTTCATCAACTAATTAGGTTGGATTTATATGGAAGTTGATACGACATTGTGGTTTTCAAAAGTTTTATTTCGGATTCTATAAAAATTTTAGATCTGACGTTGGTGTTTGGTTATACATCATGTATTTCGGGATAATTTTATTTTCTCGCTTTAAACTTTATAATATATATATTTTTTTTAACGGTTGCAGACTGTTTATTATTTGTTTTGTCTTGGGGGAAGGGCGTTTCGCTTTGTCCGGCACTTAGTGGAATGCATTTCTTCTAAGAAATACACATTCGACGTTCATAGGTGAACACGAGTATGAACTTCGAATGGGTATTTTGTTTTGTTTTGTTATGTTTTGTTTTGTTTGGTCTGTCAAGTCATTGCGTCCATCATTTCGTGGGGTAACTTAAATTCGGGCCAACAATTTAAAACTTTCCTTTCGGTGGGAAAAGTTTCCTTATTTTGCGAGCGGTGCGAATAATTACGAGCGTAACATGTTTAGTAACCTCTGCGTGCGTAAGTTTTTAGTAATCGGGTTCTATGTTCTTCAAACCTCTGAGTTCCCATTCGCGATTTTTTTAAATTTATTTAAATTGAATCGTTTCGCAGAAATGGTTTTGGGTTTTCCCTTTACATTTCAATCGCAGGAAGACAGAGGACCTGTTGCTGTAGATGATTTCCCTACAGAGGCGGGAGGGCTGTTGTCCTTTTGTATAGCAAAATATGAAGTTTTGGGTTATATTATAACGTTTACGTTATCATTGGGTATTTTCCGGATTTTTTCGTGGTTTTCCATCTATAATTTGAGGATTTAAATGGAAATTTTGTTCATGTTGTAGTTGTTCAACAATCGTTTTGTTCCGAAAACAATACGTATTTTGGGAGTTTTTATATAACATTTACGTTATTTTGGAGATTTATTTAAAGAAATGTTGAATCATCCGATTTTTCCATCTCGTTATGAGGATATTATATGGAATCGTTGTTAAAATATTTTTGTTCAACAGTTGTCTGTTCAGCATTGTTCTGGTGATTGATTTTCTAATTTAAAATTTAGTTTTATTTTCTTAAAACTTAACATTTGGAATGTTTTTATTCAATGGTTTACTTGACGTCATAATTAATTATATGTACGTTTTTGGGTAATTATCAGAACAGTCTTTGTGTTACATGTTTTCGTGTTCACCTCCTTAAGTACTTCCCTTATTTAAAGGAAATTGCTTGACGAGCTTCATAAAATTTAAAAATAATTTTCTATTTCCTTCAGAAAGAAAATTCATTGATTATTGAAATTAATCAATATTATTATACTGTTGGTATCGTTTTTAGAATCATAAATTTTCGTTTAGAATTTTCTTAAAAAATATATATATATATATTTATATTTTCAGTGGATTTAACACTTCAATTTTAATGATTGGAAAATTTTCAATTTATTTTAAATTTCATATAAATTTTTTGATTATTATTAAATAGTTTCCCTATTAATTAAATAATTCCCTAAAAATTTTTTCCCTTTTAATTTAACTTTCTGTATTGAAATCTCAGTGGTTTCACCACTCATCTTATATTTTTCTATTTTGAAAATCTCTTGCTGCAAAAAGGTTTTTATACCTAGTACTGATGATAATATCATTCTTTGATTTAATATTATTCTTTAAAACTTTTATTCTTATCTTGACATAAGGTCTTTTATACCTTTAAAGTTTTGTAGTTTTCAAACTTTGAATCGTTAGTAATTTTGATATATCATTGCTTAAGTTTAATTACTTGGTAGCTTTTCACATTTGTTGAGGTCAAATGTTTTATATAGTTTTTCCTGTATTTGGAAACTAGTTCTGATTTTGTTCTTTAAAAGAGCATTAAAATTTTTTTGTATACTAATAATTTTCTTCGTTTTTAATGCTTTCATATTCTTGCTGATAAACCATGAGATAGGCAGTTTTAGCTGTAGAGAACGTCAAAGAAGATTGGACTCGTCACACAGCTCTTCAACAATACTGGATGTTCCTCCTCATGTCATATCTTGGCTTTCAACAAAGAAGTTTGGACTCTTTAAGCAGCTCTTCAACTATGCTGGTTGTCCCGCATATCATATCTTGGGCTTCTCAACAAAGAAGACATGGAATACCATTGCAACATTGCATCCTTCTTGGACCTTTCAAGTCAAGAATACGGGTTTCCACTACTTGGATCAGCACCCTTTGATGCAACTTTCGGGATGGATACCTCTGGTATATACCCTGGCCTCAAGGATTGATGATGGCCTTCTCCTCCTGATCTTATGATGAAAGGGATCTTCATCAATATTCCAGTTACAGTAATAGGCGCCAGGTGGGCCTACATTTCCTACTGGAAATGTTTTCCATGGAAAGGGGGTAATGTAGCGATTTAGAAAGTACACCCCTACCGCTACTGATATGCACATCACTACTGTCCACCACGTGATCGCCAGAACCGGGAGAGGCGAGCGGCACAAGCAATTATGAATCAGTTTGAATTTGGCATCCTGAAAGAGACACACCTACGGGCACTGGGAATGAGAACGGAAGCCGGCGCTATGGAGACTTCAGACTTCTGACTTCAGACTTCGCACTTCGCACTTCGCACTTCGCATTTTCGTAACGTAGATTTAGCTTCATTTTAATTATGGTTTAATTCCTTTTAAATTAACTTAAAAATGTTTTCTTGTTCATTCAAAGACAAGATGGCGCTCAACTTATATTTCTTAACTTAGTTTCTTAATTTTGACCTCTTAAATTCAGTAGATGTAAATTCATAATTTATGTGACATTATTCAGAATATGACCATCATTTGTCTTCTTCGAGCAAATGCCACGCCCTGTAGATTAATTAATTCCTTAATTTAACATTCCTTGATATTTATAAAATAATAAATTTATATTGATGTTAATCTTAACCTTCTTTTATTCAGTAGTTGTCTCTTTGCTCTGCCTATAAATTGGAACTCATACATAATAAATGCACACAGGCATTACCATTGACTTTACATAAAATTGCCATTAAAGTATTACTATAATAGTTAAAATCTAACCATTACAACATTTTCTCTTATTCTTTGATCTTTATAATTAATATTTTTGCAATTAAATAAGCACGGATTTTTGGACACTAAATTAATAAGACTTTCGCTTTCTCCGTCTGTCAACACGTCGATTATGTCCGAAGTCGACGGCACACGGCAGTACTACGCTTGCACTCGAGTGCCGTCTGCCGCTACGCGTCAGTCGTCGACTGCAAGTGTCGCGCGGCACTTGCAGTGGTGTGTCGGAAACGGTCCAATACAAATTCATACAGTTAAGAGGAAACCGGGCGCTGATTTTTCCATACAAACGTAATCCTCTTTTATCTTTCTGGATTTTGACCCTAGAGAAAATATTTTTTTTACATAAAATAGATATCAACCACTAGCGTGTCGGTACTTTTTGTTTTTTTTGATAAATTACTTCTTATAGAAGTTATGACCTTCCAAAAATCAATAAAATTGACTGATTTAAACGTCGTCAAAAGACGTTCAGTTTACAAACTAGACAATGTTTTTTTGAAAAAAACAAAAAGTACCGACATAGAATAGTTTTGTAGCGTACGCATTGTATAGCCGTTTAAATATTTTACTGCACGGGCAACACCAAAAGGCCCCGCGCCATACGACTGCAAACTTGCATGTCATTCTGGTTTCACGGCCCGGTCGTCGAGTTGCTTATTTGCGTACGCTACCTCTGTTAAATCCTTCTGATATTAATTTAACGTGTGTCGGTTTGTGGAGTCAATTAATAAATGAGAATTAAACGTTCACCATAGTATTCATTTAAATACCGACCATCCTTTTGGTAACATCAACGTGTTTGGAGTCCACGTGTGGATCCGCCAATGGATCCACCAATATACATCATCATCATCTCCCAAATTGGTGACATCCGACTCAAAGAACTTACAATGGCGTGCAGGTACTCGGCGATCGAGGCGTGAAAACAGAATCCTGAGGAGAATTCCCGGTGAGCATTGTTTTAATATTTTTAACATCCATCAATATCATTTAACATGCTTCGATTTAAATCGTATTTATAGAGTAAATTTTGTAGTCCGGGACCTCAGTAATTTTTAAAAAATATATGCGAGGACCATTATTCCCGCATAGCCTGTATTATCACGATAATACGGTCGTAATCACGAATCGATCAAAGATTTAGGACCAAATAATATGTTTTTTTAGCGTATCAGGTTGTTACCCACGTGCATTATGATACAGGCATGCATATTTTATGTACCCATATGCATTTGTGGTCAATCATGCTAGTTCTGGCAATAATAATCAATAAGTAACATTTGACCTTGAATACAAGAGATTCTAAAGTGGAACTGCTTTAATATATTTTAAACAAACATCGCGATCTTATAATGATCTTATAATCATCACCATTACTTGTCACCATTGCTTCTAAAAAGAATTAAATTGCCGTGTACATCCTATTCCAGTGATAGCGCAGATGATGATTGAATCAACGCAGCTGCGAGACCAGCCCGTGCAGAACAACCATCTTCCCGACGCCCGAGTGGTGCAGAACCCCGCGGCTCCAGCTCCGTCAGCGAGATTACATCATAATCGGTGTTACGCCTGCAGCAACATCAACCACGTAACGTTAAAACATCAATAACCCTTCAATAGTGTACAACAGTTTCATCCGACATCTAAAAAAAACTATTCCAAAAAGTTATTAAATTTTCGTTCTACCTCAAATTAATGTTACAATTCAACAGTTGCACTGTATCATTCCTTGTAAAGCAAATACAAATTTATATTCTAACTTGGATGTTAAAAGAAAGAATGACACCAATTTAAAAATTCTTCTTCATCTTCCAAATTATTGTTACAAAATATTGTTAATTTTTAACAATTTTGCAAAATTTTAAATATTATTTAATTAATATGGGTCATAAATTTTAAAAAACAATTCGTATATGATTCATTTCTTGCAATATTTTTCTTGCCGTACGTTTTCTGCCATATTTGCTAATATTGAATGTAATGCGAAATGACCACTTCTGACGAAGACGTCCACTTCGAACAAATCTTCGGAACAAATTCAACGACAGAAGTCAAGAAAAAAACACAACCAACCATGGAATCTACCAACTCTAATAACTCCGATCAAGCGATCCATCACGTTTCAGTAAAGCTCCCACCTTGCTGGAAGGAAAATATCCAACTTTGGATAGTCCAAGTAGAGGCCCAGTTTGCGAATTCACGTATTAAAGATGACTTCACTAAATATAACATCATTGTCGCTGCCTTTTACTGTATTTTAGTTTTAATGTTTTTGTTTTGTCCTGTGCTATAATAGCGTTACTTTTTACTAATATTGTCCTACGCTATAACAGCACTCTTATTGTTAATTTTGTTCCCTTGTTATTGCCTTGTATACTCGTATACTGTATATTCTTTATTTAAAATTACTTTTCAATACTTTGTAAGCACTGTAGGTTTATTTTTAAATTTTTAAATTTTGTTATAGTAAAGCGCACTTGAAGTGAAACATCACAAAACTGCGCTATACAAATGCTTTATTATTATTATTATTATTAGATTCGCAAACTCAACAAAGCGTGAGTGATATAGTCACGAATCCACCAATATCGGACAAATATGCTGTCCTCGAGGCCGCGCTTATTGATCGTCTGCAGGATTCTGCGGACAAGCGCCTAACTCGCTTGCTTACGGGAATTCAACTTGAAGACCGAAAACCTACAGAGCTCCTACGGCACATGTTGGACCTAGCGGGCCCAGCTTTAGCGGAGAGCGCAATAGTTCGAACATTATGGTTGCAGCGCCTACCGCAACATGTGCAGGCAATATTGTCAGCACTCACGGAAAATAATGTGAGCCAACTGGCGTCCACGGCTGACCAAATATTAGATGTTTACCAATCGACAGATTGTAGTGTCGTCGACCACAATAATAAACGAATAAGATCGGAACCCACGGAAACTTCAATATTACTCCAACTTCAACAACAAATTTCCGCATTAACCCGAGAAGTATCTCAATTGAAGCTTACTCAGACGAACTAATCTTCAAACTTTAGAGGAAGACGAAATCAGAGTCCTCGTAGGAACTACTCATATCAAAATTCGACACAGAGGAACTTCACAGGAAGACCTAGGTCTAGGTCTCGTGATAAATCTCCAAATAGAAACAATAATGGCGTCTGCAGTTTCCACAGAAGATACGGGGAAAACGCATACAGGTGTTGGAAACCATGTTCATTTACCAAAAAAAAAACTCGGAAAACGACAACGGAATCTCACAATAGGGACATGTGAGATTCCCAACAAAACTTGTCGTCTCTTTGTATTTGACCAACAAACTAGGCAAAAATTCCTTGTCGACACGGGTGCAGATGTATCGGTAATCCCAAGAAACCAGTCTTATAACAAGAATAATGTAACTTCTGACAACTGCCCAGCTACCCTGTATGGAGCGAATGGAAATCCAATCAAAACATATGGTACAAGGACCGTCGAGCTCAATTTTGACCTACGACGAGCATTAAAATAGCGATTCATTGTCGCTGATGTTTCGAGACCCATACTAGGAGCTGATTTTCTTCATAATTTTAACTTAAGAGTGGATCTCAAGAAAGCAACCATTGCAGACCAATCTACAGGACTATTAATCAGGGGAATAACCTACAAAGGACCAACTTCTGGAATCTCTACTATTTCTACTGTACAAAAATATAGGGACATCCTGAATAAATACCCGAACTTAACAAGGCCTAACATGAAAATTCCTGATAAAAAAAGACACATTGTAACACATTGTATTGAGACCAAGGGACCCCCTGTCACCGAGCGTGCTCGTAGACTCGCATCTGCTCTACTTGAAGCGGCCAAAAAGGAATTCAAGTACCTTATGGAGCAGGGGATTTGCAGGCCATCAAAGAGTAATTGGGCCAGCCCCTTGCACATGGTTAGAAAACCAAATGGCGAATGGCGTCCATGTGGTGATTATTGTCGCTTGAACGCCCAAACGATTCCGGACAAATATCCGATTCCGCAACTGAATGATTTTGCACATAAATTATCTGACGCTACTATTTTTAGCACCCGCGCGTATCACCAGATACCGGTGGAAGCGGCCGATATACCAAAGACTGCGATCATCACCCCGTTTGGCCTATTCGAATTTACGTCTATGCAATTTGGACTATCAAATGCAGCACAAAGCTTCCAAAGATTTATGCATTCTGTAACAAGAGACCTTGATTTTTGCTTCGTTTACCTGGATGACATCCTCATCGCTTCCAAAAACGAAGAAGAGCACAAAAGGCATCTAGATTTACTACTAAAACATCTCACCGAATATGATCTGGTTATATATATAAATAAGTGCAAATTTTGTGTACACACAGTAACCTTTTTGGGTCACACGATCACCCAAAAAGGAATGTCACCTATCAAGGAAAAGGTAACAGCAGTCACAGAGTTCACATTACCTAAAACAGCGAAAGACTTACGACGCTTTTTAGGAATGTTAAATTATTATCGCAGATTCCTGCCCAATTCCATAAACATACAGACTAAGTTATTCAACTGTATAAATGGTTACAAAAAGAATGACAAAACGATACTCACATGGAATCAAGAGCTCACAGAAGCATTCGAGAATTGTAAGCAGCAATTAGCAAATGCAGCTTTACTTCCGTATCGAATCCCGACAGCAAGAATTTCAATAATGGTCGACGCTAGTGATATAGCCATGGGAGCAACACTACAGCAGCTCAACAACAATTCTTGGGAACCCCTCGGATTCTTCTCGAAAAAATTTACACCCGCACAGCGGAAGTACAGCACCTTTGACCGTGAACTTACTGGCGTTTACGAAGCTTTAAAGTATTTCAGGAACCACATTGAAGGTCGAAATTTTTCAATCTATACTGACCACAAGCCAATCAACTTTGCCTTTAGCAAAAAGCGAGCCTCTAGCTCTCCACGTAAAGAAAGACAGTTGGATTTTATTGCTCAATTTTCCACAGACATCAGGCATGTTGTAACGTATATTCTTTGGTAGAGCATCAGAATCTCCCTCAGGTTGGTGGGAAGGAAAATACAGTTTTATCTTCAGGGATTTTTAAAGAAATAAAAGAGTATATAGCAGTAACAATATTTTCTATATTTAAGATATAGATACAAGATGTCCTTCAAAGGGACAGGAACTCAACATTTCCTAAAGAAATACCAAAATACGAACTTACAAGAAGTCTTAGCTAGATTCATATAACTCATAAAAAGAGAGCATACCTGTGGACCATTATGAAGCTAAATTCTATTGACCTAACTTGGCGCGAACCACTGTTATTCGGCGAGCATTATCGAGGTCCAGGAGCACGCGGGATCTCCATGGACAGGAACCAGGAAAGGTCCCAGAGGATGGGGTCTCCTCACCAGGGAACAGGAACCGGGAATAGCCCCAGAGGTTGGGGACTCCTCGCCAGAGAACAGGAACCAGGAACAGTAGGACGCGGTCAGTCAGAAAGCCAGGGCTCCGGTTGAGCGTACCAGAGACCAGGCCTAAGCCAAGTATGGAAATGGTTAATCATCCGAAGATGACCATCGGAACTTCATCCATCAGAAATACGGGTAGCCAGGGCCGTAAAAGGCCACACGGGTTATGTCTCACAATGAAAGACACCATCCGGATTACGGATTACGTAGGTAAACTACAATTGAAGCATGAGGTAGCCATGCGCAGGTCACATTAACGGCAAGCGATTACGATCGAAAAACCTACGTTGGGCCGTGTTAACTTTTCAAAAATCTTACATCAAGATCTGGTTCGCGTTTCGCGACAACAAAATAAGGTTATCCCATCATAAAAAAACACAGAAACTCTCACATAAGTGACTCGTCGAATTGCCCGTCGGCTCCCGTCACGGCGGACCTTCAAGAAGTGCGGCGGATCTAGATGGCGCTAGTCGCTAAAACTCAAATACGGCGATCGAAATAAAAGGTTAACAGCCAGGTGAAGTTCAAGACAATATTTATTCAACCAAAATAAATATTATCGTGACAATTCCCCCTTTCCCGCGAAAATGTTTGCCCTCAAACATGAAAACTAAATCCGCAAAAACTAAACAAACTAACTAAGTAGAAGATAGGTCCAGCAGGTATCTAAAAATCAACTAACATTAATATTTAAAATTAAAAAAACATAATCCTTAAAACTAAGTCTCTTAAATCTAGATACAAGAAAGAACAATAGTATCCAACAATGGTACGAGAATAGGCGGTTCACAAGCACCAACAGCATTGAAGATACTCGGTGCGGTAAAACTGGCTGTCGCCCAAAAACTTTCCATCCTCGCGCCATCTTAACATCTGAGACACCTTAAAATAAAGAAAAATTAGTATAAACCAAAAAAGAAACCGATAGGTATGCACAAGGCAACACTTTTCCTTTAATAGGACACTTAGCCATTTTTAGGCTTCACTTCAAGGGTGGACAACCAGCCCTCACTTTCACTGAATTTAAGTCATTTGTTTGAAATGGAGAAAAGAACTAATCTTCCTACCAAGATCCAACAGGTCGCTTTGAAGAAAAAAAATATAATCACAATACTTATGTATTTATGAGTTAGTCAGGACAAGTTTAAACTGTCTTTATAAGAGAAGAGGTTAGAATAGGGTTTACATAGTCAATTACCTATCTATCAAAATTTTCAGATTTAGGAATTACAATTTCAAAAGAAAAAACCTATCTATTAAAGTTGTCAAAGTAGGGTTTACATATATAAAATACCTATTTTTCAAAAAAATTAGATCAGGAAATTCATAAATAGAAAACAAGCCTGTCTATAAAGGTGGTGATAAAGGGTATGGTTAGGAACACAAAGAAAAGCTAAACAGAATCTAGAATGTTAGGTTTAGAGCTTAGGAATTAAAAAATATATCAAAATACCTAGCTATAACAAAGTGAACCAACAAAAGTAAGCTTGAAACAATGCAAAAAGAATAATAAAATAAATTATTTACAATTTACACTGCTCGGAAAAATATTGTTGTAAATAAACAAGCAATACTTCATATTCTTTGGTGATCGATCTTATCTTAAAGATTAGACGACACTATTAAGGGGAATAGAATCAAAATCATATGATTGACCCGTAGGCGTAGTAATACAATTGCAAAGTAAAACACTGGTATTAGCAGTAAGTTACAATTTAAAGCAGACTGCTTATAATTAAAATCTAAACATAAAGCATGCTCTCCCATGATAGAGTAGAGTTCGAATTTCCACAATGGAGATTCTTAATAAAAGTATGCCGAAGCATTACTTTATTTGATTTTATACATGAAAATAATCTTATTTTATTTTAAAAACTAAACTTAAAATTAGCAAGTACAAACAACAATATTAACACGAACAAATTTCGTGCATTGGAAAGTTTCTCAAATTTTCCCATACACAAAATTTAAGAATAGTCATCTTCAAATTCTTTGGAAAAGGTAAGGGAGCCTGGAAGCTTTAAACAAAAGAAAAAAAATTATACAATTCCAAAGCAATTGAGGAGGGACACTGACTTAACTCTAAGGCAAATGACAATAACAATATTCATAATACTATCGAGATGTGACGAATCGTGTGTTATAATATAATATAATAGTTGTAAAAAAAAACGAGACGAAAGTCTGCAGTATAGAATACTCTCTCAATTTTAAAAGACATGTAGATAACTATAAAGTTTTCTAAAAGTTAAGGTCAGTAGACACAATACAAACTAAACATAAAAATTTTGGGCGCCACTGATCAGAAGATCAGATTCTAGTTAAACGAGGGTAAATAATGTATTTATCATCAGTACACTAGAATGTTGCGTTTATTATGAGCACAAGTTCTGAAGGTACCAAGCTCCAGAACGAGTGACCGGAACAAACACATAAAGAAGGTAAAGAAATAGCATGAAGGATTGGTAGTCCTCTATACTACTTCATTAGCTTCCTATGATAAACTAAATTAAACTAAACTTAATCTAAACGAATTATATCTTTAACATGGAAATTACCAACTATTTTGCCTTGCATGTCTGCAAGGGTATAAACTAAATTAGATAATTTATTTTTTATAATGTTTCGCACAAACCTCGGGGCTAATTTGTGTGAAAAGAAATTGGGTCCACTCGATTGGACAAAGTTCTTTCTCCAAACTCCGTCTCCAATTTCATAATTTACCGACTTCCCGCGTAAATTGTAATGTTGAGCGTTTTTTCTGTATGCCTGTAACAGGGCATCTGAGACTTTATTATAAATAGGAACCAAGTCCTCTAATTTTCCAGCAAAATTTTCTCTAGATGTTTGTAAGTTAAGATCTTCAGCACCATGGGATATATAATTCTTATGAAAGTTACCATCGATTATCTGTTCACGACCGTGCATAAGAAAGAAAGGAGTATAACCCGTCGCGAAGTTGACCGTATTGTTAAGTGCTGACTGTATTTGTGGCAGAAACCTAGACCAATTACGTTGGTCGGACTCGGTCAAAATAGACAGTGCAGTACCTATTGTTTGGTTATACCGTTCAACGACATTGTTTTGTGGTGTGTAATAAGCATTATAGAAAGGTGCCGGTACATTATAATCAGACAGTAATTTTTTAAATTCATTGGACACAAATTGTTTGCCATTATCGCAAACAAACGTTTGTGGAACCCCATGGACGAGAAAAATGGACTGCTCTACATTTTTAACGATACTTTTTGTGGTAGCATTCCTAAGTGGAAAAATCCATGTGTACTTAGAGAAAACGTCTACGACAGACAAAATATATGTGAATCCGGAATAACTTCGTGGTAGTGGCCCAACAAGGTCAATTGATAACATCTGCATTGGTCTTGTTACAATTTTTGGATTTACAGAAATCCCTGCAGGCGCAGCAGTGTTAATTTTGTGGGCTTTACATGTTTTACACCTATTAACGAAGTTTTTCACATCCTTATACATTCCAGGCCAATAATAGTGTAAGTGAACCTTCTTGTAAGTTCTGAATATACCTGGATGACATGATAGATCTGATTCGTGTTCCTTTGTTAATATTGCCATACGATTCTCCGAAGGTACTACTAATTTCCACGACGTATCTTCGCAAAGGGCGAAACGAGTCTTACAATGTCTTAATAGTTCGTTACCATTAATTCTGAAATTAATAAATCGTTGAGGTGCACTAAGACAATTTGAGAATAAATTACTGTACCACGTATCAGTACTTGTGGGAACTAGAGCAGGAGCATCCCCTGTGGACAATAATGAAACCTCCATACGCGATAGTGCATCAGGTACCGTATTTAACTTGCCTTTTCTGTGTATGACGTCAAAAGAAAATTGCGACAATCGCGTAGACCATCGAGCCAACCGACCGGTAGGGTTAGAAAGAGACACCAACCATTGCAAACTTGAATGATCCGTAATCACAGTGAAATGTGTCCCCTCTACATACGGTCTGAAGTGATTAACTGAGTCTAATACCGCAAGAAGCTCGCGCTCTGTGACACCGTAATTTCTTTCATGTACATTTAAACAACGCGAAAAATAACACACTGGGTGTTCCTCACCGTCAAAATTCTGCGTTAAGACCCCACCTATCCCTACTGAGCTGGCATCGCAATGTATTATGAAAGGTAAGCTGAAGTCTGGACAATTGATTACGGGAGCTGTTGTAAGTGCTTTTTTTAACTTGTTGAATGCATCCTCCGCTTTTTGTGACCAAGCAAAATTAGTTACCCCTTTTCTTGAACCAGTAAGCTTAGTTAATGGTGCTGCTACGGTTGAAAAGTCTTTAATAAACCTACGGTAATAACCGCACAATCCAATGAAAGACACCATCCGGATTACGGATTACGTAGGTAAACTACAATTGAAGCATGAGGTAGCCATGCGCAGGTCACATTAACGGCAAGCGATTACGATCGAAAAACATACGTTGGGCCGTGTTAACTTTTCAAAAATCTTACATCAAGATCTGGTTCGCGTTTCGCGACAACAAAATAAGGTTATCCCATCATAAAAAAACACAGAAACTCTCACATAAGTGACTCGTCGAATTGCCCGTCGGCTCCCGTCACGGCGGACCTTCAAGAAGTCCCGGCGGATCTAGATGGCGCTAGTCGCTAAAACTCAAATACGGCGATCGAAATAAAAGGTTAACAGCCAGGTGAAGTTCAAGACAATATTTATTCAACCAAAATAAATATTATCGTGACACCATGTATAGAAACAGATACCTAATAAAAACTTTTTTTTACAGTGAATACCTCACAAAAGTCCCAACTGCTCCCCTCTGGAGCCAGTGAGACTATGGCATCCCCAATTGGGGTATGTTGTGAGTCTGAAGGCAAGTGGGGAAGGGAAGGAGATGGGTAAGAGGAAGGTGGGGAAGTACCTGGCTATTCAGATCTAGTCACTAAACACGGCTAAAGCCATTTCAAGCAACGTTTCAATTCTGAATGGTGGTCTTACACCAGGGCGATACTAAGAGTATCTTCCACTCTGGAACGTGCCGCAAATATACTATATATTATTTTAAATAATTAATAATTAATTTTTATTTCTATCTATAAAAAAAATATTTATCTCTCTTTAATTTTCAGCTCACTTTTATTTTTATATTTGTGTTTAGTTTTATTTATCCTTTAATATGTATTTTTCTTTTCTGCTTTCTTATTTCTTATTTTTTATTATTTACTATCGAAGTTTTCATTATCTGTTTCTATAAAAAAGTATTTTTAGTTCTTACGTGTATTATCTATGACTACCACAACACGGGTATTATTAGCCTAAGCTTAATATTTATAACATAAATAAATTAGGTACATTATGAAAAAAAGAAATATCATAGAAACTACGACATAACCGACAAATATTTGCGGGTGCCTCAATGGTGCGCGTATTGTGTGGAAAATTCTCGGGGAGAGGGTTTCTGCTTCGGCTGCGTGGGCGCGGGGGGGTGTAGGAGCTGCAGGGGCTGCGCGGGCTGTGCGGGCTGTGCGGGTTACGCGGGCTGCGGGGACTGCGTGGGCTGTGGAAGCTGCGCGAGCAGTGCGGGCAGCGCGGACTGTGGAGGCTGCGGATGATGCGGAGGCCGCGCGGGCTGTGCGGGTTACGCGGGCCTCGGGGACTGCGGGGCCTGTGGAAGCTGCGCGAGCAGTGCGGGCAGCGCGGACTGTGGAGGCTGCGGATGATGTGGAGGCTGCGCGGGCTGCGCGGGCTGCGCGGGCTGCGCGGGCTGCGCGGACCTAAAATGAATAATTACTTAAACGAAAACAGCTCTCACCCAAAAACCAACACTTATTTTTAAAGGCATTTTTGATGACTATAACACTGAAGATTTTGCTGAAGATTTATTTGGACAAAACGAATATCTCCAGTTTTGCTCACCAAATAAAGATACCAAATCACTAATAAATATGAAAAAAGTTGTTAAAAATAAATACAACGACACGGTGAACATCATCAAGGATATTCGAAGAACTATAATTCAAAAAGAAAAAAATAAATATTGGTTATCAACGAATTTACGCCGAAGATGCAAACTCCCTGGAAAATGTTTCCATTGCTTACGTTATGGACACACGTCAAATAGATGCTTTGGAAAAGAAAAGGACACGGCTAGCTGCAGTTATTGTGGAGGCCCTCACACACATACGGCTTGTATCATAGGCAAAGCACCCAACTGTTTGAACTGTGAACAACATAACCTAAAAAATAAAGTGACATTTCCATCAAATCACCGAGCAAATGACAAGATTAATTGTAAGTTTTACAAAAAAATGCTTGAAATTGCACACCAAAAAGATGATTATTAAAAAAGTTACGTTATCATTGGCGGAATCCCTAATAAGATATGGAATAACTATTTGGGGACATTCAACAAAAACAAATCTTCTTTCAGGTCAAAATTTACAATATTCCTCAGTAAAATAATTATTAAACAAAGCGGAATACGAACAAAGGCATGGTGTATCAAAATCATCACTATATAACTCTGTAAATTTATTATCTGTTCGTGCTATATTGTGGTTCAAAATTGCGAATCAGCATACATCTCAATCCGAATCAAAGAACTCTAGAATAACTCGTACCAATAATTTACAAAATGTTACCCAATTCAATAAAAAGCTGTGAATTGTCTTTCAGAAGGTATGCTAAAAAAATGATTATGTGAAACAATTTTTTTGTACTAATCTCCGTTTTTCTAATTTTCGTTTTTAATGTCTTTTCCATTATAATAATCTTTTTTCTTTTTCCTTCTTTCGTTTTTCCTTTTCTCTTTATTTTATATATGTAAAAATATGTTAATGAATGTATATATAATGTAATAATGTGTATATTTTATATACATGTTTAAATTTTAAAGTAATTATTAAAAGAACCCGTTGACAAACTGATATAAATCAGTTTTACGGGACTTAATCTTACTAATATTATAAACGTGAAAGTTTGGAAGGATGTATGAATGTTTGTTCCGCTTTAACGCAAAAACTACTGAAAGGATTTTAATGAAACTTTACAATAATATAGCTCATACACCAGAATAACATAAAGGCTATAATTTATAAAGTCAGCTATTTTCCATATATTACAAATATTAATTTTTGTTAGATTTTTGACATTTCATACTAATTTTCCTTATCAACCATAATAACAATATGCTACTAGGGTTAAAATGTACTGAAGATTGTTATTGCCTTCATTCATTAATGATCCCATGTTCGTAATAAGCATTAACTTTGTGGCTCGCCATAATTTACAATAAAATATATAAATTTGTTTTAGACCACTTTAATTTTAATTACACTCTACCGGTTTCGGAAGAACCCTTCCTTCGTCAGGAGAATATTAAAACTAACCTATGATACAAAATATTGATAGATATATACCAAACATTTAGGTGCTGGAGTGGGAGGTCAAAGGGGGAGGGGGGTAGTTGCGGGAAATCCAGCAATAACAGAGCGGTTTATTGGAAACATATCTAGGATGGGACTAAACGATAAATTAATTTGGTTATTCAATATATTAGCGTTATTATTTAGGGATTTTTTAATTTCAAGTGCTTCCAGGTTATCTAACTTTTTGCTTTTATTATTACGGTGAAGAATTTTAACCAATGTGTCCTTATTAAAAGTATGATTGGTGGAAATAAGATGATTGGCAAACTCCGAAAAATTATTATTATTTAAACATCTTAAATGTGTCCCAGTCCATATACAGAAAATTTATATGTCGCAACAATTTTAATTTCTGGCTTCGATGTAGACTTCTCCTTCATCAATTTTTGGTGTTTGTGTACGCCAAAATGGAGAGTGAGGGCTTAAGGTGCTAGTCTTTACGCAAGGTGCGACATGTTTAGGTAAATGCTCGTTCATAACTCTGTCCTGCTCGCAAGAAGCTCACACATACTACAATACTGAACAGAAGCACGCACACACACGACTAAACGTAATACTGTTCCCGCATATCACGTGTGTCGTGTGTGACCCCCGCAGTCCCCGCGGATTCACATCACATTTCGAGCGTCTAGCAGCAATATCATCTACCTACCACCTATTCGGAATTCGGAAGTGCGTGCATAATATTATTATTATTTGTTAATCGTAGAATTTGATCTCGCCTGACTTGTGATTCCTCAATCACAATGATATGCTAATATAATCAATTTGTACCTACACGTTCGGCAATAACTAGGTAAGTAATAATCAAAAAACTATTTCACTACGAATCCAAACATCCACAAAAAAAACTATATTTGGAAACAAAACTGTTAACATTAAGAAAACTATACGAATACAATATATGTCTCCTAACATACAAAATAAATAATAAACTCATACATACACACACAGAATTCATTAAAACGTCCCCAGTACACAAATATTTTACACGACAACACGATAACATACATTTAAACACCATTCATACTAACTACGGTAAGCAACCCATCAGTTATGAGGGGGCAATTTATATAATTGCCTTCCATATGATATTAAAAACCAAAAAAAGTGTGTGTAAATTAAAAAAAAAAATCATTTTTATTCACGAACAACAATATAGTGAAAGTGAATAATATTGTATGATAATATATTGTATGATGATATAATGTAATTTAATCTAGTGTAATGTTATGTAATTTAATTCAAATTATAGTTAAGTAAGTGAAAATGTTATTTTCTTTTTTCCTGGAATAAAAACTTATAAAAAAAATAAATAATTCATGTATTGTTTATTATAATTTTAGGCGTTATTCAAAACTACCTATATACCTATATGTTATTATTATATTAGGTATGTTATTCATTTTGGAAGGCGGGTACAGATACCGCCGCCCCGGGGAACCATTTATTGGATAACCAACACCTCTGCCATAGTTCACCCCAAGTGGTTCACCTTAGCGGCGGATGCATCTGCCCACCAATTGCGTGGCAGGCCAGACCGGGAGAGACCGGTCGAGGGAAACCTTTTGATCTCTCCAGCCGGACTCTCCAAGAACATCGCCTTGCACCTTGCACCTTGCACCGCACTGGGAGGGATGGATTTATATGTTTGTCATTCCTAGAGAAACCGACCTCCCAGATTCCTACCCACCCCTCATATCTTGTTCCTTCCCAGAACTCCCCTTTTCCTTGCCAGAACTGCCTCTTATTTCCTCAAAATACCCTCCACACAACATCCCCAAAGATGACATAAACCTTGAGGGGAATTATTGACGTCAGGGACTCCTGTGTGGATCTAATGTAAAAAAAGATCATAACTTTATACCCACATTGTGGTAGCTAGGGTGGTGATTGGTGATGAGTGGTGATACTGATTATTTGCCAATTTGGTTGGCGGGTAATGGTACTAAATCACTGCCATTGGTCTTTGCAGGCCAGTGCAAATAGCAATCCGCGATGGTAATTATTCCGGTAGTTCCATTTTTTTTTAATATGTTTTATAAACTGGTTCCCTGACGTAAAATCCAAGTTTTCGACCAGCACACCCGTGCTCGTGCCGCCATTTTGAAATCTTGTTTATCTAAAATATAAAACCAGTGCAAATTTTGCCCAAAGAAGCTGTAGAAAATACGTGGAACATAAAATTTGCTACACTTATTTCTATTATTATCTCCTATCTCTAAACAGTACTGATATACATATTATAGTCCAGTCAAGGAAGGAGGTATAGAGTGCGTGAGCAGGTACCTAAGCGATTCCTTCAGAAACTTGATCAGTGCTTAGGATGTGACATTACCAAAAGTCTTGACGTGTAGGTGGCGAGCTAGGAGGGGTGTGGTGGGGGGGGGGGATGGTCCCAATTTTCAGGTTTCCGCTTATATCTCGAAAACGGTTTGTCGCGGGGTAATTTTTTTTTCAAATAATTTAAGCTCATAAAATTATTTACAACTTTTATTCTATGCGTGATTTTCGAATTCCCAGCCGTTTTTGAGTTAACGTTCCCTAAAAGTACATATTTTCGAAAGAATCCTTTTACCTCACATTTTTCATCAAACATTCCTTCTTCGACAACAGGCACGCTTGGCAGTAGAGGCACGCTGCACAATAGGTCATCAATGTTTTTCGGCATCCACATTTGCCAATTACACAATCCTTGGTGCAGCGGCAAAATATCATTTTTAGAAGGACCTCCGGTGCTGGTGGATCTTCTGTTGCAATTGGCACCAGGGTGTCTCCTACATGTTTCCACCCTACGAGTGGGCTATAGAGCCGTAAAAAGTCATACAAGTTTGCACAAACAAGCATATTGCACTACTAGTTTTGTGTTTTCTCTTTTCCAGTGCATTTTCGAGAAAAATAAAAATTACCAATTTTGTAGAGCATAACATTTTGTAAAAGACCTGTAGTATATGTATTATGTTTTTTCATCTTATTAGGTATCGAGGTTCTAATCCATCAAAATCAGGACAAAAATTGAAAAAGAGAAAGAGGGTTTTACTCGGTTTACATTCTGTTGGTATTTTCAAAATGGCAGCTCGAGCACAGGTGCGCCAAGGTCGAACACTAGGATTTTACAACAGGCGATCAGTTTATAAAACATATTTAAAAAAAAATTAACTACCAGAATAGTTACGATTGCGACCCCCATATTTGCGCTAATTGTCTGAGGGGGTTTCTCTCCATCCTCCTAATAGCTTATCCATACTATAATATAAAGTTTGTTTTCAATTTACGATTGACGGTTTATTTATTTATCAAGTCGGAGTTTATTGTTCGGTACTCGAACCAATTAGTATTGGCTATATATTGGATAAGTTGGCCGAGTTTTCTAACTATTGCAAGTATTTTATTTTTAATAATATTAGTTATAGTATGGATAAGCTATTAGGGGAATGGTGAGAAACCCCCTGATTCTTGTAAGGAGTTAATATTATTTTTTTTAAAAAACGACAATAATGAAAACATAATCCGTGTTGTATGCGGTATATATTGTGATTTTGATGTTTTGTGATGTAAAATGACCGTATACAAAAAAAAACTTTCAGATCTTAAAGATATTACAAAATATTATAACTGACTACATCTACATTATTTGTGGGAATGTTTTTAGTTTGAGAAAGGACAAAAAAAGTTTTTTTTATTTTTATATTTATTTGTGAAAATTGTAATTACAACATTATAAATATATACTTTTTTATATCTTATATTAAATTACTACTCTTCCATTTAAAGCATTTGCTTTGCTTGAAAATAATCATTTGATTGCAAATTTGTTGCCCATCACTTACAGAAAAGTTTCCGCGAAACATGTTATTAGGTATATCGGAGGAAGCTTGTTTAGATTTTAGAGTCCTAAAATATTTCACATTATTTTTTGTGTTTAACTCAGCAATATTTATGTAGTTTGTAAGTAACATTATGTGTTCACAGGAATTAGTTTGAGTAATATTGTAAAACAGTCGTATGAAAAAATATATTATATTTATTGCGTATTGTAAAAATGTATTATCTACAATACATTATTATGAAATTAAATAGAACTCACGAATAAAAAGAAAGACAATCCCATCACTATTATTTTGTAAAAATAGTCTTACCATCACTATTATCGAAAACGATGGCTTCACCCCCCCGACCATGCACTCCTAGCCACGACCCGTCAAACGTGAGAATGAGACGACTGCAGTAAACTCTCAAATTTACCTACAGAAATCGCTCGAAAAGGGGTTTATGGAGAATACACTTTTCTACACCGAAACTTTCACAAAATTGAAATTTTAAAAAATATATATTTTTTAGAAAGAAGAAGCTACGTCGGTAGCTTTTTATAATTTTATAATTCTTTATGAGAGTTGAGTTAGCAGCACTTATTCGTTAATAATATTTTTTGATAAATTATATATGTTTGACATATATAATTTATCATCATTTATTTCAATTTAATTTAAATAGAATTATATGAGTTATGTTATATATATAACATAACTCATAATGAAAGCGGTATAAAAATTTGCAGTGGAAGGGATGGATACATACGTCCGCCACTCCTAGAGATATTGACCCCCAGATTCCTAACCACCCGTCATACTTTTGTCCTCCTTTTTTCTAAAAAGACCCCCCACACAGCATGCCCAAAGATGGCATAGGCCCTGAGGGATTTTTTTTTTCCTGTGTGGAGTAAAAGTCCAGTCCACTAAGGCCCATCGCTCATGGAGAAACTAAAACAGGCGGTTTGCTATTGTTTCCAACCAAACTTCTATCACGGCGCTACTCAATTTTACGCTTATAGTCATTATCTCAGCTTGTTTAACCATGGAACACTTGAGCTGTCGTACTGGCGCTGGCGACCAAACAACAAAAAAACTCGAAAACTGACAACAAAACTGGCGCAACCATGGCAACCGGGCAACCTGGCAACGGTCGTCCACGGTAAGGCGCTCCGCTGACGTGGCAACTGAAAACAAACTAAAACAGCTGGTTTCTATGTCTTGATTGGTCAAAAAGCTTGTTTAACCATAGACGAAGAACAATCAGCTGACAGCGGGCAACTAGCAACGGCCGGCCACGGCAATCAGCAGTGCAAGTCGCGAGTCACCGCTTGCGTTACCATTGACAACAGGGTTTTGTGTGATATAATATAATGTACATTCAAAATATAACAAAATAACTATTCTCTAGATTCTTTAAAATGTTTTAAGGTTAAAGATTTAATTATATGTTTTTATAAATCCTACAAATATGTGATAATAAACAAAAGATAGGGGAATTCATTGGCTACATAGAAGGCAATTCAAACACCAGTAACCTTTATGTGATATATTTAAATACCTGTTATTAACTATATATATACCTTTTATAAGATTACTTTTTCAATAACTTTGATAAACAAACAACAGTCATATTCATGCAAGTTATCTATTTTATTATTTTTTTTTTCTTGTTCCAGTTTTTATTAATACAAAATATGTATGCAAGACCATAACTTGCAATGCAAATAGAAATTAGCTATTTTGTTTTAATCCTTTGTTTTTAAGTAGATAAAACTTTTATTATTTTTTATTTTATTTTATTTTATTTTATTTTATATTATTTTATTTCTTTTATTTTTTTATTATTTAAATAATTTTGCTAAACAAACAACGGTTATCTTCATATTTTAATCGGTTATTTTTTTAATTTTATTCTTTCTCTTCTCTTTTTGTTTTCTTCTTCTTATTTATCCAACACATTTATATAGGACTTTTTATTATTATTATTATATTATTTAAGTATCTGTGTTCCATATATCATCCTAATTTGACTGCCCTAAAACGGGATTCTTCCTAGTTGGGTAGCCAAAACATTCAATAAATAATGTATAATATATGTATAAAAAAGTAAATAAATAAAAAAAATAAAATAAAAAAATCAGTTTGTATGTCTCCATATTCAAATTCGGTGGTATGATTTTTTTATGTGGGCGGAAAAATTTCCTTTAGCAATCCGATAAAAAATATTTTAATTGCTCTGTTCCTCCAGTGGATAAGGGATTTTATTAAAGATAAAATACTTGCAATAGTTAGAAAACTCGGCCCACTTATCCAACATATATAGCCAATATTCATAGGTTCGAGTACCGAACAATAAACTTCGACTTAATAAATAAATATACCGTCAATCGTAAATCGAAAACAAACTTTATAGTATGGATAAGCTATTAGGAGGATGGTGAGAAACCCCCTCAGACAATTAGCGCAAATGAGGGGGTCGCAATTCTGGTAGTTAATTTTTTTATAATAAGTTTTATAAACTGATCGCCTGCTTTAAAATCCTAGTGTTCGACCTGGCGCACTTGTGCTCGAGCTACCATTTTGAAAAACTAACGGAATGTAAACCAAGTAAAACACTGTTTTTTGACCTGATTTTAGCGGATTAGAACCTCGATACCTGATAGAGACGAAAAAACATAAAACATATACCTAAGTCTGTTGTGAAATTTTATGTTCTACAAAATTGGTGATCATAATTTTTCTCGAAAATGCACTGGAAAAGAGATAATTAAGAAAACAAAAAACTAGTAGTGCAATATGCTTGTTTGTGCAAACTTGTAAGTTTTTTTACGGCTTTATAGTCCAGTCATAGGAAGGAAACATATTGGAGCCACCCCGGTGCCAATTACAACAGAAGATCCACCAGAAGGTCCTTCTGAAAATGATATTTTGACGCTGCACCAAGGATTTTGTAATTTAGAAATGTGGATGCCGAAAAGCATTGATGAACTGTTATGCAGCCTGCCTCCGCTGCCAAGGGAAATGCCTCAACTGCTTGCCTGTTGCCGAGGACGACGATGAAGACGACATTACTGAGGATGAAGATGCTATGAATGAACAACCATTGCCAGGACCTTGCCAGACGTCCAAAGAGGATGAAAACGTTAATCCATATAAAGTTCAGAGTGTCACATGATGTTACTGAGAACAGTGAGGTTTATAATTTGGTGTATTAATGTAACGAAATAGAATAAAATTATCATGAGACTTTTCATTATAAACTATAATATAAAAATTTTCAAGTAACATGATTTTTGTCTACTTTATTTAATAACTGGAAGTGTGGTCAAACAAATTTTTAGGCGAACGAACAAAATTTGTGTGAAATTGACAACACTTAAAATTAAAATTATAAATAAACTTAAAATTGCTGTAAATGTTGACTGGTTGGAGATTAATTTGCATATGTATATATATATATATAATTAAATTCCCTTTCAGAATATACATATACAATTTTTTGGGAGCGTATAACTCAAAAACGGCTGGGAATTTGAAAATCACGCATAGAATAAAAGTTGAAGATAATTTTATGAGCTTTGATTTAAATATTACCCGCGAACCACCGTTTTCGAGATGTAAGCGGAAACCCGAATATTGGGACCACCCCCCCCCCCTTTCCCTCCTAGCTCGACACCTAGACGTCAGGACTTTTGGTATGTTCACACCCTAAGCACCCTGATCAAGTTTCTGAAGGAATCACTTAGGTACCTGCTCACACACTCCACACCTCCTTCCTTGACTGGATTATTGCATATCAGTACTTTTGAGAGATAGAAGATAATAATAAGTTAAAAATAATTGTAGCAAATTTTAGGTCCCACGTATTTGCTACAGCTACTTGGGGAAAAATTTGCACTGGTTGAGATATTTTAGAAAAACAAGATTTTGGCGCGATTTCGTCTGTTTTTTTTCAAAATGGCGGCCCGAGCACGGGTGTGCAGGTCGAAAACTTTGATTTTACATGAAGGAACCAGTTTATAAAACATATTAAAAAATTGGAACTACCGGAATAATTACCATCGCGGATCGCTAATTGCACTGGTCTACAAAGACCAATGTCGGTGATTTATTACGATTACCCGCCGACCAAATGTGCAAATCATCACCAATCACCACCTTAGCTACCACCTAAGAGTATGGATATTAGAGAGAAGGCATGTGAAGTGTGCCCGCGCGCTCCAAGTGTGCCTTTTCGAGAATTTTACCCAAACGGCTTACATTGGCTGCTGGTTTTTGGACGTTTAATACGTTCCGACAGCAGCCATTTTACATGGTGACAGCCAATGTCAGCCATGTGGGTAGAATTCTAGAAAAGGCACACTTGGAGCGCGCGGGCACACTTCACATGCCGTCTCTCTAATATCCATACTCTTAGGCTACCACAATGAAGTTATGATTTTTTTACATTAGCTCCACACAGGAGGCCCTGAGGAAAATAATTTCCCTCAGGGCCTATGTCATCTTTGGGGGTGCTGTACAGAGGGTATTTGGAAGAAAGGAAGGAGAGCAAGTTCTGGGAAGGCAAAGGGTATGAGGGGTGGGTAGGAATCTGGGGGTCGGTTTCTCTAGGAATAACAAACATGGAAATCCCAATGCGGTGCAAGGCGATGTTCTGGGAGAGACCGGCGGAGAGATCAAAGGTTTCCCTCAACCAGTCTCTCCTGATATGGCCTGTTACGTAATTGGTGGGCAGACGCATCCGCCGCCAAGACCCGGACAAACCTAACCACATGCACCCGGGCACCCCGGCTAAGTCACCAAACGTAGAGGGTGACTTAAACTTAAAGGGGTGACCTATCGCAGAGGTGTTGGTTATCCAATAAATGGTTCCCGGGGCGGCGGCACCTATACCCGCCGACCAAAATGAATAACATAATATAATAATAACATTTATAGTTTTGAATAACGCAGGAAATTATGATAAACAATACCTACATGAATTATCACTTATCTATTTATTGCCGAACATTCACTAATTGATTATATTATCCTATCAATGTGATTGAGGTATCACAAGTCAGGCGAGATCTAAATACTACGAATAACAAATAATAATTATACACACTTCCGAATTCTGAATAGTAGGTACCTACCTAGATGATTTGCTGCTAGGCGCTCGAAATGCGAATAATAGATATGATATTCGGGGACCGGGGACACTGTATCACGTGTTAGTCGAGTGTGCGAGCGTGCGCGGTATTCAGTATTGTCGTGTGCAGTTGTATGTGTAATAGAGGCGAGTCGTTCGCGAACGAACGAACGAAGTGATCCGCTTCTCCACGCTGATCCGTCGATCCGGTTCCGCAGATCACCCGCTCACTCGTTCGCGGATCTTTGCGAACGAGTGATCCGGTGATCTGCGAGACCCGCCTGATCCGGTGAACCGACTGATCCGGTGAACCGCGGGAGCCGAGAGGTCCGCGTATCGTTCGACGGGTCACTGACTGATCCGGGATCCGCATTGTTCGTTCGTTCACTAGGCCGCCGCGCAGAAAAGTACAATCCGTAAGTAAGGTAACGGTTTACAGCTCAGCTCATTCGTTCATTGGGAGACTTTTCTGCGCGGTGGCCTGCAAAAGCGGGCGGTTCAGTAGCTGTTAAGTGTGTATGTAATAATATCGGGATTCATAGTATGCGTGCGTAAACTGCAGTCATATGGGTCGTGGCGTCATCGCTCCGGTCACATTATTTTGTATATTTATAACAAAAACAAGGATGAGTAATATTATTTTCATTGTTCATTATTGTTCATTGTTTATTATCAGTCATATTTATGTTCAAAAATCATTTATATCTAAATAATCGTTAAAAAAGTAATGATGATCAAAAATTGTATGATAAAAATTATAATACATATTGCCGTTTCAAGATGGCGCCACGTTAGTTCGCAGTTCGCATACGGACGCTATCAGAAGGTTGGTTTAAGCCCTGCTTTCCAATTTTTCAGGTATCGCTTCTCGGTTAGGGATGTCGAAAGTGGAAAAAAGTATCGATATATCAATGTATCGATATTTATTAAAATATCAATATCGACGTCGATATATCGAGGAAAAAAAATCGATATATCGATATATCGGTTAAATGTTTAGATTGTACGTTTTTAAAATTAAAGTGTTTATATTCACAATGTGTAAAAACGAAAGTGTATATTTACACAATGTACATTATTTTAATCAGGCGCCTCCCCCCCCGAAATTGAAAAAATATCGATTTTGATACAATTTTCGATATTGGATATTTTATATCGATATATCGGTTCAAAATATATCGGCTAAAAATATCGATATATTTCATTGAAAATATAGATATATCGATATATCGATACTTTTTCAACAAGCCTATTCTCGGTCTATTAAGAAAGATTAAAGTGTTCTTATCAGCTATATTTTATAGTTCTTATAGCAAATTTTTTGTACCAAAACTTGACCAAACAAATGATTTCATTCTAACGAAGGGGGATTCCGACATTATCGGGATTCCCTTTTGATTGAAATATTAAGGAGGCCCGAGGAAGCGTGAGTGGAGCGGGGGGAGAAGGAATATCTTTAGTGAACCGTCGTTCAATTGAGCCGGTTCACGGAACCGGTTCTTTACAGTGAACGAGACCTTGTGAATTGGCTCGTTCAACTGACCCGCCTTGCCCACTACTAATGTGTAAGCGTCATCTGAGTGGGACAGAGTTAGGAACAATAAATACCTAAACTTTCGGCGTATGGCGTAAAGTCTATCCTCTTAATGAATGATGTTAATTAGTTTACAAAAAATATGTTTGCTTCACGTGCACTTGCTGTAGTTGACGTAAAAATTATGTCCTAATAAAGTTGACAAAATCATAAGTGCGGAGATACCGAACCCAGAAACTGATCAAAAGCTTTATGATACTCTTACAAAACATATGATTCACAGGCCCTGTGATGAACTAAATCATTTATTACTGTGCATAAGGGAAATAAAATTTACCAAAAAATATCGAAAGCCGCATTTAAAATATACTAAAAATAAAATAAAAATTATATATTTTGTACAGGTGTAGAGCACCAGATAGTGGACGTACGATAACTCTAAAAAAACCGAGGTTGAATACACGCAAAATATTGGTTGACAATAGTTGGGTTGTCCCATATTCTCCTCTTAAGCTCTAGGTAGCTTGCTCACGCGTTTCTACATCGCAAAATGTGCATGTTTACGCAGAAAAAAAAAAACATTTTACGTAGTTTATAGAAGTGTATTGCAGTAACTAACTATTTATTTATAACTTTTAAATATTATGAATCATCATAAAAAATTCTCATTTTCAATATATATAATATAACATTTTTTTTTTTTACATTAACTCCACACAGGAGGCCCTGAGAAAAATAATTTCCCTCAGGGCTTATGTCATCTTTGAAGATGCTGTGAGGAGGGTCTTTTTGAGGAGAGGAAGGAGTGAACGTGGGTTATAAAAACGTGGGTTATGGTGGTTGGTGAACCCATGTTATAGGAGGGAGGAAACACAGAGGCCGGCAAATCGTTCCACAGCCGAGCTGTTGAACACAATAACGAGTCGTAGAAGCGTCCCGTTCTCATGTGACAAATGTCAACTGTGTACATATGTTGGGCGCGCGTTTGGCGTGTTTCCCGACTATGCACCGGTGCCGAGGGGATCAATGACGCTAGCTCCTCGGAGCATCTTCCATTGAAATACCGGTAGAACAAGGATAGCATTTCCACCCGACGCCTGTGCTCTAAAGATTGCAATCCGTTTGTTAAGACAGGAGAATCTATCAAGCGGACCGCCCGTTTCTGCACAGAGTCGAGGGTGTTTTTCAGGTACATCGGGGCTCCAGACCAGAGATGGCTGCCAAATTCAACAAGGGGGGGCACTTGCGATTTGTACAGGATTAGCAATTGTGTACAATTAAAGTATCTGCGGGCCGTGTACAGTACGCCCAGTTTCTGAGAAGCCAACTTAACTCTGGCCTCGATGGAGCCCCCGTACCTGAGCTGGTCACTTAGAGTTACACCGAGCATATCAATGGAGGACCTGTTTGGAAGAATGCTACCGTTGAAGGAGACTAGATTTCGATCCCTTTTAGACGTAATCAGACATGATTGGGTCTTTGAAACATTGAATTAGACGAGATTATTCTTACCCCAAGAGAAAACACTCTCGAGGTAACCGTCCATTCTTTGCTTCAAAGCCCTCCGAGCCGTTGGAATTTGTGCACCCTTTGGGGCTTATCAAACAAAAAGCTATCATGGACTGTACTGTCATCCGCGTAGCAATGAATTGGTGCACATGTCAGAAGGTCATTGATGTGCAACAAAAACAAAGCCGGAGACAGAACCGATCCCTGTGGGACGCCAGCATTTATCGAGTGCGAGGAAGAGGTGAAGACATCAGCAACCGTCTGAATCGACCTCTCCCTCAAAAAGTCGGCAATCCACGTACACAAGGATGCGGGAAGTCCGTAAGAAGGCAGTTTGTTGACAAGTCCTCGGTGCCAGACCCGGTCAAAAGCCTTGGAAATATCCAGTGCGACCGTTTGGGTCTCACCGAAACGTTACAGGCACCGCCCCCAAACATGCGTCACATACGCGAGAAGATCACCGCACGAGCGGTTCCGCCGGAATCCGTATTGACGGTCGTTAATAATTTTGTTCTTCTCGAGGTATGTGAGCAGTTTGTCGTTGATCACCCGTTCCATCACCTTGGATAGAACTGATGTGATCGCTATGGGGCGGTAGTTGGCCGGGTTGGAGCGGTCACCCTTCTTTGGAATAGGATGGATAACCGCTTTCTTCCAACCAGAGGGTACAGAGCCAGAATTCAGGGACATTTTGAAAAGCTTTGTCAAAATCGGAGCTATTTCTGCAGCGCACCTCCGCAATACCAGGGCGGGGATTCCGTCAGGCCCACTAGCTTTATTAACATCAAGCCCTCGTAAAACCTGGAGCACATCCCGATGCCGGATCCTCAGCTTTTTCATATAGAAACCGCAGTGAGGAACCGACGTCGGGACCGCACCTCGATCATCGAGGGTTGAGTTATCCGCAAACATTTTACCTAATAGGTTAGCCTTTTCGGTGGCGGTGTTTGCTAGTGAGCCGTCAGGTCTGGTAAGAGGTGGCAGACTGGATTTGCAGAAATTGCGACCTATTGAGCCCGCAAGCGACCAGAAGGCTCTGCTGCCATGCGGGCATGCAGCCAGCTTTTTGCTGATCTGCAGGTCGTGCTCGAACTTTGACCTATTTATGATCCTCTTGCATTCCTTTGCCAATTTGTTATATGCTGCTCTGTTTTCGGATGTTCTAGATGTGTTGTAGGCTCGGTAAGCCGCGTTTTTTCGCCGAACTGCTTCGGAGCATTGTCGACTGAACCACGGCTTTGAGCCCACACCAGTTTCCTTGACAGTGGATTGAATGAAGCCATCCATCGCGGATGTGATGACTTCACCAATTTCCTGGGCACATCTTGAGGGATCCGAAGTCCGAAAACAGACAGCTGACCACGGGAAAGCATTAAAATGTGCCCGCAGACCGAACCAATCTGCTGACCTATAGTGCCATACTTTTCTCTTCAGCCTCTCGTTTGGTGGTCTGAAGTTGACGGGGATTGAGGTCGTCACCAGGCAGTGGTCGGACGATCCTAAAGGCGCTGTGACCTCAATCTTGTAACCGTGTGGCACAGTGGTTAGAAATAGGTCTAACAGATTGGAGCGGTGAGTCTGGACATCAGGAACCCTTGTAGGCTCCTGAACCATCTGCTCCAATCCGTGGCAAAGGGCAAAGGATTCCGCCTGTCGGCCAGCCGAGTCTGTTGATCTCGAGAACTTCAACCATGGTTCGTTATGAACATTGAAGTCCCCCAAAACCACAAACTCGCCCGAGGGGTAGCGGGGCAAGAGATCATCATTACACATAGCATTATTTCTATTTACATTATTCATTATTATCTACATTATTCATTATTATCTACATTATTCATTAATATAATCATACATTACACATAGCATTAACTCTGTCAGTCTTTTAATCCTTCACGCCTAAACCGCAATTTGTATGAATTTTTGTATAAACATATATCAGACCTATTAAGAAAATAGACTACTCGAAATACTAATCCTGCGCAGATGAAGTCACGGGCTGAAGCTAGTGTTGAAATATGTATAAAAAAATGTTAAATAAATAAATTAAAATAAAAAACCAAAAAAACGTACCATTTTACATTTACGTTACTGAACATAAATACTTTTTTTTTGTACTACTATGTAAACCATAGTAAGTATTTGTTAAATGTATGTACAAGTATATAGAAATAAATAAATAAAAAAATAAATGAAAAAAGTCTCTCCCGATCTGGCCTGCCACGCAGCTGGCGGGCCGATGCATACACCGCCAAGATCCAGAAAAACCTCACCCACAAGAACCCGGGCACCTCCGCTAAGTCACCAAACGTAACAAACAGGATTACCTTCAACCAGTCTCACCCGATCTGGCCTGCCACGCAGCTGGCGGGCCGATGCATACACCGCCAAGTCCCAGGCAAACCTCACCCCCGTGAACCCGGGCACCCCTGCTAAGTCACCATACGTAGCAAACAAGGATTCCCTCAACCAGTCTCTCCCGATCTGGCCTGCCACGCAATTGGCGGGCCGATGCATACATCACCAAGACCCAGACAAACCTCACCTCAATGAACCCAGCACCCCTGCTAAGTTACTTAACGTAGCAAACAAGGATGCCCTCAACCAGTCTCTCCCGATCTGGCCTGCCACGCAACTGGTGGGCCGATGCAAACATCGCCAAGACCCAGACAAACCTCACCCCAATGAACCCAGCACCCCTGCTAAGTTACTTAACGTAGCAAACAAGGATGCCCTCAACCAGTCTCTCCCGATCTGGCCTGCCACGCAACTGGCGGGCCGATGCAAACATCGCCAAGACCCAGACAAACCTCACCCCAATGAACCCAGCACCCCTGCTAAGTTACTTAACGTAGCAAACAAGGATGCCCTCAACCAGTCTCTCCCGATCTGGCCTGCCACGCAACTGGCGGGCCGATGCATACATCGTCAAGACCTAGGCAAACCTCACCCCAATGAACCCAGCACCCCTGCTAAGTTACTTAACGTAGCAAACAAGGATGCCCTCAACCAGTCTCTCCCGATCTGGCCTGCCACGCAACTGGCGGGCCGATGCATACATCGCCAAGACCTAGGCAAACCTCACCCCAATGAACCCAGCACCCCTGCTAAGTCACCAAACGTAGCAAACAAGATTACCCTCAACCAGTCTCTCCCGATATGGCCTGCCACGCAGCATGCGGGCCGATGCATACACCGCCAAGTCTCAGGCAAACCTCACCCCCGTGAATCCGGGGACCCCTGCCAAGTCACCAAACGCAGCAAACAAGGTTTCCCTCAACCAGTCTCACCCGGTCTGGCCTGCCACGCAGCTGGCGGGCCGATGCATACACCGCCAAGACCCAGACAAACCTCACCCCCGTGAACCCGGGCACCCCTGCTAAGTCACCATACGTAGCAAACAAGGATTCCCTCAACCAGTCTCTCCCGATCTGGCCTGCCACGCAACTGGCGGGCTGATGCATACACCGCCAAGACCCAGACAAACCTCACCCCAATGAACCCAGCACCCCTGCTAAGTCACCAAACTTAGAAATCAGGATTACCCTCAACCAGTCTCTCCCGATCTGGCCTGCCACGCAACTGGCGGGCCGATGCATACATCGCCCAGACCCAGGCAAACCTTACCCTTATGAACCTGGGCACCCCTGCTAAAACACCAAACGTAGCAAACAAGGTTTTCCTCAACCTAAGTAAAGTAGACATTGATTATGAAACTTTAAACTCTTTACTTCAGTCAGAAAACTGGGAAAATGTATTTAATATCAATAGAAAATCCTCATTTAGCACTAGAGAATTTCTATAAAACTCTGAGAGATCATACTCTAAAAAGTGAAAGTAAAATAGTTGTCACTTACAGAAAATATAAAAAAATTAAACCTTGGATTACAGTTGTATTAATTATATCAATTAAGCAAAGGGATAAATTATACAAGGAAATGTTATCATATCAAATAAATTGCCTCTGAAAACACGATAGGTATATCTAATGTATCGAAACTTACTCAATAGGCCGATATGAAACTGCAAAAAGAAATACTATTGTGAACAAATTCTAAATGCTAAAAATAATACAAAAAAAACTTAGAATATTATAAATGAAATTGCTAACAAAAAAATGATGTCTTCAAATATTGTAAATGAGGTTAAAATAAATAATGAGATAATTACTAACAAGTCGAACATTGCAGAAAGCTTTAATAACTTCTTTACAAATATAGTAGACGAGGTTCTTGAATCATCCGGCATTAATGTCAACGATGCTTATATGGAGACATCTCCTCAATTAGATTCTACTAACGATTCAATTAACTCTATAGAATATTTTTCTCCTTTTACATTTAATGAAATTGAAAAATATATTGATAGCCTAAAACCATTCAATTTTAAGGGAAATGATGGACTATCGTGTGATACATTAAAAAAAATCAAACAGCATGTCTTTTAATTTATTTATTTATTATTAATTTTCAACGCCCTGATGGGCTTTTACATAATAAGTATATTATACAGTGATATATATGTATGTTTAAATAAGAAATATAAACTTATAGCAATTAACATTATAAAAATGGTAGGTATAAAAGTAAGTAAGAAATATTATATTATAATAAAAGAGAAAAAGTAAAAATAAATTAAACTGAAACCAGTTTTTACATTGCAGATGGCATAAAAATAATAATATATAGTGTAAGTTAATATTAGAAATTTACAGATGTGTAATACAAGAAAAAGTTTACAATACAGAAAAACAAAAGAGAGTAACAAGTTTTTACATTATAGATAAATAGAAATAATACAAAAATATGTGCAACAGCTCCTACATTATAAGAATATGCTACATCAAAATATTATGGAATCTTTTAAATAACAGTAACTAATATTAAACACGTCTGATTTCACATTCTGACATGAATAATTTAATAATTTCATGTTTGTATTGTATCAGCGACACATTCCATACATCTACGTGCGAATACATATTTCCCAAGTTTTGAATTCTCTGTAGTGGTATATTGAATTGGGCCCTGGTCGCAGTATTACTACAATAAAATGGTAGTACTGACCTTGTATTTCTGGCTGGCACATTAAGATTTATGAGCGATAAGAATTCAGGGCTATCAATTATATTATGCAAGATTTTAAATAGAAATATTAGATCAAAAACAATTCTCCTGTCACTCAAGTTTAATAGATTAGATAATCGTAGTAGAAAAGGGTAGTTTTTTTGTTCTTTCGGTATTTTTAGTTTATAATTTAAAAAGCTTAGGAATTTTTTTTGTACTCTTTCTATTGTTTGTGAATGCACGTTATAGTGGGGAGACCATACAGTTGAATTATATTCAACCTGGCTCCTTACTAATGATGTGTACAGAAGTTTTAATGTTTTAATGTTGGTAAAATCTTTAGCCACTCTTAGTACAAAACCTAACATTTTTAAACCCTTCTTTGCAATATTTTCAATGTGTGGTATGAAGCTAAGTTTGGTGTCGAAAGTAATACCTAAGTCATTAATTTCGGAAACAGATTCGAGAATGATGTTATTCATTGTGTAATTGAAATAAATCGGATTTTTTATTTTAAAAAATCTCATAGTTATGCATTTATTGAAATTAAGGTATAGCTTGTTATCGCTACACCACTCAACTAATTTTAACAAGTTTGCCGAGAGAATATAACAGTCGTTCAGGCTTCGAATTACTTTAAAAAGTTTTAAGTCATCTGCGAACATAAGTACGTCGATGTCTTTAAAAATATTACAAAGGTCGTTCACAAAAAAGATAAATAATACAGGTCCAATGTGGGAACCTTGCGGATGGATGCAAAAAAATCATACGATGATTCCCCATTAAGTTTAACACTAAGTTTTCTGTTTGAAAGATAGCTTATAAACCAATGCAACATGTTTCCACAAACTCCAGCTTTAGACAGTTTTTCTACAAGAATAGCGTGACAAACCTTGTCGAACGCTTTGCTGAAGTCAGTGTAAATTGAGTCAACTTGAAGCTTCTTCGCCATTGCATCGGAAATGAAATTTTGATATAGAATATGGTTAGTTAGTGTTGATTTGCCGGTTATGAAACCATGTTGTTCAGTACATATACTATCTTTAAATGAGTTAATTGTTTTATCCAGAATCAGTTTCTCAAAGAGTTTTGGAATTGTTGAAAGTATGCATATCGGTCTATAATTAGTTACCTCGTTTTTATCCCCTTTCTTGAAGATGGGTGTTATATAACTATGTTTCCATAGATCAGGAAATATACCTTTCGACAAAGAATGATTAAAGAGTGTGTACAGGGGATAAGCAAGAACGACGACACACTGCTGTAAGAGTAATGGTGGAATGTTGTCGGGACCGGCATTTTTATTGGGATCTAGAAGTTTAATTTGTTTAATAATTTCGTTTAGTTCGATGTGCACATGTGACAGGTTTATATTGAAACGGGGAGTATAGTTAGGTAAGGAAAACTGATTGGGTTGACTTTTATCATAAACGTTCTTGAAGAAGTCTGCAAAAAGATCGACAATATTTTTAATACCATCGGCCTTTCTGTCTTCAAAATACATAGTATTTGGTATATCAGAGTCACCACTTCTTAATGTTTTACTGAATCGCCAGAAACGTTTTATATTGCTAAAAATATCATTCTCTGTCTGCCTAATATAGTCATTATAACATGTCCTTGAAAGTTTATTACAATCACTCCTAATTTTAGAGAATTCTATGTACAACTTTGATGTTCCGTGATTCTTGTACAGTTTGTGAGCTGTTTTTTTACATATAATTAAATTAATCAAATCTTTATTGAACCAGACTGGATATTTAGATTCCTTATATTGAGTGTAAGGGACAAAGCGATTTATATGATTACTTAGAATAAAGTAGAACTGTTCAATATTATGATTTAAATCATCACTTTCTAAGAAGGACCAGTCGACCAATGTGAGCGAGTCACACATACCTGAATAATTAGCATTTCTGAAATTATAGCTTGATCTCGTAGGTTTCAGAATTTTTTCGCCAAAGTCTGTTATACAAATATTAAGTGGAGGATGATGGATATCGGGGGGTATGACAACTTCTATGGCTTTACTCACTTTGATACTTTTAAAATTGAAGAAAACGAGATCCAATACACAATTGTTAATGTTTCTAACAAGATTATGTTGAGTTAGGTTTAAGTATATTGACATATCAAGTATTACTCTTTCATTTTCGGAGATAGTTGTATTACAAGTATTCGACAATACGGGGTCGTGCAAATCCCAATTTACATTTGGAAGATTATAATCACCTACGGCAATAAATTTGGCATCAGGGTACTTTGATTTAATTATTTCTACGTCTTCATAATGGTTTTTGAATACAACAGTGTTGGCCGAGGGGGGTATGTATACAGAACTAATTATTATTTTCTCATTTTTACATTTCACCAAAACAAACAATTGTTCTACGTTACTGTTTTTTGTGTTTAATTTCTTAGAAGTAAATTTCTTTATTAATTAAGTAAATTTTTCCTTTGTCTTAACTCCGTTGCAACATACTTTTAATATGTGCCTCAAAGATGGTCATTTCCCAGAGCAATTTAAAATCTCCACTATAATACCTATTCATAAATCTGCAGATACGCATAAATTAAACAATTTCAGACCAATATCTCTTGTTTCAAATCTATCAAAAATATTCGAAAAATGCATCAAATTTAGAGTCATTGAACACTTAGAAAAATATAAAATTCTATCTTAAAACCAATACGGCTTTCGTAAAGACCTAAGCACCGACGATGCGATACATGAATTGACAAAAAATATATACACATCTATCGATAAAAAAAAGAAATGTCTTATTGCCATATTCCTAGATTTAAGAAAAATCATTCGACACCGTAAATCATAATTTACTACTTAAAAAATAACTCAACTGGGCTTCAAAAAAGACACTAAAATTACTTTCAAACCATCTTAAAGACAGAACACAAAAATAAAATTGGGAATAATTACAGTTCAGAGACACAGATAAAAAATGGAGTTCCGCAGGGAACTGTGCTTGGCCCGATTTTATTCTTAATTTATATTAATGATTTATGTAATTTTGTAATCCCTGGTAAAATTGTTTCTTACGCCGACGACACGGCAATAATAGTGGATGGTAATGATTGGACAGAAACTTTTTCGAAACAAATGATTGTATTTCCCTTGTTTCAACATGGCTAAAACACAACAAACTTGTTTTAAACTACAGCAAAACATTTATAGACTTAAGGAAGTTCTAAACATTGAAAAATTGAAAATGATCTACTTTTCCCTAGTGCAATCTGCAATCACTTACGGCATTATCGTTGGGGTGGTTGATACATTTATTAAACCTTTACAAATAGTCCAAAAACACATAATTAATATAGTATAACAAAAATAAAACATTCTCGACCGACTTATTGTATAAAGAAACAAAAATATTTAATATTCGTAAATTTTCTCTTTTATCTTTATTATTTATGAATATTTTACCCAAAGAATTTACGTTATAAAAAGTTGTCTTACATTTTTTGTCATTGTCTATTAATTTTGCAATTTTATTTGAAATTTTGCCAAGGTACGGTATTTTAGTCCATTGTTTTGTTTCAATCTCCTCGTCTGGCGTAAGGCCATATGTAACTGAAGCTAAAGTGAGTTTTTTATTCTTCTTATTTATTAAAGTATCAATTATTCTGCTATCGTAACCATTATTTTTTGCAATTGTTTTGATAAAATTTAATTCATTATTGTAATATATATATTGTTTAGTGGTACATGTAGTAGTCCATGGATTAGAGAATGGAATACCGACAATTTGTGTGAGATGTGGTGTCTTGAGGAGCTATGAATGATATTATCGCTATATGTCGGTTTCCTGTATATTGAAAATTCTAATTTGTTATTAAAGATTTTAATTCCTATATCTAAAAAGTTGATTTTATCTCCCCCTGTCTCCATCGTGAATTGAATTGACTTATTTATTTGATTTATTTCTTTGAGGAAGATATCTAGTTGCCTCTGCGTACCGGTCCATACGATTAAAATGTCATCCACGTATCTCCGATAGAAAATAACATTTTTAAAGGATTTTAACTTTTCAATGGTCTCTTCTAAGTGGTCCATCATGAACTCTGCTAATATTGGAGAAATAGGGCTACCCATTGCCAACCCTTTCGATTGTAAATAGAATTTATTATCAAATCTAAAAAAGTTTTGTTCTATGCATGCATTTATTACTTGATTAATTTCTCTCTTTTTTATTATATTTATATTGGATTTCTCCATGTAGTTATTGAATATTATTTTAAATTCATCTGTAGGTACGCTTGTAAATAGACTAACAACGTCAAATGACACCAGAGAGGCTTTTTTGGTATATGTATATCCTTGATGAGATCTATTAATTGTAAAGAATTTTTTATTCCATAGTTTGGTTTGAAATTTAAAGTGTTTTTAATGATTCTATTGGCGTATTTTGCTAACTTGTAGGCTGGTGCTGAGTTATATGCTACGACGGATCTCACTGGTATGTCTAATTTGTGAACTTTGGGTTGTCCATACAGTCGTGGACATTGGGGGTTCATGACAGTGAGGTTGGATTTTTGGAATTTATCTTTAACAAGTGTTTGGCATGTACTAAGAATCAAATTTATTTCTGCGGTAAATTTTGGGGTGGGATCCTTTTTTAATAAAATTACACCACTAGAGTCCAACACATTTTGGACTTTTTCAGTATAAATATTTTTTGGTAGAATTACTGTGCTATTCCCCTTATCAGCTTTTGAAATAATGAGGTTATTATCTTTAATTTTATTTTTAATTGATTTTATTGTACGAGCTTCGCTTGAAAACTTACTATTCGTTGTAGCCTGTTTTATTATTTTTGAACATAAGTATTTTTTACCGTAATCAGATGGAATTGCAATGTCTACGTCTAATGCGAAATTCTCGTAATCTTTTATCTGAATTGGTAAGTCAGGGCAATGTTTTAATCCTTTATCTAGTATTTTTATTTCATCTACATTGAACTGTACATTGGACGTGTTTACTACTTTTTCGTAAAAAGTTGTTTGGGGTAATTCTATATTAACATTTGTAGATGATTTTAACTTTTTTTGTGTCCAATACTTTAATTTTTCGATTTGTTTCTCATACGTTATATGTATTTTATTATTTACCATAAGGGTAGTTTCGTTAAAAAGACAATCAAATTCTATGGGATGTAATTTTGATGTGAGAGCAGTGTGTATGTAAATCATTCATAATTTTAATAATAAACTTTATAATTATCTATATGTATCTTAACTTAACAAAATAACTGATAATACCTTAAATTAACAAAATAGAAACATTCATCATATAGAGACAATGTTGTGCGCCCCTGCCTAAGTTTGTATAAATTCCGTAGCATAAGAATTTCAACTACCAGTCTGAAAATGTCCGTAGTAGGACGAAACCGGTCCTGGTGTAAATAAACAAGTGGAACAAAGTGAAAAAAATTGTTTAATTTCATATCTAATACAATGGAATTCCACCATGAATTAACAGTTAAAAAAACTAGACTCATTAAAATCAGCGAACACAGCAACACTGAAGAGACTATACAAGAAACTCAATCTGAAGCGACGGATGGCAACACAACACCTTTGGTTCAATCGTGAGTGTAAAAAACGAGGACTTTTACCCAAATACATCAACATATACAATATACAACAATATACAACAATAATCCTTGGCAGTGCAAACGTCAAAAATCGTCTTCAGTTTAAATAATAAAAATAAACTTATTTACAGTAAATCTGAACACTTAAACGATACATATGATTAACAAACAGTGCTACTTTAGTGAAATAAAGTGTTAAAACTTCAGTTTTTATTGTGCCTTTACCAATAAAACATAAACATTAAATACACTCCTTGACAAGTACAGTACCTATACGAACTACCTATTCGAAACTTGTGAGAGTGAAGCTTAACCAGTGGCTCTAAAAGTTTTAATATTAATTTAACATAAAATTTAAAAAAAACTGATAAACATATTTTTACTGTCGCAATGGATATCCAGTCATTTATCTCAAACGCAGAGAAGGCAGTCGATGCTATAAATAAGGTACTTCTTGACCCTGGTAATAAATTTAATAAGGACCAAATAGCAAAAATCACTCCAATTTCATGTGAAATCTTGGCTGCAATCGGCAGCATGTCGGCAGCGGTAGCTGCCAAAACCGGCATCTTGGAAGGTGAATTGCAGGCATACAAAAATATGCAAAAAAACATTCCATCTCAAATTCCGTCACCCGTAAACAATGTGACTGACATCTGTGAGATGCTAACTGAGTTGGAGGAAAGGAAGACAAGATCTAAGAACATCATACTATTCAACATCCCCGAGAGCAATTCTCTATCAACTGCAACGAGAATCACCGAAGATATTGAAAAGGTTTCATCTTCCCTGGAGGGTTTTGAAAACACATTTAATCCCAGTGAGATCAAGATTCACCGGTTGGGAATCAAGAAACCTGACCAAACAAGGCCCATCAAGATCGAATTTAAGGATCCATCAACTTCCAAATCCATTCTGATGAACCGATCAAAGTTGAAGAATGGTGTCAAAGCAGCAAACGACCTCACCAGTCTCCAAAGAAATGAACTTGCTCATTTACGAAGTGAACTTGAATCAAGATTAAAAAACGGCGAAACCAATATTACTATTAAGTATGTCAACTCTACGCCAAAAATCGTGAATGCGCAAACAAAAAACTATCAAAATCCAGCTCACTGAACCTCTACTATCAAAATGTACGTGGGCTTCGCACAAAACTAGATAACTTCAGAATTTGTATACCATCAATAATATGTGAAGCCGTGGTACTGACTGAAACGTGGTTAGATCCATCCATCAATTCTTCCGAACTAGGATTATCCTCTTATAATGTTTATAGGATGGACAGAAACCGTGATACCAGTTCAAAGTCAAGAGGAGGTGGTGTCCTCGTCGCAATAAAAAAGAAATTTACTTCTAAGAAATTAAACACAAAAAACAGTAACGTAGAACAATTGTTTGTTTTGGTGAAATGTAAAAATGAGAAAATAATAATTAGTTCTGTATACATACCCCCCTCGGCCAACACTGTTGTATTTAAAAACCATTATGAAGACGTAGAAATAATTAAATCAAAGTACCCTGATGCCAAATTTATTGCCGTAGGTGATTATAATCTTCCAAATGTAAATTGGGATTTGCACGACCCTGTATTGTCGAATACTTGTAATACAACTATCTCCGAAAATGAAAGAGTAATACTTGACATGTCAATATACTTAAACCTAACTCAACATAATCTTGTTAGAAACATTAACAATCGTGTATTGGATCTTGTTTTCTTCAATTCTCAAAGTATCAAAGTGAATAAAGCCATAGAAGTTGTCATACCCCCCGATATCCATCATCCTCCACTTAATATTTGTATAACAGACTTTGGCGAAAAAATTCTGAAACCTACAAGATCAAGCTATAATTTCAGAAATGCTAATTATTCAGGTATGTGTGACTCGCTCACATTGGTCGACTGGTCCTTCTTAGAAAGTGATGATTTAAATCATAATATTGAACAGTTCTACTTTATTCTAAGTAATCATATAAATCGCTTTGTCCCTTACACTCAATATAAGGAATCTAAATATCCAGTCTGGTTCAATAAAGATTTGATTAATTTAATTATATGTAAAAAAACAGCTCACAAACTGTACAAGAATCACGGAACATCAAAGCTGTACATAGAATTCTCTAAAATTAGGAGTGATTGTAATAAACTTTCAAGGACATGTTATAATGACTATATTAGGCAGACAGAGAATGATATTTTAGCAATATAAAACATTTCTGGCGATTCAGTAAAATTTCTGCAAATTTTACCTATGTAAAAATGGTTGCAATCATTACAATTCAATTGGTAAACTCCAGATTTTTTTAATTTTTTGATCTTTGTCCTTGTTATTTAAAATATAATTTTTCAATTTATTATTGAATGTATTGAATGTACTGTGTTGTATTAGGAATTTTTTTCATGATTAAATTGGAGGATTGATGATTTGCAAAGAATATTTTTCTCATTTTGTTTTGAAGAGTTTTTTGAAGAGATGTTATTTTTATATTAAAAGTTTTTACTAAAGAAGTTTTTTTGTATATAGTACGTTATACTGGCGGTTTATCTTTAAAAATATCCCGCATATTACCAGATCACATTTCTCCAGCCTTCTATACTAATTCTAAAATAAAAAAAAATAATTCATAATAAGGATGTTTCTAATAAATTCTAAAAAACGGAATATACACTTTAGAATGTAATGATTGCGACGCCCAGTACGTAGGAATGACAACTAGAAATTTTAGAACTAGAATCAGGGAACATGAACTCTGTTTACGAAATAATAACTATTCTGAATTCGCCAATCATTTAATACAGACAGGCCATAGCTTCAACAAGGAAAAAACCAAATTTAAACATATATACATAAATTCATACTTTAACTTGTGCGCTTTAGAAACTTTAGAAATAAACAAAAAAAATAATTTAGTTAAAAAATAATAGCACCCTGCTCTATAGTCTTGTTAACTTAATACATTGATACAAATAATATTAATAATGATGGTTTAATACCTAACACCAAGTAACACATTTTTTAAAGTAAAACATTTTGGTTTTGCTCATTAATATTGAGAGCAAACAGTTTTTTTTTAAATATATATATTTTATTTTCGGTTGTCAGGCTATCAGGAAGGGGATTATATATGTTTATACCCTCATAACCTATGTTTCTTTTGCCACACTCTGTCTTTGTTGAATTTGTGTATAAATTATTACGTTGTCTTGTGTGGTGTTCATGTACTTGTGATGTTTTCATAAATGTAGTATTTGTGTGTATAAAGCACAGACATATGAATATTCATAGACCAGAGAATCAGGGAGAGGGGTAAAAACCAACTGTAGCGAGGCGCAGAGAGATGAGTTGACTGTAACGATATGCGATTCGTTGATACTTCAATCTGACAGTATATAGGCATCTCGCATTATAATATCACCATTTAGTTCTGCTTTTGAATGAATAGACCTTTTTACATGGGAGCGCGAATTGTTCGCCCGGTTTGAACAAACTTGTGTAATCCATCTAAAGCGCAGAAAGGTGCGCTTATTTTGAGAGTCGAATATTTTGTTGCCGTGTTTAGTTAAGACACTTTTACAAATGTTTCATAACTTACTTATCCCAGTAAACAGCAACGTGCACACGACGGGACCGGTAATTTCAATTGCCAACGCTCGGTGTGATAAAACTGATCATATTATATGATGTGAATAAGCTTAAAATAAAGACAAATAATGCCTACCTATGGAAGGTAAAATGTACCGATGAGAGCTCGACGCTAGTCCGCACAAGAATGATGACGTCACATTTTCTAGATTCCCGCGAACCTATACGCCAGCTCGGCCGGTTCCATGGAACCCAGAATTAAGGAGGGGGAAATAATACGTTTTGATCACTTAGGGCAGGTCTATACATAATATGTCTGTGGTATAAAGCCATTTTGAATTTTGTAGATTAATAAGCATATGTTATATTCGTAAAGTTTTCTGATTGGTATACTCTTTTGGTGGGGGTATCTGGTCTATAGTCAAAAAGTTTTTTTATAACTTTATTCTGAATTATTTTAATTTAGTTTAAGTATGTGATATTTGTGTTTCCCCATATTTCTATGAGGTAATTAAGATGGGAATGAATTAAACTAAAGTATAATCCCCTCTTTACTTGTATTGGTAGAAGATGGGCTATTCTACCAAATGCACCAATTAGTGGGATAATTTTATCTTTTACTTTTTGTATGTGGTGTTTAAAAGACAAGTGTTTATCGATATAAAGTCCCAGGTATTTTTCACTATCTTAAACTTGTAGGTTTATTCCTTCTATTTGCAAAGGTTTATGAGATGGCGTTTTTCTTTTTTGTGAACTTAAGATCATGTAATTAGTTTTTTTAGTGTTAATAGTTAATACATTTTTAATTAGCCAGTCATTTAATTTATTAAGATCCAGTTGAGCTTTTTCAAGTAAGTTTTCTAAGTTTTTGCCAAAGTAAAATATAGCAGTATCATCTGCGTATAAAAAAATTTCCCCATTTAGGTTTAATTGACAGATATCGCTAATATATATTTGAAATAATAGAGGTCCTAATATGGATCCTTGAGGCACTCCATAGTTTATATTATTGTGTTGACTGTTTTTGTCATCTTTTTTTTTGTTTTTTTTTTGTTTTATTATTTATTAACCAAAAAATACATGTTATGTACATTCTTTTAGGTATATGCCACCTCACTAGCCTGAGCCTGTTCCGAGGTGGCAGTAATTTAATATTTTTTATATCATTTTCAAAAGAAAGAATAAAATAAATTATTAATTAATAAATACAATTTTGAAAAATAAACATAAAATGAAAATTAATAAGAGAAATAGAAAAGAAAAGAAAAAATGGAGAAGAGATGATATAAAGAACTTAAAGTATTTGAAAAAAAAAGAGAGATAAAATTTAATACAGGTAGCTATTATATTGAAGAAGTTATCATATGTCCGCAGTATATAATGCACTTGTTTACAATCCATGTATGTATTTTGTGTTTTAGATTTACGCTTTTTATCAGGTGAATGTCTTTAATGTCTTTTTCAATTAAATTTGAAAGTTTTGGAGCCAGATTACGGTAGTGTCTTTGTCCATAGGTGGTATTTATCTTCGGAGTCATGTGTTGATGTCTATGTCTTGTACAGTAGTTGTGTTGTACAGTATGTTGGTTTAGCTTGTCTTTTTGGTAATGTATAGATATAATTTTGATGTATAGTTGCTGTATGTTCAGTACTGCGAAGTCCTTAAATAACTGTATTGTAGAGAATCTATAAGGTTTTTTTGTGATAACTTATACATATGTCCGCAGTATATAATGCACTTGTTTACAATCCATGTATGTATTTTGTGTTTTAGATTTACGCTTTTTATCAGGTGAATGTCTTTAATGTCTTTTTCAATTAAATTTGAAAGTTTTGGAGCCAGATTACGGTAGTGTCTTTGTCCATAGGTGGTATTTATCTTCGGAGTCATGTGTTGATGTCTATGTCTTGTACAGTAGTTGTGTTGTACAATATGTTGGTTTAGCTTGTCTTTTTGGTAATGTATAGATATAATTTTGATGTACAGTTGCTGTATGTTCAGTACTGTCCTTAAATAAGTCCTTAAATAACTGTATTGTAGAGAATCTATAAGGTTTTTTTGTGATAACTTTAATTAAGGCTTTTTTCGCTTTGACGAGAGGGTCCATGATAGTCTTAGCAGCACCACCCCAACCAATCATACCGTGGGTGATAACCGATTGGCCTAACGCGTAGTATATAGTTTTTAAAGTCTTCATTGGCATTATGTTTCGAATGTTTTTAAAAAGATATATAAGTTTTCTGACTTTACCCGCTGTTTTATTTATTTGTTCTGTCCACCTGAAATAGTTGTCAATGTAAATGCCTAAGTATTTGATTGTCTGAGTCCGCGCAAGTGGGTTGCATTGGCAGTTTTTTTTAGATGTGCAGTCGTGTATGGTTAAGTTTTCATCGAGTCTTGGTTGTCGTCTGGGATCTATACTAAATGTCATGTACTTTGTTTTGTCTATATTTAGTGTTAGCAGGTTATTGTCTAGCCAATTTTTAATCCGGTTGATTCCTTCAGCAGCTTTTTTATATACATTTGTCCAGGAGTCAGAAGTGAAAACAATAACAGTATCATCCGCAAAGCAAATAACTTCACCGCTAATGTCTAACTGACACAGGCAATTTATATAAAGTAAAAACAGGATGGGTCCTAATGTACTTCCTTGGGGAACTCCGTAGGTTATGTATCTGTTTTGGCTTGTTACGTTGCCTAATTTTAGTGCATGACTGCGTTCAGTTATATATGATTTGAACCAGTTATATGCAGAATTAATATTGCATCCTGTACTCCCATATTCTTTCGAAAACCATACTGATTTTCTGATAAAATATTATGTTTGTCTAAGTAGTCTACCAGTTGGATTTTCATTAGATTTTCGAGTACTTTTGTGAGAACATTTAAAAGTGATATAGGCCTATAGTTAGAGGGATTCTTTTTATCTCCGGATTTGTAAATAGGTACTATGTTTGCACTTTTAAAATGTCTGGGAAATATACCTCTAGCAGTACTCAGATTACAGATGTAGGTGAAGGGAAGGGCTATTTGGTGTTTTATTTCTTTTATTAGTTTAGTGTCAAGTTCGTCGGGTCCAGTCGCACAATCATTTCTCAGTTTATTTATGTGATGTATTATGTCTTTAGTTTGGAAAGTTTTTACTCTAAATGTATTGTTATCGTGTGCATTATTGGTATATTTATCAGCAAGTGTATCTTCGTCAGTGTTCGTTTTATTTAGTAGTGTTTGGGCTAGTGTTTGTCCAATGTCTGCAAAGTAATTATTTAATGTGTTGGCAATATCAGTGTGATCAGTTATTACTGTATCCTTAACTTCTATTTGTTGGAATTGGGCTGCTGGCTTCTTATTTACATTGTTAATTTCCTTTACTGCGTTCCATAATACTTTCGGGTCATCTTTGTTTTTTTCAATTTTTCGTCTGTAGTATTCTTCTTTTGTTTGTTTCACAATTGATCGGCAGATATTCCTATATTTTTTGTAATAATTTTGGAGCTTAATATAATTCGGTGAGTTTGAAGACTGTTTGTGCAGTTTATCTCGCTTATGCAAACATTTAACTAAGTTTTCATTGATCCAGGGTTTAATTTTTTTGTTTTTATGAACCAATTTTCTAAAGGTTGTGTATTTTATAACACTCATATTTATTTTTTCAGTAAAATTCATCATCGCGGTGTTCACATCTGTTTCATTTAAAACATTTTCCCAGGATATGGAATCGAGAGATGATCTAATAGCTTCATAATCTGTGTATTTTAGTTGCACTGTATTTTGTTGATTGTCTCTCTTGTCACTATTTTTCTTCGAAAGGGTAATCATTGTAGAGAAGTGGTCAGTTACTGTACATCTAAGCTGACATATTGCATTCTGTTATTTAAATACGACTTAATGAGTTGGAGAGCAGGGCCGATTACACCTATTTTTTCAATTTTTTTTAGTAGTATCTCATGACTTACGGTATCGAATGCTTTTTGGAGGTCTGCGAGGATTGCTATAGCATAATTTCCACTGTCTATGCTTGTTCTTGTTATTAGATCGTTAGTTGTCGAAAGAGTATTTGATTTTTTTCTGAAACCGTATTGTTTATTATATAGCAGTGATTTATTTATAAGAAAATTGTTTAGTCTTTCATAAATTACGTGTTCGAAAATTTTTGATAGAATGGGTAAAATTGAAATAGGCCGATAGTTTGAGGTGTCCGTTTTTGAACCAGATTTATAAATTGGTATTACCTTTGCAATTTTAAAGCAATTTGGAAAAGTCCCCTCTGTAATGCATTGGTTAATTAGTTTTGAAATATGAGGAGCCAATATTTCGGATAGATTGAGTATTGTTTTACATTTTATTGTGTCGTAGCCAGCACTTGCATTTGGTTTAAGTGATTTAATAATTCTGTTTATTTCAAGCTCCGTGATGGGTTGAAGATATAAGTGATTGGTTACTATTATGCTCCAACGTTGTTTCACTAGCTGCATTGTATGCGGGCTTAGTTTTTATGTTATCTGCTTTTTTAGTTTAAGGTGTAATTTATTTCTTTTATTAATTAGTTTTAAAAGGTCTTTGGTAATCCAATCCGGGTGACTTTTATTTTTTGTTTTTTTTTTGTGTACTATTGGAGTTTATTTTATTTATGAGGTAGTTTACAAAGTTGTTAAAATTTGATATCGAATCCTCATTTATGTTGAAGTAAAAGGGATTCTGAAGGATATCCTTTTTTAGGTTTTCTAAATTATTATGTTTATATTCATACGAAGACGTTTTGGATGAAGTGTTATTGTATGTGTGAAGGACATCCAGGATTAGTATATTATGATCGGATATTCCATTATCGCAGTTTGTTAGTGAGTACGAAAGTGTGATGTCAGAGAGTACATGATCTATGATCGTGTTAGTATTATCTGTGATGCGTGTCGCGTGTTTGTTGTTTATTTTGTTCAGGATGCTGTAATTATTTAATCTAATTTTTCCATGTACTAACGTGTTTGAGTGTTTGTTAAGTCAAGTAGATTTATGTCAAAATCTCCAAAAATAATACATCTTTTGTGCGCTACAAGTTGGGGGCTAAGTTTATCCAAAGAGTCTCGATAGTTAGTCTAATAGCAATCTCCCCTTTTGACTATGCTCCCATGTGATATTGACCCCGCCCACTGTCCTCCTCCTCCCCCAAAATCACCCCTCCAACTATCCCCGCCTAATAAAATCTAATTTATTTCTGTACTTGTTTAAATTTTAAGTTTAGTTTTAAGTTTGCTAGTGAATGGCACGGATGTGTCGAAACCGGTAGCAGAAAAAATAAAATTTGAGTAACGACAGTACATTGAAAATTAAAACTCTTCTAAAAAAAACGTCTAGAAATTGTTACATAGTTAATGCCCAAGAAATACAAAAAATATTTTTCTCCACTGTTTTTTAATATTATCACTAAGCAATGGGTAAATGTAGGACAAATGAAATTTTTTCTTATATTTTTTGTTTAATATGTCGTTTATTAATTTTGTGTTATAACCATTATTTTTTTTCTGTTTCAGATTAGCTAGAGTTTTGTGATACTGTAGAATTGTCGCGGGTACCCTAATTGATTTTTGTCTCAGTAAATCGTTGTTCAGGCGCACAATGGCTGACTCACTAGAAGTTCCATAGATTTTATGAATAAATAGCCAATATTTTCGTTGTTTGTTTTTGGGGTGTTATGCCGTGTTGTGCTACCTCCTTTAGCCGACGTTTCGGACAGCGTTGCAGTGTCCATCATCAGGGCAGATCCTGCAGATCCGTCGATGTGAATTTGTAGTGGTAAAAACCAAACTTATATTAACCGAATTGAAAACATTCAAACAAAATTCCTGAAACACCTGTCGTATCGTTTTAAAAATCATCAGTGTAATCCTATTGCTCTTTACAAACGGAGAAAAATTTCTGACGTACTATTTCTGTACAAAGTTGTGAACTGCCTCATTGATAATAATAACTTTCCCAACACCTTTCGAGATTGTTGCAGATGCAAACTGGAAAAACTGAATCATGGATTAAGGATTCCGCAGATCTGATCATCAAGCTCAAAAAGGTTAAGACTGAGGAAGGATATATCCTAGTCAGTTTTGACGTAGTGTCCCTTTTCACAAATGTGCCACTAGAAGATTCCATGACAATGCTCAGGGAGATCTATGAGGAAGACATTTGCAAACTTTTTGAACACTGCCTCAAAACGGGTTATTTTGCATTCCAGGATGAACTTTTTGAGCAAGTGGAAGGAGTTGCGATGGGCAGTCCATTATCGCCAGTACTAGCCAATTTTTTCATGGAGAAGTTTGAAGAAGTGGCACTAGACACAGCTTCGGCTGTTCCCAATGTATGGTGGCGTTATGTCGATGATGTCTTCGCCATTTGGCCTCATGGAACAGAGAAATTGAACGAATTTCTGGATCATCTAAATTCACTCCATAGTAAAATTAAGTTCACAATGGAGCTGGAAAACGACGATAAAATCCTGCCTTTTCTAGATGTGGAGGTGACGCGAAAAGAAGATGGTAATCTAGGACACACAGTATATAGAAAACCTACGCACACAAATCGGTATCTACATGCCAATTCGCATCACCACCCAGCGCAGAAGAGAGGTCTTATCCATACTTTGGTGACCCGAGCGACCAGAATATGCGAAGAAACAAAACTCGGAACAGAACTTATAAAGCTGACCGATGTACTGGAACGCAATGGTTACCCGACAAGGCAGACAAGGCAAATTATAAGAGCCAAATCTACACCGAAGGAAGTCAGAGTTGAACAAGAGTCAAAAGGCTGTGCTTTCCTTCCTTACGTTCACAATGTGACAGACAGGATGTTGAGAAAAGAAAGCATCAAGACTGTCTTCGGAACCACAACCAAAATCCAAGACCTACTGAGGTCTGCAAAAACTAAGTTTCCTCTGGAAGCAGACGGAGTGTATAAACTCAGCTGTTCCGGATGTGACAAGGTTTATGAAGGCCAAACAGAGCGGACGATTTCCAAGAGGATAGCAGAACACTTTCGTGCTTGTAAACTTGACCATCCTGATAAATCGGCAATCGCCGAGCACTTAATTGAAACCGGCCATTATTTTGGATTTGTTTCTGAGGTCCTGGGAAGACCTAAAACTTATAGATCACGCCTGATTACGGAGGCAATTGAAATCTACAAAAATCCAATTAATATTAATAGAGACGACGGAGTTAAGCTCGACAGCTCTTAGTATCCGGTAATTGACGGCTACACCAAAGCTAATCGCAAAAAACCATGTCTAAGTATACTTTAATAACATATAATAATTCAATACTGTAATATATTAAGTTAGGCTAAAACCGCATAGATGGCGGTCAATTGGTTCATAGCTTTGATTAATTATCAGTTCTTAAAAGTAGCAACAGATGGCGAGGTGGCAAAAACAGGATGTCGCCAGAGGCAAGATTCAGTGGAGATTTTGAGATCATGATGGAATATTGTAAGAGAGTTTATGTGGTCTAATAAAAAGTGTTTTGTAAGTCAATGGTATATTATTAACCAAGTGAAGACTTTACAAACTGGCGCAGCCGAAAAAGGAATTCAGTTGTTAAACCGAATTTTAGAAGAACCTAAGAGAGGTCCCAGAATTCAGAAGATCATTAAAATACTAAAAGGAACGAGGCAATCCATTATTCATTAGGCGGTTCATTAAAGTATCTGGCCGTTTTGGAGCTACTTCTAACAAGGCCAGGAAGTGCAGCCTAGCAGTCGTACGTATCCAAGGTGCCTGGAGTCGCAGCAGGGAAACCATGTGGGTGTTTGAAGACTGGAGCAGAGCAGCCCGACACGCGAACAACAATTACAAAGGTTTTGGTGCAGCCGGGGGAACAAAACAGGACGGAGCTGGAGTGCTGCACAGAGAGAGAGATAGTGACGGGAAGAAAGGAAAACAAGTGCTAGAGAGACGGCGAGATCCGGAGTTGAGTAATTTTTTTTTGTTGTATTTCAAGGAATTCGTCATGAGTTTGAGGGGAATAGAGCCTTATTGTCACAAGACAATGGACTGGAGGATTTTCCGGTTGAGATGGGAACACTGCCTATTGCTGAATGATGAAAAGTGGGACGAGGAAAAAAAACGGGCATTCCTGTTAACCTCCCTATCCATCGACACCCTCAAGCTGGTCACGGACGCTTTGTTTCCGAAATTGTCTGTTAATTGTACTTATAAGGAAATTTTAGAATTACTTGATGGCCTGTGTAAACCAATTCAGAGTATTTTTGAATGTAGAGATAAATTTTATAGAGAGAAACAATCAGAATCTGAGTCAATAAGGGATTTTACATCTAGATTGAAAGATTTGTGTATCGATTGTAATTTTCAAGGTAGACTTGATGCCAATCTAAAAGACATTTTTATTACCGGGGTTTACAATGCACAAATTAAGCAAAAACTTTTCTTAGAGTGTGAAAAGGATAAGGTAGATTACGCACAGTGTTTTAAAATAGCGTCGGCATATGAACATATACTCAATGTGGGTAAAAGCGAGGAATCAGTATACGTGGCATCGAGTTCAAAAGAACAGGAAAATGTTAAAAACTCAAAATATAATAATCGTAAAGCATTGTCGGTTTCTAGCAGGTCTAGCAGTTCGAGTAAAAATAGCGGTAGCAATTTGAGTGGGTTAAATCGTAATTATAAGAATATTATTGAAAAAAAAAAGGAAGTGTCTTGTTTTTCGTGTGGTGAAAATCATTTTAAAAGTGAATGCAAATTTAAGAACGCTAAATGTAGACATTGTGGTAAAATTGGTCACATTAGCAAAATATGTTTTAAATTACAGAATACGATTTTATACAATGTGGATGATAATAACAAAAATTACATATTTTTAAAAATTCAGGTCAATGAGAAACCACAAAACGGTTTACTAGATTCAGGGGCTAGCATCTCGGCAATTCCAAAATCCATATTACATAAGCTTTTGGGCACCATAAAAATAGAGCCATGTGATTTGAGGTTATGTTCTTTTGACGGTTCGAAACTACAAATTTGTGGGTCGATTAAATTGAAAATTAAATACGAGAACAAAATTAAGCCTATTAATTTTATTGTTACAAAAGAGGGTAACAACATCTTATTAGGAATAGATTTCATGAAAATGTTTGATATCGGGTTTTCAAATGTAGGTAAGGTTAATGTTGTGCACAAGGACGAAATAGTTGAAACGGATAATGAAGTTTTCATAAAAAAATGCCAGAGTGATTTTCCAAACGTGTTTAAAGGAACAATAGGTTCATTCAAGGGTTTCAAAGCAAATATCAGAGTTAAAGAAAGTTACGTTCCCAAGTATGTAAATGCAAGGCCTGTTCCGTACAATATTAGGGAAAAAGTTGAGGTCGAACTGGAGAAAATGGTAAGGGAAGGAATTATCGAGCCCATAAAATGTAGCAATACAGCTAGCCCGATGGTAATTGTGAAAAAACAAAATGGGAAAATTAGAATTTGTGCGGATTTTAAGAGGACATTGAATCCAATGTTAGAAAATACGTCATACCCAATACCTAGAATAGAAGATTTACTATCTACATTGAGCAAAGGAAAATTTTTTTCTAAATTAGATTTAAAAGACGCTTTCGCCCAAGTACGATTAAACGAAAAATCACAAAAATATTGTGTATTATCAACGCATATCGGGTTGTTTAAATATAAAGTTCTACCGTACGGGTTAGCCTCCAGCCCGAGTTCTTTTGCGAACGTCGTAAACTCAGTAATGTCTGGGGTAAAGGGGGTCACTACATATTTTGACGATATTTTAATCTTTGGAGAAAATCTGGCCCAGCATAATAGGAATTTAAGAGCGGCCTTGGAAAGATTGAATGACGCAGGTTTGACAATTAATTGTGATAAAAGCTTGTTTCATCAGGAAGCTATCGAATATTTAGGGTTCAGAGTAGATGCGCAGGGAGTCAAGCCGCTCGCCAGTAAAGTTGACGCTATAGTCAAAATGCCAGAGCCGACAAACGTAAGCGAAGTGCGTGCTTTCATAGGATCTTTAAATTTTTATAGAATGTTCGTTAAAAATATGTCAACAATTCTAGCTCCGCTATACGATTTGTTGAAAAAAAACACAGCGTTTCATTGGTCTGACGATTGTAAACAAGCGTTTCGGTCGGTAAAACAGATTTTGATTTCGGATAAAGTGCTCTGTCATTACGATAACAACAGACCGGTGAAGTTAATTTGCGACGCAAGCGAAAAGGGTATCTCAGCGATTTTGGTACATGTTTTTGATAATAATACCGATTTTTAGATCAGCGTCTTCATTTTGGAAAGACCGATCGCGTTTGCTAGCAGAACGCTGACACGTGCAGAGGGAAAATACTGCATTCTGGATAAAGAAAGTTTAGCCATTGTGTTCGGGGTTAAAAAATTTTTTCAATACATATACGGTCGTAAATTTACGCTAGAATGCGATAATAAGGCACTTGTACATATTTTTGCCCCGGATAAAGACATTCCCACCTTAGCTAACAGCAGACTACAGCGATTTGCACTAATATTATCAACATTTGATTACGATATTGCATACGTGAAATCACAGGAAAATCGAGCGGACGTATTTTCTAGGTTACCAATTGAAGATAGTGCGGAGTTCGGGGAAGAGGAATGTCGGGGTTTTGAAAATATTTTTAATATCAATGTGGAACAAGAAAATATTAATTTTATAGTGGATCATTGTGAACTAAGTATTGATCTGTTAAAAAAATCAGTTAGTGAAGACGCTGATCTAAAAGTAGTGATGGATTACGTACAGAGAAATAAATGGCCGGATAAAAAACATTTGCAAGGTAATTGTTTAAAATGGTTCCATTTAAAAGATAAACTAAGTGTCTATGACAACTGCATTTTTTATCAAAATAGATTGGTGATTCCTGAAAGCTTGAGAGAGAAAATTTTGTTGTTCTTACATGAGTCTCATTTAGGAATTACAAAATCAAAAAGTTTAGGGAAAAATTATTTTTTTTGGTTGGGGTTTAATAGCCACATTTGTTGGTATTATTGTCTATGCCCATTTTCTACCCGATGGTCTGTGGTATATAAATCCTTCCTGTCATTACTTGTAATCAAAATGTCCGTTCGGCTGGTAATAAATAACGTACCAAATACAATCGTGTTATAATTAATATCCACCACAACACAACATGGTGTCAGGTGTGTCTTTTTAAAAAACGTTGTGAGTGAAGTCAAGTCAAGTCAAGTCAATATTTTGTCGTGCCAAAAAAAAACTGTCGCAAGAACAAATAAAATGTCGAGTCACGTCGTTCAAATGGCGATTGTTCCGGATATGTCGGGCGAGTGGAAGAGGTTCAAGCAATCTTTCCTGATTTACATGATGGCCAATAATTTCAACGAGGAAAAGGAAGTGCAAAAAGTAGCAAGGCTTTTACATAACATCGGACCGAAAGGAGTAGAAATTTTCAACTCATTCGGAATTACAATTGAAAAAAGTACCCTTCAAGAAATCATTCAACTTTATGATAAACATTTCATTCCATTAATAAACGTAACAGTGGAACGATTCAAATTTTTCACGAGGAAGCAAGACGAAGGTGAATCAGTGGATGAATTTATCGCGGCATTGCAAAATCTTAGCCAAACGTGTGATTTCGGCAACCTAAAGTCATCATTAGTAAAAGATATATTTATATGCAACCTGAACCGAAACTTCTATTACTTGAAGGAAAGACTTTTACAAGAACCGTCTTTAAACTTGGAAAAAGCGATTATTTTATCAAAAGCGATTGTTGTATCGAGGGAAAACACGAGAAGTATTGAGGAGAATAATATACAACAAGTTCAAAGAAGCCCTTCTTCATCTTCGTTATCAGCCAGAAGTCAATCCAGAAGTCAATCCGGAAGTCCAAGCAGTCTATCTAGAAGTCAATCCAGAAGTCAATCCGGAAGTCCAAACAGTCAATTGAGCGGTCAATCCAGAAGTCAGGGCGGAGTCTGTACCAAATGTGGACAAATCCACCGCACAAACTGCCCAGCGTCATTAGCTAAATGCTTTAATTGTCTCAAGATTGGTCATTATTCGAAATTTTGTTTTAATAGGAAGTTAAAAGGTAGGAAAATTAATGTTAATACATTGTCACAAAGTAAGATACCTAACTACGACTACACAATTGATACATTAAATTGCAACAATATAAATACAACATTGAATTCATGGCACATTAATTTAAGAATAAATAATGTTATAATTTCATGTCTTCTAGATACCGGTGCCAATGTAAATGTAATGTCTTTTACAAATTTTAAAAAACTTGGTTTGTCCGAAGAAATTATCACAGAATCGGCATTTAAAATAAATTCTTTCGGTGGTACTCACATTCCTACAAAAGGAATGTGTAAATTAAATTGCTTTTATAATAATGATAAAAATATGTCCATTTCCTTCGTCATTACTGAATTGCAATCTTGTCAAACTATTTTAGGGCTAACCACCTGTCATGCGATGGGAATAATAAAACGTGTTTACTCTAATACGAATAATTCAGAAAATATTCCCAACAATGATTTGTCAATGTATAATACGAACAACGTAATAAAGAAATTTAATGATGTTTTTCAGGGTCTCGGATGTTTGCCTCACGAATGTCATTTAACAGTTCGAGCTGATGTTCAACCAAAAATCGATGCGCCAAGAAAGATTCCATTCAAGCTGCATGATAAGTTAAAAGAAGAATTAGGTAGAATGGAGGAAATGAAAGTCATTGTCAAGGTTACAAAACCAACACCGTGGGTGAGTTCTATTGTTGTTGTAGAGAAAAAAAATTCACAGTTAAGAGTTTGTTTAGACCCGCGAAATTTAAATAGGGCTATTTGCAGAACACATTACCCAACACCTTCCATGGATGAGATTAGATTTAAAATTAAAGGAGCAAATTATTTCTCAAATTTAGACGCATTCTCAGGATTTTGGATGATACCTTTAGATGAAGAAAGTTCTGATTTGTGCACTTTTCAAACGCCTTTCGGCAGATATCAATTTTTAAGACTTCCGTATGGAATAAATTCCGCCCCTGAATTTTTCTCTAGAATAATGACGGAAATATTTGCTGATCTAGAAGGAGTGATAGTTTTCGTTGACGATATTTTAGTATGGGGAGAGGATCTCGAATCTCATGAAAGGAGATTAGAAAATGTGTTTAAAAGAGCCAGAGAAGTCAATTTAAAATTCAATCTAAATAAATGTCATTTTGGCTTACAGGAAGTAACATTTCTAGGTCATATTTTTAGCAATCAAGGGATCAGGCCAGACGAGTCAAAAGTTAGAGCTATTCGTGAATTACCAACTCCCACTTGTAAGAAAGACTTACAACGGTTTCTAGGTATGATTAATTACTTGGGTTCTTTCATAAAAGATTTGTCAAAAGAAACCGAAATTTTAAGGACTTTGTTAAAGAAAGACGTCAGCTGGTTATGGGATGCCAACCACGATCAGTCCTTTGTCAATTTAAAGAAAATTATAAGTTCGTCTCCAGTACTTATTAACTTTGATATTAAAAAACCACTAAAATTATCTGTAGATTCTTCACAGAGCGCAGTGGGCGCAGTTATTTTGCAGGAAAGTAGACCGATTGCTTACGCATCAAAAACACTAACATCCAGTCAGCAAAATTATGCACAAATAGAAAAGGAATTATATGCGATTTTATTCGGTTGTCAAAAATTCCATCAATATATCTATGGTCACATTGTAGATGTGGAAACAGATCACAAACCATTAGTTACACTTTTTAAGAAATCACTTTCTGAAGTTCCCGCAAGGTTACAGCGAATGATGATGTCGTTACAATGCTACCACCTAGAGGTCAATTATGTACCTGGTAAATTTATGTATATTGCCGATACATTATCTAGAGCACCGTTGCCTGATACAGAAGTAACGGATGCAGAAAAAGAAATTGACATTCATATCAATTTATTGATGTCCAGTCTGGCCGTTTCAGAAGAAAAACTGAAATCAATCACCGAGGCGACAAAACAAGATCAGACGTTATTAACTTTAATTAAATATTATAAAACCGGTTGGCCGTCAAGTAAAAATAAGATTGAACCTTGCGTTAAACCATATTGGAATTTTCAAGCAGAAATTCATGTTGTCAATGATCTGGTATTTAAGGGACCTAGTTTAATTATACCATTAATTTTACGTCCTGAGATCTTAAAAGATATACATAAAGGTCACTTAGGTATGTCAAAAGCAAAAAGTCTTGTCAGAAATATGATTTTTTGGCCGAATATTAATTCTGATATTCAAAATGTTGTCGATCAATGTCAGATTTGTACTAAATTTAAACCTAATAACCCTTCACAGCCTCTTTTGCCACATGGTATCACTAATTTTCCCTGGGAAAAAGTAGGTGTAGATTTAATGCATTTTAACAACTCAAATTATCTCATCGTTACTGATTATTATTCAAAATACATAGAACATTCAATTTTGTACAATTATAATGCGGAAACTGTCGTCACACACTTAAAATCAATATTTTCACGTCACGGAATACCGTTAACGCTTGTAAGTGATAATGGACCACCATTTCAATCAGCCATTTTTAAAAACTTTTTATATGAGTGGGATATTGAACATATCACCACCAGCCCAAACTATCCTCAGTCAAATGGTCAAGCTGAGAGTTCAGTAAAAATAGTTAAGAATATTTTAAGAAAATGCCTTGAATCCAAAACTGATCCATATCTCGCTATGTTACATTACAGAAATAGTCCAAAAAATAATTTTCCATCCCCTGCAAGTCTTTTAACCTCTTGAATGCCAGGTGTTTTTGGAAAAAATCGCGCGAAATTATCTTCCCGGCTTTTGCTCAAATATCGTATAAAAACAAAGGAATTGTTTTTTTTTGTGATTGTTTTCTGTTTGCCAGATAATGTACCTTATTATTCATATATATTTCATGATAATATCGTTACATGTTTTCCCAGAATAGCTATTTTTAACAAAAAAAATGTGAAAATATTTCCCATTCGACAAAAAAATGTAAATAAAATATATTCATACGAAAATGATAATTTTTTTTTATTTCTCTACAAACCTGAATAGACACCCTACATGAAAAAAACCAATTCAAAGGTGTTTTCGAAGAAGTAATGACATAAATACTTGTTTGAAAATGAAATGACAGTTGAAAACCGTTTGTAAAAGTGACGCCAAGTTGACCATAGATATTTATTATAAATTATTCAGATGGGTTGGCGCTATGCGGATTTTTGCTATGTCAAGACCGAGAACGGCGCAAGCGATTCTGACCTTGTTCTTCATACAACTTCTTTATACATAAGGAACAAAATCGCTTCAAAAAATTATTTTTTTTAAATTTCGACCCGCGGCCACCGGTGGGCGAACGGCAGTCGAGAGGTTAATGTCACGACAACTTAGATGTAATTTACCAGTAACATCCAGTCAACTTAGACCAAAAGTTGTACGCTTTAAAGATTATGAAATTAAATTTAAAGATCGTCAAAACAAAATGAAAAAATATTTCGACAAAAAGGTTCGCAACTTGGCTGAGTTAAAGATAGGCGATAAAGTAGTATTTAAGAAAAATGTGTCATGTTCATGGTCGCCAGCTACTGTAGTAGAAATTGTTAAAGGATGCCCAAGGTCATATATTGTTGAAACTCCTGATGGTTCAAGATACCGCAGGAATAGGAAACACTTGAATTTAGACAGATCACGTCAGGAATCATCATCACCGCATAATGGAAATAATTCATCGAAGGAAGGTGTACGTTTTGACAATGATTTTCATTCAATTCCGTTTTATTCATATCCCACAACTTCTACTGAGATGACTAGCAATGAGGCAAGCATTCGAACCCGTTCGGGCAGAACTGTCAATAGACCCGATAGATATAATCCATCTGATTATAATTAATTTTGTTCTTTTATTCCACTTCCAATTTTATTATGTATAATGTAAAGATCAAATCTCATATTTGTACTGTTTATGTTATTTTAACTTGTTTTTCTTTATTAGGAAAAGAGGGATGTTGGTATTATTGTCTATGCCCATTTTCTACCCGATGGTCTGTGGTATATAAATCCTTCCTGTCATTACTTGTAATCAAAATGTCCGTTCGGCTGGTAATAAATAACGTACCAAATACAATCGTGTTATAATTAATATCCACCACAACACAACAACATTGAAGAAGCGATAAAAAATTGTGAGATTTGCTCAGAAATGCGTCAACGCCTAAAAGATTAGAAATTAGCAGCTGGCCGATTGATACGGAGATATGGAAGAGGGTCCATGTGGATTTTTTTGGCCCCGTTGGAAATAAATATTTCTTAATTATTATAGACCCCACTTCAAAATGGCTAGAGTGTTTGTGCGTTACGGGATTAGATTCAAATCAAACGATTAGGGAGTTGAAATTTTTATTTTCACATTTTGGAATTGTAGAGGTGTTGGTTTCCGATAATGGACCAGCCTTTAGGTCAAGGGAATTTGAGAAGTTTTGTTCAGAATTCAAAATTAAACACTTAACTAGTACAGTTAAGAAACCAAATAGTAACGGTCAAGCTGAGATTTGTGTCAAATTTGTGAAAATTTTTTTGAAAAAGATGCTACACGAAGGGCGTCTTCCTCAGGATTTTCAAGATAAGCTATTAAATTTTCTTGTCGACTACAGAAATACTCCACACCAGAGTACGGGAATATCTCCAAGCGAAGCTTTGCTAGGACATCGTATCAGATCTAGGTTTGACACATTGTTTCCGTCTAAAAGGAATGACACAAGAGCGTATAAAAATGTATCGTCCGAGGTAGCCGTCAGTATGAAAAGAGCCCAGAATAGGCAGGTTTCATATAGCAAGGGGAGGAAACTTAAGAAGTCATTAGAAATCGGTACTAAAGTGATGGCAAAGGATTTCAGATCTGATCAGAATAAATGGCGTAGGGGGGAAATTATTAAAAAAATAGGAACCAGAGTTTACCTAGTAAAAATGAGAAATTCGGATCAGGTTTGGAAAAGACATGCTGATCAGTTAATTGAGAAGAGTGTCTGGTGGGAGGATGAGGCCACACTTTCTGAAAAGCAGGGCCAAAGTGGCGGTCTCTCCGGAATTTCTTGTCAGTCTCTAAGCGACTCTGTTTCTTTCAGGAACCTGATGAACCCTTGGAGGGGTCGATTGAGGGCCCGGATCTAGCCGTGAACTTCTCAGAGCGAGTGGAAGTCTGAAGAATGGATATTTATATAGATATGCTACAATGAAATATTTTTATTTTTATATAATATAATAATTAATAATGTAATTATTAGTTAGCGGGGTGCTAGTGTTTAGTGCGGGAGGGTGTAATATATTAAGTTAGGCTAAAACCGCATAGATGGCGGTCAATTGGTTCATAGCTTTGATTAATTATCAGTTCTTAAAAGTAGCAACAGATGGCGAGGTGGCAAAAACAGGATGTCGCCAGAGGCAAGATTCAGTGGAGATTTTGAGATCATGATGGAATATTGTAAGAGAGTTTATGTGGTCTAATAAAAAGTGTTTTGTAAGTCAATGGTATATTATTAACCAAGTGAAGACTTTACAAATACAAAAGTATAAAACCATTTGTTTATACCTTGATATTGGCTACATTCGCTTCAGATTGGTTTTTTCTAATTCTAGAATTCGCCACAAGATGACACTACTTTCGTTGGAAATTTCGTTACATTTCTCCGTGGACGGGCCCCAGGCTAACGTAAATACTGCGCTTTCACCAAATTTCCCTTTCAAAGTAGTTTCTTTCACTTTTAGTTCACTTTTTTTTCGTTCACGTTTCTTCTGAAATGAAGCTAACGGCACGGTATCGCTTCCAACTAAATAAGCACACACTTAACACTACAAATTCACATCGACGGATCTGCCCTGATGATGGACACTGCAACGCTGTCCGAAACGTCGGCTAAAGAAGGAGGTAGCACAACACGGCATAACACCCCAAAAACAAACAACGAAAATGCTTTTGGCCGTGAAAATCTAAAAACGTATCCAAATAGCCAATAATTTTTTGGAAAGGACAAGAGGGATAAAGCTTTGACATTCCTCAGACAAACCCAGTTACCCAACAACCCTTAATCAATTTTTGGTGTTTGTGTACACCAAAATGGAGAGTGAGGGCTTAAGATTTATTGCCTTGAACTAAACGAAAATGTGAACAGAAAACTATATTCACTTACAAGACGCGTTAATGAATGATGTTAATTAGTTTACAAAAAATATGTTTGCTTCACGTGCACTTGCTGTAGTTGACGTAAAAATTATGTCCTAATAAAGTTGACAAAATCATAAGTGCGGAGATACCGAACCCAGAAACTGATCAAAAGCTTTATGATACTCTTACAAAACATATGATTCACAGGCCCTGTGATGAACTAAATCATTTATTACTGTGCATAAGGGAAATAAAATTTACCAAAAAATATCGAAAGCCGCATTTAAAATATACTAAAAATAAAATTATATATTTTGTACAGGTGTAGAGCACCAGATAGTGGATGTACGATAACTCTAAAAAAAACCCGAGGTGGAATACACGAAAAATATTGATTGACAATAGGGTTGTCACATATTCTCCTCTTAAGCTCTAGGTAGCTTGCTCACGCGTTTCTACATCGCAAAATGTGCATGTTTACGCAGAATAAAAAAAAACATTTTACGTAGTTTATAGAAGTGTATTGCAGTAACTAACTATTTATTTATAACTTTTAAATATTATGAATCATCATAAAAAATTCTCATGTTCAATTTACATACATTACACATAGCATTAACTCTGCCAGTCTTTTAATCCTTCACGCCTAAACCGCAATTTGTATGATTTTTTGTATAAACATATATCAAACCCATTAAGAAAATAGACTACTCGAAATACTCATCCTGCGCAGACGTAGTCGCGGGCTGAAGCTAGTTTGACAATAAATAAGATGACAAATAAATTAGCAGATAAACAAACATAAGATTGACGCAATAAACAAATAGATTAATTATTTGTAAAAATGTATAACAACATATTTCAACACATTGGTAAACTACGAAAACGTTAATTGCTTCTAGGTTAAACACATTCCTTTGACAAAAATATGTGTCAAACATTAGACAAATTACATATTATATAATATTACCCAAATATATATTTTCAAAATCATCCAATCCCGTTACCGTTTTAGGTTTTTTGTAGTTTTTACAAGGCTGATGGAACATTTTCACTTGTTCTGCATGCGGAGAATGAGAAGCTTTCTCGTGTCCGACGACACTCTTCGAATGTTCGTTAGGTTGGGGCCGCAAGCCTCTGCTGCCAATAAATGTACTTGCTTGAAGTTAATGCGTTGATGTATGCTGGATAGTCACGGATTTTTTGGAAAAACTTGATAAAATTATAAACTATCGTTTTTTCACCTGACTGCAATTCGTATAGTTGATTTACATTCACCATTTTGAATATGTATTATCTACTAAAAGCACTGATATTAGATCACACAATATGAAATTACAAGCATACCGATTAAATAAATGGAGTCAAACTGACATTAATAAAGTAGATGAAATTGAAAATAAAGAAATCTTATGAAGTCAATGCACTACTCATTACTAAATGTATAATCATTAATTGTTTGCTTTTATAGTAGAACGATATAAATTGCAATGAAATTTCCAAAGGATTTAGTCGCCTAATCGACGGGAATAACCGCCATTCGAATTTCTAAATGTTGTTTTGGAGTGTATAATTATTAGGTATCGTCTAAAATATGGTTCTTAGGATCCAGTTTAATGTATTTCCGAAAATCCGAATTTTAGAGGGTCGAATAAATAATAAGAAATACAAAATATAAATATTACGGTGGAGTTTCTTTCTTTCGAGTTTGGGTTTTTCGGAGTTTTTACTGTACGTTAATCCCCGTGTGAAATTTTGGCAGTGCATTTGGTATCTGTTTGACTATAGGATAAAAGTAATGCGTGTACACTCTCCGTATGTTGTTGTTGCGTTATTGTTATTATATTAACCACTTAACAGAATTACATTTATAACTAACTAACTAAGTTAGTTATACAGTTAGTAGTTAGTTAGTTACATTTATATAATAATGTATACAAATTTCGACTACCATAAAACGGACAATGGACATATGTCTAGTGTGGTAGTCGAAAAGTATGTAAAAAAGTGTACACAAAAATATTTTATGAATAAAAAATATATCGTTTTAATAATTAATGAAGACAATATTAGCGAAACTCAATTTAAATCTGAAACAGAAAAAGATCGGGTCACATCTGGGACACGAATCCAGGACCTCCGGCTTTCCGGCAGATGCTCTAACCACGGAGCTAATGTGTCCGGTAATTTTTTTCTTTGATCAATCGAATACTTTTAAATCTATTAGTGAAATCTCTCGTTTATTTTAAATTTTACTCCTTCTACAAGTAAGTGAAGTATTTTTTGTATGTTTCCATAATTTAAATGAATATGTATTTTTTGGCATTTTAAATACGCACAGTGGTGAAATTTTAGAGAAATATGATCAATATTGTTTTTTTAAATTGTTTTAAAGTTTATTTTGTTGATCTATTTTTTCAATTCATAATTTTCTTTGCAAGATAGTCCCGTAAAAATAATAATATAGTAGAACTTTGTTAGGAAATTAGAATCAGGTAATCATAAATAATCTATGTATATTGTTTTACAATTTATTTATTATCAGTTTTTTTTTTAATTATAATTATTATTTTTTTACTTTTCTGTTTAGTTTTGGCAACGTCTAGTGAAGTGAACATTTGAATTTGGAAGTTTACCTGACCTCACTTTTGACCTCGTTTACTTTTCAAACACCAGCGCGAGTAAATACATTTTATTTGATAAGTATTAAATGGCACTACCTGTGTGAGATTGTTGGCTATGTGAAACATTGCTATCCATCGGGCACTATGTACACACCTCTCCAAGTTACTGTATCCACTTAGTTAAAATGATTTTCAAATTCACAAGTCAAGATAAATCTCATGACTAATTAACACACAATATTTCAGTAAAATATGGGAAATAAGAAGACACAAGGAGTTTTATCCCGAAGAAAATTACGGCAACGAGGCAAATGGCTATCGGAATGGAGAAGGTAAGTAATAAACATTTTATTATTTATTTTGAATTTTATTTGTTTTAATTAAAATATAATTTAATTTTTTTTTATAAAACAAAAAATTTGATTCTTAAGAGGATACCCGGCGGTGATTTTTCCATACAAACGTATTCCCTATTTATCTCTTTGGATTTTAACCCTAGAGAAAATATTGTTTTTGCATAAAATAGATATCAACTTCTAGCGTGTCGGTACTTTTTGTTTTTTTTTGATAAGTTACTTTTTTATGGAAGTTATGACCTTCCAAAAATCAATAAAATTGACTGGTTTAAACGCCGTCAAAAGATGTTCAGTATACAAACCAGACAATGTTTTTTTAAAAAAAGCAAAACGTACAGACATAGAATAGTTTTTTCTTATGTAGTTGGTAAAAAAAAAATGAAAATCAGTCCACTTTGGGAGGAGAAAAGTGGGGAATACAAAACCTCTATTTTAGTTAGGTGTCAGTGCATTGTCCCTTTCGCTCAATATCCGGTGGAGTAAGAGCAACAGTGACAGCAATATTTTAGTAAAATCTATTTCTGCACCACCGGGTCCATGCTCAACTTCGTTTAAGGGTTTTAGGGTGGCTTGCACCAAAAGTTAAATTTGGTTTAAATATCAATTTAAACACATAATTTGATTTCAGTTGACTTGGCGTCTTGCACTACAATATTTTATCGTTTAATGCGTTTAAAGAACTGTCAAAGTTAAATACCCAAAATTAGCTGTTTAACTGAGTTAAATACGTTTAGCAAAGAAGTACTGTCATTTTTTTAGGTTAGGATTTGCATTCTGACGACGACGAAAAAATTATAGATTCTATAACTAGATATGAAAATGGTGTTTTCTGAAATATAGTCAGAGAAGGCATTTCGGCCCAAGATTCTTGCTTCACAACAATTTTAACCTCATCAGTTTTCTAGCTTTCTATAATTGGTTTTGATATTGTTATTCTCATTTAGATTTTTTTTGAGAAATAAACAAAAATTCATAAGGAATAAATAGTTAATGTGATTATGCAAATAATTAATATCAATTACTTTCAAAAACTAAAATTGTTCCTCCTTCGAAAAGTTAAGAGCTCTCGTTCGGGGTTTATTTATTTGGGCACTCATTTTCTGGATCAAAATAAAATAATACATTATGTAACCAAGACACAACCTCAAAGTTTACCTCAGTGCTCAAAATATGTTGACATTCACAACGACCATAAATGAACCAATCAGCAACGACCATATTATAAATAAACCAATCACTTTAAGTAAAATGAAACGTCGTAACTGATTTACCGACGCGTTAAAGACGTCTAACTAAATGGCCACTCCAATTGCGTGGTGCAAGACGCAACTAAATGCATTTAGCGTTTTAAATTCGTTTAGTTAAAAACAATTTAAGATAAAATTAGCGATAGTTGGTGCAAGTCGCCCTTAGTAATTTTTGTAATTTCTGTGTGTTTTAGTTACGACGGCAGTATTATATATTTCAGGTGTATCAAGGCGCACCCCATACACTTACAGTCATTCATGAGATTAAATTAAACTTAGAGTAAAGCATTTAGATTAGTTTTGGTTTCCGGTGCCTTCTTTTCATTTAAAAAAAAAGCTATGGACAGTGAAGCTATGGAGGGTGCCACCGGAGACGAACATTTTTGTTTGCATTTTTACACCAAATAAGCTTAGGATCACTGGGGAAAGTCTGTTGGGCACGTCTTGTTATATCTCTCAATATAAGGCAGCCTGGCCTGCCAGCCGTAGCCTTTATAATTTATAAATGATTCTCATTGCAGGCAAAATCCCGTGGGTCATCATCCAGATAATATCGCATCTAATAAAGAAAATACTCCCATTTTGTTAAACGCTATATCTTCACTCAATATGGTAATTTTCCCAAATTTTCTAAAGATTAAATAATATTACATTTATAGGATTAAATGAGCGTCATAAAAAAACATTGCAAAAACCGATACTATTTTTCAGCACGGACCAAAGATGAATGAATCTGAAATTATTCGCTCCTGTTCTGTTTGCTGGATCCAGTTCTTACGGCACTGACTTGAATGCCGTTTCCGGCCCAAACCTTGAAGTAAGAGCACTTTATTTGTTAACATAATGTTAATTTGTTCACATATTTGTTAACACAATGAAAATAAGACTAAGCCAGCACTAGAAATCAACTAAGCGGGTTTACCTTGCAGGTGGCCCTTTTTATGTTTTGTCAGAAATTCAAGAAGGCAGCCGATTTTTTTTGATCGAGTTTGATATTCGGTTTGTGTCCAACATGTTATCAATAAATTTACTATAATTACCGTACTTACTTACACGCAAAGCTTACAAAAAAATATCTTCTTTCAGGATAAACAAGAGATTATGCCAGAAACGAACGCCTGGAATTCGCCAACTTTTGGTCTTAGCACTCATGATATAGGCATTGAGCCCTGCTCAATTCCATATGAGGTACGTAAAAACAAATTATTGAGAAACATATATAATTATGTTTTATTTTCACGTCTATTTACATAATACTATAAATTAAAATGTTGAAGATGTACAATACGTTTTATCATTATCACTGTACACTAAGGTGGGTCACGAATGTATGGGGAATTTTTTTTTCTTGTTTTGATTTGTCTAATAGTGATAAAAGGGTGTTAAATGAAGATGAAAAATCAGGTAATTTTTTAAATAATATTTGAATATCATCTTCTTCCTCCGGATTGACTTTGAACTTTCAAGTATTAGATAAAACCCCACCCTTGTTAAATCTAAAAAAAATGTTAGATAAACAAGTAAAAATTAACCATTTTTCAATAAACGCAAAATAAAGGGAATGTTTCGAATTATTTCTTAAAAAAATATAAATATAATTCAAATTATCTCAAGGTAGTGTATTCATATACCAGCAAAATCCTTCTTACTCTCAAATTTCGGCATTATTTTGCGAGACTCAATCTTCATCTTAATAAGACCTCGTCTTGCAGACTTCGTATATAAAGATGTCAATGCTTCTCGCAATGAAAACTCGAGAAGTTCAAGATGGATGCCGAAATTATGCATGTTGACATTAGATCCGAGTTCAGTGCACATCCAAACTCGCTAATCCCGATTTTTAACCAAATCAGTAGAAAACTCGAGAAGTTCAAGATGGATGCCGAAATTATGCATGTTGACATTAGATCCGAGTTCAGTGCACATCCAAACTCGCTAATCCCGATTTTTAACCAAATCAGTAGAAAACTTGAGAAGTTCAAGATGGATGTCGAAATTATGCATGTTGACATTAGATCCGAGTTCAGTGCACATCCAAACTCGCTAATCCCGATTTTTAACCAAATCAGTAGAAAACTTGAGAAGTTCAAGATGGATGTCGAAATTATGCATGTTGACATTAGATCCGAGTTCAGTGCACATCCAAACTCGCTAATCCCGATTTTTAACCAAATCAGTAGAAAACTCGAGAAGTTCAAGATGGATGCCGAAATTATGCATGTTGACATTAGATCCGAGTTCAGTGCACATCCAAACTAGCTAATCCCGATTTTTAACCAAATCAGTAGAAAACTCGAGAAGTTCAAGATGGATGCCGAAATTATGCATGTTGACATTAGATCCGAGTTCAGTGCACATCCAAACTCGCTAATCCCGATTTTTAACCAAATCAGTAGAAAACTCGAGAAGTTCAAGATGGATGCCGAAATTATGCATGTTGACATTAGATCCGAGTTCAGTGCACATCCAAACTCGCTAATCCCGATTTTTAACCAAATCAGTAGAAAACTTGAGAAGTTCAAGATGGATGTCGAAATTATGCATGTTGACATTAGATCCGAGTTCATTGCACATCCAAACTCGCTAATCCCGATTTTTAACCAAATCAGTAGAAAACTTGAGAAGTTCAAGATGGATGTCGAAATTATGCATGTTGACATTAGATCCGAGTTCAGTGCACATCCAAACTAGCTAATCCCGATTTTTAACCAAATCAGTAGAAAACTCGAGAAGTTCAAGATGGATGCCGAAATTATGCATGTTGACATTAGATCCGAGTTCAGTGCACATCCAAACTCGCTAATCCCGATTTTTAACCAAATCAGTAGAAAACTCGAGAAGTTCAAGATGGATGCCGAAATTATGCATGTTGACATTAGATCCGAGTTCAGTGCACATCCAAACTCGCTAATCCCGATTTTTAACCAAATCAGTAGAAAACTCGAGAAGTTCAAGATGGATGCCGAAATTATGCATGTTGACATTAGATCCGAGTTCAGTGCACATCCAAACTCGCTAATCCCGATTTTTAACCAAATCAGTAGAAAACTCGAGAAGTTCAAGATGGATGCCGAAATTATGCATGTTGACATTAGATCCGAGTTCAGTGCACATCCAAACTCGCTAATCCCGATTTTTAACCAAATCAGTAGAAAACTTGAGAAGTTCAAGATGGATGTCGAAATTATGCATGTTGACATTAGATCCGAGTTCAGTGCACATCCAAACTCGCTAATCCCGATTTTTAACCAAATCAGTAGAAAACTTGAGAAGTTCAAGATGGATGTCGAAATTATGCATGTTGACATTAGATCCGAGTTCAGTGCACATCCAAACTCGCTAATCCCGATTTTTAACCAAATCAGTAGAAAACTCGAGAAGTTCAAGATGGATGCCGAAATTATGCATGTTGACATTAGATCCGAGTTCAGTGCACATCCAAACTAGCTAATCCCGATTTTTAACCAAATCAGTAGAAAACTCGAGAAGTTCAAGATGGATGCCGAAATTATGCATGTTGACATTAGATCCGAGTTCAGTGCACATCCAAACTCGCTAATCCCGATTTTTAACCAAATCAGTAGAAAACTCGAGAAGTTCAAGATGGATGCCGAAATTATGCATGTTGACATTAGATCCGAGTTCAGTGCACATCCAAACTCGCTAATCCCGATTTTTAACCAAATCAGTAGAAAACTTGAGAAGTTCAAGATGGATGTCGAAATTATGCATGTTGACATTAGATCCGAGTTCATTGCACATCCAAACTCGCTAATCCCGATTTTTAACCAAATCAGTAGAAAACTTGAGAAGTTCAAGATGGATGTCGAAATTATGCATGTTGACATTAGATCCGAGTTCAGTGCACATCCAAACTAGCTAATCCCGATTTTTAACCAAATCAGTAGAAAACTCGAGAAGTTCAAGATGGATGCCGAAATTATGCATGTTGACATTAGATCCGAGTTCAGTGCACATCCAAACTCGCTAATCCCGATTTTTAACCAAATCAGTAGAAAACTCGAGAAGTTCAAGATGGATGCCGAAATTATGCATGTTGACATTAGATCCGAGTTCAGTGCACATCCAAACTCGCTAATCCCGATTTTTAACCAAATCAGTAGAAAACTTGAGAAGTTCAAGATGGATGTCGAAATTATGCATGTTGACATTAGATCCGAGTTCAGTGCACATCCAAACTCGCTAATCCCGATTTTTAACCAAATCAGTAGAAAACTCGAGAAGTTCAAGATGGATGTCGAAATTATGCATGTTGACATTAGATCCGAGTTCAGTGCACATCCAAACTCGTTAATCCCGATTTTTAACCAAATCAGTAGAAAACTCGAGAAGTACAAGATGGATGCCGAAATTATGCATGTTGACATTAGATCCGAGTTCAGTGCACATCCAAACTAGCTAATCCCGATTTTTAACCAAATCAGTAGAAAACTCGAGAAGTTCAAGATGGATGCCGAAATTATGCATGTTGACATTAGATCCGAGTTCAGTGCACATCCAAACTAGCTAATCCCGATTTTTAACCAAATCAGTAGAAAACTCGAGAAGTTCAAGATGGATGCCGAAATTATGCATGTTGACATTAGATCCGAGTTCAGTGCACATCCAAACTAGCTAATCCCGATTTTTAACCAAATCAGTAGAAAACTCGAGAAGTTCAAGATGGATGCCGAAATTATGCATGTTGACATTAGATCCGAGTTCAGTACACATCCAAACTAGCTAATCCCGATTTTTAACCAAATCAGTAGAAAACTCGAGAAGTTCAAGATGGATGTCGAAATTATGCATGTTGACATTAGATCCGAGTTCAGTGCACATCCAAACTCGTTAATCCCGATTTTTAACCAAATCAGTAGAAAACTCGAGAAGTACAAGATGGATGCCGAAATTATGCATGTTGACATTAGATCCGAGTTCAGTGCACATCCAAACTAGCTAATCCCGATTTTTAACCAAATCAGTAGAAAACTCGAGAAGTTCAAGATGGATGCCGAAATTATGCATGTTGACATTAGATCCGAGTTCAGTGCACATCCAAACTAGCTAATCCCGATTTTTAACCAAATCAGTAGAAAACTCGAGAAGTTCAAGATGGATGCCGAAATTATGCATGTTGACATTAGATCCGAGTTCAGTGCACATCCAAACTCCCTAATCCCGATTTTTAACTAAATCAGTAGAAAACTCGAGAAGTTTAAGATGGATGCCGAAACTATGCATTTTGACATCAGATCCGAGTTCTACGCACCTCCCAACTCCCCTTTATCGACTTCAATAGAAATCGGTAGAAAATTGTAGAAAATCAATGTGTCCACTGTCCATCGAAATTATGTATTTTGACAAACCTTATTCTTCTTTTTCTCCAGTGGGTCGGTCTCTTTCTTAATGCGCTGTAGGCGCGAACCCCTTTATTTTTGCCCATTTCGTATTGGTACCTGAAAAGGTAAAAAAAATTGAGACCGTAAAACCAGTTTCAAATTATTTATTAAATAATAATTAATATTTAATTTCAACTTACCCTTTGGCTATAGCACCTATCTCCTCAGGCTTCCCTTTACAAATCGGAAAGTTGTTTCGTAATTTATTGAAGGTTCGGACAGAAAACAAAATATGCGTGCTCTCGCCTTGAAGTGTACCTCAATACTGGCAAGTTTGGTAAATATTTCGGCCGTGTCGCGGAGTACGATTTCTTCATACATTTTTATATGGCGGATAATAATTGAAAAATTCGGGAAGTTTATGTGAATTACAACAAAAATGTAGGAACGCTGAAGTGTTTTTTATTCATTTATAAGAATCTGTATCATGTTTACTTTGAGATTACGGAAGGATTTAAAAAAAAAGTGTCTATAATCGACGGTAGGTTGCTTCCAGCGAAGGCATTTTTGAACGTTTTACGTAAAGTTGCAGTATGTATTTCGTATAGAATAAAAAAGTTAACGATTAAAAAAATTCATTCACTGGTAACATAAGACATTTTTTTGACTACCGCTATAGAATTTTTAGATAAATTATTTGCAGTATTGCTTGTATGAGGTTAATGCAAAGTGATGTTTAGCGCTTTTGTTAATCTCCCCACCTTAAGGTACACGCTTATGGCTATACACTACAACCTTCCCCTCTGTAATCAAGCGCTACCATTACATGGACAACTTAAGTATTTCATTCTTGACGTTAAGTATTTCATGTACAACATTATTTCTTAATTATTTCATTATTTACATATTCATTTATATATTACACACATTTACATATTTTCTTAATTATTAGATTATTCACACATTTATATATTCGATAGATTTTGTTTCTTTCCTATGGAGGATTATCTTGGACGGAGTCTTCCCCCCATGCACCTGGTTGAAACGATGTACTGGGTACATCCGCGTCTACTGTACTCGGTATTGTCGCGTCTCTTTCGGCTTCTTCCAGTGTCGTCTCCTCTCCTCCCGCCCGTCTGAAATCAGGAGACTAAACCGTTAGCTCACTCCACAGGCTGGATAATTCCCTCTCAGAAAGCTCAGCCCTCGTATCATTAGACGCGGAATCTGGCAAATCTGAGATATCATCGCTCCAGCTGGCAGACAAGCCCCTCTTCTGATCAACGTGATGCTTCCATACCAATTGTGAATCACAAGTTTCAATCAAATACAATTTTTTTCCAATTTTATGTGTAATTATTCCCTTTACCCATGAAAATTTATTATTTTTTTCTGAAATCCTTAACTAGACATTTTTGTCCCACAATAAAATTTCTGGTTATGACACCACCATAATATTTAGCTTGTTTACGTTGACTAGACTCAATGTTTTTATTCGCCAATTCATGTTGTTTAGACAAAAATGGCTCGTTTTATCTCGGAATGAGACTGTCAAAGATAGATCTTAATTTTCTACCGAACAGTAAAACTGCTGGCTCGACTCCAGTTGTACAATGTGGTGTATTCCTACAATCGGACAAAAATTGTAACAATTTATCCCTATAACCAAACTGAAATTTATTTCCGACCATAAGTTTTTTTAAAAACCCTTTGTATTTTATACAGAGTTCTCAGCGAAACCATTGCTTTTTGGGTGCATAACAGGAGTTGTCATGAATTTTATATTGTTTTCCCGAAGGAATTGTTTGAAAATCTCACTCGTAAAAGTTGTTCCGTTATCTGAAACTATGATGGTTGCCAAAATTTGCGAATAATTTTCTCAATTCAAATACAGTACCTATTAGCTGAATCTGCCCTTTGCACTTCGATAGAGTCGACCCACTTAGTGAATGAATCGCACACCAAATTGTCCCTACCAAAAATTCTCGCTAACGGTTGGTTATTTGATAAATTATATTATTAGTTATTTGATAAAATAAGTTGATAAATTATTATTATTTTTTTTAATTTTGAAAATAATTGCAATACAAGTTGTCCCGAGCTGCCTGCGACAATTTTCAGTTCTAAAAGCAAATACACCACTCTGTACTTCTTTAAGTTTTAATCGTTCTGAGATTTACACCTTCCTGTAAATCCCCAGACTGAAATCCTATACCCCTTCCGATATTGAATGCCTGGAATTCGCCTTCCCGAAAACTCACATTCGATTTCAATCTAGTTTATCCTGAACCTCTTTTAACTGAATTAACTGAAAATTTCACATTCACAACCCTAGGTTTTTTAATAAAAAGGATTTACATTGGATACGTTTTTAGATTTTCACGGCCAAAAGCATTTTAGTTGTTTGTTTTTGGGGTGTTATGCCGTGTTGTGCTACCTCCTTCTTTTGCCGACGTTTCGGACAGCGTTGCAGTGTCCATCATCAGGGCAGATCCGGCACATCGACGGATCTGCCCTGATGATGGACACTGCAACGGTGTCCGAAACGTCGGCTAAAGAAGGAGGTAGCACAACACGGCATAACACCCCAAAAACAAACAACGAAAAAGGATTTACATTGATACTTTACACTACCTTATTTTTCAACTTGATTTAATTTTAATTCAACTTACTTGCCCAACGTATCCGTAAATATTTCTGGAATTTTTTTTTCATAAAATCTACTTTCTCCTTTTCTGATGAAACTAAATTTATAGAATTTTCTCCCGGAATAATATTGACGTTGAAGACTTTCATTAAATCTCTCCCGACTATGAGTTCTGACCAAAGAGTATGGATATAATGTTGAAACTACATGATGGCCCATCGGATGGCCCATCGAATGGCCCATCGGATGGCCCATCCGATGGGCCATTCGATGGGCCATTCGATGGGCCACTGTGTGTAGGGTTAGTGGCGTGGGATTGCCCATAGTGGCGGTGGGATGGCAGGGGCGTGGCCTGGGATGGTGGAGTGGCCGACGGAGTGGCCGAGTGGGCCATTCAATGGGCCACGCGATGGGCCACTGATGGCGATGGGATGGCGACGGAATGGCCTGGGATGGCCTCGGAGAGTTGTTTTCCGGACAGTGGCCCACTACCCCCACTACTCAGTGCCTGTTTGACTGTGAACGGGAGTAGACGTTCTAGCTTGTTTGAGTTTGATGTTAAAATGATTACCGATGTTTTTTCTTGTTAACCCAATGTTCAAATGGCTATTATATGAATTAAATCAATGAAATTTATTTAATAACCATTAAAACAATTCATAAACAAAATTATTATGATACTTAACACTGGCGATACAAAGATACGATAAAACCTAAATCATATTAATCGTCTATATAGAATTTGTTAGATACCTACCTACTTATGCCAGAAAATATTATTCTTACTCTACATAAATATAACCGTATATTTTTGGGATTCCCCGTAGGTGCCTAAACATAAATAATGTTTATAAAAATTAAAAAAAAATTACAACACCGAGATCTAAGAATATTATATTTTAATAAAAAATATACGACAATTTTAAAAGTGGGAGTTCTCAGAGAAGTTTACGTATCGGTACAAATATTTTATTTATTTTCATAGTGACTCACTAGAGTCACAACTGATCTCGTCTGGAGCCAGTAAGACTATGGTATCCCAATTTGGGTATGTTGTAATGCTGAAAGTGAGTGTGAAGGAAAGGTGATGGGAAAGAGGAAGGTGGGGAAGTACCTGGCTATTCAGATCTAGTCAATAAACACGGATAAAGCCATTTCAAGCAACTTTTCAATTCTGAATGGTGGTCTTTCACCAGGGCGATACTGATAGTATCTTCCACTCTGGAACGTGCCGCAAAAATATAATATATATTATTTTTTTTTAATTAATTGTGAAATAACACAAATAACATTTATTTGCGCACGCCGTGCTCGAACCCACGACCTTCGGATTGGGAGTCCAAAGCCTTAAAATGATAGTCAGGAATGTCACTGTCAAAACCCCGGGTGAAACAGGAGCTAGCATAAAATGGGATTAAAAAGCATATTAAATAGCATAGACGTTCCCGACAGTTGGTCCCTCCGACATTTAGTCCCTCCGACATTTGGTCCCTCCGATTTAAAAAAAAAAAATTTTTTATAGAGAAACCTCACAAGAGTCCCAACTGCTCCCTTCTGAAGCCAGTGAGACTATGGCATCCCCAATTGGAGTATGTTGTGAGGCTGAAGGTAAGTGGGGAAGGGAAGGAGATGGGGAAGAGGACGGTGGGAAATTACCTGGCTATTCAGATCTAGTCACTAAACACGGCTAAAGCCATTATTAAGCAACGTTTCAATTCTGAATGGTGGTCTTACACCAGGGCGATACTGAGAGTATCTTCCACTCTGGAATGTGTCGCAAATATAACATATATTATTTTTATTAATTAATTGTGAAATAACACAAATTTATCAAATAAAATTTATTAATCAAATAAAATTTATTTATAGTTGCCTTCCCTGACAGATGGACTTTCCGACAGTTTGTCCCTCCAACATTTAGTCCTTCCGACATTTGGCCCCTCCGATAGTTGCCCCCCCCCCACCGAGATTTGGTCTATCCAACAGTTGGTTCCACCTACGTTTAGTCCCTCCTACATTAAGTCCCTTCAACATTTGGCACCTCTGACATTTAGCCCTTCTACATTTGGTCCCTCTGATAGTTGCCTCCCCCCGACAGTTGGACCCTCCGACAGTTCGACTTTCCGACAGTTTGTACCTCCGACATTAGGTCCCTTCGACATTTGGCTCCTCCAACTTTAGTCCCTCCGATAGTGTCCCCCCCCCCCCCCCCCCCGACAGCTCAACAGAGTGGGAGATACTCTTCGTATCGCCCTGGTGTAAGACCACCATTTGTAAGGTTTGAAAAGTTGCTGGAAATGGCTTTAGCCGTGTTTAGTGACTAGATCTGAATAGCAAGGTACTTCCCCCACCTTCCTCTTCCTCGTCTCCTTCCCTTTCCCACTTACCTTCAGCCTCATAACATACCCCAATTATGGATGCCATAGTCTCACTGGCTCTAGACGGGAGCAATTGGGACTCTTGTGAGGTATTCACTATAAAAAAAAATGGTCCTCTGACATTTGGTCCCTCTGATAGTTGCCCCCCTGACAGTTGGTCTATCCAACTGTCGGTCCCTAAGACATTTAGTCCCCCCGGCAGCTGGTCCCTCTGACATTTGGCACCTCCGTCTTTACTCTCTCTGATAATTGTCCCTCTGACATTTAGTCCCTCCGACATCTGACCCTCCGATATTTGGAGGGACTAAAGTCGGAGGTGCCAAATGTCGAAGGGACTAAATGTCCACAAACTGTCGGAAAGCCGAACTGTCGGGGGGGACAAGTATCGGAGGGACTAAATGCCGGAGTGACTAAATGTCGTAGGGACGAACTGTCGGGGGGAGGCAACTATCAGAGGGACCAAATGTTAGAGGGCCAAATGTGGGAGAGGCTAAATGTTGAAGGGACTAAATGTCAGAGGGACTAAATGTAGGAGGGACCAACTGTTGGATAGACCAACTGTCGGTGGGGGGGCAACTGTCGGAGGGACTAAATGTTGGAGGGACAAACTCTCCGAAAGTCCGTCAGGGAAGGCAACTATCGGAGGGACTAAAATCGGAGGGACCAAATGTCGGAGGGACTAAATGTCCGAGGGACCAACTGTCGGGAGCATCTATCGGGGATCAAGTATCAGGAGGTTAAGTGTCCGGTGATCAAGTGTTGGGAGATCATATGGAAAAGGAGAGGGTTGGAAAATGGCTTTGATTAATCAGTTTATTGAGTGAGAGCAAATAAATTTGTGTTATTTCACAATTAATTAATAAAAATAATATATGTTATATTTGCGGCACGTTCCAGAGTGTAAGATACTCTCAGTATCGCCCTGGTGTAAGACCACCATTCAGAATTGAAACGATGCTTAATAATAACTTTTGCCGTGTTTAGTGACTAGATCTGAATAGCCATGTACTTTCTCACCTTCCACTTTCCCATCTCCTTCCCTTCATACTCCATACTCCGATTGGGGATGCCATAGTCTCACTGGTTCCAGAGGGGAGCAGTTGGGACTCTTGTGAAGTTTCTCTATAAATAAAAATTATATGCTTTTTAATCACAATTAATTAAATAAAAATAATATATAGTATATTTTTTGCGGCACGTTCCAGAGTGGAAGATACTTCCAGTATCGCCCTGGTGTAAGACCACAATTTAAAATTGAAACGTTGCTCCAAATGGCTTTAGCCGTGTTTAGTGACTAGATCTGAATAGCCGAGTACTTCCCGGTCAAAAACCCGGGTCAAACAGCAACTAGTATAAAATGGGATTTAAGAGCATATTAAATACAATGTTATTGTTTGTTATCACTCAATTAACTGATTAATCAAAGCCACTTTCCAACCATCTCCTTTCCCATCTCCTTCCCGGTGACCCGACAGTTGATCCCCCAACACTTGATCACCGGACACTTAACCTCCTGACATTTGATCCCCGATAGATGCTCCCGACAGTTGGTCCCGCCGAAATTTAGTCCCTCCGACATTTGGCCCCTCCGAATTTAGTCCCTCCAATAATTCCCCCCTTCCCCCCCGACAGTTTGACTTTCCGACAGTTTGTCCCTCCGAGATTTAGTTCCTCCAACAGTTGGTCCCTCCGGCATTTAGTCCTTCCAATTTAATCCCTCCGAGAGTTGCTCCCCCCCCCGACAGTTGGTCTTTCCGACAGTTTTAGTCCTACCGTCATTAAGACCCTCCAATATTTGGCCCCTCCAACATTTGGCCCCTCCAACATTTGGCCCCTCCGAGTTTAGTCCCTCCGATAGTTGCCCCTTCCCGATAGTTCGACTTTCCGACAGTTTGACCCTCTGATATTTAATCCCTCCGACATTTGGCCCTCCGACATTTGGTCCCTCCAATAGTTGCCCCTTCCCCTGACAGTTTGTCTTTTCGACAGTTGGTCCCTCCGACAGTTGGACCCTCCGACACTTAGTCCCTCGACATTTGGTCCCTCGGATAGTTGCCCCCCCTCCCTCGACAGTTGGTCTTCTCGACAGTTGGTCCCTCCGACAAACCTAAAATCCACTTCAAAAATACCTTATAAGTTGGTATGGATATCAAACTAATTTATTTATAGCGTAGATTTTTGGTACTTATATGCTGGTATATGCAAGGTGTCGATAAAAAAAAAAAACCTAAAACCTATTAAAAAAATATAGGTTCGCATTTTGGGTTATATAATTTAATATATCAAAAACCTAAAAACTTATCGACGGTCCCGAAAAACAATTTCGGGTCTGCAAAAAATTGATTTGATTGATTTTTTTAATATTAAAGCCTGTATTTTGGAATATCAATATCAAACTATACTGTATGTCTTGATCTCAAAAATACTAAAAAGCAGAAACGAAACTTTAAACAGCCCTACTGCAATGCTACAAAACGCACAACCAATATTGTTATTCGTTACACAAAATACAAAAACCATTAAAAAAAACAAATGAACCGTTACAAAAAAAAGACTGCAACCAATTGGCACAATATTGATATGAACATTTGCAATATTCTACTATTTACAATATTCTGGATAGACGCTTAAAGCCAGTGACACACACAGCGTGAAAAGCGCTAGCGTTATTTGGCTTGGCCTATTTCAGCATATCCCTCGCCATAGATAACCATTGTAAATGTATGGCGAGCGATGTGGTAAAATAGGTCAAGCCAAATAACGCCGGCGCTTTTAACGCTGTGTTTGTCCCTGGCTTAAACGTCCGTCCGGAATAACGTCATAAGTTGAACTAACGCCATCGGAGTATTGGAGAGCAAATCGCTGCCGTTGTACGGATGCGCAATGCGCATGCGTTAGCCATTCCAGATAGAGGGAACATGAAAATAAATAATGCCGCAGCGGAACGTGCATCAACGTCCATCCTGAATAAAGTCAAAAGTTGAACTGAGAACTAAAACTAACGCCGCTGTGGATCGGAAAGCGAATGAACGTTGCCAGTTGTGTGGGGGCGTTGACCATTCCATCGGCCACGCGTGGCCCATCATGTAGTGCCACAATTATAGAGACGGCATGTTGAGTGTGTCCGCCTGCACAAAGTGTGTCTTTTCGAGAATTTTACCCACACGGCTAACATTGGTTGTCACACTTCGGTCGCGCATTGTGCTCTTGGTAAAACGTTGATAAGACATAGAAAAAGGGTTCACTGTGCCGTTAAATTATGCAAAAGCAGTTCTTCAGAGACAATTAAAAAGAAAGACGGTCTTACCTTTCATATTTAAGTGTTTAAACATCGCTTAAATAGACATTTTATAATTTCTCAATGTGTTCATTTCAACCGTCATCGCGCGCCATCCCAGTGACACGTGACTTGCGAATTTCAGTGGGCCGAATCAGTCATCTTAATTTATAATAATTATAAATTATCAACAAACTTTTATTTTTAACTTGTGATTTACTCTATCATAGGTACGCATTATTCATCATTTAGCTCTTTCATTTTTAAATATTTTTACTTCGTGTCTTTTGGACAATTATTTTTACTTCTTTTCCTAGTTATTTAATCCCCCTTTTACTTATGTGTAAAATTTTAGTTCAAAGTAAATAATCATTGTATTGTTATGTGAAAGTCACATCGATGTACCTCCGTGGTCGAGGGGCAAGGCTCTCGACTAGCGATGAGGTCGCGGGCTCAAATCCCGGCGCGCGCAGATAAAAATGATTCGATTGATTTGCGTTTTCACAATTGAATTTAACATTAGGTATATTTGCGGCACATTCCCAGAATGGAAGATACTCTCAGTATCGGCTTGGTATTAGACCACTATTCACAATTATTTTATTATGCTTTCATAATTTTAAAATTATTATTAATTTATCCATCATTAATTTATTCAAACTTTTTTTCTTTTTATATTTTTTTATCACTGTAAAACTGTAAATATATATTTTTATTATATTAATAACTAGCACTCCTTTCCTAAAACTCAAGCATCAACAAATAAAACATCATAAAAGTTTAAATAATACATCAAATTATGGCTAACTAAACATGAAGATGAGGAACTAATAAAAATTATTAAGTAACCCCAACGCAACCTACATATCTGATAATAAACATACACACTTTTTGCTTTATTTATATTATTCTGAATTATTGTTATCATCAGTGAGTGTTTCTAGTTTTTTTTTGTATAATTCTGTATTGAACTTAATTAATTTTGTATCTTATCTTATATTCATTATACTATGATATTTTGTCTTTATCATCTTCAATTACACCAGAATAAGCTCCATAAAATGAATGTTTTTCTTGCCTTCACGAACATTTTTTTGTTGTGTATAATTTTCATATAAATTTCTGTATTTTTTATTATGTACTAGCAGATACCCGGCATGCGTTGCTATGCAACTTAAATAAAGAATTTTTCACCCTGTTGTTTCCCAAGCGTCCCCGTTCCCCTTCCGCCTCTTTTTCCCCTTCTGCATTTCCTTCCCCTATCGCGTTCCCCTTTCCCGTTCGTCCCCGTCCCCTTCCGGCGAATCCCCCCTCTTGCATTCCCGTTCCACCTTCTCCGCCTTCCCCCCTCTCCTTCCCCCTCTCTCGGACCCCTCCTTAATTGCCCTCTGCTCCTCCCGGATTTCCCTTCCCCTCCTACCTTTTTCCCCTGCCGAATTTTTTGGATGCGGCGCATCCCCAAACTGAAAGAATCCTAAAGATCTTCATACAAGAAGTTGAAATTAAAAAATATATATTTATAAATAATAAAAAAATGTTTCGTGGAAACCAAAAAAAACAACAACAATGATGAGGAAATCATGATCAACACCATACAACAACCTGCAGTCCACCTCGGAACAGGAATGCCTAGTGAGGATAAAATACTTCACTTTGTATTCTTAATTTACTTAATATTGTATTTTAATTTTAATTCGTATTGTCATTAAATTATTTTTTTTTATACTTACATCGGGAAAGAATATAATAATGCACTAAATTATGCGCTGCGAATCTCTTGGTTAAATTAAATGTGTAAAAAACTAACGTTTAATTATTAATAAAAAAATATATTATCGCTTTTTATTACTAAAAAAAAAATTTTAAAAACCATTTTAAACTGATGAGTTTACGCAATGTTAGCACCAAGAAATGGTGATGTGAGTTACAGCAAGCTCATAACATTGGTTTTTTACCCACTTCTTGCACTTTTCAAGATATATACATTCCGTGAAGAGTGAGGCCGATGTATTTCGACTGTAGGGCTATACGAATCAATCATAATCTTGATTTCGCAAAAAAAAAGTTACTTGCTGGTAGATTAAGGTAACTAAAAATAATATGTAGAGGGTACAATACAAATTTAAATAATACTTAAGTCTTTTGTTACTATCCTTTCCTAATTACTTTTTTCATTAAATATGTCTTACTCCGCTTACCGGTTAATACGGAATACTTCTTATTTAAAGAGTTAAATTAGGCTTTATTATTTCGAAAAGTGAGTATTTATAGTACTGAGTAGAAGACGAAAAAATATGCATTTTGTGTAATATTATTTCACTCACGTTAAGTTTTATGCTTTTACACTTCATTTCAGCAATTACTACAATTACTACGTGCACAAAATAGGTTATTAGGTTCTTAGTTTGGATAAACTAAGTAATTCACGCGTATTTTTGTAGATTGAACCAAAATTTCGAAAATATATAAAAAAGTAAGCGGAGTACTACAACTTTAGCCTTTTTTCAATTTTTACCACTATTCTTTGTTCAGCTAATAATACGATGCGTAATGAGAAATTATAATTTATTTTCAAAATGTGATATAAAAAACAAACGTGTTTTTAATAAAAAATAAAAAAAAACAATTATTCCCATTCACAGTCCGGCCCTTATCTCCAGTTAGCTGCCCTCCCCCCGCACGCTGGGCACAATACCCCGCTCCTATCCCTCCCTACTAGCTGGGTGACCCAATGCGGGCTACATTGGTTCGGGCTGTTTTACCTACGATTCAATACGCGATGCGGGTTCCCTAGTATTCTAGTTCCATGGTTCTGACCCATTAGTTACACTAATTAAAGTTACGAATCTAACTAGATTATTGTACTCGACCTTGAAATTAACATTACCTACAACATTCAGCACATTCCCGTCATAACCTGAAATCTTCCGTGTTTCGGGTGACAATTCTAAATTACTGAAATGTTTACAAAACAAAACTTCTGGAATCACACAAACAGAGGATCCTGAATCAATCATTGCTTCGAAAAATTTACCGTTTAATTTTAACTGTGCCTTGATTGCCTTAACAAATGCTACATTATCAATGTTATTATTATTACAGTTCATAACTGCCTTTACTGACCCGGTTTTGCATTTTTTTTTGTAAATGGCCCATTTTGCCGCAAGAATAGCATTTTGCTTCTTTAAATCTACAATTACGCGTGTCATGATTTATTTTCCCGCAAATACTGCATTTCTTTTGAGATGAAACGGTTGAGATGAAACGGTGAAAAATTTCCGAGTGCCCTTTCCTCAGCACTCTGGAACTATGACTTCCGTGGATAGGCTCTGCTGTTCGGTCTGCAAAAGCCCCAAAAAACGACCACTGCTTCCTTATTTCCGAGTGCCCTTTCCTCGGCACTCTGGAACTTTGACTGTGGCTCCAGGGATAGTTCTCCAGGCTGTAGGTAGCCTTAAAAAAATCGGGGTGACTTAGCCCTCCTTGTAATGTCGGTAAATTTTTTTTTCTTTACGATCCCAACAATCGTTTTTTATTATTCACTTTTAAATCCTTTGGCTGCGCCAGTTGCTATGTTATGCCTATTTGTGTGGTGGCTCACTAGCCCACGATGTTTACTAAGTAATAACAACGTAAGTTCGTTTACTGTTTATTGCGAAGGATCGTAAATACAATGGTATTGTACGTAACGTCTGATCACAGGTATGGGTAAACTTTCGATCGAACTGGCCACGCTTATTACGAAGATACTTTGTTGGGCGGCCAGCTGTCAGTTTGATATGTTGGTATTCCCGACAGAACTAGGAGCTAGATGATCGTCGCCGACTTCATGCGAAACATAATTGGCGCGTATAAAAACACTAAATAATTCATTTATAATAATAAATATTTTTGGTAAACTTTCGATCGAACTGTCCACGCTTATTACGAAGATACTTTGTTTGGCGGCCAGCTGTCAGTTTGATATGTTGGTATTCCCGACAGAACTAGGAGTTAGATGATCGTAGCCGACTTCACGCGGAAACATAAATGGCGCGTATAAAAACACTACATAATTTATAATAATATAATGTAAACAAACCTATAATCAGAATCACTTCAGAGTCGAACTGAGGTGCAATCTCGATTTAATTTTTTTGTTACCGATAACAGCCGTCGTAGTTTTTCGGCACCTGTACATAAAATTTTTGAAATTGCACTTGTTACCACATTTTTCACATACTTTCTCCCTGAGAATCACACCGTGATTCTTCAACCATTCCACCAACATTTCCTCCTTTCCTATGATCTCTAAAAATCCCACCAAACCAACCGAACACGATACACAATCCATTTTTTTTCGTTTTGCAAGAGGTCTATCTGAGCGAAAAAACTAACTAGTTGTTAATTAAAAATCGGAAATAAGCGGGAAGAAACGAGCGGCTAGAAACAATAGGGAACCATCACCCTTTCTTTTTACCAAACTTCTCGGGCTCGGGAGTGCGGTGTGACGTCATAATGTAGCCAGTCAATGATGACTCGATATTTGAATTTTCACACAACTTTGAAAGTGAATTAATTAATTTAATAATTTTTTGGGGGTTTTAAGTACGTTAATCGAGTTAAGTTACTTTTTTACATATATTAAAAGCATTGAAAATACCATATTACATACAGTGCATGTACCCTATTAAATTAAATTAAATAACTAAAAATAAATTAATACAATTGATTAAAAAAACTAGTCTGAAAACTTATTTTGTTTTAAATATAAACTAGGTTAGAATTTTTTTTTTTTTTAATGAGAATTTTTTTTAAAAGTAAAAAAAAACTTGCGTTAAAGCCATTATTCCTTTTATTTTATTTCCGGCACGAGTACGATTTCCGTGGCGCCGCCATTTGACAATGGATTTCGATATATCAAAATAAGTCGAAAATGAAGAATAAAAGTTTTCAATATCTCGCTTCGTTTTTGAGATTTCGATACTTTCAAGTTTTAAATGTTGTTAACTAGATAAGAATTTATAAATAAAAATAAAAATAAATAAACAATTTTTTTTTCACTTTAGGCACTTTCTTTTTTATCACAAACCATGTTACACAAACCTAGCGTAGCCGCTAAACTACTTGAAAACTGGGATGTTTTTCTTGCCTTGACGCGAGCAGGCGCTACGAAGGGGGCACTTTCTCTTGTATCACAAACCATGTTACACAAACCTAGCGTAGCCGCCAAACTACTTGAAAACTGGGATGTTTTTTCTTGCCTTGACGCGAGCAGGCGCTACGAAGGGGGCACTTTCTTTTGTATCACAAACCATGCTACACAAACCTAGCGTAGCCGCTAAACTACTTGAAAATTGGGATGTTTTCCTTGCCTTGACGCGAGCAGGCGCTACGAAGGGGGCACTTTCTTTTGTATCACAAACCATGTTACACAAACCTAGCGTAGCCGCTAAACTACTTGAAAACTGGGATGTTTTCCTTGCCTTGACGCGAGCAGGCGCTACGAAGGGGGCACTTTCTCTTGTATCACAAACCATGTTACACAAACCTAGCGTAGCCGCCAAACTACTTGAAAACTGGGATGTTTTTTCTTGCCTTGACGCGAGCAGGCGCTACGAAGGGGGCACTTTCTTTTGTATCACAAACCATGTTACACAAACCTAGCGTAGCCCCTAAACTACTTGAAACTGTGATGTTTTTCTTGCCTTGACGCGAGCAGGCGCTATAAAGGGGCACTTTCTTTTGTATCACAAACCATGTTACACAAACCTAGCGTAGCCCCTTAACTACTTTAAAACCTTGAAATTAACATTACCTACAACATTCAGCACATTCCCGTCATAACCTGAAATCTTCCGTGTTTCGGGTGACAATTCTAAATTACTGAAATGTTTACAAAACAAAACTTCTGGAATCACACAAACAGAGGATCCTGAATCAATCATTGCTTCGAAAAATTTACCGTTTAATTTTAACTGTGCCTTGATTGCCTTAACAAATGCTACATTATCAATGTTATTATTATTACAGTTCATAACTGCCTTTACTGACCCGGTTTTGCATTTTTTTTTGTAAATGGCCCATTTTGCCGCAAGAAGAGCATTTTGCTTCTTTAAATCTACAATTACGCGTGTCATGATTTATTTTCCCGCAAATACTGCATTTCTTTTGAGATGAAACGGTTGAGATGAAACGGTGAAAAATTTCCGAGTGCCCTTTCCTCAGCACTCTGGAACTATGACTTCCGTGGATAGGCTCTGCTGTTCGGTCTGCAAAAGCCCCAAAAAACGACCACTGCTTCCTTATTTCCGAGTGCCCTTTCCTCGGCACTCTGGAACTTTGACTGTGGCTCCAGGGATAGTTCTCCAGGCTGTAGGTAGCCTTAAAAAAATCGGGGTGACTTAGCCCTCCTTGTAATGTCGGTAAATTTTTTTTTCTTTACGATCCCAACAATCGTTTTTTATTATTCACTTTTAAATCCTTTGGCTGCGCCAGTTGCTATGTTATGCCTATTTGTGTGGTGGCTCACTAGCCCACGATGTTTACTAAGTAATAACAACGTAAGTTCGTTTACTGTTTATTGCGAAGGATCGTAAATACAATGGTATTGTACGTAACGTCTGATCACAGGTATGGGTAAACTTTCGATCGAACTGGCCACGCTTATTACGAAGATACTTTGTTGGGCGGCCAGCTGTCAGTTTGATATGTTGGTATTCCCGACAGAACTAGGAGCTAGATGATCGTCGCCGACTTCATGCGAAACATAATTGGCGCGTATAAAAACACTAAATAATTCATTTATAATAATAAATATTTTTGGTAAACTTTCGATCGAACTGTCCACGCTTATTACGAAGATACTTTGTTTGGCGGCCAGCTGTCAGTTTGATATGTTGGTATTCCCGACAGAACTAGGAGTTAGATGATCGTAGCCGACTTCACGCGGAAACATAAATGGCGCGTATAAAAACACTACATAATTTATAATAATATAATGTAAACAAACCTATAATCAGAATCACTTCAGAGTCGAACTGAGGTGCAATCTCGATTTAATTTTTTTGTTACCGATAACAGCCGTCGTAGTTTTTCGGCACCTGTACATAAAATTTTTGAAATTGCACTTGTTACCACATTTTTCACATACTTTCTCCCTGAGAATCACACCGTGATTCTTCAACCATTCCACCAACATTTCCTCCTTTCCTATGATCTCTAAAAATCCCACCAAACCAACCGAACACGATACACAATCCATTTTTTTTCGTTTTGCAAGAGGTCTATCTGAGCGAAAAAACTAACTAGTTGTTAATTAAAAATCGGAAATAAGCGGGAAGAAACGAGCGGCTAGAAACAATAGGGAACCATCACCCTTTCTTTTTACCAAACTTCTCGGGCTCGGGAGTGCGGTGTGACGTCATAATGTAGCCAGTCAATGATGACTCGATATTTGAATTTTCACACAACTTTGAAAGTGAATTAATTAATTTAATAATTTTTTGGGGGTTTTAAGTACGTTAATCGAGTTAAGTTACTTTTTTACATATATTAAAAGCATTGAAAATACCATATTACATACAGTGCATGTACCCTATTAAATTAAATTAAATAACTAAAAATAAATTAATACAATTGATTAAAAAAACTAGTCTGAAAACTTATTTTGTTTTAAATATAAACTAGGTTAGAAATTTTTTTTTTTTTAATGAGAATTTTTTTTAAAAGTAAAAAAAAACTTGCGTTAAAGCCATTATTCCTTTTATTTTATTTCCGGCACGAGTACGATTTCCGTGGCGCCGCCATTTGACAATGGATTTCGATATATCAAAATAAGTCGAAAATGAAGAATAAAAGTTTTCAATATCTCGCTTCGTTTTTGAGATTTCGATACTTTCAAGTTTTAAATGTTGTTAACTAGATAAGAATTTATAAATAAAAATAAAAATAAATAAACAATTTTTTTTTCACTTTAGGCACTTTCTTTTTTATCACAAACCATGTTACACAAACCTAGCGTAGCCGCTAAACTACTTGAAAACTGGGATGTTTTTCTTGCCTTGACGCGAGCAGGCGCTACGAAGGGGGCACTTTCTCTTGTATCACAAACCATGTTACACAAACCTAGCGTAGCCGCCAAACTACTTGAAAACTGGGATGTTTTTTCTTGCCTTGACGCGAGCAGGCGCTACGAAGGGGGCACTTTCTTTTGTATCACAAACCATGCTACACAAACCTAGCGTAGCCGCTAAACTACTTGAAAATTGGGATGTTTTCCTTGCCTTGACGCGAGCAGGCGCTACGAAGGGGGCACTTTCTTTTGTATCACAAACCATGTTACACAAACCTAGCGTAGCCGCTAAACTACTTGAAAACTGGGATGTTTTCCTTGCCTTGACGCGAGCAGGCGCTACGAAGGGGGCACTTTCTCTTGTATCACAAACCATGTTACACAAACCTAGCGTAGCCGCCAAACTACTTGAAAACTGGGATGTTTTTTCTTGCCTTGACGCGAGCAGGCGCTACGAAGGGGGCACTTTCTTTTGTATCACAAACCATGCTACACAAACCTAGCGTAGCCGCTAAACTACTTGAAAACTGGGATGTTTTCCTTGCCTTGACGCGAGCAGGCGCTACGAAGGGGGCACTTTCTTTTGTATCACAAACCATGTTACACAAACATGACAGTTTTAAAGTAGTTAAGGGGCTACGCTAGGTTTGTGTAACATGGTTTGTGATACAAAAGAAAGTGCCCCTTTATAGCGCCTGCTCGCGTCAAGGCAAGAAAAACATCACAGTTTCAAGTAGTTTAGGGGCTACGCTAGGTTTGTGTAACATGGTTTGTGATACAAAAGAAAGTGCCCCCTTCGTAGCGCCTGCTCGCGTCAAGGCAAGGAAAACATCCCAGTTTTCAAGTAGTTTAGCGGCTACGCTAGATTTGTCTAACATGGTTTGTGATACAAAAGAAAGTGCCCCCTTCGTAGCGCCTGCTCGCGTCAAGGCAAGGAAAACATCCCAGTTTTCAAGTAGTTTAGCGGCTACGCTAGGTTTGTGTAACATGGTTTGTGATACAAAAGAAAGTGCCCCCTTCGTAGCGCCTGCTCGCGTCAAGGCAAGGAAAACATCCCAGTTTTCAAGTAGTTTAGCGGCTACGCTAGGTTTGTCTAACATGGTTTGTGATACAAAAGAAAGTGCCCCCTTCGTAGCGCCTGCTCGCGTCAAGGCAAGGAAAACATCCCAGTTTTCAAGTAGTTTAGCGGCTACGCTAGGTTTGTCTAACATGGTTTGTGATACAAAAATGAATGTATTTTTTTATTAAATCACTAAAAAACTTCATAGTGTCGATATCTCGAAACGAAGCAAGATATCGAATTATTCTTCATTTTCGATTTATTTTGGATCAATTTATCAAAATCCATCGTCAAATGTCGGCGCCACGGAAATTGTACTCTCCCCTTATTGAAAAAAATATTTATTATTATAAATGAATTATTTAGTGTTTTTATACGCGCCAATTATGTTTCGCATGAAGTCGGCGACGATCATCTAGCTCCTAGTTCTGTCGGGAATACCAACATATCAAACTGACAGCTGGCCGCCAAACAAAGTATCTTCGTAATAAGCGTGGACAGTTCGATCGAAAGTTTACCATATTTTTTTCAAAAAACCTTTAGATTCACCTTAATTACTGTAAAAGACAACTTTTTGCATTCGGGGAAGTGGAATATAATGCAATTAAAATTTCCGTAAATTAAAAATTTACTGCCGCGTACGAGAGCGCGATGCCGCGATATTTGGCGGCCCGATATAATACCGTAATATAACGAGGAGCTATTCTCAATCCACGATAAGATCAACCCGTGGACGCGCATGTCTCCGCCCCTTCTCCCCACCGCTACTAGGACGAACGCCAACACATTCAAACCCACAATTTAAATTAATTTAATTATTTTATAAAAGTTTATTTATTTGTCTACCGACAAACAAAAAATGGAACTTCTTTATACACTTAAATAATGGTAGTGACAGTATTACAAAATACAATACTGTATTTTATGTGGCATGTAATTTATTAAATTGGCTGAGGAATTAATCCGAAGTTATGAACATCATCATTCCCATTTAAAAAAATCTCAGATCATTCACTTGAAACCAATGAATAATCATTGGTATCCTCGAGCTCATCAACAATATGATGGACATTATCAATTTTTTGCCCAATACCAATAATATGTCGAATTAAATTACTCCAATACCTTCGCCAGCAGTGACACCTATCATAAACTTATCATATAACCTCCTGTAAGAGTTGTCCTCTTTAGTTCTTTGTAATTAGTGATTACATATTTGGACATATCGGCTTAATATCCGTTTTATCACTGGGTCTGAATGGGTTAATTTCTCGCAGCGCAGGCCACAGGACAACGGTCAGTGACATACTGAATTTTGGGCGTAACGATTTGCAGTAGCCGTGCGGCGGTGAAGCGACCATAGTGGGGGGGCTGGTATGCGCGGTAAAAACCAAATTTCGTACCATCGCAGGTTGATCTAATCCTGGATACAGAATAGAAATATGTCACTACTAGACAATCTATGCGAATTAGGTAAGCACTAGTTTGGCGAAATTCTGGAAATAAAATACAGTAAATTGAATAAAGACCTTCAGGCACTTTTTTTTTTTACATTAAATTTTTTTATGTTAAAAGGTTTACCTAAAAATCTGTTTTAGCACTAGTTTGGCGAATACTGGAAATAAGGGGAGAGTACGATTTCCGTGGCGCCGACATTTGACGATGGATTTTGATAAATTGATCCAAAATAAATCGAAAATGAAGAATAATTCGATATCTTGCTTCGTTTCGAGATATCGACACTATGAAGTTTTTTAGTGATTTAATAAAAAAATACATTCATTTTTGTATCACAAACCATGTTACACAAACCTAGCGTAGCCGCTAAACTACTTGAAAACTGGGATGTTTTTCTTGCCTTGACGCGAGCAGGCGCTATAAAGGGGCACTTTCTTTTGTATCACAAACCATGTTACACAAACCTAGCGTAGCCGCTAAACTACTTGAAAACTGGGATGTTTTTCTTGCCTTGACGCGAGCAGGCGCTATAAAGGGGGCACTTTCTTTTATATCACAAACCGAGTCATCATTGACTGGCGACATTGTGACGTCACACCGTACTCCCGTCCCGAGTTCGAGCTGTTTGTTAAAAAAAAAGTGTGATTGTTCCCTATTGTTTCTAGCCGTTCTGACTGTGAAATGATTCTGATTAGAGGTTTGTTTACATTATATTATTATAAATGAATTATTATTTAATAGTGTTTTTATACGCGCCAATTATGTTTCGCATGAAGTCGGCGACGATCATCTAGCATCTAGCTCCTAGTTCTGTCGGGAATACCAACATATCAAACTGACAGCTGGCCGCCAAACAAAGTATCTTCGTAATAAGCGTGGCCAGTTCGATCGAAAGTTTACTATTTAGTCTATTTAGGTCTGGCCGGCTGCGACGCTCTCCGACCGCGACTGCATGCCTATGTGCTCATTCGGGAATCTTCGGCTGTACCGATCATTCCCGAATGAACGTGATCTATTAAGGTACACGCTTATGGCTATACACTACACTAACACCGCAGCCTGCAGCTAACTCGGACATGGTTTGCGATGGATCCGCTTCCACAATAGCCTTCAATTCTTCATTATCAACTTTGGTCTCCGGTCGTCCACGGGGCTTGTTCTGCAGGTCGAAATTTCCAGAACGAAAACGTTGGAACCAAAAACGCACTGTGTTTTCTTTTGCGGCACCTTCGCCATACACATCATTAATCCTTCGAGCCGTTTCTGCAGCACTGGTGATGTATTGTTATTTTGATATGTATGTTTTTTTTTAATTTCTGCATAACGTATGTGTACCGCCGCCCGGGAATCATTTTTGGATAACAGACACTTCTGCGGTAGATCACCGTAAGTGATTCGCTACGTTTGGTGACTAAGCAGGGTTGCTTGGATTCGTAGAGTGAGGTTTGTCCGGGTCTTGGCGGTGGATGCATCTGCCCACCAGCTGCGTGGCAGCCTGGATCGGAAGAGATTGGTTATCCAATATTTGGTACACATACACCGCCGCCCCGGGAACCAATTATGAATAACAGATACCTTCGCGGTAGGTCACCGTAAGTGATTCGCTACGTTTGGTGACTTAGCAGGGTTGCTCGGATTCATAGATTGAGGTTTTTCCGGGTATTGGCGGTGGATGCATCTGTCCACCAGCTGCATGGCAGGCCGGATCAGAAGAGATTGGTTATCCAATATATAATACACATTAACCGCCGCCCCGGGAACAATTTTTGGATAATCATTTTAATTTTAATTAAATCTCTTCCTCAAAGATATTATTGATATTCATTAAAATTTCATGTAAACCTTAGAAATATGTATATCATAAAACACTTTGTAAATTGAAGATGCACTTAATCAGAATAGGCCACTTGCATAACATTTAAAAAAAAAATTCCGGTTCCGACATTTCGTATTTTTATTTATTTTTTAATCGTATTTTTTAAACCCTGGCGATTTTTTGAAAATTTCACTCCAAAAAATCTGACCATTTTTTATAAATCGGAAAGACGGGACATAATTTTATTGGTGCGAAAAAATAAATCACATAGCCGAAAATCATTTAAAAAAAAAGACATATTCTACCGGAATGGTAGTAGTAGGGGAGCCCAAGCTGGGATTTACTCAAGCGCTACTGAATAACTATGCGGAGATACCTTACGCTTTGTTTTGAATTACCACTGTATATGAACCCTTAATGTTGAGGGATACGTCTAGGACAACCGAACTGATTAGTAAAAAAAAATGTATCCCCAAAAATACTCGAGCGTGTCAGATTAAGGTAAAGTGAGTTAATTACATGCAAAAAAGTTAACATTTTAACAATCTGGCGATTTGAACGTGACATAAAATATTTGCGACTCACAAAGTTGCAAAACAATACGTCACGTGGATATATACTCGAGCGCGGTCCATTTTTTTATTTTGAAGGAAATCATGTAACGATCACGGAAATAATATAATCTGACGATTTCTAAAAACCTAAGGAGCTAAAATCACCACTTAAAATGTGGTGCGTGTAGCTGCTAAAATTAAAAGTGCGCAATTACGACGGTTGTAATTTGCCACCTCGCCAATCGGAGCTACGCAGCATTTATTACGAACGCAATACATCGCACGCATGGAGGAATGCCCACTGTCGAGTTGTGAGATGCCACCGACAGATTTTGGAAGGAAAAATGTTGATGGAAAGTTGGAGATGACTTGGTTCGTTGGCAATCAACTACCAGACGCATATCAAGTTATTGTCACAACGCCTGACACTCTAGACTACAGGGAATACTCCAGATTCAGGTATGTTTTCTTTTTAATACAATAATAATATCATGAAATAAATGAAAGGTTGTTAAGTATCATAACCATTTCTGATTACAGATACGCAAAACGTTGATGAAGGTGACCAAATCGATTCGAACTTGCAATACGAAGACGATTCCACTGATGATGACGACGATTAAAAAACTCATTCTTAACCTTTTTTTCATTAATCGATTTTCTTACACATGCATAATAATTTTTTTTTATCATTATACGTTATTTTTTCTTCATTGTAATTCTATTCAGTAATATATATTTTTTAAACTGTCAGATTAAGAAAATCCCTCCACATAATTGTCAGATTACAGGTCGGTAAGACAAGGACATCAAGCTGAACCGTCTGTATAAAAATCTGACGAGCTCGAGTATTTCAAGGTCAAGATTTTTTTTTACATTTTTTAAAATCAGTCAAAGTCAAATCGTCAGTCTTTTGAATATGATATTTTTCAAGGGTACACTTAACATTCCTACTGAATATCTGAGAGGCTCGAGTGATTTTTTTTTCAATTTTTTACCTCTTCGTACGGCCACCACCACCAAGCAAGTCAATCAAATTAATATCTCTCCATTACCAGAATCACGTGGGGCGTATACGCTATTAATATCTGACGCGCTATGTATGTCATGTATGGCTATTCTTATCTACTATTTTAACACTGTATAAAATGTAAAAATTACGCATTTATTGTTAAAAAAAACCTATAAATATTAAATAAATAAAAAATAAAAAAATGTCATTGTGACATTTTTTAAAAATATTTTTGAATATTTGTACTCGCTCCCCCCACTAGTGAAAGGGCATACATCATATAAACTTTTTTTCTTTTTAGCATTTAAACTTCGCAATACAATAGGTCCCCACAACGCTTGAGTATAACTACCCATTTAGCCGCTTGGGCTCTCGTACTATAAAAATTGTCGGTTTTGCAGATTTCTGTTACTTAAGGTGAAACGTAAGCGGCAATTCTCATACAATCTGTTTGTATGCCCCATTCGAAAGCTACTGATCGTATTTTATTTATTTTAGTACTAAAAAATATTACTAATAATGAGATACTAGCGAACGCAAATTTCACTGTTATATATCTTATTATAACCAAGTAATTACATTAACAAAAATATTACCGGCCACCATAACACGGGCATGTGCCTAGTATGGCGGCCATAAATTCCACAAATGTTATATTTACTATTCAAAGAATAAAGAAACATTAAAAAAATATATATATATTTTTCATCTGATTTGGGTAGGTCTTGGTGCTCGGTAGGCATATCCGTATATTAAAGAGATAGATACTTTATGTGTGAGCAGTGCGATGTACGTTTGTCGAGCAAGTTTTAAGTACATTCCTATGATTTACCCGCTTGGACACATAAGCTTATTTTCACGATAATTTAACGTTGGTAGACATAGGAATGACGTATGAATGAATGAATGAAGTATGTACTGAGGTATTAAAGACGTTTATTAGTTTGAAGTAAAAAGGTTAAAACAATTACATGGAATGATTGGTTATCCGAAGTGTTCGTTTTGATTTTTAATGAATGTTCAAGTATTGTTCGACCATATTACGATAACGCGATAGTGTGACTAATAATTTACAACTTTATTGCAGCTGCGGCTACAAAAAGACACGTGTGCCTAGTTACTTTGGTGAAAGAAATAATAATATTCTTAGATCGAGTTAGGTAGGTAGGTACAATGTCAATAAGTAAGATATCAATTCTCTTGAATAAGAATAATAATATTATTGAATGTATAAAAGAAATAAAAATTCTCTTGAACTTGAAATGAGTGTGTTTTGTCATCGTTCATTAACGCGTCTTGTAAGTGAATATAGTTTTCTGTTCACATTTTCGTTTGGTTCAAAGCAATAAATCTTAAGCCCTCACTCTCCATTTTGGCGTACACAAACACCAAAAATTGATGAAGGAGAATACATTGAAGCCAGAAATTTAAATTGTTGCGACATATGAAACGCATTAAATTCTTTGCAGGACACTGTTATGCTAGAAATGGGTTGTTGTGTAACTGGGTTTGTCTGAGGAATGTCAAAGCTTTATCCCTCTTGTCCTTACCAAAAAATTATTGGCTATTTATTCATAAAATCTATGAGTGTCCGGAACTTCTAGTGAGTTGTTCAGGCGCATAATGGCCGGCGCCTGAACAACGATTAACTGAGACGTAGTTTGTTCACTACTAACTACTACGGCAGCTATTTTATTTGAGTTCGGGGCATTGAATCTTCTTTCTTTTTAAAACGTGGAAAACTATATCGGTGTATCACAACCTTGTAATTATCGCTAGTAACTCTATCTTTAGCAACTTTAATTCATGCAATAATGTTGTGATCATGTAGAACTTTTTGTATTTTTTTACATTGTTTCTTTCTACACTTGTGCTTCTCGACTTGTGCTTCTTTATCCCCCCCTTAAATAAACTTGCAAAAGATTTGGGTGCCTATTTGTAGCAGGAAGTAAATAGCCAATTGTGTGGTATACATACTTGGATTGTGAGAGTCGGGCAAAATCCGACCATTGATACGATGTTATCCGCCCCAAAAGATGTCACGTGGAAGCATTTATTGTATTTCCTTATGTTTTTTTAGAAAAATGCAAGACTCATATGTTTCATAACAGAAAAGTTCTATCATGAACCTCTTACTGGCTCGTCTGTTGAAGGAAGGGCTAATTTTCCGCCCGAACAACATATGCCTGCTGCTTCCTCTTTCCATTTAAGAGCATCGCAAAATCTGCATTCTTTGCCCCTCGCTTCTATTTTTATAACCTTTTAGCTTTCATAATCAAAAGTCTCGTCTTACTCAAATGCAAATTTATCGAAAACACCCCACGTTTTTCTTGTGAATATGTGACGTCAATGTTGTGCCCTTTCAGCAACAGCGCATCAATATGCGCTGCCAATATTTTAAACGTTTTATTTTTGGCAATTTTTCATAAACGTCAAAATTTACCGAAGTTTAATGACGTATCCTGAGATAATTTCCATGGAAAGTCACAAATATAATATATTATCAATGTTCCGAAACCTGTCGTAGTCGAAATAATACAAAAACATGTAAGCCAACAATCTTTCTTAAGCCACAATTTCGATTTACATGAGGCTCGTCGAAATGTAAAATTTTGAAGTGAGACGCCTTATAATTAAAAAAAATATACATCTTACGATTTCAGTACTGCTACTGTTTTGTAGTCAAATTTGTCGTGAAGGATTTACGCTAAACATTTTCTTTTTGACCGTGAACTTTTAGCGAATTTGTTCGTCGAATAATGAGCGCTTCTAGATTTCGCCGCTTGGGTGAAAGTGTATCAGTTTTTTTTTGCATCAGTTTTTTTAGATGAAAATTTGCAATTGGTAAAATTATCCGCACTGAATTTTTCCCATACAAATTTGGTCTGAAAATTTCGTATGTAATTTCATCCACGGTCCCTGTCTTGCGAAAATCAGCTTTCAGGTCGGTTCGGTCAGAATCGATATGTCGCATGACTAACCTAAGAAAAGTCTTCAAAAACAATTCTTAAATGGGAACGGGAACCATTTATTGGATAACCAACACCTTGGCAATAGGTCACTCCTAGTGGTTCGCTATGTTTGGTGATTTAGCAGGGGTGCCCGGGTTCACAGGGTGATATTTGTCCGAGTCTTAGCGGTGGATGCGTCTGCCCACCAATAGCGTGGCATGCAATATCGGGAGGGACTGGTTGAGGGGATGCCCTGATCCCCAGATTCCTACCCCTCATACCTTTTTCCTTCTCAGAACATCCTCTCCTTCTCTTCCTAAAAATTACCCTCCACATAGCATTCCCAAAGACGACATAGGCCCCGAGCGGAATTATTTTCTTCAGGTCCTCCTGTATGGAGCTATTGTAAAAACTACTTCCGGTAGATTTTTTTTTTTTTTTTTTTTTTAATTTTTTTTATTCATTTTCTTTGTTACAGGTTTATTTTACATGGCTTTTTGACTACCAAGCTAGGCAAATGCCCGTATTATGGTAGTCGAGATTCATAAGATGTTATAAAATAAAAATTATAAAATATTAGGTAAAATCATCCATATATGTAGATGAAAGGGAAATATTGATTTTCCGAACATTTTATAAAAATACTCAAGTAAGTATCCCATTAATTAAGTCATCCATTAAATTATTCCCGGGGCGGCGGTACCAATGCACACCACTCACCTTGAATGTTAAATAATAAACATGCAAAATCCAAAAACGGTATTTTACAAATTTTTACTACTTAGCAAAAAAATATTATATGAAACTAAATTTAATTGCAATAAAAAATTTTCAGAAAAAAATCTTTCATAAACCTGTTAAAAAAATTATTTATTGAAAAACCAACTAACAATACGAATTTTGGCAAATATTTGCCACCATCTTTGATGATTTTTTTACTTAAGTTTTTGCACAGAAATGGCCCATTATTATTTATTTGAAATTTTCAAATCAAAAATAATCTCATCAAACCAATAATATATTGTCCGGATAGGTAACCTACTCGTTATCGCCTAAAAATTGCATAGAAAATATTTCAAGTTAGCGGGTAAGCACTTATGCAGTTGACATCACTATCTGAACACAACAAAATATGCCATCTCTACTGAATGCACTGACAGTACATGATCCAGCATAATTCCTTTTCTGATTTTCAATGCAAATAAATTGATTTAAAAATTGTGCATTTTCAGAAGAATTTTTTTGTTTTTGTTTTTCTTAAAATATTTTTCTGGAAATGACATCAGTCGAGTGTCCAGTTTTTGAATTCACCAACAAACATACTATTTTAGTGATAAATAATTATTCATAACGATAATTGTACTGAAAAATAAAAAAATCTAAGAACCTTAATTGGAGAAATATTTCTATGACACACCAGCGTTAGTCGCGACCGAACGACTCTTTTTTCTTTAAAAAAAAAAATAAGAAAAAAAATCGTTAATAATAATTAAAAAAATTATTCATATTTATCAGAAAGGAAATTTTTCACCGCAATGCATTCGACATACGATATTTGAAGCTATGATTAAAATGTAATAACATTTTCAACACTCCAGTTTCTTTGGGAATAATTTGAATTTCGACCGATGTTGAAATGAATCTTAGCAAATTAGAGTGGTACTAAGTCTTGCCGCCAGTGGAGCAGGTAAATCATGTCAACCATTATTTTTTTATAGCGGTTTCCGAATGCGCCTTTGAGGTGGTTTTTTTTTCAAATGTCAGATTGGAAATCAAAATAACAGACGTTTTTTCAAGAAATGTTGTCAATATGACCGTCGATTTATATTGGTAAAACTCTTGTCGATAAGGTTTTACTAAATTTTGAAAGCCGAGATCGATATTTTTAAAGCCATTTCGTATTTTCGAGCTGGCTGTCGACAAAATCAATAAAAATGACATTACACAACCGAGAAAAAACAAATGAACTCGAATTATTTGGCAGGTGAAACTTATTTTATACGTAATAAAGCATTTTGTTTACTGGCTACGAATATTTTAACAGTGTTTAACTCGGAAAATTTTTCGTAAACGTCAGAAATTCCCCACGTTTGAAAAGGAATCCTGACAAAATTTCCATGAAAAGTCATAAATATAATATATTTTTAATGTTCCGAAACCTGTCGTAGTCGAAATAATACAAAAACATCTAAGCCAGGTATCTTTTTTAAGTCGCAATTTTGATTTACCTCGAGGCTCGGCGAAATGTAAAATTTTGAGGTGAGACGCCTTATATTTAAAAAAATATACACTTTACGATTTCAGTACTGAGGCTCTTTCACAAATTTTTCGTGAAGGTCTGACGATAAATTTTTCCTTTTTTGACTGGCGAACCTGGCGGCTGGCAATATAACTTTGAATTTATTCGTCGAATAATGAGCGCTTCTAGTTTACGCCGCTAGGTTTTCATACATCAGTTTTATTAGTAGTTTTTTTTTTTGCATCCGTTTTTTTATATGAAAAATTGCAATTGGTAAAACTTCTGGCTGAATTTTTCCCATACAAATCAGGTCTGAAAAAATCGTATGTGATTTCATCCACGGTCCCTGTCTCGCTATAATCAGCTTTCGGGTCGGTTAAACTTAAGGGGGAGAGTGGTCGTTTTTCGCCTGCAGGGCTTGTCTTAAAATATGGTCGTTTAGAGCATTAATATATATACTAGCTTTTGCCCGTTGCAAGGCAACTAATTGGTTAAAGCACTAAGCGATTTGACGTTTGAATGTGGATGAAGCAAGAAGTGTGTGTGTCTACATTTTTTAAAAATTAAATATTTGCAAAAAAAAAAAATCGATGTTTGAATGTGGATGAAGCAAGGATTGTGAGAACTACTCAAAGGGTCCTGTGAGTTAATCGCTCAATTTTGTACACCCGCTACTTAGCCACTTTGGACGCCCTGGTTAAGGCGTTCAGTATGGGCCTTTTCTCGCAAAAAGGGGCCTAGAAGTTTACGGCTCAATTTTTTCACTAATAAATCGTTTCTAAATTATATGATATGCACTCACTTTTCTAATAACTCCCGTTACACCTATTTAAATTTTTTGTACAAATTTGATAACGCCAAAGCTCTGCATTATATAAAGAAAACTTCGCGGGCTTGCGCACAATAACTCACCAAAGTTTCATCGCAATCGGATGAATATTATTGTAGATAATTTCATTACGCTAGAGCTCATTATTATATTTTAAAACCATTTCGAGCATGCACACATCATATCCCCAAAGTTTCATCGCAATCGGATGAATAGTATTGGAAATAATTTCATAATGCCAGAGCTTATTCTTATATATAGAAACCATCCCTAGCATGCCAACATCGAATTCCCAAAGTTTCATCTCAATCGGATGAAAAGTAAAGGAAATAATTTCATTACGCCAGAGCTTACTTTTATGCATAAAAACCATCCCAGGCATGTACACATCAAATCTCCAAAGTTTCATCTCAATCGGGTGAATAGTATATGAAATAATTTGATAACGCCAGAGCTTACTATTACGCATTGAAACCATCCCGGACATGCACACATCAAATCCCCAAAGTTTCATCGCAATCGGATGAATAGTATAGGAAATAATTTCATAAAGCCAGAGCTTACTATTATGCGTAGAAACCAACCCGGGCATGCACACATCAAATCCCAAAAGTTTTGTCGCAATCAGATGAATAGTATTGGAAAAAATTTCATAACGCCAGAGCTTACTCTTTTACATAGAAACCATCGCGAGCATGCCAAAATCGAATTCCCAAAGTTTCATCTCAATCGGATGGAAAGTATAGGACATAATTTCATAACGCCAGATCTTACCATTATGCGTAAATAATTTCATAATTCCAGAGCTTACTATTATGCGTAGAAACTAACCCGGGCATGCACACATCAAATCCCAAAAGTTTTGTCGCAATCAAATGAATAGTATTGGAAAAAATTTCATAACGCCAGAGCTTACTCTTTTACATAGAAACCATCCCGAGCATGCCAACATCGAATTCCCAAAGTTTCATCTCAATCGGATGAAAATTAAAGGAAATATTTTCATAACGCCAGAGCTTTTTTTTATGCATAAAAACCATCCCAGGCATGCACACATCAAATCTCCAAAGTTTCATCTCGATCGGGTGAATAGTATATAAAATTATTTCATAAAGCCAGAGCTTACTATTATGCGTAGAAACCAACCCGGGCATGCACACATCAAATCCCAAAAGTTTTGTCGCCATCAGATGAATAGTATTGGAAAAAAACCTACCTAACCCTCAAACTAAAAATATTTGTTCATTTACCTACGTAATTTCTAAAAAAAAAAAAAACATTGCAATTTTATTACTTATCAAAAAAACCATCTTATCAAACTCAATTTTACTGCAGCAAAAAAATTACACAAAGAAATTCTTTAACAATATCCGGGTACCCGTGCACACGTATAATTATTTTTATTTTAAAATTTAATAATGTCCAAAGTAAACGAACGAATCCTGACCGATCTATTTTTCGATTTATATGCATATAAAAAATCTGTAGCACTGCATCGAACCCACCTAATTTATAAAAAGTACCTTCATGCATACCTACCTACCCAGAGTACCTGTTCAGTACTTAGTTCCTACCTACCTGCATATCTACCTACCCCCGTGTACACCTACATTTTTTTGGAAATATCCATCTTTGGTTACTTTTTTTTAAATTTTATATCATAATTTTTTTGTGATTTAAAGGAAAGAAGTTCTTACTTAGATTAAATATCGATATTTGAATTCAATGCAATCCGCATGCCTAGTGAACTCCTGATTGGAGAGTCGAAATGAACGACAGGGTCCGGCAAAATTTCCTCACTCATTATTACAAAAACCAATCGATTAAAAAATTGACTTTTTTTTTTTTATCAAATCTTTAATATTTTTTTATGGAAATGACATCTTTCAAGTATCCACCTTTTGATGTCACGGACGCCATAACTCTTTTCGTAATCAATAATTATTAATAACGATAAATGTATAGAAAATTAGAAAAAAAACTTTGCATCTTATTTAGATAAATTTTAATGCGCCGCAAAAACGTTGGTCGCAAACGCAAGACAATATTTTCTAAACAAAAAAAATTAAGGAAAAAATCATGAGTTTTAATAAAAAAATTAATCAGTATATTTCGAGCGGAATTTTTTTTACCACCCTGTTTCTGAATTTGAATAAAAAGACCGACAAACTGCAATCGGCATTTTTCAGAAGAAACGCATTTAGTACCTACCATCTTTGGTGATTTCTCTTAATTTCAAACCATTTATTTGTAATTCGATGGAGCAAAGTAGGTACCTACCCAGTGATAATATTATACGAATCCACTGGCAAGTAATCTTTTTAAATGTTGTAAAATTTGTTAGCGGATTTTTCATGGATTTTTTTGTAAAATGTCAAATTTTTAGCACGATATTGAGGAATATTTTCAAGCGAATGCCACTAAAAAAACGGTTGAATAAGTTTTCGAAACCTTTTGCCATTGAATATATCAAAAAACATCTACGCCAGAGGCCGTCATTTCGACGCAATTTCGTTTGCAAATGAAGGATTCTCAAATTCGCCAAAGCTCAATTTTTTAAAGGATAAACTAAAAAAAAATTGTTCAGGCCCTAGCACGCTTGCTCTTTAATGATCGGTAGGATAACTATCGGTAACTTCTCATCGTTCCCTAGGACAACTGCACATCGCTAACGTACAAACAACAGTTGATGTCGAATATGTTACGAAGGACACTTAGTCATTGTGACCTGTCACTTATTCGTTGGCGATCTGTAGTCATGCTAGGGAACGATGAGAAGTCACCGATAGTTATCCTATCGATCGTTGTAGAGCGAGCGTGCTAGGGCCCTGACCTACCGCAAAAGCCGTGAGGATTTACGCAAAAAAAAATCGCTGGGCGGGTAGGCCAACGCCTCTGCAATAGGTCATTTCAAGAGGTTCGCTATGTTTGGTGATTTAGAAGTGGTGCCTGGGTTCATGAGGTTTGTCCTGGTCTTGGCGGTGGATTCGTCTGCCCACCAATTTCATGGTAGACCAGATCGGAAGAGACTGGTTTAGGGAGACTTTTTGGCTTCTTCAGCAGAGCTCTCTCGGAACATCACCTTGCACCGCAGTGGTAGGGATAAAATCATTCGTCCCTCACTCCACACACTGATCCCCAGATTCCTACCCACCCCTCATAACTTTTTCCTTGCCAGAACATCATCTCCTTACTTTCCTAAAAATAACCCTTTACACAGCATCCCCAAAGATGACATAGGCCCTGAGAGGAATTATTTTCGACAGTCACTCCACACACTGATCCCCAGATTCCTACCCACCCCTCATAACTTTTTCCTTACCAGAACATCATCTCCTTACTTTCCTAAAAATAACCCTTCACACAGCATCCCCAAAGATGACATAGGCCCTGAGAGGAATTATTTTCTTCAAGGCCTCCTGTGTAGAGCTATTATAAAAATTAAATAAACTTCTCTTTTCCCGGTAGATTTTCCTAATTTTGTTTTAAATTAGTCGAGTAAGATCCATAGTTTATGCATAAACATTCACACGAAAAAGCCCGCCCTTAGGATTGTGTGTATTGGTGCATATAAAGATGCAAAACGTCACTGAGATACATCTTTTTGCCAACCTGAATATATTTAGATATTCTTAAATCGACTCAGATTAACCGGTTATAAAGGGTTTGGTCATCCAACAAATGATTCACGGGGTGGCAGTACCAATGCACACCACCCACGCCGAATGATATTATAATAACACTATTGTGCACTATTTAAAGAAGTACCTACACCATTAGGCAAAAAAAATGGATTATCCTGAGTTATTTAAACAGTTTTATTCATCATGTTAAATTCTCAATATTTGAAAAATAACGTTCCCACCCAAGTAGGTACCTACCCACTGGTAAATTATTTTCTATGATCTCGGCAGCCTGAACCGTTCGAATTTTATTTGTCTTTACAAAAGTACCAACCCAGCAATTAAAATCAACGTTATGTAGCTGGCCGGTAACGTTTAACCTGTTTTTATTTTGCATTTCTTCATAAACGTCAGAATTTTTTCAACTTTTGAAGATGTATCCTGAAATAATTTACATGAAATGTGGTAAATGTAATGTATTATTGGAGTTCGGAAATCTATGGTTTTCAAAATTATAGAAAAACATCTTATCCACATATGCTATTTTTGACGTAATATTGATACACATGAGACTCGTCGAAATGTCAAATTAACATGCGAGACGCCATAGAATAATTTTCAAAAATGCCCCAACATTTCAGTACTTTGAAGGTTTGACGATAAATTTTTCCTTAATAAAGCATTTTTTTACTGGCTACGAACATTTTAACAGTTTTTAACTCGGAATTTTTTTCGTAAACGTCAGAAATTACCGACGTTTGAAAACGAATCCTGACAAAATTTCCATGAAAAGTCATAAATATAATATATTATTTATGTTCCAAAACCTGTCGTAGTCGAAATAATACAAAAACATCTAAGCCAGGTATCTTTTTTAAGTCGCAATTTTGATTTACCTCGAGGCTCGTCGGAATGTAAAGTTTTGAGGTGAGACGCCTTATATTTAAAAAAATATACACTTTACGATTTTAGTACTGAGGCTCTTTCACAAATTTTTCGTGAAGGTCTGACGATAAATTTTTCCTTTTTTGATGGGCGAACCTGGCGGCTGGAAATACAACTTTGAATTTCTTCGTCGAATAATGAGCGCTTCTAGTTTTCGCCGCTAGGTTTTCATACATCAGTTTTATTAGCAGTTTATTTTTTTTGCATCAGTTTTTTTATATGAAAATTTGCAATTGGTAAAATTCTGGCTGAATTTTTCCCATACAAATCAGGTCTGAAAAAATCGTATGTATTTTTATCCACGGTCGATGTCTCGCGAAAATCAGCTTTGAGGTCGGTTAAACTTGAGGGGCAGAGTGGTCGTTTTTCGCAAGACTGCGATTGTCTTAAAATCTGGTGGTCAAGAGCATTAATATTAATACTAGCTTTTGCCCGTTGCAAGGCAACTAATTGGTTAAAGCACTAAGCGATTTGACGTTTGAATGTTAATGAAGCAAGAAGTGTGTGTGTCTACATTTTTTAAAAATTAAATATTTGAAAAAAAAAATCGATGTTTGAATGTGGATGAAGCAAGGATTGTGAGAACTACTCAAAGGGTCCTGTGAGTTAATCGCTCAATTTTGTACACCCGCTACTTAGCCACTTTGGTCGCCCTGGTTAAGGCGTTCAGTATGGGCCTTTTCTCGCAAAAAGGGGCCTAGAAGTTTACGGCTCAATTTTTTCACTAATAAATTGTTTCTAAATTATATGATATGCACTCACTTTTCTAATAACTCCCGTTACACCTATTTAAATTTTTTGTATGAATTTGATAACGCCAAATCTCTGCATTATATGAAGAAAACTTCGCGGGCTTGCGCACAATAACTCACCAAAGTTTCATCGCAATCGGATGAATATTATTGTAGATAATTTCATTACGCTAGAGCTCATTATTATATTTTAAAACCATTTCGAGCATGCACACATCATATCCCCAAAGTTTCATCGCAATCGGATGAATAGTATTGGAAATAATTTCATAATGCCAGAGCTTATTCTTATATATAGAAACCATCCCTAGCATGCCAACATCGAATTCCCAAAGTTTCATCTCAATCGGATGAAAAGTAAAGGAAATAATTTCATTACGCCAGAGCTTACTTTTATGCATAAAAACCATCCCAGGCATGCACACATCAAATCTCCAAAGTTTCATCTCAATCGGGTGAATAGTATATGAAATAATTTGATAACGCCAGAGCTTATTATTACGCATAGAAACCATCCCGGACATGCACACATCAAATCCCCAAAGTTTCATCGCAATCAGATGAATAGTATAGGAAATAATTTCATAGAGCCAGAGCTTACTATTATGCGTAGAAACCAACCCGGGCATGCACACATCAAATACCAAAAGTTTTGTCGCAATCAGATGAAAAGTATTGGAAAAAAAATCATAACGCCAGAGCTTACTCTTTTATGTTCAAACCATCCCGAGTATCCAACATCAAATTCCCAAAGTTTCATCTCAATCGGATGGAAAGTATAGGAAATAATTTCATAACGCCAGATCTTACCATTATGCGTAAATAATTTCATAATTCCAGAGATTACTATTATGCGTAGAAACCAACCCGGGCTTGCACACATCAAAGCTCAAAAGTTTTGTCGCAATCAAATGAATAGTATTGGAAAAAATTTCATAACGCCAGAGCTTACTCTTTTACATAGAAACCATCCCGAGCATGTCAACATCGAATTCCCAAAGTTTCATCTCAATCGGATGAAAATTAAAGGAAATATTTTCATAACGCCAGAGCTTACTTTTATGCATAAAAACCATCCCAGGCATGCACACATCAAATTTCCAAAGTTTCATCTCGATCGGGTGAATAGTATATAAAATAATTTCATAAAGCCAGAGCTTACTATTATGCGTAGAAACCAACCCGGGCATGCACACATCAAATCCCAAAAGTTTTGTCGCCATCAGATGAATAGTATTGGAAAAAAAACCTACCTAACCCTCAAACAAAAAATATTTGTTCAACAAAAAACCATCTTATCAAACTCAATTTTACTGCAGCAAAAAAATTACACAAAGAAATTCTTTAACAATATCCGGCTACCCGTGCACACGTATAATTATTTTTATTTTAAAATTGAATAATGTCCAAAGTAAACGAACGAATCCTGACCGATCTATTTTTCGATTTATATGCATATAAAAAATCTGTAGCACTGCATCGAACCCACCTAATTTATAAAAAGTACCTTCATACATACCTACCTACCCAGAGTACCTGTTCAGTACTTAGTTCCTACCTACCTGCATATCTACCTACCCCCGTGTACACCTACATTTTTTTGGAAATATCCATCTTTGGTTACTTTTTTTTATTTTATATCATATTTTTTTTGTGATTTAAAGGAAAGAAGTTCTTACTTAGAGTAAATATCGATATTTGAATTCAATGCAATCCGCATGCCTAGTGATCTCCCTGATTGGACAGTCGAAATGAACGACAGGGTCCGGCAAAATTTCCTCACTCATTATTACAAAAACCAATCGATTAAAAAAATGATTTTTTTTTTAAATCGACTCTTTAATATTTTTTTATGGAAATGACATCTTTCAAGTATCCACCTTTTGATGTCACGGACGCCATAACTCTTTTCGTAATCAATAATTATTAATAACGATAAATGTATAGAAAATTAGAAAAAAAACTTTGCATCTTATTTAGATAAATTTTAATGCGCCGCAAAAACGTTGGTCGCAAACGCAAGACAATATTTTCTAAACAAAAAAAATTAAGGAAAAAATCATGAGTTTTAATAAAAAAATTAATCAGTATATTTCGAGCGGAATTTTTTTTACCACCCTGTTTCTGAATTTGAATTAAAAGACCGACAAACTGCAATCGGCATTTTTCCAGAAGAAACGCATTTAGTACCTACCATCTTTGGTGATTTCTCTTAATTTCAAACCATTTATTTGTAATTCGATGGAGCAAAGTAGGTACCTACCCAGTGATTATTATTATACCAATCCACCTGACCAGTAATATTTTTAAATCTTGTATAATTTGTTAGCGGATTTTTCATGGATTTTTTTGTAAAATGTCAAATTTTTAGCTCGATATTGTGGAATATTTTCAATGGAATGCCACTAAAAAAACGGTTGAATAAGTTTTCGAAACCTTTTGACATTGAATATATCAAAAAACATTTACGCCAGAGGCCGTCATTTTGACGCAATTTCGTTTGCAAATGAAGGATTCTCAAATACGCCAAAGCTCAATTTTTTTAAAGGCTAAAGTCTAATTTTTTGTTCAGGCCCTAGCACGCTTGCTCTATAACGATCGGTAGGATAACTATCGGTAACTTCTCATCGTTCCCTAGGACAACTGCACATCGCTAACGAACAAACAACAGTTGATGTCGAATATGTTAAGGACACTTAGTCATTGTGAACTGTCACTTATTCGTTGGCGATCTGTAGTCATGCTAGGGAACGATGAGAAGTTACCGATAGTTATCCTATCGATCGTTATAGAGCGAGCGTGCTAGGGCCTCTGACCTACCGCAAAAGCCGTGAGGATCTTACGCTAAAAAAATTCGCTGGGTGGGTAGGCCAACGCCTCTGCAATAGGTCATTTCAAGTGGTTCGCTATGTTTGTTGATTTAGAAGTGGTGCCTGGGTTCATGAGGTTTGTTCTGGTCTTGGCGGTGGATTCGTCTGCCCACCAATTTCGTGGCAGACCAGATCGGAAGAGACTGGTTTAGGGAGACTTTTTGGGTTCTTCAGCAAAGCTCTCTCGGAACATCACCTTGCACCGCAGTGGGAGGGATAAAATCATTCGTCCGTCACTCCACACACTGATCCCCAGATTCCTACCCACCCCTCATAACTTTTTCCTTACCAGAACATCATCTCCTTACCTTCCTAAAAAGAACCCTTCACACAGCATCCCCAAAGATGACATAGGCCCTGAGAGGAATTATTTTCGTCCGTCACTCCACACACTGATCCCCAGATTCCTACCCACCCCTCATAACTTTTTCCTTACCAGAACATCATCTCCTTACTTTCCTAAAAATAACCCTTCACACAGCATCCCCAAAGATGACATAGGCCCTGAGAGGAATTATTTTCTTCAAGGCCTCCTGTGTAGAGCTATTATAAAAATTAAATAAACTTCTCTTTTCCCGGTAGATTTTCCTAATTTTGTTTTAAATTAGTCGAGTAAGATCCATAGTTTATGCATAAACATTCACACGAAAAAGCCCACCCTTAGGATTGTGTGTATTGGTGCATATAACGATGCAAAACGTCACTGAGATACATCTTTTTGCCAACCTGAATATATTTAGATATTCTTAAATCGACTCAGATTAACCGGTTATAAAGGGTTTGGTCATCCAACAAATGATTCACGGGGTGGCAGTACCAATGCACACCACCCACGCCGAATGATATTATAATAACACTATTGTGCACTATTTAAAGAAGTACCTACACCATTAGGCAAAAAAAATGGATTATCCTGAGTTATTTAAACAGTTTTATTCATCATGTTAAATTCTCAATATTTGAAAAATAACGTTCCCACCCAAGTAGGTACCTACCCACTGGTAAATTATTTTCTATGATCTCGGCAGCCTGAACCGTTCGAATTTTATTTGTCTTTACAAAAGTACCAACCCAGCAATTAAAATCAACGTTATGTAGCTGGCCGGTAACGTTTAACCTGTTTTTATTTTGCATTTCTTCATAAACGTCAGAATTTTTTCAACTTTTGAAGATGTATCCTGAAATAATTTACATGAAATGTGGTAAATGTAATGTATTATTGGAGTTCGGAAATCTATGGTTTTCAAAATTATAGAAAAACATCTTATCCACATATGCTATTTTTGACGTAATATTGATATACATGAGACTCGTCGAAATGTCAAATTAACATGCGAGACGCCATAGAATAATTTTCAAAAATGCCCCAACATTTCAGTACTTTGAAGGTCTGACGATAAATTTTTCCTTAATAAAGCATTTTTTTACTGGCTACGAACATTTTAACAGTTTTTAACTCGGAATTTTTTTCGTAAACGTCAGAAATTACCGACGTTTGAAAACGAATCCTGACAAAATTTCCATGAAAAGTCATAAATATAATATATTATTTATGTTCCAAAACCTGTCGTAGTCGAAATAATACAAAAACATCTAAGCCAGGTATCTTTTTTAAGTCGCAATTTTGATTTACCTCGAGGCTCGTCGGAATGTAAAGTTTTGAGGTGAGACGCCTTATATTTAAAAAAATATACACTTTACGATTTTAGTACTGAGGCTCTTTCACAAATTTTTCGTGAAGGTCTGACGATAAATTTTTCCTTTTTTGATGGGCGAACCTGGCGGCTGGAAATACAACTTTGAATTTCTTCGTCGAATAATGAGCGCTTCTAGTTTTCGCCGCTAGGTTTTCATACATCAGTTTTATTAGCAGTTTATTTTTTTTGCATCAGTTTTTTTATATGAAAATTTGCAATTGGTAAAATTCTGGCTGAATTTTTCCCATACAAATCAGGTCTGAAAAAATCGTATGTATTTTTATCCACGGTCGATGTCTCGCGAAAATCAGCTTTGAGGTCGGTTAAACTTGAGGGGCAGAGTGGTCGTTTTTCGCGAGACTGCGATTGACTTAAAATCTGGTGGTTACGAGCATTAATATATAATATATACATCCCGCTATCATTACGGCGTCTTCTAATGGTCCAGTTTCATTCAATCCTGCGTCCGACAGTAATTCTGCGTCCGGTATACAGACGCAGGATTACACACATGTAATTTCAAGTTTTCCCCACTCCTATACCATCATAGAGTCTAAATACAAAAACAAGCCAGACGCAGTTTTGGTACCCAAATCAACTGAAATATATAATTTTAGTTCACCGTTTTGCCTTCGAGCGGCGCGCGGCGGCGCTGCAGTAGATGAGCGTATATTTTTTAATATATACATCTTTACATTGACTCGCCTATCGCAACTCCTACGTTTGGCAACATCGCTTTTTAACGGCGTTTCGTCTGTTTCCTGGAACTGTGCGAGCAGATCAATTATAATAATAAAACATCGCGCATTACAGCATAATAAGATACGACTTCGTTAGAAGTCACAGAGAAAAACTAGTTTTTAATCAATGAGGGGCAAGACTCTCGACTAGCGATCTGGAGGTCGCGGGATTAAAATCCCGGTGTGCGTAAGTAAATTCTATTTGATTGATTTGTGTTTTCACAATATAATGATTATTAATAACTAGTCACTAAACACAGCTAAAGCCATTTCATGCTATGTTTCAATCCTGAATGGTGGTCTCACAAAAAGGCGATACGGAGAGTATCGTCCAGTCTAGAACGTGCCGCAAATACACATTTTATTATTTTTAATTATTAAATTGTGAAATACCTAATAAAAATTTACCAAAGGAATTTATTTGCTGACCTCCGGATAGCTATTCGAGAGCCTTACCCCTTGACCACGGATGCCGTCAAAGAAGAGGAACTGAGATTTTCACAACGTGTAGGAATGCGTAGAAATCTCTGTCGCTGAGAGGTATGTACCGACTGCTGTGTCATAAACGTATTCCTAATCTTTTTCACGGTCAACTAAAATAATCGGCAATATTTCAAATGAATGAATCTTCTGTTACAGACAGGGTGGCCTTCAAACGCAATAACCCATTGGTTATGTGACCCACATTCCCATGTGTTTATAATATCTTTTTATTATAAACAAACTTTTGTTAGTTTTATAGTTACCAGGAGAGTGGTTTCTTATCACTTAAAATGTGTTTTCAAACACATAACAACTTTGGAAGAGGATATGGGTGCCGCCGCCCTGGGAACCATTTATCGGATAATCAACACTCCGCCATAGGTCACCCCAAGTGGTTCACAATTTTGGTGAATTAGCTTTAGTGCCCGGGTTCATAGAGATGAGGTTTGTCCGGCCCTTGGCATGGATGCGTCTGTCTACCAAATGCGTGGCAGGCCAGATCGGGAGAGACTAGTTGTGGAAGACGTTTTGATTTCTCCAGCAGGACTTTCCCGGAACATCGTCTTGCACCGCAGAGGGACGGATGGATTCATACGTTCGCAACTCCTGAACGAACTGAACCTTAAATTCCTACCCACCACTCATACCTTCATTCAAAGAACTTCATCTATTAATTTCTGAAAGAGACCTTCCACACAGCATCCCCATAGATGACATAAAGCCCCTGTGTAAAGCTAATGTAAAAAAAATATAATATGTATTATTATTTTTTATGAAGTTGCCGGACAGAGGTTGACGGTAACTGTGGTTTGGGTTACCTACATCAGAAAAATGTAGTTCTTTTTTTTCAAAAATTATATTATCACGAATACTTCCAAAAGAAATGAACATAAAACTGTTTCAAAGTCACCCAGAATTAATTCATAAAAGGTAATGGTTAAAACGTATTTTGCAAAAAGGGGGGAAAATAAATATATGACTCTTTTGGTTTAAATAATCTTTTCTTATTTATTTGTTTTGTTATTACGTTATTTTATTATTGTATTATTACTTATTTATAATATTATTACGTGTTTAGTTTAGTTATGATCTACGAGGCAGTTTGTTTATATTAAGGGTACCTATGAACACCAGGCCCTAGCACACTCGATCGATAGGATAACTATCGGTAATTTCTCATCGTTCCCTAGCATGACTACAGATCGCCAACGAATAAGTGACAGTTCAAAATGACTAGTGTCCTTAATATTATCGATATCAACTGTTGTATGTAGGTTTGCGATCTGCAGTTGTCTAGGGAACGGTGAGAAGTTACCGACAATTATTTTACAGATCCTCATCGATCGACCACGCTAGGGTCAATCGGTAAAATAATTGTCGGTAACTTCTCACCGTTCCCTAGATAACTGCAGATCGCAAACGTACAAATAACAGTTGATATCGAATATATTAAGGACACTAGTCATTGTGAACTGTCACCTATTCGTTTGCGATCTGCAGTTGTCCTAGAGAACGATGAGAAGTTACCGACAATTAACCTACCGATCCTTATTGATGGACCATGCTAGCACCCCAGAAATATTATGAACAAATGCCAGAAATGCAAACACTTGAGAAATCCATTAATGGGTCAGCTGTCTCAAGGACTCCTATCACATAGGCGATCGATAAGGAATGATACTTTCGAGAACTAAAGTTAACATTTTAAACATATCCGTATAACATTGTTTTTTATCTATATATATATTTTAATTTTTTTTTTACCCTCAAAATTTTTCGAAAATAATTTGTAAACTTTTACAAGTTAAGGATATTGCGCTTTTTTTCGTCTCTCTAATTGTAAAACAATATCCTCATTTATATATTTTTCCTTATTATTTATAAGTAAAAAAAAAATGTTTTTATCTGCTGTTAAAGTCAATTAGTGAGAAATAGTTTGGATGCAGGTGAGTTCTCTAGTTCTTGTTTTTATGAATTGTGAATTGAGATCTGTATCTGTATTTTCTCCTTAAGAGCGATTGACCAGCGGCTGATAATAAAAGTTTAAAAATGCTTGCAACTGTACAGGGAGGTTCCAATGAGAAAGATCGATTATTCCCCGTATCAAATTTTTTAAATAAAAAATTGAATATCGATTTATTTTATTCCAAACTTGCTTTAATCTCTCTCTCTCCGGTTTCAATCCTGGGATTGGTTTGCAGCAATTTCCTCTATTTTTCTCTTCCATTCATCCCTGAATTGTGCGGCTCTTTTGAAGTCTGTATATGATGAGCAGCGCATGTCCACCAGCATGTCCTCTGGAGGACCTGCTGGTGCTTTAATATATACCCACATTCAAGTGAGCAATAAAAATGCTCAAAACGCACGATGATAAATTATTAAATATAGTGTACTTCTTGTAAGTATTTTTTGATCGTAAGTATTTTTGATTTTTCAATAATGTCTGAAAAAAATAAGTGTGTAAAAAAAATTTGAAATATTTTAGTTTGTAAGACCTTAAATAAATAGAAAAACTGGGGTACGTTTGTCACGAAACACGTTCTCGGATTTATTTTTTAATGATTTTAATTTAACTAAAATTTAAATTTTTAAAAATCTGTTGATTAGATTATGCATTGATTTATTTTGTTGTATGATTATATGATTTGAATTTGTGTTTTTTAATATAATCTAATCGAATTTGTGTTGTTAAATATAATCTATTGTTTGAAAATTGAACAAATGTGCCAACTATCAACGGTATAACCTTAGTATATTAAAAATACACTTATTTCAAAAATTTTAAAACTGCGTGCACCAGATAAAATAACATCTTTCAAAATCAATTTATGTTTTTTTGTAAAAAAGAGTCAATACGTCTAGAATTTGATTTAAAAAGGACTAATTTCCGGTATTCTCTGGTAATACACTCTTAATAAATAAAAACAAAAAACTTTCCATCGTTCTCTAGCATGACTGCAGATCGCCAACATATAAGTAACAGTTCACAATGACTACGTGTCCTTAATATGTTCGATGTCAACTGTTGTTTGTGCGTTAGTGATCTGCAGTTGTCCTAGGGAATGTATAAATTATTTTGTATTTTGATAGTATCTTCCACTTCCAATATACTATAGATATATTATTTTTAATTATTTAATGATGAAATAACACAAATTAATCAAATAAAATTTATTTATGCACGAAGAGTTCAAACACCAGACCTTCGGATTGGGAGTCCAAAGCCTTACCCCCGGACCACGCCAGCCGTCATTAGAGCGAATGAATGAAGAAAATGGTGTAAAAAGAATAAACTATGCAAATTTTAATGGTAGAATAAGTCGTGGACACCCGAGGAAGCATTATCAAGTGATATATAAAAGGTGTAATTTTTCTATATGCATTTGATGCTGCAAAATTCTACTGGGGTAAAGATCTAAACATCGTACTAGAAAATGCACAAAGTGACCTAGAAATAATTTACAGTTGGCCCCAATCAAATATTCTAACAATAAATATTAAATAAAACAGGATACATGTTTTTAAGCTCAATTGGTAAAATAATTCCTCCTCATGTTCCCTCAAAATTAAAAAAAGGACAATTTGCAAATCCTGATACTGAAATAATATCTGGGGGTCTAGCATCGTAAGCATTTAACTTTTAAACAACACATACAAGATGTTAAAGAAAAAACCACACCCTTAATTGGCGTATTTAATCGGTTAATTTTAAATTAAAAAAAAACTAAATGATTGTCTTGTACACCACAGATATACTTTATTTCAAATAAATCCATTTTGCATTTTAAATGGTTTTTTTCACCCATTTCCATTTTTGATGCATTCTAAATGCATTTTTGCAACATTCTTCCTATCATATCAATAGACCCTTTTTTCATATTTATGTCTGTCAAAGCACTCCCTGGTAAAAAAAAAAACCCTGGCAAAATAATAGAAACCATTCCAAAAAAAGGGGCACAGAAAAATATTAAATTTTCGATAGTAGTTTCTATTTCTTTATGCTGGCAATTAGTTTCATGTAAAATTTGGTGGCATTTGTTAACATTTATGTCTTTTTTCTGCTCTTAATAACGTTAATTGATGCGTATTTAGATTAGAACAAAACTTTACAAATATTAAAAAAATGGCGGTAAAGAAATCGTTTTATATCAAGGTTCTTGGTTTTATACGGAAAATTTTAAACTTGTTTGAATAAAAATTATTGCAATTTTTATCATTCATCCTTAACATAATTAGTTTTTTTAAGTGATTATGTTGAAACGTAGTGTAATTTTCAAGATCTGTTGAAAGTGCGGCAGTTGTGGAATATTTACCAAAACCAATAAATGCTAGTATAGGCTATGTTAGTTTATCCAGTATTTTAGTTTTTTTTACTGTTTTACTGTGCATTTTGAAAATACATGTTTTGCATTTTGCATTTGAAATGCTTTGAAATGCTGAGTTGTTTGGCGGCCGGTCCTCTTTGTCTAGCTCTGCGGAGAAACGACGTGCTGGTTAGTGAGTTATTGTTTATTAATATTAATTTATTATTAAAGGCATATTAGTTTATTTGTTTACACCGTTTGCTTTCCCTTTTCGTCTTTCCCCATTTTTCGTTCTAAGAGGATTTAATAAATATTTTATTGATAAGGTTCGCAATAGACCGTTTCTCCCGTGAACGAAAATGTATTAGAACCTATAATTCGTAAAGATATCTACCGTCAATCATGATAAATTTGATAAGCATTTATGATGGGTACCAATTTGGGAGGCGGGTATGGGTACCGCCGCCCTGGGAACCATTTATTGGATAACCAACACCTCTGTCATAGGTCACCCCAAGTAGATCGCTACATTTGGTGACTTAGAAGGAGTGCCTGGGTTCATGGGAGTGATATTTATCCGGGTCTTGGCTATGTATACATCGGCTTGCCAGCTGCGTGGCAGGCCGAATCGGGAGAGATTGGTTGAGCGAAACATTTTTATCTCTCCAGCCAGACTCTCCCGGTACATCGCCTTGCACCGCAGTGGGAGGGATGGATTCATATGTTTGGCATTTCTAGAGACACCGACCCCCAGATTCATACCCACCCCACATACATTTTTCCTTCCCAGAACTTCTTCCACTTCCTTTCCTTAAAATACCCTCCACACAACATCCCCAAATATGACACAGGCCCTGAGGGAAATTATTTTCCCCAGCGCCTCTTGTGTGGAGCTAATGTAAAAAAATTGTTATTTCATTTTAAAAAAATCTATGTTTAATGTAGAAATAATTTTTTTTTAATAAATGATTATAAGCAAATTCAAGAAAAATGGCTGATGAACAAAAAAACTATCATTAGACTTAGAATATCGAGTACAGATCAATCATAATAAAACATCGCACAGTGCAAAATAATAAAATAAGATTTCATTAAAATTCACAGAAAAAATAATTTCTAATCAATGTGGGGCAAGACTCTTGACTAGCCATCCGGAGGTCGCGGGTTCAAATCCCCGCATGTAAATTCTATTTGATTGATCTGTATGTTAACAATTATGGAATATAATCTTAGTATCGCCCCAATGTAAGACCACCATTCAGAATTAAAACTTTGCTTGAAATGGCTTTAGTTGTTTTAATTAGCCAGGAACGTGTAGATTTGAATAGCCAGGTACTTCCCCACCTTCTCCCAATTTTCTTACCCTTCCCACTTACCTTCAGCCTCACAACATACCCCATTTGGGGATGCCATAGTCTCACTGGATACAGGCAGTTGGGAGCAGTTGGAACTCTTGTGCGGTTTTCACGTAAAAAAATCTGCATTCCATATATTTTTTTGAACGTTGCTATATATTATATTGATGTGGAAGGTTGCTAGATTTAGTTAGTAAAATTCCATGAAAGAAAGTACAAAATATTTCAGACACCCTGTCATAGATTATTATTGTATTTATAATGCGTGATCATTTGTGTCACGCCACCCTACAATTATTAATTAAGAGAAAATCAATCAACTTCAGTAATTTGAAAACTTAGTTACTTGTGTAAATAAGTAAAATAAAATATTTTTTTCTTCAATTACGACTGATTTGATAGTAAAAAAATAGTGAGATATTGGAGATGTGAGTGTAATGAGTAAGAATTAGAATTGTGACGCTTAGATGGTTTTGGCAAGAAGAGACAAAGATCTAAGATAAGGTAATGAGAATTATATATTACACGAACTAATGACGATTGGTAGAAGAAGTCGGGGATGCCCGAGAAACACATGGCATTTTTCAGTCATGTCAAAAAACAGAATAACAGAACGATGTATGAATGTGAATAAGGTGAGGAAGGAGTGTGTGTCAAGACCGAGTTGTTTGGCGGTCGTCTCTGCTAACCCCTGCGAGAAAACGGCTTGATAGTTAGTTAGTTAGTTATTGTTAAATACTATTTATTTATTATTAAAGGCATGTTATTTTTTCTCATGTGAACGAAAATGCAATAGTTATCCATAACTCTAAAATATACCTAGCGTCAATCATGACATCTCTGATAAGCACTTCTGCATTTTAATTTGATTTTTATTTATTTAAAAAATTACTGTATATAATACAGAAAAACATATTTTTTTATTTAATGATTTTATAAAAAAATTCAATGTTGTATCCATAAAAAAAAATGTTATGATTTTTTTTATGAATACCGTACAAGAGTCCCACCTGCTCTCGTCTGGGAGCAGTTCAATTGGGGTACGTTGTGAGGCTGAAGTTAGAGGGGAGAGGAAGGGTGTGGGGAAAAGGGAGGTTGGGAAGTAACTGACTATTCAGATCTGGTCACCAAACACAGCTAAAGCCATTTAAAGCAACTTTTGAATTCTGAATGGTGGTCTAACACCAGGGCGATACTGAGAGTATCTGCCACTCTGGAACGTGCCGCAAATATACCTTATATTATTGTTAATTTATTGATTGCGGAATAACACAAATTAATAAAAAAAAAATATTCTCGCACCCCACTCAAAGAAAGTGTTTGTGTTAATTCTGTTTATTGAAGCCCTTTTGGATATACCATATTTTTTGTTTTTCCGTCTGGTGCGTACATAAATAAATCAGAAGGTTTTCCAACCCGTGAGCACTGTGAGTAGGCAACATAATAGTACACAACTGCTAACCCTATACAAATCGCAAGTGCGCCCCACGGTTGAATTTGGCAGCCACTTCTGGTCTGAAGCCCCACAATACTTGAAAAAAAACCCTCGACTCGGGAAACGGGTGATCCGTTTGATAGATTCTCCCGTCTTAACAAACGGATTGCAATATTTAATGCACAGGCGTCGGGAGGGAATGCTGTCCTTGTTCTACCGGTATTTCAAAGGAAGATGCTCCGAGGAACTAGCAAATGGATTGAAATCTTTAGTGCACAGGCGCCGGGTGGGAATGCTGTCCTTGTTCTACCGGTATTTCAATGGAAGATGCTCCGAGGAACTCCGAGGAGCATCATTGATTCCCTCGGTACTGGTGAATAGACGGGAAACACGTCAAACACGCGCCCAGAATATGTACACGGTTGACATTTGTCACATGAGAACTAGTCGTTTCTACGACTCGTTCTTGAGTTCAACAGCTCGGCTGTGGAACGATTTGCCAACATCTGTGTTTCCTCCCTCAACATGGGTCTCTTCAAGACCCACGTTCACTCTTTCCTCTCCCCAAAAATACCCTTTACACAGCATATTCACAGATAACATAGGCTCTGAGGGAAATTATTTTCCTGAGGGCCTCCTGTGTGGAGTTAATTTAAAAAGGTTTCAATTCTGAATGCTAAGTCTCTAAAAATCCCGTACCAATATAATAATTTTTTAAAGTTCGCATCGCCGCCGGGTCGATTAGAGTCCGCGACGTATGCAACAGTCGTGTTGGCACCTTCATATTTTATAAATACAAATGGTCCAACCAAAACCTTGAACAACTAAGCGGCAACGTCGCAGGACGTTGGTTTGTTATCAACATAAAAATAAGTATAGTTTTTATGACGTAATGGACGCTACATTGTTTCCATCATGAAAGAAAGTATACACTGGATGCTATACTGCATTTGATATAAAAGGAGTTCAGTTTGATGGGACGATAAAGGGCGTTTTTTTCGTTTTGTATATTTTTAAATTAATGTTTTTCAAAAATTTAAATACCTAGCTACTATCAAACACTTAAAAGATAGTATATACTTTAGTTAAAACTATGTAAAATCAAGTCCTTCAGACAGACGCGGTAATGTCGATTGGATGAAAGGACGCAGAAATGATAGCGGGATGTATATATAAAGTAAGATTTACACAAATCTCATAAAGATTTAAATACACAATTGATAAATAGTATTTTAGGTACTCCACCAGTACTTATTTATTTCAAATTTAAAAAAAATATTTTGTGATCAAAGTGAATAGAACAAATTTCAAATCACAATGACAGCTAAAGAATTCTCATATGAAATGTCAAGTCAAAATTTTAATACACAAAATTCCAATAAAGAATAATTTTACACATTCAAAATATTGTTTTTTTTATTGAAACCGTAAAAGAAAACAATTATTTACATATTAACACCACAAACGGATTATTTATGAATGAAGGCAATAATAATCTTCAGTACATTTTAATCCTAGTACCATATTGTTATTATGGTTGATAAGGAAAATTAGTATGAAATGTCAAAAATCTAACAAAAATTAATATTTGTAATATATGGAAAATAGCTGGCTTTATAAATTATAGCCTATATGTTATTTTGGTCTATGAGCTATATTATTGTAAAGTTTCATTAAAATCCATTCAGTAGTTTTTGCATTAAAGAGCATCAAACATTCATACATCCATACAAACTTTCACGTTTATAATATTAGTAAGATAAGATATTTTGGGACTTTTATTTTATTTTTTATTATTTATTAACCAAAAATACATTTTAAGTGCATTTTTTATTTAGGTATATGCCACCTCACTAGGCTGAGCCTGTTCCGAGGTGGCAGGAATTTAATATTTTTTATATCATTTTCTTAAAAGAAAGAATAAAATTAAATATTAATTAATAAATAGAATTTGGAAAAATAAACATAAAATGAAAATTAATAAGAGAAATAGAAAAAATAGAGAAGAGATGATATAAAGAAATTAAATTATTTGAAAAGAAGAGAAATAAAATTTAATACAGGTAGCTATTATATTGTAGAAGTCATAATATGTCCGCAGTATACAATGCCCTTGTTTACTATCTATGTATGTATTTTGTGTTTTAGATTTACGCTTTTTATCAGGTGAATGTCTTTAATGTTTTTTTCAATTAAATTTGAAAGTTTTGGAGCCAGATTACGGTAATGTCTTTGTCCATAGGTGGTATTTATCTTCAGAGTCATGTGATGGCTATGTCTTGTACCGTAGTTGTGTTGTGCAGTATGTTGGTTTAGCTTGTCTTTTTTGGTAATGTATAGATATAATTTTGATGTACAGTTGCTGTATGTTCAGTACGGCGAAGTCCTTAAATAACTGTATTGTCGAGAATCTATAAGATTTTTTGTGATATCTTTAATTAAGGCTTTTTGCGCTTTGACGAAAGGGTCCATGATAGTCTTAGCAGCACCACTATCACAAATCATACCGTGGGTGATAACTGATTGGCCTAACGCGTAGTATATAGTTTTAAGTCTTCGTTGGCATTATGTTTCGAATGTTCTTAAAAAGATATATAAGTTTTCTGACTTTACCCGCCGTTTTATTTATTTGTTCTCTCCACCTGAAATAGTTGTCAATGTAAATGCCTAGGTATTTGATTGTCCGAATCCGCGTTAGTGGGTTGCATTGGCAGTTTTTTTTACATGTGCAGTCGTGTATGGTTAAATTTTCATTGAGTCTTGGTTGTCGTCTGGGATCTATACTAAATATCATGTACTTTGTTTTGTCTATATTTAGTGTTAGCAGGTTATTGTCTAGCCAATTTTTAATCCAGTTGATTCCTTCAGCAGCTTTTTTATATACATTTGTCCAGGAGTCAGAAGTGAAAACAAGAACGGTGTCATCCGTAAAGCAAATAACTTCACCGCTAATGTCTAACTGACACAGGCGATTTATATAAAGTAAAAACAGGATGGGTCCTAATGTACTTCCTTGGGGAACTCCGTAGGTTATGTATCTGTTTTGGCTTGTTACGTTGCCTAATTTTAGTGCATGACTGCGTTCAGTTATATATGATTTGAACCAGTTATATGCAGAATTTTTAATACCTATGTTATCTAATTTTTTAAGGAGGATTTTATGGGACACTGTATCAAAAGCTTTACTTAGATCTAGAAAAACCGCAATGCAGCCTTTTTTTTTGGTCAACATTATTTATAATAGTTTCGGTCACTTTTAATATTGCATCCTGTACTCCCATATTCTTTCGAAAACCATACTGATTTTCTGATAAGATTTTATATTTGTCTAGGTAGTCTACCAGTTGGATTTTCACTAGATTTTCGAGTACTTTTGTGAGAACATTTAAAAGTGATATAGGCCTATAGTTAGAGAGATTACTTTATCTCCGGATTTGTAAATAGGTACTATGTTTGCACTTTTAAAATGGCTGGGAAATATACCTCTAGCAGTACTCAGATTACAGATGTAGGTGAAGGGAAGGGCTATTTGGTGTTTTATTTCTTTTATCAGTTGTTTAGTGTCAAGTTCGTCGGGTCCAATCGCACAATCATTTCTCAGTTTATTTATGTGATGTATTATGTCTTTAGTTTGGAAAGTTTTTACTCTAATTGTATTGTTATCGTGTGCATTATTAGTATATTTATCAGCAAGTGTATCTTCGTCAGTGTTCGATATATTTAGTAGTGTTCGGGCTAGTGTTTGTCCAATGTCTGCAAAGTAATTATTTAATGTGTTGGCAATATCAGTCTGATCAGTTATTACTGTATCCTTAACTTCTATTTGTTGGAATTTGGCTGCTGGCTTCTTATTTACATTGTTAATTTCCTTTACTGCGTTCCATAATACTTTCGGGTTATCTTTGTTTTTTTTCAATTTTTCATCTGTAGTATTCTTCTTTTGTCTGTTTCACAATTGATCGGCAGATATTTATATATTTTTTGTAATTATTTTGGAGCTTAATATTATTCGGTGAGTTTGAAGACTGTTTGTGCAGTTTATCTCGCTAATGCAAACATTTAACTAAGTTTTCACTGATCCAGGGTTTAAATTTTCTGTTTTTATGAACCAATTTTCTAAAGGTTGTGTATTTTATAACACCCTTATTTATTTTTTCAGCAAAATTCATCATCGCAGTGTTCACATCTGTTTCATTTAAAACATTTGCCCAGGATATGGAATCGAGAGATGATCTAATAGCTTCATAATCTGTGTATTTTTGTTGCACTGTATTTTGTTGATTGTCTCTCTTGTCATTATTTTTCTTCGAAAAGGCAATCATTGTAGAGAAGTGGTCAGTCACTGTCGTATTTATCATAGCTGCAGAGATACTTAATTTAGTCCTGACATAAATATGATCTAAACAGGACTGAGGTGTAGGCGTGACTCTTGTAGCTAAATTGACAGCAGATCGGAGACCGTAACTTGCAAGAAGACATTCATAGTCGTCAGCTTGGTGGTGCCTATCTCCAATTATATTAATATTTAGGTCTCCAGCTATGATACAGTTTGTGAATTTATTACGCCTCTGAAGATTTTCGTTCAATGAGTTTAGGAATTGTGATATGTTAGTATGTGATGGAGACCGATAGATGGCAATTATGACAACAGTCACGACAGTGTATGGTCACACTGTTTGCATCTAGTATTGCAGCGGGAATCGTTGATCCAAAAATAGAATTTTTTGTATATACTATCACTCCATCACTACGGTTTTTATGTGTCTTTGATGTGAAAACATCGTAACCTTGTATGCTGGGCGCAATAAAATCGTCATTAATCCAGCATTCGGTGAGAATGATAATATCAAAATTTATTTTAATTTGTTCTAAGGCTACTAGTAAGTTGTCAAAGTTTTTGTTGACACTTCTGATGTTTTGGTTGAGTATTTTCAATCAAAAATTTCCCTCGAAATGCGTGATTACTTTTGAAGCATCGAGAATGTTAAGGGTATCTATGTTGAATAGAACATCACTTTCATTATCTATGTATTTAGACGGCATAGTTAATTGTAGCAAGATAGCTCGATAGGGCAGCTTGATAAGCAGGGCAGTGGTTCCTATCTCCGGTAGAATGGTCCTCGGGCTTTCCAAACCTGAGGCCCTAGCACGCTTGCTCTATAAAGATCGGTAGGATAACTATCGGTAACTTCTCATCGTTCCCTACGACAACTGCAGATCACAAACGAATAGGTGACAGTTCACAATGACTAAGTGTCCTTAATATATTCGATATCAACTGTCGTTTGTACGTTTGAGATCTGCAGTTGTCCTAGGGAACGATGAGAAGTTACCGACAATCGGTCGGTAACTTCATATCGAGCGACCGTGCTAGCACACCTGGTGCAGGTTGCGCAGACTTGCTCGGCGGCAGCACTGGGGCAGTGTATCTTTCATTCTTGATAGTAATTGTAGTAATATTGTAATTTAGGGTGATCGTATCAATATGTTAAATATTAATAAAATAAATTGTAACATAGATTTCTGTTGTTGGTAATAGTCGAGAAAGATTTTGACAGTAATTTAAAGCCATAACAATAATAGCAACAATATAATAAGTAATTACAGTGACCTTTATAATGATTGCAACAACATAATAAGCAATACTTATTGGGTGATGTCCTGGGTTCATACACCTTCTGTAACAAATACATTTTACATGATTTTATGATACATTTTGAAAAATAGCTTGCAAGATTTTTGCCGTGGGGGGTTTTTTGAAAGTTTTTGTACCACCCGTGGGCCGCACTTAAATGGATTTTCTAACACGGGGAGGGAGGGAGAGGAGAAGCGTACACAGAAATCTAGATTTTACCAAATACCGATTTTTTCACATCTGCTAAAAATTCTTCGACAAATAAAAGACAAATAGGTGCCCAGACGCAATGTGTCAAACAAGTCTTTATTTTGGGAAGTAGGTACAATCAATTTGGCAAACAGGGGGCCTAGTCTATATCTCTCACAGCGCCCGTAACGCGGGTTTAGCTACGTCACGAATCCGTATTAACCCTCCTCTGACCGTGCTAAAAACTTTCTCGCGCTCCGATGCTGTACACTCAGTAAATATTAGTGTAATGTATTTATTTAATCCAATACATAAATGTATTGTGGAGGAATACCTAAAATGTTAACTCTATGTTTAGTATATTTACAAAGATATTTCAGTAAATACAAACCGTGACCGCTTAGTTGACAGCACCGTCAAGAAAGGCTAAACGGCAAACGTGCTTGTTTGTGAAACCGAAAGATCGAGACTAGGCCCCCAGAACAGTTCAATACTCGTAAATAAGTACTACTCATTGAGTACTTTTAACAACAAAGGAATCTAATCGCTCCTTCAACTGCCCGTTAACCCTTTTAACAAAAGGGTTACAGGTTCTATTCAACCTGGGTTATTCTAAACCTCACACAACGGTTTTTACGCATACGTCTGTCGTTAGGCTGGAATCAGACGGTTTACTAATCATTGAAGAAGAAGATAACAATAATAATCTAATTTTTTATTTTTTTATCCCAGTTGCGACCGTTATCTTTTATTATTTTTCTGTGTCTTGTTCATTTTAATATTTAAAAAATTAGATTATTATTGTTATTTTCTTCTTCAATGAGATATTACATAGATGGGAATAACCTTCAAAAGTTAAAAAGAGAGTTTTTCTTATAAAAATATGAATATTCATTTAGACTTTTATAAAAAAGTCAATAGGTGTTCCATAAAAATAAAATCGGATATATTTATCCGAGACACTATCTAGGTAACAAATACATTCTTTGAATGCTTGTTTCCAATAATAAAGGTAGCTGCTAATAATATGGAAAAAAACATTTGTCGAAGATAATATTGTTAATTCTGAAATTTGAAATATGAAGTTGACAATTACGACAGTCTCATAATAGATCGCAGTAGCCCAATTGGTAGAGGTGTATGTCCCGGTATGACGCAAGGTTCTGGGTTCGAGTCCCAGTTGCGACCGTTATCTTTTATTATTTTTCTGTGTCTTGTTCATTTTCATATTTAAAAAAATTAGATTATTATTGTTATCTTCTTCTTCAATGATATATTACATTGATGGGTATAACCTTCAAAAGTTAAAAATAGAGTTTTTCTTATAAAAATATGGTTTACTATCGTTCATTTCTGTATTTAATTCCACCTATTTCACTCGCAATGACAAAAGGATTACGGGTTCTATTCAACCTGAGTTATAACCTCACACGACGGTTTTTACGCACACGTCTGTCGTTAGGCTGGAATCAGACGGTTTACTAATCGTTCATTTCTGTATTTAATTCCACCTATTTCTCTCGGAATGACACGTCTGAACAAGAAATGAAAAAAAAAGTGATAAAAGATGGGAACATTCGCTCGAGTAACCATAGAGTAAACCTTCACGTGAATGAACCAGCCTTGGACCTGCCCATAGACATATGAATATATAGACCTGCCCTAAGCGATAATAGCGTATTATTTCCCCCTCCCTATACCGGTTCCATTTGGAACCAGCCGGACACGCGTACGGCTTGGCGTGAATCTAGAAAATGTGACGTCATCATTCTTGTGCGGACTAGCGTCGAGCTCTCATCGGTACATTTTATGAAATAACACGGCAAAAATGGTTGCTTGTGCTATTAAAACGTGTAAAAATAGAAGTGAAAAAGAGAATAAAACCAATTGTCGTATTACATTCCATAGGTAAGCATTATTTTACAACATTATTATATAATATGATCAGGGGTGCTAGCATGGTCGATCGATAAGGATCGGTAGGATAAATTGTTGGTAACTTCTCATCGTTTCCTAGGACAACTGCAGATTGCAAACGATTAGGTAACACTTCACAATGACTAAGTGTTCTTAATATATTCGATATCAACTGTTGTTTGCGATCTGCAATGTCCTAGGGAACGATGAGAAGTTACCGACAATTATCCTACCGATCCTTATCGATCGACCATGATAGCATCCCAGTTTTAGTAACACATACTATGACATAATATACATGGCGACGACGCGAAACACAAAGCCGTTTGCAAAAGAATCAGGGATGTGCCTTCGCCTGTAGCGCTTTGATAAAATACATTATCGTATCATTTGGAGCGTCTGTTTTTTCATCTGTTATTTCTCGATGGAACTCCGTCGTATAAATAAAGGATAAAAAACCAATCATTTTTAAATTTATCCCACTTTAAGGGCGTTATTATTAGTAATATTTTTAATTTTACACAACTCATAAACAACCGTTAATATAGGATAAATAGTTGGTTATCACTGTTATCAGTTGTGTAAAATTTAAAACACGTTTTTAGTAAGTGGTTAAAAGATTAGATTAAAGTATGGTTTTATTTATTAGGCGTTATTTTATATTTTGCTTTCTTAATTATGTACTCGTCCGTGGTATGTTTGGACGTAAAATGTAGATACAGTAAGCATGTTTGGAATGAAAAATGTAGGTGTCATTTTGGTGTCCGATGATATTTTTTTTATCAATTAAAATTAAAAAAGAAATATTTTTCTATCGCTCGTCGCCACCGATCACATTACCTTTGGATCATACTGTCACACCTCACAACGGACCACGTGTTAGGTACGCACGTTGTTTCGTATGTACGGTACTGCTGGAACGTGTGATAAAAAAAACACGTTTTTTTGTTTTTAATTGAAAAAATGTCATCGGACGGCAAAATGGTATCTAAATTTTGACTCCAAATACTCTTAGGAATCGCTGATAAAGGCTGTGTGTAAATAATTTCATTTGTTTTTTAGTTGTTTTCCTTTTCTATTATCTTCTTAAAAGTGAAATGTTATATATTTTCTTATAGATTTTCTAAAAAAGAAGACAAGCAAACAATGTGGCAACTTTCATCCGGTAAACGTGAGCAGACAAGTATTCGTAACCTTCGTATCTGCTCAGAACATTTCAAAGAGACAGATTTTATAATAAACAAACAGGGAACACGTGTGCTACGTGTAGGTGCGATTCCATCGGTCTCTTTTTCATCTGTTACAGAAAAAATTATCGTTAGTGTATAAATTCTTTAATGACTAATAATAATTTTTTTTAGGTATTCATTACATATAATTATTTTAATGTCATTATCCATCCATTTCAGAAATTAAGCGACAACTTCTTTGAGAAATCATATTATGTATGTCTTTCTCTAGCTGACGAAATGACCAATAAGATTTTAATTAAAAGACAACATAACTTTGTTTACATCACTTTTATTTATACATAATCTACATGTTTCGTGAACGATGTTCACATTATCAGGAACAAATGTATACTTTAATAATTAATAATAATTTAAGTAATTTGTTCCTGATGATGTGAAAATCGTTCACGAAACATGTAGATTGTGTATAAATAAAAGTGATGTAAATAAAGTTATTTTGTCTTTTAATTAAAATAAATAATGACGTCACAAAGTGAAAACCTTTCCGAAGAAGTTTTCTTCGAAAAATTGACCAATAATACTTTTTGGATGAACCCCCAAGAGGATTTTGATTTTTCTCTAGTTTCTTGCTCACCTGCTCTACACAGCACACATGTCGTGAGTCCATTCTTATATTTAATTTTTCTTTAAATAAATATTTGATTGATAGTGCATGTCACAAATTTGTAATAAATTTGTAAATTACCGAAGTACAATAATGATTAGATATATACCTAATATTGTCAACTTTGTCTCGTTTCGAAAAGGAAATTGAACCAGAACCTATGACTATGTGCCTCGATTTTAGATCGAGGCTGTAGCTGCGGCTGCTCAGTCATGTGTGCTCGTAAGTTGTATGTTACCCACTCCTATTCCAGAAAGCATTGTGAGTACCAATTGATTATGAACCTTTGATGACTTCAAAAACAAATTGTATTATAATGTAGTGCGCGGATCACCCTAGTAACTGATTAAATGTTTTTATACCTAAAAATATAATATTACGTCTCTATTCCCCAGATTCAGGAAGCCCAACTCGTCTTTATATATATATATATATATATACCTACCTTACTTATATATATACACATTGTAAATTATATATAACTCGTATATTTGTCATAATGTTATGCATAGTCAGAGAATATTGGTTTTGTGTCGGTGGATATAATACTATTTTACTAAGTTTTCGCTGACATATGCTTAAATGTTATGTAAAGCGGTTATGTATTGCTAATGTTTTTATCTTTCTTGCTATGTGTTTGGCATTTGTAAATTATGTATTAAGAACTCGCATCATATTATTATTATATGTTATATTTTATGATACATACATATCTATTCTCAATTCATTTTAAGAACGACTTGTGGACGCGCATGTCTCCGCCCCTTTCCCCCACTGCCACTAAGACGAACGTTAACCCATTCAGACCCACTATTTAAATAAATTAAATTATTTCATTAAATTTTATTTTATTTACCTACCGACAAATAGAAAATGACGATAATTTAAATAATAGTCGTGATAGTATTACAAAATAAATATTGTACTTTGTGTGGCATCAGATTTATCAAATTGGCTGAGAAATTAATCCGAAATTGAAAATATCATCATTGCCATTTAAGGGGGGGATGTCAAAACTCGGCTTGACTGAAGTTAGGTATTTTTGGTACTTGTACGGCCCGCTAGCCAACAACAATTTTAGCCGTCTTTGGGGCAGACTCGGGTAAGATTGACACCAAATTGGTAAACCATTTAGCATTTTGATAAAGTACGAAATAAAAAATACACTTGCTCTATAAAATTTAATTTTTTTTACTAGATAATGGATCAAAAAATCATATTAGCAATGGAATGGATAGATAGAAACATCTTTTACGCCCTGAACCTTTTTTGACGTCTCCGTTTTTTACTCAATGAGACTTTGAATCTAATGGTGTTTTGATATGTATGTTTATAAAAAGGTATGGTTTATAAAATGGTAATAACTGTATTTATAATATTACCGGAAAATAATGGGTGTGAATAAAGGGAGATCATGAAATAAAGTTGGGACAAATATTTTTAAGTATGTGCAATAGAAATGACAAAAGGTGGTTTTGTTTTTGAAAGTTTATTTAGACAATTTTTTTCGTACTCAAGAAAGAATATATTTCAAAATATTAGCTCAGATAAACAAAAAGTAGAATGACGCACATAAACAAAAAATCACAAATTTTAATACAAATTGATATAAAATCAACTAAATGTAAACTTGGTATGCAAATATTCAGCATAATATCCTACAAAAATTGCAAAGACTTGTGGATTTTAGAATGATATTAATTGTATCTTTAGTACTTGTGTACAGTGTTAGTCGTACGGAATTTTTAAACCTCTCAACAATAATAGTAGAATCTTTTTTTATTTTTATATATAACTTCGCACAGGAGGCCCGGAGAAAAATTGTCTTCAAGAGACCCATATTGTATGAAGGAGAAAACACAGAGGGCGGCAAATCGTTTCACAGCTGAGCTGTTGAACTCAAGAACGAGTGGTAGAAGCGACCCGTTCTCATGTGAGAAATTTTGACCGTGTATATATGTTGGGCGCGCGTTTGGCGTGTTTCCCGACTTTGCACCGGTGCTGAAGGGATCAATGACGCTAGTTCCTCTCTGAATCATCTTCCACGTCTGAAATAACGGTAGAACAAGGATTCCATCGCGGTAGACGACCCTGAATAATTCTTGAAGCACGTGTGCTCCTGAGGCTGTTCCTTCTTATTGGCAGCTCGTGTACAAATTACCCAAAATTTATTTGACTCTCTCGACTCATCGCCTTGCCCCGCTGTGGGAGAGATGGATTCATACGTCCGCCACTCCTTTTTTTATATGAATACCTTACAAAAGTCCCACCTGCTCCCGTCTGGAGTCAGTGAGACTATGGCATCCCCAATTGGGGTATGTTGTGTGGCTGAAGGTGAATGGGGATGAGAAGGAAATATTGTAATTATTTCTACAAATCTCATGACGTCAGAGCTCACCACTATATGTATATAGAATCCTTCGCGGGCGTGTGCACAACAAATCGCCTATTGTTTCAGCGCAATCGAATGAATGGTATGGGAATTTTTTTATAACGCCAGAGCTCAGCACTACATATAGAAACCATTACAGGTATGTGCACAACAAATCACCAAAGTTTCTTTGCAATCGGAGTAATGCTTTAGGTACCGTATAAGGAATTACGAAGGTGTGCATTTCACAACTTACAAAAGTTTCATCACAATCTGATAAATAGTACAGGAAATAAATTCATAACGCTAAAGCTTACTTGCACTATAATATATATAGAAACCTTCAAGGGCATGTACACGTACACGAGAAATCCGCCAAAGTTTCATCACACTCAGATGAATGCTTTAGGTACCGAATAAGGGACAAACAAAGAAACATTAATTTTTTATGTATTTTTTTTACAAATTTCATTACGCCAGAGCTCACTATTATTTATAGAAACATTGGCGGTGTGCACATAACAACTCACCAGAGTTTCATCACAATCGGATAAATGGTATAGGAAATAATTTCACAACGCTAGATTGGAAATAATTTCATACACGACAAATCGCTATCGGATAAATGCTTTAGGTTCCGCACGAGGAACAAACAAAGAAACATTCATTTTTATACGATAAAATAATTAATTATTTTATTTCTGCTTTGCTTGTATAACACCCATTTCCCCATTCATTGCTTGACGGAACTGCAATGCGAGCGCGCGACCTCTCCCCTCAAATGTCCACTCATTACTGAATAAATTTCCAAAATGTTACCGTAAAACCTGGGCCTTAAACAAAAAAACTAATTTTCCTCAGATGATTCACTTGAAACGTCAAAAACCAACGAATCATCATCATTGTCCTCGAGTTCATCAACAATATTATCGACATACCAAAATTTTTGTTCAACACCAATAATATGTCGAACAAAATTACTCCAATGCTCTGGTGTTACCTTTTCGATGCCTTCTTGCATAAGGGTACTTACGTCATTTATTTTGAAGGAGGTATTGTTCACTTTTACGTGTTGTTTTACCATTGACCATACCAATTCTATCGTGTTTAATTCGCAATGATAAGGAGGTAATCGGAGCACAGTTTTGCTGTCTTCGCTCGCAGTGACATCTACCACATACTTGTCATATAACCCCCTGTACGAGCTGGCAACCCGCAATAACTCTGCTTTGATCATTGTTGTGTCAATGTTCACTTCTCCTTTCTCTTCAAGCCACTTTATAATGTCACATTTTTTCCATTGTTTTGTTGGAAGCTTGTCTAATTTGACAGAATGATATGGGGCGTTATCCATAACAATACAACAATTATCATCCAGTGATGGCAAAATATGTTTAAACCACTCCAAGAATGTTTCACCATTCATTTCATCGTGATAATCTGCAGAATTTTTTTTGGATTAAAAAATTAATCGACCATTCGGAACAAATCCCGCGGCACTTCCAATGTGTAACACTATTAACCGTTTGCCCTTACCGGTTGGATTAGAGGGTCCCACGGAAAGGCCGCGTGCGAAAGCTTCTCGTCTCGATTTAACGGTATTATCAACCCAATTTTTTTTTGACACATCACCTGCATTAATCCAGGTCTCATCGAGGTAGTATATCGTACGACCTTCCCTACGGTATCTCTCGATAGCTCGCAAGTAATCTCTGCGCCAAAGAAGGTCTTCGCGCTCCGTCAACAAACTGTCACGTTTTCGATTACTATATTGAAAACCCAATTCTTTTATTAACTTATGGAAAGTGGTAGGTTTAAAATTTGGCAATGAATCGTCGTTATTGACAGCCTGCAAGACTTTATTTATTGTTGGATATTGTTTCTCCAAGTAAAAATTGTGAACCTTCGATTTTATTGCGTATTTATCGAAATCATCGATTTTCGAAAAAAAGTTCAGTCTCTGTCTCATTTTATTTGGCGATTTAACTTCACCGGTTCTTGTATACCGTAATAATGTAAATTTTACGGTGTGTAGCCCAATACCCGTCTGCTCGAAAATTGTGTGAATGGCACACGTTTGTGATATATCAGGGTTTCCAGATAACATGTTTTTGTACATATTTCGCTGCCCTAGTGCTTGTATGTTCAATAGACCATTTGCAAATTTTACAGGGGACGTTTGTTTTTGTTTTTTTACAGGCAAATTCTAAATAATTCTCGACTTTAGTCATTTCATTTTATACGTGTCTATTGAATACGGTATAAAACGAAATGACTAAAGTCGAGAATTATTTAGAATTTGCCTGTAAAAAAAACAAAAACAAACGTCCCCTGTAAAATTTGCAAATGGTCTATTGAACATACAAGCACTAGGGCAGCGATTTATAATCATCGTGCGTTGAGGTTTATGCACCACCTATAAAAATGAATAAAACTGATCAACTATAATAACGATAATCAATGATTTATAAAAATGTAATGTTGTAAATCTAATAACTACACATATAAAACTTAAATTAATAATTAGGTACCTGTCTTCTTTTGTTCTTTGCAATTGGTGATAATGTATTTGCACATTTCGGTTGACAATCCATTTTTTCGCAGGGTCTGAATGGGTTAATTTCTTGCAACGCGGGCTTACGGCACGAAAGTCGACGAGATACTGAGTTGCTAGCGGCCCGCCTTCTAGCAGCAGAGCGCGGCGAAGATGCCGTGGCGAGGGGGGTGGTATGCGCGCTAAAAATTTCGTACGTCCGCAGGACGATCTAAACGCGGATCGAGAATAAATATGTTTCTTTTTTATTTATCTTATATATATTTATATTATTAAAACATATATTTAATTGCACCTCTACACCTACGTCTTGTTATACCCATCTTTGTATTTTTTTCTGTAATCTAAAACTTTACCTGATCTGTTTAATCAAATCACAAAAACTGTATAAATGTGTAAAAGCCCATTAGGGCGTTTATGATTAATAAAATAAATGTACCTAAACCAAAATTGTATTTTTAAATATTATATGTACGTACCCAAAAAATAAATGAAAACACCTTCGTCGTCAAAAACTCCAAATAATAATGTAACTGCTACGTATTATCGTAATTCAATAACGTGTGAAATAATTCAAGTTAATTAATTTTAATTAAAAGAGATAATTATATTATTTTATTATTAATAGGAACAACGCGATTGTGACAACCCTAAAATATTTCAATGGTAAAAAATGTAGGCGTTTCTGGAGTGTGCTCCACGCTGTTTACTGGGGTAAGTAAATTATGAAACATTTGTAAAAGTGTCTTAACTAAATACGGCAACAAAGTATTCGACTCTGAAAACAGTTATGACCTTTACTTTAGTGTATATGGACTTTGCAAGTTTCTACATAATGAGGCAAGCAATTCGCGCTCCCATTTAAAAAGGTCTATTCATTCAAAAGCAGATTTTACTTTTAAGAACTAAATGGTGATATTATGATGCGAGATGCCTATATACTGTCAGATGGATTAATTGACGAATCACAGTCAACTCACCCCTCCGCGTCCCGCTATAGTTTGTTTATACCCCTTTCCTATCTCTTCATGTCTATCAATATTCATAAGTCTGTGGACCTGCCAGATTATTTCGTTGAAGTCTGTACCATACGAAACGGCGCGCAAAACTCTTTGATACCTTTTTCTCTTCACACACGGTATTATATATACCGTCTCAGCTGGGGGATTCCTTCCCGGGAACCGATCTGAGCGTTAGCTAATAGCATCCCGAAGTTGATATCCCGAATTAATCGAACCATCTCTCCCCTTCAACATGGATTCATTAAAAGTAGATCAACCCTTTCCAATTTGATATTGTACACAAATGATATTGTTAATGGCCTGAACGCATCACATCAAACTGATTCCATATATACTGACTTCAGTAAGGCTTTTGATAAAGTAAACCACAGAATCTTATTACGAAAACTAAAATTGATAATAAATAAGAGGGAGTATGTTGGAATGGTTTAAGAGTTATTTATTGGGAAGGTACTTAGCAGTCAAGGTTGATTCGTTTACTTCCTATACATTTGCTGCATCAAGCATTTGGAGTACCACAGCGATCTCATTTGGGTCCAATATTATTTTGTTTATTCATCAATGATATAGTCAATATTTTTAGTAAAGTTAAAGTCCTGTTATTTGCTGATGATCTTAAGATATACAGAACAATCAGAAATGATGACGATCGCGCTATTTTGCAGTTGAATCTGAACGAATTATGTATTTGGTGTTCTGTCAATGATTTGCAACTAAATATTAATAAATGTCAGATTATTAGTTTTTACAAAGGCAAAAATCCCCTTCATTTTTCCTATTTTATGAATGGTGCTAACCTTCTTCGTGTATCGCAGATTCGTGATCTCGGTGTTATATTCCACGAAAGTCTACAGTTTAACGTACATATTGATGTAATAACTACCGATGCAATGATAATACTAGGTTTTATTTTGAGAATGGGGAAAATTTTTAAAAGTATGTCAACATTAAAACATCTGTATTGCTCGTTAGTACGAAACAGATTAGAGTACAATTCTACCATATGGTCACCGTACTACAAAGTCCATTCTCAATCATTAGAAAAGGTACAAAACAAATTCCTTCAGTACATCAATTTTAAAATGAAAATTCCAATTGAATGTATAAATTATAATAATTTACGAGCCGAAACTAGACTTCTTCAGTTATCAGATAGAAGATTTTTAATTGATTTGCTTTTTTTATTCAAAATTATAAAATCTTTAATTGACAGCCCTAATTTGTTGGAACTAATTTGCATTAATATACCTGCCAGACAAACTCGCAGTAGAGATACTTTTAAATGCAACAATAACTTCAATACAAATTACTCTGTTTATTCACCAATTTCCAGAATTCATAGTCTGGCGATTAAAGATATATTCAGTGTTGACAATCTTGCATGTTTCAAAAGGCAAGTAATTGCAATTCTACCTGCTAATAATTAACTGTTATTATTTTTGTTCTTTTAAAACACCTTTCTTTCTAAACATTAGATGTAAATTATATTCTTATTTTTTTGTTTTATTTTAAATAATGTACACAAATATGCTTTTACCTACTAACTAGCTTTTATACATAACACCTTGTTGTATTTTAGGTCTTCTTTTATTTTATTTAACCCTCTATATTTATATATATTTTGCTAAATTGTATTACTTTTTTTTATATAGGTACTTTTGTTACTTTATTTTTAATTCTCTGCTGTAATGTTTCTTACCTCACAAGTAAAGTAAATAATTACTAGTTATACATAATTACCTACTGTTATACTTTGTATAATGTATAAACTGTTATAATTAATTACTGTAATCATTATGTAAAATGTCCATGTAAAAGCCCCATAAGGCGTAAATAAATAATAAATAAAAATAAAAAAAATCCCTCGCCCCTAGTTAGTAATAGCCGGTTCACACGGGGGGATTTTTGTTGGTCAACTTTTTTGTTGAAAGCTAATTGACACGTGTGAACACTTTGTCAACAAAGTTATCAACTTTTTTTTGTTGCTAGCGAAAGTTGATAGCCCGTCTACTTTTGTCGTTCAAGTATGACTATCGCCATTTTGGTTTTACTAATCGTTCGAGTTTTACATCGAATCGTCGCGTCCGAACACATGTTTCAAGTCGCTTATCATTTTTAGTTACTCGCGGGAAAAAGTAAACGTCAGGCGTTTCATTTATTCGGTACTAGTTTCTACCGTCATGGAATCCGTTTCAACCAAAAAATATCTGAAATGGTCGGACGATTTAATGTTCAGATTTATGGATCTGTACCAAAGCCATCCCTGTCTTTCGGATCAAAAACAAGAAGTATACAAAAATAGAATATTATTTTTGAAATGTAAATAATATTATTTTGAAAAAAATTGTGTTGGATGCGCCTAATTCACTCCTTCTCATGATCCATTTTCTCACCCAAGTACGACGTTTTTTATATTTTTTCATAATCTCCAGCTCCTCTCACAGAACATCAGAAATTAGATAGACGCACGCACTAACAATTTCAGTTGACGCCATTTTGAATGTCAAAATCGGTTCAACTTAAATTGAAACGTGTGAACAAAATGTTGCTCAACTTTTTTCGTAAAATAAAAGTTGGTAAACAAAAATCGAAACGTCAGAACGCCCCATAAGGGACGGCACGGGAAGATATTTGTTGCCTGCAACGGGCAAAAGCTAGTCTTTATTAATTACACTACAATTAAATATGTATAACTGAACTCGGAAAGCTCGAATTGTTTCCCTTGAATTGCAGCAAAATTATTATGTTCAGAATTTCACATAATATTTCAGTGGCGGATTCATCTGCTGACATGTTTTGAAGGAAACCATTCTCACGCTCTGAGAGAAGTTTAAAATTACCGTCGCACACAATATATTATTTAAATGAATATTATGGATCTTTACGTGTATACTGTTATGTTCTTATTTATATTCTCGATGCAAATACATCAAACGAAAAACGAAATACTTGATTTTTTATCCTTGAAAACATGGTTAAACATGGTTTTTTCATCACTAAAAGTTGGTTTTTAATTTTTGGGTCAAAGCAACACCGGTCCCATACGCCATCGTTCGCCGGTTAGTTCTACGTGTCATCGTTAGGCTCAGCCATGCATCATCGGCATGATGCATGGCTGATGTCCTCTTTCTAAAGAAAATATACAGGTCAGTCGTAGATTGCCCGGAACGAACCAGATGAGACAATATTTTTAGCCTCTCTCGATGCAACACCATCGATGGTCCATCCAATTCTAAGCAATACTCATTCATTTATCGTCCATCTCACATTTTCAATACATACTAAACACAATTTGATATTTTTAACTCTGCAACACACTCCTTAGTCACTGAGGCGATCTCTCGATACTTTACTATAACTAAATACATACTTAACATACAAGCTACCAATTACACAGAATAGATCCATCCTTTTCCCCTCCCTCCTACCATCCCATCCCCATAGGTTAATGTAATACTTTTTCATTATTTTTACTAAATAATTAAAATACCATTATTGGTTAAAAAATTTACACATATTTATCATACATTAAAAAATATTATAACTGTTGGATTTCCAAATAAAATATAATAAAATAACTGCCAGGGATCACCCCAGGTAGTTTGCTGCATTTGGTGACTAATCAGGGGTGCCCGGGTTCTTGGAATGAGGTTTGTCTACTTCATATAGATCTAGAGGTGCCCTAAAGAGTAAATTGAGCAGAAAAATATAAATAATGCCAAGTGAAGAACGAAAGACGTTTTCACACAACATTTTTATCCAACCAATTTTTGGTATCTTATATCATTGCGTACTCACCCTTCTGATGCTCCTCTGACTACTGCACCCTGAGCCCGGCAGCGCGGGATATCGGAGCGCGCTGACGAGAGGCATGGGCTCGGGGGTGGCGCACTGGTACTCGGGCGGCGGGGACATGGGGCACCTCTGAAGGTCCATCCTCAAGCAGGTTTGACATTGCGTCTCCGTTCCACTTTCACGGGGAGGGAGGAGCGCAGGGTCGGCGCACTGGTACTCGGGCGGCGGGGACATGGGGCACCTCTGAAGGTCCATCCTCAAGCAGGTTTGACGTTGCGTCTCCGTTCCACTTTCACGGGGAGGGAGGAGCGCGGGGTCGGCGCACTGGTACTCGGGCGGCGGGGACATGGGGCACCTCTGAAGGTCCATCCTCAAGCAGATTTGACGTTGCGTCTCCGTTCCACTTTCACGGGGAGGGAGGAGCGCGGGGTCGGCGCACTGGTACTCGGGCGGCGGGGACATGGGGCACCTCTGAAGGTCCATCCTCAAGCAGATTTGACGTTGCGTCTCCGTTCCACTTTCACGGGGAGGGAGGAGCGCGGGGTCGGCGCACTGGTACTCGGGCGGCGGGGACATGGGGCACCTCTGAAGGTCCATCCTCAAGCAGGTTTGACGTTGCGTCTCCGTTCCACTTTCACGGGGAGGGAGGAGCGCGGGGTCGGCGCACTGGTACTCGGGCGGCGGGGACATGGGGCACCTCTGAAAGTCCATCCTCAAGCAGATTTGACGTTGCGTCTCCGTTCCACTTTCACGGGGAGGGAGGAGCGCGGGGTCGGCGCACTGGTACTCGGGCGGCGGGGACATGGGGCACCTCTGAAGGTCCATCCTCAAGCAGATTTGACGTTGCGTCTCCGTTCCACTTTCACGGGGAGGGAGGAGCGCGGGGTCAGCGCACTGGTACTCGGGCGGCGGGGACATGGGGCACCTCTGATGATCCATCCTCAAGCAGGTTTGACGTTGCGTCTCCGTTCCACTTCCATGGGGGGGCAGGAGCGCGGGGTCGGCGCACTGGTACTCAGGCGGCGGACACATGGGGCACCTCTGAAGGTCCATCCACGAGCATGACTGACGTTGCGTCTCCGTTCCACGTCCACGGGGGGGCAGGAGCGCGGGGGTGGCGCACTGGTACTCGGGCGGCGAGGACATGGGGCACCTCTGAAGATCAAGTAATACAAAGTATTAAATACTAAAGGTACCAAGGCCACGGTCGCGCTTCGCCTGTGGTTAGATTTTTTTATAAATAAAGTGTCTTACTGGCATTATCTGCCATCAACAACAAAAAAAATTCAGTTACTAAAAAAGAGAATAAACAAACTTATGGTTCTCTCAAACACAAAGAAACCAACAACAAATATTAGTAAATATATCACATTAGTGAAACACTGCGTGTGACGGACGTACTGATGTCATCGTTTTTAATTTGTATTAATTTTGTTTGTTTATGTTTTGTATCTCCATGTAACTCCTATTTATTTTATTTTATTTTATTTGGAAAACCAACAGTTATAACATTTTATAAAGTATAATAAAACACGGGTAAATCATTTAACCAATAAAAGGTTTCCACTGAAGTATCTTAATTTTTTAGTATAAACAAAGAAAAATAGTTACATTAGCATATGGGGATGGGATGGTGGGAGGGAAGGGAAAGGGATGGATCTATTCTGTATAATTAGTAGGATGTACGTAAGTTATGTAAGTAGTTATAATAAAGTATCGAGAGATTGCCTGTGTGACTTTAAGGAGTGTGGTGCAGAGTTAAAAATGTCAAATTGTGTGTAGTACGTATTGAAAGTGTGTGATGCACGATAAATGAAGGAGTTTTGCTTATGTAATGTTTCAATAAATTGTCGGAGAGGGGGGAGCGGCTGGCAGCAAGAGTGTGTCACAACTATGAAAATATATTATAGGCTAGGCCATTTTAAAATTTCAACCGAGACCTTTCCCCCGAGGAAAAAAATCCACCTCAATAAATTAATTAACCATGAGATGGCTTCTCAAAACCAATCTCATTGTATTTCAGTAAGCCAGTCACCACTCTCCCCGCGATGGCTTCCTTCTCCACGGCGGCTACCCTCTCCCATCCTAGGAAGGCACTACAAAGATTTAAACATGGAAAAATGTTATTCTTATCTGAAGAGATTGGTTTCAATCTAGTCTCAGGGCGTAAACGTACACGCACTTGCTCAAAGGGCAGCTTAACACCTGTAAATTCTCCCAGAAATTCTCTAAGTTTCTCTCCTCGTTCAAAAAAAGTAACTGTCGAAGCGCGATCATCTTCCCTTGAATTCGCTCATACGAAAAATAAATTTGCATCATTGATGACACCCTCTCCCACACCAGGCACCTCAGCAGCGCTAAGGACCAAACCTCCGCTGAACAACCACCGCGTAAATTCGCTCGTATTTCCCCAATCGTACTGCACAAAAAATGAAACGACCGCTCTTTTCAGGAGCTTTGAAGAAAAGGGTATTGTTTTTTTGCGAAGAATATAGGTAAATTCGTCCATATTCAAACAAAAACCCAGGGAACATAGTAACATAAACAGATTTTTTCTGGAAAAAAATATCGAGCAACACTCGTACCGGCTCCCGGAGGATAAACCTCTGAAAGTGGTACTGAGAGGCATCCCCGAAGATATTCCCACCGACGAGGTAAAGTTTGAACTTGCCCTTAAAAAAGTATCCTGTGATTTCCGTTCACATAATGAAATCTGGTCGGTCTCGTCAACCAATCCCCCTAGTAATGGTCAATCTGACTAAAAATGAAGATGCAAAACGCATCTTCACCGATCTTGAAACTGTCCTTCATCTTCGAATTCAAGTAGAGTCACTTAGAAATAAGACCAGGATGGGGCAATGTTTTCGTTGTCAAACACACGGCCACTCAGCAAATTGCTGCTACGGCCAGGAGCGCTGCGTTAAATGCGCAATGAGTCCCACAGATCTTCGGAGTGTAAAAAACCGACCGACACTCCAGCCAAGTCTGCCCTCTGTGAGGGCGCTCACACAGCTAACTATAAGGGCTGTCCTACCAGACCTAAATTCAACCAATTTAATCAATCAATTCAATAACAGCGGAGAACGCCAGCCCACCATCAATATCCCTTCAACTTCACAATATTGGCTTGCGCCAAAGTTCTTTAAAAGCCGCGACTCCCATCAGGATAACCAGCCCCCCAAAACCCCGACATTTAGCCAACAAGTCCCCTAAAGCGTCCCAGTGCGCCATTCCTATCCCTCCCCACTCTTCTAAACCAGCTGCTAGTGAAATCTCATCGAAAGAGCCACAGAGCTCAAAATCCTAATCCAAAATGCCGCCAAAGAGCCGTACAGACATATATTAACAACCACAATGGCTAGACAACGAGCCAATAAATCAAACTTACAAACAGCGTACTGGAATGCCAATGGCACAGTACTAGCATACCGCGAAGAAATAATAGAATTTCTCCACGATTATAATCTAGACGTGTTTCTTATCAAACGTTGCTAAAACCATCACGCAACCTAAGAATACCAAATTATAACATTTTTCGAGATGACAAAATCTCCAAGAAAGGAGGCGGTACTGCAATTTTTGTTAAAAGCAACATTGACCATTGTCTAGAACATTCATTATCTAACGATAATATTAAATCCACCGCGGTTTAAGTCAACACTTCCTCCGGTCCAATTAAATTCAGATCTGTTTAAAGTCCTCCCAAACGACAATTGATTTCCTCTGAACTTACATAATAAAAAAATAAAAAATCCTCCAAGTAAAGTTTCAATAGAAAATCCATTTGTAATTCTTCATATCTTAATTGGTTATTTATTTAATTTTATTCTGTCTGTTCTCTTTTTGTTTTCTTCTTCTTATTTTATCCAACACATTTATATAGGACTTTTTATTATTATTGTTATATTATTTAAATATCTGTGTTCCATATATCATCCTAATTTGACTGACCTAAAATGGGATTCTTCCTAGTTGGGCAGCCAAAACATTCAATAAATAATGTATAATATATGTATAAAAAAGTAAATAAATAAATAAATAAAATTATGCTAGAGTCAGTAAACTCATTGTTTAGGAACTCTGTCAATAAATAATATACAAGTCCAAGTCCAATTTTCAAATTAGTCACATTCTACCAGCCGACACGACAACATATCTTCTGCCCTGCCCGTTCTATCTAGCTCCGACTTTGATTCTACTTGCCTCTTTCCTTAACTTAGCTTTACCCTGGACCTCGGTTTACCTCACATAACAGCCACTAGACAACTCGGACCAGCTCTACAGCGGCAAGCATACGATGTTCTCCCTCCACACGTGGTGAAAGGAGCTACATTTGGCGTCTCCGTGGATCGGGACCTCCAGCCATATTTATAGTTCTTGGGTGCCTCACCTCGTCTGGTACACTGCGCCTAATTTTATTTCTAAATAATTCCACTTTCCGAAATTATCTGCATCTAAAAACATTCATCCAGTAACAAAACAAAGTGAAAATTCAATCTCATGATTCTCCATACCACTTCAGTGGATCACACAAATCAAAAAACAGTGCCCAAATTGTTAAAATAACTAAAATTTCAAATATTTAAATTTTGAAACGAATGATTATTTATTATTATTATTTTGGCAACACACCAGTACCTATTGTTAGCAACGTATTTGAATATTGCCGCCAGAGATACTGCTAGCGCCTCTGGCGGCCAACTGGGAAACTACTACATCCCCTGCGTCGGTAAAAAGGGGATTGACACCGTGGGTTGGCAAGACTGCTCGGACCTGCAACTACACAGCTACCAACTCCCCGAACACAAGGCAACGGCTGGAATTTGAATGGCGAGACGTAGTCTTCTCGAGATTGGATATTATTATTGTCATTTACCGTGGATACAATATATTTCATTATAAATATCTACTTAGCGTTTTATTATTGCTAACATCAGAAGTGGGATTCGTAAAAGCAAGTGTCATATGCTTTTGTTTCATTGACCTGACTTAAAAAATTCGTGTTGTGAAAATAAACGTCGGCCGGTCAAGTTTTGTTTATATTTTGATACTGGTGATTCTGTTGCCTAGTGACAATTTGTGTATCAACATGAAATATTTGGACTTTTGTTGTGAATTTACGTAAAAATGCCGCGTAATTTCTGCGATGACAGAAGTATGCGCTTGATGACGAAGGAATTCGTGGAGTGGAATTATTTTCCCGCGAAATTGCGTATTGATGAATGCATCATTGAAGATTTTAATATGGTGCTTGAAAATTCATCTGTGATTCAATGGATTTGCCGAGAAGACTTTTCCCTTTCGTATTCAACCTCGTGAGTCGAATTGATCGAAGACATTAACAAATAATGTCAACATGGCTGTCAAACAAAGTCGCTGGCTTGTGTGCCGGGCGCGTGGCCTAAAATCTGAAATACGAAGTGACTCGAAGAAGGTGACTTGATGGCCAGTAGGGAGAAGATGGATTACTCTTATGGTTGATGCTGCGTTGACAAAGTCTGATCTTGGTGCTAAAAAGCTTACCTAGCTGCTAAAAGGATGACCAATTCGGTGATTTAACTATGGACATCGCAGATGCCATGCAAAAACTAAAAGGAAATACTTGTGCTAAAATTAAAAGACCTTTTATGTGTGGCGATAAGGAGTTGCACTTATGTCGATTATCATGTCGAGTTACAATCATGTCGACTATCTGAGTCGAAACCCTGTGTTATGGTTCGAAGTTATATTATTAATATATTATTGTAATTATATTTTTTTTTTTATTCACCAGATTTACAGGAACGGGTTTAGTTTTTCCCATAGGAAAAACTAAACCCTTTCATACACTTTTCCATATAAATGATCATCTAGTAAATCCACGTTATGCAAGTGCATTATATAAGTATAATTAATACAAAACAATACAAGAACAACACGTTAATCTACCAAACTATTAAATGGGAATATAATTCACCGTCTCCAGATATTTTCATATCAGAGGGTTCGGCTCTGTGGAATTCCTAATTTGACCGATAAATCCTACTGATCCCTCAATATAAATATTTAAAAAATCTTTCGTAATTCTACATGTATTTAAAATGACTGATTTTTGCATGTTTATATACAAATTCTTTGACAATTATTATAAATATAAAATTATTATTATTATAAATATAAAATCAATTATTTTTTGTTCAAAGTCTGATTTTTGAAAACGTACTCAAAATATTTACGCACGGAGAAAAATGTAACGTAATTTCGTACGTATACCAACAAATTCTTCTTATATTTTCCCGCCAATAAACATTGAAACACTGTTAATTTGTTCGTAAGAACTTCAGTCTATTAAAGTCTTCAACTATTAAAATGATCGTTTTTTCGAATAACATTTTTCTCCGTGCAGAGTTCATTGGTCAATATGCTGTATTTTGTGTTAAAATTTTTGTATATAAAAACGAAAAAAGATTTTTTTTAAATACAGTGTGTGTTATTAATCTTGTTTCGTGAACAAGGTGTTTACATCATCAGGATTAATCAATGTACACTAAAGCTAAACATTATATACAGATCACCTAGAGAAGGAAGGGAAAGGGGTATGTTTATGAGGGGGGATGTTTATTAGAATTAGGGATTTCAAAGTCATTAGAAGGGAAAAGACCCGTTAAGGTGGAAAATGTTTAAAAGAGGGTTCTTTTAAACATTTTTCCACTTAATCGGTATTTCCCTTCTAATGACTTTGAAATCTCTTATCCTAATAAACTTCCTCTCTCTTACCCCTCCCCCTTCCTACTTCCCCTTCCTACCAAAGGTAATCTGTTTTTAATTTTGACTTTAGTCTACATTTAATCCTGTGTTGTGAAAATTGTTTACGAAACATGTACAAAGATACGATAAAACCTAAATCATATTAATCGTCTATATAGAATTTGTTAGATACCTACCTACTTATGCCAGAAAATATTATTCTTACTCTACATAAATATAACCGTATATTTTTGGGATTCCCCGTAGGTGCCTAAACATAAATAATGTTTATAAAAATTAAAAAAAAAATTTCAACACCGAGATCTAAGAATATTATATTTTAATAAAAAATATACGACAATTTTAAAAGTGGGAGTTCTCAAAGAAGTTTACGTATCGGTACAAATATTTTATTTATTTTCATAGTGACTCACTAGAGTCACAACTGATCTCGTCTGGAGCCAGTAAGACTATGGTATCCCAATTTGGGTATGTTGTAAGGCTGAAAGTGAGTGTGAAGGAAAGGTGATGGGAAAGAGGAAGGTGGGGAAGTACCTGGCTATTCAGAACTAGTCAATAAACACGGATATAGCCATTTCAAGCAACTTTTCAATTCTGAATGGTGGTCTTTCACCAGGGCGATACTGATAGTATCTTCCACTCTGGAACGTGCCGCAAAAATATAATATATATTATTTTTTTTTTAATTAATTGTGAAATAACACAAATAAAATTTATTTGCGCACGCCGTGCTCGAACCCACGACCTTCGGATTGGGAGTCCAAAGCCTTAAAATGATAGTCAGGAATGTCACTGTCAAAACCCCGGGTGAAACAGCAGCTAGCATAAAATAAAATGGGACTAAAAAGCATATTAAATAGCATAGACGTTCCCGACAGTTGGTCCCTCCGACATTTGGTCCCTCCGACTTTAGTCCCTCCGATTTAAAAAAAAAAAAATTTTTATAGAGAAACCTCACAAGAGTCCCAACTGCTCCCTTCTGAAGCCAGTGAGACTATGGCATCCCCAATTGGAGTATGTTGTGAGGCTGAAGGTAAGTGGGGAAGGGAAGGAGATGGGGAAGAGGAAGGTGGGAAAGTACCTGGCTATTCAGATCTAGTCACTAAACACGGCTAAAGCCATTATTAAGCAACGTTTCAATTCTAAATGGTGGTCTTACACCAGGGCGATACTGAGAGTATCTTCCACTCTGGAATGTGCCGCAAATATAACATATATTATTTTTATTAATTAATTAAGAAATAACACAAATTAATCAAATAAAATTTATTGATAGTTGCCTTCCCTGACAGATGGACTTTTAGTCCCTCCGGCAGTTGGTCCCTCTGGCATTTGGCACCTCCGTCTTTACTCTCTCTGATAATTGTCCCTCTGACATTTAGTCCCTCCGACATCTGACCCTCCGACATTTGGAGGGACTAAAGTCGGAGGTGCCAAATGTCGAAGGGACTAAATGTCCACAAACTGTCGGAAAGCCGAACTGTCGGGGGGGACAAGTATCGGAGGGACTAAATGCCGGAGTGACTAAATGTCGTAGGGACGAACTGTTGGGGGGAGGCAACTATCAGAGGGACCAAATGTTAGAGGGCCAAATGTGGGAGAGGCTAAATGTTGAAGGGACTAAATGTCAGAGGGACTAAATGTAGGAGGGACCAACTGTTGGATAGACCAACTGTCGGTGGGGGGGCAACTGTCGGAGGAACTAAATGTTGGAGGGACAAACTCTCCGAAAGTCCGTCAGGGAAGGCAACTATCGGAGGGACTAAAATCGGAGGGACTAAAATCGGAGGGACCAAATGTTGGAGGGACTAAATGTCCGAGGGACCAACTGTCGGGAGCATCTATCGGGGATCAAGTATCAGGAGGTTAAGTGTCCGGTCATCAAGTGTTGGGAGATCATATGGAAAAGGAGAGGGTTGGAAAGTGGCTTTGATTAATCAGTTTATTGAGTGAGAGCAAACAAATTTGTTTTATTTCACAATTAATTAATAAAAATAATATATGTTATATTTGCGGCACGTTCCAGAGTGTAAGATACTCTCAGTATCGCCCTGGTGTAAGACCACCATTCAGAATTGAAACTTTGCTTAATAATAACTTTTGCCGTGTTTAGTGACTAGATCTGAATAGCCATGTACTTTCCCACCTTCCACTTTCCCATCTCCTTCCCTTCATACTCCATACTCCGATTGGGGATGCCATAGTCTCACTGGTTCCAGAGGGGAGCAGTTGGGACTCTTGTGAAGTTTCTCTATAAAAAAAAATTATATGCTTTTTAATCACAATTAATTAAATTAAAATAATATATAGTATATTTTTTGCGGCACGTTCCAGAGTGGAAGATACTTCCAGTATCGCCCTGGTGTAAGACCACAATTTAAAATTGAAACGTTGCTCCAAATGGCTTTAGCCGTGTTTAGTGACTAGATCTGAATAGCCGAGTACTTCCCGGTCAAAAACCCGGGTCAAACAGCAACTAGTATAAAATGGGATTTAAGAGCATATTAAATACAATGTTATTGTTTGTTATCACTCAATTAACTGATTAATCAAAGGCACTTTCCAACCCTCTCCTTTCCCATCTCCTTCCCGGTGACCTGACATTTGATCCCCGATAGATGCTCCCGACAGTTGGTCCCGCCGAAATTTAGTCCCTCCGACATTTGGCCCCTCCGAATTTGGTCCCTCCAATAATTCCCCCCCCCCTGACAGTTTGACTTTCCGACAGTTTGTCCCTCCGAGATTTAGTTCCTCCAACAGTTGGTCCCTCCAGCATTTAGTCCTTCCAACATTTGGCCCTTCCGACATTTGGCCCACCGAAATTTGGTCCCTCCGAGAGTTGCTCCCCCCCCCCGACAGTTGGCCTTTCCGACAGTTTTAGTCCTACCGTCATTAAGACCCTCCAATATTTGGCCCCTCCAACATTTGGCCCCTCCAACATTTGGCCCCTCCAACATTTGGCCCCTCCGAGTTTAGTCCCTCCGATAGTTGCCCCTTCCCGACAGTTCGACTTTCCGACAGTTTGTCCCTCTGATATTTAATCCCTCCGACATTTGGCACTCCGACATTTGGTCCCTCCAATAGTTGCCCCTTCCCCTGACAGTTTGTCTTTTCGACAGTTGGTCCCTCCGACAGTTGGACCCTCCGACACTTAGTCCCTCGACATTTGGTCCCTCGGATAGTTGCCCCCCCTCCCTCGACAGTTGGTCTTCCCGACAGTTGGTCCCTCCGACAAAGCTAAAATCAACTTCAAAAATACCTTATAAGTTGGTATGGATATCAAACTAATTTATTTATAGCGTAGATTTTTGGGACTTATATGCTGGTATATGCAAGGTGTCGATAAAAAAAAGAACCTAAAACCTATTAAAAAAATATAGGTTCGCATTTTGGGTTATATATATATATATATATATATATATTTAATATATCAAAAACCTAAAAACTTATCGACGGTCCCGAAAAACAATTTCGGGTCTGCAAAAAATTGATTTGATTGATTTTTTAAATATTAAAGCCTGTATTTTGGAATATCAATATCAAACTATACTGTATGTCTTGATCTCAAAAATACTAAAAAGCAGAAACGAAACTTTAAACAGCTCTACTGCAATGCTACAAAACGCGCAACCAATATTGTTATTCGTTACACAAAATACAAAAACCATTAAAAAAAACAAATGAACCGTTACAAAAAAAAAGACTGCAACCAATTGGCACAATATTGATATGAACATTTGCAACATTCTACTATTTACAATATTCTGGATAGACGCTTAAAGCCAGTGACACACACAGCGTGAAAAGCGCTAGCGTTATTTGGCTTGACCTATTTTACCACATCGCTCGCCATACATTTACAATGGTTATCTATGGCGAGGGATATGCTGGCGCTTTTAACGCTGTGTTTGTCCCTGGCTTAAACGTCCGTCCGGAATAACGTCATAAGTTGAACTAACGCCATCGGAGTATTGGAGAGCAAATCGCTGCCGTTGTACGGATGCGCAATGCGCATGCGTTAGCCATTCCAGATAGAGGGAACATGAAAATAAATAATGCCGCAGCGGAACGTGCATCAACGTCCATCCTGAATAAAGTCAAAAGTTGAACTGAGAACTAACGCCGCTGTGGATCGGAAAGCGAATGAACGTTGCCAGTTGTGTGGGGGCGTTAACCATTCCATCGGCCACGCGTGGCCCATCATGTAGTGGCACAATAAAAATCTTCAGTTGAAACTACATGATGGCCCATCGGATGGCCCATCGAGTGGCCCATCGGATGGGCCATCCGATGGGCCATTCGATGGGCCATTCGATGGGCCACTGTGTGTAGGGTTAGTGGCGTGGGATTGCCCATAGTGGCGGTGGGATGGCAGGGGCGTGGCCTGGGATGGTGGAGTGGCCGACGGAGTGGCCGAGTGGGCCATTCAATGGGCCACGCGATGGGCCACTGATGGCGATGGGATGGCGACGGAATGGCCTGGGATGGCCTCGGTGAGTTGTTTTCCGGACAATGGCCCACTACCCCCACTACTCAGTGCCTGTTTGACTGTGAACGGGAGTAGACGTTCTAGCTTGTTTGAGTTTGATGTTCAAATGATTATCGATGTTTTTTATTGTTAACCCAATGTTCAAATGGCGATTATATGAATTAAATCAATGAAATTTATTTAATAATAATTAAAACAATTCATAAACAAAATTATTATGATACTTAACACTGGCGATACAAAGATACGATAAAACCTAAATCATATTAATCGTCTATATAGAATTTGTTAGATACCTACCTACTTATGCCAGAAAATATTATTCTTACTCTACATAAATATAACCGTATATTTTTGGGATTCCCCGTAGGTGCCTAAACATAAATAATGTTTATAAAAATTTAAAAAAAATTTTCAACACCGAGATCTAAGAATATTATATTTTAATAAAAAATATACGACAATTTTAAAAGTGGGAGTTCTCAAAGAAGTTTACGTATCGGTACAAATATTTTATTTATTTTCATAGTGACTCACTAGAGTCACAACTGATCTCGTCTGGAGCCAGTAAGACTATGGTATCCCAATTTTGGTATGTTGTAAGGCTGAAAGTGAGTGTGAAGGAAAGGTGATGGGAAAGAGGAAGGTGGGGAAGTACCTGGCTATTCAGATCTAGTCAATAAACACGGATTAAGCCATTTCAAGCAACTTTTCAATTCTGAATGGTGGTCTTTCACCAGGGCGATACTGATAGTATCTTCCACTCTGGAACGTGCCGCAAAAATATAATATATATTATTTTTTTTTAATTAATTGTGAAATAACACAAATAAAATTTATTTACGCACGCCGTGCTCGAACCCACGACCTTCGGATTGGGAGTCCAAAGCCTTAAAATGATAGTCAGGAATGTCACTGTCAAAACCCCGGGTGAAACAGCAGCTAGCATAAAATAAAATGGGATTAAAAAGCATATTAAATAGCATAGACGTTCCCGACAGTTGGTCCCTCCGACATTTAGTCCCTCCGACATTTGGTCCCTCCGACTTTAGTCCCTCCGATTTAAAAAAAAAATTTTTTTATAGAGAAACCTCACAAGAGTCCCAACTGCTCCCTTCTGAAGCCAGTGAGACTATGGCATCCCCAATTGGAGTATGTTGTGAGGCTGAAGGTAAGTGGGGAAGGGAAGGAGATGGGGAAGAGGAAGGTGGGAAAGTACCTGGCTATTCAGATCTAGTCACTAAACAATGCTAAAGCCATTATTAAGCAACGTTTCAATTCTGAATGGTGGTCTTACACCAGGGCGATACTGAGAGTATCTTCCAATCTGGAATGTGCCGCAAATATAACATATATTATTTTTGTTAATTAATTGTGAAATAACACAAATTAATCAAATAAAATTTATTAATCAAATAAAATTTATTGATAGTTGCCTTCCCTGAAAGATGGACTTTCCGACAGTTTGTCCCTCCAACCTTTAGTCCTTCCGACATTTGGCCCCTCCGATAGTTGCCCCCCCCCACCGAGATTTGGTCTATCCAACAGTTGGTTCCACCTACGTTTAGTCCCTCCTACATTTAGTCCCTTCAACATTTGGCACCTCTGACATTTAGCCCTTCTACATTTGGTCCCTCTGATAGTTGCCTCCCCCCGACAGTTAGACCCTCCAACAGTTCGACTTTCCGACAGTTTGTACCTCCGACATTAGGTCCCTTCGACATTTGGCCCCTCCAACTTTAGTCCTTCCGATAGTGTCCCCCCCCCGACAGCTCAACAGATTGGGAGATACTCTTAGTATCGTCCTGGTGTAAGACCACCATTCAGGTTTGAAACGTTGCTGGAAATGGCTTTAGCCGTGTTTAATGACTAGATCTGAATAGCAAGGTACTTCCCCCACCTTCCTCTTCCTCGTCTCCTTCCCTTTCCCACTTACCTTCAGCCTCATAACATACCCCAATTATGGATTCCATAGTCTCACTGGCTCCACACGGGAGCAATTGGGACTCTTGTGAGGTATTCGCTATAAAAAAAAAATGGTCCTCTGACATTTGGTCACTCTGATAGTTGCCCCCCTGACAGTTGGTCTATCCAACTGTCGGTCCCTAAGACATTTAGTCCTCCCGGCAGTTGGTCCCTCTGACATTTGGCACCTCCGTCTTTACTCTCTCTGATAATTGTCCCTCTGACATTTAGTCCCTCCGACATCTGACCCTCCGACATTTGGAGGGACGAAAGTCGGAGGTGCCAAATGTCGAAGGGACTAAATGTCCACAAACTGTCGGAAAGCTGAACTGTCGGGGGGAACAAGTATCGGAGGGACTAAATGCCCGAGTGACTAAATATCGTAGGGACGAACTGTCGGGGGGAGGCAACTATCAGAAGGTTAGAGGGCCAAATGTGGGAGAGGCTAAATGTTGAGAGACTAAATGTCAGAGGGACTAAATGTAGGAGGGACCAACTGTTGGATAGACCAACTGTCGGTGGGGGGGCAACTGTCGGAGGGACTAAATGTTGGAGGGACAAACTCTCCGAAAGTCCGTAGGGGAAGGCAACTATCGGAGGGACTAAAATCGGAGGGACCAAATGTCGGAGGGACTAAATGTCCGAGGGACCAACTGTCGGGAGCATCTATCGGGGATCAAGTATCAGGAGGTTAAGTGTCCGGTGATCAAGTGTTGGGAGATCATATGGAAAAGGAGAGGGTTGGAAAATGGCTTTGATTAATCAGTTTATTGAGTGAGAGCAAACAAATTTGTGTTATTTCACAATTAATTAATAAAAATAATATATGTTATATTTGCGGCACGTTCCAGAGTGAAAGATACTCTCAGTATCGCCCTGGTGTAAGACCACCATTCAGAATTGAAACGTTGCTTAATAATAACGTTTGCCGTGTTTAGTGACTAGATCTGAATAGCCATGTACTTTCCCACCTTCCACTTTCCCATCTCCTTCCCTTCATACTCCATACTCCGATTGGGGATGCCATAGTCTCACTGGTTCCAGAGGGGAGCAGTTGGGACTCTTGTGAAGTTTCTCTATAAAAAAAAATTATATGCTTTGTAATCACAATTAATTAAATAAAAATAATATATAGTATATTTTTTGCGGCACGTTCCAGAGTGGAAGATACTTCCAGTATCGCCCTGGTGTAAGACCACAATTTAAAATTGAAACGTTTCTCCAAATGGCTTTAGCCGTGTTTAGTGACTAGATCTGAATAGCCGAGTACTTCCCGGTCAAAAACCCGGGTCAAACAGCAACTAGTATAAAATGGGATTTAAGAGCATATTAAATACAATGTCATTGTTTGTTATCACTCAATTAACTGATTAATCAAAGCCACTTTCCAACCCTCTCCTTTCCCATCTCCTTCCCGGTGACCCGACAGTTGATCCCCCTACACTTGATCACCGGACACTTAACCTCCTGACATTTGATCCCCGATAGATGCTCCCGACAGTTGGTCCCGCCGAAATTAAGTCCCTCCAACAGTTGGTCCCTCCGGCATTTAGTCCTTCCAACGTTTGGCCCACTGAAATTTGGTCCCTCCGAGAGTTGCTCCCCCCCCCCCCCCCCCGACAGTTGGTCTTTCCGATAGTTTTTGTCCTACCGTCATTAAGACCCTCCAATATTTGGCCCCTCCAACATTTGGCCCCTCCAACATTTGGCCCCTCCAACATTTGGCCCCTCCAACATTTGGCCCCTCCAACATTTGGCCCCTCCAACATTTGGCCCCTCCAACATTTGGCCCCTCCAACATTTGGCCCCTCCAACATTTGGCCCCTCCCAGTTTAGTCCCTCCGATAGTTGCCCCTTCCCGACAGTTCGACTTTCCGACAGTTTGTCCCTCTGATATTTAATCCCTCCGACATTTGGCCCTCCGACATTTGGTCCCTCCAATATTTGCCCCTTCCCCTGACAGTTTGTCTTTTCGACAGTTGGTCCCTCCGACAGTTGGACCCTCCAACACTTAGTCCCTCGACATTTGGTCCCTCGGATAGTTGCCCCCCCTCTACCTCGACAGTTGGTCTTCCCGACAGTTGGTCCCTCCGACAGTTGTTCCCCAAAATCATTATTATTTTTTGTGCAATTTTTTCTAATGTCAAACCTAAAATCCACTTCAAAAATACCTTATAAGTTAGTATGGATATCAAACCAATTTATTTATAGCGTAGATTTTTGGTACTTATATGCTGGTATATGCAAGGTGTCGATAAAAAAAAGAACCTAAAACCTATTAAAAAAATATAGGTTCGCATTATGGATTTAATATAATATATCAAAAACCTAAAAACTTATCGACGGTCCCGAAAAACAATTTCGGGTCTGCTAAAAATTGATTTGATTGATTTTTTTTATATTAAAGCCTGTATTTTGGAAATTAAATGAATATAAAACATCAAACTACACTGTATGTCTTGATCTCAAAAATACTAAAAAGCAGAAACGAAACTTTAAACAGCTCTACTGCAATGCTACAAAACGCAAAACCAATATTGTTATTCGTTACACAAAATACAAAAACCATAAAAAAAAAAAACAAATGAATCGTTACAAAAAAAAATACTGCAACCAATTGGCACAATATTGATATGAACATATGCAACATTCTACTATTTACAATATTCTGGATAGACGCTTACACGTCCGACCGGAAAAAAGTCATAAGTTGAACTAACGCGAGCAAGTGAACGCTGCCGTTGTATGGATGCGCAATGCGCATGCGTTAGCCATTCCAGATAGAGGGAACATGAAAAGATATACTGGCGATATATAGCGCTTCCACGTCCATCCTGAATAACGTCAAAAGTTGAACTAACGCCACTGCGGATCGGAAAGCGAATGAACGTTGCCAGTTGTGTGGGGGCGTTAACCATTCCATCGGCCATCATGTAGTGGGGCCATAATGGAATTGTGCCACTACATGATGGGCCACGCGTGGCCGATGGAATGGTTAACGCCCCCACACAACTGGCAACGTTCATTCGCTTTCCGATCCACAGCGGCGTTAGTTCTCAGTTCAACTTTTGACTTTATTCAGGATGGACGTTGATGCACGTTCCGCTGCGGCATTATTTATTTTCATGTTCCCTCTATCTGGAATGGCTAACGCATGCGCATTGCGCATCCGTACAACGGCAGCGATTTGCTCTCCAATACTCCGATGGCGTTAGTTCAACTTATGACGTTATTCCGGACGGACGTTTAAGCCAGGGACAAACACAGCGTTAAAAGCGCCAGCATATCCCTCGCCATAGATAACCATTGTAAATGTATGGCGAGCGATGTGGTAAAATAGGTCAAGCCAAATAACGCTAGCGCTTTTCACGCTGTGTGTGTCACTGGCTTTAAGCGTCTATCCAGAATATTGTAAATAGTAGAATGTTGCAAATGTTCATATCAATATTGTGCCAATTGGTTGCAGTCTTTTTTTTTGTAACGGTTCATTTGTTTTTTTTAATGGTTTTTGTATTTTGTGTAACGAATAACAATATTGGTTGCGCGTTTTGTAGCATTGCAGTAGAGCTGTTTAAAGTTTCGTTTCTGCTTTTTAGTATTTTTGAGATCAAGACATACAGTATAGTTTGATATTGATATTCCAAAATACAGGCTTTAATATTTAAAAAATCAATCAAATCAATTTTTTGCAGACCCGAAATTGTTTTTCGGGACCGTCGATAAGTTTTTAGGTTTATGATATATTAAATATATATTATATATATATATTATATATATATATATATATATATATAACCCAAAATGCGAACCTATATTTTTTTAATAGGTTTTAGGTTCTTTTTTTTTATCGACACCTTGCATATACCAGCATATAAGTACCAAAAATCTACGCTATAAATAAATTAGTTTGATATCCATACCAACTTATAAGGTATTTTTGAAGTAGATTTTAGGTTTGTCGGAGGGACCAACTGTCGAGAAGACCAACTGTCGAGGGAGGGGGGGCAACTATCCGAGGGACCAAATGTCGAGGGACTAAGTGTCGGAGGGTCCAACTGTCGGAGGGACCAACTGTCGAAAAGACAAACTGTCAGGGGAAGGGGAAACTATTGGAGGGACCAAATGTCGGATGGGCCAAATGTCGGAGGGATTAAATATCAGAGGGACAAACTGTCGGAAAATCGAACTGTCGGGAAGGGGCAACTATCGGAGGGACTAAACTCGGAGGGACTAAACTCGGAGGGGCCAAATGTTGGAGGGGCCAAATTTTGAGGGGCCAAATGTTGGAGGGGCCAAATGTTGGAGGGGCCAAATGTTGGAGGGGCTAAATATTGGAGGGTCTTAATGACGGTAGGACTAAAACTGTCGGAAAGACCAACTGTCGGGGGGGGGGGGGGGAAGCAACTCTCGGAGGGACCAAATTTCAGTGGGCCAAACGTTGGAAGGACTAAATGCCGGAGGGACCAACTGTTGGAGGAACTAAATCTCGGAGGGACAAACTGTCGGAAAGTCAAACTGTCGGGGGAGGGGGGGGAATTATTGGTGGGACTAAATTCGGAGGGGCCAAATGTCGGAGGGACTAAATTTCGGCGGGACCAACTGTCGGGAGCATCTATCGGGGATCAAATGTCAGGAGGTTAAGTGTCCGGTGATCAAGTGTAGGGGGATCAACTGTCGGGTCACCGGGAAGGAGATGGTAAAGGAGAGGGCTGGAAAGTGGCTTTGATTAATCAGTTAATTGAGTGATAACAAACAATAACATTGTATTTAATATGCTCTAAAATCCCATTTTATACTAGTTGCTGTTTTTTTTTTTTTTTTTTTTTTTATTGGCAAAATTTTTTGATACATACATTTATAAGTAGATACATACATAATAACATAAATGAAAAGGTAACAAAAAAAATCCCACAAAGGCGAAGCCTGTGCGTGGGCATTATAATATGTGGGTATAAAACAGTGGTGGTTAAAATAAAAAGATTAAGAATTAAAAATATAGTACATATATGTGCAGAGGTAATTGATGTTGCAGGAATATCTGTGATTGTATTTTTATATTTAGATGTGGATATATATATATATATATATATATATATATATATATACATATATGTACACACATGTACATACACATATACACATGTATACATACTCATACTCATACATATATACACATGTATACATACTCACACACATGTATATATACTCACACACATGTATACATACACATACACGCAATTTTATATATATATATTTTTTAAATCTAATGATTCGGAAAGACATGGCATATTTTAGTTATTTAAAATGTAAACAGTACAAAATTATAAGAAAAAATTATTTACTTCCTTATTTTTTAACCAACTTTTAGTATATTTTTTATATAAGTTCAAGTTTTGGCATGTGTTGATGGAATTGGGTAAGGAATTGAACAATTTTGGGGCAATATAGTTAATGTGCCTTTGGGCCAGCCTGGTTTTGCAATGAGGCACTGTGTACATGCAAGTGGTGAGTCTTTGACTAGAGCGATTTGGGTTTTTATCGAAATTGTTAGGACGAGTAAATATAAATTTGAGACATTGTAAACAGTAGATCTGCCTTAGTTCCATAATTTCAGTTTCCTGAAATAACTGATTAGTGGGATAAGTTTTGGTCTTCTGGTACATTATTTTAATGATGGACTTCTGGGCAGTTTCTAGAGGTTTCACATGGTTATTGTATGTTCCTCCCCAGGCGATTATTCCATAGGTAATGGATGAAAGCACCAATGCATCATAAACAATTTTCATGGTTCTTATATTGACAATATTGCTCATCCGTTTGAATATGTAACTTAGGTATCTCAGTTTATTGACTGTTTTCTCTAAATGGTAGGTCCATTTGAGTTGGCAGTCTATAGTTACACCTAAGTACTTAGTATATTTTCCTAATTTCACATCTTCGCAGTTTGGGCATGTAGCAGGGTTACAATTTATATTATGGAACTTCAGGTTAAGATTATTTTTAGGGGATGACTTTAGGGAATTATAGAAGGGAATACAAATGGTTTTATCAAAATTTAGACTGAGAAGGTTTCTATCCAGCCAATCTTTGACTATTGCAATGCATTTGTTGGCTTTAGTGGTTGTTTCTTCCCACATTTTACCTTGTACTGTTATTGCAGTATCATCTGCAAAGGAGAGAATTTTACCGGGTATTGCAATATTGCATAGGTCATTGATGTAGATTAGAAAGAGAATTGGCCCTAAGACAGTTCCTTGAGGAATGCCATGTTTTGCTAGATCATAAGTGCTTAGGCTTAACCCTATTTTTGTGCATTGTTGGCGATTTAATATATAGCTTTTTAATAGCATGAGACTTTTGTTTTTAATACCAACGTTTGATATTTTCTTTAATAGGATTCTATGGTTGACTGTGTCAAACGCTTTCTTTAAGTCCAAGAAAATGGTTAGAGTTTTAGTGCTAGAGTCTAGATTTGAGTATATGTTTTTAGTTAAACTAAAGACAGCATCGTCGGTGGACAGGTTACTTCTAAACCCATATTGATTAGCTGAGAGTATTGAATTAGAATCTAGAAAGTTCATAATTTGTCCCTTTAAGCACTTTTCAAAGATCTTGGATAATTGTGAAGTTAAGGTTATTGGTCTGTAGTTGTCTGTTTTACTTTGGGATCCGGATTTATGTATTGGAATAATGTGAGCGAGTTTAAAATAATTAGGGTAAATACCGAGCCTGATGCAGTTGTTGAAGATGTGACATAATGGGATGATTATATGTTTTTTAATTGATTTAATTGTGGTGTTGCTTAAGTTATCGGGGCCATTTGCAGATTTCTCTTTAAGGTTTTCAATTTGTTTAGAAATTTCAAGTTCTGTTATTTCTTTGAATGTAGATAGCTCAGGGGTGGGGTCATTAGACTCTGGAAGGCCGGGAAGTATTTGATTTGAGTGAATAGAAAGACTGGGATTATTATCTATGAGGGTTGAGGCGATGTTTGTAAAGAAGTTATTGAAATTGTTTGCAATGCTCTCAGCGTCTTCTATAGTTGTATTGTTGTCAGTGATGATTTTTTGAGGAATTTTGTTAACCTTTTGATTTCTATTTGAAATTTCGTTTATGACATGCCATGTTTTTTTTGAGTCGTTTTGAGCATTAAGTAGTTGTGTAGAGTAGTATTCCTGTTTTCGTTTTTTTATGATTGTGTTTAAGTAGTTTCTAAATAAGATGTATTCTTGCCGTTTGGTGTGAGTCTGCGTTTCGTTGTTTAATGTGCAATATTTTTCCTGATTTTTATAGATTTTAAAAAGTTTGTTTCTATGCTGAATTGAGATTATTAGTCCGCGCGTGATCCATGGTTTTATGTGTTTATGTTTACTTTTTGGTGTTGCTATTTGTTCTTGACTTTTAAGAATATATTCATGGAGTAGTTTGTAGAAGGTATTCAAAGCTGAATCCGGATTATCATTAGATAGAACCGCGATCCACGATTCTTCGGTAAGTAAGTTATTTAAAGTAGAATAATTGATTTTAGTAATTATTTTGTTAGAGTTATTTGGGTCAGTAGAGATGGGTGAAATTGGAGTATGATGACCGTAGAAAGTGGGATAGTGGTCAGTTATGTCAATTTTTAGTGTGGCGGATTTATGTTGGTAATTTTTATTTGATTTTGTAAATATGTGATCGAGACATGTATCGTTAGGATGGTTAGGTCTGGTGGTATTGTTTATGTAGGATAGGTATCCCGAGGAATACAAAACATTTAGATATTCGTTCGCGATCGGATTTAGTATGGCGTTTTGTATATTTATATTAATGTCACCCATAAAAAATGAAAAATCAAAATGGTTTGAGCATTTATTGTTAATTGACCCGGGTTTTTGACCGGGAAGTACTCGGCCGCAAATATAACATATATTATTTTTATTAATTAATTGTGAAATAACACAAATTTATTTGCTCTCACTCAATAAACTGATTAATCAAAGCCATTTTCCAACCCTCTCCTTTTCCATATGATCTCCCAACACTTGATCACCGGACACTTAACCTCCTGATACTTGATCCCCGATAGATGCTCCCGACAGTTGGTCCCTCGGACATTTAGTCCCTCCGACATTTGGTCCCTCCGATTTTAGTCCCTCCGATAGTTGCCTTCCCTGACGGACTTTCGGAGAGTTTGTCCCTCCAACATTTAGTCCCTCCGACAGTTGCCCCCCCACCGACAGTTGGTCTATCCAACAGTTGGTCCCTCCTACATTTGGTCCCTCTGACATTTCACTTCAACATTTAGCCTCTTCCACATTTGGCCCTCTAACATTTGGTCCCTCTGATAGTTGCCTCCCCCCGACAGTTCGTCCCTACGACATTTAGTCACTCCGGCATTTAGTCCCTCCGATACTTGTCCCCCCCGACAGTTCGGCTTTCCGACAGTTTGTGGACATTTAGTCCCTTCGACATTTGGCACCTCCGACTTAAGTCCCTCCAAATGTCGGAGGGTCAGATGTCGGAGGGACTAAATATCAGAGGGACAATTATCAGAGAGAGTAAAGACGGAGGTGCCAAATGTCAGAGGGACCAACTGCCGGGGGGACTAAATGTCTTAGGGACCGACAGTTGGGTAGACCAACTGTCAGGGGGGCAATTATCAGAGGGACCAAATGTCAGAGGACCATTTTTTTTATAGTGAATACCTCACAAGAGTCCCAATTGCTCCCGTCTGGAGCCAGTGAGACTATGGCATCCATAATTGGGGTATGTTATGAGGCTGAAGGTAAGTGGGAAAGGGAAGGAGACGAGGAAGAGGAAGGTGGGGGAAGTACCTTGCTATTCAGATCTAGTCACTAAACACGGCTAAAGCCATTTCCAGCAACGTTTCAAACCTGAATGGTGGTCTTACACCAGGGCGATACTAAGAGTATATCCCACTCTGTTGAGCTGTCGGGGGGGGGGGACACTATCGGAGGGACTAAAGTTGGAGGGGCCAAATGTCGAAGGGACCTAATGTCGGAGGTACAAACTGTCGGAAAGTCGAACTGTCGGAGGGTCCAATTGTCGGGGGGAGGCAACTATCAGAGGGACCAAATGTAGAAGGGCTAAATGTCAGAGGTGCCAAATGTTGAAGGGACTAAATGTAGGAGGGACTAAACGTAGGTGGAACCAACTGTTGGATAGACCAAATCTCGGTGGGGGGGGGGGCAACTATCGGAGGGGCCAAATGTCGGAAGGACTAAATGTTGGAGGGACAAACTGTCGGAAAGTCCATCTGTCAGGGAAGGCAACTATCAATAAATTTTATTTGATTAATAAATTTTATTTGATTAATTTGTGTTATTTCACAATTAATTAATAAAAATAATATATATTATATTTGCGGCACATTCCAGAGTGGAAGATACTCTCAGTATCGCCCTGGTGTAAGACCACCATTCAGAATTGAAACGTTGCTTAATAATGGCTTTAGCCGTGTTTAGTGACTAGATCTGAATAGCCAGGTACTTTCCCACCTTCCTTTTCCCCATCTCCTTCCCTTCCCCACTTACCTTCAGCCTCACAACATACTCCAATTGGGGATGCCATTGTCTCACTGGCTTCAGAAGGGAGCAGTTGGGACTCTTGTGAGGTTTCTCTATAAATAAAAAAAATTTAAAAAATCGGAGGGACTAAAGTCGGAGGGACTAAATTTCGGAGGGACCAACTGTCGGGAACGTCTATGCTATTTAATATGCTTTTTAATCCCATTTTATGCTAGCTGCTGTTTCACCCGGGGTTTTGACAGTGACATTCCTGACTATCATTTTAAGGCTTTGGACTCCCAATCCGAAGGTCGTGGGTTCGAGCACGGCGTGCGCAAATACATTTTATTTGTGTTTTTTCACAATTAATTAAAAAAAAATAATATATATTATATTTTTGCGGCACGTTCCAGAGTGGAAGATACTATCAGTATCGCCCTGGTGAAAGACCACCATTCAGAATTGAAAAGTTGCTTGAAATGGCTTTATCCGTGGTTATTGACTAGATCTGAATAGCCAGGTACTTCCCCACCTTCCTCTTTCCCATCACCTTTCCTTCACACTCACTTTCAGCCTTACAACATACCCAAATTGGGATACCATAGTCTTACTGGCTCCAGACGAGATCAGTTGTGACTCTAGTGAGTCACTATGAAAATAAATAAAATATTTGTACCGATACGTAAACTTCTTTGAGAACTCCCACTTTTAAAATTGTCGTATATTTTTTATTAAAATACAATATTCTTAGATCTCGGTGTTGAAAATTTTTTTTTAATTTTTATAAACATTATTTATGTTTAGGCACCTACGGTGAATCCCAAAAATATACGGTTATATTTATGTAGAGTAAGAATAATATTTTCTGGCATAAGTAGGTAGGTATCTAACAAATTCTATATAGACGATTAATATGATTTAGGTTTTATCGTATCTTTGTATCGCCAGTGTTAAGTATCATAATAATTTTGTTTATGAATTGTTTTAATGGTTATTAAATAAATTTCATTGATTTAATTCATATAATCGCCATTTGAACATTGGGTTAACAAGAAAAAACATCGGTAATCATTTGAACATCAAACTCAAACAAGCTAGAACGTCTACTCCCGTTCACAGTCAAACAGGCACTGAGTAGTGGGGGTAGTGGGCCACTGTCCGGAAAACAACTCACCGAGGCCATCCCAGGCCACAGTGGCCCATCGCGTGGCCCATTGAATGGCCCACTCGGCCACTCCGTCGGCCACTCCACCATCCCAGGCCACGCCCCTGCCATCCCACCGCCACTATGGGCAATCCCACGCCACTAACCCTACACACAGTGGCCCATCGAATGGCCCATCGAATGGCCCATCGGATGGCCCATCCGATGGGCCACCCGATGGGCCATCCGATGGGCCATCATGTAGTTTCAACATTCATTGGCGCACAACGTGGTAGTACATGTGTTATTCTGTTTAGTGTCACAACTTTTTTTTGTAGGTAGAGTTATTTTTTGTGTTTCAAGTTTTATTGATGTCTGCGAGGTTTCTATAGTGTCCGTTCTGATTTCGATTGTTCGTGTGGGTGAGTCTATTTTTAATTATTGTATTTTATGTAATTAATTTTATTATTTCTCACACAAAATTCGCACTTTCAGAGATCCAAATTCAAATTCATTTCATTGTATTTAAATAATCTGTTACCGTTTATATTAAATGCTATTTAATTTCAGAATGTACTTTTAAATGCGATATCATTAATATGGTTGTGTATTTTGGCTGTCTTTTGGTACAAATTTTACAGGCAAATGGTGTCTTCATATTGAAATAACATGCTTTCTTCCGCGTCGGTAGATTGTAAATTGTAACCCGTGTCTTGCTGGTACGGGAGTGCAGCAATGGTAGTTGTAGGTACCTACCAAGTACACTCCTTAGCGGTCTGGTTGCTTGCTACTTGCTACCTACCTCGGCGCACCAAGAAAAATTTGCATGACTCATTTGTAAGTTCCAAATCAAATACGATTTCTATTTACAGTGTCATATTGAATTTAATTACGTTACGTAATTATAAATTCATTTATTATTGCACGATATTGAGGATCAAATTTGCGTTCGTTTGATATGCGACACAACCTTTTGAAATGCGGGACAGGGGGGTCTATGTCAATGTTACAACATTTGTTTCAGATTGTTTGTGGTTTTTTTTTTTTAAGTTTTATTGAACTATGTCATTTTCTGCTACTGATATATACTCACTTCATTAAAATTTGGCCATTTTTTCTTACATTTGTCAAAAACATTTTTAACTTGATCAATTGGGTCTACATTTCGCCTTACACGTTTATTACTGCTAACAATAATTGCACAGAAATCATTTAAAATCTTTTTCTGCGAAACTTATTTTCATTTTAACAAGAATAATACTTGTGTTTCTTTATAATAAATTTTTTTACCACGTATCAGCGGTCGCTGGTATTCCTAGAGGAACTTTGAATATGTGACGACATATTCAATGGACTTGATGAGGCATCCAGATTATTATGTGACAACATGGATAAAGGTCGTTCCCATTATTTTAATTAATTATTTTTCATGTGCAAAATTGATTTATTTGACTGGATTTATTTACTTCTTGTAAATATTGTATGTCCTTGTAAATTCCACTTGAATTTATCAATACTTTTCAATATGATTGATATTTGATGGAAGTATTGCATTACTTTTTCCTCGTGGTGATAAAGCTTTTGAATTGTCGGATGAATTCATTTTATCACGAGCCTAGGTATTTTGAATTCTTTTGCGGTAATTTTGAAATTTTATCAAAGTAGTTTCTAAAGTCTTGCGTTAAATTTAAATGGATTATTTTATTATTATTATTTTTAGATTGGGATGATAATTTATTTTATATTTGGTGATGGTGGTTCAATTTGCAGGGATAATTGAGCAAATCATTATATCTATGAATGAAGATTATCGTACAGTAGATTCATTATATTCTATAAATTCAACTTATATTTTGCTTTAAAAATATTTTTTGGTTTTAATAACACTTTAATCAAATATTATTCTATAACATAAATTATATAAATTTATATAGCGTTCAATCTATTGTTTTACAAGCAGTTATTTTGGGTTTACTATTTAATAATTATTTCCTCTCGAATGTTAGAAAATTAAATTCATTTATCGGATATATTTATTTCATTTATCTTTTAAATTTTTTTTCTGGGATTTTACATAGTTCTTCATAGAATAAAATAATTTGCATCATTTTTTCTTTTGGATAATATTCCTTTAGAGGGTTTTCAAACGTTATCTAAAATCTAAGATGAAATACAGTTGTTTTATTTCGGTAAATTATTTTATTATTTTTAAAATGCATTTCAGTTTTATTTATAATTGCCATTTATGCAAGTTGATATTACAGTTTTTGGATTTGTGTTTTCGCTATCATTTTTATTAAATATTTATAACAAATAATGCCATCTATGCGGGTGCTGATACACTTGGCTCATTATATAGAATATATCTATGTTCGTATTTAACGCCATCTGTGCGTCGTCGCGTCATATAAACAATGATCATTATCATAACACAGTTATGCTTCGAGGTTATGCTTACATATTGATTAACATTTAGATATTTAAAATAAATTCGGTTTATGTTTAACAACATTTGGTGTTGGTTTGGAGTCACTGTAATGAGATTTAAAAATAAATAAAAATTCTTGAATAACTTATTTTTAATCTTTTCAGTAAATTTACTTTCTTTTAGCACACATGCTTTATTACGGATTGACTGTGGTTGGTCACGCACGTATTTAGAATTAATTATCAATTGAATGTCTGTTTTCAGAATTTAATTTTTATCACCATCTCGATCTAGTAAAAAAATTAAAAAAAATTTTTTTTTTGATTATCATAGTTTATACTCTGGTTCCTACTTCTTTCTGGATTTTGTCCTCGATTGAGGGATTTGATACATATTTAGAGTTTAGTTTGAACTAGATCTGTTTATTATGTTAAAAATTTAAACTTAATTTCATTGGTGGAGCAAAGCTATACCGGATTTTTTTTTCTAAATTATATTTTGGGAGTGGTAGTTTAAAATTTTTTTTGGAATTTCTTTCAGATTAATTCGTTTTTTTTTCGGTGTTTTCGGGTATTAAGTTGTACATTCCTTTGGGGATTTATATGTCAATTTGATGTCTGTTTGTACCGCGAAAATTCCTTATTTTGACAGTTTAGTAATTTCAATTTTTCAATTTAGCTTGAAAATGATGATTCTTTTTTGTAATAACAATTAACGACATCTATCGTCGCGTCAATTACCCTTTCAATAGAGTATATTGGGTTGACACGTTTAACTTATTTTTTTTTAATAAAATTTTATTTTTATTCGGCAACTTAAGTTTTGCTTTAATTGAACATTCATCAACTGTCATGTTGGATTCATATGGAAGTTTTTTAACAGCATTGCTTTTCTTGCTAAAATCTTTATACAAATTTTTCTTTTGTTTACAAAATATATCAGAAGCTATTGAATCATTGCTCTTCGTTATGGCCTTCTAACAAATTTAATCATATGAGACATATTTAGATTTATGTTACGAAATTTTTTTCAGCAACACAACATTTCTCCTCGAAATGATTTATACACAAATCTTTTTTCAATTTTTTTTTTTTTAAAGTATCATTTCAGAAGTAATTGATCTTATCGCATCCTTAATTGTCATTAATCAATATTTTGTTAAGTAGACACACTTAACTTCTTTTGGGAAATTATTTCCTTTCTTCGGCAACACAAATATTTGTTATTATCAAACTTTCCATCAACTAATTAGGTTGGATTTATATGGAAGTTGATACGACATTGTGGTTATCAACAGTTTTATTTCGGATTCTATAACAATTTTAGATCTGACGTTGGTGTTTGGTTATACATCATGCACTTCGGGATAATTTTATTTTCTCGCTTTAAACTTTATACAATTTTTTTTTTTGAACGGTTGCAGACTATTTATTATTTGTTTTGTCTTGGGGGAAGGGCGTTTCGCTTTGTCCGGCACTTAGTGGAATGCATTTCTTCTAAAAAATACACATTCGACGTTCATAGGTGAACACGAGTATGAACTTCGAATGGGTATTTTGTTTTGTTTGGTTATCTTTTGTTTTGTTTTGTTTTGTTTTGTCTGTCATGTCATTGCGTCCATCATTTCGTGGGGTAACTTAAATTCGGGCCAACAATTTAAAACTTTCCTTTCGGTGGGAAAAGTTTCCTTATTTTGCGAGCGGTGCGAATAATTACGAGCGTAACATGTTTAGTAACCTCTGCGTGCGTAAGTTTTTAGTAATCGGGTTCTATGTTCTTTAAACCTCTGAGTTCCCATTCACGATTTAAAAAAAAAAATTAAATAAAATCGTTTCGCAGAAATTTATTTATTTATTCATATATAGATAGATTATATATAGATTTCTTCGTAACACAACTCAATTTAAAAAAAAAAGAATTTTCTTGTTTTTATCTTTGTTTTTATTTTTGTTTGCAATTATGTACTTAAGGAATAATATGAACTAAACCTGTCAATTTGTCTGTCCTGGAACGGGAAATTTTCATAGTTGGACAGGCAAAGCTTCCTAATGTGTAACTTGTACTTTCTTTTGTATCTATAAATAAATAAATAAAATAAAATAAATAAAGATACAAAAGAAAGTACAAGTTACACATTAGGAAGCTTTGACTGTCCAACTAGGAAAGTTTCCCGTTCCAGGACAGACAAATTGACAGGTTTAGTTCATATTATTCCTTAAGTACATAATTGCAAACAAAAATAAAAACATCATGGCAACATTATTAATTACAGTGACAGGCTGCATATTTTTCTGCTCCCAATTAAAGTGCTCCGCAAAGTAAATAAATTTGGCGAAAACAAACAGTGAAGCTGATATTTAAATGAAACAAAGTGCGCACTATTGATTGGCATTAAAAATAATAACCAGTTCGTAATATATCTTCTACAAAAAACAGTTAAAAATTAATAAATATTTGAACATTCTGAAACTGTCAAACCAGTGATAATAATATTTGTGCAGTACTACTGATTTTAAAGTGTAAAGTGGAGTAAGTGTTGCGAAAAAAATAAATATGGCCAATCTTCACAAATTTATGGAAGAAGCAAAGGAGGTAGTTAGTGAACTACTTTTCGCAGTGCAAGACCCCAACAAAAAATTCAGTAAAGACCAACAAATTATTGTGACAAATAAAGCCACGAATATATTAACGTTATTAGGTCACCTGGCAATTGAAATGTCAGAAGATAAAAATAAAACAGAAATCGCTAATAGAGATAAAAGATATGATTACCCTCAAAATAAACAAAAAAATATAAAAAATAAATATTGTCTAATGATTAGTCCTAAAACAAGCAGTGACACTTCTGACTCAATACTAAAAAAAATACAAAGACATATTAAAATTAGTAAACTGGGAATATGTATTGAAGGCATCAAAAAAATATCCCGAAACAGAATCATCATTGAGTGTTTAAAAAAAGAGGACGTGGAGAAATTACAAATGGAGATCTCAAAAGTAATAAATGATATCGATACTAAAAAATTATCAAAAAAAAAACCTACTTTAATTTTCAAGGGAATATTTAATGATTATGATAAAGAAGATTTCACTTGTGACATCATCGAACAAAATGAAGAAATTAAAATTATGTCGGAAAATAAAGAACATAAACCTTTCTTCAACGTCAAGAAATTAATTAAAAATAAATTTAATGATACATCTAACTATGTGGTCGAAGTAGATAGTGAAACCCGAAGAATACTCTTAAACAAAGATAAAATTAAAATCGGATACCAAAGAATCTTTGTTGAAGACGCAAATCCAGTTATGCAATGTCACTACTGTTTACGCTTCGGACACGGTATTGCAAGATGTCTGCAGAGAGAGAAGGACGAAAAGCCTGTTTGCAGTTACTGCGGTCTCGGTCACACATACAGCGATTGCGGGAACAAGGACAAACAACCAAATTGCAAAAACTGTTGCATTCAAAATGAAAAATATAAAATGACATTTCCAGTTAATCATAGAGCAAATGACAAAAACAACTGTAAGATATATAAAAAAAATGGTTGCAATTGCTGAACAAAATATTGAATATTAATTTTATCATATCAAAAAGAAAAATGAAACAAGATATTTTAAATAAGAATCTTTTGTTATATTTTAGTACTTTGATAATTAACATTAATGAAGATAATACATTTAATTTACATGCGTATGTGATATTATGTAAACTCTCACTATATTGTTGTTGGCAGCAAATGAATGTAAGGCTTTTAATGTGTACATCAAACTATATAACTAAAACAATTTCACACATTGTGACATGTTACCTTCTTACAAAAATAATTGTTTATTTATATTATTCGCTCCTATTACATTCTAAGCATGCTGATGGTAGGATTTCAGGTGAATATTTTCAAATGAAAAATGTATTTTAGTTATATTGATGATGAGAGAAATGTAAATTATTGTAAAATTAATCATTTGCATGAATGGATTCAAAATGCAGACAAAAAACTCTTTTTACATTTTCTACTTTCATGCAACATTCTTCAAGTTTATTTTGTATTCTTCAATACTATTTTGTACATAGCTTTACAACGTTATTCTCTGCACATGTTAACAAATAATACTAAACCCAATATTAAAATATACAAGGATAATACTATTATTAAAAATAGTTCGATAGTTTTCTTTACAAGATTCAAAAAATTAAAATCTATTTTTATATTTATTTTTTATATGCCTACAATATTAAAGTATATTTTATACACCTTCTCTACATACACTATTATGTCCAATGACTTGCAACTAGGTTATCTATTAATAAATGCTATATTTCGACTTCTTTCTTTTATACTGATTGCTATGAGTGAGATATTTTTTGTACTTAATATGGCTTTCAACTATATTGACAATGATAATGAGGTAGAATTTACCCGAGGAAGTAATTTAGAAAGTTGGATCCAAGCACAAATTATAAAAAATTGCAATACTAACCTAATCTGTGTCGAAATAAATATCAGATCACTAAACAAGTATTGGGATATTCTCCATGCTTATTTAAAAAAACTGTTTAAAACATATAGATGTAATTATGCTTTGTGAAACTGCAATTCATGAGGAACTTATTAAATTGTATGATATTCCAGGTTATAATTCGCATTACTATTGCAGAAGCAATAAACAAGGAGGTGGTATTTTGCTTTATATAAAGGAACATTTATATTTTAAACAAGAAAAAATTGAAACCATTCATTTTGAAAATGTGTTTGGAATATTGACGTTACAAAATAAATGCAATTTTTATATTTTAGCAATTTATAGACCACCTAACCTCAATAAAGGGGGATTCTTAAATGAAATTTCTTGTTTTTTTAGTAATTATATAAACTCTAATGAAAATGTAATATTTTTTGGAGACATTAATCTGAACTTATTAAATCAAAGTGATACAAATATAATGACTTATGAAAATATTCTAACTAGTAATTACCTTATAAAATGTATAAATGATACGACAAGGGAAGCAATAGTTTCTGGTCAAATAACTAAATCTTGTATTGACCACATATATGTTAGATCTAATAAATATAACTTGTCCGCATGTGTAATTGATTCGACAATTGCTGATCATTTTATAACGGGATTAAATGTATATTACCATGTCAAAAATATTGTACAAAATGAAAAATCTACCACTCTGTCTCAAAAAAGTATTGATAAAGAAATAAAAAAATATAATTGGAATATCCTTTTGAAAGAACTGAATTGCGTTGCTCTGTACAATAAAATTAAAACTAAATTTAATGAAATCTATGAAAAGAGTATTGTAGTAAAGTCTTTTAAACCCCAAATTAGACCTAATGCCATAAACGAATGGATAAATGATGATTTATTATCAAAAATCAAATTAAAAGATACACTTTACAAAAGATGGAAAAGTAATCCTACAAATAAATTTTATGAAAGAGAGTATAAATGCACCCGAAACAAAGTTACAAAATTAATCAGTGTTTACAAATTAAAATTTTTCAACTCAAAATTTAAAAATTATTTTGCAGACTCAAAGAAAACGTGGGATGAAATAAACAGATTGTTAGGAAGAAAGAGTAAAAGTAACTGCGATGAAGTAATATCACAATATTTCTTAAAAGAACAAACCACTGACCAAACATCTAACAATTTTGCTAACTTCTTTTCTGATAATGTTAGGCAATTATTACATAGATGTGATAAAAAAGCTTTTAATATTCAAACACATAGACTTCCACACAGCATGCTCTTAACACAAGCAAAACTCTGTGATATCGAAAAAGTAGTTAGAAGTTTAAAAAATAGCCAGTCGCCGGGGATAGATAAAATTAGAATGTCTGATATTAAAAAACATTTTGATATCTTAGGACCTATTTTAACTCAATTAATTAATATGATTTTAACGGAGGCAATTATACCAGAGGACCTCAAATGTAGCATCATCCGACCCATCTACAAAGGTGGTAAACACAGTGAAATTGAAAACTATAGACCGATCAGTATTTTACCTGCAATTGAAAAGATCATAGAAAAATATATATCTATAAAATTAATAAAGTACCTTGAAAAATTTTCTATTATTGATACCCATCAATATGGTTTCCAGAAAAAAAAGAGCACAGATTTTTCAAACATAATTAATAATGATCTTAATAAAAGAAAACATGTACTCGTATTATTTATTGATAATTCAAAGGCGTTTGATACTATTGATCATAGTAAATTACTGGAAACTCTTGAAGCAATTGGAATTACAGGAAACTTACATAAATTATTTGTTAATTACTTTGAAAATAGAAAGATTTGTGTAAAAATTTTAGATCATTATAGCAAAAAAAAGAAAGTTTTCGCCGGCGTACCACAAGGGTCCATACTAGGCCCTACCTTGTATATTATATATGTTACTGCAATGAAATTGATTTTCTCTCATGTAAAACATTATGTTTATGCTGACGACACTGCCTTAGTTATTTCACACGAGGATTTATTAATGGCGAGTATTTTACTGCAAATTGACTTTGTCACTCTTCAAAAATGGTCACATGATGTAGGATTAATAATCAATGCTAAAAAAACGAAGCTTATGCACATAAGATCTCCTCATGCCAATATCACCATAACTCCTAAAATTGTTTCTCATGATTTTGATTGCATCCATAATTCTGTAATACAACCATGCTCTTGTAAAAGTATTGAACTTGTTTCAAAATATGTATATCTAGGCTTAACAATAGATTGTAATTTTAAATGGGATTTACATATACAAAAAGTTTGCACAAGGCTTAGAGCTATAGTGAGCAAACTTTATAGACTGAAGTTTTTTATTCCACTGAATACCCTTAGAATAATATATCTATCATTGGCAGAATCCCTAATAAGATATGGAATAACTACATGGGGACATTCAACAAAAACAAATCTTCTTTCAGTGCAAAATTTACAATATTCCTTAGTAAAATTATTATTAAACAAAGCTGAATACGAACAAAGACATGATGTATCAAAATCATTACTATATAACTCTGTGAATTTATTATCTGTTCGTGCTATATTGTGGTTCAAAATTGCGAATCAGCATACATCTCAATCTGAGTATAATAAAATAGTGGTTCATGTTCATAATACAAGACTAACTGCAAACAATGGACTTGTTATTCCCAGATACCTAAATAAATACGGTCAAAGAACTCTAGAATACCTCGTACCAATAATTTACAACATGTTACCAAATTCAATAAAAAACTGTGAATTGACTTTCAGAAGAAAATGTATGCTAAAAAAATGGTTATGTGAAAGAATTTTTTTGTACTAACGTCCGTATTTCTAATTTTCGTTTTTAATGTTTTTTCCATTTTTATAATCTTTTTTCTTCTTCTTTCTTTCGTTTTTCCTCTGCTCTTTATTTTATATATGTAAAAATTTGTGAATGTATGTATATATAATGTATATTTTATAAATTCTCTAAAAATTATTTGTAAAAGAACCCGTTGACAAACTGATATAAATCAGTTTAACAGGACTTAATGTTCAAATATGTAAAAAAAGAATGTTAAATAAATAAAAAAAAAATAAAAAAATAAAAATAAAAATAAAAATAAAAAAAAAATAAATAAAAAAAAAGATAAAAACAAGAAAATTCATTTTTTTTGAAATTGAGTTGTGTTATGAAAAAAAAATATAAAAAACATACATACATTTTTTTTTTTGTGACTATGCAAAAAAGTAATCTGTTAGCATATGTGCTATTCGGATTTACCGAATTAACCTGGTAACAAATAATATATTCAGAATTACAGAGTATGGGATAAGTAGGTAAGTTGGGAGTGTTGAAAAGTGTAAACAAGGTATCTGATAACAAGATAGAGGAATAACAATAAGATATAGAAATGTGTTGAGAAGTGTGAACTTATAATACATATAGATATAAGCATGATTATTTTTACTAATTTAAAACATGTTTTCAGTACAAAATATATTATACGACAATACGAGTATACATCGCGCTCATGTCTTGAATAACTCATGCTGAAATATAAAAACAATAACTATAAATATAGAATATAAACAGAAACTATGAATACAAATAAATAGTACCTGATTTAGAGCTACTTTGGTAACGATATTATGAAATTGTTGCATTGCTTCGTACGTCATACATGCTGTGTTATGTATTGTTTATTTATTATAAATAATCACCGCTGTAAGGTACCAAGTTTCACACAGCTAGTCTAGTGTGTGCGTGCATGATACGACGCAGTGATTTACCTACTCTGTGCAACAGTATGAAGGGGCGCACAACCATAAAATCCCAGGTATAGAAACATCAAAAAGGATGACGGAACATTGCGAAGCAATATCGGACTCAATGAAGTGTGGTAGGAATTTTGGAAATGGTTTTGGGTTTTCCCTTTCCATTTCAATCGCAGGAAGACAGAGGACCTGTTGCTGTAGATGATTTCCCTACAGAGGCGGGAGGGCTGTTGTCCTTTTGTATAGCAAAATATCAAGTTTTGGGTTATATTATAACGTTAACGTTATGATTGGGTATTTTCCGGATTTTTCCGTGGTTTTCCATCTATAATTTGAGGATTTAAATGTAAATTTTGTTCAAGTTGTAGTTGTTCAACAATCGTTTTGTTCCGAAAACAATACGTATTTTGGGAGTTTTTATATAACATTTACGTTATTTTGAGGATTTATTCAAAAAATTTTCGGAGAATCTTCCGATTTTTCCATCTCGTTATGAGGATATTGTATCGGATCGTTGTTCAAATCTTTTTGTTCAACAGTAGTCTGTTCAGCATTGTTCTGGTGATTGATTTTCTGGTTTAAAATTGAGTTTTTTTTTCTTAAGACTTAACATTTGGAATGTTTATATTCAATAGTTTACTTGACGTCATAATTATATGTACGTTTTTGGGTAATTATCAGAACAGTATTTATGTTACATGTTTCGTGTTCACCTCCTTAAGTACTTCCCTTATTTAAAGTAAATTGCTTGACGAGCTTCATAAAATTTAAAAATAATTTTCTATTTCCTTCAGAAAAAAAAATTCATTGATTATTGAAATTAATCAATATTATCATACTGTTGATATAAAATTTTCGTTTAGAATTTTCTTTAAAAAAAATATACATACATATATTTTCAATAGATTTAACACTTCAATTTTAATGATTGGAAAATTTTCAATTTATTTTGAATTTCATATAAATTTTTGATTATTATTAAATATTTAAATATTTTTTTTCCCTTTTAATTTAACTTTCTGTATTGAAATCTCAGTGGTTTCACTACTTATCTTATATTTTTCTATTTTGAAAATCTCTTGTTATCTGATCTCTAGTACTGATGATAATATCATTCTTTGATTTAAATATTATTCTTTAAAAACTTTTACTCTTATCTTGACATAAGGTCTTTTATACCTTTAAAGTTTTGTAGTTTTCAAACTTTGAATCTTTAGTGTTTTTGATATTTCATTGCTTAAGTTTAATTGCTTGGTAGCTTTTCACATTTGTTGAGGTCAAATGTTTTATATAGTTTTTCCTGAATTTGGAAACTGGTTCTGATTTGTTCTTTAAAAGAGCATTTAAATTGTTTTAAATTGTATACTAATAATTTTCTCCGTTTTTGAATGCTTTCATATTCTTGCTGATAAACCATGAGATAGGCAGTTTTAGCTGTAGAGAACCTCAAAGAAGATTGGACTCGTCACGCAGCTCTTCAACAATACTGGATGTTCCTCCTCATGTCATATCTTGGCTTTCAACAAAGAAGTTTGGACTCTTTAAGCAGCTCTTCAACTATGCTGGTTGTCCCTCATGTCATATCTCGGCTTTCAACAAAGAAGTTTGGACTCGTTAAGCAGCTCTTCAACTATGCTGGTTGTCCCTCCTATCATATCTTGGGCTTCTCAACAAAGAAGACATGGAATACCATTGCAACATTGCATCCTTCTTGGACCTTTCTAGTCAAGAATACGGGTTTCCACTACCCTTTGATGCAACTTTCGGGATGGATACCTCTGGTATATACCCTGGCCTCAAGGGTTGATGATGGCCTTCTCCTCCTGATCTTCTGATGAAAGGGATCTTCATCAATATTCCAGTTGCAGTAATAGGCGCCAGGTGGGCCTACATTTCCTACTGGAAATGTTTTCCATGGAAAGGGGGTAATGTAGCGATTTAGAAAGTACACCCCTACCGCTGCTGAGGTGCACATCACTACTGTACACCACGTGATCGCCAGAACCGGGGAGGCGAGCGACACAAGCAATTATGGATCAGTTTGAATTTGGCATCCTGAAAGAGACACACCTACGAGCACTTGGAATGGGAACGGGAGCCGGCGCTATGGAGACTTCGCACTTCGCTCTTCGATATTCGTAACGTAGATTTAGCTTCATTTTAATTATGGTTTAATTTATCTTATTTTATCTTTATAATGTTTTCTTGTTCATTTAAAGACAAGATGGCGCTCAACTTATATTTCTTTAACTTAGTTTCTTAATTTTGACCTCTTAAATTCAGAAGATATAGATTCATAATTTATGAGACATTATTCAGAATATGATCATCATTTGTCCTCTTCGAGCAAATGCCACGCCCTGTAGATTAATTAATTCTTTAATTTAACATTTTTAATTTTGTTTATAAAATAATAAATTTATATTGATGTTAACCTTAACCTTCTTTTATTCAGTAGTTGTCTCTTTGCTCTGCTTTGAAACTCACACATATAAATGCACACAGGTACCCTTGACTTTACATACAGTAGTTACTAATTTAAGTTACAAATATAACTATTACATTGGCATCCCAATCGTGGAATGACTTTTACATTAAAAATCTTCCATTACAAACTTACATAGAATATACAGTAATTACAATAATTTATTTTTCGGTTATTATGCCGTATTCGCTACCTCCTTTAGCTAGCGTTTCGGACAGCATTACAGTGTCCATCATCAGGACAGACGTGTGTTGATGGATACTGTAACGATGTCCGAAACGCTGGCTAAAGGAGGTAGCGCAACGTGGCATAATAACCCAAAAATAAATCACTATATTACTTTTGGCTGTGAAAATCTAAAATCCCATCCAATATACAGTCGATTAAGGAAAAATACGGTATATCTAATTACACAAAACATAACAAAGCGTCCCCGAATGGTGTTTAGAGAGGATGTACCTCTGAATAATAGTTTTAACCATATTTTCATTTAAATGCATCAAGGAAATAATTACATTTCTATACTGGTTATCCGGGGTAAAGTGCGAAAACACCGGAAAGTGATTCTATACGATGGTAGAAGTAAAAAAGATAAATAACTTTTTTTTCCGTTTTTAAAGTTTATGCACTTTATCCCCGGACACCATGCAGACACCAGCGTATAAGTACCAAAAATCTAAGCTGTAAATAAATTGGTTTGATATCCATACCAACTTGAAGTCGATTTTAGGTTTGACATTAATAAAAATTGCAAAAAAATAAAAGTAATTATGATTTTGGGGGACCAACTTTCGGAGGGCCAACTGTCGGAGGGACCAACTGTCGGAGGGACCAACTGTCGGAGGGACCAACTGTCGAAAAGACAAACTGTCAGGGGAAGGGGCAACTATTGGAGGGACCAAATATCAGAGGGACCAAATGTAGGAGGCAGAAAATGTCGGAGGGCCAAATGTCGGAGGGACTAAATATCAGAGGGACAAACTGTCGGAAAGTCGAACTGTCGGGAGGGGGCAACTATCGGAGGGACTAAAGTCGGAGGGGCCAAATATTGGAGGGACTTAATGACGGAAGGACTAAAACTGTCGGAAAGACCAACTGTCGGGGGGGGGGGGGGGGGGGGGGGCAACTCTCGGGGGGACCAAATGTCGGAGGGCCAAATGTCGGAAGGGCCAAATGTTGGAAGGACTAAATGCCGGAGGGACCAACTGTTGGATAGATAAACTGTCGGGGGGGGGGCAACTATCGGAGGGACCAAATGTCGGAGGGACTAAATCTCGGAGGGACCAACTGTCGGGAGCATCTATGCTATTTAATATGCTTTTTAATCCCATTTTATACTAGCTGATGTTTGACCCGGGGTTTTGACAGTGACATAGGGATGTCACTGTCAAAACTATCATTTTAAGGCTTTGGACTCCCAATCCGAAGGTCGTGGGTTCGAGCACGGCATACGCAAATAAATTTTGCGTGCATCGCCCTGGTGAAAGACCACCATTCAGAATTGAAACGTTGCTTGAAATGGCTTTATCCGTGTTTATTGACTAGATCTGAATAGCCAGGTACTTCCCCACCTTCCTCTTCCCATCTCCTTTCCTTCACACTCACCTTCAGCCTTACAACATACCCCAATGAGGGATACCATAGTCTTACTGGCTCCAGACGAGAGCAGTTGTGATTCTAGTGAGTCACTATGAAAATAAATAAAATATTTGTACCGATACGTAAACTTCTTTGAGAACTCCCCCTTTTAAAATAGTCGTATATTTTTTATTAAAATATAATATTCTTTGATCTCGGTGTTGAAAATTTTTTTTTAATTTTCATAAACATTATTTATGTTTAGGTACCTACGGGGAATCCCAAAAATATACGGTTATATTTCTGTAGAGTAAGAAAAATATTTTCTGGCATAAGTAGGTAGGTATCTAACAAATACTGTATAGACGATTAATATGATTTAGGTATTATCGTATCTTTGTATCGCCAGTGTTAAGTATCATAATAATTTTGTTTATGAATTGTTTTAATGGGTATTAAATAAATTTCATTAATTTAATTCATATAATCGCCATTTGAACATTGGATTAACAAGAAAAAACATCAGTAATCATTTGAACATCAAACTCAAACAAGCTAGAACGTCTACTCCCGTTCACGGTCAAACAGGCACTGGGTAGTGGGGGTAGTGGGCCACTGTCCGGAAAACAACTCTCACGGAGGCCATCCCAGGCCATCCCGTCGCCATCCCATCGCCATCAGTGGCCCATCGCGTGGCCCATTGAATGGCCCACTCCGCCACTCCGTCGGCCACTCCACCATCCCAGGCCACGCCCGGCCATCCCACCGCCACTATGGGCAATCCCACGCCACTACCTCTACACACAGTGGCCCATCGCGTGGCCCATCGAGTGGCCCATCGGATGACCCATCGCGTGGCCCATCGAGTGGCCCATCGGATGGCCCATCATGTAGTGGGGCCTTAAAGTGCGTTTGTGCCGCGAGCCCCCAATAAAAATATGAGAAAACAAAACAAACTTGTTGTATAATAATATAAGCACATTATAGATAGCACGACATTAAAATTCCGCCTTTAAAACTCGCGCCACCGAAAAATACGATACCTATTCCCATTTTGTGCGCGTAACAATCTGCACATAATCATCCATACTAAAAAATCATAGCCGATACAAATCCCTGTGACGGTGAAACGAACAAAACTAAGCAATATTAACCCAGCTCGGTGCGGCGCTCGCAGATGTCATGTGACCTCCGAACATTGTCGAGTCCCGCCGATGCGATGCCCGAGACTATCGCAGGATGACCGGCTAACGGTTGACCTTTGTACTTTGCACCATAATATGGATGCAAGTTAAATGTTATATGTTATATATTATGGTATTTAACTTTGTAGTCATTTTGGTACATTTTTTATTTTCTTGTTTCTGCATTTCTCCAACCTTTTGCTAATGGCATTTATAAATCTACTATTGTAGTAGACCGATTTTGACTTCTGTTTTCGTATAAATTTTTTTTAGATAAGTTTTTATATCCCTAGTTACGAGTACATTTACTAAAGTTTCGGTTAACGTCGCTAGTTTTGCAATTTTGTGTTGAGCTTTCTCCAGTATTGTTTCGGCTTTCAAATTGAAAGCGGTTGCGTTTATCGATTGTCGCGAATATTCTGTCGCATTTTTTTTTCACAATGGCGGAATACAGTGTGATATATACAAAAAATAACGCTAATAGAAAAAAAGGTTGGAGATTTTTTTTGTATAAGTGTGTAATGGATTTTTTGTATAAGTGAAAAATTCTAATTTTATTTCGTGCCACCTTCATTTTTGTTTTTTTATGTTTTAAAATATCAATTATATATCCTACATTCTACGTTATTTTTCTTATTGAAAACAAAAAATTGCAACGTACATTGAGTGCTTTAAAAATCATTAAACAATTCAACAATTCCAAAACCTGCATTGACCATATTATGAGTAGAACAAAAAAACATACGCAGTCTGTCATATACGAATCAACAATAACTGATCATTTTACAACAATCCTAGCCATAAAACAAAAAAAAGAAAAGAAAACTCAAAATAGACCGACGACAATAGAAAAATCTGAAACAAACTGGAATGCCGTTAAGCAAAACTTGCAATGTACTGATTGGAAAAAAATACAAAATATTGATAACACAAATGATGCGTGGAATAGCTTCATTGATATAATCCAACATAACATATTGACCAATACCAAAAAAATGTGAAAAAAAATTCACATACAAACATACACATTAAGCCTTGGATCTCACAAAATATTATAAACTGTATACGAAAAAGAGACGAACTACATAAAAAAGTTAAACATAATCCTTATGATATGCACATGCTACGATACTACAAAAGATATAGAAACATTTGCAAAAACATCATTAACACCACAAAAGAATCCTAATATAAAAATAAAATAGAAGCATGTAACGATAATCCCAGAAAAATGTGTCAAATTATAAATGAAGTGACCAATTCAATATCCACCAGTAATACAACAAAAATCGATGAACTGAACATAAACAAGGTTCCCACTCTATTTGCCGAAAACCCTGACAAAATTCTTGATCATGTTCATCATTTTTTTACAAACATCGGATCAAAATTAGCAAAACAAATTACACTATGTGTTAATGATGCAGTTGAACCAAATGAAGCTTGCAATCTGGAAAGGGAACTAAATTTCAAACAGATAACCGTTGACGAAATCAAAAACATAATTACTTCCTTAAAACCAAATGTATCGTCAGGGGATGAAGTAATCTCAACCAATGCAATAAAACATCTCAGTGAAGAAATTACCCTCCCACTGACACACCTTATCAATCTGTCTATAACTAAAAGCATATTTCCCACGTCCCTTAAAGAAGCAACTGTCATACCCATATATAAACAAGGATGTAAAAATGATATTAATAACTATCGACCGATAAGTCTTCTAAGTACTTTTTCGAAAATATTGGAAAAAGTACTAAAAAAAAAAAAAAACTTATGAAGTACCTAGAAGATAATAACCTATTATCGAAATCTCAGTATGGTTTTAGACAAAACTTGAGTACTGCCGACGCCATAAACGATATCATAAATACGATCACGAAAAGCTTAGACGGGGGAAATAAATCCTTGGCAATTTTTATAGACCTACAAAAGGCCTTTGATACGATAGACCATAAAATCCTGTTCAAGAAACTTAAAACAATTGGGATGTCAAACACAACTTTAAATCTGCTAATAAGTTATATGTCAGAACGTTCACAGTGTGTTAAAATTGAAAAGCGTAAAAGTAAACCTCTCCCAATCAAATACGGTGTACCCCAGTAAGAAAGTGTCTTAGGACCTTTATTATTTTTGATATATATAAATGATATCTGCAACTTTCATATCAAAGGGAAAATCATTAGTTTTGCCGACGACACTGTTATTTTATTTAATGAAAGTGATTGGGTAACCAGTTACAAAGAAGCTGAACACGGGCTTGTACTTCTACAAAAATGGCTCAAGCAAAACTCACTTACACTTAATGTCAACAAAACTAAATATTTAACGTTTTCAATAACAGCCAGAGGACAACCAGCCGAGGATTATGCTCTCAAATTACATGATTGTCAAGGAAAAAATTTAACACAATCATGTCACTGCCCCACCATAACACACTCTAGAAACATAAAATATCTTGGCATTGAAATCGATGAAAATTTTCGATGGGACTCTCACATAAATAGCATTACAAAGAAACTCACAAAGCTCATGTACTATTTTAGAAACATACGCAATATACTAAATAAAAATGATCTATATAAAGTCTACTATGCTCTTTGCCAATCGCGCATAGAATATGGAATTATTGGATGGGGATCTGCCTCAAACATTCACATGAAGCAGCTTGTTAAAACACAAAAAGCAATAATAAAAATAATCCTGAAAGTCCCCATAAGAACTCCATCAAAAGAAGTTTTCCAAAAATTTAATGTGTTCAGCATTATAAAACTGTACTAAAAAAATGCACTACTCAAATTTAAAGAAAATTATGCATACCTTGCTGACCAACACACCTATACTACAAGGACAAAATCTTCAAATCTACTAAACATTCCAAAATTAAATACAGCTTTCGGCCAGAAAAACCATTATTTCCATGCTACAAAATTATATAATACCCTTCCGATTGAAATAAAAATACCATGAATATACAAAAGTTTAAAAAGAACATCAAATTATGGCTAACTAAACATGAAGATGAGGAACAAATTAAAATTATTAAGTAACCCCAACGCAACCTACAGATAATAAACACTTTTTAAAACAACGCAAAATAATAAACATAAACACCTTTTGCTTTATTTATTTATATTTCGTGGAAACCAACAAAACCAACAAAAATGATGGGAAATCATGATCAACACCATACAACAACCTCGGAACAGGAATACCTAGTGAGGAGGACTGAGGACAAAATACTTAACTTTGTATTCTTAATTTACTTTATATTGTATTTTAATTTTAATTTGTATTGTTATTAAATAAATAAAAATAAAAAATTTAATTCCTCTAAAACTTTTCTGATTATCTAATAATTTTGTCGAGGAGTGTCAAGTTATTTAAAAACACTAGTATGTAGGTACCCCTCCCACTAACTTTAGTTAGTAAATAAATATCGATTAGATATATCTTCTCTTGAATTTCTGAACCCCCCGTTAAAAAGACCACGAACCGCCACTGCATATATGTATAGATATTTATTTTTTCTCCTATTAGATACTGCTCTAATTGTAACATTATTCGTATAACAACGTTATTGTTATTTAATTACAGTTATTAAGTGACTAAATAATGTGTTATTAACTTTTTAATCGAATGTTATTGTCATTAACATATTATGTTATTAACATTACTGTGTAAAAGAAAAGGAAGAATATAAAAGATAAAAAGGAAAAATATATATCAAAAAGTAACCAAACGACTATGTACCTGGTAGGTAATATGATATTTTATTATATATTCATGTTATTTTTTTGTGAATCTTAATAATATATTTTTAAATATATCTTGTATCAACCAGCAAAACTTTTTTTTTTGTATTGGTAATATTTAAGTTAAAGTCAATATAATAGACAAAACAATAATGACATGTAATAAATCTGCTCATTTTGACTGTCCTAAAAGAGGTTAATTTCCTATTTGGACAGCCAAGATCATTGTAATATGTAACATGTAATGTTTTAAAGAAAAATAAAAAAATCTCTTTCTAAAAAAACGTCAGATGACTTTGTCTCTTCCTGCCAAAAATTATAGATTCCTACTTAATTTGACAGTTTTCACAGTTCTTATTGACTATTTGTTCTATTGCTTTTGTTTACATTACAATACATCGACAAAATATCGGTTGGTACCTACTTGTAACTATTTGGTTGTTAGATTATAGATATCTAATGTTGTTCAATTGGTTTATCATAATACAATCAATTAACAATATAATTATCGTATTAATAACTGTTTGAACATAAACAAATAATGTTTAAACTGTATACCTATATGATAAAGAAATACCCTTTTGAGGAAATTTTTGCCACAGAGTAATAATAATACTTTTGTTCAGCATTGGTTTTTGCAAAATAACCTCAAGGAAGAATAATAATTAAAAGTTGGCTCTATAAAAACGAAGGAATGGAAGTGTATTTTACTTATAAAGGATAAAGTAATTTCATGGAACCATTTGTTCCTGAATGTACAAATATCTCGCCAGGGTGATACTCAGATTTTTCTCCATGCCAGACTAATGCATTCTAACCCAGAGTTTCGAACCCCGAGGAAACCGAACGAAGAGACACCTAAATATCTTTTATTTTTAATGAATTTATATTTCAAAGGTATTGTGCGGTACACGCGTTGGAGAGCGCCACTGTACATACGAGAAGATTAAATTGAACAGATTGTCTACTCTAGACAAAGCAAAGCAATATTTTTGAGATACCAAATGAAACAAAAATGAAGTCACAAATGGGTACTCACCGGTAGCTCTTCTTGATGTTCATATGTACCTACGTGTTCTGCGGTAGTTCATGTATACTTATGTTCATAGGAACCATGGATGATTACATGAAAGAACATGGATGGTGAATGATAATACCGGCAATACGACATGAGTCGCACAGTATGTCGCGAATAGCGATGGGAAATAACACTCGCACGTCTAATCACTCGCCTCCGTTGTGAAAAGACAACGATATGACGGTTTTGACGATTCTATACGGATTGACCATCACGGTATGTCGGTACTTTAGTTTGTGCGAGTTTATTTGGTGAGCCTATTTCACTTGTTGAACAGCACAGACCCAAGTAAGCGAGTTCATTTGGTGTAAGACCACCATTCAGAATTGAAACTTTGCTTTAAATGTCTTTAGCCATGTTTAGTGACTAGATCTGAACAGCCAGGTACCTTCCTCTTCCATATTTCCTTCCCTTCTCCAGTTACCTCCAGCCTCACAACATACCCCAATTGGGGATGCCACAGTCTCACTGGCTCCAGACGGGAGCAGTTTTTATTTATTGTTTTTGTGTTTATTTCGTAGAACTCCATAATTTTTTTAAATTTAATTTAAGTTAAATTTAATAACGTTTATTATTATGTTCTGCAAGTGTTTTAATTTTTTTATTATTGTGACAACAATTAAACTCTGCGAAACCAAATTTAAAAATTCCAATGTCCGTTATTCCCGTGAATTAGGCGACTAAATCCTTTGGAAATTCCATTGTTATTTACATCATCCTACTATAAAGGCAAAAACTAATGATTCTACATTTAGTTAAGTAGTGTATTGACTTCATAAGATTAAAAACCAGTCCATTACTTTATTTTCGATTTAATCTACTTTATTAATTTCATTTTGACTCCGTTTATTTAATCGGTGTGAATGTAATTACACATTGTGTGATCTAATATCAGTGCTTTTAGTAGATAATACGTTTTTAAAATGGTGGATGTAAATCAACGATATGAATTGCAGGCAGGTGAAAAAAACTATAATTTATAAGTTTTTCCAAAAAATCCGTGACAATTCGGAATACATCAAAACAAATGTCGATAGCCTAGTGCATGCTGCTATAGATATGGTTTCTATTGAGGAATGGAAAAATTGTGTAATTCATGCTGAACGACTCCAAAATGAGGATTTCATCAAAGAAATGACATATTATGGAATAAATTTATTAAATTATTGGTTAAATGATTTACGCATTATTTATTACACTTTATAAAATGTTATAACTGTTGGTTTTCCAAATAAAATAAAATAAAAATTTACCGATGTAACATGTATATTGTATTGTAAAAACGTTGTTGTTTTATGTTGATGTACACATTTAGGTGTTTCTTGTCTATAAAAAAATATATATGTGTAAAATCCCAACCGGGGGTTAAAATCAAATATTATTTAAATTTAAATGTCTCATAAATTGGTCACCGCTTTATTAATTAGCATCAGATAAACCTGTCTAAGAATTTTCTTGATTCTGAAATATGTATGTAATAAGAGTTACCGGATACTTTGTAGGTATTTTTAAACACCTACGCATTTTTATTCAATCCTTAAATTCAGACTGTCAATTCAAATGTAAATTATAAATTGTACATAGTAAAACAAACAGTGTGCTAAGTTACATATAAAAAGAGAAACAATAAAATATAAAATCGATTTCTACATAGTTTCAACAAAATAGATGTATCTTGTTAGTTTTATAAGTGTGCTAACAACATTATAAATTCAGGATTGTAGCCAGTTCCATATGTGTTTTTTTTTAATATTCTGTATGATTAGATGTTTTATATTGTGTTGGAAGTGAATTGTATAGTTTTTATATATCGCACGCGAACCTTCATTTCAACGTATTTTTACTTTCATTTTAACTGTGTCTTTGACAGAATATTGTAATGAATTTATTTGATATTTTGTATTGTATTTGCCGTACATAATTAATTGCGAGTAGTTCGTTCCGATTGTAGTTTTAGTAATGAAGGTTTAACTGTCAGTGTAAATAAATAGTTCACATTAAATTATTTGAAACACAACTCGATTCCTGTGAACACTAAATGCCGCGAAATTACTTAAAAAATCTCGACGTGCGGACGAAACACTTAATATTTTCATCAAATATCTGCATAAACTGCTTCTCATATAAATTACAGCAGAAAGCTCCCTATTTAAAGAACGTCACCAAACTCTCGAATTCACAATGGTTCAAACAGATTCTCACGAATTAAAAAACCTTATTGATCTGATTTTAAAAAAAACTAATCCTATCGAATTTCGATCACAAGTTTTCACTGATTTTTGAAAGAAAAACATAAGCAGTACTTATTAAAAAATATTTTTTGTTGTAAATAGTTTAAAATGGTTGCTTAAATATATATTTTGCACTCGAGTGACTAAAAACTCGCATTTAATTTTTTTTTTAAATTTTATTAATGAAGTGAATTTATTTATTTATTTAGGTTAAGAGTTTCAATTAATTTTAAAATAATTCACAACACATAATTTAAAAAAAAAATCATTACGAAAATATCAACTTAATAGCAAGCATAAAAATTAGTTTTCTAAATATCAAAGATCACGATTTAAGATCATCAGTTTTGGACATAGAACCATGAAATATATCATTGGTTTAGTTTCTTGAAACAAAATTAAACAATATAATTTGTAAAAACAGTATATACGTGGTGTAGACGACAATAATGCAAGGAATAAGAAACGGCAGAAAAAAATTTAAAACTTTTGACTTACTGTAAATGCAAGCTATTTCTCTCGAAAGAGACACGTAAATGCAAGCGATTTCGCGCGAAAGAGACACCTGTTGCGTCGGGCGAAATGTACACGACTGCAATCGCAAATCTGGAGAAGGAGTGGGCGATGGTGGGTTCGGGCCGCGAGGTTCGGCATAAAAGTATCGTAGCAGGAAATTGAGGGACTTTTAAGCTTTGAAGCATCCAGGAAATTACATAAAAAATAGGCATAGTAAAGCTTCGATAGAAAATATTATTAAAGTCTATCGGTGCACACAAGGACGGCCAAAGGGAATTACGGCGCCAAAAATAGAATAGATTTGTTGATGGGGTAGCTACGTTTGTCCTGTTTTCCATAATAAAAAATCTGAAAGTTTTAAACATGGATCTTAAAGTTTCAGGTGTTTACTTTAATCTTCAAATATTTTTAACATAAAAAATTAAACGAAACAGAGATATAATATATGTTTTATATAACACTATTTTTGTAAAAAAAAAAATTAAATTTTTACCAGAGCTTAGAAAAGTGAAAGAGTAAAATGTATATACACCCTTGTCCGCCTTTCTTAAATCAAGGCCTTTCTTTTCAGGTACTCTTGGCGACCCCGCTCTAAAGAAAATGAGGATTAAGAGAGAAGACCCACATATTTTTAATGTTAAAAATTAACAATTTTATAATTTTACAGTTTAATCATGTTTATATGTTTTATCTACCAGCATAACTTAATCAAAATACAGAAATAATTCAATTAGAAATAATGTATATTTTTCAATTAGGATAGGTACTACGACCACCTGACCCCAACTAACCCTAATTAGGCATTTAATGGAAGATTTTCATAGATAATCTTCTCATACGCGTTTCTGATCAGAGTTTCAAATAAAAATATTTTTGGCGTCGTACACGAAGAAAAATGTTATTCTATTTCCATGACTGCGCGGAACCTGCCAAGAGGCGCACCGGCAGACCAGCTTTTTTAAGGCTTACAGAACGTCCTTTATCACTACAAAGTAGCGATAAAGTACGCCCTTTTTCAGCGTCCTTGAGGTGATTTCTCAATTATTATCTATAGTATTATTGTCCTGGTGCCTGTATGGTCTAAATTTAAAAACCCGACTTCGAGAACATCTTGACGCCGGGCCGTATTGAACCCGTATGAAAACCATTGGTGTACATTAAGTTTCCGGCGAAGCTACTGAGGTGATTTTAACACTTCCAGAGGCCCTAGCACGCTTGCTCTATAACGATCGATAGGATAACTATCGGTAACTTCTCATCGTTCCCTACGACAACTGCAGATCGCAAACGAATAGGTGACAGTTCACAATGACTAAGTGTCCTTAACATATTCGACATCAACTGTTGTTTGTACGTTAGCGATGTGCAGTTGTCCTAGGGAACGATGAGAATTTACCGACAATCGGTCGGTAACTTCATATCGAGCGACCGTGCTGGCACACCAGATCGGATCAGCAGTTACGCACCTACACTGACGAGAGTTTTACGCATTATCTATGTTATTTTCTACACCACATACTCAATAGTTTAGGTAATTCTAGACAAACTATTCAGTTATCGATCTGCATATAAAAAATGTATATCGCATTACTATTTTTTAAGATATTAAATAATTTCTATCGAATTCCGTCTTGAACGTTTTGAATTCTCTCCGCCCCCCTTCCCCTGTATAACAACGCCAGCATTTCCCCTAGAGCCAGGAACTCCTAGAAGATTGGATAACCAACACCTCTGCCATAGGTCACCCCAAGTGCTTCGTTACGTTTGGTGACTTAGCAGGGGTGCCCGGGTTCATAGGGTGAGGTTTGTATAGGTCTTGGCGGTGGATGATTTGGACACACTGAACCCCAGATTCCTACCCAACCCTCATACTTTTTCTTTCCGAGAACTTCCTCTTCTTCCTCTCCTTATTAAAAATAACCTCTGTTAAATTTTTCTTAAGGCCTTTCCAATAAAATAGTACCTATAATATTAAGTATATTTTGGTAAGACAGTTAAGTTACAATGAAATATAATATATTATGTTATTTTATTATTGAAACATGTTCATAATAAATAATTTTTGTTTTATATAATTTGGGTTTAAAAAAGAAATTCTCCACACAGGCCCGGCCCTGAGGAAAACAATTTCCCTCGGGGTCTATGTCATCTTTGGGGATGCTGTGTGGAGGCTATTTTTAGAGAAAGGAAGGATAGGAAGTTCTGGGAAGGAAAAGGTTATGAAGCGTAAGAAATCTGGGGGTAGGTAGGAAAGGTAGGAATCTGGGGGTCAATGTGTCCTGTTGGAGAGGTCAAATGTCTCCATCAACCAGTCTCTCCCAATCCGGCCCGCCACGCGGTAGGTGAGCAAACACATGTGCCGCCAAGACCTAGACAAAATGCACCCCTGCTAAGTCACCAAACGTAGCGAACCACTTGGGGCAACCTATGGCAGGGGTGTTGGTTATATAATAAATGGTATCGGAGAGGAAACATTTTTCTCTCTCATTCCTTACTAAGAAGACATAATTTATTCTTCATGTTGTCATTAACTTGGATAAACGAGATTTACGTTGGGGTAAGAGTATTCCTCTCTTATTATTCGCTGTCTTAATATACAGAACTTCTACTACTTCTACAATACCTATAATGTAAGTGTTCTGTCATTTCTGTCATGTTCACAGTTTGCCAGTTAGTCTTGCAGAAGGGCCAAGCTTTATAAATGGTCGCCAATACGTAAACCGAGAGAAGGCGAACCAAAAGCTGCCCGCAGGGCCTAGCAGTTGAAAACCCGCGAAGCTAAGTGCTAGTTATATTAGATATGAAATTAAACAATTTTTTTTCACTTTGTTCCACTTGTTTATTTACACCAGGACCGGTTTCGTCCTACTACGGACATTTTCAGACTGGTAGTTATAATTATTATTATAAAGTAGTTTCATCATTCATTTTACCTTTCTCGGCTCCCGGGCTATTATCACACAACTTGAATCACTTGAGCGGTATGGTTAAGTTTTTATAAACAAAGAAGATTATTATTTGTAAAAATATTATTTTTAATAATTAATTGTGCAAAAGAAAACAATCAAGAGGCCAATAATAATAATAACACAATAATAAGATTCTTGCCGGCGTGGTCGAGTGGTAAGACTCTCGACTCTCGTAGGATTTAAGAGGCTAGACTTTGAACGACATGCGGAACACCCGCGTCTGTCATTCTGTCCCGCTCACAATAAGCTCACACACACTTACAATACATGCGAATGCGAAATGTGCGAATTAGACAACGGTCTTATGGAGAATACACTTTTCTACACCGAAACTTTCACGAAATTGAAATTTTAAAAAATATATAGTTTTTAGAAAGAAGAAGCTACGTCGGTAGCTTTTTATAATTTTATAATTCTTTATGAGAGTTGAGTTAGCAGCACTTTTTCCTTAGATAATATTTTTATTTATGAGAGTTGAGTTTTCCTTAAATAATATTTTTTGATAAATCGTACATGTTTGACAGTGAATGTTTACGTTAATACGAAAGGCATCGAAAATTCGAAAACATATCGACATAGTTTTCATCCTCTAGAAGGCAGTATAATAAAATATATTCATTTTGTGCAATTTTCGATGTAGAAAAGTGTTTTTTCCCGGGCGTCCTTTTTGTATGGGCCGAAAAGCGATGTCTATCGTCTTAATGAGTATTTTTTTAATGAATTAATAATGAAACAATACAAATTAATTAAATAAAATTTAATTAAATGAAAACAAATCTTTTTGTAAAACACCACTTTAACAATCATATACATGTCTCAAAACCAATTTTTTACAATAGTTCCACACAGGAGGCCCTGAGGAAAACGATTTCTCTCGGGGCCTATGTCATCCGAGTCTTTTTAGGGAAAGGAAGTTCTAGGAAGGAAAATTGTGGGTAATAATATGTATACCGCACAAGAGACCAAACTACTCCCATCTGGAACCAGTGAGTCTATGGCATCCCCAATTGGGGTATATTATGATGCTGAAGGTAGTAGAGAGGGGAAAGAGATGGGGAGGAGGAAGGTGGGGAAGTACCTGGCTATTCAGATCTTCAGGTCACCAAACACTGCTGAAGCCATTTCAAGCGACATTTCAATTCTGAATGGTGGTCTCACACCAGGGCGATGTTAAATCCCACCATCCAAGTAAACCCCACATCCACTCTGGAACGTGCCACAAATATACTATATATTATTTTTAATTCATTAATTGTGAGATAACAAATTAACTAAATAAAATTTATTTGCGCACGCCGGGTTCAAACCCGCGACCTTCGGTTTTGGAGTCGAGAGTGTTGCCCCTCGACCACGCCGGCCGTATGAGGGGCCGATAGGAATCTAAGGGGTAGTGTGTCCAGGAGTGACGGACGTATGAATCAATTTTTCCCACTGCGGTGCAAGGCGATGGGTCGAGAGAGTTCGGCTGAAGAAATCAAAAAGTGTCACTTTTTTTTTTATAGAGAATACCTCACAAGAGTCCCAACTGCTCCCGTATGGAGCCAGTGAGACTATGGCATCCCCAATTGGGGTATGTTGTGAGGCTGAGGGAAAGTGGGGAAGGGAAGGAGATGGGGAAGAGGAAGGTGGGAAAGTACCTGGCTATTCAGATCAAGTCACTAAACACGGTTAAAGCCATTATTAAGCTACGTTTCAATTCTGAATGGTGGTCTTACATTAGGGCGATACTGACAGTATCTTCCACTCTGGAACGTGCCGCAAATATAGTATAGATTATTTTTTATTAATTAATAGTGAAATAACAGAAATTAATGAAATAAAATGTATTTGCGCACGCCGGGTTCGAACCCGCGACCTTTCGATTGGGAGTCCAGAACCTTACTACTGAACGATTTGTCTTACCAGTCGAATACGCCACGGAACCAGATTCGATTAAATCAGCAAGAGTCGACCTTCTTGTAAATACATTATTTTTCAGTCGAGTGAATAAATGCAATTTTACAATATTTCGCATTTTAAGTAAAAACTCTTGACTTCAAATCGTATCTCCGATAAAAGCAATTTGAGATCGACTATTATTTTGTTTATTATTTTTTTGCGTCGCTTTTTCATTAGTGAGCGGGCGCTGTGTAGTTACCTACCACCGTACACAGGGCCGAATTATCAATTTACACGGAGAAAAATGTTATTCTAAAATACGATCATTTTATTCGTAAAAACTGTTAATAATGGGACTGAAGTTCTTACGAAATTAACAGTGTTTGAATGTTTCTTGGCGGGTATGTAAGAAAAATTCGATGGTATACGTACGAAATTACGTATACCAACAAATTATTCTTACATGTTCCCGCCAATAAACATTAAAACCCGGTTAATTTGTTCGTAAGAACTTCAGTCCCATTTTTAACATTTGTTTTCATTTAATTAATTTGTGTTGTTTCATTATTAATTCATTAAAAAATACTCATTATCCTACGAGAGTCGAGAGTCTTACTACTCGACCACGCCGGCAAGAATCTTATTATTGTGTTATTATTCTTATTGGCCTCTTGACTATTTTATTTTGCACAATTAATTAATTGAAAATAATATTTTTACAAATAATAATCTTCTTTGTTTATAAAAACTTAACCAAACCGTTTGTAAACCCTACGTCATCAAGTACACGGATGAAACTACTTTATAATAATAATAATAATAATTGAGAAATCACCTCAAGGACGCTGAAAAAGGGCGTCCTTCATCGCTACTTTGTAGTGATAAATGACGTTTAATAAGCCTTAAAAAAGCTGGTCTGCGGTGCATTATATTATTATGTATTATTATTATTATTATATTATAGTCATGGAAATAGAATGGCATTTTTTTACGAAAAAATTACGTCATCGAGTGCACGAACGGAAATGGTTTCATATGATAAAGGTCATATAGTAAATGAGAAAAAAAGCAGAACTGTCAGCCGGCAGCCTGGCATGTTCGTAGGCAGACGACGTCAAAGTGGGAAACAACATTGTTTTTTTTTTATGTCGTCGTTGCGCCTGCAAAATCCGACAAACGTTTTTTTTGCGAAAATCGTTTTTTTTCGCTTTGTGATAGAATGAGACGTGGCGGATAGGCCTATAAAACACGTTTTCTAAAATTAAAGCTAGTTTAGAAAACTGCAAAATCAGCTATGTATTTTCGCTTAAAAAATGGCTTTCAAAATACTCTATGAAGATTCCTTCACATATCGCATTTTGGACTAAAGTAAAACACTTAATATTGCGCCCGTTAATGACACATGGCGGATTTTGCACTGATTTTTGGTTCAGAACGCACATATTTAAGCTTTTAAAACAGTGTAAAATTATATTACAGTGCACAATTATTTACGTTTACTTAAAGATGAGTGTTAATTTTTCAAACCAGGTAGGTAATACAACTATTATAATCTAATGTAACTTTCTTGATATTTTTTTAGCAAACTTACTTAGAACTACTTAAATTCAGAATATATCTGTCTATTATATTTATAAATAATTAATACATAAGTTTCGCTGACATATTATTATAGGGTAATTATTTCTTAAACATTTGCCTATCGAATGAGCGATAAATTCTTTTAATAATATTAACTACAAAATAACAATAGCCAATACATAATTTAAATATTTATGTAAGTTTTAATTTGCGATTGAGGAAGGCAAGCTTAATGTGAAATCACTATTTTCGATTAATCTTTACTGCAAATGGTTTTACATAATGAAAACTACAGTATATGTTTTGGATAAATTGAAGCTTTGCCTATCGTTACGCTTGAGTAGAATTCAAAGAATTTATAAAAAAATTAAGTAAATAATACTGCACTAAAATCGGCATACTTTAAGACTCCGTTTGCCAAGTAAATTTATGCCTATTAGTTCTAATCATGGTGATATAAGGCGCACTAATAATGTACACATTTTTGACTTGTGTATAACACTTAATTAACTAATTTATTTTCATTATAACAGATAATTCCCGCCCGCACCGAAGATGAGATCCTCTAGAGCTCGACGATTGGTAAACATGGTTCTGAACAATCATTGTCAAGCTGAAGTCAAATATTTAGTATTAGTATTAGTAACCATAGAGCTCATCGATTGGTGAACATGGTTCAGAACAATCATCATCATGCTAAACTCAAAGAAAATATGGATCCGAACGTCTCACATAATTTGGACATTTCTGAAACAGTTTTGGGTAAGGCGTGGGGATTGTATCCCCAGTTGTAATCTTGATCATGAGTAGATGCCGACAGCACACTCAACCCTGAAACAGGACTGTTTGAACGAGTTGCACATTCAAATTCTAACGAGAAACGTGATGGGGATCAACTGGGCACAAATAATCACAGGTTTATTTTGAATCATAAAACCGGACAATTCGAATGCTCTGATGCTATCTCTAAAAATTGGGGTCGACTGCTCCTTACCCAAGCTTAATGGTGAAAAAGTTAGAGTTTGCAGAGAGTTTTTTAACGCCATATTATGTATTATGAAAGATACGTTTGCTCAATGGACATGATCAACACAGATTGATAACGAAGATGAGACTTAAACAGCTAGGAAACAAAAAAACCAGAGTTCCCCAGTCTTTGAAGTCAGATTCCGTTAAAAAATAGTTGGACCAATTGCCTAAAGTTTTCAGTAATTATTGACGCCCGACTAGTTCTAGAACATACGTGGAGGATGCTATTAAATCTAAAACAGAAATTCATACAATTTACATGTTGTAGTGTTCAGAAAATGGCATAACTTGCGTCCAAAGAAAGAAATTCTGAGATATTTTAGAAAGTAACAAAATATCTATATTTAAACCAAGCAAGGATCAATGCGACACATGCGCGTCATACAAGCAAGGAAATCTAAGTGAAGAAGAATACCAAATTCACAATAAGAAAAATGAGGCAAGAGGTGTAAAGAAGCTGGCTATTGTATCCTGCTCTGATCAACATTTAGTGGTAACAATGGACCTTCAAAGCACACAGCTTTGTCCGAAACTTCTAGTTTCCTCTACAAGCAAAAACTTCAGTTACACGACTTACCATTTATAAAAACAATATGAAAGATGTTTTTCCGTACGTTTGCCATGATGAAGGCTATGGAGGTGTCACAAAAACAAAAATAAATTCCTTAGCAGTGCTCTGGCACATATATAGAAGAATATGAATATATAAATAGAGCAACTCATATTAGAAAAAGGACACACAATGATGGAGGTGGATAGCGTCCACTCGACATTGGAAAAGCTTTGTACGCCTCCATTATACTCCCCAACGGATTTTGTCGACCGAATGAGGAAAGCTAGACCATCCAAACCTTACTTTATTAAGTATCTCGATTACAATGTTTTTAAGGCTTACGATACACTTCCCAGTAATTACTGCACTATTCGTCCAGGCAAAAAGGTTGGAGATCCTACAGTTACGCAGATCAGAGGGCTGCTGTACAAACACGGTGAGGTTATATACAAACTCTGACACATTGATAACTGGACACTTCTGCCTCAAAGGAGGAGGCCAGATTTATATACAACACCTCAACCATTGTACTCAGAACAGAAAAAAATTGGTAAGTCTATGTTTGAGCATTTACAATCCTTGAAGTTATACATGCATCGAGATTATCATTCATTTTACGATAATCTTAAATACTGATTTTGTTGATTACTATCGTACGTTCTATTTTATAATATTTTAAAGATCTCAATAGTTATCAGACGAATGTTTAGTTTACTAACAGGCGTTATCATTGTTTATTTATGTAACTGAAATGTAAATTTGTTTTGTTAAAATGTTGAGTTTAAAATGATTGTATTATTGCTCAATAATGTTTGGTTTGTAATAGGTATAATACAAGCTACTATCTACTTGTTTTTTTTTCTTTAAATAAATAAAATGTAACGTGTAATAAACTGGTTTTTCCATCTTACTCGAAATAAATATTTTTGGTTCACCTTCACTCGATAATTACTTATTTAAAAGTAAACTTTCAGCTCGGAACGATAAAGATTCGTTAGAAATAGGCTGTCGGTTTGTTAAAAATGCTTTGCGTATAGCTCAATACATTTAAATTATACGTAATTAAATAATTACTATCATTTCTAACTGAATTCAAAATCCGTTATGTCTAAAATATACGTACAAACAAAATCCGCTATACGCTGCCTCTAACACAAAGCGGATTTAAAGACCCATACAAAATCAGCTATGTGTCATTTATTCGCAAAAACAATTATTACTACTAAAGTACTAAATATTTAATTATAAAATATCATTTATACAAAATCCGACGTAACGATCTAATTTTGTGTTTATTTGGATTGTAAAAAATGCGAGTCATTGTTGAATAAATCAGTTTTTTCCTTCTCCTGAAAAGTTACGTTTTTTTACATGGCGGATTTTGCAAGCGCAGCGACGATGTGTTTGTTTCTGTGTATATGCAAACATGATTACTGCAGACACACTAGTCTAGGGATATTTATATTTGTATTTAATTTTGTTTTATATTACCAACAAGAATGTTCTATAAATATCCTCTTTGTCTCTAATAAATAAACAGACGGGAATTTCAGAATCCCATCGGTTTCATATCGGTTTCGCGTGCCCAGCTGCATCGATTGCATCAAATACAAGATTGAAATCAACAAACAACTGTAGTCTACATTATTCCATTCGTGACTTCTTGGTCTGCTAACCTGCAGCTTGGCAGTTTTTTGTGAGAGATTAAAAAAAAAAAAAATTAATTTTCTTTATTATTATTTTTATTTCAATGTGGTTTTAAAAACTTTGAATGCCAGATTTAAAAACAAATAAGTAGTAATGATAAAAAAAAAAATAATACGAGTGTTCCGAGTGTACCCATCGGACGGGCCGCGAAGCTGGCCGCTGTCGCGCGCCTATACTATAATAAACATTATATTTTTTATTTATTAAATGTATTTCGTACATTGTTTAGATATTGTGTTATTTAATCCGCTATGCTAGGGATGTCCCTGTGTTACGGCGGGTGAAGTTTACAGATAATATAATTTATGGTGATGAAGTATACTGATAGTATAATAATTGATGATATTGAAGTTTACAGTTAACGCAGCAATGAATTTATAATAATTAAGTTAACATATAATATGATAATTGATGATAATGAAGTTTACAGATAATGTATTTATAATTATTAAGTTTACGTATAATATAATCATTGATGATCATCAATCAGCTTACCAAACTATATTTCTTTTTCAATTCCGGCTAGACATGCCTCTCATGATGGCATCACCATATTTTACAATAAACACTCGTTATCTAACATTAACATTGAAAACCCAAACTTCAAATATTCAAATGCTGTCCATGCAACTTTCACCTCCAAAGGGAAAAAATACTCTATTTTGACAGTATACCGCTCTCCTTCTCTATCCACAATTCCGTTTGCCAATGAAATTAAAACTTTTATTAAGGTGAGACAATACCACGTTTTAGATATGAAATTAAACAATTTTTTTTGTTCACTTTGTTCCACTTGTTTATTTACACCAGGACCGGTTTCGTCCTACTACGGACATTTTCAGACTGGTAGTTGAATTTCTTATGCTACGGAATTTATACAAACTTAGGCAGGGGCGCACAACATTGTCTCTATATGATGAATGTTTCTATTTTGTTAATTTAAGGTATTATCAGTTATTTTGTTAAGTTAAGATACATATAGATAATTATAAAGTTTATTATTAAAATTATGAATGATGATACATAGTAAAAGGTTATTTGTAATCGACATGAATCTATATGAATTTATATAATTGAAAAGGTTTGTGATCACTGATATTTTATTTTGGTAATGTTGGGATATTCCCTCCTTGTTGCTTAGGGCTTAATTAACAAATATTGAAAGCACTATGGTAATTATTGTTATTAGGGTTCTCCATACATTTGGGTTTTTACATATTTTTTAATTACATACTTAAATTACACCACTGCTCTCTGAAGTGAAATTATTCTAAGTAAAATATAATGGATATATTAATGGTGATTGAGCATTATGTTTCAACTGTTTATTCATGACATATTTAAGATCTATTTTCTTTGTTAGGCGATTAATTTCTAGTGACTCTAATCTATCTAATTTTGCTCCTTTGTTACAAACATGAAGGATTTTGACATCTCTATCTTTATCAAAAGTATGTCGGTTTTCTAATAAATGCATGGCGACATTCGATAATTCCCCTTTTTGATTAACCCAACTGGCGAAATGTTCTTTTATACGGGTTGATACTGCTCTCCCTGTTTGTCCTACGTAATATGCAGGGCAGTTCGCACAGCTCACCTGGTAGACTCCAGAGTTTTCCAGATTATCTCTTTTATCTTTTATCTTTATTATTTATGAATATTTTACCCAAAGAATTTACGTTATAAAAAGTTGTCTTACATTTTTTGTCATTGTCTATTAATTTTGCAATTTTATTTGAAATTTTGCCAAGGTACGGTATTTTAGCCCATTGTTTTGTTTCGATCTCCTCGTCTGGCGTAAGGCCATATGAAACTGAAGCTAAAGTGAGTTTTTAGTTCTTCCTATTTATTAAGTTATCAATTATTCTGCTATCGTAACCAGTATTTTTTGCAATTGTTTTGATAATATTTAATTCATTGTTGTAATTTATATCGTTTAGTGGTACATGTAGTAGTCTATGGATTAGAGAATGGAATACCGACAATTTGTGTGAGATGTGGTGTCTTGAGGAGCTATGAATGATATTGTCGCTATATGTCGGTTTCCTGTATATTGAAAATTCTAATTTGTTATTAAAGATTTTAATTCCTATATCTAAAAAGTTGATTTTATCTCCCCCTGTCTCCATCGTGAATTGAATTGACTTATTGATTTGATTTATTTCTTTGAGGAAGATATCTAGTTGCCTCTGCGTACCGGTCCATACGATTAAAATGTCATCCACGTATCTCCGATAGAAAATAACATTTTTAAAGGATTTTAACTTTTCAATGGTCTCTTCTAAGTGGTCCATCATGAACTCTGCTAATATTGGAGAAATAGGGCTACCCATTGCCAACCCTTTCGATTGTAAATAGAATTTATTATCAAATCTAAAAAAGTTTTGTTCTATGCATGCATTTATTACTTGATTAATTTCTCTCTTTTTTATTATATTTATATTGGATTTCTCCATGTAGTTATTGAATATTATTTTTAATTCATCTGTAGGTACGCTTGTAAATAGACTAACAACGTCAAATGACACCAGAGAGGCGTTTTTTGGTATATGTATATCCTCGATGAGATCTATTAATTGCAAAGAATTTTTTATTCCATACTTTGGTTTGAAATTTAAAGTGTTTTTAATAGTGTCCGACCGAAACTACGTTTTACTGCCGAAACCGAAACCGAAACCGAATTTCAGTTTTGATCTCAGTTTCGGCCGAAACCGAAACCGAAACCGAAACTTCCATATAAGGTCATGTTATCATGGGAAAAAAAATAATCAATCTTAATCAGTCAGCCTTTATTTTAAAATCTTATATTAATCATCCCGTCTCGGATATTTGAACTAATAATAAACATAACATAAATTGTCTCTTGGTATTTCAAATAAATTATTTGTGCTTTTTGAAATAATGATTTGAAATAAATATACCTACATATTCTAGGTATACTGATTTGAAATACTTATTCTAGGTATATTTATTTCATTTAGTTTTGAAGAGTTTTAATTTTCAATGTACTATCGTTACTTAAATTTTAATTTTTCTGCTACCGGTTTCGACACATCCGTGCCATTCACTAGCAAACTTAAAACTAAACTTAAAATTTAAAACAAGTACAGAATGAATTATATGTTATTAGGTGGGCGTAGTGGGAGGGGTGATTTTGGGGGAGGGGGAGAATAGTGGGCGGGGTCGATATCACATGGGAACATAGTCAAAAGGGGAGATTTGCAGGGTGCTTTGTTAACTAAATTAATTTTTTATTTACTTTTTTTGTTTATTTCTAAAGTTTCTAAAGCGCACAAGTTAAAGTATGAATTTATATTTATATTTATAGCCTACATCAAAATATGAAATTTACACTGGAACATATAATGATAACAATAATTTAAACTTCCTAGATTTAATATCAATTTAGAAAATAATAAGTGGGTATTTAATATTTATAGAAAACCTACAAACACTGACTGTGTTATACCATCAACTTCACTTCATCCTTTATCTCACAAACTTGCCTCCTTCAACTCAATGATACATCGTGCTATTAATGTCCCTTTAAGCAATGATAATCTGATTATTGTTCTAATGCCCGTAGGCAAAATTTGAGAATCCCACTTCGATGACATCTCTGACGTCGCGGGTTACCAAAACCCTCTATTCCATCTCTGTACGTAAAAGTTTGGGACAAACTACTGCTGTGATTTATCATAACGCCTATTCGGTTGAATTTAAGAACCCCACTCTAATTACATTTCTGACGCCGCGGCTTATCTGAACCCTCTCTTCCATCGCTGTGCGTTAAAGTTTGGGACTAAGCTGCTTTTGTGATTTGTGGCCGCACGTTTTTGCTTGGTTTCGCGTAACTGCCGTATGGCGTATGGGCGCTGCAGTCGTGTTGGTTCATTTATGCTGCAGTCGCTGTCAGCGGATTGTCGGAGATGGTCGATCATATTTATGTGGTCTATATTCCTGTCACGGTTACTTCGATTTATTATAAAAGTTGAATACATTGTAGGAGAATAGATTTGCTTTTATAGTTTTTTGGTAAAATCATAATATTATTTCAACCAAATGTATATTTTTTATATATTTAAAAAAATGCATTTACTTTGATAATATTTTGGTAAGAGTAAGTTTAGCTAGATTTCATGTAAAATTATTATGTTATTATTATATATATATATATATATATATATATATATATATATATATATATATATATATATATATTTTAATTTCCGTGAACGTTTATATAAATTTTACAAATTTATTTCGATAAAAAGAAATAATTTCAGAGGTATTTTTTTTAACATTAGCTCCACACAGGAGACCCTGAGGAAAACAATTTTCCCTCGGGGCCTATGTTATCGTTGGGGATGCTGTGTGGATGTTCTTTTTAAAGAAAATAACGAGAGGAAGTTCTATGTAGATTTTTTATATATTTAAAAAAATGCATTTACTTTGATAATATTTTGGTAAGAGTAAGTTTAGCTAGATTTCATGTAAAATTATTATGTTATTATTATTATATATATATATTTTAATTTACGTGAACGTTTATATAAATTTTACAAATTTATTTCGATAAAAGAAATCATTTCAGAGGTATTTTTTTTAACATTAGCTCCACACAGGAGACCCTGAGGAAAACAATTTCCCCTCGGGGCCTATGTTATCGTTGGGGATGCTGTGTGGATGTTCTTTTTAGAGAAAATAATGAGAGGAAGTTCTGGGAAGGAAAAAATATGAAGGGTGAGTAGGAATCTGGGGGTCGATGTGTCCAGGAGTGACGGACGTATGAATGCATCTCTCCCACTGCGCTACAAGGCGATGGGTCGAGAGAGTCCTGTTGAAGAGGTAAAATGTCTCCATCAACCAGTCTCTACCAATCCGAACCGCCACGCAGTAGAGGGCAAACGCATGTGCCGCCAAAATATAGACAAACCTTACCCTATGAACCTGGGCACCCCTGCTAAGTCACTAAACGTAGCGAACCACTTAGAGTTACCTATGGCAAGGGTGTTGATTATCCAATAAACGGTATTGGGAAGAAACATTTGTCACTTTCATTCATTACTAAGAAGATACAATTTATTATTCGTGTTTTTGTTTTTGATTTGATTTGATTACTACATTATTTATTTTGACTATATTTTATACTTGACGATTTTATTTTGAGTTTTAATTGAAAATATTTTATTCGAATTGATTTTATTATTTTTTTGAGTTTTAATATTAAGATTATTGCCTTTAATTTGAATGCCTATTTACATTATTAATTTATGGTTTTTTATATATTGTATTGTGTGTATTGAATTAGAGATTTGATTTAATTATTTTTATGTAATTTAATTTAATTGTATTTATTTTATTTTGATTACTTTATATTATTTTATTTTCTGTTTTATACTGAAGGCACTGCTGAAAACCAACTGCATTCCAGGAGAAATCCTGAGTTGTAGCTGAACAGTGACCTTTACGCTAATAGAATCAATGATTAACAACAAAATGTGTAATGTTGTAATAGATCTATTGATGAATAAATATTTTTATTATTATCAATTTTCTTTTTTTGTCATTGACGTGGATGAACGAGATTTAGGTATGCTGAGTTGATTCTTTTCCGAAATTCTACTCACTGTCCGCGGTCTTATAATACAGAATGTCTACTGTTATATATCCACATAATAAATGTAAGTGTTTTGTAGTTTTATATTCACAGTTGTTATTTTTGCATAAGGGCGGAGCCTTATAGATGGTCACCAACACTTGGCGAAATTGGGCGAAGCCCGAATAAAAGCCGCCCGCAGGGCCTAGCAGCAAAAACCCGCGGAGCGGGTTTTTAACTGCTAGTTATAATAATTAAATTAACATTATAAAACAAATAGGCCTAAACGATGGTTATAAACCTGAAATAATTAATCGCTTAGTTAATAAGAAACAAACAAAAATTTTAACTAAAAAGTACATTTATAGTGGCAATAATAACAACGAACCTGGTAAAAACTTAATATATAAAAAAAGTTCTTTTTACAGGCGACTTATCTTTAAAAATATCCCTAGTCTTCCATACTAATTCTAAAATAAAAAAAAATAATTCATAATAAGGATGTTTCTAATAAATTTGAAAAAAACGGGATATACACTTTAGAATGTAATGATTGCGACGCCCAGTACGTAGGAATGACTACTAGAAATTTTAGAACTAGAATCAGGGAACATGAACTCTGTTTACGAAATAATAACTATTCTGAATTCGCCAATCATTTAATAGAGACAGGCCATAGCTTCAACAAGGAAAAAACCAAATTTAAACATATAAATATAAATTCATACATTAACTTGTGCGCTTTAGAAACTTTAGAAATAAACAAAAAAAAAAATAAGAATTAATTTAGTTAACAAAATAATAGCACCCTGCAAATCTCCCCTTTTGACTATGTTCCCATGTGATATTGACCCCGCCCACTGTTCTCCCCCTCCCCCAAAATCACCCCTCCCCCTCCCCTTACCTAATAAGATATAATTCACTTAGTTCAGTACTTGTTTTAAATTTTAAGTTTAGTTTTAAGTTTGCTAGTGAATGGCACGGATGTGTCGAAACCGGTAGCAGAAAAATTAAAATTTAAGTAACGATAGTACATTGAAAATTAAAACTCTTCAAAACAAAATGTCTAGAAATTGTTACATAGTTAATGCCCAAGAAATACAAAAAAATATTTATTTCAAATGAACTCTTTGGTAAATAATATTAAAATAAGAAATGGTAGGTCTGTTATTTATTTTTAAAGGTTATTTACGAATAACATAAAATAATAGGTACAAAAAATTTTTTTTTTCTAATTTGTTTAGGTACACTAAACAAAAAAATACTTTATAATATCCAACATCTTAGGACCAAAATAATTTCTTCTAAACTTTGGTCATTTTGTAAGGAACTCTTTTTAATGAAATTCAATAAAATTAAAATTACCTATCTACTGAGTTCAACAACTAAATATTTTTTATGCAAATAATACGTATAGCCCAATTATTTGGTAGTTTTACCTGGAAAGTTTTCCTGGAGTTTTTGAAAATCGGTAATTTTATAGATTTCGATGTGCTCTTTTCGAATTTCAACATTGCCACCTCGCATCTTTGCCGCTCGCGCCGCCATATTGGAAAAATGGCACCTAATAGAATTTTTTTGACAATATCTCCTTTCCGACTCATTTTACGATAAAAATATGTGTGTACAAAATTAAACTAGAGAAAATTTCCTACAATTAACGTACAAACAATTTTTTTTGGTAAAATCAATAATTTTGTACGTTTTTACTACGTTTTTTCGTATATTTCTCCAAAATATTTTACTATCCGACCGGCAAAGATACGAGTTGGCAAATTTGAAATTCGAAAACATCCAAAAATTAGCAATTTTCAAAACTCCCGGAAAACTTTCCAGGTGACCTCTTTTTTCGAACCAAGCTGTACTATTAATAATACGGCCGGCGTTGTCTAGAGGCAAGGCTCTAGACTTACAATCTGAAGGTCGCGGGTTCGTACCAGACGTGCGCAAATAAATTTCATTTGATTAATTTGTGTTGTTTCACAATTAATTGATTAAAAATAAAATCTAATATAAAAAAAATTATATAGTATATTTGCGGCACGTTCCAGAGTGGAAGATACTCTCAGTATCGCCCTGGTGTAAGATCACCTTCAGAATTGATCTCAAACTACAAAAAACTGTGAAGAGCTCCAATGTGCTGCAATCATTAATAATTTTAATGAATTAACTATTATCAGTATTCATAATTAAACAATCTAATAATATAAGTGAGAAACAATAATTTTATCAACATTTTTGCCACAGAAATTTTTTTTCCGGTTTTAATGAATTTGACCAGCAGCACTAAATAGTTGTTAAGGGCATTCTTAAAATATATTTAGAAACTTTTCACCGATAGATGGCGTTATTTTCAATATTGTCAAATAAACCCGTTTTAACGCGTTATGCTTTTTAATATTGAGATAAATTATTGGTTCGCGAATGTACAAAAAATATATTAATCTGTATAAATTATTTTTCGTGCATATACTTTTATAATTTTAGAGAACGGCAGAAAAACAATCAATTTTATTGTAAAACCAACACGTACAAAAGACAGAAAAATTTATTAGCAAATCAAAAGAAATGTGCGAAAATCGTGCATTTCGAATTTTGAATGTAATAAACACAAGGTCCAAAAGAGACGGATGATAAAAGGATTGTTGAATTCACTAAATTAAAACATCGCTCGGGGAGATTGATTGATTTATAAAAAGCGCGGGCCTGGTAACAAGGGCTTATGACGCTGTTGCTGGCGCTAGCTGGACCCTTTTTAAAGACCGCACGACTAACTACGCCATTTACGATCTTCGGACAATCGGGCTTCGCAAGCGATGCAGGTGTACATTCCTTCTTATTATCTCGGTGTTTTATTTGCATCTGAGATATATTTTGTGATAGTCAAAAAGTAAACATCTGTTCGTGTAGAAATCTACGCGGCGTTTACCGAAACCAAGGAAGTGGCTAGGATTGACAGACGGAGAAACAAATTTGTCGTGTGTTCAAGTCTGGGTAGGTGCATGGATCTCATAAAACATAATACTATGACGGGACAATATTTTATATGGTGTCCGCCCGCCTACAATGTGCATACGAAGTCGCTTGTTCACATAAAAAAAAACTTTTTGTATTTAAAAAAAAAAAAAATCTTTCTAGAAACAATAAACGTGACATGTTAATAATAGGGTAGAAAGATGAGGACTGAATATATTTTTTTTTATCGAACATACATCTTATATGTGGTGTCCGGAAACTAGTGCTAAAATAAACTGGTGAATCTACATCACATAGGTCACAGAGAACCCAAAAAACTTTTTTCGATCTGAGCACTTCGATTTTATTTTAACTTCGCAACTTTTCGGCAAGTAAACATTTAGAGCCTTGCCTACGCTTGGTGTACGAACACAAATTACGCGGTTTCGGCTTTCTGGTGTGCTAGCACGGTCGCTCGATATGAAGTTACCTTAACTTCTCATCGTTCCCTAGGACAACTGCAGATCTCAAACGTACAAACGACAGTTGATATCGAATATATTAAGGACAATTAGTCATTGTGAACTGTCACTTATTCATTTGCGATCTGCAGTTGTCGTAGGGAACGATGAGAAGGTACCGATAGTTATCCTATCGATCGTTATAGAGCAAGCGTGCTAGGGCCTCTAGTTAGTCAGCGCTTGGGTATTTGACTACTAATTTAATTTTTGAGCAACTTTATGAACCATCCTATACCCAAGATGATTGAACAAGAAGAAGCATAATACATTAGTTGATACAATATATATATGAAATAAGGTAAATGCACGTGAGATATATAACTGGCAAAATAACGATACTAGAAGAAATGAGATTCTTGAGGTGTATGTGTGCTAAATCCATATACATTATTATACAAGTGTCAAATAGGTGTTTGTATATTGTATCAGGAAATTATTATTATGGGGAAAGGATGCAAGGCCTTAGCCTTGTATTCTGAGATTCCACCTAATTTTTTTCATAGAATCTATGAAAAATATCGATGAGAACCGGCTTTCTATACGACAGAAACCCAAAGTGACCTGCGAAATCTATCTAAATTTATCGGTTATGTGATACTAACATTATATTATCATGCTCTTGAGGTAATTTTTCACAAAAACGGTGCAATCAAGTGAATCAATTATTTGAGAACGGTCAATTGGAATAATATAATAGTAAATATGAGACGATGTATGAATGTAAATAATCGCTTTCTTCACATTCACTTTTAACTGTTCGAGTGGTGATCCATCCTTCATCCATAATTACTAAAAATTACATAATAAGTATCCAGAAAATTTTTGTGAAAAATTTCGTAATATACCTATACCTGAATAATTCGCCATGGTGCCGTTTCAACACGTTTTTTTTACATTAGCTCCACACAGGAGGCCCTGAGGAAAAAAATCCTATGGAAAAAGGACTATGTCATCTTTGAAGATGCTATGTGGAGGGTCTTTTAAAGGAAAGGAAGGAGAGGAAGTCCTGGGAAGGAAATAGGTTTGAGGGGTGGGTAGGAACCTGGGGATTAATATGTCTAGGAGTGATGGACGTGCGAAGCCATCTCTCCCACTGCGGTGCAAGGCGATGGGTCGAGAGGGTCCGGCTGGAATGATCAAAAGTTCTCCCTCAACCAGTCTCTCCCTATCCGGCCTGCCACGCAGTTGGTAGGCAGACGCATCCGTCACCAAGTCCCGGACAAACCTAACCCCATGAACCCGGGCACCCCTGCTAAGTCACCAAACGTAGCGAACCACTTGGGGTGACCTGTGGTAGAAGTGTTGGTTGTACAATAAATAATTCCCGGGGCGGCGGTACCCATATTTGCCTCCCAAATTAAACGCTTTACACTCTAGGATTTACTTTCTTCCCGGAATATATGTGATTTTTATTTTTGATTATATTTTTGATTTCTTGTTGGCACAAAAAAGGTCACTTCAATTGTTTACATTTTTTAGGTAGATTTTAAAACCTCTCAAATTGGTGGCAGGTGGCAGTCAGATAATGTTATGTGAGAGTATGTAGGTAGCTACGCAGCTCGATCTATACATTTTATTGTTTAGTACATCAAAATAACTAGGCGAGTCTATCTATAGTGATAGTTACATTTTCAAGAAAGTTCTAAATCATCAATGTCGTCCTTCTTATCATCATACCGTAAATTTTGCCCTTTTTTCTTAAAGCCTCTGTCGCAAATATTCCCTGCGCTCAGTGATACTGGAACATTTATAAAAAAGCAAAAATAGTATCAGAATAACAAATCATTCCATGAAGCTTGAGATTTTTACTACAACTAAATACATAGGTACTTCAACACCGTAGGAATTTGCTGAAAACGTTCTGGGAAATATATATCGGAACTGCTTACACAGAAGTATATCTCATTTTAATATATGGATAGGTCTGGAGTAGCGTGTAACTAACACTTTCATAAATTCGATGAAAAATAATTACTTTTAAAAATGTAATTACTTCGTTATTATGAGTGATATAACAGTATAATTTGCGTTCGCTAGTATCTCATTGTTAGTATTATTTTTCAGCGCTAGAATAAATAAAATATTATCTGTAGATTTCGAATGGGGCATGCAAACAGATTGTATGAGAATTGCCGCTTACGTTTCACCTTAACTGGAAACATCCATCGGTGGAGCCAAAAAGAATTTCACTGCAACCTTTGTGAAAAACAGAAATGGACTAAAATTCCAGTAAGAATAAATATCTGCGTTTCTTGTAACCTTGGCTCTGTTAAGTAGGCTTGAATAATTTGCTCAACTTGTGTGCGATCACCATTATCCACACCAGAAGTTTCTTCCATTAAAAGTCATGGGCATCCCATAGCCCTTCTCCTCTTTTAGAAAACGCGATTCTAGATGAACAAGATAAGATAGCTGTGGGTCTCCAGAATTACAGCTTTTGCTCATTGTTGCACTAACGACGTCCGCGCACAATTATCAACTTCATCAGAATTCAAATATGTATTTTTTAATCTGGGATCCAATAATGTTGAAGTAATCAGAGCAGGATGTCCTTTGACGTATGCAAATCAACAAGTCCTGACTATGAGTGCTAACGCAGCAAAATGACACTTCGTCGCTCGCAGCTCAGTGTACCGAACATATCCGATCGCAGCACGAAACCTCCCGAATGAAGTTTCGGTTTCGGCCGTAGTTTCGGCTGGATGGCAGCCGAAACCGAAACTAAACCGAAACCCATTTTTTTGCCGAAACTAGGCCGAAACCGAAACCGAAACCGAAAGTTCGGTCGGACACTAGTTTTTAATGATTCTATTGGCGTATTTTGCTAACTTGTAGGCTGGTGCTGAGTTATATGCTACGACGGATCTCACTGGTATGTCTAATTTGTGAACTTTAGGTTGTCCATACAGCCGTGGACATTGGGGGTTCATGACAGTGAGGTTGGATTTTTGGAATTTATCTTTAACAAGTGTTTGGCATGTACTAAGAATCAAATTTATTTCTGCGGTAAATTTTGGGGTGGGATCCTTTTTTAATAAAATTACACCACTAGAGTCCAACACGGCCAACGTCCAACTCCGGCCCGACGTTTCAATGACTTTTTTACGTATTTATTTTATTTAATCAATCGAATACTTTTAAATCTATTAGTGAAATCTTTCGTTCATTTTAAATTTTACTCCTTCTACAACTAAGTAAAGTCTTTTTTGTGTGTTTCCAAAATTTAAAGGAATATGTATTTTTTAGTATTAATTTGTACTAGCTTTTGCCCGTTGCAAGGCAACTAATTGGTTAAAGCACTAAGCGATTTGACGTTTTAATGTGGATGAAGCAAGAAGTGTGTGTGTCTACATTTTTTAAAAATTAAATATTTGAAAAAAAAATTGATGTTTGAATGTGGATGAAGCAAGGATTGTGAGAACTACTCAAAGGTTCCTGAGAGTTAATCGCTCAATTTAGTACACCCGCTACTTAGCCACTTTGGTCGCCCTGGTTAAGGCGTTCAGTATGGGCCTTTTCTCGCAAAAAGGGGCCTAGATGTTTACGGCTCAATTTTTTCACTAATAAATTGTTTCTAAATTATATGATATGCACTCACTTTCCTAATAACTTCCGTTACACCTAATTAATTTTTTTGTACAAATTTGATAACGCCAAAGCTCTCCATTATATAAAGAAAACTTCGCGGGCTTGCGCACAATAACTCACCAAAGTTTCATCGCAATCGGATGAATATTATTGTAGATAATTTCATTACGCTAGAGCTCATTATTATATTTTAAAACCATTTTGAGCATGCACACATCATATCCCCAAAGTTTCATCGCAATCGGATGAATAGTATTGGAAATAATTTCATAATGCCAGAGCTTATTCTTATATATATGGAAACCATCCCTAGCATGCCAACATCGAATTCCCAAAGTTTCATCTCAATCGGATGAAAAGTAAAGGAAATAATTTAATTACGCCAGAGCTTACTTTTATGCATAAAAACCATCCCAGACATGCACACATCAAATCTCCAAAGTTTCATCTCAATCGGGTGAATAGTATATGAAATAATTTGATAACGCCAGAGCTTACTATTACGCATAGAAACCATCCCGGACATGCGCACATTAAATCTCCAAAGTTTCATCTCAATCGGATGAATAGTATAGGAAATAGTTTCATAAAGCCAGAGCTTACTATTATGCGTAGAAACCAACCCGGGCATGCACACATCAAATCCCAAAGGTTTTGTCGCTATCAGATGAATAGTATTGGAAAAAATTTCATAACGCCAGAGCTTATCTACTCTTTCATGTAGAAACCATCCCGAGTATGCCAACATCGAATTCCCAAAGTTTCATCTCAATCGGATGGAAAGTATAGGAAATAATTTCATAACGCCAGATCTTACCATTATGCGTAAATAATTTCATAATTCCAGAGCTTATTATTATGCGTAGAAACCAACCCGGGCATGCACACATCAAAGCTCAAAAGTTTTGTCGCAATCGGATGAATAGTATTGGAAATAATTTCATAATGCCAGAGCTTATTCTCACATCTAGAAACCATCCCGAGTATGCCAACATCGAATTCCCAAAGTTTCATCTCAATCGGATGAAAATTAAAGGAAATATTTTCATAACGCCAGAGCTTACTTTTATGCATAAAAACCATCCCAGGCATGCACACATCAAATCTCCAAAGTTTCATCTCGATCGGGTGAATAGTATATAAAATAATTTCATAAAGCCAGAGCTTACTATTATGCGTAGAAACCAACCCGGGCATGCATACATCAAATCCCAAAAGTTTTGTCGCCATCAGATGAACAGTATTGGAAAAAAACCTACCTAACCCTCAAACAAAAAATATTTGTTCATTTACCTACGTAATTTCTAAAAAAAAAAAAAACATTGCAATTTTATTACTTATCAAAAAAACCATCTTATCAAACTCAATTTTACTGCAGCAAAAAAATTACACAAAGAAATTCTTTAACAATATCCGGGTACCTGTGCACACGTATAATTATTTTTATTTTTAAATTTTATAATGTCCAAAGTAAACGAACGAATCCTGACCGATCTATTTTTCGATTTATATGCATATAAAAAATCTGTAGCACTGCATCGAACCCACCTAATTTATAAAAAGTACCTTCATACATACCTACCTACCCAGAGTACCTGTTCAGTACTTAGTTCCTACCTACCTGCATATCTACCTACCCCCGTGTACACTTACATTTTTTTGGAAATATCCATCTTTGGTTACTTTTTTTTTATTTTATATCATAATTTTTTTGTGATTTAAAGGAAAGAAGTTCTTACTTAGAGTAAATATCGATATTTGAATTCAATGCAATCCGCATGCCTATTAAACTCCCTGATTGGACAGTCGAAATGAACGACAGAGTCCGGCAAAATTTCCTCACTCATTATTACAAAAACCAATCGATTAAAAAAATTACTTTTTTTTTTAAATCGACTCTTTCTTATTTTTTTATGGAAATGACATCTTTTAAGTGTCCACCTTTTGATTTCACGGACGCCATAACTCTTTTCGTAATAAATAATTATTAATAACGATAAATGTATAGAAAATTAGAAAAAAAACTTTGCATCTTATTTAGATAAATTTTAATGCGCCGCAAAAACGTTGGTCGTAAACGCCCGACAATATTTTCTAAACAAAAAAAAAATAAGGAAAAAATCATGAGTTTTAATAAAAAAACTAATCAGTATATTTCGAGCGGATTTTTTTTACCACCCTGTTTCTGAATTTGAATTAAAAGACCGACAAACTGCAATCGGCATTTTTTCAGAAGAAACGCATATAGTACCTACCATCTTTGGTGATTTCTCTTAATTTCAAACCATTTATTTGTAATTCGATGGAGCAAAGTAGGTACCTACCCAGTGATAATATTATACGAATCCACTGGCAAGTAATCTTTTTAAATGTTGTAAAATTTGTTAGCGGATTTTTCATGGATTTTTTTGTAAAATGTCAAATTTTTAGCACGATATTGTGGATTATTTTCAATGGAATTCCACTAAAAAAACGGTTGAATAAGTTTTAGAAACCTTTTGCCATTGAATATATCAAAAAACATCTACGCCAGAGGCCGTCATTTTCAGGCAATTTCGTTAACAAATGAAGGATTCTCAAATACGCCAAAGCTCAATTTTTTAAAGGCTAAAGTCTAATTTTTTTGTTCAGGCCCTAGCACGCTTGCTTTATAACGATCGGTAGGATAACTATCGGTAACTTCTCATCGTTCCCTAGGACAACTGCACATCGCTAACGTACAAACAATAGTTGATGTCGAATATGTTACGAAGGACACTTAGTCATTGTGACCTGTCACTTATTCGTTGGCGATCTGTAGTCATGCTAGGGAACGATGAGAAGTTACTGATAGTTATCCTATCGATCGTTATAGAGCGAGCGTGCTACGGCCTCTGCTGACCTACCGCAAAGGCCGTGAGGATCTTACGCTAAAAACATTCGCTGGGCGGGTAGGCTAACGCCTCTGCAATAGGTCATTTCAAGTGGTTCGCTATGTTTGGTGATTTAGAAGTGGTGCCTGGGTTCATGAGGTTTGTCCTGGTCTTGGCGGTGGATTAGTCTGCCCACCAATTTCGTGGCAGACCAGATCGGAAGAGACTGGTTTAGGGAGACTTTTTGGCTTCTTCAGGAGAGCTCTCTCGGAACATCACCTTGCACCGCAGTGGGAGGGATAAAATCATTCGTCCGTCACTCCACACACTGATCCCCAGATTCCTACCCACCCCTCATAACTTCTTCCTTACCAGAACATCATTTCCTTACTTTCCTAAAAATAACCCTTCACACAGCATCCCCAAAGATGACATAGGCCCTGAGAGGAATTATTTTCTTCAGGGCCTCCTGTGTAGAGCTATTATAAAAATTAAATAAACTTCTCTATTCCCGGTAGATTTTCCTAATTATGTTTTAAATTAGTCGAGTAAGATCAATGCAGAGTTATTTAAACAGTTTTATTCATCATATTAAATTCTCAATATTTGAAAAATAACGTTCCCACCCAAGTAGGTACCTACCCACTGATAAAATATTTTCTATGATCTCGGCAGCCTGAACCGTTCGAATTTTATTTGACTTTAAAAAGTATCTACCCAGGAAGTAAAATCAACGTTATGTAGCTGGCCGGTAACATTTAAACTTTTGTTTTTTTTCATAAACGTCAGAATTTTTTCAACTTTTGAAGATGTATCCTGAAATAATTTACATGAAATGTGGTAAATGTAATGTATTATTGGAGTTTGGAAATCTATGGTTTTCAAAATTATAGAAAAACATCTTATCCACATAACCTATTTTTGACGTAATATTGATATACATGAGACTCGTCCAAATGTCAAATTTACATGCGAGACGCCATAGAATAATTTTCAAAAATGCCCCAACATTTCAGTACTTTGAAGGTCTGACGATAAATTTTTCCTTAATAAAGCATTTTTTTTTTACTGGCTGCGAACATTTTAACAGTTTTTAACTCGGAATTTTTTTCGTAAACGTCAGAAATTACCGACGTTTGAAAACAAATCCTGACAAAATTTCCATGAAAAGTCATAAATATAATATATTTTTAATGTTCCGAAACCTGTCGTAGTCGAAATAATACAAAAACATCTAAGCCAGGTATCTTTTTTAAGTCGCAATTTTGATTTACCTCGAGGCTCGTCGAAATGTAAAATTTTGAGGTGAGACGCCATATATTTAAAAAATATACACTTTACGATTACAGTACTGAGGCTCTTTCAAAAATTTTTCGTGAAGGTCTGACGATAAATTTTTCCTTTTTTGACTGGCGAACCTGGCGGCTGGCAATATAACTTTGAATTTCTTCGTCGAATAATGAGCGCTTCTAGTTTTCGCCGCTAGGTTTTCATACATCAGTTTTATTAGCAGTTTATTTTTTTGCATCAGTTTTTTTATATGAAAATTTGCAATTGGTAAAATTCTGGCTGAATTTTTCCCATACAAATCAGGTCTGAAAAAATCGTATGTATTTTTATCCACGGTCGATGTCTCGCGAAAATCAGCTTTGAGGTCGGTTAAACTCGAGGGGCAGAGTGGTCGTTTTTCGCAAGACTGCGATTGTCTTAAAATCTGGTGGTTACGAGCATTAATATATAACTAGCTTTTGCCCGTTGCAATGCAACTTATTGGTTAAAGCACTAAGCGATTTGACGTTTGAACGTGGATGATGCAAGAAGTGTGTGTCTACATTTTTTAAAAATCAAATATTTAAAGAAAAAAAGATGTTTGAAAGTGGATGAAGCAAGGATTGTGAGAATTACTCAAAGGGTCCTGTGAGTTAATCGCTCAATTTTGAAACCTGCTGGTGACCTAACTTTTGAATAATATGAATTCCCCACCTTTTTTTTGCGAAAAACGATATGTCACATGACTAACCTTAGAAAAGTCTTAAAAAACAAAATAGCGATCTAAATGTTACCTAATATGAAATCCCCACCTTTTTTTGCGAAAAACGATATGTCACATGACTGAATAACCGTAGAAAAGTCTTAAAAAACCAAATGTTGACTAATATGAAATCCCCACATTTTTTTGCGAAAAACGATATGTCACATGACAAACCGTAGAAAAGTCTTAAAAAACAAAAATGACCACCAAAATGATGACTAATGTGAAATCGCCACCTTTTTTTGTGAAAAGCGATATGTCACATGACAAACCGTAGAAAAGTCTTAAAAAACAAAATGACCACCAAAATGATGACTAATATGAAATCGCCACCTTTTTTTGTGAAAAACGATATGTCACATGACTAACCTTAGAAAAGTCTTAAAAAACAAAATGGCTACCAAAATGTTGACTAAAATGAAATCCCCACCTTTTTTTGTGAAAAACGATATGTCACATGACTAACCTTAAAAAATTCTTAAGAAACAATTCTTAAATACAAATAAGATTTTTGAATGTGGATGAAGAAAGAAATGCAAAAAACCTAAATTTGGTAGGTGGGTATGGGTACCGCCGCCTCGGGAACCAACACACCTGCAATAGGTCATTTAAAATGGTTCGCTATGTTTGGTGATTTAGCAGGGGTTCATAGGGTGAGCTTTTTCCCTGTCTTGGCAGTGGATGCGTCTGCCCACCAATTGCGTGGCAGACCAGATCGGGAGAGACTGGTTTAGGGATACTTTTTGGCTTCTCCAGCAGAGCTCTCTGTGAACATCACCTTGCACCGCACCGGGATAAAACCATTCGTCCGTCACTCCACACACTGATCCTCAGATTCCTACCCACCCTTTATACCCTTTTCCTTCCCAGAACATCATCTCCTTCCTTTCCTAAAAAGAACACTTCACACAGCGTCCCCAAAGATGACGTAGGCCCTGAGGGGAATTATTTTCTTCAGGGCCTCCTGTGTGGAGGTATTATAAAAAAATTAAAAAAACTTCTCCATTCCCGGTAAATTTTCCGAATATTGTATTTAAATTCTCGAGTAAGTACCCCTATAGTTTGACTATAAAAAATGCATCAACATTCACACGGAAAAACACGCTCTTAGGATTGGTGCATATATTGGTTGATGTAAAACGTAACTGAGAAAAACCTTTTTGCCAATCTGTATATATCACACTTCTAGAGATTCTCAAATCAATGATTATTGACTCAGGTTAACCTGTTGTAAAGGATTTTGACATCCAATAAAAGATTCCCGGGGCGGCGGTACTAATGCACACCAATCACGTTGAATGATATTATTAACTTGCAAAATACAAAAACTGCGCTATGTAAATTTAATGCTCTTTGGTCCTTTATATATATTTTATAATCCTCGGGTAGCGAACTATTTGGGATACCCTTAAAATTTTTTTAAAAATATAATTTTTTAAATTTTAATTTTTTTTAAATTTGGAATTTCTTGAGAAATTTTGGCGCTACAAAAAATATAAACTATTTCAAATAAAAATTATTCCATCAAACACATTGGTATTTCATTAATCTTTTTGTATAAAAAACATAATATAAAACCTACCTAACCCTTACTCAAACAAATAATATTTGTTCAATTAACTACGTAATTTCTAAGGAAAAAAAAACGTTTTAATTTTATTATTTACCAAAAAAACAATCTTATCATACTCAATTTAAATGCAGAAAAAAATTACACAAAGAAATTCTTTCACAATATGCGGGTACCCGTGCACACGTATAATTATTTTTATTTTTAAATTTTAATAATGTCCAAAGTAAACGAACTATCAATTTTTCGATTTATGTGCATACGAACAATCTGTAGTACTGCATTGAACCAAATTGAACCCACCTAATTTATAAAAAGTACCTTCCTACATACCTACCTACCCAGAGTACCTGTTCAGTACTTAGTTCCTCCCTACCTGCATATCTACCTACCCCCGTTTTTACCAACATATTTTTGCAAATATCCATCTTTGGTAACTTTTTAAAATTTTATATCATAAATTTTTTGTGATTAAAAGGAAAGAAGTTCTTACTTACAGTAAATATCGATATTTGAATTCAATGGAATAGACATATCTAGCGAACCTCCTGATTGGACAGTCGAAATGAACGACAGGGTCCGACAAAATTTCCTCGCTCATTATTACAAAAACCAATCGATTTAAAAATATTAAAAAAAAATTTCAATCGACTCTTTAATATTTTTTTATGGAAATGACATATCTCAAGTGTCCACCTTTTGATTTCACGTACGCCATAACTCTTTTCGTAATAAATAATTATTAATAACGATGAATGTATAGAAAATTTGGAAAAAAACTTTGCTTCTTATTTACATAAATTTTAATGCGCCGCAAAAACTTTGGTCGCAAACGCCCGACAATATTTTCTGAACAAAAAAAAATTAAGAAAAAAATCATGAGTTTTAATAAAAAAATTAATCCGTATATTTCGAGCTGAATTTTTTTTACCGCCCTGTTTCTGCATTTGAATTATAAGACCGACAAACTGCAATCGACATATTTTTCAGGAGAAACGCATTTAGTACCTTACCATCTTTGGTGACTTATTTTAATTTCAAACCATTTATTTGTAATTCGATGGAGCAAAGTAGGTACCTACCCAGTTATTTATTTAATACGAATTCACCTAGCCAGTAATATTTTAAAACTTGTGGAATTTGTTAGCGGATTTTCTTGGATTTTTTTGTTAAATGTCAAATTTTTATCAGGATATTGTGGAATATTTTCAATGGAATGCCACTAAAAACACGATTGAATAAGTTTTCGAAACCTTTCGCCATTGAATATATCAAAAAACATCTACGCCAGAGGCCGTCATTTCGAGGCAATCTCGGTTGCAAATGAAGGATTCTCAAATACACACAAAGCTCAACTTTTTAAAGGCTAAAGCCCACCAATTGCGTGGCAGACCAGATCGGAAGAGACTGATTTAGGGAGACTTTTTGGCTTCTCCACCAGAGCTCTCTCGGAACATCACCTTGCAACGAAGTGGGAGGGATGCAATCATTCGTCCGTCACTCCACACACTGATCCCCAGATTCCTACCCACCTCTTATACCTTTTTCCTTTTCAGAATATCCTCTCCTTCCTTTCCTTAAAATAACCCTCCACAGAGCATTCCCAAAGACGACGTAGGCCCCGAGGGGAATTAATTTCTTCCGGGCCTCCAGTATCGAGCTATTGTAAAAACTACTCCCGTTAGATTTTCCGAATATTGTACAAACATACTCGAGTTAAGTACCCCGTTAAGTATGACATACATTAAATAATTCCCGGGGCGGCGGTACTAATGCACACCACTCACATTGAATGATAATATAAACATAATATAAACAACAAAAAGAAATCCTCCACACAGCATTCCCAAAGATGACATAGGCCCTGAGAGGAATTATTAATACTATTCGGGGCCTCCAGTATGGAGCGATTGTAAAAAAAAAAGTTCTCTACTCCCGGTAGATTTTCCGAACATTTTATAAAAATAGGAAACCACCCCGGGCATGCACACATCAAATTCCCAAAGTTTCATCGCAATCGGATGAATAGTATAGGAAATAATTTCAGTACGCCAGAGCTTATTATTATATAGAAAAGCCATGCATAAAATCCCCAAAGTTTTATCTCAATCGGATGAATAGTATTGGAAATAATTTAATTACGCCAGAGCTTTCTATTAGGTATATATAGAACCCATCCTGAGTATGCACACATCAAATTCCCAATCTTTTATTTCAATCGGATGAATAGTATATCAAATAATTTCATAACACCAGTTCTCACTATCATATTTAGAAACCATGCCGAGCCTCGATGACGGGCATCAGAAACGGCGCTCTACAATTTTTTATTACTGAGCAAAAAATATTAAATCAAACTATATTTCGTTGCAATAAAAAAATAAGCGAAAAAATCTTTCAAAAACCTGTTAATTAAAATAAATGTCTATAGAAAAACCAACAATTATTTACCATCTTTGGTAATTTAAAAAAAAAATCATTTCATTAATTTGTAATACGGTGGATAAAAGTACCTACCATCTTTGGTGCCTTTAATTTGAAATACGGTGGAAAAAGTTTTATCTTCAGTTCATACATACAGTACCTACCCAGTTATAATGTTCTATCAGTCGTGAAGTTAGTCGCAAGCAATAAAGTACCTACCCGGTGGCTAGAGTGTTCGCACTTCTACTGGCCGCAAAAAATTTTCATTCATGACGAAACGTTTTTTACACAATTTTTTCGCTAGATGTCAAAAGTTTGGCAAAGTTTAGCGGCAAATTTATAATGAAGAGGGTTAGATGTTTTGCCTGAATAAGATGGCCAATCCTCTCGTCTACGATCCTATTCAAAAACATTGCCACCAGAATGATTTTTTACGACCCAATCTCGAATGCCGTGGAACCCTCTCATATGTAAAATTTTCAAGCGAGTCGCCTAAGAAAATTTAAAAAACACACCTCAAGATACTGTTTTGTACTCAAATTTGTCGTGAAGGTCTGACGATAAATTTTTCCTTTTTTGATGGGCGAACCTGGCGGCTGGCAATATAACTTTGAATTTCTTCTTCGAATAATGAGCGCTTCTAGTTTTCGCCGCTAGGTTTTAATACATCAGTTTCATTAGTAGTTTTTATTTTTTGCATCAGTTTTTTTATATGAAAATTTGCAATTGGTAAAATTCTGGCTGAATTTTTCCCATACAAATCAGGTCTGAAAAAATCGTATGTATTTTCATCCACGGTCGCTGTCTCGCGAAAATCAGCTTTGAGGTCGGTTAAAATTGAGGGGCAGAATGGTCGTTTTTCGCGAGACTGCAAAACACTTAATCGGTCATCCACGGTCGCTGTCTCGCGAAAATCAGCTCTGAGGTCGGTCAAACTCGAGGGGCAGAGTGGTCGTTTTTCGCGAGACTGCGATTGTCTTAAAATCTGGTGGTCAAGAGCATTAATATTAATATATTTAAAATACGCACTGTGGTGGAGTTTCAGTGAAATATGGACAATATATATTTTTTAATTGTCTTAAAGATTATTTTCTAGACTTATTTTTTCAATTCGTTAGTTTTTTTTTCTTGACAAAATTTTTTGATAGATACATTTACAGGTAGATACATACATAATAACTTAAATGAAAAGAGTAACAAAAAAAAACCCACAAAGGCGAAGCCTGTGCGTGGGCATTATAATATGTGGGTATAAAAACATTGGTGGTTAAAATAAAAAGATTAAAAATTAAAAATATAGTACATATGTGTACTGTGAAGAGGTAATTGTAATTTTGCAGAAATTTCTGTGAAAATTTTTATTAAAATTTAAAAAATATTTTTGTAGTCTTATATACAGGGTGTTAAGGTACGTACTTGAGTTACTTTAACCAGTGATTCCTGACATTATTTGGAGTAAAAAATGTACATAAAATTTTGGTCTCCGGTGACTTTTTTTATGTAAAATTTTTTTTTTTTCAAAATATTTTTTCTTCAAATTCAAACAAATTTTTTTTTTTCACATGACCTTATTGGTCACTCAGCCGAGTTACCGCCCCACCACTTACCCCGCCCCCAACTACCCAACACCTACCATTATTTATGTTTTTGTAGAAAAAAAAAAAAAAAAAACATCAAAAATGTCACCGGAGACCAAAATTTCATTTACATTTTTTACTTCAAATAATGTCAGGAATCACTGGTTAAAGTAACTCAAGTACGTACCTTAACACCCTGTATAGATATCGAGAAAATTATTCTACATGCATATATATATGCATGTAGAATATATACACATACACACACATACACATACACATACACACATTTATATATATATTTTTTTTTAAATCTAATGATTCGGAAAGACATGGCATATTGTAGTTATTTAAAATGTAGATAGTAAAAAATTATTGGAAAAAATGATTTACTTCCATATTTTTTATCCAACTTTTAATATATTTTTTTATATAAGTTCAAGTTTTGGCATGTGTTGATGGAATTGGGTACGGAATTGAACAATTTTGGGGCAAAACAGTTAATGTGCCTTTGGGCCAGTATTTTTTTTTTGTTAGTTTCGTTGCAACATCACCCGTAAAAATTATTACATGGTGGATAAAAATAATTTAGAATTAGGTAATCATAAATATTGTATGCATATTGTTTTACAATTTTTTTTATTATATTGTAGCTTTAGGCCACATCATTTTTTGGGAGTAGAATGCTTTCATAAGTTTTTTTTTTTATCAGCATTATTTTTTTACATTTTCAGTTCAGTTCTAGCAACGTCTAGTTCTATATTTACGAAAGCATACTCCGTGAAGTGTCATTTATCTCGGTTTGGAGGTAATTTTTTCTTTACATATTTATCAGGAATTCAGACTATCCCGTGATTTTTCACGGTTCTGTCCTAGTAAAGATAATTTACAAGGCAACCGTTGTAAAATTTTCGATTGGTGGCGGATTGCATTTGCCTACCTATTGCGTGGTGGGCCGGATCGAGTGAGACTGGTTGAGGGAGACCTATTAATTTCTCCAGCAGAACACTCTCGACCCATCGCCGCACCGCAGTGGAAGGAATAGATTCATATGTCCGTCACGGCTGGACTCACTGACCCCATATTCCTACCCACCCCTCGAACCTTTTTCTTTCCTCGAACTCCTTTCTTTCCCCAAAAAGGCTCTCCTCACAGCATACCCAAGATGACATAGTCCCCGAGAGAAATTGTTTTCCTGAAGGCCTCCTGTGTATCTATGTATTTTAAAAACAAATAAAAAATAAACGAGTTTTTAGTAACAGATGTACCCCACCAACAATGTCTCCATGACTGTTTACCATATGTTAATTACTTATATTAAATTGTACACCACTACACAAGCAAGAATCCCTTTAAAATGATTTACCCGATCTCAGATGACCGTAACCGGTTCGGTCTATAAAAGAAAAGTAAAACGAACTTAAAAATTGTTATATTATCGCATTACAATGAAACTCCACAACATAGTAATTACTACTTTGAAAAATATATTATCAAAATAACTTGTAATAATAAATTAGCATAAGCTATTATATTTTAAACATTCGTATTTTTTTAAAATTTATTTATTTTTTATTATTTTTTCTATTATTTTTATTTCCTCCAATTCTTTTGGTTTTGTACTAACATGTTCTGTATATTTTACACATCATCGTAATTTGACTGCCCTAAAACGGGATTCCTCCTAGTTGGGCAGTCAAAACACTTAAATAATGTATAATATAATATGTATAATCTTTTACTAAATAAAAAAAAATTAAAAAATATTTACCGGAAAGAAATAAATTAGTTCATAAATAAAATATATTGCTATTTTCAGATTTTATTGGCATTTATAGTATATTTACAAAAAACATTATTAAATATTTCCATTCAGATTTTATTGGCCTTTAAAAAAGATTTACAACAAATAAATACAAATAACCTAAGGAAGGAAATGTGATATACGATTACATGGGATCTCTTATATTTGTGCTGATGTTGTAGGTACCGCGAGTTTCTGAACACCATGTAAAATATTTTATTACCTGATTACTGCTAACAATAATGTTTATTATGACAAGCGTAAACAAATTTAATGCTGAAATTTATTTAAATTTGTCCAAGATAAATTGAGAACTGTTACACTGTGCAATGCCGGTAGAAGTCACCCGCCCTGTGACTTTTGGTCGACAACGCCCCCGGCCGTAGGACACGCCCGTGGTCTCGCCTGTAATGGATTTTTATTTTAGGCATCATACCGCCTTAATGGCAACTGTATGTAAAGTCAAGGGTTGAAGTTTCCCGGCCTGTGATCAACGCCCTTGGCCGTAGGACGCGCCCGTGGTCCCGCCTGTATAGGATTTTTATTTAGGGTATTTTCCCACCTTAACAACAATAGCTCAAACCATTTTGATTTTTCATTTTTTATGGGTGACATTAATATAAATATACAAAACGCCATACTAAATCCGATCGCGAACGAATATCTAAATGTTTTGTATTCCTCGGGATACCTATCCTACATAAACAGCACCACCAGAGGCCCTAGCACGCTTGCTCTATAACGATCGGTAGGATAACTATCGGTAACTTCTCATCGTTCCCTAGGACAACTGCACATCGCTAACGTACAAACAACAGTTGATGTCGAATATGTTAAGGACACTTTGTCATTGTGAACTGTCACTTATTCGTTGGCGATCTGTAGTCATGCTAGGGAACGATGAGAAGTTACCGATAGTTATCCTACCGATCGATATAGAGCAATCGTGCTAGGGCCTCAGACCTAACCATCCTAACGATACATGTATCGATCACATATTTATAAAATCAAATAAAAATTACCAACATAAATCCGCTACACTAAAAATTGACATAACTGACCACTGTCCCGCTTACTACGGTCATTATACTCCAATTTCACCCAGCTCTACTGACCCAAATAACTCTAACAAAATAATTACTAAAATCAACTATTCTACTTTGAATAACTTACTTACCGAAGAATCGTGGATCGCGGTTTTATCTAATGATAATCCGGATTCAGCTTTGAATACCTTCTACGAACTACTCCACGAATATATTCTTAAAAGTCAAGAACAAATACCACCACCAAAAAGTAAACATAAACAGATAAAAACTTGGATTACGCGCGGACTAATAATCTCAATTCAGCATAGAAACAAACTTTTTAAAATCTATAAAAATCAGGAAAAACATTGCACATCCAACAACGAAACGCAGACCCACTCCAAACGGCAAGAATACATCTTATTTAGAAACTACTTAAACACAATCATAAAAAAACGAAAACAGGAATACTACTCTACACAAGTACTTAATGCTCAAAGCGACTAAAAAAAAACATGGCATGTCATAAACGAAATTTCAAATAGAAATCAAAAGGTTAACAAAATTCCTCAATAAATCATTGCTGACAACAATACAACTATAGAAGACGCTAAGAGCATTGCAAACAATTTCAATAACTTCTTTACAAACATCGCCTCAACCCTCATAGATAATAATCCCAGTCTTTCTATTCGCTCAAATCAAATACTTCCCGGCCTTCCAGAGTCTAATGACCCCACCCCTGAGCTATCTACATTCAAAGAAATAACAGAACTTGAAATTTCTAAACAAATTGAAAACCTTAAAGAGAAATCTGCAAATGGCCCAGATAACTTAAGCAACACCACAATTAAATCGATTAAAAAACATATACTCATCCCATTATGTCACATCTTCAACAACTGCATCAGGCTCGGTATTTACCCTAATCATTTTAAACTCGCTCACATTATTCCAATACATAAATCCGGATCCCAATGTAAAACAGACAACTACAAACCAATAACCTTAACTTCACAATTATCCAAGATCTTTGAAAAGTGTTTAAAGGGACAAATTATGAACTTTCTAGATTCTAATTCAATACTCTCAGCTAATCAATATGGGTTTAGAAGTAACCTGTCCACCGAAGATGCTGTCTTTAGTTTAACTAAAAAAATATACTCAAATCTAGACTCTAGCACTAAAACGCTAACCATTTTCTTGGACTTAAAGAAAGCGTTTGACACAGTCAACCATAGAATCCTATTAAAGAAAATATCAAACGTTGGTATTAAAAACAAAAGTCTCATGCTATTAAAAAGCTATATATTAAATCGCCAACAACGCACAATAATAGGGTTAAGCTTACGCACTTATGATCTAACAAAACATGGCATTCCTCAAGGAACTGTCTTAGGGCTAATTCTCTTTCTAATCTACATCAATGACCTATGCAATATTGCAATACCCGGAAAAATTCTCTCCTTTGCAGATGATATTGCAATAACAGTACAAGGTAAAACGTGGGAATAAACAACCACTAAAGCCAACAAATGCATTGCAATAGTCAAAGATTGGCTGGATAGAAACCTTCTCAGTCTAAATTTTGATAAAACCATTTGTATTCCCTTCTATAATTCCCTAAAGTCATCCCCTAAAAATAATCTTAACCTGAAGTTCCATAATATAAATAGTAACCCTGCTTCATGCTCAAACTGCGAAGATGTGAAATTAGGAAAATATACCAAGTACTTAGGTGTAACTATAGACTGCCAACTCAAATGGACCTACCATATAGAGAAAACAGTCAATAAACTGAGATAACTAAGATACATATTCAAACGGATGAGCAATATTGTCAATATAAGAACCATGAAAATTATTTATGATGCATTGGTGCTTTCATCCATTACCTATGGATAATCGCTTGGGGAGGAACATACAATAACCATGTGAAACCTCTAGAAACTGCCCAGAAGTCCATCATTAAAATAATGTACCAGAAGACCAAAACTTATCCCACTAATCAGTTATTTCAGGAAACTGAAATTATGAAACTACGGCAGATCTACTGTTTACAATGTCTCAAATTTATATTTACTCGTCCTAACAATTTCGATAAAAACCCAAATCGCTCTAGTCAAACACTCACCACTTGCATGTACACAGTGCCTCATTGCAAAACCAGGCTGGCCCAAAGGCACAGTATTACCCCAAAATTGTTAAATTCCTTACCCAATTCCATCAACACATGCCAAAACTTGAACTTATATAAAAAATATACTGAGTCTAGTTTTTAACTGTTAATTCATGGTGGAATTCCATTGTATTAGATATGAAATTAAACAATTTTTTTCACTTTGTTCCACTTGTTTATTTACACCAGGACCGGTTTCGTCCTAATACGGACATTTTCAGACTGGTAGTTGAAGTAGCATAAGAATTTCAACTACCAGTCTGAAAATGTCCGTAGTAGGACGAAACCGGTCCTGGTGTAAATAAACAAGTGGAACAAAGTGAAAAAAATTGTTTAATTTCATATCTAATAAAAAATACAAAAAGTTGGGTCAAAAATATGGAAGTAAATAATTTTTTCCTATAATTTTGTACTGTTTACATTTTAAATAACTAAAATATGCCATGTCTTTCCGAATCATTAGATTTAAAAAAAAAATATATATATATATATATATATATATATAATTGCGTGTATGTGTATATATACATATGTGTGAGTAGGTATACATGGGAATATATGTATGTGTACATTAGGGTGGTCCAGGCCCATATAGTAAAATAAATAAATTCAAATACAGGTGTCGCCACCCCCTTGATTTGTTACACATACTATTCTTATTACGTGTAAAAAATGTCAGCCCCCTATCTTATATACAAGGGGGTGCTCATCGCTTAACGCGTAAGTTTCTGACGAAAGTTCAGGATTTTAAGTAAAACACGTAATTTAAGGTTTATTAATATTACAAGTATTTTAATCAAATAACTATAAAAATTATTTAAATGTGAACAAAATTTGGTAACAAAGCAATAATTAACAAAATATTAGTGGAAATCTTTCTGATGCGTGTTTTGTGTAGTTTTTTAAAAGAAGGACCTTGAAATGTGTATGTTATGTGTTTGAACCACTGCACAAGTAGAAGGTAAGCACACAAGGAAAAGGATAGAATTACACACTGCGGGACTTGTACTTTCTTCTCTGCGGCGGTCAATAGCGAAAAAATGCGGATGCGATAACTAATGTTGATGTTCACAGGTTGATGGTCGATTATTGACTGATGTGGGTAACAGGAAAGTGACAGGTTTATATGGAAGGGTAGGAAGGAAATGTGACAATACTAGCTACAAGTATAGCAGTTCATGTATGTGTATAGTTTTGTATAGATGTATGTATGTAAGTGTAGCTGTGTAAATGCCCAACCATGCCCCCCGCCTGGAAGGGGATGAACGAATGAATCCACTTCCATAAACCTTAAGAGTGTAGTACTAATCACTTTATAAACAAAATTTAAAAATTGGTGAAAGTTAAAGCTAAAAGAAGGGCCATAGATGCAATATCTGATGGCCAAGTCAACGGACTATGTTATTGCGAAGGTAAAGGGCAAAGTTTAACCACTGCCCTGCGGTATGTACCGGTGTTTGTTTTAACGTCGGCAACGCGAATCACTCCGTCTACACCGGGATAAACATTGACTATTATGCCGATGGGCCATTGAAGAGGCGCGATGTTGTCACACTTGATGATTACGACAGTGCCTGTAGTTACCGGATTGGCGCTCGTGTTCCATTTTTGACGAGATTGTAAAGTATTTAGGTACTCCATGCGCCAACGATTCCAGAAAGTCTGGACGAGATGATCCACGATATGCTTCCGTTGCAACAAGTTTACTGACTCGTTGGTTAAGTCAGCAGCGGGTAGAGATTTTAACGGAGTAAGAGTTAAAAAATGTGCAGGAGTAAGAGGCAACGGAGCTGAGACATCAGTAACACTCAGTACGGACAGCGGACGTGAGTTTAGAAGTGCTTCTATTTGAGAAAGCACCGTTTGCATCTCTTCATACGTGAGTAGACATGTACCCACTATTTTATTCAAGTAACTCTTCACACACTTTATATTACTTTCCCAGATTCCACCAAAGTGTGGAGATTGAGGAGGATTCATTTTCCATTCGATGCGGTTTTCCCGTAGATTATCTGAGAGTTCATTCTTATAATTTGGTGACTCTATAAGTTCGAATAGAGATCTTAACTGGGAATTAGCGCCCACAAAGTTCGTTCCGTTATCAGAGTACATAACGCTCACAGGACCACGACGTGATAAAAAGCGTTTGAAAGCATTAAGGAAGACTTCAGTGGAAAGATCTGAAGCGAGTTCGATATGAACAGCACGGGTCACCAAGCAAATAAAAAGGCAAATGTACGCCTTTTGACTTCGAACACCCCGACGTCTATAAGGGATTATTTGAAGCGGGCCCGCGTAGTCAACACCTGTGTGTAGAAAAGCTTTGGCTTCGCGGACGCGGCATGAGGGTAAATCTCCCATTATTGGGAATTGCGGTTTGGGATTAATCTTGAAGCACGTATTGCACTGATGCACGCGCTTCCTAACCAGATTGCGCGAGGAAAGAATCCAGAACCTTTGTCTTAGCAAAGACATGAGTAAGGTAGGACCTGTATGTAAGTTCTTGATATGATAGTAATCTATTATTAAATTGACTACATGAGCACGTGGGGGTAAAAGAATAGGATGCCGACTGTCAAATTCTAATTCAGCGTTTTTCAACCTGCCTCCTACCCTTAGAATACCTTCATGAAGAAACGGATTCAATTTTGCAATAGCGCGCCGAAGTTTCTTCCCGTCAGTCATTGCCTTCATATCTTCGGAAAAATGTTCTTGCTGTACCGATTTTATAACAGCGAGTTCTGCAACGGCAGTATGACTTAATTCGAATGTTCGCGGTAGTTTCTTAATGAAACGAAAAATAAAAATTACAATTCGAATTAATTTCGGCCAAGAATTGACACGAGAAGCTAGTGCGCATAATAACGGTGGTGCAATCGTTTTGAGGCGGTTATTGTTTTGAACTGCCATCAAAATTTTTGTTTTCAGTTCGGGTGGTTCAGATACAGATTTTGAATCAAAAAGTTGTAGAGGCCAATCACTTTTAGGTAACTGAGCAAATGCGGGGCCGTTAAACCATAATGGATGGTCTATTAGCTGAGCGGGGGTTAGACCGCGCGACAGGCAGTCAGCGGGATTGTCTTTACCTTTTATATGATGGAAGCATTCAGCCTGCAGATGATCTTGTATTTGTGATACGCGGTTGGCAACGAATGTCTGCCATCTAGCAGGTGGTGAATTTATCCATGCTAGCGCAACCGTGCTGTCACAAAAGGCTAAAGTCGTATGAACTATCGAATTTGATGCGTAGGTGTTACTGACCGTACGCATTAATCGAATCGCGCAAGTACCAGCGCTCCACATAATTCTAGACGCGCAAGTGAAATCGCCTTCGCAGGAGCGACCTTAGATTTGGCGCATAATAAGCTAATTGTGATTTTATTAGTATTCGGACAGTAAACGTGTAAGTATACAACACCTCCAAATGCGCGTTCGCTTGCGTCAGAAAATCCGATGAGTGTTAATACACATTGGTATTCAACACCAAAAAAGCGAGGAATTCTAATAGATTGCAATAATGGCAATTCCTTTTCAAACTGGCGCCAAAGCGTGACCACGGTGTCAGGAGGAGTATCGTCCCAATCCAGGTTGTACTCCCATAGAGATTTAATTATAAGCTTAGCTAATAAAACAACCGGTGCGACGAAACCCATCAAATCCCAAAGACGAGCAATCGTCGATAGGATGTTTCGTTTGGTGCAAGTTCTTTCGTTAGCGTTTACAACAAATATAAAATTATCAGAAGCGGGTATCCAATGAAGCCCCAGTATTTTTAGGTTTTCATCGGGATTAAATTCCACATGTTCCTTGACACGACGATCTGAAGGAATTGTGGACAAAAAGTTTGGAGTATTACTAGAGAATTTTACAAGATCAAATCCTCCCGCGGCAAATAGTTGTATCAATTCCGTAGACAACTCGGTAGCTTCCTCGACCGACGAGCAACTGGTGACAAAATCGTCCATGTAGAATGAGCCTTTTTCTACCAGGTTTGCAGCAAGTGGGAAACGAGGTTGTTCATGCGACGCAAGTTGGCGCAATGTACGCATTGCCAAGAATGGACTACAAGACATGCCGAAAGTGACGCGATTAAATTCAAACAATTGCAAAGGGTCACTATCGTTAAATCTGTACAGCATGCGCTGAAAACGACGGCATTCTTCTTGCACTACAATTTGTAGATACATTTGTTTTATGTCAGCGGTTATAGCTATGGCAAATAATCGGAAATTGAGGATAATGCGAAACAAGTCACCTTGTAAGGTATTATTAAATATAAAGTATTCTTACCGGTGTGTAGAATATCATTAAGCGAGTAACCAGAATCGGATTTCATACTCGCGTCCAGCACCATGCGAATTTTAGTGGTCAGTTTATCCTTGCGAACTACGATATGATGCGGGATTACGTAATGCGGTAAATCAGAATTGTCGACCGGGGAAATGTAACCTTTCTGAAGGTATTCGCGCAATATTTTGTCATATTCTACTTTTATGGCGGGTTGGGATTTTAAGCGGCGTTCGAGAGATCGGTACCTCTGCTCGGCTGTCGGCAACGACGCGCCAAGGACAGATGGACTTTTTCGTAACGGTAACGCGACAATATAACGACCTGTCGTGTCACGAGAAGTGGTGAGCTTGAATTGGTTCTCACATTCTTGTTCATCAGGCGTTAAAAACTTCTCATCTGGAATATCTTCCAATTCAAAGAAGCGTGAAAGACAAAAATCCTCATTTTCAGCGAACGTACAAAATGATTGCGTGACGTAGTTACTTGGGGTTTCAATCATCGTCGGAGCAGTGCCTAAGATTAAATACCCTAAAGTAGTTTCAATAGCAAATGGCTGACCAGGGGAACCTGATATTTTGTTGGTCTTTAAAATGCGAGCAAACATGTCACATCCCAAAATAATATCAATCTCACCAGGCGTACAGAAAGTTTTGTCTGCTGGTGCGGCGTTGGGCCAATGTTCAACCTATAAGTGAACACCGGCAGCAGACTGTAATGTGTTGCACCTTTATGTATAATTTTTACTTACCCGATAGACGTCAGGGCACCCACCAATTCACTGATTTTAACACCGGAAGGTTTTGTTAGTAATTGGACATGGTTGGGAAAGGGAATGGTGATATTATCGTATTTTTTTTGGTGCGATAGTCGCGGCGTAATTCAATTGCGGTATTTTTAAACGGTAGCGAATTCAAACTCAACTTATGCGGATAGCGGTGGAGCAACTGCTCATTGCGGCGGATTAAACTCAACTTTTATGAGGATAGCGGTGGAGCAACTGCTCATTGCGGCGGATGAAACTCAACTGATTGATGTAAAGGCAGAAGGCACAATCGATAGTTGACAAAACATAAAATTGCAACAATAACAATCTGCGCGAGCATGCCCCCCCGCCTTGACCAAGTGGTCAAAGTAATTAATACAACAAAAGAAACACAATATGAAAGGATTCAATGAACAATACTGAACCTGCGGTAGATCTAAACTAACTAACTAAATCTAAGATAACGTTAAAGTTATTGTGAAGGCAGGGGACAGAGTTTAACGACTGCCCTGCGATACGTTCCGGAGTTAGTCTTAACATCCGCAACGCGGATCACCCCATCTAAGCCAGGGTGGACGTTTACCACTACGCCAATAGGCCATTGAAGTGGTGCGATATTTTCACTCTTAATTATTACCACTGTGCCTTTCATTATAGGATTGGCATTGGTATTCCATTTCTGACGCGATTGCAACGTGTTCAGATCCTCCATTCGCCATGGGTTCCAGAAAGTCTGGACGAGTTGATCGACAAGATGCTTTCGTTGCAGCAAATTTACCGGCGCGTCTGACAACTCAACGGCGGGTAAAGATTTTAACGGTGTAAGTGTTAAAAAGTGTGCAGGAGTAAGAGGCAACGGAGCTGAAACATCGGTAACGCTGAGCACTGATAATGGGCGTGAGTTTAGAATGGCTTCAATTTGGGAAAGAACCGTTTGCATCTCTTCGTATGTGAGAAGAGAGGTACCCACAATTTTATTTAGGTAGCATTTTATGCATTTTATGTTGCTCTCCCAGATCCCACCGAAGTGGGGGGCTAGTGGAGGATTCATCTTCCACTCAATACGGTTCTCCAACAAATTGTCTGAGAGCTCCTTCTTGTAGTCAGATGAGTCTATAAGTTCGTATAAAGCCTTTAAATGCGACTTAGCTCCTACGAAGTTCGTCCCATTATCAGAATACATTACACTTACAGGACCTCGACGAGACAGAAAACGTTTGAATGAATTGAGAAAGACTTCGGTTGAGAGGTCTGAAGCGAGTTCAATGTGAACTGCGCGGGTTACCAGACAGATAAATAAGCAAATATACGCCTTTTGGCTTCGAACACCCCGACGTCTATGAGGGATTATTTGAAGCGGCCCAGCGTAGTCAACCCCAGTGTGCAAAAAGGCCTTAGCTTCGCGGACCCGGCATGCGGGTAAATCTCCCATTTTTGGGAATTGCGGTTTGGGATTGACTCTAAAGCACGTATTGCACTGATGCACGCGTTTCCGAATCAAATTGCGCGAAGAAAGTATCCAAAACCTTTGCCTCAACAGAGACATAAGTAAGGTAGGACCCGTATGTAGGTTCTTAATGTGGTAATAATCTACTATTAAATCAACTATATGATCATGAGCGGGTAGTAAAATAGGATAACGACTATCAAATTCGAGTTCGGCGTTTCTCAATCTGCCTCCTACTCTTAGGAGACCGTCCTGAAGAAATGGATTTAATTTAGCAAGAACTTGCCGTACTTTCTTACCGTCGTTCACTGACTTGATATCATCAGCGAAATGTACTTGCTGTACTGCTTTTATAATAGCGATTTCTGCAATGTCAATATGGCTTAACTCAAATTTACGCGGCAATTTCCTAATGAAACGAAAAACGTACATGACAATTCGAATCAATTTTGGCCAAGAATGAATGCGAGTAGCCAGTGTGCATAATAAAGGTGTCACGATTGTGTTTTGGCGGTTATCGGGTTTAGTTTTCATTTCGGGTGGATCAGCTACACGAGAGCACAAGCCAAAAGTTATTGGCTGTTCATACTGATTCGGTTTCATTTCTGGTAACTGTTCTGAATTTGCGTGCTTAAATGGCGCAATAGGCCATTCGGAATGCGGCTGGCAAAGCCATTTTGGACCATTCCACCAAATTTCATTTGCCATCAATTGTGATGGTAGCATACCTCTTGACAGACAGTCACTAGGGTTATCAACACCTGCGACATGATAAAAATGACTACTGTCCAAATGTTCGTGTATTTTTGCTACACGATTGGCAACAAAGGATTGCCAGCGGTGAGGTGATGAATGAATCCAACTTAAAGTTACAGAAGAATCAGAAAAGGCAAATATTGAATGAATACTAAACCTAGCGGAGTAATTATCAATTACCTTTTTTAACAGTTGCGATAATAACAATGCTGCGCATAGTTCTAAGCGTGCTAAGGAGACGACCTTTAACGGTGCTACCTTTGATTTTGCGCAAACTAATTGAACCTTAATTTGGTTATCAGGAGTGGTCACGTGAGCGTATACCACTCCGCCATATGCTTTTTCGCTGGCATCCGCAAATCCAACAAGTATTAATGTGCATCCTTCAGTGACTCCTATATGACGTGGAATACGAATTGACGAAATTGACGGCAATTCTGCGTTGAACTGTTGCCACTGTCGTGATATACTTGTAGGTGGGATTTCATCCCAATCGATTTTTAAATTCCACAGCTCCTTTATTAGAAGCTTGGCTTGTACAATTATAGGCGCTACAAGACCCATCACGTCAAAGAGTCTAGCGACAGATGATAAAATATTGCGTTTTGTACAAGTTCGATTGTCTGGAGTGACTTCAAATGCGAAAATGTCGTCCATAGGATGCCATCGTAGCCCAAGGATTTTTAGCGATGCATCACTATTGAAAGTTACACTTTGCGACAAGCGAAGTTCCAATGGAACGGTTTCTAATACCATGCTGGAATTGGATGCCCACTTAGCGAGTTGGAATCCTCCAGATTGAAAGAGCTCAATTAACTCTTCAGTCGCGTGGATAGCTTCTTGCTCATTTAAAGCAGAGCTAGCGATGTCGTCTACATAAACATCACGATTGATAATATCCCTTGCCAGAGGGAAGCGAGCGCCTTCATCTAACGTTAACTGTTTGATTGCTCGAAGGGCTAAAAACGGACTACACTTAAGACCGAATGCTACGCGATTGTATTGGTAAGCCTGAAGCGGCTTTTGCGGGTCGAATCTATATAAAATTCGTTGATAACGACGATCTTCTTCGCGAACATTTATACATAAATACATTTGACGAACGTCGGCGGAAATTGCGATAGGAAAAAGGCGTAAATTCAGAAGGATGCAAAATAAATCATTCTGTAGGCTTGGTCCCGTGTGTAAAATGTCATTCAAAGATAAACCATTTTTTGTTTTTGCGCTTGCGTCCAGAACCACTCTCACTTTCGTTGTAATTTTATCTTCACGCCTAACTGCGTGATGCGGAATGTAGTACGCGTTTTCTGACGGTGAAGCTTCCACCTGGGACAAATAACCCTTGTGAATATGTTCTGTGATCACTTCATCGTAAAGTGGTTTTAATTCTGGCAGAAGCTTAAATTTTCTCTCTAGTGCATAAAACCGATTTTGCGCAGCTTGCAATGAATCACCTAAGTTACATGGGTTGCTTTTGAACGGCAGAGCCACTTCATAAGAACCGTCCCCGAGGCGAGTTGTGGTGCTTTGAAAAATATTCTCAGCTTCTTTTTCTTCAAGGCTATGAACTGGTTCCGAACCGATATCTTCGATTTCCCAGAATTTTTGAATTAAATTCTCAATTTCGTGCGTAGCGCAGAAAGTTAAAGTTGTGTTTGATTGAGAATTTACTGGAGCGTCACCCATGAAGACATACCCTAATGTGGTTTGAATCGCGACTGGAAAACCGGGGGTGATAATCTTATGTGGTAGCAACAGTTGAGAGAACAGACTTACGCCAATTAGCAAATCGATTGGACCTGGCATTGCCCAGGTGTCGTCTGCCAGCGGAATATTTATGAATTTGTATGACGTCAAGTCCACTTTACACGTAGGTAAATGAGCGGTAATTTTATCTAAAACTAGAGCGGTTATGGAGTATTTGAAGTAGGGATCAATCCTAGATTGAATTGTCAAAGTGACACTTCCTCTTATTGATTGCGTTTTGCCACCTAAACCCTGGACTGCGAAGCGCGTTCCTGGACTGACTGCCAGGCCTAATTTTTCACAACATTGTGATGTTATATAATGCTTCTGTGAGCCTGGGTCTAAAAGACAGCGAACGGTATTTTCTCCACCGTATTGATCAACCGTGTGAACCTTGGCGGTAGCAAGGACTTCAGTAGTTGCCCCTTGTCGCGTGGTTGCTGACATGGTGCATACCGACGGTTCTGATTCGTTAGGTTGAGTTTCTGCACTGGATGTGGAGGCATTTGCGTGACTAGTTTTCTCAAAATGAAGAAACGTATGGTGTTTGCCATGACACTTATGACAAGTGCCTTTTGACTTACATCTTGTAGATGTATGTTGCGGGCTCAAGCAATTGAAACACAAAGATTTTTCCTTTGCGAAGGAAAACCTTTCCTTTGGTGATAATTTCAAAAATTGTGTACAAGTGTACAGTTGCGTATGGCTCTCATTTTGACAAAAAGGGCATTTTAGTTGCGTACTTGTGTAAGTATGATGTGTGCGGGTTTGAGTTGTGCGTATGGTTCCACCGGAACTGGTTGTATTTATGTTGGCAGTGTTAGGTCCACGAGTGGAAGTTCGTTGCAGAATTTTGACCTGATCTTGCACAAACGACACCAATTGCTTGCAGGTTGGAATCTCAATTTCTCGAACTGAGAGCTCAAATGCTTGTGCGGTTTGCGATTCTAGCTTTTGCAAGGCGCATTGCAGTAGTATAAAATCTGAAAGATCCTCAATTCCCAATTGTTTTAGCGCGGCGATAGATGCTGAATATTTTTCTATAAAAACTGTTAAATTGTTTGCGTTGTGCGCTACGGTTTTTGAATGAAATATGTTATTCAGGTAGTAAGTGGCAAGAGATCTTTTATCTTGATATTTATTTACAAGAGTATCCCAGATTATTTTGTATGTGTCTCCAGTTGGCACTAAACCTGATGTAACATTTTTTGCGGTTCCAGTTAATTTTCCAATTAAATATTGTACGCGTTGCGAATCAGATAGTTGTGGATTTAAATGAACATTTGTTTTAAATGTTTCATAAAATAGGTGCCAATTTTCCATACGCCCGTCAAATGTGGGTAATTCTATCGCGGGTAATTTAATAAAATTGTTGTTATGTTATTCATTATTATGTTCGTACTTGTAGACGCTTTCGATTCCGTAGCTAAATTTGCTTTAATATTGTTTCGTGTGCGTATTATGCGCGTATAGAAATCTTCAAATTGTTCCCAGCTTGAATAATCTGGTTCAGAGTTCGGGTTTGACGTAACAATATTCTCGTTAATTTGATCAATAATTAATTCAAATTTATTTTTAATTTCTACTATGCTTTCAGACTCCGTCATAAAAGCTTCAATCGAGCGCGATGATTCGTAGGTAATGGGTAAATTTTTTGCAAGCGAAACTAAATTTTGAACTCTTTTTAGAATAATGTCTCTTTTACTTTTTAGTAAAACTAATTGTCTTTTTAATTTGTCTTCCATTTTTACAAGTATTCGCCAACAAAAAGTTTTTAATTATTTATAAAATAATGCACAATAATCAAAAGTGCACTAGACAATTTTATGTTCCGATAAATTACAGTGGACAAGTTATTTAATCATATAATTAAATTTCGAGCGATATGCGGCGATCTATGTTCAAGTACGTACCTACGTTGACATTGATTATATGTGTATTACACTGGTACAACAATAACTTCTATGAATAAATTTGATTAAGTACCCGAAATATCAAAGAGTAACTATGTATACCTAAGTAAGTATGTAATTTCAAATAGCGGATAGTATTGTTCACTAAATTTCTTTGCATATAAAATGTATGTGAATGAATATTGCTAAATGCTGGTTCATAGTCAAATAAAATGCGGCTTGAAATACCAAATGGATCCGGCTCGTAAATGACCAAATGGATCCGGCTCAAAAAGGACCAAATGGTGCGGCGTTGGGCCAATGTTCAACCTATAAGTGAACACCGGCAGCAGACTGTAATGTGTTGCACCTTTATGTATAATTTTTACTTACCCGATAGACGTCAGGGCACCCACCAATTCACTGATTTTAACACCGGAAGGTTTTGTTAGTAATTGGACATGGTTGGGAAAGGGAATGGTGATATTATCGTATTTTTTTTGGTGCGATAGTCGCGGCGTAATTCAATTGCGGTATTTTTAAACGGTAGCGAATTCAAACTCAACTTATGCGGATAGCGGTGGAGCAACTGCTCATTGCGGCGGATTAAACTCAACTTTTATGAGGATAGCGGTGGAGCAACTGCTCATTGCGGCGGATGAAACTCAACTGATTGATGTAAAGGCAGAAGGCACAATCGATAGTTGACAAAACATAAAATTGCAACAATAACAATCTGCGCGAGCATCTGCTAAGGGTAAATTGTTGAGATATGATAATGAGGCGCGGTTTATGTTAACAGTAGGCAGTTCATTAGTGATATTTTCTACCACGTACGGTTGAATAGTATACGAGTGAGCGTCGTTATAATGGGAGAACAGTTTGAGACAAGTCATTCCCTTTGTTAGATTTCTTACGTCACCTATTCCCGTGACGTAAGTGCTGGGAGATGATTGTACCGTAAGATTTAAACGTGAACAGCATTTACGCGTAAAAATGTCAAAAATTAAAAAAAAGGAATTGGCCTTGCTACGTATCCAGGATGTTTAATAATCCCCCTGAACCAGCAGCATCCCGGGAAGATTGCTCTTACGATAAGTATTCTGTATTTTATTTTTAAAAAGGCATAAAGTGGTAGAATAAAATGTCGGATGGTGTTGCGGAGAATTTGCTAGACATGGCAGAGGTAAAGTTAGACGTTCTTGCCACCGATAAAGGTAAAACCTAACAAATGCTATTATAATATACAAAGTTTTCCTTGGCTTTCTTAACAGTGCGGTTACTGCTTTATTTTACCATTCCAGATCTTCATTCATTTGAGAATTTTTTTACAAGTTTATTTGTAGTTTAGTTTTTAAAATATATTCCTATTAAGAGCGTAGCGGCATGCGGCGGCTTATCGCCAATTTACCAAAAATAAAAATGGATTTCTACATATTAAACTTAAATAATAATAAAAGCATCATTTACTTTCTAATTAAAGTGTGTTAGGCTATGGCATCCCCAAGTAAGGTTGGGAGGGGAAAGAGATGGAGAAGAGGAAGGTGAGAAAGTACGCTATTCAAGTATGGTTACCGAACACAGCTAAGGCTATCTCAAGCAACGTTTTAATTCTGAATGCTGGTATTACACCAGGGCGATACTCAGAGTATCTTCTACTCTGGAACGTGGCGCAAATATATAGTAAATTATTTTTAATCGTAAATTGTGAAATAACGCAAATTAATCAATAAAATTTATTACTTAAAATAAAAATATCTAAAAAAGAGTTCTGTTATAGCGGATGATGATTTGAGAAAAGGATTTAGTGATTTGGAAACTTATTACTAGAATGCATTTGACTAGACTCAACTGTCATCAAGTTTCTTATTATTTTATTATATTAGGTATAGACTTGTATGTACGAATTGATTGAGGACAGCAATGTGAGAGATGTTTCGCTGTATATTCTCTCTGTCTACCTCCCTAGAGAAGAGGCCTCATGCTATTAGAGTTCGATACCACGACTGAAATAATAAGTATATACTATAGACTAGTTTACGATAAGATGTGTGAGTGTGATTCAAGCAACCAGAGAGTTGTTTGGCAGTCTATCCTCTCTGACTACCTCTGCGGAGAAGCGGTCTCATGGTATTAGAGTTCGATAGCACTACTGAAATCAGAAGTATATACTATAGACTAGTTTACGATAAGATGTGTGAGTGTGATTCAAGCAACCAGAGAGTTGTTTGGCAGTCTATCCTCTCTGACTACCTCTGCGGAGAAGCGGTCTCATGGTATTAGAGTTCGATACCACGACTGAAATAATAAGTATATACTATAGACTAGTTTACGATAAGATGTGTGAGTGTGATTCAAGCAACCAGAGAGTTGTTTGGCAGTCTATCCTCTCTGACTACCTCTGCGGAGAAGCGGTCTCATGGTATTAGAGTTCGATAGCACTACTGAAATCAGAAGTATATACTATAGACTAGTTTACGATAAGATGTGTGAGTGTGATTCAAGCAACCAGAGAGTTGTTTGGCAGTCTATCCTCTCTGACTACCTCTGCGGAGAAGCGGTCTCATGGTATTAGAGTTCGATACCACGACTGAAATAATAAGTATATACTATAGACTAGTTTACGATAAGATGTGTGAGTGTGATTCAAGCAACCAGAGAGTTGTTTGGCAGTCTATCCTCTCTGACTACCTCTGCGGAGAAGCGGTCTCATGGTATTAGAGTTCGATACCACGACTGAAATAATAAGTATATACTATAGACTAGTTTACGATAAGATGTGTGAGTGTGATTCAAGCAACCAGAGAGTTGTTTGGCAGTCTATCCTCTCTGACTACCTCTGCGGAGAAGCGGTCTCATGGTATTAGAGTTCGATAGCACTACTGAAATCAGAAGTATATACTATAGACTAGTTTACGATAAGATGTGTGAGTGTGATTCAAGCAACCAGAGAGTTGTTTGGCAGTCTATCCTCTCTGACTACCTCTGCGGAGAAGCGGTCTCATGGTATTAGAGTTCGATAGCACTACTGAAATCAGAAGTATATACTATAGACTAGTTTACGATAAGATGTGTGAGTGTGATTCAAGCAACCAGAGAGTTGTTTGGCAGTCTATCCTCTCTGACTACCTCTGCGGAGAAGCGGTCTCATGGTATTAGAGTTCGATAGCACTACTGAAATCAGAAGTATATACTATAGACTAGTTTACGATAAGATGTGTGAGTGTGATTCAAGCAACCAGAGAGTTGTTTGGCAGTCTATCCTCTCTGACTACCTCTGCGGAGAAGCGGTCTCATGGTATTAGAGTTCGATAGCACTACTGAAATCAGAAGTATATACTATAGACTAGTTTACGATAAGATGTGTGAGTGTGATTCAAGCAACCAGAGAGTTGTTTGGCAGTCTATCCTCTCTGACTACCTCTGCGGAGAAGCGGTCTCATGGTATTAGAGTTCGATAGCACTACTGAAATCAGAAGTATATACTATAGACTAGTTTACGATAAGATGTGTGAGTGTGATTCAAGCAACCAGAGAGTTGTTTGGCAGTCTATCCTCTCTGACTACCTCTGCGGAGAAGCGGTCTCATGGTATTAGAGTTCGATAGCACTACTGAAATCAGAAGTATATACTATAGACTAGTCTACGATAAGATGTGTGAGTGTGATTGAAGGAACCAGTGCGACAGAGTTGTTTGGCAGTCTATCCTCTCTGACTACCTCTGCGGAGAAGCGGTCTCATGGTATTAGAGTTCGATAGCACTACTGAAATCAGAAGTATATACTATAGACTAGTTTACGATAAGATGTGTGAGTGTGATTCAAGCAACCAGAGAGTTGTTTGGCAGTCTATCCTCTCTGACTACCTCTGCGGAGAAGCGGTCTCATGGTATTAGAGTTCGATAGCACTACTGAAATCAGAAGTATATACTATAGACTAGTTTACGATAAGATGTGTGAGTGTGATTCAAGCAACCAGAGAGTTGTTTGGCAGTCTATCCTCTCTGACTACCTCTGCGGAGAAGCGGTCTCATGGTATTAGAGTTCGATAGCACTACTGAAATCAGAAGTATATACTATAGACTAGTTTACGATAAGATGTGTGAGTGTGATTCAAGCAACCAGAGAGTTGTTTGGCAGTCTATCCTCTCTGACTACCTCTGCGGAGAAGCGGTCTCATGGTATTAGAGTTCGATAGCACTACTGAAATCAGAAGTATATACTATAGACTAGTTTACGATAAGATGTGTGAGTGTGATTCAAGCAACCAGAGAGTTGTTTGGCAGTCTATCCTCTCTGACTACCTCTGCGGAGAAGCGGTCTCATGGTATTAGAGTTCGATAGCACTACTGAAATCAGAAGTATATACTATAGACTAGTCTACGATAAGATGTGTGAGTGTGATTGAAGGAACCAGTGCGACAGAGTTGTTTGGCAGTCTATCCTCTCTGACTACCTCTGCGGAGAAGCGGTCTCATGGTATTAGAGTTCGATAGCACTACTGAAATCAGAAGTATATACTATAGACTAGTCTACGATAAGATGTGTGAGTGTGATTGAAGGAACCAGTGCGACAGAGTTGTTTGGCAGTCTATCCTCTCTGACTACCTCTGCGGAGAAGCGGTCTCATGGTATTAGAGTTCGATAGCACTACTGAAATCAGAAGTATATACTATAGACTAGTTTACGATAAGATGTGTGAGTGTGATTCAAGCAACCAGAGAGTTGTTTGGCAGTCTATCCTCTCTGACTACCTCTGCGGAGAAGCGGTCTCATGGTATTAGAGTTCGATAGCACTACTGAAATCAGAAGTATATACTATAGACTAGTTTACGATAAGATGTGTGAGTGTGATTCAAGCAACCAGAGAGTTGTTTGGCAGTCTATCCTCTCTGACTACCTCTGCGGAGAAGCGGTCTCATGGTATTAGAGTTCGATACCACGACTGAAATCAGAAGTATATACTATAGACTAGTTTACGATAAGATGTGTGAGTGTGATTCAAGCAACCAGAGAGTTGTTTGGCAGTCTATCCTCTCTGACTACCTCTGCGGAGAAGCGGTCTCATGGTATTAGAGTTCGATAGCACTACTGAAATCAGAAGTATATACTATAGACTAGTTTACGATAAGATGTGTGAGTGTGATTCAAGCAACCAGAGAGTTGTTTGGCAGTCTATCCTCTCTGACTACCTCTGCGGAGAAGCGGTCTCATGGTATTAGAGTTCGATAGCACTACTGAAATCAGAAGTATATACTATAGACTAGTCTACGATAAGATGTGTGAGTGTGATTGAAGGAACCAGTGCGACAGAGTTGTTTGGCAGTCTATCCTCTCTGACTACCTCTGCGGAGAAGCGGTCTCATGGTATTAGAGTTCGATAGCACTACTGAAATCAGAAGTATATACTATAGACTAGTTTACGATAAGATGTGTGAGTGTGATTCAAGCAACCAGAGAGTTGTTTGGCAGTCTATCCTCTCTGACTACCTCTGCGGAGAAGCGGTCTCATGGTATTAGAGTTCGATACCACGACTGAAATCAGAAGTATATACTATAGACTAGTTTACGATAAGATGTGTGAGTGTGATTCAAGCAACCAGAGAGTTGTTTGGCAGTCTATCCTCTCTGACTACCTCTGCGGAGAAGCGGTCTCATGGTATTAGAGTTCGATACCACGACTGAAATCAGAAGTATATACTATAGACTAGTTTACGATAAGATGTGTGAGTGTGATTCAAGCAACCAGAGAGTTGTTTGGCAGTCTATCCTCTCTGACTACCTCTGCGGAGAAGCGGTCTCATGGTATTAGAGTTCGATAGCACGACTGAAATAATAAGTATATACTATAGACTAGTTTACGATAAGATGTGTGAGTGTGATTCAAGCAACCAGAGAGTTGTTTGGCAGTCTATCCTCTCTGACTACCTCTGCGGAGAAGCGGTCTCATGGTATTAGAGTTCGATAGCACTACTGAAATCAGAAGTATATACTATAGACTAGTTTACGATAAGATGTGTGAGTGTGATTCAAGCAACCAGAGAGTTGTTTGGCAGTCTATCCTCTCTGACTACCTCTGCGGAGAAGCGGTCTCATGGTATTAGAGTTCGATAGCACGACTGAAATAATAAGTATATACTATAGACTAGTTTACGATAAGATGTGTGAGTGTGATTCAAGCAACCAGAGAGTTGTTTGGCAGTCTATCCTCTCTGACTACCTCTGCGGAGAAGCGGTCTCATGGTATTAGAGTTCGATAGCACTACTGAAATCAGAAGTATATACTATAGACTAGTTTACGATAAGATGTGTGAGTGTGATTCAAGCAACCAGAGAGTTGTTTGGCAGTCTATCCTCTCTGACTACCTCTGCGGAGAAGCGGTCTCATGGTATTAGAGTTCGATAGCACTACTGAAATCAGAAGTATATACTATAGACTAGTCTACGATAAGATGTGTGAGTGTGATTGAAGGAACCAGTGCGACAGAGTTGTTTGGCAGTCTATCCTCTCTGACTACCTCTGCGGAGAAGCGGTCTCATGGTATTAGAGTTCGATAGCACTACTGAAATCAGAAGTATATACTATAGACTAGTTTACGATAAGATGTGTGAGTGTGATTCAAGCAACCAGAGAGTTGTTTGGCAGTCTATCCTCTCTGACTACCTCTGCGGAGAAGCGGTCTCATGGTATTAGAGTTCGATAGCACTACTGAAATCAGAAGTATATACTATAGACTAGTTTACGATAAGATGTGTGAGTGTGATTCAAGCAACCAGAGAGTTGTTTGGCAGTCTATCCTCTCTGACTACCTCTGCGGAGAAGCGGTCTCATGGTATTAGAGTTCGATAGCACTACTGAAATCAGAAGTATATACTATAGACTAGTTTACGATAAGATGTGTGAGTGTGATTCAAGCAACCAGAGAGTTGTTTGGCAGTCTATCCTCTCTGACTACCTCTGCGGAGAAGCGGTCTCATGGTATTAGAGTTCGATAGCACTACTGAAATCAGAAGTATATACTATAGACTAGTTTACGATAAGATGTGTGAGTGTGATTCAAGCAACCAGAGAGTTGTTTGGCAGTCTATCCTCTCTGACTACCTCTGCGGAGAAGCGGTCTCATGGTATTAGAGTTCGATAGCACGACTGAAATAATAAGTATATACTATAGACTAGTTTACGATAAGATGTGTGAGTGTGATTCAAGCAACCAGAGAGTTGTTTGGCAGTCTATCCTCTCTGACTACCTCTGCGGAGAAGCGGTCTCATGGTATTAGAGTTCGATAGCACGACTGAAATAATAAGTATATACTATAGACTAGTTTACGATAAGATGTGTGAGTGTGATTCAAGCAACCAGAGAGTTGTTTGGCAGTCTATCCTCTCTGACTACCTCTGCGGAGAAGCGGTCTCATGGTATTAGAGTTCGATACCACGACTGAAATCAGAAGTATATACTATAGACTAGTTTACGATAAGATGTGTGAGTGTGATTCAAGCAACCAGAGAGTTGTTTGGCAGTCTATCCTCTCTGACTACCTCTGCGGAGAAGCGGTCTCATGGTATTAGAGTTCGATACCACGACTGAAATAATAAGTATATACTATAGACTAGTTTACGATAAGATGTGTGAGTGTGATTCAAGCAACCAGAGAGTTGTTTGGCAGTCTATCCTCTCTGACTACCTCTGCGGAGAAGCGGTCTCATGGTATTAGAGTTCGATAGCACTACTGAAATCAGAAGTATATACTATAGACTAGTTTACGATAAGATGTGTGAGTGTGATTCAAGCAACCAGAGAGTTGTTTGGCAGTCTATCCTCTCTGACTACCTCTGCGGAGAAGCGGTCTCATGGTATTAGAGTTCGATAGCACTACTGAAATCAGAAGTATATACTATAGACTAGTTTACGATAAGATGTGTGAGTGTGATTCAAGCAACCAGAGAGTTGTTTGGCAGTCTATCCTCTCTGACTACCTCTGCGGAGAAGCGGTCTCATGGTATTAGAGTTCGATAGCACTACTGAAATCAGAAGTATATACTATAGACTAGTTTACGATAAGATGTGTGAGTGTGATTCAAGCAACCAGAGAGTTGTTTGGCAGTCTATCCTCTCTGACTACCTCTGCGGAGAAGCGGTCTCATGGTATTAGAGTTCGATAGCACGACTGAAATAATAAGTATATACTATAGACTAGTTTACGATAAGATGTGTGAGTGTGATTCAAGCAACCAGAGAGTTGTTTGGCAGTCTATCCTCTCTGACTACCTCTGCGGAGAAGCGGTCTCATGGTATTAGAGTTCGATAGCACTACTGAAATCAGAAGTATATACTATAGACTAGTTTACGATAAGATGTGTGAGTGTGATTCAAGCAACCAGAGAGTTGTTTGGCAGTCTATCCTCTCTGACTACCTCTGCGGAGAAGCGGTCTCATGGTATTAGAGTTCGATAGCACGACTGAAATAATAAGTATATACTATAGACTAGTTTACGATAAGATGTGTGAGTGTGATTCAAGCAACCAGAGAGTTGTTTGGCAGTCTATCCTCTCTGACTACCTCTGCGGAGAAGCGGTCTCATGGTATTAGAGTTCGATAGCACTACTGAAATCAGAAGTATATACTATAGACTAGTTTACGATAAGATGTGTGAGTGTGATTCAAGCAACCAGAGAGTTGTTTGGCAGTCTATCCTCTCTGACTACCTCTGCGGAGAAGCGGTCTCATGGTATTAGAGTTCGATAGCACTACTGAAATCAGAAGTATATACTATAGACTAGTTTACGATAAGATGTGTGAGTGTGATTGAAGCAACCAGAGAGTTGTTTGGCAGTCTATCCTCTCTGACTACCTCTGCGGAGAAGCGGTCTCATGGTATTAGAGTTCGATACCACGACTGAAATCAGAAGTATATACTATAGACTAGTTTACGATAAGATGTGTGAGTGTGATTCAAGCAACCAGAGAGTTGTTTGGCAGTCTATCCTCTCTGACTACCTCTGCGGAGAAGCGGTCTCATGGTATTAGAGTTCGATACCACGACTGAAATAATAAGTATATACTATAGACTAGTTTACGATAAGATGTGTGAGTGTGATTCAAGCAACCAGAGAGTTGTTTGGCAGTCTATCCTCTCTGACTACCTCTGCGGAGAAGCGGTCTCATGGTATTAGAGTTCGATAGCACTACTGAAATCAGAAGTATATACTATAGACTAGTTTACGATAAGATGTGTGAGTGTGATTCAAGCAACCAGAGAGTTGTTTGGCAGTCTATCCTCTCTGACTACCTCTGCGGAGAAGCGGTCTCATGGTATTAGAGTTCGATACCACGACTGAAATAATAAGTATATACTATAGACTAGTTTACGATAAGATGTGTGAGTGTGATTCAAGCAACCAGAGAGTTGTTTGGCAGTCTATCCTCTCTGACTACCTCTGCGGAGAAGCGGTCTCATGGTATTAGAGTTCGATAGCACGACTGAAATAATAAGTATATACTATAGACTAGTTTACGATAAGATGTGTGAGTGTGATTCAAGCAACCAGAGAGTTGTTTGGCAGTCTATCCTCTCTGACTACCTCTGCGGAGAAGCGGTCTCATGGTATTAGAGTTCGATAGCACTACTGAAATCAGAAGTATATACTATAGACTAGTTTACGATAAGATGTGTGAGTGTGATTCAAGCAACCAGAGAGTTGTTTGGCAGTCTATCCTCTCTGACTACCTCTGCGGAGAAGCGGTCTCATGGTATTAGAGTTCGATAGCACTACTGAAATCAGAAGTATATACTATAGACTAGTTTACGATAAGATGTGTGAGTGTGATTCAAGCAACCAGAGAGTTGTTTGGCAGTCTATCCTCTCTGACTACCTCTGCGGAGAAGCGGTCTCATGGTATTAGAGTTCGATAGCACTACTGAAATCAGAAGTATATACTATAGACTAGTTTACGATAAGATGTGTGAGTGTGATTCAAGCAACCAGAGAGTTGTTTGGCAGTCTATCCTCTCTGACTACCTCTGCGGAGAAGCGGTCTCATGGTATTAGAGTTCGATAGCACTACTGAAATCAGAAGTATATACTATAGACTAGTTTACGATAAGATGTGTGAGTGTGATTCAAGCAACCAGAGAGTTGTTTGGCAGTCTATCCTCTCTGACTACCTCTGCGGAGAAGCGGTCTCATGGTATTAGAGTTCGATAGCACTACTGAAATCAGAAGTATATACTATAGACTAGTCTACGATAAGATGTGTGAGTGTGATTGAAGGAACCAGTGCGACAGAGTTGTTTGGCAGTCTATCCTCTCTGACTACCTCTGCGGAGAAGCGGTCTCAAGGTATTAGAGTTCGATAGCACTACTGAAATCAGAAGTATATACTATAGACTAGTTTACGATAAGATGTGTGAGTGTGATTCAAGCAACCAGAGAGTTGTTTGGCAGTCTATCCTCTCTGACTACCTCTGCGGAGAAGCGGTCTCATGGTATTAGAGTTCGATAGCACTACTGAAATCAGAAGTATATACTATAGACTAGTTTACGATAAGATGTGTGAGTGTGATTCAAGCAACCAGAGAGTTGTTTGGCAGTCTATCCTCTCTGACTACCTCTGCGGAGAAGCGGTCTCATGGTATTAGAGTTCGATAGCACTACTGAAATCAGAAGTATATACTATAGACTAGTTTACGATAAGATGTGTGAGTGTGATTCAAGCAACCAGAGAGTTGTTTGGCAGTCTATCCTCTCTGACTACCTCTGCGGAGAAGCGGTCTCATGGTATTAGAGTTCGATAGCACTACTGAAATCAGAAGTATATACTATAGACTAGTTTACGATAAGATGTGTGAGTGTGATTCAAGCAACCAGAGAGTTGTTTGGCAGTCTATCCTCTCTGACTACCTCTGCGGAGAAGCGGTCTCATGGTATTAGAGTTCGATAGCACTACTGAAATCAGAAGTATATACTATAGACTAGTCTACGATAAGATGTGTGAGTGTGATTGAAGGAACCAGTGCGACAGAGTTGTTTGGCAGTCTATCCTCTCTGACTACCTCTGCGGAGAAGCGGTCTCATGGTATTAGAGTTCGATAGCACTACTGAAATCAGAAGTATATACTATAGACTAGTCTACGATAAGATGTGTGAGTGTGATTGAAGGAACCAGTGCGACAGAGTTGTTTGGCAGTCTATCCTCTCTGACTACCTCTGCGGAGAAGCGGTCTCATGGTATTAGAGTTCGATAGCACTACTGAAATCAGAAGTATATACTATAGACTAGTTTACGATAAGATGTGTGAGTGTGATTCAAGCAACCAGAGAGTTGTTTGGCAGTCTATCCTCTCTGACTACCTCTGCGGAGAAGCGGTCTCATGGTATTAGAGTTCGATAGCACTACTGAAATCAGAAGTATATACTATAGACTAGTTTACGATAAGATGTGTGAGTGTGATTCAAGCAACCAGAGAGTTGTTTGGCAGTCTATCCTCTCTGACTACCTCTGCGGAGAAGCGGTCTCATGGTATTAGAGTTCGATACCACGACTGAAATCAGAAGTATATACTATAGACTAGTTTACGATAAGATGTGTGAGTGTGATTCAAGCAACCAGAGAGTTGTTTGGCAGTCTATCCTCTCTGACTACCTCTGCGGAGAAGCGGTCTCATGGTATTAGAGTTCGATAGCACTACTGAAATCAGAAGTATATACTATAGACTAGTTTACGATAAGATGTGTGAGTGTGATTCAAGCAACCAGAGAGTTGTTTGGCAGTCTATCCTCTCTGACTACCTCTGCGGAGAAGCGGTCTCATGGTATTAGAGTTCGATAGCACTACTGAAATCAGAAGTATATACTATAGACTAGTCTACGATAAGATGTGTGAGTGTGATTGAAGGAACCAGTGCGACAGAGTTGTTTGGCAGTCTATCCTCTCTGACTACCTCTGCGGAGAAGCGGTCTCATGGTATTAGAGTTCGATAGCACTACTGAAATCAGAAGTATATACTATAGACTAGTTTACGATAAGATGTGTGAGTGTGATTCAAGCAACCAGAGAGTTGTTTGGCAGTCTATCCTCTCTGACTACCTCTGCGGAGAAGCGGTCTCATGGTATTAGAGTTCGATACCACGACTGAAATCAGAAGTATATACTATAGACTAGTTTACGATAAGATGTGTGAGTGTGATTCAAGCAACCAGAGAGTTGTTTGGCAGTCTATCCTCTCTGACTACCTCTGCGGAGAAGCGGTCTCATGGTATTAGAGTTCGATACCACGACTGAAATCAGAAGTATATACTATAGACTAGTTTACGATAAGATGTGTGAGTGTGATTCAAGCAACCAGAGAGTTGTTTGGCAGTCTATCCTCTCTGACTACCTCTGCGGAGAAGCGGTCTCATGGTATTAGAGTTCGATAGCACGACTGAAATAATAAGTATATACTATAGACTAGTTTACGATAAGATGTGTGAGTGTGATTCAAGCAACCAGAGAGTTGTTTGGCAGTCTATCCTCTCTGACTACCTCTGCGGAGAAGCGGTCTCATGGTATTAGAGTTCGATAGCACTACTGAAATCAGAAGTATATACTATAGACTAGTTTACGATAAGATGTGTGAGTGTGATTCAAGCAACCAGAGAGTTGTTTGGCAGTCTATCCTCTCTGACTACCTCTGCGGAGAAGCGGTCTCATGGTATTAGAGTTCGATAGCACGACTGAAATAATAAGTATATACTATAGACTAGTTTACGATAAGATGTGTGAGTGTGATTCAAGCAACCAGAGAGTTGTTTGGCAGTCTATCCTCTCTGACTACCTCTGCGGAGAAGCGGTCTCATGGTATTAGAGTTCGATAGCACTACTGAAATCAGAAGTATATACTATAGACTAGTTTACGATAAGATGTGTGAGTGTGATTCAAGCAACCAGAGAGTTGTTTGGCAGTCTATCCTCTCTGACTACCTCTGCGGAGAAGCGGTCTCATGGTATTAGAGTTCGATAGCACTACTGAAATCAGAAGTATATACTATAGACTAGTCTACGATAAGATGTGTGAGTGTGATTGAAGGAACCAGTGCGACAGAGTTGTTTGGCAGTCTATCCTCTCTGACTACCTCTGCGGAGAAGCGGTCTCATGGTATTAGAGTTCGATAGCACTACTGAAATCAGAAGTATATACTATAGACTAGTTTACGATAAGATGTGTGAGTGTGATTCAAGCAACCAGAGAGTTGTTTGGCAGTCTATCCTCTCTGACTACCTCTGCGGAGAAGCGGTCTCATGGTATTAGAGTTCGATAGCACTACTGAAATCAGAAGTATATACTATAGACTAGTTTACGATAAGATGTGTGAGTGTGATTCAAGCAACCAGAGAGTTGTTTGGCAGTCTATCCTCTCTGACTACCTCTGCGGAGAAGCGGTCTCATGGTATTAGAGTTCGATAGCACGACTGAAATAATAAGTATATACTATAGACTAGTTTACGATAAGATGTGTGAGTGTGATTCAAGCAACCAGAGAGTTGTTTGGCAGTCTATCCTCTCTGACTACCTCTGCGGAGAAGCGGTCTCATGGTATTAGAGTTCGATAGCACTACTGAAATCAGAAGTATATACTATAGACTAGTTTACGATAAGATGTGTGAGTGTGATTCAAGCAACCAGAGAGTTGTTTGGCAGTCTATCCTCTCTGACTACCTCTGCGGAGAAGCGGTCTCATGGTATTAGAGTTCGATAGCACGACTGAAATAATAAGTATATACTATAGACTAGTTTACGATAAGATGTGTGAGTGTGATTCAAGCAACCAGAGAGTTGTTTGGCAGTCTATCCTCTCTGACTACCTCTGCGGAGAAGCGGTCTCATGGTATTAGAGTTCGATACCACGACTGAAATCAGAAGTATATACTATAGACTAGTTTACGATAAGATGTGTGAGTGTGATTCAAGCAACCAGAGAGTTGTTTGGCAGTCTATCCTCTCTGACTACCTCTGCGGAGAAGCGGTCTCATGGTATTAGAGTTCGATAGCACTACTGAAATCAGAAGTATATACTATAGACTAGTTTACGATAAGATGTGTGAGTGTGATTCAAGCAACCAGAGAGTTGTTTGGCAGTCTATCCTCTCTGACTACCTCTGCGGAGAAGCGGTCTCATGGTATTAGAGTTCGATAGCACGACTGAAATAATAAGTATATACTATAGACTAGTTTACGATAAGATGTGTGAGTGTGATTCAAGCAACCAGAGAGTTGTTTGGCAGTCTATCCTCTCTGACTACCTCTGCGGAGAAGCGGTCTCATGGTATTAGAGTTCGATAGCACTACTGAAATCAGAAGTATATACTATAGACTAGTTTACGATAAGATGTGTGAGTGTGATTCAAGCAACCAGAGAGTTGTTTGGCAGTCTATCCTCTCTGACTACCTCTGCGGAGAAGCGGTATCATGGTATTAGAGTTCGATAGCACGACTGAAATAATAAGTATATACTATAGACTAGTTTACGATAAGATGTGTGAGTGTGATTCAAGCAACCAGAGAGTTGTTTGGCAGTCTATCCTCTCTGACTACCTCTGCGGAGAAGCGGTCTCATGGTATTAGAGTTCGATAGCACTACTGAAATCAGAAGTATATACTATAGACTAGTTTACGATAAGATGTGTGAGTGTGATTCAAGCAACCAGAGAGTTGTTTGGCAGTCTATCCTCTCTGACTACCTCTGCGGAGAAGCGGTCTCATGGTATTAGAGTTCGATAGCACTACTGAAATCAGAAGTATATACTATAGACTAGTTTACGATAAGATGTGTGAGTGTGATTGAAGCAACCAGAGAGTTGTTTGGCAGTCTATCCTCTCTGACTACCTCTGCGGAGAAGCGGTCTCATGGTATTAGAGTTCGATACCACGACTGAAATCAGAAGTATATACTATAGACTAGTTTACGATAAGATGTGTGAGTGTGATTCAAGCAACCAGAGAGTTGTTTGGCAGTCTATCCTCTCTGACTACCTCTGCGGAGAAGCGGTCTCATGGTATTAGAGTTCGATACCACGACTGAAATAATAAGTATATACTATAGACTAGTTTACGATAAGATGTGTGAGTGTGATTCAAGCAACCAGAGAGTTGTTTGGCAGTCTATCCTCTCTGACTACCTCTGCGGAGAAGCGGTCTCATGGTATTAGAGTTCGATACCACGACTGAAATCAGAAGTATATACTATAGACTAGTTTACGATAAGATGTGTGAGTGTGATTCAAGCAACCAGAGAGTTGTTTGGCAGTCTATCCTCTCTGACTACCTCTGCGGAGAAGCGGTCTCATGGTATTAGAGTTCGATACCACGACTGAAATCAGAAGTATATACTATAGACTAGTTTACGATAAGATGTGTGAGTGTGATTCAAGCAACCAGAGAGTTGTTTGGCAGTCTATCCTCTCTGACTACCTCTGCGGAGAAGCGGTCTCATGGTATTAGAGTTCGATAGCACTACTGAAATCAGAAGTATATACTATAGACTAGTCTACGATAAGATGTGTGAGTGTGATTGAAGCAACCAGTGCGACAGAGTTGTTTGGCAGTCTATCCTCTCTGACTACCTCTGCGGAGAAGCGGTCTCATGGTATTAGAGTTCGATACCACTACTGAAATCATAAATATATACTATAGACTAGTCTACGATAAGATGTTTGAGTGTGATTGAAGCAAGCAGTGCGACAGAGTTGTTTGGCAGTCTATCCTCTCTGACAACCTCTGCGGAGAAACGGCCTGATGGTATTAGAGTTCGGTACCACGATTGAAATCATAATTGTATAATATGGACTAGTGTACGCGATTTCATTAGGAATCAAAATGTGCGGTTACTGTGTTAACTGTTGGGAATATAATGCACGCTATGTATTGAACATAAATTAATATAAAAATTCAAATTAATATAAAAAATAATTACGTGACAAAGCAAATGCACCGACAAAAGCTACGCTATTACGTTCATCTCCGTCACAGAAACACGAAGCGTAGATAGAGCAACGAATGCCTTGTCTGAACCGGTATAGGTTTTGTAAGGCGATTTCGCACAACAAACCCTTTAATACCGGTTCAGACACCGCCGTGTCTGAACCGGTATAGGTTTTGGAAATACGCTGTCGGGTAACCGTTGCGTTCCAGTGCATCGGTCAGCTTTATAAGTTCTGTTCCGAGTTTTGTTTCTTCGCATATTCTGGTCGCTCGGGTCACCAAAGTATGGATAAGACCTCTCTTCTGCGCTGGGTGGTGATGCGAATCGGCATGTAGATACCGATTTGTGTGCGTAGGTTTTCTATATACTGTGTGTCCTAGATTACCATCTTCTTTTCGCGTCACCTCCACATCTAGAAAAGGCAGGATTTTATCGTCGTTTTCCAGCTCCATTGTGAACTTAATTTTACTATGGAGTGAATTTAGATGATCCAGAAATGCGTTCAATTTCTCGTATGGTACGTTTGATGACTAAGCAGGGATGCCCGGGTTCATGTAGGTGAGGGTTGTCTGGGTCTTAGCGGTGTATGCATCTGCCCGCCAACTGCGTGGCAGGCCAGATCGGGAGAGACTGGTTGAGGGAAACTTTGTTTCGTGACTTAGCAGTGGTGCCCGGGTACATGGGGGTAAGGTTTGTCTGGGTCTTGGTGGTTTATGCATCAGCCCGCCAGCTGCGTGGCAGGCCAGATCGAGAGAGACTGGTTGAGGGAAACCTTGTATGCTACGTTTGATGACTAAGCGGGGGTGCCCGGGTTCATGTAGGTGAGGTTTGTCTGGGTTTTGGCTGTCTATGCATCTTCCCGCCAACTGCGTGGGAGGCCAGATCGGGAGAAACTTATTTAGGGAAACCTTAAGAGGAAACCGGGCGCTGATTTTTCCATACAAACGTAATCCTCTTTTATCTTTCTGGATTTTGACCCTAGAGAAAATATTTTTTTTACATAAAATAGATATCAACCACTAGCGTGTCGGTACTTTTTGTTTTTTTTTTGATAAATTACTTCTTTAAACGACTGATTTAAACGCCGTCAAAAGACGTTCAGTTTACAAACTAGACAATGTTTTTTTGAAAAAAACAAAAAGTACCGACATAGAATAGTTTATTCTTATGTAGTTGGTAAAAAAAATTTAAAATTGGTCCACTTTTGGAGTAGAAAAGAGGGGAATACAAAACCTCGATTTTGACGATTTTAGTTAGGTATTTGTAGCACGAGGTGCATTTGTCCCTTTCGCTCAGTATTCGGGAGGTGAGGGGGCGAGGGGAGAAAGTTTAGATGAATACGTATGTATTTGTGCGAAGTGATGTCACGTAGTCAATGATCGATATTTGATATTCTAGGGTTGTCTTGTCCCGAGTAATCGATGTCACTTTTCTGTTTGTTTGGTGTATTATTAAGTATGGAAATAATTTTACTATAATTGTACCAAATTTCATTTGCTTACGTCAAATCATAGTCTCTGAAAAAAGAAACATCGGTTACGGCCAGACCGACTCAGAAGTGATTTCGTTCCGTATTGCTGATTTGGGTACGGAAATCAATAAAAAAAATAATTAAATAACATTTGGGTACCCATTATAATATTATAATCTTCTTCGATGATCTAATAAACCTATATTGTTTTTTATTATTTATTTAACCTTTATTTATGAATTATATGACATTTAATTAAGTCATTTACGTCATGTGTAGGTATTAATACCATACCAAGGTGGCTGCTTGTATCATGGTGACCAATTACATGAGTTAAATTAATGAGTAAAACCTCAAATTGTAATAATAAATTAAGTGATCAAATAGGGTTTTTTGTTTGTAAACGCTTTATTGTACAAAATTTTAAATGTTTTACAACTAGACAATGAAATTAAAAACAATTTATGGTTTAGATCTTTCTCTCACTGGTAAATTTCTTGGTATGCGACCGTCAATTATTTCTGTTAAAAGGCATTCGTGGTAGAATTTTTCTAACATTGGTTCAATTTTTTGCCAGATTGAATCGTCCCTCCCAATTTTTTCATACAGCAAACCTTTAGGACTCCACACAACAAAATAACAGTAATTACGACGAGTAATATGTAACTGGCCTTGTACTTGGTAGAAGTAATTGTGATTCCGTTTTAATGTTAAAGCATTGTCTTCAACTTTACAGTAATCAATTTTCTTTTGTTCAATTCCCTCTTCTGGTGACATATTTGCTAAACTGTATGGGTATTTAATTTCAATTATAGAATCATTGCCGATAAGGCCATCCGGACTTGCCGCTAAAAACTTTTTGTTTTCATCGATAAATAGTCCACAGGCAGATACTTGTAATCTCGTTTCTTTTGTGAATTGCTCTATTGCTTCGTTTTCGTTTTCTTTTCCATAATTTGTGGCCATATTTCCTTTAAATGGCGAGTACAGTAACGAGTTTAATACTCTTTCGACTGAAGTTTTTGGTCGCAGCTTACATATTTTTCCAAAGTTAGATGCTGTTAGCCTCTTGCGCCTTTCAATTGCCCACAAATTATTATTGCTTTGGCCCACCGTATTCCGTTCGAGTTCTTCCTTATTCGATGGAGATAATTTTTTGAGAAATTCCTCTTTTTTCGTTTCAAACAATTCAGGTGGCATATCTGGTTCTAATTCCAATTGACCATAATTTTCATCGGGCCCTGTAACTTTTTTTCTCTTTTCCGTCGTATTTTCGTTAAACCTTAGTTTTCTTTTTCGACACCTCTGTGTTTTCTCTTTTAAACGTCATTGTCTTTCTATAAAGTGCTTCGTATATTTGCCAGGACTGTGGCCTTGGATTTTTTTTTGTATTCATGAATGGGTTGCCAGTTCACTATTCCATGAAGTTACTGCTCCAAAACATCTTGCTTGGTATGATCCCCTTTTGGTAAAATTAACTCTTTTTCCGCCTATAAATTTGGCAATAACATTATTGAATTGCTCCACAGTGTTATTTGTCACGTCAATAATAAGACTTTCTGCATTTCCTACTAGAGACAACAACAATTGTTGGATATCAGTCCATATTCCACAATCTTGAAGATCGATTACTAAATTTGGATCATTAGTATACTTCTCCGACTTGCAATAGTATGGTGAACATTTTTTGTGATCACCAAACACATGTTTTGCGGCATTTTTTATGTCCATTTTCAGATTTTTTACTTTATCACTTTGTGCCTTGTTTTCTTGCTCTTTTCTGTAATTTACTGCTCCAACTCTATCTAAAATTATATTAAAACCACTATATAATATATTGTACATTCAAAATATAACAAAATAAATATTCTCTAGATTCTTTGAAAAATTTTAAGGTTAAAGATTTAATTATATATTTTTTATAAATCCTATAAATATATCTATAATATAAAAATTAATATTTGTTTGTTTGTTTGTATGTTCATACCCTGTGCGCGGCTATACCGATCATCCGATTACGATAAAACTTTGGGAATATGATCTGTGCATACCCGGGATGATTATAGGATAGTGAGCTCTGGCGTTATGAAATTATTTCCTATACTATTTATACGATTGCGATTAAATTTTCATCCGATTGCTATTATTTTTTTTTGAATTGTTGTGAACATGCCCGTGAATTCTTCCATGTACTGGTGAGCTCTGGCATTATGAAATTTCCATAGAAAAATTGAATAGTCACGCGAGTGGGTGTATTTTATGGAGTTAGGCCTAAGGGAGGGGTATGCGGGAGGGTCAGATGGGGAATTAAGGAGGGGGGCTTCGCGAGAGGGGGGAAGGGAGAGAGGGGAAGGCAAATAAGGTGGAAGCGGAATGCGTGAGGGGGGGTTCGCGAATGGGAAATGACACGAAGGGAGAAACAATTTATTTATTTAATTGGCATGGCAAGTGGCAAGGCATGCCGGGTATCAGCTAGTAATAGATAAAAGATATGGGAATTCATTGGCTACATAGAACTATAATCAGTTTATATGTCTCCATATTCAAATTCGGAGGTATGATTTTATTAATGTGTGCGGAAAAATTTCCTTTAGCAACCCGAGAAAAAATATTTAAATTGCTCTGTCGTTCTAGTGGTTACAAATGCCATTTCAAGCAACGTTTCCTTTCTGAATTGTTGTCTTACACCAGGGAGATGCTGAGTGTATCTTCCACTCTGGAACGTGCCGCAAATATACTATATATTATTTTTAATTAATTAATTGTGAAATAACGCAAATTAATCAAATAAAATTTATTAGCGCACGCCGGGTTATTCGAACCCGCGACCTTCAGTTTGGGAGTCGAGAGCCTTGCCCCTCAACCACGCCGGCCGTATGAGGGGTGGCAGTGTGTCCAGGAGTGGCGGACGTATGAATCCATTTTTCCCACTGCGGTGCAAGGCGATGGGTCGAGAGAGTCCTGCCGGAGAATTCCAAAGGTCTCCCTCAACCAGTCTCACGCGATCCGGCTCGCCCCGCAGTAGGTGGGCAAACCCATCCGCCGCAAAGACCTAGATAAACCTCACCCTATGAACCGGGCACCATTACTTAGTCACCAAACGAAGCGAACCTTGGGGTGACCTATGGCAGGGGTGTTGGTTGTCCAATAAATGGTTCTGGAGCGGCGTTACCCATGCCCACCCATAGCATAAATTGAGAGGCGGATAGGGATATGGATGAATAAGATTAAAATTTATTATTTTTAACTTATCCTGACGAAGAAACCATGATTTTGAAACAGGTAGATTATTTTGGTTAAATAAGTGGTGTTTTACAAAGTGATTTGTATTCATTTAATTAAAATGACGTGACAAAGTGAATTTGTGAAGATTGAAAAAGTAAATAAAATTTACAGGCGCACGCCGGGATCTGAACCCGTGACCTCGGGATTAGGCAAAGAAATTAATAATATTCATTCGCAAATCTCTTGAGCAAAATATTTACAATACCTACCATTATTATTTTGTTCTGTGCTAATAACTGCACATCCCGTAACCAAAATAGTGAATTACACGAGCGGACTTGTTCAAGCCGGCAAAACGGCAAACGTGTGACGTATGGGGCGGGGGGGGACGATGGGGGACGGACGGGGCGGGAGGGCTAGTAGCAAAGCAGTTAAGTGGTCTACACACCATGCTGCGAACAGCCCGACATTTAGCAGATGTTAGCAGCTGGCTAAAAATCGCAGGTTGGAGGTTGCCTCCAGACCATGCTTTTTGCAGTAAGTTTGTTTCTTTTGCTCTGTGAACACGTATTCACAGCGCTCCCGAACTCGGTCACTTTCGAAATGAATTTGCGAAATGCTTAAGCCGGGTCTCTTGCTTCACATTGTCGCCTCCTGCGACTTTTTTTTAAATAAGTTTTTATTTCAGTAAAAATAAAACTAATTGTTAATCGAAATCGACAATGGTTAATCGTTAATCGACCACACATACCTAATTAATTATGGGAATAAATTCATAACAGCAAAAATAATTAAACAATATTCATTCTTTAATCCATTGAGAAAAATATTTGCCACCGCTAAGATTCGAACCCCGAACTTTACACTGGTATCATTATAAAAAAATATTAGTTTAATACCTGGCCAGAGTTCATTCTCTGAACGGACATACTTTTAATTTGATTTTGCAAAAGTAATAATAATCGCAAAAAGCAAAAAATTAACTACTATCTACTTATAAGAAAAGTTGTGAAACTTACTTTACTGATGTTTTCATGTTATTCATTTTTTTTAAAGATTGACGTGGTTATTTTCCCGTCCATAACTTTATATTTGCCGTACTCGCAAATATTAATTTTTCGAAGAAAACTTCTTCGGAAAGGTTTTCACTTTGTGATGTCATTATTTATTTTAATTAAAAGACAAAATAACTTTGTTTACATCACTTTTTATTTATACACAATCTACATGTTTTGTGAACGATGTTCACCTCATCAAGAACAAAGTATACATTTGTTCCTGATGACGTGAACATCGTTCACGAAACATATAGATTGTGTATAAATAAAAAGTATACAAAGTATACATTTGTTCCTGATGAGGTGAACATCGTTCACGAAATATGTAGATTGTGTATAAATAAAAAGTAATGTAAACAAAGTTACTTTATATTTATCCATTAACATTTGCATTGCTTGATTCCGGATATCTCGTCGCAAATAATCTTTGTGGGAAATATCCACAAGCATCGAAAGTCCTTGTAGAGATCGAAAATTTCTAACCAAACCTCTTTTTCCTCCTTTGAGCATGATGTTAACATAAAATAATAATATTTAATCATTCTCGCGGTCAAGACAACCGCTCGGAACGCTCCCCGTCGCGAAATGATGAGAATATTGAGAATCGGGTCGGAAATCTTGTCAAAACATGTCGATCTTTCTGGAAATTGGAAGAAACCGCGGCAGCATCCTGTCGCAGAGTAAAATAATAATACCGCAGCCAGTTTTGCCTACATTTTTTGTGGATGTTTTGGATCCGTAGTGAAATACTTTTCCGTTAGCTGATTTTGAATTACTTGTAATTCATTAATGTATATTTCATGCGTATTTCCCCAGATTTCAATGAAGTAATTTAGATGTGTGACACTGCATATCGACCCATAATCGGCAGAACAGCGTAAGCGACATTTTTTGTCAAATTACGATTTTTAACGAAAACCGTTCAATGCTGTCAATGCGTTCAGATCAGTGACAAAAATATTACAATTCTATCTCATACGCAAGGCACTTATTTAGGGGCTGTGGCTTTTAGTGTAAGCGACTGTGGTCGGTTAGCTTTTACGCCAAACGATAGAAAATGTTGCAATTTAGTCATTTTGCCTTCATCTGATAATTAGTGCGGACGTGTCAAAGATCAGCGGTGTCGGAAACCAAACGGAAGTTCTACGCACGTCTTTTAATTTAGTGTTTTGTATTTAAATATTAGTATAAAAAGTAGTAATGCAAATAATTTCATTTTTCACCGTGTGCTAACTGATTCTATTTAGTCATAACTTACTTGTTTTTCGCAAAATGATTTTTTCGTAAATTGTGCCGTCTTACCAGATTATGTATTTATATATTTATAATAGTATATAAGCCACCACACATTATATTCAGTTTTTTTTAAACCATATCCACCGGGATAAGCTTGCTTTTAAAACGTTTAACGTCATTGTATTATGAGGGTAACTCAACAAGCTCGATCATGAAAGCTGGTAGAAAATGCATTATAGTGTAAATAAAGCCAATCACTCTTCAGGTTGACCGAAAATCACGTGAAACATAGATATTGCTTCAGAAAAGTCACCTACATCACCCTTTGTATACTATCAGTCTAGTAGATTACACTGATAGCGAAAATGATTCAATGAGGCGCAGGGTGGTTTTGGGCTCCAGCAGAATGGTCCACCATCATTTCCAATACCAGGAAAGTCACCTACATCACCCTTTGTATACTATCAGTCTAGTAGATTACACTGATAGCGAAAATGATTCAATGGAGGCGCAGGGTGGTTTTGGGCTCCAGCAGAATGGTCCACCATCATTTCCAATACCAGGAAAGTCACCTACATCACCCTTTGTATACTATCAGTCTAGTAGATTACACTGATAGCGAAAATGATTCAATGGAGGCGCAGGGTGGTTTTGGGCTCCAGCAGAATGGTCCACCATCATTTCCAATACCAGGAAAGTCACCTACATCACCCTTTGTATACTATCAGTCTAGTAGATTACACTGATAGCGAAAATGATTCAATGGAGGCGCAGGGTGGTTTTGGGCTCCAGCAGAATGGTCCACCATCATTTCCAATACGAGGAAAGTCACCTACATCACCCTTTGTATACTATCAGTCTAGTAGATTACACTGATAGCGAAAATGATTCAATGGAGGCGCAGGGTGGTTTTGGGCTCCAGCAGAATGGTCCACCATCATTTCCAATACCAGGAAAGTCACCTACATCACCCTTTGTATACTATCAGTCTAGTAGATTACACTGATAGCGAAAATGATTCAATGGAGGCGCAGGGTGGTTTTGGGCTCCAGCAGAATGGTCCACCATCATTTCCAATACCAGGAAAGTCACCTACATCACCCTTTGTATACTATCAGTCTAGTAGATTACACTGATAGCGAAAATGATTCAATGGAGGCGCAGGGTGGTTTTGGGCTCCAGCAGAATGGTCCACCATCATTTCCAATACCAGGAAAGTCACCTACATCACCCTTTGTATACTATCAGTCTAGTAGATTACACTGATAGCGAAAATGATTCAATGGAGGCGCAGGTGGTTTTGGGCTCCAGCAGAATGGTCCACCATCATTTCCAATACCAGGAAAGTCACCTACATCACCCTTTGTATACTATCAGTCTAGTAGATTACACTGATAGCGAAAATGATTCAATGGAGCGCAGGGTGGTTTTGGGCTCCAGCAGAATGGTCCACCATCATTTCCAATACCAGGAAAGTCACCTACATCACCCTTTGTATACTATCAGTCTAGTAGATTACACTGATAGCGAAAATGATTCAATGGAGGCGCAGGGTGGTTTTGGGCTCCAGCAGAATGGTCCACCATCATTTCCAATACCAGGAAAGTCACCTACATCACCCCTTTGTATACTATCAGTCTAGTAGATTACACTGATAGCGAAAATGATTCAATGGAGGCGCAGGGTGGTTTTGGGCTCCAGCAGAATGGTCCACCATCATTTCCAATACCAGGAAAGTCACCTACATCACCCTTTGTATACTATCAGTCTAGTAGATTACACTGATAGCGAAAATGATTCAATGGAGGCGCAGGGTGGTTTTGGGCTCCAGCAGAATGGTCCACCATCATTTCCAATACCAGGAAAGTCACCTACATCACCCTTTGTATACTATCAGTCTAGTAGATTACACTGATAGCGAAAATGATTCAATGGAGGCGCAGGGTGGTTTTGGGCTCCAGCAGAATGGTCCACCATCATTTCCAATACCAGGAAAGTCACCTACATCACCCTTTGTATACTATCAGTCTAGTAGATTACACTGATAGCGAAAATGATTCAATGGAGGCGCAGGGTGGTTTTGGGCTCCAGCAGAATGGTCCACCATCATTTCCAATACCAGGAAAGTCACCTACATCACCCTTTGTATACTATCAGTCTAGTAGATTACACTGATAGCGAAAATGATTCAATGGAGGCGCAGGGTGGTTTTGGGCTCCAGCAGAATGGTCCACCATCATTTCCAATACCAGGAAAGTCACCTACATCACCCTTTGTATACTATCAGTCTAGTAGATTACACTGATAGCGAAAATGATTCAATGGAGGCGCAGGGTGGTTTTGGGCTCCAGCAGAATGGTCCACCATCATTTCCAATACCAGGAAAGTCACCTACATCACCCTTTGTATACTATCAGTCTAGTAGATTACACTGATAGCGAAAATGATTCAATGGAGGCGCAGGGTGGTTTTGGGCTCCAGCAGAATGGTCCACCATCATTTCCAATACCAGGAAAGTCACCTACATCACCCTTTGTATACTATCAGTCTAGTAGATTACACTGATAGCGAAAATGATTCAATGGAGGCGCAGGGTGGTTTTGGGCTCCAGCAGAATGGTCCACCATCATTTCCAATACCAGGAAAGTCACCTACATCACCCTTTGTATACTATCAGTCTAGTAGATTACACTGATAGCGAAAATGATTCAATGGAGGCGCAGGGTGGTTTTGGGCTCCAGCAGAATGGTCCACCATCATTTCCAATACCAGGAAAGTCACCTACATCACCCTTTGTATACTATCAGTCTAGTAGATTACACTGATAGCGAAAATGATTCAATGGAGGCGCAGGGTGGTTTTGGGCTCCAGCAGAATGGTCCACCATCATTTCCAATACCAGGAAAGTCACCTACATCACCCTTTGTATACTATCAGTCTAGTAGATTACACTGATAGCGAAAATGATTCAATGGAGGCGCAGGGTGGTTTTGGGCTCCAGCAGAATGGTCCACCATCATTTCCAATACCAGGAAAGTCACCTACATCACCCTTTGTATACTATCAGTCTAGTAGATTACACTGATAGCGAAAATGATTCAATGGAGGCGCAGGGTGGTTTGGGCTCCAGCAGAATGGTCCACCATCATTTCCAATACCAGGAAAGTCACCTACATCACCCTTTGTATACTATCAGTCTAGTAGATTACACTGATAGCGAAAATGATTCAATGGAGGCGCAGGGTGGTTTTGGGCTCCAGCAGAATGGTCCACCATCATTTCCAATACCAGGAAAGTCACCTACATCACCCTTTGTATACTATCAGTCTAGTAGATTACACTGATAGCGAAAATGATTCAATGGAGGCGCAGGGTGGTTTTGGGCTCCAGCAGAATGGTCCACCATCATTTCCAATACCAGGAAAGTCACCTACATCACCCTTTGTATACTATCAGTCTAGTAGATTACACTGATAGCGAAAATGATTCAATGGAGGCGCAGGGTGGTTTTGGGCTCCAGCAGAATGGTCCACCATCATTTCCAATACCAGGAAAGTCACCTACATCACCCTTTGTATACTATCAGTCTAGTAGATTACACTGATAGCGAAAATGATTCAATGGAGGCGCAGGGTGGTTTTGGGCTCCAGCAGAATGGTCCACCATCATTTCCAATACCAGGAAAGTCACCTACATCACCCTTTGTATACTATCAGTCTAGTAGATTACACTGATAGCGAAAATGATTCAATGGAGGCGCAGGGTGGTTTTGGGCTCCAGCAGAATGGTCCACCATCATTTCCAATACCAGGAAAGTCACCTACATCACCCTTTGTATACTATCAGTCTAGTAGATTACACTGATAGCGAAAATGATTCAATGGAGGCGCAGGGTGGTTTTGGGCTCCAGCAGAATGGTCCACCATCATTTCCAATACCAGGAAAGTCACCTACATCACCCTTTGTATACTATCAGTCTAGTAGATTACACTGATAGCGAAAATGATTCAATGGAGGCGCAGGGTGGTTTTGGGCTCCAGCAGAATGGTCCACCATCATTTCCAATACCAGGAAAGTCACCTACATCACCCTTTGTATACTATCAGTCTAGTAGATTACACTGATAGCGAAAATGATTCAATGGAGGCGCAGGGTGGTTTTGGGCTCCAGCAGAATGGTCCACCATCATTTCCAATACCAGGAAAGTCACCTACATCACCCTTTGTATACTATCAGTCTAGTAGATTACACTGATAGCGAAAATGATTCAATGGAGGCGCAGGGTGGTTTTGGGCTCCAGCAGAATGGTCCACCATCATTTCCAATACCAGGAAAGTCACCTACATCACCCTTTGTATACTATCAGTCTAGTAGATTACACTGATAGCGAAAATGATTCAATGGAGGCGCAGGGTGGTTTTGGGCTCCAGCAGAATGGTCCACCATCATTTCCAATACCAGGAAAGTCACCTACATCACCCTTTGTATACTATCAGTCTAGTAGATTACACTGATAGCGAAAATGATTCAATGGAGGCGCAGGGTGGTTTTGGGCTCCAGCAGAATGGTCCACCATCATTTCCAATACCAGGAAAGTCACCTACATCACCCTTTGTATACTATCAGTCTAGTAGATTACACTGATAGCGAAAATGATTCAATGGAGGCGCAGGGTGGTTTTGGGCTCCAGCAGAATGGTCCACCATCATTTCCAATACCAGGAAAGTCACCTACATCACCCTTTGTATACTATCAGTCTAGTAGATTACACTGATAGCGAAAATGATTCAATGGAGGCGCAGGGTGGTTTTGGGCTCCAGCAGAATGGTCCACCATCATTTCCAATACCAGGAAAGTCACCTACATCACCCTTTGTATACTATCAGTCTAGTAGATTACACTGATAGCGAAAATGATTCAATGGAGGCGCAGGGTGGTTTTGGGCTCCAGCAGAATGGTCCACCATCATTTCCAATACCAGGAAAGTCACCTACATCACCCTTTGTATACTATCAGTCTAGTAGATTACACTGATAGCGAAAATGATTCAATGGAGGCGCAGGGTGGTTTTGGGCTCCAGCAGAATGGTCCACCATCATTTCCAATACCAGGAAAGTCACCTACATCACCCTTTGTATACTATCAGTCTAGTAGATTACACTGATAGCGAAAATGATTCAATGGAGGCGCAGGGTGGTTTTGGGCTCCAGCAGAATGGTCCACCATCATTTCCAATACCAGGAAAGTCACCTACATCACCCTTTGTATACTATCAGTCTAGTAGATTACACTGATAGCGAAAATGATTCAATGGAGGCGCAGGGTGGTTTTGGGCTCCAGCAGAATGGTCCACCATCATTTCCAATACCAGGAAAGTCACCTACATCACCCTTTGTATACTATCAGTCTAGTAGATTACACTGATAGCGAAAATGATTCAATGGAGGCGCAGGGTGGTTTTGGGCTCCAGCAGAATGGTCCACCATCATTTCCAATACCAGGAAAGTCACCTACATCACCCTTTGTATACTATCAGTCTAGTAGATTACACTGATAGCGAAAATGATTCAATGGAGGCGCAGGGTGGTTTTGGGCTCCAGCAGAATGGTCCACCATCATTTCCAATACCAGGAAAGTCACCTACATCACCCTTTGTATACTATCAGTCTAGTAGATTACACTGATAGCGAAAATGATTCAATGGAGGCGCAGGGTGGTTTTGGGCTCCAGCAGAATGGTCCACCATCATTTCCAATACCAGGAAAGTCACCTACATCACCCTTTGTATACTATCAGTCTAGTAGATTACACTGATAGCGAAAATGATTCAATGGAGGCGCAGGGTGGTTTTGGGCTCCAGCAGAATGGTCCACCATCATTTCCAATACCAGGAAAGTCACCTACATCACCCTTTGTATACTATCAGTCTAGTAGATTACACTGATAGCGAAAATGATTCAATGGAGGCGCAGGGTGGTTTTGGGCTCCAGCAGAATGGTCCACCATCATTTCCAATACCAGGAAAGTCACCTACATCACCCTTTGTATACTATCAGTCTAGTAGATTACACTGATAGCGAAAATGATTCAATGGAGGCGCAGGGTGGTTTTGGGCTCCAGCAGAATGGTCCACCATCATTTCCAATACCAGGAAAGTCACCTACATCACCCTTTGTATACTATCAGTCTAGTAGATTACACTGATAGCGAAAATGATTCAATGGAGGCGCAGGGTGGTTTTGGGCTCCAGCAGAATGGTCCACCATCATTTCCAATACCAGGAAAGTCACCTACATCACCCTTTGTATACTATCAGTCTAGTAGATTACACTGATAGCGAAAATGATTCAATGGAGGCGCAGGGTGGTTTTGGGCTCCAGCAGAATGGTCCACCATCATTTCCAATACCAGGAAAGTCACCTACATCACCCTTTGTATACTATCAGTCTAGTAGATTACACTGATAGCGAAAATGATTCAATGGAGGCGCAGGGTGGTTTTGGGCTCCAGCAGAATGGTCCACCATCATTTCCAATACCAGGAAAGTCACCTACATCACCCTTTGTATACTATCAGTCTAGTAGATTACACTGATAGCGAAAATGATTCAATGGAGGCGCAGGGTGGTTTTGGGCTCCAGCAGAATGGTCCACCATCATTTCCAATACCAGGAAAGTCACCTACATCACCCTTTGTATACTATCAGTCTAGTAGATTACACTGATAGCGAAAATGATTCAATGGAGGCGCAGGGTGGTTTTGGGCTCCAGCAGAATGGTCCACCATCATTTCCAATACCAGGAAAGTCACCTACATCACCCTTTGTATACTATCAGTCTAGTAGATTACACTGATAGCGAAAATGATTCAATGGAGGCGCAGGGTGGTTTTGGGCTCCAGCAGAATGGTCCACCATCATTTCCAATACCAGGAAAGTCACCTACATCACCCTTTGTATACTATCAGTCTAGTAGATTACACTGATAGCGAAAATGATTCAATGGAGGCGCAGGGTGGTTTTGGGCTCCAGCAGAATGGTCCACCATCATTTCCAATACCAGGAAAGTCACCTACATCACCCTTTGTATACTATCAGTCTAGTAGATTACACTGATAGCGAAAATGATTCAATGGAGGCGCAGGGTGGTTTTGGGCTCCAGCAGAATGGTCCACCATCATTTCCAATACCAGGAAAGTCACCTACATCACCCTTTGTATACTATCAGTCTAGTAGATTACACTGATAGCGAAAATGATTCAATGGAGGCGCAGGGTGGTTTTGGGCTCCAGCAGAATGGTCCACCATCATTTCCAATACCAGGAAAGTCACCTACATCACCCTTTGTATACTATCAGTCTAGTAGATTACACTGATAGCGAAAATGATTCAATGGAGGCGCAGGGTGGTTTTGGGCTCCAGCAGAATGGTCCACCATCATTTCCAATACCAGGAAAGTCACCTACATCACCCTTTGTATACTATCAGTCTAGTAGATTACACTGATAGCGAAAATGATTCAATGGAGGCGCAGGGTGGTTTTGGGCTCCAGCAGAATGGTCCACCATCATTTCCAATACCAGGAAAGTCACCTACATCACCCTTTGTATACTATCAGTCTAGTAGATTACACTGATAGCGAAAATGATTCAATGGAGGCGCAGGGTGGTTTTGGGCTCCAGCAGAATGGTCCACCATCATTTCCAATACCAGGAAAGTCACCTACATCACCCTTTGTATACTATCAGTCTAGTAGATTACACTGATAGCGAAAATGATTCAATGGAGGCGCAGGGTGGTTTTGGGCTCCAGCAGAATGGTCCACCATCATTTCCAATACCAGGAAAGTCACCTACATCACCCTTTGTATACTATCAGTCTAGTAGATTACACTGATAGCGAAAATGATTCAATGGAGGCGCAGGGTGGTTTTGGGCTCCAGCAGAATGGTCCACCATCATTTCCAATACCAGGAAAGTCACCTACATCACCCTTTGTATACTATCAGTCTAGTAGATTACACTGATAGCGAAAATGATTCAATGGAGGCGCAGGGTGGTTTTGGGCTCCAGCAGAATGGTCCACCATCATTTCCAATACCAGGAAAGTCACCTACATCACCCTTTGTATACTATCAGTCTAGTAGATTACACTGATAGCGAAAATGATTCAATGGAGGCGCAGGGTGGTTTTGGGCTCCAGCAGAATGGTCCACCATCATTTCCAATACCAGGAAAGTCACCTACATCACCCTTTGTATACTATCAGTCTAGTAGATTACACTGATAGCGAAAATGATTCAATGGAGGCGCAGGGTGGTTTTGGGCTCCAGCAGAATGGTCCACCATCATTTCCAATACCAGGAAAGTCACCTACATCACCCTTTGTATACTATCAGTCTAGTAGATTACACTGATAGCGAAAATGATTCAATGGAGGCGCAGGGTGGTTTTGGGCTCCAGCAGAATGGTCCACCATCATTTCCAATACCAGGAAAGTCACCTACATCACCCTTTGTATACTATCAGTCTAGTAGATTACACTGATAGCGAAAATGATTCAATGGAGGCGCAGGGTGGTTTTGGGCTCCAGCAGAATGGTCCACCATCATTTCCAATACCAGGAAAGTCACCTACATCACCCTTTGTATACTATCAGTCTAGTAGATTACACTGATAGCGAAAATGATTCAATGGAGGCGCAGGGTGGTTTTGGGCTCCAGCAGAATGGTCCACCATCATTTCCAATACCAGGAAAGTCACCTACATCACCCTTTGTATACTATCAGTCTAGTAGATTACACTGATAGCGAAAATGATTCAATGGAGGCGCAGGGTGGTTTTGGGCTCCAGCAGAATGGTCCACCATCATTTCCAATACCAGGAAAGTCACCTACATCACCCTTTGTATACTATCAGTCTAGTAGATTACACTGATAGCGAAAATGATTCAATGGAGGCGCAGGGTGGTTTTGGGCTCCAGCAGAATGGTCCACCATCATTTCCAATACCAGGAAAGTCACCTACATCACCCTTTGTATACTATCAGTCTAGTAGATTACACTGATAGCGAAAATGATTCAATGGAGGCGCAGGGTGGTTTTGGGCTCCAGCAGAATGGTCCACCATCATTTCCAATACCAGGAAAAAGCCTAAAAACAATGAAATCATTGTCATGTCACATGCAGAATTCCGAAACTGGAAATCCTCTGCTACTGTACACATTTTTTTAATAATAGGTCCACACAGGAGGCCCTGAAGAAAATAATTCCCCTCAGGGCCTATGTCATCTTTGGGGACGCTGTGTGGAGGGTTCTTTTTTGGAAAGGAAAGAGAGGATGTTCTGGGAAAGAATAGGGTATGAGGGGTGGGTAGGAATCTGGAGGTCAGTGTGTCCAGGAGTGACGGACGAATGATTGTATCCCTCCCAATGCGGTGCATGTGATGTTCCGAAGGAGGCCTGCTGTCAAAAAGTCTCCCTCAACCAGTCATTCCCGAAATGGCCTGCCACGCAACTGGTGGGCAGACGCATCTGCCGATAAGACCTAGACAAAGCTCATCCCACACACATTCCTTCAAAATATAAAATTAAGTTTGGCGAATTACGACGGGCCTCATTTAAAGACAACTCGTCAAACATTTTTTTTTTTTTTTTTTTTTTTTTATTATTTAATAAATTTTTACAAGTTACAGTTTTTGACATTTTGATTGAGATGTTAGACCTGGACGATGCAATCAGATCTAGGTTATGTGCCGCGATAATTCAATTGTTACAACCAACACTGCATGTACAGTGTTAAATTGTCAATATCGGAGATCAAGTATAGGGACCATAAAGGTATTATTCCAGAGCGAATGGGGTATGACTTTTTGGACCTGTCACATGGATCCATGGTGAAAGATACCTTACCTGAATCCGATCAAGAAGATGAGTCAATTCAAATTACAGTACCGCTTAAAAATAAACAACCTTTCAAAAAATTACGCATAAAAAAAAAAGTCATTATACAAAATTATGTCAAAACTATTGTTTGGTTCAAATATTTTTGTTTTATTGTCTATTGTTTTGTTCACGTGTGTGCAGTTATATAATTTAAAAGATAATTTTGTAATTAGAGATAAACGGAACTCTTAGAACATTTACCTTCATTTTACCAGTATTTGACTAAGTACAAGCACGATAATTAAAAAATATTACTTTGAAAAACTAACACAATATTTAATTTTTCTAATAATACGTCCCTTTGTAAAACATAATTATACCTACGTTTTTGTTGTTATAGTTAGTTATTGATTGCCTACCGTGATTGCGTGATAAATATTTTAAAAAAAAAACATCTACTCCAAAGAGCGTAAGCAACATTTCTGAGGGAAAATATCTGTCAGGGAAAACAGCGTAACCGCCACTATCTCCACAACTGAAGGCATTCAGATAATTGCATTATCAGTTCTATACAGACAGTAACCAAAAATCAATAATCGTAATTAACCAAAATCATTTTTGGAATCAACTAAGAAAGTTATTTAAAAAAAACCTTCTCCTGGACACTTTGCTCTTTGTCGCTTACTCTGTTCTGCCGATTATGGGTCGATATAATATGTGGGTTCTTAACATATGTATAATTTCTATGTGTTGAATACATAGCGAAGTTGATTTAAAACAAAAATACACACTACCGACTTGCACCGCACTAAAATTAATATTAAAAGAGATTCCATTTTGACCAATTACACTATCGTCAGAATTTCTGCTAAAAGAATTCAATTTCAGAAGACAAAATACTTGATACTGCTACCATGGAACATTTCAGGTTTAAACAAATAATGTCAGATAAGGTACGTACTATCACGGAAAGAACAAACGAGTTCGATAATATAACATAACAGAGCATCTAATTATAATCAAATTAAAATATGAATAACAGTATATACGTCGTTAAAATATTTCAACGATAAACACGAATAGTTTTTGTAAAGTTTGTTTATAAATTATAAATTACAAACCTTTTTCACGCTTCGTTATTACTTTATTAACCTTTGTTGAAGCAAAACACCCGGCTTAATGTGCTACAGAAGTTCTGCAGATTGGAGGTTGCCTCTAGACCATGCTATTTGCAGTAAGATCAGTGGCGGGTCGAGCACATTTTCGATGACGGGGACCGTCATTTTTATGTGTAGATACTGACGTCTCACTGCCAGAAAGTAACGGTACGAGACCCAATACAAATATAGGCATACCCAAATAGTAATAATATAATTTCTTACAGAAAATTTTATAAGGTAAGAAGATAAGTCACGCACCTAACCAGAACCATCAAATAGGGTGCGTAAATAAATATTAAGTTTAAATAATAATAAACACTTGTTTTGTTTAAAACCACGAGTTTTTTAAACATTCGTGGTTTTAAACAATAACAAAAAACTCGTGGTTTAAACAAAACAAGTGTTTTATTTATATATGTTACACCACAAAGTGATTGCTTTATAAAATTATATAAATATGAAGTTTAATAAAAATAGCACAAGACAACTTATTATACTTCGGTTAAAAGCGTCTTTGAGATGTTTTTACCACGAGAACGGCGCTATAGAAATAATCCGATCAATCGATATCAATATTATTATTTTACTAAAATGTCATACACAATAAATTATTATTATGCTACAAGGAAGGAAGGAGAGAAATTAAAAATTACTTAACCGAAATAATTTTTTAGATTTTATATCTGCAATTATTATGTTATGAAAATAACTTAAGAAAGTTAGTTACCTTTAAATTAAGAACTTTAATAATTATGAAATTAATTGTCTATGGCCTTTTGTGGGACTGGCAACACATGGACTTTTGGGAAGGACAGGAACAATGTTGGAGGTTCCACTTCCGTCTGGGATCCCGAGTGGAGGGGACACTGGGGTTTCCAAGACGGTCGTCGCAGTTGTTCTGATCGACATGTTGGATTGATTTTAAAAAGGAGTTTTAATTTTATTTCTTGACCAAAGGGTCACGGAGATGTGTTTCGAGTGATCGATTTAATGATCAAATAATCCGGAGTTTTTGGATTAAATGTGCGGGTTGCCGACTTTAACAAGCCTCGAGTGTTGGTTATCCACGCGGTGGGAGGAAATATCCAACTTTATCCTGGCCATCCATCACCATCACTCACCGGGCAGGTAGCCCTTTGGAAGCCTTGATACACGTACGTCTAACTATAACTAACACAGACCTGATACACGTACGTCTAACTATAACTAACTAAGATCCGTATGATGACGCGAACCGAAGATGAGTTGGTGGATGGTAGGAGACTGTGGAGTAGTCTCGGCACGGTAAGCGACCCAAGGCTTCCGGCCTGGCTTCAGCAGCAAAGGAGTAATCTCGGCACGGTAAGCGGCCCAAGGCTTCCGGCCTGGAACAAGCCAGGCCGGAAGCTTTGGGCCGCTTACCGTGCCGAGATTACTCCTTTGCTGCTGAAGCCAGGCCGGAAGCCTTGGGCCGCTTACCGTGCCGAGATTACTCCTTTGCTGCTGAAGCCAGGCCGGAAGCCTTGGGCCGCTTACCGTGCCGAGATTACTCCTTTGCTGCTGAAGCCAGGCCGGAAGCCTTGGGCTGCTTACCGTGCCGAGATTACTCCTTTCTGCTGAAGCCAGGCCGGAAGCCTTGGGCCGCTCACCGTGCCGAGATTACTCCTTTGCTGCTGAAGCCAGGCCGGAAGCCTTGGGCCGCTTACCGTGCCGAGATTATTCCTTTGCTGCTGAAGCCAGGCCGGAAGCCTTGGGCCGCTTACCGTGCCGAGATTACTCCTTTGCTGCTGAAGCCAGGCCGGAAGCCTTGGGTCGCTTACCGTGCCGAGATTACTCCTTTGCTGCTGAAGCCAGGCCGGAAGCCTTGGGCCGCTTACCGTGCCGAGATTACTCCTTTGCTGCTGAAGCCAGGCCGGAAGCCTTGGGCCGCATACCGTGCCGAGATTACTCCTTTGCTGCTGAAGCCAGGCCGGAAGCCTTGGGCCGCTTACCGTGCCGAGATTACTCCTTTGCTGCTGAAGCCAGGCCGGAAGCCTTGGGCCGCTTACCGTGCCGAGATTACTCCTTTGCTGCTGAAGCCAGGCCGGAAGCCTTGGGTCGCTTACCGTGCCGAGACTACTCCACAGTCTCCTACCATCCACCAACTCATCTTCGGTTCGCGTCATCATACGGATCTTAGTTAGTTATAGTTAGACGTACGTGTATCAGGTCTGCTGGGTGAGTTGTTCCAATTTACTTATGTTCTTATTGTTCTGAAATATATATTTTAAATGTGGCTCGACCACTTGCATAAGATTTATCTCTTTTATTTCTTACTAACCCCCTACACAAACAGAAAGAGGTTATAACCATTGCCTACACCCTGACAAGAGTGTCTTGCTCTACTGACGTCCAGCTGGCCGGATCAGCATTTTCCTTAGTCAGGAAATTGGCGCGCCTTAGGCAAAGCTGATCCTGGACCACCAGGGCTACACTTAAACTACTCATTTTGGCTTCCCCTGGCCAAACCCCCAACTTAACATGGCGCTACCAACTTTTTGGTTTGGGTCGATTTGATCTCTTTCTGATTGTGTATGGACCTTTTTCAATGATTTAGGTAATAAAAAGTTGTTCAAATATTTATCATAACCTAAAATTTACTTTCCACTGGGCTCGCATCTGTACTATTTGACTAGTTTTGAGTTACAAGTGTTTTGTTTGGTAACCAATTATAATTGTTTTTGTTATTTCGTCGCATCTCACATATAACATAACCTATAAATGTCTTTTATATACATACGTAAATAGTGCGAATTTATCAATCTGTCATCAGTGCAACCAACATATTAATAACGGTTGTACCCATTATTATAATATTTTTTTGTTTGTTTTTGGGTAAAATTATTTCGGTTTACGGGCAACACGTATACTTCGTGTCAACTTGACAGGCGGAAATGTCAAGCGTAAACAAACATCGTGATTTTGATAACAATATGTCGCTAAACTGTCAAAAATGTCATTACACCTTTAAAGTTTTATAATTGTGAGGTGCAAACAAAACAATAAAGTGATTATAAGTAAATATAATCATAATTGCCCCGCGGGAAAGCAATATATTCATAGCTATCGTTATTAGCTAATTTGTTACCATTTTACATTTAATATTTGGAGGTTAACTATTATACTTTTCAAAATGTCGACCGTAATAGACAACATTAATAATAAATCGAAAGATGAGTTATCTTCGGAGCTTTTATCCAGGAATATAACACCAGATAATACATTGGAGGAAATGCGGATTCAAGCCAGAAGGCATAACAGAAATATTAAAATTTCTCATGTTATAGAGCAGCATGAGGGAAATGTTAACCCAGATAATGACAGCGAATTTGGCAAAAACTACATAAAATATACGAAAGTTATTTATAATGAAGCACATTCTTCTTCATCTTCATCCACAAGTACTATTAATGATTGGAATATTAAATTTGACGGTAATAATTTCGTAAGGGACTTTATAATACAAGTAGAAGAAAAATGCAGAATTAGGAATGTCAGTCATGACATTTTAGTAAGATGTTTTCCAGACATTTTAGATGGTTTGGCCTTATTATGGTTTAGGTCAATTTATACTACCGATTTAACTTGGAATGAATTATCTACATTACTTATAAAACAATTCGAAACAAGTAACAGACAGATTGAATTAAAATCACAACTTTTCTCTATGAAACAACCTGCCGGTATGTGTGCTTTCGAATTTGCGTTGAGAATGCAGAAGCATAATAACATGCTTGTTTCTAAATTACCTCCCTCTGAACTATTACAATTATGCATGAGGGCATTATTACCTACTTATATCAACCTTCTTGCATCTCGGGACTTCAACTCTTTTTCTGAACTTACCGAAGCTACAAATAAACTTGAGTCTTATTCAACGTCTAATTTACTAGAAGATAAGTCGTCTTCTTTTTCTAATGATAATCAACTTAAAGATAATACAAATAATTATTTCACCAATTCACGGGGTATTAATAATTTCAATTCTAATCGTAACTCTTCTTATCGTGGTACCTACACTAATCGTCCAACGGATTATAATTATAAACAAAATAATCATAATTATAAACAAAATAATAATAATTATAATCAGAATAAACAATATAGTGCCTCTTCTTCTAAAAACAATAATACTCGTTTTTTCTATAACCATCAATCTAAAAATCATACTTCTAATGATAATAGAGAAAAGGAGATGTGTCATCCTGAATCGAATGCCTCGAGGAACAATATTTATTGTTCCTTTTGTAAATTAAAGGGGCATGTACTATCGGAATGTAGGAAGAAGAGTCAAAACAATTCTAAACCTAAGGTTGCTTCTCTGAAAAATAGGGATTCAAAAAACTAGATGTGAGTCGCTCTGCTCACGCGCCTTCCTTTGCGCAGAGGAAGTGCGAGTGGCAGAGTTGGCTCCGTCTGGTTAGACAGTTTCTTTTGGGCTCGAATTCTGAGGTGGAGGTACCGCCGCCGAAGCATTCCGAGCTCGAAAGGGATAATCGACCTTTCGCGGATATCTTAATTGTTAATAATTATTATAAAGCACTGCTGGACAGTGGTTCTTCAATCTCCTGTTTAGGGGGAGATATTCACTTAGTATTCTTACAATCGGGTTATGAATTAGTCAATATTGATTTCAATATTTCAACAGCTGATGGAACAAATCAGAAAGTATTAGGTACAATGACGTTGCCAGTTACGTATAAGTCTATAACACATAATGTACTTTTCTACGTCGTCCCCTCTTTATCTCCTAATTTTATTCTAGGGGTGAATTTTTGGAAAATGTTTCAGGTCGCGCCGGAGCTTTTTCCGAAAGAACCAAATCCTCGGCGAATGGGTCAGATCAATGAGTTGAGAGCTATTCAGCTAGCTTCTTCGTTAACCAAAAACGAAAATAAAACTCTTACTAAAATTATAAAGAAATTTGAATCCATTTCTTATGAAAAGAAAGGATTAGGGTTAACACATTTAGTAAAACATAAAATTATTACTACGGGTCCTCCGGTTAAACAACGGTATTACCCTCTTTCTCCTGCTAGACAGAAGCAATTAGATAAGGAAGTAGATGAAATGCTCAAACTAGGAGTCATTCGTCCTTCACGCTCACCTTGGTCTAGTCCAGTATTAATAGTAACAAAAAAAGATGGAACGGGACGTTTTTGCCTCGATTCAAGAAAAATTAACAATCTGACAACCCGTGACAGCTACCCCTTACCGTACATTTCTCGCATACTTGATAAACTCGGTGGAGCCAGATATATCAGCTCGATAGATTTGTGAAAGGCTTTTTGGCAGATCGCCCTGGACAAAGACTCTTGTGAAAAGACAGCTTTTGTCGTGCCCGGTCGCGGTTTGTTCGAATTCACTAGAATGCCCTTCGGATTGAAAAACGCTCCGAGTGAACTCCAAAGACTAGCAGACGCTCTGTTTGGACCAGAGTTCGATGAAAACGCCTTTTGTTACTTAGATGACCTTATCTTAGTGTCGGAAGATTTAGAATCGCATTTTAAACTATTAACTAAAGTTTTTGAACGATTAAGAGATGCAGGTCTAACAATTAATTTAAAAAAATGTGAATTCTGTAAGTCAGAGCTTAAATACTTAGGGTACATGGTCGATTCCAAAGGTCTCCGCACCGACCCAATTAAGATAGAAAGCATAAAAAAATTTCCAATTCCTAAAAATGCTAAGGGAATACGAGCTTTTCTCGGTTTATGTGGTTATTTTAGACGATTCATAAAAGGGTTCTCTAGCATAGCTGCTCCCCTGTCAAAACTCACTGGATCAAAAAAAGGAATAAGTTTATATAAATGGTCGGAAGAAGCTGAAACAGCGTTTAATAAATTAAAGGAAGCACTTACGACTGCTCCTGTCCTTAGTTGTCCGGACTTTACTAAGCCATTTGCTATCCATTGCGACGCAAGCTCTGTTGGAATAGGGGGCGTCCTTATGCAATCAATTGAGGGGATAGACCACCCTGTTGCTTATTATTCTAGATGCCTTAATATACATGAACGTAATTACGGAATTACAGAGCGTGAACTGTTAGCAGTGTTAGACTCCGTCACGCATTTTAGACCATACATAGAAGGGGCACATTTTTCTGTTATCACTGACCACTCTAGTTTAAAATGGTTAGGATCTTTATCGAACCCTAGTGGACGTCTTGCACGTTGGAGTTCTCGACTTTCATAATTCTCCTTCGATGTTATACATCGTAAAGGCACACAACACATCGTCCCGGATGTGCTTTCAAGATTAGACCTCGCTACAATATCGGTCATTGATGCGAATTTGTCCACCGATAAGTGGTACACAGATATCTGGAAAGGCTGCACAGAATTTCCTCAACGTTTTCAAAACTTTCAGATACGCGAAAATGAATTGTTTCGCCATACAAAAACTTGTTTACCTCTTTGTGAAGATACGTCTTGGAAAAAAGTAGTCCCTTTGGAAAACAGAAGGGAAATTTTGTCGGAAGCGCATGAATCCTCTCGTGCTTGTCATCCCGGAGTCTTAAAGACTTATAAAAAATTACAACTCCGTTATTTTTGGCCTAATATGTACAAAGAGGTGAAACGATTCGTAAATCAATGTGCTGTCTGTAAAGCACACAAAATTAGTACAGCCCCGCCTAATGGAGTTTCTACAAATTATAAAAAAGTTACGAGACCCATGCAGATGTTATCAGTGGATCTAGTAGGCCCTTTGCCTAGAAGTTATTCAGGTTTTACCGTTATATTGTCATGCGTGGATGTTTTTTCGAAGTATACCTGGTTATTCCCGTTACGTCAAGGAACCGCGAGAAGTATTATAAAAAATTTAGAAGAAAATATTTTCCTTGTACACGGAGTACCGCGTACCATTCATTGTATGTGACAATGGGCGACAGTTCATTTCTAAAGAATTTAAGGAACTATTACAAAGCTACAATATAAGCCCTCCTTTTTACAATTCACTGTACACCCCTCAGAACAATGTTGTTGAAAGGTACAACCAAACTTTAGGCACGGCACTGTCAATACTGGTGGAATCAGATCATCGTAATTGGTCCAAATTTCTCCCACACATTCAATCGGCAATGAATAATACTGTAAATTGTAATACCGGATTTACTCCTTTCTTTGTTATGCACGGTAGAGAACAAATATTAGATGGGGATCTCCACCGTAATCCATTAGCAGATGATGTATCCCGTACACAAAATTCCTCTCATCTCAAAGTATACTCCGACAGATTAAATGAATTGTCCACAATTTATGAACAAGTTTCAAACGCCCTTTTCGCTGCTTTTAAAAAAGGCGCTAGTCACTACAATTTACGTAGAAGAAACGTTACCTTTCAGGTGGGAGACGTAGTCTGGAGAAGAAATTTTGTATTATCAAATGCTTTGAACTATTTTTCTCAAAAATTAACACCTCGTTTTGTTCAAAATATTGTAGTAAAGAAAAAATCAGACTTAGTTTATACACTGTCTGATTTAAATGGAAAAGAAACAGGCGACTTTCATGTTAAAGATATAGTTAAATCAGATAACATACCAGCATAGTCTGCTATCATAAAGCATCGTGTGGAGACTGGCCATCTTTACAGGCGCTATCTTTTAAGGTAAATCTTTTCAATACTGCTCATTTCAGTGCGGCCTGATCATCCGAGTTGCTATGACCAGTATTGGTTATAAATACATAAGTATAAATAATTTTAAGTTTGTCTTTTATGGAAAATTTAAATTTTACTCCAGTTGATTACTCGAGTATAATTTCTCATTAGAATAATAATTAAAATTTGGTATATTATATATGTACAATTGTGAGATGCCTCGAAGTACAAATACATTTATATATATATGCACGATCAGTTCAACTTAGCTCATATTTATTTTTAAGAATATTTTTTTGTCTACTTGGAATTTACGACGATATGAACCCGCATAATAAATTATACAATAAAATCCCCCCAGACTTAAATATTAAAAATTGCAAAATGTCCTGCATTGGTTCAATAATAACTAAATGGTTGATTGGCTTGGGTAGGGAGGAGTCTGAAAAACTATTACATAATGTGACTTAAAACGATACATGGTTACCTATGAATGGCACATTTAGTAAAAACTTAGTACATAGGTATTAATTAAAAAAAATAATAATAATTTAAATTGCATTTGGCACTTTACACACTTTGGTTCCTTAGAACAGGCAATCTGCCTAGCTAGGAACTAATATCGACCTAAAACAACGTAATAACACTTGTATTCATTTTAAATTTATTCTCTTATTATGTAATATTATTTGTTATTTTGGCTTTAAATGTATCAAATGTAAATAAATAAAATAAATAAATATCCTCTTGTATTCCAAGTTTAATATTATATGAACTGTGTTCATATACAGTTATATTGCATTAACGTAAATAAGAACATACGGAGGTATTCGCCCAGTATTTCACTATGTTCTGAGTTTAAATCTCTTGTGCTTACATAAGTCTCATTGCCCATTTGTCTATGTAAGTATCTTTTCTGATACAAGAAAATTTCTTAATATGTTTCTATGAATAAGTTATTATTGAAGTAGTATTAATAAAATAATGTTTTAACTGCATTTGCTAAAACAATAAAAAAATACTTACTAAAATATTATGAATATGCATCATCTGAAGAATTAAATCAATTCTTAAATTAAGCTTGTGATTGATTGGTTCCTTTGAGAACCTCAGTTATTGGTTACAATATACTAATATTACAATTTACTTTTTGCACCCTCGGGTACAAAAGTTGCTTACTATTTGATTGGCACCATTTTTAACAATGGCTGTATACTAAATAAATTGGCATCATTCCTTGCGATGATTGTAGACTACTAATTAGCACCATTTTTTTTAACAATGGTTGTATAATAAATATATTGGCATCATTCTATTGCAATGATTGTAAGAGTATTCATATCACCATTCACTTACAATGGTTGGTTATATTCTGTATATCGAATACCTATGATAAAATAAACTTGTATGTTGTTTTCTATTGTATAACTGTCAGAGAAACTAATCCCACGAGACCAGTTTAGAGAGTTAGATAGGAATACTCTTCTAAAGAGGAACTCTTTTATCCATAAGGATGTAGAATCAGTGATAAAGTGCAGATGGTAACACCATCTAAGAGTGTAGCCAACTTTGGCTTATTTAAAAGTGATCTGAACAGTGATGCTTTGTGCATATTTAATGTTTTAATGTATATTGATGTCATGTCTTAGTGATAATATTTGTATACTAATATTATGTTTTATGCTGTTATAGATACTACGTCTACGGTAGTCCTCGACGAGAGTCAATGATACATCACCCAGCGTCTTATATGCTGTGGGTGCTGGCGGACCCGTTCACGTATCATCTAAGTACTACTATTATGTCTACCTTTTAAGATCTAGTATACTAAGTTCTACTTTTGTTTTTTTTTTCACTTTACGAAGCCTTCAAATGGATGCGTCGCAAACTCATCCATCATGTCTTACGCATGGTGGGCGCGATTGACGTTGCAACACACCCATTTACAAGCACAATACTTTTATGATAAAAACTGTTAATTCATGTTCTATGATACAGTATTCTTATGTAACATTGTTGTTTTCTTCTTTAGGAACCCAGCAGACCAAGCTAGTTTCTATTAGGGCAGTGATGCTTTCGTCCTTTTTATGTTTGAGGGCAAACATGTTAGTGGCGAGCGGGGTAATGTTATGAAAATAACTTAAGAAAGTTAGTTACCTTTAAATTAAGTACTTTAATAATTATGAAATTAATTGTCTATGGCCTTTTGTGGGACTGGCAACACATGGACTTTTGGGAAGGACAGGAACAATGTTGGAGGTTCCACTTCCGTCTGGGATCCCGAGTGGAGGGGACACTGGGGTTTCCAAGACGGTCGTCGCAGTTGTTCTGATCGACATGTTGGATTGATTTTAAAAAGGAGTTTTAATTTTATTTCTTGACCAAAGGGTCACGGAGATGTGTTTCGAGTGATCGATTTAATGATCAAATAATCCGGAGTTTTTGGATTAAATGTGCGGGTTGCCGACTTTAACAAGCCTCGAGTGTTGGTTATCCACGCGGTGGGAGGAAATATCCAACTTTATCCTGGCCATCCATCACCATCACTCACCGGGCAGGTAGCCCTTTGGAAGCCTTGATACACGTACGTCTAACTATAACTAACACAGACCTGATACACGTACGTCTAATTTCCGAAGCCTTGGGTCGCTTACCGTGCCGAGACTACTCCACAGTCTCCTACCATCCACCAACTCATCTTCGGTTCGCGTCATCATACGGATCTTAGTTAGTTATAGTTAGACGTACGTGTATCAGGTCTGCTGGGTGAGTTGTTCCAATTTACTTATGTTCTTATTGTTCTGAAATATATATTTTAAATGTGGCTCGACCACTTGCATAAGATTTCTCTCTTTTATTTCTTACTAACCCCCTACACAAACAGAAAGAGGTTATAACCATTGCCTACACCCTGACAAGAGTGTCTTGCTCTACTGACGTCCAGCTGGCCGGATCAGCATTTTCCTTAGTCAGGAAATTGGCGCGCCTTAGGCAAAGCTGATCCTGGACCACCAGGGCTACACTTAAACTACTCATTTTGGCTTCCCCTGGCCAAACCCCCAACTTAACAATTAATTACTTTTATGTTAAGAATGCATTCATTATTTTTGTGAACACAAAGAATTGTCATTTTTTTCTTGTTAGGTTTCAGGAATAGTATAGAGTATATGTAATAGTAATAATAATAATAATATTTGGCTAATTTATATAGCGCCGTTTTCGTGAAAAATCACCTCAAGGGCGCTGTGTTTATTTAATTTCTACGGTATAAATATACCATAAACATTAAACGTTTATAAGTGGGGACTGTCCCCATGGTCCCCTTGTGAAGAAACGCCACTGAGAAAGCTGATTTCTTGTGCGCTGTGAACACGTGTAGCGACCATGTCGTTCTGGACGCCGCAGTAGTAAAATAATAATACTCTGCGCGCAAATGCGGCGGAAAGTGGAAACAATCGTTCCGGCAGTAAAGAAATAATAATACGGCAGACGAATAATAACAATTCGGCAGCCGGTTTTGCCTACTAACGATGCGATTTCTAGCCATCTGCAAAAAGCCGGCTGTTCGCAGCACCGTGTATAGTGGCCTTTAAGCACACATGCACGCACACATCAATAAATCGCTCGCGAGTACCCGGTGTGGTCTAACCACATATACATTAAGGTGGGTCACGAATGTATGGGGAAATTTTTTTTCTTGTTTTGTTTTGTCTAATAGTGATAAAAGGGTGTTAAATGAAGATGAAAAATCAGGTAATTTTTTTAATAATATTTGGATATCATCTTCTTCCTCCGGATTGACTTTGAAATTTCACATATTAGAGAAAAACCAACCCTTGTTAAATCTTAAAAAAATGTTATATAAACAAGTAAAAATGAACTATTTTTCAATAAAACACAAAATAAAGGGAATGTATCTAATTATTTCTTAACAACATATTTGAATATAATTCAAATTATCTCAAGGTAGTGTATTCAAATACCAGCAAAATCCTCCTTACTCTCAAATTTCGGCATTATTTTGCGAGACTCAATCATCACCGTAATAAGACCTTCTCTTGCAGACTTCGTACATAAAGTAGTCAAAGCTTCAATAACAGTCGTTACACCTCTTTCAACTGCTTGAGTATGACATGGCAGACGCAAAAGAGGCAATCTACCTTCTCCCCCTTGAACTACAAATAATTAAAGATCTTCATCCAATATATATTCTTCAGTGTTAGGGGTTCGGTTACATTTTGCTTCCAAATAATATGATGCATCGAGGTTTATGTTTGGAAGTTGGAACAGCCCTTTTTTACTTAGTTTCTTACTGCGTGCTTTTAGAACACGACGCGCAGCTAATTCTCGGATATGCTTGTGAGGGTCAGTCAACATTGCAAGAAATAAATTTTCGGGGTGTGCGGAGTAACTGTTTCTTTCTATAACTGGATCATTTATAGTTTTTAGATCAGGTGATAAGTATCTAGACATTGAGATTAACTACCACAGGTGACGTGCTCCATCTTTATAGGTGGGATGAGTTTTAATGCTGAACCAAGCCGGAGCATAAACTTTAACAACGTACGTTTCTAAAATAATAAGATTCTCTGAAGGAGCTTCCGTTGAAACATAAAGACGGAGAATTCGGTTAGCACGCGTAAGCTCTTTGGCATGAGACATTTTTCCAGGAGATTTGTGGCATAAATCTTCAGGTAATTCCCCCACCGTAACTGCAGATACTATTTTATACAAATATAACTGATCTGTATCCACGTCTTTAGTAAATAATTCATGCAACTCTCCGTCAATTTTCTGAAAATGAATCATCGGCTTTTTTTCATAGTTTTCCAAAGCTAGTCCTATTGTGCCTGAATATGTTTGAGGTTCAGATGTCTTACCGCCAAGATGTGCGAACAAATGCCGAAATGGTAACTGGTTCGTGTGAAGCAATCAAATTATCCATTCCAATGGTTTATAACTTTGGACGTGCCAGAGTTTGGTGCAATAAAACATAAATATATTGAGTCTGGCTCTTTTATCAATGAAATATGCTCTTCAATGCGTCATTCTCTGTATTGCGTCCCCTCCCTTTCCCTGATAATTAATGTTTTATCTTTCCGGCCATCAAAATATATTAAGGGTTTTTATAAAACTAAGTGTTGCGCCTTTAATATTTCCTCTGGTTTTTTTCGTTCTCTGCGAAGTTTACTATTGTCAATAACTGGCATATTAGACTTGATGTCACACAGAACTGCTGAGGCAATAGCTGCCGCTGCCTCATCCGACACTTCATATCTTTCACAAGTTTTAGACAGTGTGGAATGATCAGTATTGACCGCAGCCTGCTTCTGAAGCATTTGAGGTACAACATTAGATTTGAAAACATCTTTACAATCGGATTCATTTGATGCAGAAGACGTCAAAATATCGAGTAGAGAGGAAGTTGGCTTACCTGTGCTTTCCTTTTTAGACGGGCACAAGGATTTTTGCTTCAAAAGTTTCCCTTTCAACGCAGTTTTCATTTGTTTTGTTGAAGCGATATCCACGTTTCCTATTATCATTTTTTCTGTAGTACGATGGTCAGTAATGAAACTCTATTCATTTACAGGTATTTTTTAATCTCTAGGACAGTCACATTTACTGAAATCATTGCATTTGCAAGACATAACATCAAACAGCACTTTACTTTTGCGGCGGAATTCCTCCATTTTTTCTCCGGTATTAGTGCAATCGGTGCTCCCCCCGCCCTCACCTCACGCCCCCAATAATCAAAACCGGGACTTTTTGTAAATGATTTTGTAAATATATACTACATTTGCTATGGAAGATTACAAAAAATATGCTTAAAAAGATTCATAGTAACTTTTATACACACTAGATAGAAATAACCCCAAAAATCAAATTTTTCTAAATTTTGAAGTGAATCCGGAGGAAGAAGATCGTTTCAGAAAATTAAAAAAATTTAAATATTTCGTTTTGAACCCATTTGGCACCCTTTTATCGCTCTTAGAGTTTGAAATTAACACTTTTTTTAAAATGACCCACCTTAATATACACGCTTATCTATAATACATCGATAGGTCTCTCGCTGAGGCTAGCTGAAATAGCATGACTTTTGAAGGATACCTATTTAACCAAAAAAGTTCGTGACCGGTATCATCTTAATTGCTACCTTTTGTGACTTAGCAGGGGTGCCCGGGTTCATGGGGGTGAGGTTTGTCTGGGTCTTGGTGGTTTATGCATCGGTCGCCAGCTGCGTGGCAGGCCAGATTGAGAGAGACTGGTTGAGGGAAACCTTGTTTGGTGACTTAGCAGGGGTACCCGGGTTCATGGGGGTTAGGTTTGTCTGGGTCTTGGTGGTTTATGCATCAGCCCGCCAGCTGCGTGGCAAGCAGATTGAGAGAGACTGGTTGAGGGAAACCTTGTTTACTACGTTTTGTGACTTAGCAAAGGTCGCCCGTGTTCATGTGGGGGAGGTTTGTCTGGGTCTAAACACGTAGAAAGCGTGTTTCGTATTTCGGACTACCCGCGCACAGTGCCCGAGCGCGCCGGCGGTATTTTGTACCGAGTTGCGGACATCTGAATCTGGCTTCACTGTGTGCGCTTTAGTACGTTTACATACAAACATTCTTTCGACCCTATGGGTGTTGGCGGAGTTTACAACGGCCCGGCAGCTGCATGGCAGGCCAGATCGGGAGAGACTGGTTGAGGCAATCCTTGTTTGCTACGTTTGGTGACTTAGAAGGCCAGATCGGGAAAGACTGGTTGAGGGAAATCTTTTTTGGTAACTTAGCAGGGATGCTCGGGTTAATGAGGTTGAGGTTTGTCTGCGTTTTATACATATGAGAGATGGTTTGAGTTACGAGAGTGCGATCTTCGACTACGAATCCGGAGGTCGCGGGTTAGCATTTGAAGGTATTGGCACTTAATCTAAACTGTTTTTATTGATTAATTCCCATGTGCGACACTATTTATACGATCTAGGTACGTTTTTTTATTGCTAGCTGGTTGGGCTACTTTGTGATGAGGGTTTAGGTAGGAAACAGAAACTCTATTGAAATAACCTTGGAATAGACTAAGCAAACATATAATAGATGGCTTGAGTAATGAGAGTTCGATCTTCAACTACGAATCCGGAGGTCGCGGGTTAGCACCTGTAGGTATTGATACTTAATCTAAACTGTTTTTATTTATTATTTCTTATGTGCGACATTATCTTTATGGACTAGGTACGTTTTTTATTGCTACCTGGTTGGGCTGCTTTGTGATGAGGGTTAAGGTAGGGGCCAAAAGCTCAATCGATATAGTCTTCGAATACACATAGCATACATATTATACATGGCTTGAGTAATGAGAGTTCGATCTTCGACTACGAATCCGTAGGTCGCGGGTTTAGTAAGGTATCTATCGTCTATCGTCTTAACCCGTTTAATTTTCTATTTAAGAGGCAGGAATGGGTACCGCCGCCCCGGGAACCATTTATTGGATAACCAAAACCTCTGCCATAGGTCACCCAAAGTGGTTCGCTACGTTTGGTTACCTAGCAGGGGTGCCCGGGTTCATGGGGTTCATTGTCTAGGTCCTGGCGGCGGATGATATAAACACATTGAACCCCAGATTTCTACCCAACCCTCATACCTTTTTCCATCCCAGAACCTCCTCTCCCTCCTTTCCTTAAAAATACCTTCCACACAGCATCACCAAAGGTGACATAGGCCCTGAGGGAAATTATTTTCCTCAGGGCCTCCTGTGTGGACCTAATGAAAAAAAAAAATCACACGAGACCACATTTGTCCCAGCTCACATAGGTCTCATAGAAATCGTGACTATAGTGAGAAGTGTTATTATCTAAACGGTATTTAAATGAGAATACAACGCGCTATATACCTAGTCAAATATAAAAATTAACCACAAAACAATTAAAATGTGTACCTTTGTGAACCCAAAGTTTCCGATCGAGTGTTTTTATTTTATTTTCTTTATCATCAAGTGAGCTATTTTTAAAACTTTTTAAAGTTTTCCTCCTTAATTTTTATACTTAAAAAATTACATGGTTATTTCTAATAATAAAATTTGAAAGCCTTTGATCACCTTTCAAAAAACAGTTTTTAGTTTACGGATACGTTAACGAATATTCCATTTATTTGAATTTTATTGCAATGCGGGAATATTTTTGGCCTCTGACAAATTACGCCAAATTTTTGAAGGGGTAAAAGTACGTAGTAGTCGAGGCGCTCTCGGAGCAGCCAGCTGCTTTTTTAAGCGCTCCGTGTTTATCTTTAAAATATTGGAGAAGTTCTTAATTTTTCTTTTGTAAATATAGCTTAAAATAACCACGTTAAGTTTAAGCTGAGGTGTATAAAAATAAAATAATTTTTTGAGTCACGATTGCGAGATTAATGCAAGTTCTACTAGAAGTATTCTAATGTTTTAAAGTTAAATCACAAATATTGTTTCAAAAGGGCACTGAAAACCCATCGCTTCGAAAGCATCGGTCAATGGTCAGAGGCACTAGCCACATGTGTAAAGTGAAAGACTCTCGAACAGTGACAAGTGTTCTGTGACAGTGCAAAGTGATTTATTAGGGGTATTTTGGAGCTATGGTAGTTATAAACAGTATTGTTTATGACCGGACCACGCTTCTCAGTTTCAATAGTGAAAGTGTATTGGACCCTATAATAGCTGCCAAAATACTGCTGTATAACCTCAGACCCAACAAGACGTTTACCATCAGAAGAGAACAATGTGGTACGATACTTGGTGACTTAGGAAGTGACAGTGTATTGGTGAACCCTTTGGTGCCTGCAAAAGTAACATTGTACAATCGTGATACTAATGTGAAATTTAGATATAGGGGGTGCCGTGGGGGGCAGAAAACGAAATACTTCCGTAGGAAGGAACAAAACGTTCCAAAAATTCATCAAAATAATAGTAATAGTAATAATAATAACTCTCCGTCAATACACGATTTTCAGGAAGCTTCCTCAACCGACGAACAGAATAATCTAGGGACCAAATCCCTCCGCGATTCTGATAAATTCCACAACTTAAATCAAATTCGATTAGAACGACATGCTAACTATAAGAGTAGACAGCTTGCGATAGGTTCCTGGAATGCGCGATCCCTCAATAACAAATTAGAAGTGGTTGACGATATTTTCAGAGATCAAAAACTCCACATCCTTACCGTCACGGAAACCTGGCACGAGAATAGTGACTCGTACTCAATTAAGAGACTCCAAGCTCTAGGGTATGTGGTGCTAGAGGAGGCCCGACCTAGCGCGGAGGAACCATCAAATAAAATCTCTCACGTGAACCACGGGGGGGTAGCGATTATAGCCCGACAAGGACTGCGGCTAACTAAAGTTGCTCTTGGTACATTTAGCACGTTTGAATATATTGGTTGTAGGGTTTCTTCTTCCGGTACGTCGTTTCTGTTGTGCACTTTGTACAGGCCCGGATCGAAACCAATCTCTGTCGAATTTTATGATGAGTTTTCACGTTTTTTGGAACTCTCAGTCGGACTTTCTGACATACTAATTATAACAGGTGATATTAATATTCGTCTCGAACGCGTGTCATCACCAAACACCGTTAAATTCTTAGATTTATTAGCCAGCTTTGGATGCCGCCAATGGGTCGACGGCCCAACTCACGATGCGGGCGGTACATTAGATGTACTAATTTCAAAGAACAGAGGTTCACCGCTATCAATAGATATTCGCGATATAGGACTATCAGATCATCGGCTTGTTTGCACAGATATTGATTTTAACCCGCCTAAAGTACCATATAGAACAATTATATCGAGAGAATGGCGTAATTTCAGCTTTAGTGATTTTCTGGAAGAACTACAGACCTCACTATTATGTACACCCATTTTTTGGGAAACAAAGACTCCAACAGAACTTGTCGATACTTATAATACAACACTTACATTTCTGTTAAATAAATATGCTCCGACAACATCAAAAACACGTAAAGTTCGAAAGTCTGATGGCTGGTTTGACGATGAATGTCGAAACCAGAAGAGACTAATGCGGAAATTAGAGAGGACCTATAGAAAAAACTGTACAGTAAATTCAAGGGATGAGTGGATGCTTGCTCAAAAACAGTATATGAGCAAAATAAATTCCAAAAGATCGGAATATTGGAATGAAAAGATTGACTCTGAGCGAACCAATCCACAACGTCTCTGGAACTCCATAAAGACTGTTATTTCCGAAGCCACAGTTCCTACTAAAATAGATATTACCCCAGATGCGTTCTCAAAGTTTTTTCGGGAAAAAATTGAATCTATTCGTGCATCCACATCTCACGCCCCTCCGCCAATTTACACTCTCAATTCCAAAGGAAATTTGTCTTCCTTCAGATCTACAACGCTGGAAGAAGTAAAAAAATTAATAGCAAGTTCGCCAAATAAGCAGTGCAGTCTAGATCCTATACCAACATGGTTATTAAAAAAATGTGCAATTGTCTTAGCTCCGTTCTTAGTTCATGTTTTTAATAAATCTCTCAGCACAGGTCACTTCCCTGAACCTCTAAAGTCAGCCATAGTCACACCCATATTAAAAAAGCCACAACTAGACTCCGATAACTTAGGTAATTATCGACCCGTTTCAAATTTACCTTTCATTTCAAAAATCCTAGAGAAAATTGCTGCAGCACAAATAACCAGTCACTTGAATTCAAATAAATTATTCACAAATCGTCAATCCGCATATAGAAGGTTTCACTCAACAGAAACCGGACTACTTCGTATGCTGTCAGATATAACTCTTGCCATAGAGTCAGGAAAATTAGCACTCATCTCACTCCTAGACATGAGTGCAGCATTTGATACGATTGATCACAACTTCCTCATTAACAGATTAGAGAAAACATTTGGTTTGAATTCCGACATCAAAAATTGGCTGGCATCCTATCTATCTAATCGCTTACAAGCCGTGAAGGTTGGAAATAAACTGTCTAATTTCGCTGCACTTTCTTCAGGGGTACCCCAGGGATCCGTTTTAGGTCCACTTCTCTTCATCCTTTTTACAAATGATGTCGCCAAAATAATCGAGTCATTTGGTCTCTTGTCTCACTGCTACGCAGACGATCAGCAAGTTTATTTTTACTGCACTCCAAACGAAATCAACATTCTCAAAATCCGTGTAGCTGAATGCCTAGAAGCAATAACTCGTTGGATGTCTTCAAACAAGCTGAAACTGAACCCATCGAAGACCGAGTTTCTCTGGGCGGCCACAAACAAACGGCAACATTTGGTAGACGATTCACCTGTTTCCATTTCTGGCAGCAATATTATTCCAAAGAGAACAGTTAAACTTCTTGGCGTTAATCTAGACTCGGACTTTTCGCTTAAAAGTCAAATAAATAGGACAGTAAGCACCGGATTTTTTCACCTAAGACAACTTAAATCAGTTCGAAGAAACCTTCCTACAGAGGCAACAAAATTACTCATCAACTCATACGTAGTCTCACGTCTCGATTACTGTAACGGTATTTATGCTAGCCTTCCGAAATGTCAAATCGACAAACTTCAATCCGTGTTTAATGCAGCGGCACGGCTCATAACCGGGGTCTCTAAATATTCACACATTTCAGAACACCTTCGCAACCTTCACTGGCTTAAGTGCCCTGAAAGAATCCAGTACAAACTGTGCTGGATGGTGTTTAAATCCATCAATGAAATGGCCCCACATTACATCTCTGAACTATGCGTCCCGGAAAACATTGGTCCAAGGCAGTCAACCCTTAGATCAGCAACATCATCAGCTCTAGGTAGACTGATAGAACCTAAACGAAAGCCAAATACTAAGTTTGGAGATCGTGCATTCGAAGTATCTGGGCCTAAGGCTTGGAACAAACTCCCTCCGGAACTAAGGTGCATAACAAGCCCAACAGAATTTAGGTCAAAACTAAAAACCTACTTATTTAGGCTCTCATACCCTTAAATTTAATAAATCTATTTGTATTATGTATTGCCTATAATTTATCTTAATCTATTTTCTTATTAGATTAACATCATTCGAAGCCTTCACAGCAATCCGTCGCTTAACGAGAGACTGAGACTTCATTTAAGAAAATAAATAAAATTCATGTACTACTCTCATTAAATAACATAATATATATCAAATAATTACTTTTCCAACAACATGTGTTCGCTATTATGTCCTCTGCGCGCAAACTGTATATAAATAAACATCTTTTAACTTTAATCTCAAGTGACCTACCAGGTAAGTATGGTCCTGTACATTTTCATTGAAAAAAAAGATATATATAACTTAAAAAAAAAAAAAAAAAATAAAAAAAAATAAAAAAAAAAAAAAAAAAAAAAAATAAAAAAAAAAAAAAATAAAAAAAAAAAAAAATAAAAAAAAAAAAATAAAATAAAAAAAAATAAAAATAAATAAAATAAAATAAAATAAAATAAAAATACATGTACATTTACATTTTCGGGGTGCACCGCGCTGGTTGTTCAGATGCATTGTACATATAGTTTTGTATCGCTGATCAAAGAACCGGTGGATTTGCATCCATTGTTTTAGCCATAGGTTTTTTATATTTTCTAGTGTGTAGTTAGAAGTAAGATTGTAGAAATTATTGAAATTTGTACAGCGCCCTTGAGGTGATTTTTCACAAAAACGGCGCTATACAAGTCATCCAATTATTATTATTATTATTTACGAATAAGTCAAGCCTTTTATAATTACTATGCAAATAAAAAATTGAAACTCCGTACCTATATTGAATACATACATATTATTTTTTTAAACATTAAAATTCTGGAGAATTTTTGGTCACCTCTGACCGGAAATCGGTATATTTTATTAAATAAAACACAATAAAATCTACAATGTGGTTACAAATCCAATTATATTTAATATTTTTTTTCGATTAAGTATATTTAATGCAGATTTTTTTTTCACAGTGTCCCAATAATGTTATACAATGTCAGTTAATGTTATACATTATAGGCACCTGCTTTTTAGCTCGTATACATTATACATCCTTATAATCATTGAGCTAGGCATTATTCATCCTACCCCAGATTCCTACTCACCCATCCTACCTTTTCCTTCCCAGAACCCACTCTCCTACCTTTCCTTCAAAATAAATTCAACACAGTATCCCCAAAGATGTCATAAGCCCCGAGGGACATGATTAACGAGGACGATAATGTAAAAAAAATGAAAAATATATATTTTCGTAAATATTCAAGTTCTATAAAAGTTCTATCAAAGTTCTGTTATTATTATTATTAGATATAACAGAACTTAAACTAACTAAGCACAACATTCCCGGGTTACAAATATTTGAAAATCTAATAGAAGCAAGGCTTAGGTTAAATTAAAATTAATATTGAGGCCGTTACTCGTACCGCCGCCGCCCCGGAAACCATTTGTTGGATTACCAACACCTCTGCCGTAGATCACTCCAAGTGGTTTTATACGTTTGGTGACTTAGTAGGAGTCTCCGGGTTTATGGTTTGAAATGTGTTCGGGTCTTAGCGGCAGATTCGTCTTTCCACCAACTGCGTTGCGGGCCGGATCGGATGATCCTCTTTGTACCTATTGCCTAAGCAGTGACAGAGATTGATTCATTTTTCTGTCACTCCCGCACAAACTGACCGTCAGTTTGAATCAAGTCTAACTGCTAAGTCACCAAACGTACCAAACAAGGTTTCGCTCAACCAGTCCCCCCGATCTGGCCTGTCACGCAACTGGCGGGCCGATGCATACACCACCAAGAAACAGAAATCCCTCACCCCCGGGAACCCGGGCGCCCCTCCTAAGTCACCAAACGTAGCAAACAAGGTTTCCCTCAAATAGTCTCTCCCGATCTGGCCTGGTGGGTCGATGCACAAACCGCCAAGACCCAGACAAACCTCACCCCCGTGAACCCTGGCACCCCTGCTAAGTCACCAAAAGTAGCAAACAAGGTTTCCTTCAACCAATCTCTTCGTATCTGGCCTACCATGCAGCTGGCGGGCTGATGCATACATCGTCAAGACCCAGAAAAACCTCACCCCCATGAACCTGGGCACCCCTGCTAAGTCACCAAACGTAGCAAACAATGTTTCTTTCAACCAGTCTCTCCAGATCTGGCCTGCCACGCAGCTGGCAAACCTCTATACCAAGTCTATACAGATAGTGACGCACATATGAGATGATAAATAAAAACTGTTTTCAAGGATTAAGTACTAAGATGAAATTATCAGGCAGTCTATCCTCTTTACGTGTAAATTAATATTTACAGAACGTTCATGTACTAAAATAACCTAAAAAGTACGACAGACGCGTGCGATCATTGGCGCTCTCAACGCATCAAAACGGCTGCGCATGTGAGATATATTGGATCAACGAAGAGGTAATGTGTAAAATGTATATGTGACCGAAAAATGGGCGTGGCTTACAGCTAAATCTCGATGTCACAAGTTGATCTACATGGATTTACATATGTATGTCAGCTTGGATATTGGATCAACATACCCGGATGGATCAACAACAACAAACGGATCAACGAAAACCTGGTGTACCGTCGCTCGAGATCAACAAAGTACGAGAGGAGATAAATATGAGTATGTATACATATGTATATGAGTATATGTGTATGTGCATGTGTGTGTATATATATATATATATATATATATCTACATCTACATATAAAAATACAATCACAGAAATTCCTGCAACATCAATTACCTCTGCACATAGTACTATATTTTTAATTTTTAATCTTTTTATTTTAACCACCACTGTTTTTATACCCACATATTATAATGCCCACGCACAGGCTTCGCCTTTGTGGGATTTTTTTTGTTACCTTTTCATTTATGTTATTATGTATGTACCTACCTGTAAATGTATGTATCAAAAAATATTGCCAATAAAAAAAAATAAAAAAATGATAATGAAGTTTACAGATGAACAACGAATTTACGTCAATGAAGTTTACGGATATAATAATAATTGATGGTAATGAATCTGCCCTGATGATGGACACTGCAATGCTGTCCGAAACGTCGGCTAAAGAAGGAGGTAGCACAACACGGCATAACCCCCCAAAAACCAACAACGAAAAAAAAAAGAAATTTACGGATAAAATAATAATTGATAGTAATGAAGTTTACACATAACATAACAATGAATTTATGACAATGAAGTTTACAGATAAAATAATAATTGATAGTAATGAAGTTTACAGATAATGTAACAATGAATTTATGATAACGAAGTTTACAGATATTATGATGATAATATGATGATAATTGATGATAATGTTTAGGATAATATAATATTTGATGATAATGAAGTTTACTGTTAATGCAGCAATGAATTTATGATAATTTAGTTAACATATAATATAATGATTTATGAAAATGAAGTTTACAGATAATATAACAAGGAGTTTATGACAATGAAGTTTACAGATAAAATAATAATTGATAGTAATGAAGTTTACATATAATATAACTGGTTGGGCATTTACACAGCTACACTTACATACATACATCTATACAAACCTATACACATACATGAACTGCTGTACTTGTAGCTAGTATTGTCACATTTCCTTCCTACCCTTCCCTATAAACCTGTCACTTTTTCCTGTTACCCACGTCAGTCAATAATCGACCATCAACCTATAAACATCCGCATTCCTTTTCCGCATCTTTAATAATCCGAAATATTAACACAGTGCAATAAAAAAGGCCAAATGAAGAAAGTACAAGTCCCGCAGTGAGTAATTCTCTCCTTTTCCTTATGTGCTTACCTTCTACTTGTGCAGTGGTTCAAACACATAAAACATACATATTTCAAGGTCCTTCGTTTAAAAAACTACACAAAACACGCATCATTCATGGTCCAAAACGAGCCAGAGATATAACTCTTATTTCAATATCTCTTATAAACTTTCAGAGCGAATTACAACCACCCGCAACTTTATTTTTTTCTACCCGCATTGTGTCTTGTTCAAAGACCTCGTGTCTTTGAATAATTTGTTATTTATTATCTACTCCCAGTACTGGATAGATTAATTCAAATAATAAATTGTTATTCCGCAAACATTAATTAATTAAGTGTTGTTAACCCCTCACGGTTGTTGGGGTCAAAGTTAACCCCACTGAGCACTGCGCGCAAAAATAAAATATTAATTTAATTTCTTGCATATAATCATTATAAGCATTATTCTTGGTCTGTATTATTGTAACATTTATAAATAACCGGAACAAGAAAATGTCTACCGCACCGTCTGGTTCATCGTCACGGGATGACAGGCGTCTCAAACGTTTAAATGCGAAGTTAGCTTCCAGTTTTGCGACATTACAGTCAGTCTTTGAAAAAAATAAGAAATCTTCCGATAGCGCTACAAATCGTCAAGCATTTTTATCGGGCGCTGGCACCGTAGAGAGAATCCGTTCGGAGTTTATTACTATTCTAGAGGAGAAAGTCGACTGCGAACTGGAAATCAATCCTCAAGCAGTCGCCGAGTACGCTCAATTGAACGCATTTGAGGAAATGTACGGTGTCATTAAATTTACCGAGTCAAGCACGCTGTCAAATTCAGTAGAGAAACCGCACCGTCAAATCAAATTACCGCCTTTAGAAATTGCATGTTTTGACGGAAATTTGGAAAATTGGCCTCTGTTTTATGAAACTTATGTCTCCGTTATTCATTTAAATAGTTCATTAGACAACACTGAAAAGATGCAATATCTCATGTCCAAGTTAACGGGAAAGGCATTGCCTATTTGTAAGACGATCACACCCACTAGTACAAATTAACAGGTGATCTGGGACGCTTTATGTAATAAATATAACGATCATCGCGTACTCGCAGAATCATAATTTGACCGGTTATTGAAAATGCCTGTGGTTAACTCAGTCACTCCCGCTTCCTTAGAAAATTTTGCAGATACCAACGCGACAAACATCGCCGCGCTGAAACAGTTGCGAATTAAGGACCTCGCAGAATTTATGTTGCTACATCTGGGTCTTAAACGCCTTGATATAGAGAAAGTAAAGGCCTTTGAATCTTCTATTCGAGACAATGAAAGCTTTCCGTCAAGCTCAGAATTAATAGAATTCGTAAGAGGACAGCAAATGATACTTACTCGTGCGCAAGTTACGCCAGCAACATCCAGCCGCCTCGGTTCAAATATTAATATTTCTGCTAAACCGCAAAGGACAAATTCCGCAAAGACATTTATGAATGTCGAGAAAAGTGACAATCACTCCATTGACATTTGTTTTTGTTGTCAAAAGGGATCGTACCTTTTATATCAATGTTCTAAATTTATAAGTCTAGAACCATGCGATCGATTTAATTTCATTAAGTCATCCAATATGCAAGTTTGCGTAAACTGCCTCAGTACTAGGCACAACACGAAATCATGCAAATCAAAGAGTACGTGTAAATCATGCGCTCTTAATCACCATACCTTATTGCATTTCAAGCAAACGGATACGCGAAAACCACAGTCAGACCCAATACCGTCTTCCGCATCACAAGCAGGTACCGATAATAATAATTCAAATTCTCCGAATCCAGTATCGCTGTGTGTGACAAACACGAACTCTTGTGCTAATTCTACGGTACTTCTGGGAACCGCCATCTGTTTAACTCGAGAACTTAAGGGTCAGGTCAAATCTATCCGTGCGCTAATCGCTCCCAAAGGGACATTATTACGCGTAAATGCTGTTCACGTTTGAATCTTACGGTACAATCATCTCCCAGCACTTACGTCACGGGAATAGGTGCATAAGAAATCTAACAAAGGGAATGACTTGTCTCAAACTGTTCTCCCATTATAACGACGCTCACTCGTATACGATTCAACCGTATGTAGTAGAAAACATCACTAATGAACCGCCTACTGTTAACATAAACCGCGCCTCATTATCATATCTCGACAATTTACCCTTAGCAGACAAAACTTTCTGTACGCCTGGTGAGATTGATATTATTTTGGGATGTGACATGTTTGCTCGCATTTTAAAGACCAACAAAATATCAAGTTCCCCTGGTCAGCCATTTGCTATTGAAACTACTTTAGGGTATTTAATCTTAGGCACTGATCCGAAGATGATTGAAACCCCAAGTAACTACGTCACGCAATCATTTTGTACGTTCGCTGAAAATGAGGATTTTTGTCGTTCACGCTTCTTTGAATTGGAAGATATTCCAGATGAGAAGTTTTTAACGCCTGATGAACAAGAATGTGAGAACCAATTCAAGCTCACCACTTCTCGTGACACGACAGGTCGTTATATTGTCGCGTTGCCGTTTCGAAAAAGTCCATCTGTCCTTGGCGCGTCGTTGCCGACAGACGAGCAGAGGTATCGATCTCTCGAACGCCGCTTAAAATCTCAACCCACCATGAAAGTTGAATATGACAAAATATTGCGCGAATACCTTCAGAAAGGGTACATTTCCCCGGTCGACAATTCTGAATTACCGCATTACGTAATCCCGCATCATATCGTAATTCGCGAAGATAAACTGACTACTAAAATTCGCATGGTGCTGGACGCGAGTATGAAATCCGATTCTGGTTACTCGCTTAATGATATTCTACACACCGTTAAGAATTAACAAGGTGACTTGTTTCGCATTATCCTCAATTTCCTAGATTATTTGCCATAGCTATAACCGCTGACATAAAACAAATGTATAAACAATAATGAGGACTCGGATCTGAACTATGATAATCTTGTAAACTACCTCACAAATAAAATTAATTCCAATAGCACCACTAAAATTATAACAAAAAATATAAATGACCCAGACTGGATAACTAAAGACCTTATAAAATTGATCAATAAAAGAAATAAACTACACCTGAAATTAAAAAGACAACCAAACAATACTTTATTGAAAACAGAATTCCTAAAATTAAGAAATAACGTCACTACAGAAAAACGAAACTTAAAACAAAGACACTACAGTGATCTCTTTAAAAAATGCGAAAATAACAGTAAAAAAACCTGGAAGTTGATGAATAATATTCTTAAGAACCAGTCTAATACTTCGAATAATGTTTGTACTAAACTAATAATTAATGACGAAATAATTACTAATAATGTAGAGATATGCGATAACTTTAACAACTTTTTTTGTAACATTGGCTCATCCTTAGCGGACAATATACGTAACAAAGTCGCACACAAACCAGCCAACGAAATAACCTTAGTACATGATAGTATAGAATCTTTGTATCTTCAACCTACAACAGAATTAGAAATAAGCAAAATATTAAAATCATTAAAATCAAATGCGAGTGCCGGTTACGATAAACTCAAATATAAGACATTGGTAAGTCTCTCTACGGAATTGGTTCCTATATTATCAAAATTAATTAATCAATGTTTTAAAGAGGGAACTTTTCCAGACAGCTGTAAAATTGCCAAGGTGATACCAATTCACAAAGGTGGGTCTAAAACAAACACCTCAAACTACAGACCCATCTCAATCTTACCAATCTTATCTTAAATATTTGAACGTGTAATTTACGAAAGATTAAACAATTTTCTGGTAAAAAAATCATTCTTTTATAAAAAACAATATGGCTTTAGGAAAAAATCGAACACACTTGCGGCAATAAATGACTTAATCAGTAAACTTCGGAGCGGCATTGATGGAGGAAATTATATATTATCTATACTAGTTGACCTTCAAAAAGCCTTTGATACAGTAAGCCATGCTATACTTCTCAAGAAACTTGAGAAAATTGGTGTAGTTGGTCCTGCTCTTAATCTATTCAAATCATATCTTAGCAATAGAAAGCAATTCGTTAGCATTAACAATCATAATAGCAAGCATCTTCCAATAAACTATGGAGTTCCGCAAGGATCCATACTAGGACCATTACTGTTCCAAATTTACATCAATGATATTTCGCAATTAGACATAAATGGTGACATTTTTCTGTATGCGGATGACACTGCAATATTCTACTGGGGTAAAGACCTAAACATCTTACTAGAAAATGCACAAAGTGACCTAGAAAAAATTTGCAGTTGGCTCCAATCAAATATCCTAACAATGAACATAAAAAAACAGGATACATGGTTTTAAGCTCAACCCGTAAGATAATTCCTCCTCACGTACCCTTAAAAATTGAAAAGGATGATTTTCAAATCCTGATAAAGGAAAAATATCTAACTTTTAAAAACCATATCCAAGATGTTAAAAATAAAATCACACCCTTAATCAACGTTTTTAGCCGATTATCTTATCTATTACCAATTAAATTTAAAAAAAGTTTATATTATAGTCTCGTACACTCACATTTAAATTACTTAATTGAAATCTGGGGAAATGCGTATGAAACATACATTAATGAATTACAGATAATTCAAAATAAACTAATCAAAAAACTATTTCACTACGAATTCAAAACATCCACAAAAAAACTATATTTGGAAACCAAACTGTTAACATTGAGAAAACTATACGAATACAATAAATGTCTCCTTATATACAAAATAAATAATAAACTCATTCATACAAACACAGAATTCATTAAAACGTCCCAAGTACACAAACATTTTACACGACAACACGATAACATACATTTAAACACTATTCATACTAACTACGGTAAGCAATCTATCAGTTATGAGGGGGGCAATTTATATAATTGCCTTCCAGTGGATATTAAAAACGAAAAAAGTGTCGGTAAATTTAAAAAAAAATTATTCTTTTTTTTTTACAAAAAACAATGTAGTGAAAATGAATAATATTGAAAGTGAATGAATAGTATTGTAATATATTGTATGATAATATAATGTTATGCAAATTCTAGTTAAGTAAGTAAAAATGTTATTTTCTTTTTTCTGGAATAAAAAAAGAAAAAAAAAGCCGTTTGTTTTCAGCGCATGCTGTACAGATTTAACGATAGTGACCCTTCGCAATTGTTTGAATTTAATCGCGTCACTTTCGGCATGTCTTGTAGGCCACCGCCATGCGTACATTGCACCAACTTGCATCGCATGAACAACCTCGTTTCCCACTTGCAGCAAACCTGGTAGAAAAAGGCTCATTCTACATGGACGATTTTGTTACCAGTTGCTCGTCAGTCGAGAAAGTTTCCGAGTTGTCTACGGAATTGATTCAACCTTGTAAAATTCTCTAGTAATTCTCCAATCTTTTTGTCCACGATTCCTTCAGATCGTCGTGTCAAGGAACATGTGGAATTTAATCCCGATTAAAACCTAAAAACACGGGGGCTTCATTGGATACCCGCTTCTGATAATTTTATGTTTGTTGTAAACTCTAACGAAAGAACTTGCACCAAACGAAACATCCTATCGACGATTGCTCGTCTTTGGGATTTGATGGGTTTCGTCTCACCGGTTGTTTTATTAGCTAAACTTATAATTAAATCTCTATGGGAGTACAACCTGGATTGGGACGATACTCCTCCTGACACCGTTGTCACGCTTTAGCGCCAGTTTAAAAAGGAATTGCCACTATTGCAATCAATTCAAATTCCTCGCTTTTTAGGTGTCGAATACCAATGTGTATTAATACTCATCGGATTTTCGGACGCAAGCGAACGCGCATTTGGAGGTGTTGTATACTTACACGTTTACTGTCCGAATACTAATAAAATCACAATTAGCTTATAATGCGCCAAATCCAAGGTCGCTCCTGCGAAAACGATTTCACTTGCGCGTCTAGAATTATGTGGAGCGCTGGTACTTGCGCGATTAATGCGTACGGTCAGTAACACCTACGCATCAAATTCGATAGTTCATACGACTTGAGCCTTTTGTGACATATGATAAATTCACCACCTGCTAGATGGCAGACATTCGTTGCCAACCGCGTATCACAAATACAAGATAATCTGGAGGCTGAATGCTTCCATCATTTAAAAGGCAAAGACAATCCCGCTGACTGCCTGTCGCGCGGTCTAACCCCCGCTCAGCTAATAGACCATCCATTATGGTTTAACGGCCCCGCATTTGCTCAGTTACCTAAAAGTGATTGGCCTCTACAACGTTTTGATTCAAAATCTGTATCTGAACCACCCGAACTGAAAACAAAAATTTTGATGGCAGTTCAAAACAATAACCGCCTCAAAACGATTGCACCACCGTTATTATGCGCACTAGCTTCTCGTGTCAATTCTTGGCCGAAATTAATTCGAATTGTAATTTTTATTTTTCGTTTCATTAAGAAACTGCCGCGATCATTCGAATTAAGTCATACTGCCGTTGCAGAACTCGCTGTTATAAAATCGGTACAGCAAGAACATTTTTCCGAAGATATGAAGGCAATGACTGACGGGAAGAAACTTCGGCGCGCTATTACAAAATTGAATCCGTTTCTTCATGAAGGTATTCTAAGGGTAGGAGGCAGGTTGAAAAACGCTGAATTAGAATTTGACAGTAGGCATCATATTCTTTTACCCCCACGTGCTCATGTAGTCGATTTAATAATAGATTACTATCATATCAAGAACTTACATACAGGCCCTAACTTACTCATGTCTTTGCTAAGACAAAGGTTCTGGATTCTTTCCTCGCGCAATCTGGTTAGGAAGCGCGTGCATCGGTGCAATACGTGCTTCAAGATTAATCCCAAACCGCAATTCCCAATAATGGGAGATTTACCCACATGCCGCGTCCGCGAAACCAAAGCTTTTCTACACACAGGTGTTGACTACGCGGGCCCTCTTCAAATCATCCCTTATAGACGTCGAGGTGTTCGAAGTCAAAAAGCGTACATTTGCCTTTTTATTTACTTGGTGACCCGCGCTGTTCATATCGAACTCGCTTCAGATCTTTCCACTGAAGTCTTCCTTAATGATTTCAAACGCTTTTTATCACGTCGTGGTCCTGTGAGCGTTATGTACTCTGATAACGGAACGAACTTTGTGGGCGCTAAGTCCCAGTTACGATCTCTATTCGAACTCATAGAGTCACCAAATTATAAGAATGAACTCTCAGATAATCTACGGGAAAACCGCATCGAATGGAAAATGAATCCTCCTCAATCTCCACCCTTTGGTGGAATCTGGGAAAGTAATATAAAGTCTGTGAAGAGTTACTTGAATAAAATAGTGGGTACATCTCTACTAACGTATGAAGAGATGCAAACGGCGCTTTCTCAGATAGAAGCACTTCTAAACTCACGTCCGCTGTCCGTACTGAGCGTTACTGATGCCTCAGCTCCGTTGCCTCTTACTCCTGCACATTTTTTAACTCTTACTCCGTTAAAATCTCTACCCGCTGCGGACTTAACCAACGAGTCATTAAACTTGTTGCAACGGAAGCATCTCGTGGATCATCTCGTCCAGACTTTCTGGAATCGTTGGCGCATGGAGTACCTAAATACTTTACAATCTCGTCAAAAATGGAACACGAGCGCCAATCCGGTAACTACAGGCACTGTAGTAATCATCAAGTGTGACAACTTCGCGCCTCTTCAATGGCCCATCGGCATAATAGTTAATGTTTATCCCGGTGTAGACGGAGTGATTCGCGTTGCCGACGTTAAAACAAACACCGGTACATACCGCTGGGCAGTGGTTAAACTTTGCCCTTTACCTTCGCAATAACGTCCGTTGACTTGGCCATCAGATATTGCATCTATGGCCCTTCTTTTAGCTTTAACTTTCACCAATTTTTAAATTTTGTTTATAAAATGATTAGTACTACATTCTTAAGGTTTATGGAAGTGGATTCGTTCATCCCATTCCAGGCGGGGGGGGGGGTGGTTGGGCATTTACACAGCTACACTTTTTTTTTTTTTTTTTTAATATGTTTATTCAGTTTTAATTTTACAATATTTTATTTTACAAATCTTACGAAACTGATCAATCAGTTTGATTGTGAGAAATCTCTCATTTTTTTCTAATTATTTAATACAGTATACTTTTCAGTTTTACATAGTAAATACTAAATATAATAATACTTAATATTAAAATACTAATTATTACGACAAACTAATTTTTATAATGTTTATGAATTGCGTTGTAGTAAAAATATTTTACACAGTACCTACAAACATACAGTGAGAAAAAAATAGAAAGGAACTATATTATTTGATTTCATATTCTTCGGAGGTAGAAAGATTTTACTTTTGTTTTGATTTTTGAATAAGATGTCTCATTTTTGATATTTTCAGGTAATGTGTTAAATATTTCCGGAATTTTATGCCTTTTTGTTCTATCTCCGTATACATTTTGAGATTTATTGATAGTAAACATTTGTGCTTCTCTATGCCTAGTAGGGTAGTTGTGGTTTACAGGTTTTTTGAATTCTGTACTCCAGAATTCATCTAGCGTTAATTGGTAATTTACCTTACTGTGTATAGAGAGGACATTACACAAGGAGAACATTTTTTTATAATCACCTTCACATAACTGGACTTTTTTTTTGCCTGATATCAATTTTAGGAAACGGATTTGTAACTGTTCTATTTTATTTAAGTATGTTTTGTACGTTAATCCGTAACTATTTATTCCGTATCCTATAATTGATTCTGCTAATGCGTTGTATATACAGTATAATATATTTTTATTAACAAAATTTTTTAGGTGGTAAAATTTTCCTAATATGGATCTTAATCTATTACATACATTTTCAATATGATTTGACCAGTTAAAGTTGACATCTATTGTAAGACCAAGGTATGTATATTGGTACACTTTTTCTATATTCGGGCAATTACACTGCTGGAATTGGTTTTTTGTGTGTAAACAATCATATGAATGACTTTTTATATGCAATTCCTTTTCCTGACAATTTACATATGGTGAGTGTATAAGCATATATTTGGTTTTTTTTGCGTTAATAATAATGTCATTGTCATGGGACCATTTAATTATGTTATTTAGGTCTGTTTGTAAAATTTCCTGAATTTTTAGTGGATCTTTGTCAGCACATATAATGCAAGTATCGTCTGCAAACATGTAGCATTTACAACGTTTTATTACATTTGGTAGACTGTTAACTTGCATTATATAACATGTAGGCCCCGATATCGACCCTGTTGCTACTCCGGTATCTGTTAACATTTCATCACTAAAAATTCCGTCAATTTTAACTTTAATTTTTCTATTTAATAGATAATTTTTAATCAATTTTTTTAAAGGACCTCTAATACCACATTCCTCCATTGCCCTTAATAATGTTTCATGGTCCAATGTGTCAAAGGCCTTTTTAAAGTCTATAAAAATTATACCAACATAATATTTTTCATTTAAATGACAATTTATATGGTCAGTGAATTTAGACAGTAATTGTGTAGTACTTTTTTCTTTTTGAAATCCGTATTGTATGGGATTTATGATTTTATTTTTTTCTATAAAAAGTTGTATTTGGTTAAAGATAGCTCTTTCAATAATTTTATCAATACATGAGAGAATCGCTATTGGTCGATAGTTTGTGAAATCTTTGTGGTTTCCTGATTTATATATAGGTCTGATAATGGATGTTTTAAGTTCGTCAGGCATAATACTTTTACTTACACAAAGGTTAATTAATTTAGTCAATATTGGGATTATATTATCAGCAATTAACTTCAGGTCTTTAATTCTTATTTGATCATTGCCTTCTGATTTTTTAACATCCATATCATTAATAATTTTTTTAACATCTTTTTGTGATACAGGTCTAAATCTCATTGACATACTAGCAGGAGTTGTATACGTGTTACGATCTAGGAATTTTTTAGTACAGTTATGTCTTATGTCTTTTATTTCATTTACGAATGTTGTAGCAAATTTATCACATAAAAATTTTGTGTCTCCTTGACTTCCCATATGTTGAAGGATTATTTTATCTAGATTTTGTTTAGGTTTTCCTATTAGGTTATTTATTTCGTCCCAGAGTTTCCTTGGGTTGCCGTTTAAACTATTTATTACGTTTTTATGAAATGTGTTTTTAGTAATATTAATATGTTTATTTGTTTTGTTTCTATATCGCGTGTATTCTAAACGAAAAACAGGGTTATTAGGGCTATTCTTGCATTTTCGGTAAAGATAATCTCTTTTTTTAATCATGTTCTTAATTTCTTCAGTAACCCATTGGTTGTTGTGCCTATGATTATTTTTAAATGATTTTTCTTTTTTCGAGGATTCATAGATATTATCAAAAATATTTTTTAAATTATAGTACAGTTCTGAGGGACATTCAGTTTGTAATAATTTACCCCATTTTACTAGTTTTAATTTGGAATATACCAATTTATTATCAATAATTTCCCTTTTTTCATTAAAATCCTTTGTAAGTTCCTCTTTCCCTATCGCAACTCCTGTTATATAATGGTCCGATATTTTGTTAGTCACAATACATGAAAATACAATGTTATTACGGTTACGAATTGCAATATGGTCGATACAGGAATAAACATTTTTACCGTTTAAAATTTCATCCCGGGTCACATCTAATATTACATTTTCTAATCCATTTTCACTGAGTAGATTTTGGTATTCTGTAATTACACTATTTTTGGTATCCAATAAATTTAAGTTAATGTCACCACAGTACAAGTAATTTGAATCAGATGAGGTTAATTGTAATATTTCTTTGAGTTCCTTCAAGTATATATTCTTGTTGTTGTTCGGCGGGCGATATACTGCAAGTATATTTATGACATCTTGATGAACGGTGGTTATTTCTCCAGATATTGTCTCGCAGCTTTTAAAAGAAATGTTTTTTTTCTTAAAAGCATGATGGTTTTTTAAGTACATGATTAATCCCCCTCCTCTTCTATTCTCTCTAGTATTTGCAATCGAGATGAAGTTTGGTATATTGAACATAGTTATTATTTCATTTGTAATATTTATTTCCGTTAGAAAAATTACATCTATAAACTGCAGAATGTCATTTATTTGTGCAATAAATGAATTAAAATTCTTTTTCAGTGATCTTATATTTAGATGAATAGCCACAAACCTCATATTGATGCTTTTATCGTTTATCCAGTTATCCAAATTATAGCACTTTGTAAACTTGTGAGTTTGGAATTGTGTAGAATCTTCCATGACGTGGATTTAGTAACTGATAAAGTAAGTGTTTCGGGTCAAAAGGTGTTTTGATTTATTTTTATTTTTTATTTAAATGTATCTGTTTATATCATTCTCATTTCTTATATGGATTATTTTCCCATCACCTTCACTTCTTATTAATATTTTGGAATTTTGTACCCAAATGTATTTAAATTTTGTTTTCATTTTTTGTTTTGTAATGTATAGGAGATCTTTTTTTTCTTTTGTTAGATTTTCATTTATGTATATTCGGTCGTTGTTTCCGTTCTTGTAAATGTCGTTGTTCGTTAACATGTTTTTTCTTTTTTGCAGCCATTCATCTCGATGAGATTGACGAGTGAACTTCACAATTACATTTGCCGGTTTTGAGTCCTTTCTATTTGGAAGTCTCCAAACCTTTTCAATATTTTCGCCATTCGTATTTAGTTTATCTGCAATTGTTTTTATAGTTGTTTCAATATTTTCGTCTTTTTTCATTTCTATACCAAACAGTTCAATGTTGTAGTTTTTTTCTCTTTGTTCAATTTCTTGGATCCTGTATTCTAATGCTCTATTACATTTTTCAAGGTATGTGTTTTTGTTTATAACTTCGTTGAGTTTATTTTCGTTTTCTTTTAGTTTTTTTCCCAATTCTAGATGTAGCGATATCAGTTCGTCATATTTGTTGGATAGAAATTCAGTTGACTGTGTGAGAGTCTCCATATCTTTTTTCATGACGTACATTATGCTTATTTTATTATTTATTTCATTAAGAATTTGTTTCATTTCTGGGATATTTTCTGGGTTCGGGCCTTGTGACCCGCTGCCTCCGGCCGTTGCGTTATCTGTGTTCGCATTGACTGTTCGTTGTACTTCACAGCTTGTACAAATAAATGCATTACCCACGTTAATGGCGGGGTTTGTACATAGTTTGTGGAAGGTTCCATTACAGTCGATGCATTTGACCAATTCACTGTCTTTAGCAACATATTTTTTACATTTCTTACACTGCACCATTTTAAAGTAGTTTGAGCGTATTTCGTTTACTTTTAAATCACTTTTACAATTTATTTATCGCACACTGATTTACACCGTTCGTGTTCGCTGAGAGACGCGACGACTCTTACATACATACATCTATAAAAACCTATACACATACATGAACTGCTGTACTTGTAGCTAGTATTGTCACATTTCCTTCCTACCCTTCCCTATAAACCTGTCACTTTTTTCTGTTACCCACGTCAGTCAATAATCGACCATCAACCTATAAACATCCGCATTCCTTTTCCGCATCTTTAATAGTCCGAAATGTTAACACAGTGCAATAAAACCGGCCAAATGAAGAAAGTACAAGTCCCGCAGTGAGTAATTCTCTCCTTTTCCTTATGTGCTTACCTTCTACTTGTGCAGTGGTTCAAACACATAAAACATAAACATTTCAAGGTCCTTCGTTTAAAAAACTACACAAAACACGCATCAATAACATTGAATTTATGTTAATGAAGTTTACAGATAATATAATAATTAATGATAGTGAAGTTTACGGATAATATAACAATGAATTTATGGAAATGTAGGTTACAGATAACTACTTTACTGCCACCTCGGAACAGGCCCAGCCTAGTGAGGTGGCATATACCTAAAAAAATTTACTTAAAATGTATTTTTTGGTTAATAAATAATAAAAAAAATAAAAGATAAATAATAATTTATTATAAGTTACATAGTATGGTTGATAAATTGAATTATAATTTACTAAATTATACAAATTCAATTAAATTAAATTACAAATAATATACATCGATGTTTCTAAATCTTTTAATAATAATACTTTATAATAATAAGTTAATTGTAATATTGATAGATATTAGAGTTATACAAATCAATTCAAGAAAAAAAAGATTATATATATATATATTAGATCATTAGTGAGACGATCCATAGTGATAATTGTTTTTTAAAGGTATGGGGTTGGGATTCAGTTTTTAAGTTGTCGGAGAGAAGGTTAAATATTTTTGGAGCTAGGTACATGAAGTGTCTACTAGCTGACGTGGTATGTAGTGTAGGTACATTGTAGTTTCGGTTTGTTATTGTTCTGGTGGTGTAACTGTGATGTAAAAATGTTTTTTTCGTATATATAAACAAAAAATGAAAGTTTGATTTGTGTAAAATTAGTGTAAATTTTAGATGGAGTTAACGTATGTTTAAGACGTTGTATTCAGAGAAGAGTCGAGTGGAGGAGTATCTTGTCGGTCGCTTGTTGATTGCACTTATTATCGTTTTTTGGGCTTTTTGTAGAGGATCAATAAAATTATGAGCACAGCCGCCCCAAATTATGATGCCATAAACTAATTGGGATTGACAGAGAGCATAGTAAACTGTTTTCAGTATTGTAGGAGTAAGGATATTTCGTAGTGTTCGAAAGACATAAGAGAGCTTGCGAATTCCGGGTGTTATGGTGGCTAAGTGCTGATCCCAACGAAGATGACGATCAATTAGGACCCCCAGGTATTTTATATGGGATACTTTTTCCAAATTTGGGCAAGTACAGGAAGAGTATGGTCTTGGACAAGAGTGAACTGTTAATTTCTGATTGTCTGTAGGTTGGGTTGCAACAGTTTTTTTTTTTAAAGAAAGACAAAGATTCCCGGGTTACGAATAACCCAACAACATAACATTTGAAAATCTCCTACTACCACCACACTAAGCGGAAGACGTTGCTTATGTTGTGGTGGAGGACTTAGCCAGCCGAGGAATCGAACACGGAACGCCTGGGTGAGACCCAAACGCGATGCCCACTGAACCACTGACCGGTCAAGGTTAGACTGAAGGTTAATAATTTGGTTTTACCGGCATTAAGGTGGGACAATACCCTAAATAAAAATCCTATACAGGCGGGACCACGGGCGCGTCCTACGGCCAAGGGCGTTGATCACAGGCCGGGTAACTTCAACCGACAGTGCAATATGAGCACAGTGTAACAGTTCTCAATTTATCTTGGACAAATTTAAATAAATTTCAGCATTAAATTTGTTTACGCTTGTCATAATAAACATTATTGTTAGCAGTAATCATGTAATAAAATATTTTACATGGTGTTCAGAAACTCGCGGTACCTACAACATCAGCACAAATATAAAAGATCCCATGTAATCGTATATCACATTTTAGGTTATTTATATTTGTTTGTTGTAAATCTTTTTTAAAGGCCAATAAAATCTGAATAGAAATATTTAATAATGTTTTCTGTAAATATACTATAAATGCCAATAAAATCTGAAAATAGTAATATATTTTATTTATGAACTAATTTATTTCTTTCCGGTAAATATTTTTTAATTTTTTTTTATTTAGTTAAAGATTATACATATTATATTATACATTATTTAAGTGTTTTGACTGCCCAACTAGGAGGAATCCCGTTTTAGGGCAGTCAAATTACGATGATGTGTAAAATATACAGAACATGTTAGTACAAAACCAAAAGAATTGGAGGAAATAAAAATAATAGAAAAAATAATAAAAAATAAATAAATTTAAAAAAAATACGAATTTTTAAAATATAATAAATAGCTTATGCTAATTTATTATTACAAGTTATTTTGATAATATATTTTTCAAAGTAGTAATTACTATGTTGTGGAGTTTCATTGTAATGCGATAATATAACAATTTTTAAGTTCGTTTTACTTTTCTTTTATAGACCGAACCGGTTACGGTCATCTGAGATCGGGTAAATCATTTTAAAGGGATTCTTGCTTGTGTAGTGGTGTACAATTTAATATAAGTAATTATCATATGGTAAACAGTTATGGAGACATTGTTGGTGGGGTACATCTGTTACTAAAAACTGGTTTATTTTTTGTTTGTTTTTAAAATACATACACAGGAGGCCTTCAGGAAAACAATTTCTCTCGGGGACTATGTCATCTTGGGTATGCTATGAGGAGAGCCTTTTTAGGGAAAGAAAGGAGTTCGAGGAATGAAAAAGGTTCGAGGGTGGGTAGGAACATGGGGCCAGTGAGTCCAGGCGTGACGGACATATGAATCTATTCCTTCCACTGCGGTGCGGCGATGGGTCGAGAGTGTTCTGCTGGAGAAATTAATAGGTCTCCTTCAACCAGTCTCACGCGATCCAGCCCACCACACAATAGGTGGGCAAATGCAATCCGCCGCTAATCGAAAATTTTACAACGGTCGCCTTGTAAATTATCTTTACTAGGGCAGAACCGTGAAAAATCACGGGATAGTCTGAATTCCTGATAAATATGTAAAGAAAAAATTACCTCCCAACCGAGATAAATGACACTTCACGGAGTATGCTTTTGTTAATATAGAACTAGACGTTGCTAGAACTGAACTGAAAATATAAAAAAATAATGCTGATAAAAAAAAAAACTTATGAAAGCATTCTACTCCCAAAAAATGATGTGGCCTACAGCTACAATATAATAAAAAAATTGTAAAACAATATGCATACATTATTTATGATTACCTGATTCTAAATTCTTTTTATTACATGGTGGATCTTTGTTACTCAAAAAGAATTTATTTATTTATTTATTTATGTAACATGTATTATATAAATAAATAAATTCTTTTTGAGTAACAAAGATCCACCATGTAATAATTTTTACCGGTGATGTTGCAAAGAAACTAACAAAAAAAAATTACTGGCCCGAAGGCACATTAACTGTTTTGCCCCAAAATTGTTCAATTCCGTACCCAATTCCATCCACACATGCCAAAACTTGAACTTATATAAAAAATATATTAAAATTTGGGTAAAAATATGGATGTAAATAATTTTTTCCTATAATTTTTTACTATCTACATTTTAAATAACTACAATATGCCATGTCTTTCCGAATCATTAGATTTAAAATATATATATATAAATGTGTGTATGTGTATGTATGTATATGTGTGCGTATGTGTATGCGTATGTATGTATATATATATGCATGTAGAATAATTTTCTCGATATCTATATATAAGAATACAAAAATAATTTTTAAATTTTAATAAAAATTTTCACAGAAATTCCTGCAAAATCAATTACCTCTTCACAGTACACTTATGTACTATATTTTTAATTTTTAATCTTTTTATTTTAACCACCACTGTTTTTATACCCACATATTATAATGCCCACGCACAGGCTTCGCCTTTGTGGATTTTTTTTTGTTACTCTTTTCATTTAAGTTATTATGTATGTATCTACCTGTAAATGTATGTATCAAAAAATATTGTCAAGATAAAAAAACTAACGAATTGAAAAAATAAGTCGAGAAAATAATCTTTAAGACAATTAAAACATATATATTGTCCATATTTCTCTGAAACTCCACCACAGTGCGTATTTTAAATACAAATTAATACTAAAAAATACACATTCATTTAAATTTTGGAAACACACAAAAAAGACTTTACTTAATTGTAGAAGAAGTAAAATTTAAAATAAACGAAAGATTTCACGAATAGATTTAAAAGTATTCGATTGATTAAATAAAATAAATACGTAAAAAAGTCATTGAAACGTCGGGCCGGAGCTGACGTCTTCACATGCCGAATCTCTATCAGCAACGGCAACTAAATAATAACATCTAAAACCCGGACCAGATACGTGGCGAGCCACGGCAACCCTTCAACCCAATTTCTTTTTCTCTCAGGGTCTTTTGGAAACCTTTAATAATAAAAAAAATCATATTACTAATTTTGTAAACTTTCGAAATCACTGGACACGCTTAATACGAAAACTTTTTTCAAAAAACTTTTTGATTTACTAATATTTGCTGCAAAAGATACCGTTTGGGGCGACGGAAAATGTTTGTCTTTTAAAGTAATTAAAGTGAATCAAATTTTTTTTTTCTAAAAATTAATTCGCCGTGTCTAGTAATTTCGAAAGTTAACCATTTTTTTTATACACATATATTTGTGTGAATACATCACAAGAATCCCAACTACTTCCATCTGGACCCAGTGAGACTATGGCATCCCCAATTATGGTATGTTGTGAGGCTGAAGGTAAATGGGGAGGGGAAGGAAACGGGGAGAAGGAAGGAAAGGAAATTCCCTGCTATTCAGATCTAGTCGCCAAACACCACTAAAGCCATTTCAAGCAACGTTTCGATTATGAATGGTGGTCTAACACCAAGTCAATACTGAGAGTATCTTCCTTTCTGGAACGTGGCGCAAATATACCTGATATTAAATTAAATTGTGAATACGCAAATCAATTGAATTATATTATTCTGCCCGCGTCGGGATTTGAACCCGCGACTGCTATTTCCGGATTGCTAGTCGAGAGCCTTTCCACTCGGCCACAGAGGCACATAAATGTGACTTTTACATAACAATACAGTGATTATTTACTTTGAACTAAAATTTTAAACATATGTAAAAAGAGAATTAAATTAAAATAGAAGTAAAAATGTTTAAAAATGATGAAAAGAGCTAAATGATGTATAACGCGTACCTATGACACGAGTAAAAGTTTATATTTGTGCGTTATGATTAATAAAAAAATAAAAGTTTGTTGGTAATTTTTAATTATAATAAACTAAGATGACTGATTCGGCCCATTGACGCTCTGCTTTCAAAAGTTGATGCAATAGCGCTTCATGGCGGTTGAAATGAACACATTGAGAAATTATAAAATGTCTATTTAAGCGATGTTTAAACACTTACATATGAAAGGTAAGACCGTCTTTCTTCTTGATTGTCTTTGCAGAACTGCTTTTACATAATTTAACGGCACAGTGAACCATTTTTCGATATTTAATTAACGTTTTACCAGGAGCACAATGCGCGACCGAAGTGTGACTGTCAATGTCAGCCGTGTGGGTAAAATTCTCGAAAAGACACACTTTGTTCAGGCGGACACACTCAACATGCCGTCTCTATAATATTCATACTCTTTGGTCTCACCTTAAGGGTGAGGACATTATCAACTGTCATTGTGCTGTGACCCATCTGAGCATGTGGTAGTCCTAAGGATGATGTAGTAATTCGGCCTTTGGTTTTAATATGTTCCTTAACAGCGCCGGTTCTACGAAATCTGGCGCCCTGTGCAGGAAGTACCAATGGCGCCCCCCCCAACATTTTTTTTAAATTCAGATAAAAAATTTATATACATATAAAAAAATAAAAAAAAATTATGCAATACGTTTAAAATAAATTAATATCACTCCAACAAGAATCAAGAGTAACTTTTCCAAGTGACCTGGCGGTAGCTATCTATGACACTGGACAAAATAAGAACATCATAACAAAATATAATATAAAACAGGAGGCAGTTTAGTTCAGAAATAATAATATTCGGATCAGTTTGTTTAATATGGTGCCAAATCGCGCGCGAATGGCAACATAAATAAACCAATAACGCGGCGAAAGCGACGAACTATCATCAAAGACAAGGCCTACTACATACAGGCCTAGGTGCCCGGCGGATTTTAAAATGTCACGTGATCAAGTCAGTGCTGGGACCTAAGAGTATGGATATTAGAGAGACGGCATGTGAAGTGTGCCCGCGCGCTCCAAGTGTGCCTTTTCGAGAATTTTACCCATACGGCTGACATTGGCTGTCACCATGGAAGATGGCTGCTATCGTAAAAATGTCGGAACGTATTAAACGACCAAAAACAGCAGCCAATGTCATCCATTTAAGTAAAATTCTCGAAAAGGCACACTTGGAGCGCGCGGGCACACTTCACATGCCGTCTCTCTAATATCCATACTCTTAGGCTGGGACTGTTGGGTTGGGTGCTCGACAGCTCGTCACTCGACTCTAGACGGTTTGTTTTTTGTTTGCAAATGGCGGCGGGGTAAATGTTTACTACTCCGCTTACCGGAATTCGAATTTCGATACACGGATACGCACGGATAATATGGAGCGGAACATTTCCTTTGCCGCCATTTCTTTGGATTTGATATTTGCTATTTTTTTCAATCTAAATACGCATGAATTACTTAGGTTACCCAGCCTAAGAACCTAATAACCTATTTTGTGCACGTAAATAGTTATATATTGTAGTATCCCACGAACAGGCTTTTGCCTATGTGGGATTTTTTTGTTCTCATGCATTATACTTTATACACAATATATTATATTTTTAGTTTAATTATACTTATTTTGTATGTAACAAAAAAATTATTAATAAAGAAAAAAAAAAAAAAAAAAAAAAAATTGAAGTTGTATAAGTCCCGTTTCACTTGGCCAAACGTAGCTGTCAAATAGTTCGCGTAAGTGAAATAATCTTATAAAATTGAAATATAAAATGCATGTTTTTTCGTCTCCCCCGACATAAATACTCAATTTGCGTAATAATAAAGCAAAATCTAACTGTTTGAACAAAAAATATTCCGTATTAGCCAGTAGGCGGAGTATGAAACTATTAATGGCGGCGGTTGTCAATTGATGCTGCTGTTGTGATTTGTGTTATTATTTGCTGATTTGTATTGTATATCGCAAACTTATTAATAAACAAACTGATTCGACTATTTTAAACAGTGAAGTTTACTTGGAAGTTGAACTGGTAAGTGTATTTTGTATTTATAATGCAGATTACTTAAAAAACAAATCTTATTTGACGTTTCGCAAATAATCAACAAGTTGCGTTGCATCTTTAATGAAAGATACGGTAAACTTTCGATCGAATTGGACACGCTTATTACGAAGATACTTTGTTTGGCGGCCAGCTGTCAGTTTGATATGTTGGTATTCCCGACAGAACTAGGAGCTAGATGATCGTAGCCGACTTCACGCGGAAACATAAATGGCGCGTATAAAAACACTACATAATTTCACACCGTGATTCTTCAACCATTCCACCAACATTTCCTCCTTTCCTATGATCTCTAAAAATCCCACCAAACCAACCGAACACGATACACAATCCATTTTTTTTCGTTTTGCAAGAGGTCTATCTGAGCGAAAAAACTAACTAGTTGTTAATTAAAAATCGGAAATAAGCGGGAAGAAACGAGCGGCTAGAAACAATAGGGAACCATCACCCTTTCTTTTTACCAAACTTCTCGGGCTCGGGAGTGCGGTGTGACGTCATAATGTAGCCAGTCAATGATGACTCGATATTTGAATTTTCACACAACTTTGAAAGTGAATTAATTAATTTAATAATTTTTTGGGGGTTTTAAGTACGTTAATCGAGTTAAGTTACTTTTTTACATATATTAAAAGCATTGAAAATACCATATTACATACAGTGCATGTACCCTATTAAATTAAATTAAATAACTAAAAATAAATTAATACAATTGATTAAAAAAACTAGTCTGAAAACCTATTTTGTTTTAAATATAAACTAGGTTAGAATTTTTTTTTTTTTTTAATGAGAATTTTTTTTAAAAGTAAAAAAAAACTTGCGTTAAAGCCATTATTCCTTTTATTTTATTTCCGGCACGAGTACGATTTCCGTGACGCCGCCATTTGACAATGGATTTCGATATATCAAAATAAGTCGAAAATGAAGAATAAAAGTTTTCAATATCTCGCTTCGTTTTTGAGATTTCGATACTTTCAAGTTTTAAATGTTGTTAACTAGATAAGAATTTATAAATAAAAATAAAAATAAATAAACAATTTTTTTTTCACTTTAGGCACTTTCTTTTTTATCACAAACCATGTTACACAAACCTAGCGTAGCCGCTAAACTACTTGAAAACTGGGATGTTTTTCTTGCCTTGACGCAAGCAGGCGCTACGAAGGGGGCACTTTCTCTTGTATCACAAACCATGTCACACAAACCAAGCGTAGCCGCCAAACTACTTGAAAACTGGGATGTTTTTTCTTGCCTTGACGCGAGCAGGCGCTACGAAGGGGACACTTTCTTTTGTATCACAAACCATGCTACACAAACCTAGCGTAGCCGCCAAACTACTTGAAAACTGGGATGTTTTTTCTTGCCTTGACGCGAGCAGGCGCTACGAAGGGGGCACTTTCTTTTGTATCACAAACCATGCTACACAAACCTAGCGTAGCCGCTAAACTACTTGAAAACTGGGATGTTTTCCTTGCCTTGACGCGAGCAGGCGCTACGAAGGGGGCACTTTCTTTTGATGACAGTTTTAAAGTAGTTTAGGGGCTACGCTAGGTTTGTGTAACATGGTTTGTGATACAAAAGAAAGTGCCCCTTTATAGCGCCTGCTCGCGTCAAGGCAAGAAAAACATCCCAGTTTTCAAGTAGTTTAGGGGCTACGCTAGGTTTGTGTAACATGGTTTGTGATACAAAAGAAAGTGCCCCCTTCGTAGCGCCTGCTCGCGTCAAGGCAAGGAAAACATCCCAGTTTTATTTATTTATTTACACACATATACGGCACAACATGTGCCATTAACATAATTGACATAACATATAAATAGTACAACAACATGAAGAATAACTAAAAGTATAAATGTAAGTTAAATATAAGGAAAAAAAAATTTTTTTTAAAGTAAGTAGTAAGGTAATAAGTAGTAGGAAAAGGGTAAAATATAAATGTAAAGTGAAAAATATGGTACAAAGTATAAGTATAAAGTACAAGCTTTAAATTATTAAGCAAAGATAAAAAAGTTAAAAGTTAAAAGTGAGAATAAAATAATAATAATAAAAAAGTTAAATGTAGAAATATAAGATGTCTTTAAAAAGAACAAAGATTTAAATATAAAATATAAAAAGTAAGAAGTCCTCCATTTAAATATAAAATATAAAAAGTAAGGAGCAAAGAAAAATAAAAATAAAATATTTAATAGGTAGATATTATAGATTACAAATATTAACCGATATGATGAATTTTACAAGTACCTATGATTTCTAATGAATTAATGTTTTGCAAGTTCTGGTAAGCATATTATGTTTACATAATTATTATGTTTACATGGTACTAGAAGAAAAATTTTGTTTAATGCATCTTTTGTATGAGGCCAGATTACCGGCGTGATCGATATTAGCATATTTATTGCCAAAAGTATGTAAGCGATTTATTGTTGCATTTTGTTCTGCGGTGGTCCCAGAGGTATTACAATGAAAAGGTGTTTGGAGTCGAGTAGGTCTAAAAGGTATGTGATAATTCACCAGTGAAACTAATTCAGGGGAGTCAAACCAGTTGTTATTTATTTTAAATAAAAAAATTAGATCATTAAGTATTCTTCTATCTTTTAACGATAAGAGTCGCATTTTTTGTAATAGAGAATCATAGTTTATGTCATCCGCGGGAATTCCTAATTTGAAATTAATTGATCTGAGAAATTTGTGTTGGATTCTTTCAATGGAATTTGCATGGCTTTTGTAGACAGGGTTCCATATGGGGGAATTATATTCCAAGTAGTTTTCAAGTAGTTTAGCGGCTACGCTAGGTTTGTCTAACATGGTTTGTGATATAAAAGAAAGTGCCCCCTTCGTAGCGCCTGCTCGCGTCAAGGCAAGGAAAACATCCCAGTTTTCAAGTAGTTTAGCGGCTACGCTAGGTTTGTGTAACATGGTTTGTGATACAAAAGAAAGTGCCCTCTTCGTAACGCCTGCTCGCGTCAAGGCAAGGAAAATATCCCAGTTTTCAAGTAGTTTAGCGGCTACGCTAGGTTTGTGTAACATGGTGTGTGATACAAAAATGAATGTATTTTTTTATTAAATCACTAAAAAACTTCATAGTGTCGATATCTCGAAATGAAGCAAGATATCGAATTATTCTTCATTTTCGATTTATTTTGGATCAATTTATCAAAATCCATCGTCAAATGTCGGCGCCACGGAAATCGTACTCTCCCCTTATTTCCAGTATTCGCCAAACTAGTGCTAAAACAGATTTTTAGGTAAACCTTTTAACATTAAAAAATTTAATGTAAACAAAAAAACGTGCCTGAAGGTCTTTATTCAATTTACTGTATTTTATTTCCAGAATTTCGCCAAACTAGTGCTTACCTAATTCGCATAGATTGTCTAGTAGTGACATATTTCTAGCTCCTCGTTATATTACGGTATTATATCGGGCCGCCAAATATCGCGGCATCGCGCTGTCGTACGCGGCAGTAAATTTTTAATTTACGGAAATTTTAATTGCAATATATTCCACTTCCCCGAATGCAAAAAGTTGTATTTTACAGTAATTAAGGTGAATCTAAAGGTTTTTTGAAAAAAAAAAATTATTATTATAAATGAATTATTTAGTGTTTTTATACGCGCCAATTATGTTTCGCATGAAGTCGGCGACGATCATCTAGCTCCTAGTTCTGTCGGGAATACCAACATATCAAACTGACAGCTGGCCGCCAAACAAAGTATCTTCGTAATAAGCGTGTCCAATTCGATCGAAAGTTTACCAAAGATACTTTTTACTTGTTTCTTTAAGCTGATAGAACTGATTTAGATTAACTTTTGAAATGCGTTTATGTTAGTTGCCACGTCTTTTATTCGTAACATTATTTTCAACAAAATCATTTCTATATATTTGAGGTTATCTGTCGTTTGAGAGGGGAATAAACCTTTATCTAACGAGCGATTTAAATCAAATTTCTACTTCTTATTATTTTTACACCTAATCAATGCGCTTATAATATAAATAGAGTGTTGTCTGATCAATTACAAGGAGCTTTGCACTTAATGTTTTGTCCGAAACGCAAGTCAAATTGTTATGTAAAAATACACTAATCGTGACGCTACCCTGAACTAAACCAAATTTTGCATTTTTAAATACCTGTGCCTTATTTCGTTTGTGTTTTATTTCAGACGATTTACAAGAACAAGATGGGAAGGTGCTGCAGTGTGATTGGGTGTAAATCCAATTATCGCTCTCAACATGGTAGTGTATCCACTTTTGCCCTTCCGAAAAATGATGTTCTACGGAAAAAATGGCTTCGTAGGATTCCAACGGATTTCTCTGGAATCAAAAATCCGTATGTTTGCATAAAACATTTCGATGAATCATCAATCATACGAAGCGACCAATGCACAGTACGCGGGGAAGTTATAGATGTGCCTCGTAAAATTCCCAAGCTTCGTGAGGGATCAGTCCCTACAATATTTCCGAATACCCCCAAATACCTGTCCACCACCTCCCAAGCGTCAAGGAGACTCTGCGATGTGGAGGCATCCCGGATGGAAGCTGCTCTTGAACAGAGCATCCAAGACTTTAAGAAGCACAAAGAAGCAAAGGCTATTAAATCTTTAGACGACATATCAAAATCCTTTTTTCTGGAAGAGCTTCAAATTTAATTAAACCAGAATGGGTTTTGACGGAGACAGCAGCACATAAAGTATTGTGTTTAATCGGTGCAAGTGATACGCCTTGTGTTTTAGGGGCTATAAAAGTGATGAGTGACTTACAAATAGATTTATTTTTAGGTGATAAGTTAGTGAGTAAAAGTCGACACCCAAAAAACGTTACTTTAATTCGAAGTGTGGATGATTTAAATGAACTGATCAATTTTATCGAGTCCTCGATCCATGACAATACCCCTGCTTTAGATTTAAATGATATTCTCATGATGCTGCAAAGACACTTTCCAGACGCTGATCTGCGAATTATGTTCATTATAGAACAAATTAAGCATGCCGCTACCCTTAAAAATCTCCGTAGGTACAGTGGAAATACTTTAATATTTGCTGCATCTATGTTTGTACATTCTTCGGCCGTGTATCATATGTTATATAATAGTAATTATTTGTGCATTCCTCACCCTAGAAATATTAAGAAATTGATTTCAAAATTTAGTTTATTTGATCAAGATATAAAGGGTAGCGTAGAATATTTAAAAACGAAAAAACAATTCTTACAAAAGGACGAACTTTTAGTGAATTTGCAATTGGATGAAATTTATATAAGTCCTCAACTTAATTTTAAAGGGGGCAATTTGTATGGAAGCAGTAAAACAGATCCATCGAAAATTGCTAAAACAGCTCAAGTATTTATGATTTCTAGCATTTTGTCAAAATATAAAGATGTCGTTAGTATAGTGCCAGTAAATAATTTGACTGCCGAACAGCTGAAATCAATGATTTTAAATGTTATGAAGGAGGTTGAAGATATTGGCTTTCAAATCATATCCCTAATATCCGATAATAATGCCATCAATAGGAAAGCATTTGAATTGTTCCAACCCAATAAAATATTACTCCCCAGTGTGCCTCACCCGATAGATAATAGTAGAACATTATTTTTTATTTTTGATCCTGTTCACATAATTAAATGTGTGCGTAATAATTGGATATGTAAGAAGGGTGATAATTGCGTAATTAAATTTCCTAATATTGATAACTTTGATGTAACATTGGAAGCTCAATTTCAACATTTGCGTTTAGTATACCAACTGGAGGAGAAGTCACTTCTTAAATTTGGACACATGTTGTCATACAAAGCATTGTATCCTAGTAGCATTCAAAAACAAAATGTTTCATTAGCTTTAAAATTTTTTAATGAAAAACTATTGCAGGGTTAAAGTGTGTTGCACTCAAAAAGCCTGAAACGTTTGTAGACCCTGAGGGTACATTACATTTTTTAAATATATTTTGTAGATGGTGGAAAATTATTAATGTACATTAGTGTGGAGCACGGATGTATGAAAAAATTTTTTTTTTAAGATTCAGATTTCTAAGAGGGGGGGATTTGTGCCTTATGTTAAAGTAAAAATACGTGGGATTTTTCATTTCATTTGATTAAGATCTTCAGCCTCCGCAGCAGTGGCGGCTCTTCGTTGATAGTCAATTGGTCAATGACCTCCTAAAAATTAAGTAATTAAGTAACAATTTGGATTTTAAAAGCTACGCAACAATATTATCAATTAATTTTAATATTCGTGTCGTAATTGCGAATTCCAATGCCATCTAGCGTCCAAATTTGAAGCAATGTTTTTTTGCAGATTCGTGAACCATAATAACATTAATAACGCTACTAGTGCCATCTTGTATCCAAATCGAAATCACTTGCATGTACCTACCGTGCGGTCATTCCAAATTTTGTCCCAGAATGATCTTCCGTCTCATTCTTTGCTATGCAGACAAAGGAGGTAAACACAATCGTGTCTGACCCTTGCTTAGAATCATACAAACTATTTTTTCAAGCCAGTTTAGGTGTTGACCGCGGTGAGACAGAAATATTTACAATCTAAATTTATTAAGATGTTAGAAAGAGATATCAACAAAATCAAACGAAAGTTTTTTGAGTGATTTATCGCATTGGTTTACAAGGACAAGGCCATCTTGGATTAATATTAGTCATCAAAAGTTCTCCATTGTTGACGTGTTGATTGAATAAATTAAAATGTCGAATTCTGTAAATGCCATACTTAGAGATATCACAAACAATTCATTAAACCATGAAAACCGTATGCAAATATTGCAAATAAAGTGTCTCGGACGATTTCAATCCGAATTAAAATTAGTTTCTATTACAAAACATAAAAATAAGGATATAAAACGGTATTTTAATTTTAAAAGATACATTTTGCGATTGGATTTGTGGATGTGAATTCAAAAACGTTTATTTTTTTTCACTGTTTACTCTTTAATTCAACTGATAAGCAATGGACTGAGATAGGGGTAAGTGATTTGAAACATTTAAATTTTTTTTTTATATATTATTCATTCAATGAGCTTTGTTTTGTTAGGAACTATTGATATTCGGATTCAATTAGATAGTGCATATCGTAAATCACTCGTGGACCTCAAAGAAAAGGTGGATAAAAATACATATATTTTAACAAAATTTTTGAAATGCATACAGTTTTGTGGTTTTTTTGAGTTTGCATTAAGGGGACACGATGAAACAAATGAGTCAGAAAATCCAGGTATATTTCGCGGCTTGATTAACTTTATTCACGAAAAAGATACTGTATTAAAAGAACATTTAGAAAGGTCTTCCAGTTTTAAAGGTTTGTCTAAGACATAATTAGATATAATATAATTAGATATATTAATCATAAGAAGATATAATTAGCAATAAAATAAATAACATAAAACTATATTGTGCTACCGGCCTCGGAATAGGTGAGTACCGGCAAATTAATTATATGTAGGTATTGGCTTTTCATAATATTCCCTACGCATTAACAATATTAACTCTACAGGTAAGTAACTACATACCGGGTCGACGTACGTACACTATGCTACCCAAAACGATATCTGGAGTGCTTAGCAAACATACATTTTATATGGAAATAGATTCTTCGGAATCACACTGACCACACGTTGCGATGCGTATGTACCTAACGTAGGTACATACCCAGTATGTACCTACCTTTATTCATTTTTTCCGATTGACCTTCCACTTCTGAACCCCTAGAGCCGCCTCTGCTCCGCAGTGACCCCAAAAATTGAAAATTAGGGTAAAAAAGTTTAAAGTTTATAAGGCGATACATTGTGATTAATTTAGTGGTAAGTAGGTGTTAAATGATAAACAATATATAATTAAGATATTTATTAAGGCATCGCTGTAAAAAAAAAAATTGAAACAAACTTATACATTTATTATTTAGGTTTAAAATCTTTTTTAGTTTCAAATTTAGGCATTTTGTTTCGCGATTCCAGCTTGACATTTATTGCACCTAATCGCGACTTTCTTGTGCACTGAGAAATGGAAGCCTCTGTTGTATTCTTAACAGCTCTTTCAACAGCTTGAGTATGGCAGAGAAGCCTTATTAACAATAGTTCACTTTCACCACCAGATTCCACTATATTCTGAATTTACTGGTCCGATAAGTTTTTAAAAATCGATGGTTCGGTTAAGTTTTCCTGCCAATTTATTAAATCAATATATGTAGAAGCATTAAAATCTATCAATATTTAGTATCAGCTCTCTAACATGTTTTTTATCATCTGTTATCATCGCAAGAAGAATCCCTTCAGGATAACAGGATCTATAATTGTTTTTAGAGTTTCTGGCAGGTATCTGGAGACCTTAATAATATTGAACAGATGACGCGTACCATCTTTGCATGATGGTTGAGAACCAAGACGGTGCGTAAACTTTGACCACAAAAGTAGCCAGAGTTTTCAAATTTTTAGATGGTTCTTCAGTTGATGCATACAAACGTAGTATTCGGTTGGCACGCTTGATCCAACGGGCATGTGATAGATAGCAATTTTATACAAGTACTGTTGGTCTGAACTCAGATCTTTGGCCATTTCTGGTAGCATTTCACAGGTTTCCAGTGATTTTACCAGTGGAGCAATATAAGATTTAGGTCCCGAAGTACACCCATTGAGATGAAGAAACAGATGTTTCAAAGGCAGTTCGTTCATGTGGAGCAAACAAATTATTTACTGGAGTGGTTTTTGTAGCATTTTCTCAAGCAGTTTTATAATTCTAGCATACTTTTCAGTATTAACATTCGTACCATCACAACCAATTGCCATAATTCTATTTGGAAAACTTCTTTATAACCCTGTTATCGCGGTTTCTATTCCTTTTACTGTACCAACATCAGGTACCACGTATCCCATGTAAATGGATCCCGGCTTTCGAATCAGTGAGATATGTTCCTCCACAACCATAGTCCTGTAGCATTTACCGCCTTTTTTAACAATTTTCAAAGTTTTGTCTTTTTTCCCGTCAAAGTATAAAACCAAAAGCTCTGTAATTGTTGCACTTTCCATTATTTTTTCTCTGGTTTTAGTTCTCTCTCTTCATAACTTGTGCCGATCAATGAACTCAACATCAGACCCAATGTCGAACAAAACAGATGATGCTGTTGCTGTTGCTGCTCTATCAGACACTCCATACCTATCACATGTCTTCGAAAATGTAGGAAAATTAAGCGTCGATTTTTTTATTTTCTTTTCAATAACGCCTTTGAACATGGAGCATTCTTATTTTTCTGACTCTAATGATGTCGCTGAAGAAATACTAACATTTAAATCAGCTAACGTTGAAGTGTTTAAGGATATATTTCGGCGATTCTCTAGTTCATAATTCATTTTTAGAGTTAGGAACCTTTTTATCCTTAGGACATAAATATTGAGCGAATGCTTTGCGCTTGCATGCTGAAATATCAAAAAGTATCTACTGCTTTGCTGAAAACTATTTAACTTGTCCGGGGAGAGCCTCTTGATAGATTTGAGTAGATTTTTGCACTTTAAATTATATACTTTCAACGTTTGAACGATCATTGTTCGCGTCACTGTAGGAATAGATGCAGTTTGCCATACATTTTCAATTCTCGACATTACCATATCTGCTATCTCGCCAAAAATTGGTTCTTTTGCAGTTTCTGATTGCAATTTCAGTTGATGTCTCGTCCACTCATAGTATTTCTCTACATCTTCGTAAGTAGGTAAAACGTTCTCTTTCATCTCACAAACATCACCAAATAGAGGACATTTGAATACACTCGGAGTTATTTGCATAGTTGCCACGAAAGTATATTGAACGTATTTTTAACGACAAACGAGCGTGCGACTGATCCGAGCCACGAACAAGAGCACGATGCGACTAAGTTATCACCTCCCGCGTTTCCTCTCTTTCCTTATTTAAATTATAAAACACAAATTCGAACTTCTTTTTATTTTGTGTCGAATCTATTTTATACAAAGTAAACTTTCTTGATAAAAATTAGTATGTTTATTCAAAAATATCGTACATAAACATGACTTCCAATTAGAGTGTAAAACCGACTATTTTCATAAATTCAATGCCGTTGCGGAGGCAGTTACCCTAAACAAAATTGAATAATATTTTACATGGCTTAAATTAAACCTAAAAGGCACCAAATTTTGACTATTACATTACCGTCAGGTGAAAAAAAAAATTTCACTCCACCCTAACGTACATAGCGCTTTCGAAGGAAAATTATTAAATTGTCTATCTGATATGTGTTCAAATTGCACTTCCAATCTTCCAGTATAAGCATTACTTTCATGAAGAATTTACTAGAAACAATTATTTCCAATTATACATAATGTATTATTATACTAAATTGTCTATCTGATATGTGTTCAAATTGCACTTCCAATCTTCCAGTATAAACATTATTTATTTCCTACATAATGTAGGTAATGTGTCCATTATTGTGTGAATATAATACCTATGTAATTTAATTTAATTACAAAAATGCTATTAGTTATATATTTCCATTATTACTAGACATAAACCTACCAGTGTTTTGTATGTTTTGTAATTTCTTAAATAAAAAATACATATTTATTAAAACATATGACTTCATTTATTTATTTACTCCTTTTCCTTTTTTAACTGTGTTAATTTTAATAATTTTAACATTTTAAATTTCGTAAAACTTTAGGTTTAAAACATAAAAACTTCATAGCGAAAATCGACTCCCGTGTCGCATACGAACACTAAAATATGACAGCACTGACTTCGTGATTCGGCGGTAGCGCGCCTAGGCCTGTATGTAGTAGGCCTTGATCAAAGAGCAACTTGTAATCAACGAACGGAGATCCGTACGAGAAGCGATCAATGAACCAATCACAATGTTTGTTGAATTTCGAACGATACAATGGTCGTAAGAGCAACAAGGAAAAATAGGTCTTACGTTCGTATGAAATATATTGTATTTGGAAAAAAATTCCTTGACGTAAGTCAAATCCGTATTTCGTTAAATTTTAACCATCGATGCGCGCGCATTAGGTTCACGCATATGGAAAGTGAGTGTTGCTAGCGCGAACTAATAATTCCATATTACGAGTAATTTTTAAACGATTCGGGGAATATTTTAATTGAATTTTAAAACAATATTTATTTTATCACGGCGCACAGTGGGCTGAAAATCGCCTTTCATAGACATAGAGACTTAAATTTTCAATGGTCTTTTTTTTGGCTAGAAATGGATTCTGCTGATCATTACTATGCTATAAAATTTCGTAAGAAGCAATTGCGTGTACAAATGAAGGAGTTATCATTTTTTTAAGAAAAATTTGTATGGCACTGACATTAAAAATGAGGCTATCTCTGGAATCATAAGGTTGGCCATTACATCCTTACACACAGATATACTACTATTTATTTGTATTTTTTTGACATACTTCGTATGGTGGCGCAACTTGCGCGTTTTTTTTTTAAATCCTTAAAGTTGAAAAAAAAACTTTTTTTGTTGATGATTCATTTTAATGCTTAAATGGTTTACATATGAGTATGCTTTGTCTAGTTTACAATATTTTATTTACACTGCAAGCCAAAACAGTTTAAGAAATGACAAAAGTTTTTTTAATTTATTGTTCTTGTGTTTAATTCGTAGAACTCCATCTATTTTTGAAAAATTTAATTAAAATTAAATTTAATAATAATAAGTTATTTTCAAGTTCTGCCAGTATTTTATTATGTATTATAGTTACAGCTGTTTCGACATGTAAGATCATGCTCAAACTGTGGTTAGGCCACATTCAGACGATCATAGGATTTTAAATGTCAATAGTATCTAAATTGAATTTATTACCGCTTAAACCGATTTGAAAAGACACAAATTCAGTGAGTTATTATGTGGGTTTCAGAATATTTTCCCTCACACTAAATTTTAGGGTTTTCTTAATGGATTTATAATGACGTTACTGCTATGACTCATTTAAAAGTTAGTTTTACTAAATTTAAATGACTCGGTAATTGTGAATTCACTTTTGAACGTAATCTCGTCTAATGGTCAAGTCCTCGTCATTATCATCGTTAATGACCTCATCGAGGTAGTCACCTTATATGTCTAAATACTTATGTCCCTTATGAATTAATTAGTTAAAAGGATTCGCAGAAAAAATAATTAGGTTTAAGGGCATACGTTAATTTTGCAATTAGTTGCAGGAAATTAGGTAAATTCAATACCCTATAAATAGTCAAAAATCGGGTTCGTAACTTTAGTTCATTTTGAGCTTTTCTACTTCTAACATCTGATAGCACCGTGAGTCTCAGTGATTGTGAATAATGGAAAGCATAATTACAAACTTGGATTTGTTTGTTATGCTGAGGAACCAGGAAACTTCTTCCTTCGATGATGAAATATTGTTCAATTCAGTTGTTATTCGACTGGGTTCTAGCCTTTCTGATGAAGACAGTGTTACCCTGAAGGAATTTTGTCGAAGGTTCACACGGGCAGTTTACAAGAGATGGTTACGATCCCACCGCAAAAGTGAAAATTTTATATGTCATTACAGTAATTGGCTTCAGGCAAATATTGACTGGCCAAGCTGCGTGCAAACCGATCTGCTCATTCAAGAACCAATAAGTGAAGATATTTGTGCTGAACCTGGACCATCAACTTCAACGATGAAATCGACTTCAACGATGACATCGACTTCAACGATGATATCGACTTCAACGATGACATCGACTTCAACAATGTCATCGACTTCAACGATGACAAAAATATTTCGAAAGCCGTTTGAAGATCTTACTTAGATCTTAAGCAGAAGAAGAGCCTATTGAATAAAAGCCGAAGACCCTATTGAATTAGCATATTCAGCTACAGCACTTTTTAAACAAGATGGTCGTGAGGATATTGCATCTGTTATTGAATATATGCTCAAAAATCCAGAAGCAACGGCAAACATTAAGGAAATGATTAAGAAACCAGTTGATTCACTATTATTTTCACCAGAGAAAGCACTAGGTTTACTACTTTCATTAAAACTATCGAAGTGGCAATACATAACTTTGAGGGAAACGACAATTCGACAAGGTTCAACGGATATATATCCATCTTACTATAAAGTACAAAAGGCTAAGCTGCAGTGCTACCCTCCGAAGACATTTGTGACTGTAACGGATTCCTCAGCTAAGATTGCACTACAAGCATTACTAGATTTAACAGTGAACAAGATTATTGAAAGTCTTTCTAGTACTAACGTCAAACAAGGCAAACAAATGATGTTAATATCAAAGTGGGGATTTGACGGTGCATCCAACCAAAGTAGATATAAGCAAAAAATGGTGAACGAGCAAGATGACTCAAGCATATTTATGACCTCTTTGGTTCCATTAAAGTTGATAGCTGGCAATGATATAATATGGACGAATCCAAAACCCTGTTCATCTACGTATTGCCGTCCAGTGCAGTTCAGTTTTTTGAAGGAGAGCAAAGAAGTTGTCATAAATGAAAAAACTAGAATGGATAACGAAATCAAGGCTCTGGTTCCCTCAAAACACCAAGGAAATGAGGTTAGTCATCAATTAATGATGACGATAATTGACGGCAAAATTTGTACGTATCTTTCTGAAGCTAAATCAAATGCAGCCTGCTACCTGTGTTTGGCTAAGCCTACGGAAATGAATAAGTTAAATACCGTTGCGTTAAAACCCGTTTCTCCTGGTGTATATGAGTTTGGGTTATCTTCATTGCATGCCCGCATTAATGTGATGGAATGTCTTTTACACATAGCTTATCGTCTCGATTTCAAGAAGTGGTCTGTGAGAGAAGAAGATCACAAAGAGTTGTTACAGGCAAGGAAAAAACTTATCCAAGACCGATTTAAAGATGATCTCAATCTTTTGATCGACATCGTTAAACAAGGATCAGGCACAACTAACGATGGTAACACAGCGAGGAGATTTTTTGAATTTCCTGATAAAACTGCAACGATCACTGGACTAGATGAAGACCTGATCCGCAGGTTTGCTGTGATTCTGCAATCTATCACATCTGGAGAGCTTATAGACGTGCCTAAATTTAAAGAATACTCCAAAGTAACCGCGGAAAAATACGTTGAACTGTATAATTGGTACTACATGTCGTCGACCGTACACAAATTATTAATTCATGGAGGGGACATAATCGCAGAAAATGCTATTGTGCCGATTGGGAGTCTTTCGGAAGAAGCTTCTGAGGCCCGAAATAAAGATTTTAGGAGTTTCAGAGAACACCATTCGAGGAAGAAGAGCAGACAAGCATCAAACGAGGATGTCCTCAATATGCTTATAGTCTCTTCTGATCCTCTTATTACTTCTATAAGACCAAAAATGGATGCCCATAAGAGGCAGACATACTTTAAGGAAACTTTAGACCTGCTTAAACCTCATGATCAGGAAGCTCAGATAGAGTTCTTAGATGTAATGTCAATGTAGAGCCTGATTCTGAAGTGGATTCTGATGGTGACGAAGAAGTTTAAAATAAGTTTAACTTTTTTTGTTTATTGATTCTTAAATATTGTATTTTTTCCTTTTTTCTACTAATTCAGTATTAAAATTTTTTTATTTAGTTTTATTTAGTTACTGATTTTATTTTTGATAATTTTTTTAATACAAATCAAATGTGTGTATACAACTGTTTTTTAATCATACAATCCAATACAATTAAAAGTTCTAAATACATACTATGAAAAGTAGATATATCGTCACATTGGTAAAAAAACTTTTTATTTCTTAGACTGTTTTAGTTTATAGTGTCAATAAAATATTGTAAATTAGACAAAGCATACTCACATGTAAAGCATTTAAGCATTAAATGCTTTACAGCTGCCGAACTAGCCAAACCATGCCCCAAGAGAAAATTGACTCTAAAAAAGTTAATTCTGAGCGTTTGGTGGACTAGTGCTGGTGTCGTTCACTACAGCTTTCTTAAATCTGGCCAGACGATTACGGCAGATGTCTATTATCAACAACTGTAAACCAAAATGGAAAAGCTAGCTGCTAAATTAGAGGAGCTTCAATTGGAATGTCTAAGACATCCACCGTACTCTCCGGACCTTGAAATTGGACCGGAAAAAATTCAATTCCGATGGGGCAGTCGAAACCGCCTTCAAAGACTTTATTGATTCCCGTCCGAATGGTTTTTTAGTAAAGGGATCGAAGAACTACCTAAGAGATGGCAAAAGTGCATAGATAGCAATGGTACATACTTGATTAAATAAATATATTATATTTAAAAAAATCGACTTTATGTTCCTCCCATACAAAACGCCAATTACATATGTAAGGACTTAATACATAGTTTGTTTCATATATTTTATCAAAGTTTTGGAAAATACTTCGAATATTTTGGTTTAGTATGAATAAAACGTTAAATTTAAGAGGGGGGGGGGGGGGAATTATAACATGTGTCCGTGCTTGCACATTCGTTTTCGTGGATTTTGTAGTTATTTTCTATTTGGCCATCATCCGTTTAAAATTAATTGAATTGACAGTTTTCTTATGGATATTACAATTTTATATTGAGTCATAATAGTTTTTTGTTTTGCAATCCTTAGCATATAATTTTTCCAATTGTACGATATAATATTTGGTAGATGATTGGTTTGGAGATTTTTTAGTTTATTTTGGTTAGAATTTGTGCGGTTTGTACATTCAGGGGGGGCGCGTCCGGTTCAGAGATTTACATTTCCATTTTTCAATGATATTATTTATAGAAGGAAAAAGTGTTGATTAAGATTGAATCCCTCGTAGAAGCTTTAATTAAATATACAGTGTTGTACTTATGAGAAAAAGAATAAGCGAAGACAAAAAAATAATATCTTAAAATACAATTTTAGTATCGAATGCTTATGTTTAACAATAGATACATGTTTGTTTTTTTAAACCGCTTGCAAAAATCGAGAATCAAGACATTCTTCAAGCGTGATTACGAAATATTATAATTATTATAATAAACGTGTGCTTTGTTTAAAAATATTCGATTGTTTATTTGTTTATTTTATTATACGCCCAGAGGGCTTTTACATAAATAATAAAGGAAGTACATCTATACCATGAGAAGTAATATAAATAAAGTTACAATAGAAATAAAAAGTACATAAATGATAAAAATATATTAGCAACAAAAATTTAAAGTACTGTGAGATGTATTAACAATAAGTTACGATAAAAAAAATACGTACATAATATAAAAATACAAACAAACAAAAATTTAAAAGTAAAGTGATCAAAGGTTTCCAAAACCGTAACATTAACCATGTCTAATAACACCTAAGTATTAGTTTCGCATAGTGCTGATTAGTTATTTATGCATAGTGCCGAACTGCTGTATCAGTGGTACCTCCTGTACCTCTGCAAGTTGCAGGAGTTCAGAACTGTCGAATTTGGTTATTAATATTTTAAATAAGAAAGTTAAATAACATATATATATATATATATTTTTTTTTTTTTTTAAATAACTACATAATACTATGGGTTATGATGGTTTCAAATATTTCACTGAATTTACTAAGATATTATACATACATAATAATATACACATCTATGTGCGAATACATATTGTCCGTTATGTTAAACAATAGATATATGTTTGGTTATTTCGATCGCTTGCAAAAATCGAGAATCAAAACATTCAGAGGTGAGTACAGGTAAGTATTTATTTCGGCTAGAGTAGTAACGTACAGCACTGTATTTGTAGGTAGTACTGAAAAAATGTTAACTTCGGGATTGCCCTTTTCGCTTTTCTGAATATTGATTTTGGGAATGAAGCACTATAAACATTTAAGAGTAAATAAAACATTTTATGTGAATTCACATAAGAGTTACGTAAAGTTTAATGATATGAACTTTAGTTATAAACCGTCAAATGTTATTGTTATTACTAGAAGGCGGATGGCGGTGGCAAAATGAAGAAATCCCAGAACCGCTCATTATTAAAGGCAAAACAATTAAATGATCGTTATTTAACGGGTTAAATTCGTTCTAGACACAGTGTAGTGTTCGCAGCTGTCTGGTATAAACCACGAGGGACCTAGTATGAACTAATATTCAATTTTTATAACGAAATTAGTTTTCATACAAAGAACACTTGGAACATTTTTTGTGCATAAACATACCGACGCTGGAAAGGAAGAGTGACTAAAACACCACATCGGGTAAATATGAGTTATATATGCAGTCCGACTTAGTTTTTTTTTCTGCACCGATTGGTCCTAGTTTCATTGCGATCCGAGCACTTTTATGGCGCTTTAGTGACCACAAAATAGCTACTTATTTTAAATTTCATCGACTAAAACGACAGCAAATATGGTCTTTTAATATGAGTGCGACTTAAGTCATCTTAGATTACGTGTGGTGGAAGGTTACATCACTCTTCCTTTCCAGAATTTTATCCAAATTGTTTGTAAGCTTTTTTTACCTTCCATGTTTTAGGATAACATGTAGAATTAGCTTTTTTTCCTTACCATGAAATGGCTATGGAAGTTACTTAAGACGATAGACTTCGCTTTTCGGCCCATACAAAAAGGACGCCCGGGAAAAAACACTTTTCTTCAACGAAAATTGCACAAAATGAATATATTTTTTTTATACTGCCTTCTAGAGGGTGAAAACTATGTCGGTATGTTTTCGAATTTTCGATGCGTTTCGTATTAACGTAAACATTCACTGTCAAACATGTACGATTTATCAAAAAATATTATTTAAAGAAAAAGTGCTGCTAACTCAACTCTCATAAAGAATTATAAAATTATAAAAAGCTACCGACGTAGCTTCTTCTTTCTAAAAAATATATATTTTTTAAGATTTCAATTTCGTGAAAGTTTCGGTGTGGAAAAGTGTATTCTTCATAAACCCCTTTTCGAGCGATTTCTGTAGGTAAATTTGAGCGTTGTCTCATTCGCACATTTCGCATTCGCATGTATTGTAAGTGTGCGTGAGCTTATTGTGAGCGGGACAGAATGACAGTCGCGGGTGTTCCGCGTGTCGTTCAAAGTCTAGCCTCTTAAGCACACGTTCCCTACCACAATAAAGTATATAATTCACATTAGTATTTCTTCCCTACCCGTTTAAATAATATATTGGTTGTTAAGTCAAAAAGGTCATATAGAAAATCACTAACAATGTCGCTTTAGCCGTTTTTCCTTTCCAAAAAAAATAAGATTTGTCGCTTTAATTATGCTTGCTACGTTTTGGCGAATAAATCATTTTAAAAATATTGATGGTCATTTTGCTAATGTCGCTTAGATCTACCATTTTACCATCGATTTAGTCGGAAGCCCCCACCTATAAATATAGTTCCGGATTCCACGGGCGCTTTAGTCGTCCAAGAACAGTGCGGGTGAACGCACGACCATTGCTGGTTATAGTGAAATTACAGACGAGAAAAGACAAAGCATATTCAATTTTTTTTGGAGCTTGGACTCAAACAGGAGGCGTGATTGGCTCATTGCGATGGCGCAAAAACAAGAAGTCTAAAGAAAAAGAGTCAAAGAGCTAAGCCGACGTAACCATACGCACTTTTATTTTATAAACGAAGGGGAAGGGCGACGTCAAGTTTGCCTGAAATTCTTTAGATATTAGCCAAAAATTCTTACACTATACCCTGTCCAAAGCTGACTTTGGAGTTTCAAAGTTGGATATGAGAGGCAAGACAATTGCAGCTAATAAAACAAAAGCCGATCTATTACAGTCCGCAAGAGATTACATAAAAAACTTACCGGCAGTGCCATCTCATTATTGTAGAAGAGATTCTACAAAAGTATACTTACGGCAAGAATTTAAAAATGTAAGTAATCTCTACAGGTTGTAAAAAGAAGACAAGACATCCAAGGGAAAAGATATTGTTGGGGAAAAAATATTCAAAACATTATTTTCTAAAGAATTTAATATTGGTTTTCACATCCCTAAAAAGGACAAGTGCATAAAATGCATCAGATTTGAGAATAACACCAACACAGATGAGGAATTAAAAAAACACCACTTGAAGGAAAAAGAAGACTGTCTCAACAGATTTAAATATCACCAAAAAATCTACGAAAAGAATAAAAATATACTTTTTACTTCTTTTGATTTACAAAAGGTTTTGAATACTCCTCACGGTGAGTCTATGCTTCTGTATTATTCGCGGAAATATACTGTATTTAACCTTACTTTTTATGAGAGTGGAACACGAGATGGCTTTTGTTTTACATGGGGAGAAGCCGAGGGCAAACGTGGGGCAAACGAAGTAGCAACAATACTTACAAAATACATTGTACACGTGGATAAACGCAGCAATATAAATACACTTGTTTTGTACAGCGATTCTTGCCCGGGACAAAACAAAAATAAAACAGTTCAAGCTGCACTACATTCCACATTAAAAAACTGTAATAATTTTAATACCATTCAAATGAACTATCTACTTCCTGGACCCAGTAACATGCCCGTGGATAGCATGCACGCAGTAATAGAAAAAAGCGTCAAAAACAATATAATTTGGGCACCGTCCCAATGGGTGACAGTTTTTGAACTCGCACGAAAGAACCCGAAGCCCTATTCGGTGGAAGCGGTATCCTACGCAGATTTTATTGGCTGGGACAAGATAAGTGATAGGTATTTCAAAAGTATTGCTGGAAAAATGAACAAAATAAGAATTGTCACATTTAAAAAAAATGTAAACAAAATATTCGTAAAATATTCCATGGCCGACGACGCTCCAGTGGAAGAAATAGAAATTTTACTAAAAAACAAAACATTTAAACCGGAGCCAATTTACGCAGATATGTTACCGATATCCTCAAAGAAATATTCAGATTTAATTAAATTATGCACAAATAACACCATTCCATCTCGTTATCACAATGAATATATTCACTACAACTACCGGTGTGACAACATTATATCAAAGTGTCAAAGTTATTTAGCCCATTTAAAAATATATAATAGTACTCTTTAGTGCTATATTGTGTTTACGCAGTTAGTTTAAAAGTAATTCCGTGCACTAAACATTGAATTTGGTGGAACAAGTGACACAACACTGTAAAAACTCAAATTGAAGAAAATAATTACCATCATAGATAATATTAAATTTATTGTCACCACTATGAGTTCTACTTGCAACCAATGTAGCAAGCCAGTTCAAACGGCTGACTGCATGAAGTGTATAAGTTGCAAAAATCAAGTTCATCTCAGTTGTGCCAAACTTACCTCTGCAGTTTTTAAAAGGATGTCTGAGGAGAACAGGGAGTCATGGATGTGCGCAAAATGTAAAACAGGACAATCACCGCTTTCCAGCAATCTCAACTCTGTCGACTCGTCAATTCTTCTTAGCGAAATCAAGAAACTTTCCTCTCAACTGAACTCAATGAATACAAAACTGGTTTCCTTTGAACAGACAATCGTTCACAATAACAGTACAATCGAAGAATTCACCAATAAAATTCTGGTATTAGAAGAAAAACTTAAAAAAAATGGATAAGCTTCAAGCCGAAGTAATGGAATTAAAAAAGTTCGTTACATATTTGGACAAAACAAACAACGAAAGAGAACAACAGCGGCTCATCAACAACATTGAAATCTTCGGTCTAACCGAAAACAAAGATGAAAACCTAACAACCAGCATAATTAAAATTGCATCAAACGTTGGACAAATTATTAAGGAAGAGGACATTGAATTCATTAGTAGAGCCAATCCACGGCAACATTCTCAAGATGGAATAGCAGCAGCTCCTCGTGACGCCCGCCCTCGGAACGTGGTGGCTAAATTCATCTCCAAAAGGAAGAAGGACGAGCTGCTAGCGGCCATTAAAAATAAGAAGGGGGTCGATTGTAAGAGCCTAGGTGTTGCAGGAGGTAAACTCTTTGTTAATGATCACCTTACTAGAAAAAATAAATTACTGCTGAGATCAGCTAAGGAATTTAAAAACATAAACAAATATGATTTTTTATGGGTGCGAAACTCAAAAATCTATTTAAGAAAGAATGTTACCACTCCTGCTATCCTAGTCTCAGGTCAAACCCAACTGAACAATTTAACATAGTAATTTGTTTCATTTTAAATTTTATTATATTTTAGGTTTTCAACTTATACCACTTTTCTACTCAACTCTACACACACATCACCTAACTTACCCAATACAACACAAACATTCATGTATGCGCAAATTGATTAATATGCTCACCCCAGTGGACTTTCGGCTGCTGAGTATTTATCAAAATATCCTCATCTCGACTAAAGCTTTATTTTTAATTATTTTTCTATTTATTTCAAATCAAAATTGGATAATAATTTTTCACTTACACAATGCATGATACTATCATAATTTTTTTATCAAAATGCACGAGGCCTCCGATCAAAAACCAGAGAATTCTATGAAAATGGCCTGATCAACGAATTCGACATAATCTTAATTAGCGAGACGTGGTTAGTTGACAGCATATCCGACGAGGAACTGTTTGATTGCCGGTATAACGTATACAGAAATGATAGAGATACTACTCTAACGGGTAAAACTAAAGGGGGAGGCGTTGCTATAGGTATAAAAAAAGACTTTAATGTTCGATCTCGAAAATCGTGGACTTCAGAAGCCGAAGATATATGGATCTCACTATTATTAAGACATTCGAAACATCACATTTTGAATATTCATATTTGTTGCTCTTACTTACCGGGGGTTAGTCCTAAATTATCGAGCGCGCAGCGTTTTTCTATCATCAATAGTCATACAACTGCCATATCCGATTTAACTACTGAGTTTCCAAATGACATTTTTCTAATAATAGGTGACTACAATATGCCTAACATGAGCTGGAACTCTATGCTTCAGCCACATAGTACCGACCTCTGTGCTTCTACCCTCCTTAGTTGCCTTTCGTTCTCCAATTTAAAACAGTTTAATACAATTTCTAATACTTATGGGCGAATTCTAGATCTTGTGCTTTGTAACACTACAGCCATAGTTTCCGCTGCCGACTCTCCGCTGGTAATCGAAGATGCACATCATAAATCAATTATAGTTGAACTCAATATTCCACCCCCTGCTGCCGTCCTAAAACCCCAGATTGTCAAATCGTTTAATAAAGTTAACTATGAAGTTGTCAATGATACTCTCAGAAATATTGACTGGTCTTCTGTCGTTAACGCACAAGACGTTGACACTGCGGTACACTATTTTTATGAAATCATTGATACCCTAATAGATAATCTCGTTCCTACGAAAGTAATCAGACCAACTAAATTTCCAACATGGTATTCGGCGGCTTTAATAAATATAACGAAAGAAAGAAGTTTTTTCGTGCCTGGAAACGCTACAAGAATCCATTGGATTATCAATCTTTCGCATTACTCCGTAAAAGACAAAAGAAGATTTCTAGTCTTACTCATAAAAACTATATTGCTCGATTGGAATCTGATATACAAAATAATGTTAAAAAAATATGGGGTTATGTTAAGGCGCAAAGAAAATCTCCCGTTATACCGAAACACATGACCTATAATTCCACAACAGCACACGACAGCAAAGAAGTTACAGATCTGTTTGCTGATTATTTCTCATCGGTCTTTACCAATGAAATTCCAACTCATGATGCCAATAATAAGGAGGATCCTCTTAACAACACATTAATATCCTCAATCTTAATAAACGAAGAAATCATCTTAAAATACCTCTCAAGCATTAGAAAAGGTCCCGGATTCGATAGGCTACCTGGAATTTTTATACGTAACTGCAGTAAATATATCTGTCTTCCAGTTTGCGCCATCTATAAAAAATCACTAAAAGAAGGACTGTTTCCTCTCAAATGGAAATCAGCTGTTGTTACACCAATCTTTAAGACTGGTGACAAACATGATGTTAAAAACTACCGTCCAATCTCCCAACTTCCTATTCTAAGTAAAATTCTTGAAAAAATCATCTTTGATCGATTGTACTCGGCCATTTCCTCAATCATTACACCGAATCAGCACGGATTTATGAAAGGTAGGTCTACAACATCCAACCTCACCCTTTTCATTCACTTCTTGCATAGCAAGATGGATGATAAGGAGCAGGTCGATACTATGTATACAGACTTCTCTTGTTAAAAATAAAAGAAAAATATAGATTACTACTAGCGCCATCTGGTCGCCTATATTTATAGCAAACCTTTCTGTTAATTTTGCCTCTTTAGTTCTCACGAAACAACCTGCGTAAATGTAAACGCTTTAGGAATTGTTAAAGTATAATTTTACTTTGTTGTGATATGTTCTTATGTAATCTGTATTTTGAGAGGAAGTGTTATAATATCAAAATATAGGTTACTACTATCGCCATCCATGGTTATATTTGGAAGCTTAATAAATGTCAGTTCTTACTGTCTCCTGATCTAAACAACGCGTTTCATTTTATCTCTAAGGCCTTTGACCGCGTAATTCACTCAATTCTTTTGAAAAAACTCACCCAACTTGGTATACATGGTGACCTGTTTAGATGGATTAAGTCCTATATTAGCAATCGTAATCAGGTAATCTTAATCAATGGCATTTTCTCAAAGTCTTTAGAGGTATTATCTGGTGTCCCGCAAGGTTCTCACCTAGGTCCGCTCTTGTTCAATATTTATATAAACGACATTGGATCATGCTTTCAAAACTCCGAATATAATATATCCCTGTTCAAAGTTGTGCATTCTCTTTCTGACTGCGAAGCGTTACAAAGTGACTTAGATAGGCTTTGCGAGTATTGTAAAGTTAACTGTTTAGATATAAATGTTTCGAAATGTCATACTATGACATTCACCAGGAATAAACATATAATTAAGTACTCTTATTCACTCCAAAATAAACCTGTCATCTCTAAAACGGATTGTAAAGATCTTGGCGTTTACCTTGATAGCAAACTTATATTTAATAAGCACATCGACTCTATCGTTCATAGGTCATACAAAATGCTTGGCTTTGTTCTTCGCATAAGTAAAGTTTTTGGTAACCCACGTACAATAGTAATGCTATACTTTGCATTAGTCAGAAGTACACTGGAATACGCGTCGCCAATATGGAATCCGCAGTATAAAGTATACATTGATAGCATCGAACACATTCAAAACAGATTTATAACATATCTTACCTTGAAATTCAACAATAACTTTGAATTTAAATTTCAAACTTTGCAACAAAGGCGGGCACTAGCTGATTTAACATACACAGAATTTTAAATAATAATATCGACTGTACCGAACTACTATCCTTAATTAATTTCAATATACCTTTAAGACGTACACGACATACTGCACTGTTTCACACGCTTAATTGCAAAACAAATGCAGCATTTTCTCCGATTCACTGCCCAAATTTAAAAAGAGCATTATGTCAATGATATAAACTATTCAATGCGCATACACTTCTCACACCTACCAACATACTCACACATACACTCACACACATATACACTACGCACATCACCCGGTAATTACAAATAAGACATTCAAAGAAACATATCATAGGTACCCACCATGAAATATCATTTAATACATGTAAACTGTCTTATCACTGTAACCAATGTACTGTTTGTTTCTGTAATATAAAATAAATAAAATAAATAAACAATTCAAAATTAATAACTTTAAAGATACGCTTTTGGAATGAGACATTGAAGACCCAGATCATGATAATTAACAGTCGATCAAAGTGTCTTTATTTATTTTTGTATTATTTGTAATTAATAGCTGCAGCTTTCTAGCTCGTTTTAATTTATATTAAAATTGTAGGCCTGCAGAGTGTAGGCCATTCATTTTTATTTTTTCATATTTTAATGGCTTTCACCCTTCAAGGGTTGACTATTATACTATATCGTTATTTGCTCATTTTTTTTTTAATAAGGCTTCTTAATTTCAAATTTATAATAATTGAAAAGTTTAATTTGTTGGCCATTAATCCCTTTTTTCTATTTTTTTTTTGCTCTACCCTTCAAGGGTTAAATATTATTTAATATATCGTTATTTGCTCATCGTAGCGTATTATAACATGATACGATATTTATTGTATCAAATTAATATTAATGAAAAGTTAAAATTGTAGAAACCAACTTTGGTACAAATGTTTTGGCGATCGAAATATAATAAAATGTGTTTTTTACTAATTTTTTTCTTTTTTTTAACCAATAAATACCCAATGACCATAGTTTAAATATGTATTCGTCATGTCCGTAAGTCTTTATGTCGGTCAAGATATCACTTACGGTGGATCATTAGCCATTATTGCTTGGAATATCTATTACTTTTCTAATGTAAGCTTTTATTCCTCACTACATTATTGCTACATTTGTCCGTAAAGTATTTTTCCTCTCCTATTAATGTGTAGTACAAAGAGTTTAGTTATTCATCCTCGTGTGAAAATAACATAAACATGCACATTAGTCACTTTTCCTGCCTAAATTTTTAGGCACTTTTGACTAAAGCGCCATTATTTTCGGAATTATTAATATTATTAAAATATATGAATTACAATTTATTAGGTTTGATAAATGCATTTATAATTTTCAAGCGGCAACAAAATCAGATAATCTTTTTCAGAGTTATGATTTTTTAAAACTTTTAAACAGCTCTCCTGAACATTTAGAATAATGGCGCTTTAGCCATTTATCCTTTCCAGCGTCGATATAATGGCGTTTCAGTCTTAAGGTTGCGTAATATCAATTGTCCTTTTTATGAAATATAATATCAAGTATAAAAGAATTCACCAAAGTAAAATTTAAAAATATATTAAAAACGAACGTATAAAATCCTTAGGTTAAGAATATTTTTCACCAGTCTGAAGATGGCTTTGACAAGCTGAAACCGGTTACGGTCAATAAATTAAAAGTGGAAAAAGTTTTAAATTTGTTTTATTATACTATATTAAAAACGATGTAACAGTTCTATACGCGGGAGGTTGTGGTGATCCGTCTCGACACCCTACCCGCCGCGGATACTAATTTGTGACGATCCACCCTCTTGGGCTACCCGGCACCCGTTGTAATGATCCGTAGTCGTCTACCCTTGGTTTTTCTATTTTTTCCCTTTAACACTAGCTGTCGGGATCTACTGGCTACGCTACCCTTATCTTTTGGCCTTCAATCAATATACCCTTATATCTAGCTACACCTAACTTTTCCTTAAACCCCTGCGATTTTCTCACAGTAAATAAGATCTAAGATTTTAATTGCACATTATTCCTATTTACTTCGTTGTGTGATTTTTTGTTTCAGTAATTACATTTGTATGTGTAAGTTAATACACATACACATGTAGAGGAAATAATGTAGTGTGTGGTAACCTCAGATTCTTTCAGAGAGAAGTGTGAAAGAATTCCGTTTGATAAACTAACCCCGTTTTTAGATTGTTTTATTTTATTTTCAAGCCTATCCGTATTACCCGCCTTTTCTCAACTTGGACAAAGTATGTCATTGACGCTAATTCTACCGTAAATTGTCACCCGGTTTATAAAATTCAAAGTCGTAGTTTTCCTTACCTGATTTTTCGTCCCTATAGATATACATTGGATTATTTTAACATAACATGGACAATGTGAATTATGACATGCATGCCAGGTTCCTTGCGAAGCTCTCAATGTCGTCGTACTGCACCTAAATGGTCAAGTTATTATTGTTATTAGTATACACTACATGTACTGGGGAAGAGGAAGGGGAAGGATGGATGATAGGATATGGGGAATTTTGTTTCCTGAATAAGTCGGCTCCTCCTCTAACCAAATAGATACTGGTGACCAACATTCCGGACAAAGACTCAATCGTTACGTTTGCTAGGATGGTCCTTAAGTCCTGATTTTGTTCTCTTGCATGAACTTCATTGCTACGAAAGGGCCCCTTCACGCCAGATGAAAGAGCGCAGAGTCCTCATGTTACTTCCAATATTATCCCGACTTCCTTTCCTCCAGATTTGATTTTAACTCGACTGATTCTAGAAGGGGTATGTCCATTTCTTCCCTTATCACGATTCTACCCGCGTTGAGTGCGTACGGAGCCGTTTGAGATGATCCTTTCGTCTCCCACGAGGATAATCATTGGCTTGCGTTCCTCGCCTCTGACAGCTGACATAACTTCTACCTCGTAAAAACTATGTTTGCTTTCAGGTCGACATCGATGACAAATACGCAAATGATCGATTGTTTGAATGCCGCGCCAGCGTATCAAATCAATACAAACCACACCTTCCTCCTCACGTGTAATTCGTATCTTTGACACCGTCGAAGGAATCAAAATCACTCCTCAAAGAAACAGTTGTGGGCTGTCTAATTCAGAAAATGTTTGCGTACTTCATCGAGGAAGTGTAATTCGCAGGTCAAATATGGATTGGTGGACTGTCTGATCTTATTGTTTGCAGTGGTTTTTTATTGAAGGTACTGACCCCTCGTGTAAGAAATTAGGTAATGTTACCCATCTGTTCAGAAAGGTATGAAATGGGAAAAGGGTTGTGAATTGCGTAATTTTCCTGAGTCCGCCTAACTCCGAAAATGATAGGTATTTACGTAACTATCTGTCTTATGATTGTGGGTTTTAATGGAATCCTTTAAAATTTAAATTTAAATTTCTATAATATTAATAGCGTAATGGATTGAAGGTAAGTATATGTCTGTTGGGATCATAATACTAAACCGAAGTTGAATACATTATGCTGGTTCGTTAACCTCTGGCGGTATGTAATACCCGAGAGATGTTTATATAAAGCCCATTTAATTGTTTGTTTATAGAACATTTGGTTTGGCCTACTGCCCTAGATCGGGGGATTCTGATTTCAAGGTGAGGTATCTCTACTATATTCATGTTGGATCTCGATAGTAATAATATCAATAATAAGATGATTTACAGAGCGCCGTTTTAGTGAAACTCACCTCCAGGGCACTGATATATATGTATTTGCATTGTATTTTTTGAGATGAAGGTCACAGGTGACGAAATGACGTTAGTGCTAGGTATATTTGAGATGACCTAGTTCTGGATGTTAAGTACCGTTGATAGGTAAAATCTATGGTTAGGTATTTCAAAATGACCTACTTCCTGTATAGGTACCTGGATGGATAACCTATATTCTCAGTTAGGCATTTTCGTTTTATTGGAAGGTGAAGGTCATAATTGACGAAATGATTTTAGTACTAGGTATATTTGGGATGACCAAGTGCCGGATGGTAAGTACCGTTGATAGGTGAAATCTATGGTTAGGTATTTCAAAATGACCTACTTCCTGTATAGGTATTTTGGTGGATGACCTATATTTTCAGTTAGGTATTTTTGTTGACCCAATTTCTAGTTAGGTACTTTGCGATGCGGCTGAACATACATCACGCTAACCTGTGGAAAAACGATTTATAAAATGTTACATTTTGTTAGTGTCAATCATGCTATTTCGCAAAAAGATCGTAGACACGTACAACTGCAGCGAAGCTCTTCGGGGTCTGGAAAATGTATAAAATTGAGCACTTACCGAGGTTTCTCCAAATTACCAATTTTCCACTGGGAATACAACAGCTTGGCAATATTTCACTATGTTTATCTAACCTTAAAACTACAAAATTTGTGAATTTAATTTCTCAATATTTCTCCCTCGTAAAAAAGTAAAATATAATCTATTACTAAGTGACTATCTCCTTTGATTACATTGTACTTAATGTTCAAATTCTAAAGTTTTCTAAATTGTGCAATATCTCTTTCCGTACTTTTTATGACATTATTTAAAGTTATCTAACGTGAAGGATTTATTTAATTTTCGAACAAAAAAATGGAGTCCGTGTTCCTCTCAAGTCCGTTGTATGTATATTTATTTAAATTTATTTAATTCGTGAACTTAATTCGCATTCTTTTATTTTTATATCACCTTGTGTTATAATAATGCACGATGTTTACTGTTGATTTATTTTAATTATTTGAGATTTTTCCCTTTTCAATGACATTTAAATAATAACCGCGAATAATTTTTAATTTTCACATAAATTATCAAATTAGATAATTATTATTTTTCCGAACGCTTTCCTATTTCACAATAATATCCGAATTCTGTCTATCAATACTTTGATTATTATTTTATTTAAACTTTAAAATAAACTTTTTCCACACTTAGATGTACGCACACTTTAATTTAAACACTCGGATTTATTTTAAACTTTATTTTTAGACACTGTTTAATATTGATAAAACTAATCACTTTTGTTATTTAATTTTTAATTTTTATATATTTTATAAACTTCACTGAAGTGTTGATCATTTTGGGTCACGATAATCACTTTGTTTAAACTCACAACACCCTTTATTTTTATTAATCACTCTTTTTATAACTAAATTAATAAGGTAATTATTTTTACTAAAACTTTTCCGTTTAAATGCAAGTCACTTTAATTGTTAGCACTAATATTAATTATTTAATTCATCTCTTTTACTTTCACTTGATAAGAATAAAACCAAATTCTAAAGAAAACTCTAAGTGTTGAAAATTATTTGAACGAATTTTAAACACTCTTCAATCATGTAACTGGACTTAGAACTTTTGATTTGTAAATTTCACTTTGAAAATTAGCCGTACGTATTTCGCGTCCTTGTAGACTATCCTTCCGTCGTCGAATCAACTGTCATTCTGAGCTCGTCATCAGTATTTATACCTCTCTCAATTCCAGATCATCTTAAGTCCACTTGTCCTGGCATAAAATAATGATTTCTATCAACTCGTAATTCTTTGAAATGGACACATTATTATCGACTGTCTTGACTTAAGACATTTTGTTTCGTGAAGAAATATTTTTTTAATTGCAACCCTCCTAAGCTATTTCACTCGCACGGGATTTCGGATCCGGACTGGTAAATATAATCAACTATTCGCCCATCCTTTCTGAGAATTCAGATCAAGTGGATATTTTATTTATTCATATAAAATTTATTTTGTAAACGAATATGCCCATGATCGCGGACAGAATGTGAGCCTGTCACTGGATGCAAACACTCTATTTTCCCGTTGATTGAGTGCATCTCTCTTCAATTTCAAATTTTTGATCCAAATTTTAACTGAAATACCTCCAAACTCTTTCAACTTTATAATCGATCATTTAGTTGTACATTTTTCCTTCGTTTTTCGCTGAATTTTACTGCAAAAATGGCTTTCGCCATGCCCATCTATGTATGTATTAAATTTCTTTCTGAAACCGGTGGAATACCTATATTCGTCATTATGTGCATTCTATTTGTCACATCACTACTGTAATCACATCACTAGTGAAAGTACTGGTGATCATTATATCTATGGTCTAACCTCTCTCTCAGTCGAGCTCTGGTCACGTCAAGTCATAAATAAACCTTCATTATAAAATATAATCAAAAGCATTCTCAATAAGATCCTCAACAGTTTACCCAACAAAACATGGTGTCAGAAGTCGGATACTAATTTTTACATTAAAATATTTTGAGGATCAAAAATAAAATACAAGATGTCAAAAGATACAATAATGTCACATGTACAACATGATTTCAGTGCTTTGCCAAATCTACAAGTGTTGTCGAATAACCCAAATAATAATGGAATATGGAGAAATTGGTGGCAAAAATATGAAATATATTTGGTGGCATCAGGTCTCGAAGAAGCTCAAGAAAAAAGGAAAATTGCAATTTTACTACACTCCATTGGCTCCAAAGGTATGGAAATATTTAAGTCTTTCAACATAAAAATGGAATCTGTCTCGGTAAATGAAGTAAAGAAAAAGTTTGATGAATATTTCGCACCGCAGAAAAATTTAACTATGTTAAGAAACAGATTTTTCACAAGGAAACAGAAGAATTCAGAAGATATTAACAATTTCCTATTGGATTTGGAAAATTTTAGTTTGGAATGTGAATTTGGGAATCTGAGAGAATCTCTTGTGAGAGATATATTTATTGCAAACATGAGTGCAAATCTAAGTCACATTCGTCAGCGCTTATTGCAAGATTCCTCATTATCATTACAAAAAACTGTAGAAATCACAAAATCAATACTAATGTCACAAGACAATGCAGACAAAATAAATCAACAAGAGCATACAGATAACATCCTTCAAGTCAGTCAGCAGAAAAACACTTCAAGACAGTCAAGAACATCATATCATCACCATCAACATCGTCATCGTCTCCGAACATCACCGTCAAAGTCATATCAACATGAACATACAAATCGTCATGGTTCACCGTCATCGTCATCGTCGCAGTCAAGGTCAAATCAACATGAATCTTCAAGTCGTCATGGGTCACCGTCATCGTCATCGTCGCAGTCAAGGTCAAGCGGTCATATTTCTACATGTGGAAGATGTGGTCAGCATCATCGCTACAAGTGCCCAGCAGTCAATGTCAAATGCAGGTCATGTAATTCTTTTGGTCATTTTGCTAAATATTGTTTCAAAAATAATTATTGTCACGGTAAAGTCAGAAATTTAAAATCAGAGTCATCAAAACCCAATGATGACAGTGCTAATTGCTCTGAGGGTCATTTTATCTCAACAATCAGAAACATTAATAATAACAATTATTCAAGTCAAGCATGGCACATAGATGTAAAAATAAATAATAAAATATTAGACTGTATTTTGGATACAGGAGCTGATATAAACGTCATGTCAATGTCAAATTTTAAAAAATTGAATTTATGTAATACAATTTTACAAAAAGGTTTTACAAAAGTGTCAGGTTTTGGAGGTGATAAAATACCTATTATTGGTAATTGTGATCTTGTATGTCAAATCAATGGAAATGTCATAAATAATATAATATTTTTTGTCGCAAATATAGAATGTCAATCAGTCTTAGGTCTTCCAACTATTAAAAAACTTGGAATTATAAAAAGAATATTTAATGTTCAATGTGATCGTTACACCATATTAACTGAATATAATGATGTATTTCAGGGTCTCGGATGTTTACCACCTGTCGTTCATCTCAAGCTTCGCCAAGATGCTGTTCCTTGCGTGGATCCTCCGAGGAAAGTCCCATTTGCATTACAAAAAAGTCTTCAGGAGGAATTAGATCGCATGGACAAGATGAAGGTCATTGAAAAGGTTACTAAACCTACGTCTTGGGTAAATTCTGTCGTCATAACTGTCAAAGAGTCAGGTAAATTAAGAATTTGTCTTGATCCTAGAAGATTAAATAATTCCATAATGAGAGAATACTATCCTTTAAAAAATATTGATGAAATCAGATCAAAACTTATAGGAGCTGCCTATTTTTCTCATTTAGATGCTTATTCTGGATTTTGGTCATTAAAATTAGATGAAGAAAGTAGTGATTTATGTACTTTTCAAACTCCATTTGGAAGGTACAGGTATTTAAGACTACCTTTTGGAATAAATGCAGCAACGGAAATTTTTTATAGGATAATGATAGATTTGTTTGGAGATCTGGAAGGTATATTAATTTTTGTGGATGATTTTCTAATTTATGGAGAAACTGAAGAAATTCATAATATTAGATTAAGAAAAGTCATGGAACGGGCTAGAGAAGTCAATTTAAAATTAAATAAGTCAAAATGTAAATTTTTAGTCAAGGAAGTTTGTTTCCTAGGTTATATTTTTAGTCAAGAAGGGGTAAGAGTCGACAAAGAAAAAGTCAAGGCTATATTAGAGTTGCCGTCTCCAAAAAATGTCAAAGATTTACAAAGATTTTTGGGAATGGTAAATTATTTAGGTCCATTCATTGAAAACTTGTCTGAAAAGTCACAAATTTTAAGAAATTTATTAAAAAATAACGTAATTTGGTCATGGGATGAAAATTGTGAAAATACTTTTAAAATTTTGAAAGAAGCCATTTCAAATGCAACAGTTTTAAGTCATTATGATTCAAAAATACCGCTTACTCTATCAGTAGATGCATCAAAGTCAGCTATAGGTGCAGTTATTATGCAAAATAACCGTCCAATTGCATATAGTTCGAAAACAATGACACAGTCGCAGGAAAATTATGCTCAAATTGAAAAAGAATTATTTGCTATACAATTTGGTTGTAATAAGTTTCATCAGTATATTTATGGTAACAAGGTGACAGTACAGACTGATCACAAACCTTTAGTCTATTTATTTAAAAAACCTTTACATGATGTACCAGCTAGATTGCAACGTATGATGTTAGCTCTTCAATCTTATGATTTAAATGTAGTACATGTCCCAGGTAAAGAAATGTATATATCGGATACTTTATCTAGAGCTGCTTTGAAAGATCATTATATACCCGATTATGAGTCTGATCTACATTGTCATGTAAATTCAATCTATATGAACTTAGCTATTAGTGAAGAATATCGTAAAAAATTGAGTAATGCTACTGCTTTAGATGAAACTATGCAAATATTAAAAAAATATTATTATGAAGGTTGGCCAAATAGCAAAGATAAAGTCCATTACACTTTAAAATGTTATTATAATATTCAAGATGAAATTCATGTTATTAATGAGTTAATTTTTAAGGGTAATAAATTATTAGTACCTCAGTCTATGAGAAAAGAAATGTTGAACAAAATACATGAAGGACATCAAGGAATAAACAAATGTCTAAGATTAGCTAGAGATACTTTATTTTGGCCTAGTATTTCTGTGGATATAAAAAATTTAATTGAGCAATGTCAAATATGTAATAAATTTAGAGCATGTAATCAAAAAGAACCACTGATAAATTATGAAATAAATAAGTTTCCATGGCAACAAGTAGGAATTGATTTAATGTATTATGATAATCAAACGTATCTTATTGTAACAGATTACTATTCAAAGTTTATAGAAACTGCTTTTCTAAATAATGATTCCACTGCAAAAAATGTCATAATTCACTTAAAATCTATTTTTGCACGTCATGGAATACCAATGTCTTTAGTGTCTGATGGTGGTCCACCTTTTCAATCTATTGAATTTAAATCATTTTTATTTGATTGGGATATAGAACATGTAGTTACTAGTCCATATCATTCACAGTCTAATGGTCAGGCAGAAAGTTCTGTTAAAATTATAAAAAATATTTTAAAAAAGTCTAAAGAAACAAAAACAGATCCTTACATAGCTTTATTACATTATAGAAATACACCTAAAGCTAATTTACCGTCACCTGCTCAATTATTAATGTCTAGAACTTTGAGAATGAATATTCCTTTAGCTCAAATTAAATTAAAACCAAAGGTTGTAAGATTCTCAGATTACAAAAAGTGTGTTGAAAAAAATAATTCGAAAAATTCTAAATATTATAATGTCAATGCAAAACCTATGTCTTTATTACAAAGGGGGGATTATGTATACTTTAAGAAAAATCCAAAAAGCAATTGGTTGCCAGCTATTGTCAAAGATAAAATGAAATGTAACAGGTCTTATATTGTAGAAGATAACTATGGTAACACATACAGACGTAACAGAATACACTTAAAACTGAGATATCATGCAAACGTCAATGATCACCATCTGTCCATGCGATCCGATCCGGCACTTGAGGAGGCAGAGGCTGGAGATGAGGGACAGGTGGAAGAAAATAACTGGAATAATCCTTACGTTACCAGATATGGTAGAGTTGTCAAACAACCGGATCGTCTAATGTATAATGTCTAAAGTCTAATGTCTAATGTATAATGTCTAAAGTCTAATGTATAATGTCTAAAAGTCTAATGTATAATGTCTAAAGTATAATAGCCAATGTATAATGTCTAATGTCAATATATTCATAATTATTTTGCATTGTATAAATTATGAGTATTACATTTATTATACAATTAAAGAAAGGGGATGTCACATCACTACTGTAATCACATCACTAGTGAAAGTACTGGTGATCATTATATCTATGGTCTAACCTCTCTCTCAGTCGAGCTCTGGTCACGTCAAGTCATAAATAAACCTTCATTATAAAATATAATCAAAAGCATTCTCAATAAGATCCTCAACAGTTTACCCAACAAAACACTATTCACCCTCGAATCGTGCTAATTTCGATGTGATTTAATTTTTTGGCACCATTTTCTGATTTTAAAAAGAGTTTCCGTTCTATAAAACATTTTTCCCTCTTTCCAAAGTGATTTGCCATGTATTCAAACGTTTTCCAATAATTTAAGGGGAACTTAATTTTGTCAAAGTGATTTTCCTTTCCCTTTTCTTGCACCTCCACTACAATCGTATCACCAATTCGACCCCGTTTATATGTCATCTTTAATTGTTTTATTCAAAGTACGTAAGTATTTTGTTTCACTCACTCTGAAAAAAGCATAAATCTTCATTAATTTCTATGTTTATCATCCGATTTGTTGATATTCCGAGATTCTGCTGTCTCTGTTTACATTACGGATTATTTTAATGTGTTTTCTCTGTTTAGATTATCTCATAAGACCAATGTATTTTTTTACGAGCTCTAAAGCTATAAAAGGGTCCTTAATTGCTAGAAATCATGTTCAAATTTTGATGTGTTTATGTTTTGAATTCGTCGGCGGCCGATAACCTTTCATATCCGAGTTTCTCCCTTGTTAAATCACATATGTCTTTACTCTGGTTTTCCTTTAAATTTCATGATTTCGTACGTCCAACCAATTCCTTCTATTTTCCAACAAAATTGGCTGTCGGTTTTCAATAATATTATAACCCTCGCATTAAGATTAAAGCTGTTTTCAGTGTTTTAAGCTATCCGCCATCTGTCGATAAAGTACGAATTTTCCTTGATTTTCTTTTCGATTTGCCGTTCCTCTCGACTCACTATACCATATCAACTCTCATAATTGTATATTTCCCGTTTTCTGATTTATACAAATCTTAGTTCGGAATTCTCGTTCTGTCTCGCCTTTTACGTCAATTTTCATTAATGTTCGTAGGTTCTTTAACACCTCAACCATTGTGTGTAACTTTTCCTTTATCGTACTGACGCATTTTATACATCTGATTTTCATAATCATTTTACGTGAACTTTTTTGTCATCTCGGAGGCAGTTTCTTCCGGTACTTCAATGGTTAATTATCCCTCTACTGCACTCGAATTGTAAACATTTGCTAGGGTCATCGTTCCGAATGCACCGAGCGTGGGACTTTGTTTATTCCTCCGGACATGAACCCTTATTCGATTTTAAGAAATATCAAGGTTGGATCCATTAGTTTCTTGAATTATGTCTCAAGTCCAAAGTCCAAAGTGGTCTTTCATATATTGTCACGCCTCCTGTTCCTGATTGGATAAATACCTTTCTTTGACACTCCTCCCTTAAAATTTTAAATATCACGTTTTTATTTATCGACATCTTTCGATGGAAGGAGAAATCACCATAATTTTGTTGTTTTACAGATCTCTCTAATAGTTTGTTGATTTATCGCAGGTGTCGCTATAGTGTCCGATTTGAACTTCGTTTAGGTGGGAAAAAAAATTGTATGAGCTTTTCCGATGAAGAAAATGCTTTTTTTTCTTTCGAACGTAATGTTGAAGTCGTCACAAGGTCTATACAGTGCAGGTGTTCATTCCAATAATAATTATTATAAACCGTGGCAACATAATAATCACATGAATAATAAACCCGGACAGAACTCCTGGGTTCGAAATAACAATACGTCTTACCAAAATAGTTATAAAAACCAACGTCGTAACGAAGACGTTAGTATGCGGACAGCACCTATGCCACGCCCGTCCAAAGGTCCGGTCATAGACTTAGGCAATGGACGTACGGCACAGGAGCTTTTCCAATGTAATCATGAAGAGCCAAATTTTTGGGAGAACGAAGAAGGTACCCAAGAAACTTAGTTCAATTAAACCATATAAATAATGGACTTCCATACGTAGAAGCTCCATTAAATATAAACATTTTGATTGACACAGGTAGCTCTAAGTCTTTTATGAGTAAGAATTTATATGATAGGTTATTTTTTGATTGTAAGTACATACATAGAGGAACGGTTGTAACTCCCTTTTGGAAAAAGGTGTTTGGAGAAAATGATAATGAAATGAGGTTTTACATATTTAACTTTTCAAAAAATATGATGTTTTAATGGGCATAGATATGCTAAAATTAATGAATGCTACGTTAATCTTAAACAATTTAAAAAAATAATATATTAAGAACGCCGATAAGACAAGTTCAACTTTTCCATGTAATGGACATGACCGAACTTGACGAATTATTAGAAAAGAATGAAGATTTGTTTTCGGAAGAATTGGTAGCAAATTGTTCACCAAATGTAAAACACACTATTAAATTATTAAAAGAAGAACCCGTTTATCAGCGCGCATATAGGTTACCCTACGAACAGAGGTTAGAGGTTGAAAAACAAGTTGCTGAACTTCTCAAAGATGGTATAATAAGGCCAAGCGACTCGCCTTGGGCAAGTCCGGTACATATCGTCGAGATAAAACTAGATCAATCAGGAATAAAAAATGAAGAATGGTAATTGATTATCGCAAGCTCAATGAACAGACGCGTAGCGACAAGTTCCCTTTGCCAAATATAGACGATATATTCTCGCAATTACATGGCAACAAATATTTCTCAACTTTGGATCTGACAAGTGGATATCACCAGATCGAAATGTCTGAGGGAGATATTGAGAAAACGGCATTCACCATTCCTAACCAACATTATGAATTTGTAAGAATGCCCTTCGGGTTAAAGAATGCTCCTGCTAGCTTTCAGCGTATGATGAATAACGTATTGCGAAAATATTTAGGTAAAATATGCTTAGTGTACTTAGATAATGTAATTGTTTATGCAAATGACGAAAAAGAGCACATCAGGCGCCTAGAAATAGTTTTCAACGCCTTGCGGGAAGCTAACTTAAAAATAAATATTAATAAGTGTGAATTCGTTAAAGAAGAGATAAATTTTTTAGGTCACATCCTTAACAGTGATGGCCTACAACCTGACCCCGCCAAACTCGACGCGATAAGAAAATTCCCTTTACCCAAAACGGTTAAAGACATTAAATCATTTTTAGAACTTATTGGATACTACCGTAAATTTGCCCCAAATTTAAGCCGAGTTACGAAACCACTGACAGAATGCACTCGTAAAAACGCTAAAATAAATAATCAAGACGAAAAGTTTCTCAACGCATTTAGACTTTGTAAAGAATTGCTAATGAACGCCCCCATACTAAAATACCCCGATTTCAACGACGAATTTACTGTTACTACGGACGCTAGCAATATTGCCTTAGGAGCTGTGTTAAGTCAGAAATCACAACCAATTTCGTATATTTCCAGGACATTATCCAAAACAGAAACTAAATATAATACCACGGAGAAGGAATTGCTTGGTATACTATGGTCCCTCTTGCAATTCCGACCGTATATTTATGGTAGACACTTTATTATAGAGACAGATCACCAACCATTGGTTTGGTTAACTAAATTAAAAGAACCAAATGCAAAATTGACTAGATGGAGACTTAAACTGCAAGAATATGATTATACAATAAAGCATAAACAGGGCTGCATGAACCATGTGGCCGACGCGTTGTCTAGAGTAGAGATTCATCATAGCGAGGACAATGAAGAGCTAGACTCATTGCGAGTAGAAGCTACTTCGGATGCCCAGAGTGTCACCGACACTGTGCATAGCAATGTGGACGATAATGAGGGTGGTATCCCAATTCGCCACGAGCATCCACCCCCGCGTATGAATAGAATATTTATAGAAACGAGTGATCAAGAATCACATAAATTAAAAGCAAAAGAAACCGGTACAGATCATGTGTGGTGCATTCCTTTGAATAATGCACGAATCACATTCTTAAATTTTGTAAAAATGTATTTAGATAAGGATAAATACGCAGTTATTATTAAAGATAACAAATTATATGAAATTATTAGTGAATGTTACAGAAAAGATATTGAAAAGAATTCATTAAAATTAATACGATATACAAATTTTAAGATAGAACCTTCTGATACGGAAAAACAAAAAAAAAATACATTTAACACACGTTGAAAACCAACGTCATATGGGATTAGACGCCTTGCTCACTACATTAAAACGAACATATTATTTTAATAATATGCGAACAAAGATAAAGACATATTTACAAACATGTTTAATTTGTCAAAACGCTAAATATGAAAGGCATCCTACTTTAGCTCCTCTAGAAGCTACTGTTACTCCCACTTGCCCTATGGAAATATTTATTTATTTATTTATTTATTTATTTATTTATTTATTTATTTATTTTTTCATGTTCTCTATAAAACAGTTATACACCAATATATATCATAGAGAAGATTATAAATTACAAAGTACACAAGGGCAGTTTTACTACTTAGTGACATTTGCTAAAAGATAGTTGCTGAACTGTCTGTAAGTGACATTGAAAATGTCGATGGTCAATGCAGAATCGTTAAGCAGTTGAGTCGCTCTGTTTATTGGCGCGTTCTGATAGGCAGAAGTCCTCACTTTCGGAGCATAAAAAAGTGCATGGGATTTACCACGAGTATACTTGTTAGGGACGTAAAAATTAACCTCTTTTAATATAGGCGGATTGTGTATGATACCAGAGATTAGCTTAAAAAAGTGTTTACCTAAAAATATTTTTCTGCGGGCTTCTAAGGTGTTGAAATCGAGCATCCCTGTTAAGAACAAGGATGGATAAAGGAATGGATAGTACGTATATTCCCTCATATACAGGTAACGCAAAAATCTTTTTTGTACTTTTTCTATTTCTAGGATATGGTTTTGTTCAGAAGGGGCCCAAATAATGGAACTATATTCCAGGATGCTACGAATATGGTATAATATATAATAATATATAATATAATATGGCAAATCGACACGTATCACTTCGGTAGACAAAAATTTCTAACAATTATGGATAGATTCTCTAAATGGGCATCTTGCACTCTAATTACTGTCGATAACAATGTTGCGATATGTGACATACTAGTAAGGGTGTTTGCCTTAATCGGCGCACCAAAAGAAATTCATTTTGATCGCGAAACTACGTTCACATCCACTACTACACGCGAATTATAAGAATCCTATAAAATAAAAGCACACGTGACCACAACTGGTCATTCTCAATCTAAAGCTGATATAGAACGCTTCCATTCCACTCTTACAGAAATATTGAGATTACTTCGTAATGCTTTATCAGATATTACCTCAGAGACACAAATAAATTTAGCAATAAACGCTTATAATAACACAATACATAGTGTAACGAAACATACCCCTAACGAAATACATTTCTGCCATGATGGCATGATTACCCAAAATTATGTAACAGATCATATTAACCAATGTAAAACGCTTCAAGGAATAATTCACGAAATGCAAGTTAAAACAAAACATAAAATACTAGAACGTGTAAATAAAAATCGCACCCAACAGGACATGTCGGTAGGACAACAGATATTAATAAAAATCACAGCTCGAGGGAAACATAAGAATAAATTTAAAGGACCTTTCACTATAACTAACATACTCCCTCATAACGTCTTAGAATACAAAAATCTTAGAGGATTAGCGACAATCCATAAAAATAGTGTAAAATTGTTTCAGGCTGATCGCCCTGACGCAAGCGTTACGGATCCGTCAACTAACGGATAATGAACACTTCATCGTGGCACCCCTTGGAGATGCACGCGCTATGGAGGTTAAAGATCATGTCGTCCACACACTAGACTTATCATCGTTAGTCGAACAATCACAACAACTAGAATTTAATTATGATAAATGTGTAAGGAATAATAATGTAACCTTACCTAATGTAGGCTTAGAACGTTTAAAATATTTGATCGACCATAATAAAGCAATGATCGACAATTTAATAGTAACTAGGAATAAGCGAGGTCTTATAAATGGTATAGGGTCGGTAATTAAGTTTATAACGGGAAATTTAGATGATAATGATATGGATAAGTTAATGCAACAAATGGAAAATAATCAAAACTTGAATAAACAACGAATTTCGTTAACTTCGAGAACATTAGAAGATTACTATACTAAGCTTAAGAACATTTCACATAACCAGTTAGTTATTTGGTCCCAAATGAGCCACGACCATTATGAAGATCAAACTGATTTATTGATAACACATTTAATTTACCAAACGGAAACGATAACTGAATTAGTAACTAGGATTACTGAAGCTATTACATTTGCTGCTCATGGGATGTATCACCCTAGCATAATTAAGCCGAAAGTCTTCATGGACTCAATATTACAAATTGATTCAGAACAATTATTTTCTAGAGACTTTGATATTATTCAGAGGTTGCTACAAGTCAAACTTATAAAAGCCAGACAAAACTTGCATTTTATCCTGTCCCTACCATTAGTAGAGAAAACAGTATATATGTACAACGAAATAATTCCTATAATATCCAAAATTGAAACCCAATGCTTCCAACCCCACCTCCTATCCAGACGAATTTTAAGAGACGGAAAACAAATGTATGTCGCAAGCAAATGTCAACCAATCTCGGACCAACTCAGTATATGTAACAAGGAGATAAACACAATTGATAATTGCACAACCCTGTTATTGGAAAACCACAGTGAACAAAACTGCAGCCTCCACAAAATAACATGCCCAGAAGAATATACTCATGTCATTGGAGATAACATGATGTATATATTTCGTGACAAGCCCACACCATTACAAGCACATTGCCCACAGCATCAACAGAGTATTGTCATATCTAAATCAGTACTCGTAACTAATGATGAATGTAGTATCCAAGGAAAGACATTCAGTATGGGACGAACTATCAACAAAGAGACAGTAGTCATCACATATTCCAGAGAAGAACTACAAGTATTACAACTACCAACGTTAAATGTAGAAGAAATAGAAAGACCACATCAAGACTTCAGTATCATTAACAACACAACAGGAATTCATGGGAGTCTATACCTCACACTAACCAGCTGTTTGGTAATAGCTGCTATCTCCTGTATCCTATGGAGAAGATACAAACTCTTCGCAGCACGAAGGAGTTTCCATTTTAGGGGGGGAGAGTTAACCACCCAAGACCGCTCTCACCGCCAACAAGAAGACAATACAGTACTTCCTCTACAACCTGCACTTCACCTTGTCTGACATATCAAATAAACTATGTATTTGATGGACAACACCTGCATACAGTTTAGGATCATTACCTGGGTGATATACGATAATATCTGTACAAGAACGACACACCAAATAAGCCTGATTATAATAATTTGAAGAAGACTAATTAACAAGATGTACAAAATGTACATCAATATGTAATTGCATCCAACATCCAGACGTCACGCTTTCTCTTCCCACAATAACAGACCAAAAGTTATGGACCATCACGTACATTCTACAAGTCCACGTGTAGAAGATCGACAACCTGGTTATTACAATGATCCAATTAGATGTTGAGAAACACCAGCAAGACGGAAGTAGCTGCACACGATACCCAAGCCACTCGGACTATATAAAGGGCCCCATCTTCTCTAACAAGTCAATCTATCTTGTTGATTGAATCCAGGCACTTCGCTTGTAGCATTGCTCAACTTGATTATTCCCTTTGAAACTGTACTTATTATTATTGTAAACCTTATAATTTGTAATAAATTTAAATAAAGGATAAATATATCCAAAGTACTATTTTTTTAATCAAAAGTGCATCATAAAAGTTAACTCTCGTCATAAGAAAACATATTGAAAAGAAAGAGACTTTTATCAAGATGTCTTATGTGAAAACAATCCTTTTAAAAGTACAGGGGGAAATTGAAATTGTAGTTGGAATTAGGATTGCCAATAAATTATTGTAATATTTTAAAAAAGAAAAACACTTTTGTCATCTTAGCTAGCAATATGGTGGTCGCGGGTTCATATTCTGGCGCGAACAAGAAAAGTTTTATTTGTGTTATTTTCACAAATTAATTTAAACAATAAAAATAATATGTAGTATATTTGCGGCACTTCCATAGTGGAAGGAACTCTCAGTATCGCCCCGGTGTACCTAATACCACCATTCAGAATTGAAACGTTATATGAAATGACTTTAGCCGTGTTAGGTGATCAGGTCTGCATAGCCAGGTACTTCCCCATCTCATTCCCCTCCCCACTACATTCAGTCTCACAACAGTTCTGGCTCCAGACAGTTGGGAACTATTGGGACTCTTGTACGGTATTAAAATCAAAAAACTTTTTTTTTTTTAATAAATTAACTCCACACGGAAAATATTTATTCCATAGACCCTATGTCATTTCTGGGGATGCTGTGTAAAGGGTTTTTCGAGAAAAGGAAGGAGTGAACAAGGGTCTTAAAGAGATCATGTTTTAGAAGAGAGGAAACATAGAAGCTGGCAGATCGTTCCACACCCGAGCTGATGAACTTAAGAACGAGCCGTAGAATTGACCCGTTTTCATGCGACACGAATGTCAAGCGTGTGCAAGTTTCCCAATTATACATATATACATACCGAAGGGATCACAGATGCCAGATCGTCGGAGCATCTTCCATTGACATACCGGTAGAAAACTGATGTCATTCACGAACAAGTCATAAGAACGACCCGTTCTCATGTGACAAATGTTAACTGTGTGCAAATGTTGGGCGCGCGTTTGGTGTAAATTTTAGAATAATATGTAGCATACTCGTATTTGCGGTGCATTCTGGAGTGGAAGACATTCTCAATATTACCCCGCTGTAGGACCACCATTCAGAATTAAAACGTTGCTTGAAATGAATATAGCCGTGTTTGGTGGCTAGATCTAAATGGGCAGAAAATTCTCCACCTTCCTCTTCCCCATCTCATTCCCCTCATCACCACCTTCAGCCTCTCAAGACACCCCATGTAGCCTCACTGGCTCAAGACTAATTGGGACTGTTTTGCGGTATTCACTTTTAAAAAATGTTTTTAAATTTATTTATTTTTACATTCAGTTCACACATAAGACCCTGAGGAAAATAATTTTCCCTCATAGTCTATGTTATCTCTGGGGATACTGTGTAAATGGTTTTTGGAGAAGAAGAGTGAGCAAATATGGGTCTTGAAGCGATTCATGTTGCAGAAGGGAGGAAACACAGAAACCGGCAAATCGTTCCACAGCCGAGCTGTTGAACTCAAGAACGAACCGCAGAATATCAACATTGTAGGTAAAAATGTTGGGCGCGCGTTTGGCGTGCTTCCCAATTATGCAACGGTGCCAAAGGGATGTACGCTAGATCCTCAGAGCATCTTCTATTAAAATACCGATAGAATACGGACAGCATTCCCACCTGACGCCTGTGCTCTAAAGATGGCAATCCAGTGGTAATTGGGCAAGCTATCAAACGGACCGCCCGTTTCTGCTCAGAGTAAAGGATTTTTTAAAAGTATTTTAGGGCTCTGGACCAGAGGTGGCAGTCAAATTCAACAGTGGGGCGCACTTATGATTTGTACAGGGAAGTTAGGATTCAGCAGTTAAAGGATATCCCCAATATACATATACATTAACAGCCTTACTAAAAAAAAACACTCCGCGGCCGTTAAACGGTGTTTCTGTAGCACGTTGTGTAAAGTCTGTACATTTCGTTTTTCAAATTCTTACTAAACAAAATATATGGTTTTGATCTGACAACGTCGCCATTTTACCAGCCTTACTAATAAACTTTCTGAAAAATTTGTACAATGGTCAAACAACCATGTATGAAGAATCCTTACTAATTAAGAACTGACAAAAAATTGTTCATGGAAAGATATGTACATTGCTTACACGGCCAAGGAGGGTAGTTTATCTGTTGTATATATTTGTTCCATTTGTAATTTTCAACGAATTTCGAATTTTTTTTTAATGTCCTATATATTTATTATTTTTTGAGATGTCGAAAAAACAAATACCATTTAAGAACCAAAATTTAATTACCTTTAAGATTTTCATATCTAAAATATACTTAAATGTTTAAAAACTGTAGTATTTTAAGATTCAAACATCAAGTTGAAAAAAAAACCCACTTACCCCAAACACTTTCTATTAAAACATTGAAATATTTGGAAAAATTCAAAAAACACAGTCCTTTTAGTTAATGATTTTAAAATAAATCTGTCACCTCACTTTTTACTCCTTCAAACAATAAAAAAATATTAAAAAATCTTCAAATTCGCTTTTCATTTTCAAAAATTTACAATAAAAAAACTCACGTTTGAATACATTGCTTGCATATCTTAAGGCATTAATTTCTTTGATACGTTTACTAAAATATGTATTAGACATTTTAGTCACCAAAAAACATCACTTTCAAGAATTTATAATAAAATAAAGATCTTAAAATGCAAATTATTTCTGAACATAACCTATGAACCATTTTCTGACAGCTTAATTTAGAACACACGATTTTAGTGCCACAATTTGACTTAAACTAACAAAAAACAACACAAATTAATAGCAAATATATTGAATACATGAGTATAAGTGCGAATTAGTCATAAAGATTGAAATCATTAACTAAAAGATCATATTAATCAGACAAACAAACGCGACCGACTTTTTTCCGGAGAGATAGCGTACGCGGTTATATTTTCGGCAATGCGCAGGCGCATCAATCACACCACCTAGCGGATTATTATGAAAACTCCAATTTACAAGTAAAATTTCCAGCGTTGCCACATGTAAAGATTCACAAAAACACCGTTTAACGGCCGCGGAGTGTTTTTTTTTAGTAAGGCCGTTTACGTATATATCACGTCATTTATAATAAGTCAATTTTTAATGTTAACAACATTCTCAACTTCACGCATGCTAAAACCGGGAAGCGGGTTAAAAAAGGGTGTTTAATATGTACCTATCTGTTTTTTGTGTGAGAAGTAGTTTTTCCCTTGAGTACGGCACTGTAATAGCCACCGCGTGGACGCCTACTAGTTATTACTTTTGAAGAGCGAATAATAATGTATGTCCCACTTGACTGTATTGTTGTTTATTTAGGATTGTGTCAAAAACATATAATTATGATGAGTTAAATCTCAAATCTTAATATTTAATTATGATGAGTAAAACCTCAAACCGTAATATTTAATTATGATGAGTAAAACCTCAAACCGTAATATTTAATTATGATGAGTAAAACTTAAAATAATAATATTTAATTATGATGAGTAAAACCTCAAACCGTAATATTTAATTATGATGAGTAAAACTTATAATAATAATATTTAATTATGATGAGTAAAACCTCAAATCGTAATATTTAATTATGATGAGTAAAACTTAAAATAGTAACATTTAATTATGGTAAGTAAAACCTCAAATAGTAATATATATCTTTGGTAGTAAAATCTCAAATCTTAATATTTAATTATGATGGGTAAAACCTCAAATAGAAAAATTTAATTATGACGAGTAAAACCTCAAATCGTAATATTTAATTATGACAACTAAAACCTAAAATAGTAATATATTACTATGGTAGTAAAACCTCAAATCGTAATAATTAATTCTGAAGAGTAAAATCTCAAATCATAATATTGAATTATTATGATTAAAACCTCAGATCGTAATATAAAATTTTGATGAGTAAAACCTCAAAACGTAATATTTAATTATGACAAGTAAAACCTCAAATCGTAATATTTAATTATGATGAGTAAAACCTTAAATCGTAATATTTAATTATGATGAGTAAAACCTTAAATCGTAATATTTAATTATGACAAGTAAAACCTCAAATCGTAATATATTACTATGGTAGTTAAACTTCAAATCTTAATATTTAATTATGATGAGAAAAACCTCAAATCGTAATATTTAATTATGATGAGTAAAACTTAAAATAGTAATATTTATTTATGGTGAGTAAAATCTCAAATCTTAATATTTAATTATGATGAGTAAAACCTCAAATCGTAATATATTACTATGGTAGTTAAACTTCAAATCTTAATATTTAATTATGATGAGAAAAACCTCAAATCGTAATATTTAATTATGATGAGTAAAACTTAAAATAGTAATATTTATTTATGGTGAGTAAAATCTCAAATCTTAATATTTAATTATGATGAGTAAAACCTCAAATCGAAAAATTTAATTATGATGTGTTAAACCTCAAATCTTAATATTTAATAATTAAAGATGAGTTAAACCTCAAATCGTAATATTTATTTATGTTATTGAGTAAAACTTAAAATTGAAATATTTAATTATGATCAATAACACCTCAAATCGTAATATTTAATTATGATGAGTAAAAACCTTAATTCGTATTATTTAATTATGATTAGTAAAACTTCACATCGTAATATTTAATTATGACGAGTAAAACCTCAAATCGTAATATTTAATTATGATGAGTAAAACCTCAAATGGTAATATTTAATTATGATGAGTAAAACTTAAAAAATAATTTTTAATTATGGTGAGTAAAATCTCAACTCTTAATATTTAATTGTGATGAGTAAAAATTAAAATAGTAATATTTAATTATGATCAGTAAAACCTCAAATCGTAATATTTAATTATGATGAGTTAAACCTCAAATCTTAATATTTAATTATGATGAGTCAAACCCCAAATCGAAATATTTAATTATGATGAGTAAAACCTTAAATCGTAATATTAAATTATGATTAGTAAAACCTCAAATCGTGATATTTGATTATGGAGAGTTAAACCTCAAATCTTAATATTTAATTATGATGAGAAAAACCTCAAATCGTAATATTTAATTATGACGAGTAAAACTTAAAATAGTAATATTTATTTATGGTGAATAAAATCTCAAATCTTAATATTTAATTATGATGAGTAAAACCTCAAATAGAAAAATTTAATTATGATGTGTTAAACCTCAAATCTTAATATTTAATAATGATGAGCAAAACCTCAAACCGTAATAATTAATTATGATGAGTAAAACCTCAAATCGTAATATTTAAATATGATGAGCAAAACCTTAAATCGTAATATTTAAATATGACGAGTAAAACCTCGAATCGTGATATTAATAATTGGTTGGGCATTTACACAGCTACACTTACATACATACATCTATACAAAACTATTCACATACATGAACTGCTGTACTTGTAGCTAGTATTGTCACATTTCCTTCCTACCCTTCCCTATAAACCTGTCACTTTCCTGTTACCCACATCAGTCCATAATCGACCATCAACCTGTGAACATCAACATTATTTATCGCATCCGCATTTTTTCGCTATTGACCGCCGCAGAGAAGAAAGTACAAGTCCCGCAGTGAGTAATTCTCTCCTTTTCCTTGTGTGCTTACCTTCTACTTGTGCAGTGGTTCAAACACATAACATACACATTTCAAGGTCCTTCTTTTAAAAAACTACACAAAACACGCATCATTCATGGTCCAAAACGAGCCGGAGATATATAACTCTTATTTCAATATCTCTTATAAACTTTCAGAGTGTATTACGCTCACCCTCAATTTAAATTTTTTCTACCCGCATTGTATATTGTTCATAGACCTCGTGTCTTTACTAATAATTTGTTATTTTGTTTAATCTACTCCCAGTACTGGATAGATCAATTGAAATAATAAATTTGTTATTCCGCAAACATTAATTTTAAATTTAATTCAGTGTTGTTAACCCCTCACGGTTGTCGGGGTCAAAGATAACCCCACTGAGTACTGCGCGCAAATTGAATATTAATTAAATTATTTTATTATAAATATTATAAGCATATTCTTGGTCTGTATTCTTGTTACATTTAATAAATAATCGGAACAAGAAAATGGCTACCGCACCGTCTGGTTCGTCGTCACGGGATGACAGACGTTTAAAACGTTTAAATGCCAAACTAGCTTCAAGTCAGTCTTTGACAAAATTAAAAAATCTTCCGATAGCGCTACAAATCGTCAAGCATTTTTATCGGGCGCTGGCACCGTAGAGAGAATCCGTTCGGAGTTTATCACCATTCTAGACGAAAAGATCGATTGTGAACTTGAGATCAATCCTCAAGCGGTCGCCGAGTACGCTCAACTGAACGCATTTGAGGAAATGTATGGTGTCATTAAATTTACCGAGTCAAGCATGCTGTCAAATTCAGTAGAGAAACCGCACCGTCAAATCAAATTACCGCCTTTAGAAATTGCATGTTTTGACGGAAATTTGGAAAATTGGCCTCTGTTTTATGAAACCTATGTCTCCGTTATTCATTTAAATAGTTCATTAGACAACACTGAAAAGATGCAATATCTCATGTCCTAGTTAACGGGAAAGGCATTGACTATTTGTAAGACGATCACACCCACTGGTACAAATTACCAGGTGATCTGGAACGCTTTATGTAATAAATATAACGATCATCGCGTACTCGCAGAATCATACTTTGACCGGTTATTGAAAATGCCTGTGGTTAACTCGGTCACTCCCGCTTCCTTAGAAAATTTTGCAGATACGTATGCGACAAACATTGCCGCGCTGAAACAGTTGCAAATCAAGGATCTCGCAGAATTTATGTTGCTACATCTGGGTCTTAAACGCCTTGATATAGAGACAGTAAAAGCTTTCGAATCTTCTATCCGAGACAATGAAAGCTTTCCGTCGAGCTCAGAATTAATAGAATTCGTAAGAGGACAGCAAAGGATACTTACTCGTGCGCAAGTTACGCCAGCAACATCCAGCTGCCTCGGTTCAAATATTAATATTTCAGCTAAACCGCAAAGGACAAATTCCGCAAAGACATTTATGAATGTCGAGAAAAGTGACAATCACTCCATTGACATTTGTTTTTGTTGTCAAAAGGGATCGCACCTTTTATATCAATGTTCTAAATTTATTCATCTAGAACCACGCAATCGATTTAATTTCATTAAGTCATCCAATACGCAAGTTTGTGTAAATTGCCTCAGTACTAGGCACAACACGAAATCATGCAAATCAAAGAGTACGTGTAAATCATGCGCTCTTAATCACCATACCTTATTGCATTTCAAGCAAACTGATATGCGAAAACCACAGTCAGACCCAATACCGTCTTCCGCGTCACAAGCAGGTACCGATAATAATAAGAATCCAGTATCGCTGTGTGTGACAAACACACACTCTTGTGCTAATTCTACGGTACTTCTGGGAACCGCCATCTGTTTAACTCGAGATCTTAAGGGACAGGTTCAATCTATCCGTGCGCTAATCGATAGCGGCTCCCAAAGGGACATTATTACGCGTAAATGCTGTTCACGTTTGAATCTTACGGTACAATCAGCTCCCAGCACTTACGTCACGGGAATAGGTGACGTAAGAAATCTAACAAAGGGAATGACTTGTCTCAAACTGTTCTCCCATTATAACGATGCTCACTCGTATACTATTCAACCGTACGTGGTAGAAAATATCACTAATGAACTGCCTACCGTTAACATAAACCGCGCCTCATTATCATATCTCGACAATTTACCCTTAGCAGACAAAACTTTCTGTACGCCTGGTGAGATTGATATTATTTTGGGATGTGACATGTTTGCTCGCATTTTAAAGACCAACAAAATATCAGGTTCCCCTGGTCAGCCATTTGCTATTGAAACTACTTTAGGGTATTTAATCTTAGGCACTGCTCCGACGATGATTGAAACCCCAAGTAACTACGTCACGCAATCATTTTGTACGTTCGCTGAAAATGAGGATTTTTGTCTTTCACGCTTCTTTGAATTGGAAGATATTCCAGATGAGAAGTTTTTAACGCCTGATGAACAAGAATGTGAGAACCAATTCAAGCTCACCACTTCTCGTGACACGACAGGTCGTTATATTGTCGCGTTGCCGTTTCGAAAAAGTCCATCTGTCCTTGGCGCGTCGTTGCCGACAGCCGAGCAGAGGTACCGATCTCTCGAACGCCGCTTAAAATCCCAACCCGCCATAAAAGTAGAATATGACAAAATATTGCGCGAATACCTTCAGAAAGGTTACATTTCCCCGGTCGACAATTCTGATTTACCGCATTACGTAATCCCGCATCATATCGTAGTTCGCGAGGATAAACTGACCACTAAAATTCGCATGGTGCTGGACGCGAGTATGAAATCCGATTCTGGTTACTCGCTTAATGATATTCTACACACCGGTAAGAATTTACAAGGTGACTTGTTTCGCATTATCCTCAATTTCCGATTATTCCCCATAGCTATAACCGCTGACATAAAACAAATGTATCTACAAATTGTAGTGCAAGAAGAATGCCGTCGTTTTCAGCGCATGCTGTACAGATTTAACGATAGTGACCCTTTGCAATTGTTTGAATTTAATCGCGTCACTTTCGGCATGTCTTGTAGTCCATTCTTGGCAATGCGTACATTGCGCCAACTTGCGTCGCATGAACAACCTCGTTCCCCACTTGCTGCAAACCTGATAGAAAAAGGCTCATTCTACATGGACGATTTTATCACCAGTTGCTCGTCGGTCGAGGAAGCTACCGAGTTGTCTACGGAATTGATACAACTATTTGCCGCGGGAGGATTTGATCTTGTAAAATTCTCTAGTAATTCTCCAAACTTTTTGTCCACAATTCCTTCAGATCGTCGTGTCAAGGAACATGTGGAATTTAATCCCGATGAAAACCTAAAAATACTGGGGCTTCATTGGATACCCGCTTCTGATAATTTTATATTTGTTGTAAACGCTAACGAAAAAACTTGCACCAAACGAAACATCCTATCGACGATTGCTCGTCTTTGGGATTTGATGGGTTTCGTCGCACCGGTTGTTTTATTAGCTAAGCTTATAATTAAATCTCTATGGGAGTACAACCTGGATTGGGACGATACTCCTCCTGACACCGTGGTCACGCTTTGGCGACAGTTTGAAAAGGAATTGCCATTATTGCAATCTATTAGAATTCCTCGCTTTTTAGGTATCGAATACCAATGTGTATTAACACTCATCGGATTTTCTGACGCAAGCAAACGCGCATTTGGAGGTGTTGTATACTTACACGTTTACTGTCCGAATACTAATAAAATCACAATTAGCTTATTATGCGCCAAATCCAAGGTCGCTCCTGCGAAGAAGATTTCACTTGCGCGTCTAGAATTATGTGGAGCGCTGGTACTTGCGCGATTAATGCGTACGGTCAGTAACACCTACGCATCAAATTCGATAGTTCATACGACTTTAGCCTTTTGTGACAGCACGGTTGCGCTAGCATGGATAAATTCACCACCTGCTAGATGGCAGACATTCGTTGCCAACCGCGTATCACAAATACAAGATCATCTGCAGGCTGAATGCTTCCATCATATAAAAGGTAAAGACAATCCCGCTGACTGCCTGTCGCGCGGTCTAACCCTCGCTCAGCTAATAGACCATCCATTATGGTTTAACGGCCCCGCATTTGCTCAGTTACCTAAAAGTGATTGGCCTCTACAACGTTTTGATTCAAAATCTGTATCTGAACCACCCGAACTGAAAACAAAAATTTTGATGGCAGTTCAAAACAATAACCACCTCAAAACGATTGCACCACCGTTATTATGCGCACTAGCTTCTCGTGTCAATTCTTGGCCGAAATTAATTCGAATTGTAATTTTTATTTTTCGTTTCATTAAGAAACTACCGCGAACATTCGAATTAAGTCATACTGCCGTTGCAGAACTCGCTGTTATAAAATCGGTACAGCAAGAACATTTTTCCGAAGATATGAAGGCAATGACTGACGGGAAGAAACTTCGGCGCGCTATTGCAAAATTGAATCCGTTTCTTCATGAAGGTATTCTAAGGGTAGGAGGCAGGTTGAAAAACGCTGAATTAGAATTTGACAGTCGGCATCCTATTCTTTTACCCCCACGTGCTCATGTAGTCGATTTAATAATAGATTACTATCATATCAAGAACTTACATACAGGTCCTACCTTACTCATGTCTTTGCTAAGACAAAGGTTCTGGATTCTTTCCTCGCGTAATCTGGTTAGGAAGCGCGTGCATCAGTGCAATACGTGCTTCAAGATTAATCCCAAACCGCAATTCCCAATAATGGGAGATTTACCCTCATGCCGCGTCCGCGAAGCCAAAGCTTTTCTACACACAGGTGTTGACTACGCGGGCCCGCTTCAAATAATCCCTTATAGACGTCGGGGTGTTCGAAGTCAAAAGGCGTACATTTGCCTTTTTATTTGCTTGGTGACCCGCGCTGTTCATATCGAACTCGCTTCAGATCTTTCCACTGAAGTCTTCCTTAATGCTTTCAAACGCTTTTTATCACGTCGTGGTCCTGTGAGCGTTATGTACTCTGATAACGGAACGAACTTTGTGGGCGCTAAGTCCCAGTTAAGATCTCTATTCGACCTTATAGAGTCACCAAATTATAAGAATGAACTCTCAGATAATCTACGGGAAAACCGCATCGAATGGAAAATGAATCCTCCTCAATCTCCACACTTTGGTGGAATCTGGGAAAGTAATATAAAGTGTGTGAAGAGTTACTTGAATAAAATAGTGGGTACATGTCTACTCACGTATGAAGAGATGCAAACGGTGCTTTCTCAAATAGAAGCACTTCTAAACTCACGTCCGCTGTCCGTACTGAGTGTTACTGATGTCTCAGCTCCGTTGCCTCTTACTCCTGCACATTTTTTAACTCTTACTCCGTTAAAATCTCTACCCGCTGCTGACTTAACCAACGATTCAGTTAACTTGTTGCAACGGAAGCATATCGTGGATCATCTCGTCCAGACTTTCTGGAATCGTTGGCGCATGGAGTACCTAAATACTTTACAATCTCGTCAAAAATGGAACACGAGCGCCAATCCGGTAACTACAGGCACTGTCGTAATCATCAAGTGTGACAACATCGCGCCTCTTCAATGGCCCATCGGCATAATAGTCAATGTTTATCCCGGTGTAGACGGAGTGATTCGCGTTGCCGACGTTAAAACAAACACCGGTACATACCGCAGGGCAGTGGTTAAACTTTGCCCTTTACCTTCGCAATAACATAGTCCGTTGACTTGGCCATCAGATATTGCATCTATGGCCCTTCTTTTAGCTTTAACTTTCACCAATTTTTAAATTTTGTTTATAAAGTGATTAGTACTACACTCTTAAGGTTTATGGAAGTGGATTCTGTCACATCACTACTGTAATCACATCACTAGTGAAAGTACTGGTGATCATGATATCTATGGTCTAACCTCTCTCTCTGTCGAGCTCTGGTCACGTCAAGTCATAAATAAACCTTCATTATAAAATATAATCAAAAGTATTCTCAATAAGATCCTCAACAGTTTACCCAACAAAACATGGTGTCAGATGTGGGGTGTTAATTTTTACATTAAAATATATTGAGGATCAAAAATAAAATACAAGATGTCAAAAGATACAATAATGTCACATGTACAACATGATTTCAGTGCTTTGCCAAATCTACAAGTGTTGTCGAATAACCCAAATAATAATGGAATATGGAGAAATTGGTGGCAAAAATATGAAATATATTTGGTGGCATCAGGTCTCGAAGAAGCTCAAGAAAAAAGGAAAATTGCAATTTTACTACACTCCATTGGCTCCAAAGGTATGGAAATATTTAAGTCTTTCAACATAAAAATGGAATCTGTCTCGGTAAATGAAGTAAAGAAAAAGTTTGATGAATATTTCGCACCGCAGAAAAATTTAACTATGTTAAGAAACAGATTTTTCACAAGGAAACAGAAGAATTCAGAAGATATTAACAATTTCCTATTGGATTTGGAAAATTTTAGTTTGGAAGGTGAATTTGGGAATCTGAGAGAATCTCTTGTGAGAGATATATTTATTGCAAACATGAGTGCAAATCTAAGTCACATTCGTCAGCGCTTATTGCAAGATTCCTCATTATCATTACAAAAAACTGTAGAAATCACAAAATCAATACTAATGTCACAAGACAATGCAGACAAAATAAATCAACAAGAGCATACAGATAACATCCTTCAAGTCAGTCAGCAGAAAAACACTTCAAGACAGTCAAGAACATCATATCATCACCATCAACATCGTCATCGTCTCCGAACATCACCGTCAAAGTCATATCAACATGAACATACAAATCGTCATGGTTCACCGTCATCGTCATCGTCGCAGTCAAGGTCAAATCAACATGAATCTTCAAGTCGTCATGGGTCACCGTCATCGTCATCGTCGCAGTCAAGGTCAAGCGGTCATATTTCTACATGTGGAAGATGTGGTCAGCATCATCGCTACAAGTGCCCAGCAGTCAATGTCAAATGCAGGTCATGTAATTCTTTTGGTCATTTTGCTAAATATTGTTTCAAAAATAATTATTGTCACGGTAAAGTCAGAAATTTAAAATCAGAGTCATCAAAACCCAATGATGACAGTGCTAATTGCTCTGAGGGTCATTTTATCTCAACAATCAGAAACATTAATAATAACAATTACTCAAGTCAAGCATGGCACATAGATGTAACAATAAATAATAAAATATTAGACTGTATTTTGGATACAGGAGCTGATATAAACGTCATGTCAATGTCAAATTTTAAAAAATTGAATTTATGTAATACAATTTTACAAAAAGGTTTTACAAAAGTGTCAGGTTTTGGAGGTGATAAAATACCTATTGTTGGTAATTGTGATCTTGTATGTCAAATCAATGGAAATGTCATAAATAATATAATATTTTTTGTCGCAAATATAGAATGTCAATCAGTCTTAGGTCTTCCAACTATTAAAAAACTTGGAATTATAAAAAGAATATTTAATGTTCAATGTGATCGTTACACCATATTAACTGAATATAATGATGTATTTCAGGGTCTCGGATGTTTACCACCTGTCGTTCATCTCAAGCTTCGCCAAGATGCTGTTCCTTGCGTGGATCCTCCGAGGAAAGTCCCATTTGCATTACAAAAAAGTCTTCAGGAGGAATTAGATCGCATGGACAAGATGAAGGTCATTGAAAAGGTTACTAAACCTACGTCTTGGGTAAATTCTGTCGTCATAACTGTCAAAGAGTCAGGTAAATTAAGAATTTGTCTTGATCCTAGAAGATTAAATAATTCCATAATGAGAGAATACTATCCTTTAAAAAATATTGATGAAATCAGATCAAAACTTATAGGAGCTGCCTATTTTTCTCATTTAGATGCTTATTCTGGATTCTGGTCATTAAAATTAGATGAAGAAAGTAGTGATTTATGTACTTTTCAAACTCCATTTGGAAGGTACAGGTATTTAAGACTACCTTTTGGAATAAATGCAGCAACGGAAATTTTTTATAGGATAATGATAGATTTGTTTGGAGATCTGGAAGGTATATTAATTTTTGTGGATGATTTTCTAATTTATGGAGAAACTGAAGAAATTCATAATATTAGATTAAGAAAAGTCATGGAACGGGCTAGAGAAGTCAATTTAAAATTAAATAAGTCAAAATGTAAATTTTTAGTCAAGGAAGTTTGTTTCCTAGGTTATATTTTTAGTCAAGAAGGGGTAAGAGTCGACAAAGAAAAAGTCAAGGCTATATTAGAGTTGCCGTCTCCAAAAAATGTCAAAGATTTACAAAGATTTTTGGGAATGGTAAATTATTTAGGTCCATTCATTGAAAACTTGTCTGAAAAGTCACAAATTTTAAGAAATTTATTAAAAAATAACGTAATTTGGTCATGGGATGAAAATTGTGAAAATACTTTTAAAATTTTGAAAGAAGCCATTTCAAATGCAACAGTTTTAAGTCATTATGATTCAAAAATACCGCTTACTCTATCAGTAGATGCATCAAAGTCAGCTATAGGTGCAGTTATTATGCAAAATAACCGTCCAATTGCATATAGTTCGAAAACAATGACACAGTCGCAGGAAAATTATGCTCAAATTGAAAAAGAATTATTTGCTATACAATTTGGTTGTAATAAGTTTCATCAGTATATTTATGGTAACAAGGTGACAGTACAGACTGATCACAAACCTTTAGTCTATTTATTTAAAAAACCTTTACATGATGTACCAGCTAGATTGCAACGTATGATGTTAGCTCTTCAATCTTATGATTTAAATGTAGTACATGTCCCAGGTAAAGAAATGTATATATCGGATACTTTATCTAGAGCTGCTTTGAAAGATCATTATATACCCGATTATGAGTCTGATCTACATTGTCATGTAAATTCAATCTATATGAACTTAGCTATTAGTGAAGAATATCGTAAAAAATTGAGTAATGCTACTGCTTTAGATGAAACTATGCAAATATTAAAAAAATATTATTATGAAGGTTGGCCAAATAGCAAAGATAAAGTCCATTACACTTTAAAATGTTATTATAATATTCAAGATGAAATTCATGTTATTAATGAGTTAATTTTTAAGGGTAATAAATTATTAGTACCTCAGTCTATGAGAAAAGAAATGTTGAACAAAATACATGAAGGACATCAAGGAATAAACAAATGTCTAAGATTAGCTAGAGATACTTTATTTTGGCCTAGTATTTCTGTGGATATAAAAAATTTAATTGAGCAATGTCAAATATGTAATAAATTTAGAGCATGTAATCAAAAAGAACCACTGATAAATTATGAAATAAATAAGTTTCCATGGCAACAAGTAGGAATTGATTTAATGTATTATGATAATCAAACGTATCTTATTGTAACAGATTACTATTCAAAGTTTATAGAAACTGCTTTTCTAAATAATGATTCCACTGCAAAAAATGTCATAATTCACTTAAAATCTATTTTTGCACGTCATGGAATACCAATGTCTTTAGTGTCTGATAGTGGTCCACCTTTTCAATCTATTGAATTTAAATCATTTTTATTTGATTGGGATATAGAACATGTAGTTACTAGTCCATATCATTCACAGTCTAATGGTCAGGCAGAGAGTTCTGTTAAAATTATAAAAAATATTTTAAAAAAGTCTAAAGAAACAAAAACAGATCCTTACATAGCTTTATTACATTATAGAAATACACCTAAAGCTAATTTACCGTCACCTGCTCAATTATTAATGTCTAGAACTTTGAGAATGAATATTCCTTTAGCTCAAATTAAATTAAAACCAAAGGTTGTAAGATTCTCAGATTACAAAAAGTGTGTTGAAAAAAATAATTCGAAAAATTCTAAATATTATAATGTCAATGCAAAACCTATGTCTTTATTACAAAGGGGGGATTATGTATACTTTAAGAAAAATCCAAAAAGCAATTGGTTGCCAGCTATTGTCAAAGATAAAATGAAATGTAACAGGTCTTATATTGTAGAAGATAACTATGGTAACACATACAGACGTAACAGAATACACTTAAAACTGAGATATCATGCAAACGTCAATGATCACCATCTGTCCATGCGATCCGATCCGGCACTTGAGGAGGCAGAGGCTGGAGATGAGGGACAGGTGGAAGAAAATAACTGGAATAATCCTTACGTTACCAGATATGGTAGAGTTGTCAAACAACCGGATCGTCTAATGTATAATGTCTAAAGTCTAATGTCTAATGTATAATGTCTAATGTCTAATGTATAATGTCTAAAGTCTAATGTCTAATGTATAATGTCTAAAGTCTAATGTCTAATGTACAATGTCTAAAAGTCTAATGTATAATGTCTAAAGTATAATAGCCAATGTATAATGTCTAATGTCAATATATTTATAATTATTTTGCATTGTATAAATTATGAATATTAAATTTATTATACAATTAAAGAAAGGGGATGTCACATCACTACTGTAATCACATCACTAGTGAAAGTACTGGTGATCATGATATCTATGGTCTAACCTCTCTCTCTGTCGAGCTCTGGTCACGTCAAGTCATAAATAAACCTTCATTATAAAATATAATCAAAAGTATTCTCAATAAGATCCTCAACAGTTTACCCAACAAAACAGATTCGTTCATCCCCTTCCAGGCGGGGGGCATGGTTGGGCATTTACACAGCTACACTTACATACATACATCTATACAAAACTATTCACATACATGAACTCCTGTACTTGTAGCTAGTATTGTCACATTTCCTTCCTACCCTTCCCTATAAACCTGTCACTTTCCTGTTACCCACATCAGTCCATAATCGACCATCAACCTGTGAACATCAACATTATTTATCGCATCCGCATTTTTTCGCTATTGACCGCCGCAGAGAAGAAAGTACAAGTCCCGCAGTGAGTAATTCTCTCCTTTTCTTTGTGTGCTTACCTTCTACTTGTGCAGTGGTTCAAACACATAACATACACATTTCAAGGTCCTTCTTTTAAAAAACTACACAAAACACGCATCAATTATGATGAGTAAAACCTCAAATCGTAATATTTAATTATGATGAGTAAAACTTAAAATAGTAATATTTAATTATGATCAGTAAAACCTCACATCCTAATATTTAATTATGATGAGTTAAACCTCAAATCTGATTATTTAATTATGATGAGTAAAACCACAAATTGTAATATTTAATTATGATGAGTAAAACCTCAAATCGTAATATTTAATTATGATGATCAAAACCTCAAATCTTAATATTTAATTATGATGAGCAAAACCTCAAATCTTAATGTTTAATTATGATGAGTAAAACCACAAATCGTAATATTTAATTATGATGAGTAAAACCTCAAATCGTAATATTTAATTATGATGAGCAAAACCTCAAATCTTAATATTTAATTATGATGAGCAAAACCTCAAAACGTAATATTTAATTATGATGAGTAAAACTTAAAATAGTAATACATAATTATGATCAGTAAAACCTCAAATCGTACTATTTAATTATGTTGAGTGTTAAGTGTCCAATGTACGTGTGGACTGTAAAACTAAATTATGTATAGCGAATTACGAGTGTCTATAAGATTGTGTTTTTAAATCGACTAGGGGGAAGGAAAAGACAAGAATGGCCCTTACCTTGATGATGAGGTGACAGCTCCCAGCTCTCCATTCACGATCACTTTCCAAAGTTAAATGATGACCCGATGGTCTTCACGAAAATCATAATATATTTATATTATTGTTATTTGCGAGATTTGCGAAATGCTTGTACAAGCCCGATCGAGTTTTCAAAGATAACAACCGAACGTTTTTATTCAAAACAACGAGGTGCAAATGTGTTCTTTTTTCAAGCGTTTTTTATTAATCTTCTTTTGCTTCTTGGGTAAGGGCTTTGATGTGAAAGGAGGGGTATAAGAAGGAAGGAATATTTGGTATTGAACATGGGTAAAATGGATTGATGTCCTAAAGTTATTTCAACACTAAACATTCCGCCGACCTTTAGGAAATGTGCTAATTTTTTCAATAATTTTACATCAACGACACGAAAAAAAAAAACAAACTGGAAACGACAACAAACAAAATTAAATGGTAGTATTTATAACGAATTAAAATTATAAACTAAGCAAAATAGATATTTAATCGATAGGTAATCAATACAGTATTACCACGGGGCGTTTAAAAACACCCTGGGGAGTACATACGACACGACACGGATAATTCCATCAGCACCGGGAAATAGTTCAACGACTCGTCCGACGGGCCATCGCATGGGGGCTGATTGCGAATCATCAATTATAACTAGGTCGTCAACTATCAAATTAGGGTTTGTCGTAGCCCACTTGTTTCGTTGTTGAAGAGTGTGTAGATATTCCTTCCGCCAACGATTCCAAAAATTTTGAGACATTTGTTTCAATAGTTGCCAACGCGATAAACGGTTCATTGGTACATCCACAAAATCTTCTTCAAGAACAGAAACGAAGGGAGCCCCATATAAAAAATGAGCAGGAGTTAACGGGTCCATTTCAGATGGATCCGGTGATAGCGCTCCGATGGGTTGCGAATTTAAAATTGCTTTGACGTGAGTCAAAACTGTGGTTAGTTCTTTAAAGGTGAGGATTTGATCTCCCACAACCCGTTTCAAATGGTGTTTGGTTGACTTAATTCCAGCCTCCGGCAATCCGTTGAAATGAGGTGCGGAGGGAGGATTAAAGTGCCAGGTAATTGAACGAGCGACAGTTGCATCCACAAGTTTGTCGTTGTTTTCAAGTGCATTTATGAATTTAGACAAATCGGAAAGATATCTATTGGTTCCGATAAAGTTGGTGCCACAATCGCTGTAGATGTTTTGGCATACACCGCGACGAGAAATAAATCTATCTAATGATGCAACAAATGCTTCAGTAGATAGATCTGAGACCAACTGCAGATGAACGGCTTTGGTCGATAAACAAACGTAAAGACATAAATAGGCCTTATAAGTTTTGGCGCCGCGACGTCTACTTTCGCGCACTAAAAAAACACCTCCATCTGTTCCGAATTTCAAAAATGGACGACCTTCTCGAAAGCGAAAAGCGGGTAAGTTACCCATCATGGGTGAACTTCCACGCTGGTTATTTTTAAAACAAACAATGCATTTGCTCAGACGATGTCGAATTTGAGCTGAAATTATCCAATATTTTGATGATATTATGGATTGCAATGCACGGGGACCTGGATGCAAGTACATACAATGGTAGTGGTCTATTATTAAAGTTGTTAAAGGACACTGCTTCGGTAAAATAATAGGATGTCGAGCATTTTCCGAAATTTGTGCATAAGGAATACGTCCACCGACTCTCAATATTCCATTTTCGTCGATAAATGTAGCGAGTTTTTGAAGTTGTGTCGAACAGACATGATGCGAATGTATACTGTCTATATCTTGTTGAAAATAAATAGTTTGAACAAGCTTAATGTGATGACCGTGGCCGGTTTCACATTGAGTTCTGGACTCCTGTGGATGGATCCAGATTCCTTTGGGGTGGTACTCCAATAATAGATCGTAGGTAGACGATAACGTTTATTAAGAGATTATGTACAGGGTTCCTTCTTAGGAAGTCTGAAGGCAAAGAGGACGAATGGACAACAATCATACATTTTATGCCTTACTCATGCTGTCTCACTCATGCACGCATGTCTCTTTCATACCGCAAGACATACGTTCATCACATCCCTCCACACTTAAATCTGTAGACAGGGACACAACATGATGATGATAATATTATTTACAATACACACAATATTCCAATATTTACAGTATAATTCATTATCATGTTGAGTCGAGAGCTTAATCCTGTCTTCATTGACTCATCTGTGTGTCCGTGGTCGTAATCTGTCCTTCCAGTTTCCCGACGTGGAAGCCACCGGTTCGCTGGAGCTGGAAGAGGAGAATCACCCATTAGATTGTCATCCGACATAAAGCCGGAGATATCGTACTCATCTGACGATAATCTCCTAGTCTCAGACGCGATTAAAGGATTGCTGGGATTATTTTCCCATGATGCACACAATTTAGACAACTGATCAAAATGCCTTTTCCAATACATAAGTTTACCTTTTAAATTTTCCTCAATTATATAAAGTTTTTTTCCTATTTTTTTATGTATCTTCCCTGAAACCCATTTATCATTGTTTTGGTCTCTAAAATCTCTTACCATTACTTTTTGATTTATCGAAAAACCCAACGATTCTTTATTATTTCTTTTATAATAATATTTCTGATTTTCCTGACATTTAGACATTTTAATTTTAGTTTCTTTATTAATTCTATTATCCTTATCTCTCCCCCCTCCCGGTACAAAACTGTTTAAGTTAGACCTTAGTTTTCTTCCAAACATTACAACTGCAGGTTCTAAGCCAGTTGTACAGTGTGGTGAATTTCTGTAATCCACTAGAAAATTTCCTAATTTTTCATCGTAACCTGACTGAAACTTATTTCCTATCATCATTTTTTTCAAAAAAAATTTACAATTTTTCACGGCGTTTTCAGCTAACCCGTTCAATTGTGTATGATTTACCGGAGTAGTTAAATGTTTGATGTTATTCATCTCACAAAACTCTTTGAAGTCCGCTGACATGAAGGCGGCTCCATTATCTGACACTATTGTCTGTACACTCCCGAAATAAATATATAAAATTCTTAATATTTTAATAGTATTATACGAATTTGGAGAATTTACCTCCACACAGTCTAACCATTTTGAGGTTGAGTCAATAATCACAAAAAAATATTTATTTGCAATGGGACCTGCGTAATCAATATGCACCCTACTCCATATCTCTTCAGTTATGGGCCACGGAGTCAATTCGCCCTTTGGTTGAGATGGTTGAACCTCTGAACAAATTTCGCATCCTCTGGCTAAAAGTTCAATTTCTCCATCTATCCCTGGCCACCAAAAATACCCCCTGGCTAACCCTTTCATCTTAGCTATGCCCAGATGAGATCTATGCAATAAGTTTAAAAAAATTTCTCTTAAACTTACTGGGATTATTAGCCTATTATTCCAAAAAAACAATCATCAATTATAGATAATTCATTCCGTTTACTCCAGTAAATCCATTTTGAATCATCCTTGTTAATTTTATTTGGCCACCCTGTTCTGAGATAATGTTTAATTTCCAATAAAATTTTATCCGTATTTGATTCCGATTTAATCTCGTTGACATCTATTGGTATATCTCTGTTATTTTTGAATAAACTTAGAATTAGAGTATCGAAGTCATTCTCTACGTGAACCGGTTCCTCGACAGGAACGCGTGACAAATAATCCGAACAATTCAATGCCGACTTCACGTACTGTACCTTATAATTGAATTACGAAAGAATCACCCCATAGCGTTGAAGTCTGTTACACGCTAATACTGGGATACCTTTCTTATCACCAAAAATTCTACATAACGGTTAATTATCTATTTCTAAAATGAACTCCCTTCCATAAATGTACTCAAAATTTTTTTTTAACGCAAACACAATAGCTGTTGCTTCGAGGTCATATTCAGTTATATCTGTAGGTTGCGATACCTTGCTAATAGCGATAGTTTTTTTTTTATTTTTTTTTTATTTATTTATTAAATTTGCATATAATTACATGTAATACAATATAAAATATGGGTAGTCCCACAAAGCTGTGACAGATCAGCTTGTCTGTAGGTTCTACCATTCAATATTATTACACAATTTTTATCAATATTTATCTTGTTACAATATTTATACCTAATATAAGATTAAGGATAGATAAATGTGTTCTTCATTTATTAGCCACTTTTTTGTCAGTTTAGGGCAGGGTTTCTCATTTTTTTTTAAATTTAATGTTTTTATGAAATATGTTGTAAATTAAAGGTATCATATATTCGAGCGTTCTGCTACCATACTTATTTGATATTCGTGGTATTTTTAAGCCTTCGTTTTCAGTAAATCTTGTTGTGTGACTATGCACCAATAACTTTTTATACGCGCTTTCTCCTGAATTGTCCATAATTATAATGTACCAGAGAAGCCCTTTAATTGGAAGTAGGCCCTCAGACCCATACAGTAATTTTAAATTGTTTCTTCGTTTATAAATGCTAGGTTTGACAATTTTTTTAATTATGGAAGTTTGTAAGTTTTGAATGTATTTGATATTAATTATGCTCGAGTGTCCCCAGGTTCGAATTCCATATCTAAGTATGGATTCGACCATAGAATGATATATAAGTTTGAGCGTGCATCGAGGCAAAACAAATTTTAATTTATAAAAATTACTCGCCAAATATCGGAGCTGGTTACAAATTTTGATCACTTGTTTATCCCATTTAAAGTTATTGTCTACGATTATGCCAAGGTAGGTATATTCATTTATAAAATCAATTTTTTCACAGTAGCAAATATTATCAATTTTTCTATGTATACATTCAAAATTATGTGCAGTTATTTTAGGTTCTTCTTCTTTCGTATGGTGGGGGGGTCAGAGGGGGACATCTAGGTCTGCGAGCCAGTCCAGGGCCTCAGGCGTCGCCCTGTGGACCTCATCAATCCCGCCGGGGAATGAATGGAGCGGGCATTCGTTGACCACATGTATGGTGGTCTGCACCGCACCGCATTCGCACATCGCCGACTCTTTAAGGCCCCATCTATGCATCATATGGGCACAACGGCTATGGGAGCACCTTATTCTATTGATGGCGGACCAGAGTTTGCGAGGCAATGAGAACCCAGGCTGTCTCTCAGTGGGGTCTTGTACGAGATGGGCATTTTCCACGTTGGCCGATTGCCACTCAAGTTTCCACCTGTCTTCAGGGTTGAGGGGTGATTGGAGGAGTCTTTCTCCTTCCGTCCAGAAGGGTTTTTGGGACTTCAAGCGGCATGCCGGGTGGGAGACGACATCGTCGTGCAAAGGGATTGCGCTTTTTCGCAGCGCCTTCTTGTATTCCCTCAGTGTTGCAATCTCTCGCCTGATGCTTGGCGGGGTTATATTTGCAAGTACGGGGAGCCAAGGGAGAGGAGTAGATTTTAAGGTCCCGCTGATGGTTCGCATTGTGGCATTAAGCTGAACGTCGACCATGGAAGTGTGGGCGCTTCTGGCCCATACTGGAGCACAGTATTCAGCTGTTGAGAAAACCAGGGCAATGGATGCCGTTCTGAGCGTATTAGCGTCGCATCCCCAACTAGTTCCAGCTAGCTTACTGACTATGTTTAGTCTTGTCCTGGTTTTTTTGCCAACTGTTTCCATGTGTTGCCGGTAGTTCAGGCTCCTGTCCAAAGTAACTCCAAGGTAGCGGGGAAAGGGGTCATGGTAAATATTTTTTCCATCAAACTGAACACAGAGTTTGGCGTTTGCCTGCGAGTTGCTAAGATGGAAAGCTGTCACAACTGTTTTCGACCCATTTGGCTTTAGTCGCCAATTGAGGAAATATTCTTCCATAGCCTTAAGGTCAGAATTAAGGATCTCTTCTGCTGCTTTAAGGGTTTTGGCTTGGGCTGCGACGGTGATGTCATCTGCGTAGGCAAATTTTCTGCCTTATAGGTAAATTCCACATTTTTAAGCTCGGTGATCTAATATACATACATTTAGTTTTTTGACATTAATAATAAGTCCCACATCATGAGACCATTTGAGTAGCTCGTTGAAGTCTCTTTGTAATTCTATAATAACTGTTTCTGGGTTTTCATTTGATACAACTAGTGCAGTATCATCTGCAAAAATGAATCTACGGGCTATTTTAAAAAGTTTAGACAAGGCAATAACATATATAATTATAATTTAGGGCCTAAAATTGACCCTTGAGGTACTCCTGATTTGATAAATCTAAAATTACTCTATTTATTTAAAATCTTTACATACATTTTTCTATTTGTTAAATAGTTTTTGAAAAATGATAGGAGTTTACCACGGATTCCTATGATTTCAAGTACCTTGATTAATTGTGTATGGCTGAGTGTATCAAAAGCTTTTGAAAAATCGATAAATAATACTGTACATGTTTTCTAGAGTTAAGCTGAGAGTTTATATAATTAGAAAATTTTTCGAGCAATTTATCACAGTTTTTATTTTTTTGGAATCCATACTGACATTTATCAATAATGCCCAATTTATTTAAATATTTATCCAAATTTATTGATATATATTTTTCTAAGATTTTTTCTAATGCAGGTAATAATGAAATAGGCCTATAATTATTTATAACTGTGTGATCTCCATTTTTATAAATCGGCCTTATGATGCTGCATTTTAGTTCAGCTGGAATGATGCTTGTATCAACAATTCTGTTAATTAAATGGGTAATTATAGGACTAAATAATTTTACATGTTTTTTTAGATCATACATGCGCATCAGATCCATGCCCGGTGTCTCGGAATTTTTCATCCTTCCGAGAATGCATTCAGTTTGTTTTGTATCAGCTCTTAGTAGGTGCATTGAATGTTGCAAATGTGCATGCTTCCACTCAGACACTCGAACGTTACATTCGTGCAATAACTGATTTACGCCCTCGTCAAAGAAATTTACAAAGTTTTCTAATACCACATCCGCAGTTTGAGAATTTAAGAAATATTTAGATATAATTTCATCACAATCGGATTTATTTTTGCTTCCCAATATTTGATTTACTTCATTCCATGTTTTTTTAATGTACTTGAAGCAATGATTAAATTTATTATTATAGTATATTTTTTTTGTGTTTAATATTTTTTTATTTAGTTTATTTCTGTATTTCTTGTATTCGATTTCATATGTTTTATGGTTAGGTGTGTTATTCCATTTTCTCCATAGTGTGTCTCGTAGTTTTATGTTTTCAATTAGGTTATAATTTATCCAGTCTTTTTGGTTATTACGATTTTTGTTTGTATTTGATTTTGTTATGGTACTTTTTTCGTAAATATATTTAAATTTAGATTTTATTTCTTCATATATTAAGTTGGGTTCCGTTATGTTTAGTATTTCATTCCAATCAGTGATTTCAATCAGTAGATCCACTTTTCCGATATTACAGTATATGTCGCATGGTGCGATTTACTGAATGTACCTGTCTCATACGTAGAGAAACGAATCGTGGTTGCAATAAGGTAGTGGTCCGCTATTTTGGTGTCACAGACGCACGAGCAGATTTCATTTGTCTCTCTCTCTTACATAGATATGATCTAGACATGTAGCCGTTACATAGTTAATCATTACGGCTTCACGGGTCATATCATAAATACATTTTAAAAGTCCAAATTTGGCCATTAGGTTTTCATATTGCATTACAATTGATTCCTGATAATTTAATAAATTTATGTTTGTATCCCCGAGTACCATAACAGATTCTTTAATTTCGATATTTCCCAATATAAATTCCAGTTCTTCGAGAAATATTTTTTTATTAGAATTTGGTGGTCTGTATATTGCCAGTATATGTAGACGTTTATGTTTATTTACAGAAATAGTTCCGTAAACGCATTCAAAATTTGTTGGCAATATGTTAATTTGATCAAATGTAAGGTGATCTTTTACAAATATAATAATCCCGCCACCCGATCTGTTTTTTCGACAAAAGTAATGAGAACTAAATCCCACTATTGTGTATAGATTTATATCATTTTGATTTATGGACGTTTCGCAAAGCGTAATTATATCAATATTACTCAGAGAGCTAGAGATAACGAGAAGAAACGTATCCCAATATTTTGATAATGATCGAATATTTAAGTTGATTGCAGTTAAATTATTATTTCCTGATACATGTTTTTTGTTAATCCATTTATCAAAACTTCGCGTGCGTTCATAGTCAATTTCAGACATGTCAAATTCACCGTTTAAATCGCCATATTGAATGATATTTTAAATTGCAGCCGTAATTTATAAACATGTGTAAGTATTTAAATAAACATAAAATATAAGTAGATAGTATTATAGTAGCGCGCCTTTGTTGTATGCATTATTCACGTTTTATTCCAAAACAAGGTAAAACTAACTAACTAACTAACCATCACGCCGTTTCCCCGCAGGGGTAGGCAGAGAGGATGGACCGCCAAACAACTCGGTCTTGGCATACACTCCTCGCCTCATTCACATTCATACATCTTATCATACATGCTCTTCTATTATTCTGACTCTTGACATGGCCCGACTCAAGTATCTGATTCACTTGATCGTGCCATGTCTTCCTCGGGCGTCCTCGACTTCTTCTACCATTCACATTAGTATCATATATTCTCTTGACACTCCTTTCTTCGTTCATTCGCTCTATATGTCCAAACCATCTAAGCGTCCCTTTTTTAATCTTACTTATGACGCTCACATCGGCCTTGCATTCTTTTCGGATCTCAACATTCCTCACACGATCATACATGGTTTTACCACACATACGCCTCAGAGATCTCATTTCTACAGCATTCAGTCTACTTTCATCCTTTTTCTGCCAGTTCCATGCTTCACTGCCATACATCAGGGTAGGTACCAGCACTCCATTGTGAACTGCTAGCTTCGCTTCTTTGGACAGCTTTTTGTTGGCGCCAACAGCATTCAGTCCACCATTAATAGAGTTACCTGCATTTACCCTTCTTTCAATATCCCTATCAGCCTTCCCATCTCTCGTAAACATACTTCCCAAATACACAAACTCATCAACTTGCTCTAAGTACTCATCATTCACAACTATGTTGCACACTGTTTTCGTACTCTCTCTTTCAAAAACCATTACTTTTGACTTACTTACATTCATCATCAACTCATTCTTCATACATACTTCGTTCATCCTAGATACGAGTGACTGCAGATCTTCTATGCTGTTAGAAATCAGCACCGCATCATCAGCATACAACAGACAACATACTTTCAGACCCAAAACAAGGTAGAATTAATAATTGGCACATGTTAAAGGTTGCTATAATACTCTCTACATATATGAGTAAATAAGTACATGGGAGTCCCTGAATAAATTTCGGTATGCTCTTATTAACACTTTGGTAATAGGACAATAATTTAAAAATATGTATAGCGGTGATTTACGCATGGATATGAAATATTTGTACTTGAGAAGTAAAATATAGATATTGTTATTTTTATGAAAAGGTGATAAAAAGAAGTAATATAAAATTTTTGTTATTAACATTATAATAGATTTTATCTAGAGTATTTTAGATATATGTGTTATTATAGATTATATGTACCTAGTCATATTCTATACGACTCTGGGCGATATTTATCATCTTTTTGAAGTAGGTGCATGTTGAATTATTTGCTTTGTGGTTTGTATTTAGGTTCATCTTGAAGTTTTTGTTTCGAAATATACAATTGCTGCACTTTTCTTTTTCGTTTTTGTTTGGGCATTCCTTCCAATCGTGGTCTTTTGCGCAGTGCAAACACGTTGCACTTTTTTCTTTGTTTAAGCATTTGATTGCCGTGTGTCCAAATTTAAGACAATGAAAACATTGTGTTATAGGGTTTGCATCTTCTACACGTACTCTGTTGAATCCGATATTTATTTTTCCCCTTTCGATGAGGTGCGTCCTTAGTTGTCCGCTTGTTTCCAGTATGTAGTTCGTCAGTCCATTTTGGTTTTTTGGTTTGAACATTTTGATCAATTTTATCGTGTTTTTTGGGTCATTTTCCAAGATATCATTTATACCCTTATTTTGTGATTTTAAGGCCTCAATTATATCTATTTCAGATAAATCTGCTTGTAAGTTTCTAACGAAAATTTTTGGTTTTTTCTTTATTAATTCCTCCGCGATCATCTGTTTTTTGAGTGTTTTGTTGATTTCTTCTGTCAATTTTTCATCGTGATTTTTTGTTTGGCAGGATATTATTAGTTTATTTTGTGCGGCTTTACGTACACCGTTTACAGCGATTCCCAAATTAGCAATTTTAATTTTTTTGACTATTTGTTCTTTTATAGCACTGCAGTCATGTTTTCATTTTCTCTTTTTATAATTAGTGAATATTTAGATTCCGGAATTTCTTTTAATTGGCTTGCGTAACTTTTTCCTCCCATACTGCTCGAATATTCGATTTTTTTCTCAAGCTTATCAATCAGTTTGGATTGTAGAGAAGATATCTTATTTGTTAATTCTGTTTTTTCTTTCGTCCATTTTTCTTCAAGAGTTTTAATATTTGCTTCCAGGTTTATTTTAGCTTTTGCATCTTGTTTTGTTGATATACTAGCTATTTCACTTTTTATAATTTCAATAATGGACAGCACGTCCATTATGAGTTAAGCTAGAAACCGCTTGCGCGGTTTGTTATTGTACTCTCACTCTCTGCTATTGTGCTCTCACTCCCGCTTCGAGTATTTCACAATTTAAAATGTTATTTGTCGGACCGGCGCAGAGAACACGACACACGACCGCTCGCTGCCCTGAGTAGCAGTTTTATCTTTCAATGGTTTGATTCCTTCTTTTGAAACTTTAAACCCTAGAAAAGTTACTGATGATGCATTAAAAATACACTTGTGAATATTTACGCTAAATCCAGAGTCTTTTAAGCTTTTTAGCACTGCACTTAAATTCTCATTATGTTCGTCTACTGTTTTTCCCGTTACTATTATATCATCTAAAAATACAGCTGTTTTTTTCAAACCCTGTAAACACGAAGCTATCGTTTTATAAAAAATAGCAAGAGCGCTATTAATTCCAAACATTAATCTCGCGAATTTAAATAATCCTAAATGAGTGGATATAGTTGTGAATTCTTGACTTTCCTCATCTAGTTCTAATTGTAGGTAGGCTTGCCGCAAGTCAATCTTGGAGAAAATTATTCCACCAGCCATTTGTGAAAACAACCATTCTATCCGTGGCATGGGATATATCTCTACCACTAGCTATGGATTAATTGTTGCATTATAATCACCACAAATCCTAATTTCCCCATTACCTTTTACTATGGGAACAATTGGTGATGCAAACTTACTATAATTTACTGGAACCTTCCGATTGTAAACGGCCTAATTCCGTTTCAACCTTTGCTTTTAAAGCAAACGGTATATTTCTCGGATTGCAGAATTTTGGTTCCGCATTCTCTTTTAGTTTCAGATGTATTTTATTTTTATTGAATCTACCCAGTTTCTCCGAAAAAACCTTCGGGAATTTTCGAATTAATTTATCTACTTCACTTCTATCATTCTCAACTACATTTTGAGAAAAAATTTCACTTCCCTCCTGAGATGAAGTAGGTTGTAACCCCGTAAATCCAATATTAAACTTTTTGATAAAGTCACGACCTAGAACAGTTGTTGTTCCATTTTTTACTACCCAAAATTCTAACATTTCCCTATAACCGTTATAATCAACTGTTAATAAAATACAACCCAATAAATTTAACTTACAGTTAGCGTAACCCGTTAAGGTTAAATCCTTTGGTTTTAAATCCAACTTATTGAAGTGTTTAACATAATCTATCTCTTTTAAAATCGAGACCGCTGCACCTGTGTCCAGTAAACCATTTAGTTCAACATTATTCACCAAGATTTTGCACAAAATTGGCTCACAATGCACTTGATTTATACACAACAGTTCCTGCGTATTTACAAACACTGAAGAAATATCTTTATACTTTAAACCGCGACATATTTTACTTATGTGACCTTTGCATTTGCATTTATAACAAATCACGATTTTAAATTTACAATTAACTGATTCGTGATAATTACCACAATGTTTACACTTCGTTCGGTCTAATGATTTCGGTCTGAACGATGTAACATTCTTGTCCGTAGGTCTAGAAAAATGTCTACCCGCCGTATTTTTTTTTGTGACAAATCGATCTGCCTATTTTTAGAAATCATATCTACACTTTCCGTTTTAATTTGCTTATTAATTACATCGAACGAATCCATTGCAATAACACATTCTAAAACCATTTTTAATGAAAAGTTTTCAGCCTCGACAAATAATTTTTCTTTAATACGACCAAGTCGAAGACCGGTGATAAAAACATCTTTTAAATTATGTTTAAGTCTGTCTTCGAATTTGCAAATCTAACTAGATTTCGTAAACGTGCTATGAAGTCATTAACTGATTCTGTAATCTTTTGTTTCGCAGCGAAAAAAATTTCACGTTCCTTCAACACATTTCTCTTAGTACCTATATGATTTTCGAGTAATAACAATACATTTTCTACCGTGAAATCAGTATTTTTTTTTGGAAAACATAAATTTATTAATAAATGTATTGTCTCTGTGTGCAAATGGGATATAAAAACCGCTCTCTTTTTTACATCCGACGTTATTTTGTCATCATTGACTAGGATGAACTGCTCGTACTTTAAAACGAATGTCTCCAGCTGGTCCCTCAAATCACAAAACCTGGGCAGTTCTCCTCCTTCCATCTTCACACAGATGCAATCAATGAAAAAAAAAAACAGAAAATTTAACAAACAGCACTCAACTCACGACTCTGATGTCTTGATGCTGTCCGATCTCGCCCTTCCGTGAACCGTCTTCTGCTCCTGAACCCTGGTCGTCCTTCTAATGCGCCTTCCGTGAGGTCTGCGCCCGGTTCCTGGTCTTCTCTTGAAGACCCAGACTTCTGTATCCACGCCTTACGCGAATTCTCCTCCAGGTTCTCGGCACTGAATCACCATATCCCGCCTTGATGTTCATAGGATGCTGCTGCTCTTGCTTCCTCCTTGCTCCGCAATGATGTGGAGTCGTGGATCTGGCTCTTTTCCTGACCCGATCACTCGTTGACCACTGTAGCTTCAATCTCGGTCTTTTTCGGCTGCCCAAATGTGAAAATTAGGCTGCTCCGTGGTTCCCTTTTCGGCTGCGCCAAATGTGATGACCGTGGCCGGTTTCACATTGAGTTCTGGACTCCTGTGGATGGATCCAGATTCCTTTGGGGTGGTACTCCAATAATAAGATCGTAGATAGACGATAACGTTTATTAAGAGATTATGTACAGGGTTCCTTCTTAGGAAGTCTGAAGGCAAAGAGGACGAATGGACAACAATCATACCTTTTATGCCTTACTCATGCTGTCTCACTCATGCACGCATGTCTCTTGCATACCGCAAGACATACGTTCATCACACTTAATGCAACATGTCAAAGATAAATTATTTTCTTTTAAAGAGAGTGCGGAAAATACGTTGAAAGTGCCAATTGATTTCGAACGTAATTTATTAATAAATCGACGAATCCAAGATATTACAAGTTGACACATTGGTAACGAATGAGATCAAGTTTTTTGATTTGTATTCTGGTAGTTGTTCTGCGGGAATAGTTTGAGATTTAACTAGTAATCATTCTTCCAAAGGTGATGATAGAAAGTTAGGTCCGTACTGGACGTACCGTCAGCGATTTCATTTGGAAAACTCCTCGTGATCTCAAGTCCGCGGGATTATCTTGCGAGGAAATATGATACCAATGTTCATACGGTATATTTTCAATAATAGCTTCAACACGATTTGCTATAAAAGTTTGCAAAAGAAACGAAGGTGTCTTCAACCATGCCAATATAATGGTCGAATCCGTGAAAGCGATGATTATTTCTATTTGAAGTCTTTCTTTGTATACTTCTTTACAATAAGTCAACAAATTTGCCAATAAAACTGCTCCAAGAAACTCCAGTCGTGGGATAGATGTCACTTTGATGAGTGCAACCCTTGACCTAGCCAACAAGATATTTCTTTGTTGTTAATTACAACTAAATATACAATTCCACAAAATCCTCTTTCAGAGGCATCTGAAAATCCAACAAGTATACAACGACTTTGTGGACATGTTGTAACATAGTGATCAATTCTTAGATTGGCGAGGGATGGAAGTTCTGTTATGTATTTCTTCCATTTCAAATTCATTTCCGAAGGAATTTCATCATCCCAACCAATTTGAATTTTCCATAAGTTTTGCATGAAACATTTAGCAATAAAAACGACAGGATTGATAAAACCTAATATACCGGATCATATAAACGTGCAATTGTGGATAAAATTGTGCGTTTGGTACAGTGGCCATTAACAACATTATTAATTTTATATGTAAATGTATTAAGCAAAGGGATCCATTAAATTCCTAATATATTAATATTTTTCTTATCAGCATCCAATTCAAAACTTACTTCCAAGTAACTGACAGGAATGTTTTTTAGTACTTCAGGACAGTTACTAGACCATTTTCGTAGTTCAAAACCACCTTTTTGAAGTAATGCAATTAATTCCACAATACGATGTCGAGCGCTTTCCAAAGTTTGCGCACCACTGATAATGTCATCAACATAGGTATTGTCAATTAATGTGCTAGCAGCCTCTGGGTAATTCAATTTTTCAGCATTTGCTAGTACATGGAGTGTGCGAATGGCGAGGAACGGTGCACATGAAGTGCCGTATATAACTGTCTGAAGTTCGAATTCCTTTAAAGGATGACTAGGCGATTCTCGCCACAAAATATGTTGGAAACGGCGAGAGTTCTTATTCATTAGTATTTGTCGATACATTTGACGTATGTCAGCGGTAAAAACGATTTTGTGTATTCGAAAATTACACATCGATTCGACGATGTAATTTTGTAATTTGGGACCGACCAAAAGTATGTCGTTCAATGATATACCCGATGACGTTAGTAATTGCAACAAAAACGACCCTTAAGCGAGTGGTAGAACTCGTCTCCTTTATTATTCCATGATGAGGTATGAAGTAATTATCAACAATTGGCGATTGTGATGGTATTGCCATAATGTTTCCTAACGATAAGTATTCTCTCATAAACGAAATATATTGGGATTTGAAATCAGGATTTCGATCCAGTCTCCTTTCTAAATGCATGAGACGTGACAATGCTGTATCGTATGATTTTCCCAATTTCTCCGGGGTTTCCTTAAATGGTAAAGATACAACGTAACTATTCCTCTATTGAAGTGAAAAATGAGTTAATAGAATGATTTGATGGTTTGACATTTCCCATCAAAACCCAACCTAATTTGGTTTCAATGGCTACAGGTTCATTTTGATTGCCAATTAATTTACCTGAGCACAGTAGTGACGCAAAGATATCACTTCCGAATAGGATATCAATTTCTGAAGGTATGTAGAATGTAGGGTCTCCCAACTGGAGTCCTGCGATGTGTGACCACTCATGCTCGACGATACGAGATGACGGCATATTTGAACAAATGTTATTCAAAATATGAGAATCTGTCGTAATACCAGATTCCTTCGAGGCGACGGGACGAAATAGTGTTTTTATTAATCCGTTGGAATTAATTGTAGGAATGTTGCCAATACTTAGCACTGCAAGTGACTGCTTCTTTTGACGAGGCAAACCTAAGCGTTTGACGCAATTCTCCGAAATGAAATTAGCCTGGCTGGCGCTATCGAGCAAAACTCTAGCTTTTTGAAAAACGCCATTTTTGTCCAATATTTCAACATAGGCTGTAGATAATAACACCGATGTGTTAGTTTTATTGTACACCGTTGTCAAAGCAATTGGTTCCGACGAATTTTCTTGAGGTTCTGGATTTTCCAACATTTTCTTTAGAAAATGCAACAGGGTATGATGTCTTGCTTGACAATGCTTGCAAGAAAAGCGAGATTGATAATTTTTCGCATTATGTCTCCCTTGGACCAAACAATTAAGGCATAGATTATGTTCTTTTACGAATGAGTATCTATCCTTTGCAGAAAGGTTTACATTTATGCAGAGCATGTGGCGATTTGCAAGCAAGACACTTGATTTCAATATTCGATACAAACGAATTATTATTACTATTATTGCTCGAACGACTTTTAAAATTAAAGGCCTTTGATGAAACTTTATAAACATTTTCCTTCTCTGTCATATGTTCCGGAATAATACCTGACGCCATTTCCTTAGCTAAGCATTGTCCCTCCAAAAACTGCAATAGTAGATCGAATGAAGGAATTTTTTCCGACTTATGTTGTAACTCTTTTTTATATATATATATATATATATATATTTTTTTTTTTTTTTTTATAGAGAAACCTCACATGAGTCCCAACTGCTCCCTTCTGGAGCTAGTGAGACTATGGCATCCCCAATTGGCTCCATCCCCATGTTGTGAGGCTGAAGGTATGTGGGGAAGGGAAGGAGATGGGAAAGAGGAAGGTGGGAAAGTACCTGGCTATTCAGATCTAGTCACTAAACACGGCTAAAGCCATTATTAAGCAACGTTTCAATTCTGAATGGTGGTCTTACACCAGGGCGATACCGAGAGTATCTTCCACTCTGGAACGTGCCGCAAATATAACATATATTATTTTTATTAATTAATTGTGAAATAACACAAATTAATCAAATAAAATTTATTTGCGCACACCGGGTTCGAACCCGCAACCTTCCGAATGGGAGTCAAGTGTCTTACCACTCGACCACGGACGGTCGTCAAAAAACTCAAAATCAATACGCAATTCTTTTGGTAATTTGCGTAGAACAATATGTAACAATATGAAAGTCCATTCACGTACCGGTAAATTTAAAACCTCCAAAGCGGCAACGTTTTCTTTCAGCATTGAAATAAATCGCCTCAAATTGTCATGAGCCTTTACGGTCTGGGACGACAAAATTACCTCCACGTGTAAATCAGCCATTAGGCGTACATTATCATACCCCGTCTTTAAAATATGATAAGCAATAAAGTAATTTCCTTCCGAAATCGGCAAATGTTTCACGCATATTAATGCCTCACCAGTGAGACTAGTAATTAGATAATGCATTTTTTGAACAGAATTCAACGAATTATTTGAATGAATTAACGAGTCAAAAGTGTTAATAAAATTCATCCATTCTGTTGAAATTCCAGAAAAGACTATCAAATTCAACTTAGGTTACGAAACATTAGTCAAATTGTGGTTCATTGTTTTATTGTCGATAGCAATTGTTGACTTTTCAGGAAACAGTTGATTAAAATATGATTGTATTTCGTTATACATATTTTGTATCTCCGAATATTTCGATTGTAATACCGTTACATCAGCCTAACACTTTTTTGTAGCTTCCAGAGATATATGAGCCTGAATGAAGCTTTCTCATATAGTTACGAGATCTGTGTAACGTATTTTAAAGGCATCTTTGTCAGACAAATTCATCGTTTGAATTGCTTTCAAAGCAGACGCACGAATACTCTCCATATCCAGCACTGACAATCTATATTTAATTGAATTGGATGCCATTTTTGAATATTTAAAACCAAAAAATATTGAAACCAAACAAAAAACAATAACAAAACTCGTAAAAACTGTAACTTTTCACGGCTTACCTTGACGACAAAAATTCCAAAATTGTGCTATAAAAATTATATTCATAAAATTGAAAGTGGTATTCGTGGAAACATAAAACAATTTTGGAATTACACTAATTCTCAAAAAAATAATAACTTGGGTATTCCAACTTGTATGAACTTCAATGGAAAAATTGGGTGTAGTGATGAAAATATTGTATATTTATTCGCTGATTATTTTAAGTCTGTGTATGAAGAGGATAAACCTAGCAACGAAATTCCCAATTTTTCATCGAATCTTAGTCTGGATATATCTGAAATACGCATAGAAATTAATGATATCAAAAAGGATGTAAATTTGTTAGATGCTAGAAAAAATGCTAGACCTGATAATATTCCACCGGTTTTAATTAAAGAATGTTTAAACGGCCTAACTGTTCCTCTTTTCCTAATTTTTAACTAGTCTCTAAAAACAGGTTGTTTCCCTGATTCATGGAAACACAGTTTTCTTACACCTATTTTTAAAAAAGGGGACAAAACGGACATTACAAATTATAGACCAATATGTATCCAATCATCGATACCCAAACTTTTTGAAAAAGTTGTTCTCTCTATAATATCCACAAACACATAAAAAATTTTAACTTCATACCAACATAGCTTTTGTTCAAATAAATCTACATTAACTAATTTACTAATATACGAAAATTTCATATCCAAATCTTTAGCAAACAGATGCCAGGTTGACTCAGTATACACTGACTTTAGCAAGGCCCTTGATAAGGTGTGTCACAAAATATTAATCAATAAATTAGCCTCACTTGGAGTTTATGGTGGTTTATTAAATTGGTTTATTAGTTATTTGTCCGAAAGAAGTATCAGTGTAAAAATAAATGGCACAAATTCTTACAAATTTATAGCCACAAGTGGAGTGCCGCAAGGCTCTCATTTAGGGCCCATTTTGTTTATTATATTCATAAATGATATTGTTGATATATTTACTAACATAAACGTATTGCTTTTTCCTGATCATATGAAACTTTATAAGGAGATCAATGACATAAATCAACGCTTACACCCTTACTTGTCTAACTCCGCTTATACATGTAATCCATTCCACTATTATAATCATGATAATAATCTGCTATGATTCTTATACTCGCTTAATCTATATAGTTATAATCACACAAATAAACCCCATACTTTCAATGCATTTAATAACCATTACATTTGTAGATCTTCTATATATATTTACTTGTTTAATTAATGTTATACTTTCAAGTACAGAAGATACTAAGTACCGGCAAAAATACATTTCGAATAATAATTGTAACGGTTTTCCAATAGACTTATACATAAACATAACTTACCCAGTCATTGATGAACACAAACACCCACAAGCTGCCCTATCGAGAGATCTTGCTACAATTAACTATGGCGTCTAAATACATAGATAATGACAGTGATGTTCTATTCAACATAGATACCCTTAACATTATCGATGCTTCAAAAGTAATCACGCATTTTGAGGGCAATTTTTGGTTGAAAATACTCAACCAAAATATCAGAAGTGTCACCAAAAACTTCGACAACTTACTAGTAGCCTTAAAACAAATTAAAATAAATTTTGATATTATCATTCTCACCGAATGCTGGATTAATGACGATTTTATTGCGCCCAGCATACAAGGTTACGATGTTTTCACACCAAAGACACATAAAAACCGTAGTGATGGAGTGATAGTATATACAAAAAATTCTATTTTTGGATCAATGATTCCCGCTGCAATACTAGATGCAAACAGTGTGACCATACAATGTCGTGGAAATCGTCTTCACGGAAATCATAATATATTTATATTAATGTTATTTTATTAAGAAAGGCTTGTACAAGCCCGAACGAGTTTTCAAAGATAACAACTGAACGTTTTTATTCAAAACAAAGAGGTGCAAATGTGTTATTTTTTCAAGCGTTTTTTATTAATCTTCTTTTGCTTCTTGGGTAAGGGCCTTGATGTGAAAGGAGGGGAATAAGACGGAAGGAATATTTGGTAATGTACATGGGTAAAATGGATTAATGTCCTATAGTTATTTCAACACTAAACAGTGAGTTAAATCTCAACTCTTACAGCCTTACTAAAAAAAAACACTCCGCGGCCGTTAAACGGTGTTTTTGTGAATTTTTAGATTTGGCAACGCCGCATTTTACTTGTTTAAATTGAAGTTTTCATAATAATCCGCTAGGTGGTGTGATTGATGCGCCTGCGCATTGCTTTCCCGCTGAAAAAAAATAGCGGCAAATGCGGAAAAAAGTCGGTCGCGAATGTGGGTGTGATTAAAATGATTTTTTCGTTAATGATTTCAATCCTTTACTAATTCCCACTTATATTCATGTACGCAATATATTTACTATTAATTTTTGTTGATTTTCGTTAGTTTAATTCAAATTGTGACATAAAAATCGTGTGTTATAAATTGAACTGTCAGAAAATGGTTCTATAGGTTATATTCAGAAATAATTTGCATTTTAAGATCTTTATTTTATTATCAATTCTTGAAAGTGATGTTTTTTGGTGACTAAAATGTCTAATACATATTTTAGTAAACGTATCAAAGAAATAAATGTCTTAAGATGTGCAAGCAATGTATTTAAACTTGAGTTTTTTTATTGTAAATTTTTGGGAATGACAAGCGAATTTCAAGATTTAGAATATTTTTTTATTGTGTGAAGGAGTAAATAGTGAGGTGACAGTTTTATTTCAAAATCATCAAATAAAAGGACTGTGTTTTTTGAATTTTTCCAAATATTTCTATGTTTTAGTAGAAAGTGTTTGGGGTAAGTGAGTTTTTTTTTTCAACTTGATGTTTGAAGCTTTACAATACATCAGTTTTTAAACACTTAAGTATATTTTAGATATGAAAATCTTAAAGGTAATTAAATTCTAAAATGGTATTTGCGACATCTCAAAAAATAATAAATATATAGGACATAAAAAAAAAATTCGAAATTCGTTGAAAATTACAAATGGAACAAATATATACAACAGATAAACTACCCTCCTTGGCCGTGTAAGCAATGTACAATATGTACATATCTTTCCATGAACAATTTTTTGTCAGTTCTTAATTAGTAAGGATTCTTCATACATGGTTGTTTGACCATTGTACAAATTTTTCAGAAAGTTTATTAGTAAGGCTGGTAAAATACGACGTTGTCAGATCAAAACCATATATTTTGTTTAGTAAGAATGTGAAAAACGAAATTTACTGACTTTACACAACGTGCTACAGAAACACCGTCTAACGGCCGCGGAGTGTTTTTTTTAGTAAGGCTGTTTATATTTAATAATGATGAGTTAAACCTCAAATCGTAATATTTATTTATGTTATTGAGTAAAACTTAAAATAGAAATATTTAATTATGATCAATAAAACCTCAAATCGTAATATTTAATTATGACGAGTAAAACCTTATTTCGTAATATTTAATTATGATGAGTTAAACCTCAAATCTTATTATTTTATTATGATGAGTAAAACTTCACATCGTAATATTTAATTATGACGAGTAAAACCTCAAATCGTAATATTTAATTATGATGAGTAAAACCTCAAATGGTAAAATTTAATTATGATGAGTAAAACTTAAAAAATAATTTTTAATTATGGTGAGTAAAATCTCAACTCTTAATATTTAATTGTGATGAGTAAAACCTCTACTCGTCATATTTAATTATGATGAGTAAAAATTAAAATAGTAATATTTAATTATGATCAGTAAAATCTCAAATCGTAATATTTAATTATGATGATTAAAACCTCAAGTCGTTATACATAATTGTGATTAGTAAAACCTCACATCGTTATATTTAATAATGATGAGTTAAACCTCAAATCTTAATATTTAATTATGATGAGTCAAACCCCAAATCGAAATATTTAATTATGATGAGTAAAACCCTAAATCGTAATATTTAATTATGACTAGTAAAACCTCACAACGTTATATTTAATTATGATGAGTTAAACCTCAAATCTAAATATATTTAATTATGATGAGTTAAACCTCAAATCTAAATATATTTAATTATGATGAGTAAAACCCCAAAGCGTAATATTTAATTATGACGAGGAAAACCTCAAAAATCGTGAAATTTAATTATGATGAGTAAAACCTCAAATAATAATATTTAATTATGATGAGTAAAACTTTAAATAGTTATATTTAATTATGATCAGTAAAACCTCAAATCGTAATATTTAATTATGACGAGTAAAACCTCAAATCGTAATTTTTAATTATGATGAGTAAAACCTTAAATCGTAATATTTAATCATGATGACTAAAACTTAAAATAGTAATATTTATCTATGGTGAGTAAAATCTCAACTCTTAATATTTAAATGTCATGAGTTAAACCTCTACTCGTAATATTTAATTATGATGAGTTAATCCTTAAATCGTAATATTTAATTGTGATTAGCAAAACCTCACATCTTAATATTTAATAATGATGCGTTAAACCTCAAATCATAATATTTAATTATGATGAGTAAAACGACAAATCGTAATATTTAATTATGATGAGTAAAACCTCTAATCGTAATATTTAATTCTGATGATTAAAACCTTAAATTGTAATATTTATTGATGATTAGTAAAACCTCACATCGTAAAATTTAATGATGATGAGTTAAACCTCAAACATTAATATTTAATTACGATGAGTAAAACATAAAATACTCATATTTAATTATGATCAGTAAAACCTCACCTTGTAATATTTAATTATGATGAGTTAAACCTCAAGTCTTAATATTTAATTATGATGAGTGTAACCACCAATCGTAATATTTAATAATGATGAGCAAAACTTCAAATCTTCATATTTAATTATGAAATGTAAAACCTCAAATCTTGATATTTAATTATGATGAGTAAAACCTCCAATTGTAATATTTAATTAAGATGAGTAAAACTTAAAGTAGTAATATTTTATTATGGTGAGTGAAATCTCAAATCTTAATATTTAATTATGATGAGTCAAACCTGTAATCGTAATATTTAATTATGATCTGTAAAACTTAAAATAGTCATATTTATTTACGATCAGTAAAACCTCAAATCGTAATATTTAATTATGATGAGTAGAAGTTTTCCTCTATTCGTAATATTTATTTATGATGAGTAAAACCTCAAATCGTAATATTTAATTATGATGAGTAAAACCTCAAATGGTAAAATTTAATTATGATGAGTAAAACTTAAAAAATAATTTTTAATTATGGTGAGTAAAATCTCAACTCTTAATATTTAATTGTGATGAGTAAAACCTCTACTCGTCATATTTAATTATGATGAGTAAAAATTAAAATAGTAATATTTAATTATGATGAGTAAAAATTAAAATAGTAATATTTAATTATGATCAGTAAAACCTCAAATCGTAATATTTAATTATGATGATTAAAACCTCAAGTCGTTATACATAATTGTGATTAGTAAAACCTCACATCGTTATATTTAATAATGATGAGTTAAACCTCAAATCTTAATATTTAATTATGATGAGTCAAACCCCAAATCGAAATATTTAATTATGATGAGTAAAACCTTAAATCGTAATATTTAATTATGACTAGTAAAACCTCACAACGTTATATTTCATTATGATGAGTTAAACCTCAAATCTAAATATATTTAATTATGATGAGTTAAACCTCAAATCTAAATATATTTAATTATGATGAGTAAAACCCCAAAGCGTAATATTTAATTATGACGAGGAAAACCTCAAAAATCATGAAATTTAATTATGATGAGTAAAACCTCAAATAATAATATTTAATTATGATGAGTAAAACTTAAAATAGTAATATTTAATTATGGTAGTAAAATTTCAACTCTAAATAATTAATTGTGATGAGTAAAACCTCTACTCGTAATATTTAATTGTGATGAGTAAAAATTAAAATAGTTATATTTAATTATGATCAGTAAAACCTCAAATCGTAATATTTAATTATGACGAGTAAAACCTCAAATCGTAATTTTTAATTATGATGACTAAAAATTAAAATAGTTATATTTAATTATGATCAGTAAAACCTCAAATCGTAATATTTAATTATGACGAGTAAAACCTCAAATCGTAATTTTTAATTATGATGAGTAAAACCTTAAATCGTAATATTTAATTATGATGATTAAAACCTCAAGTCGTTATACGTAATTGCGATTAATAAAACCTCACATCGTTATATTTAATAATGATGAGTTAAACCTTAAATCTTAATATTTAATTATCATAAGTAAAACCCCAAATCGTAATATTTAATTATGATGAGTAGAAGGCGGCCACGCTGGGGCTATTAAAGTGTCGTACTCAAGGAAAAATCCACTAGTGTATCGAAAATGACCGTTCGACATCGACAGAAGATGTCAGCGGAGCAAATTTATAAAGTTGTGTTGAATCGATTTTAACATGTAAATTTTCCCTGATGGACCGTAACTCATCGTAGCCCGGATTACGGTTCAATATGGCATCTAATCTTTTCTCTGCCCAATCCTCATTACTCCACGATAATTCTGTCCGTATTTCGCTTTCGCTATTGCCACAGCGTCCTTTTCATTTAAAATTGAAATTACACTTTTTATTTTTTCGAAATGTTGCCCATATTAATCAGCAGCTTTGAGCCAAGTTCCCCAACGGGAATATTGGCTCTGGTGGTAGTGCAATATCTGGGATCATGGTTTTATAGATTCTTTTAGATGCTTTCAAAAATATTTTTTTAACACAGGAAATGTGTTCATCCACTTTTTTTATATTTATCTTGCACAGTTGAAGCGACTAGGTTCAATGAATGAAAACAGGTAAAGTGTATCATATTGGGAAACACACTTTTAAGTTCGCGTTCTGCTTTTAGCATAGAAGGGGCAGAGTCTGTTGTCAGAATTAAAAGTTTGTCACAATTATTGACTGCAGATTCCGGCCATAAAAAAATTAAGCCATTTTTAACAAATTCACATATGGTATTGGCATTAGTTTTCGGTAAAACTTTGCTAGCAATCAAATATGATCGAGTTACAATGTCTCCCAGTTATTTTACAACCAGATTGGCTATATTTCGTCTAAACTTATCGGTTGTTTCATCAACTGACGCCCATAAATATGAATGTTTCAAAGTTTTTCTGATATCGTTAATTTCACTACAAAATACTTTTTTTAAATACACTTTTCGGAGAACACTTTCACTCGGAAAATCAATAGTAGAACATTACAACACAAATATTTAGAAAAAAAAGACGGAAATTAACATTGTTTAGTTTTTTCCACGGGATATTACAGCAAACTAAAAACATGGCTTAATCAAAATTGAAATCTGTTTGTGAGGTATCATTTGTCTTCCTTATCAAATGATTTCTGCTAGAAACGTGCTTAATAACTGTATATTTTTTAATTGTGTTAAATAAATACTACATAGGTACGTCACAATAAATCACCCCACGGTAAAATTTTAGTTCCGGGTGGGTTTTATCCATACATTGATTCAATTATGGATTTCAATTTGGGAGGCGGGTATGGGTACCAACACCCCTGCCATAGGTCACCCCAAGTGGTTCGCTACGTTTGGTGACTTAGCAGGGGTGCCCGGGTTCACGGGGTGAGGTTTGTCTGGATCTTGACGGTGAATGCGTTTGCCCACCTACTGCTTTTCGAGCCGGATCAGGAGAGACTGGTTGAGGGAGACTTGATTTAGACCTCTCCAGCCAGACTCATTTGACCCATCACCTTGCATCGCAGTGGGAGGGATTCGTACATTCGTCTCTCCTAGACACATTGACCCCCAGATTCCTACCCACCCCTCTTACCTTTTTCCTTCCCAGAACTTCCATTCCTTCCTTTCCCTTAAAAGACCCTCCAAACAGCATCCCCAAAGATGACATAGGCCCTGAGGGATTTTTTTCCTCAGGACCTCCTGTGTGGAGCTAACGTAAAAAAAAAATTAATTGAAGTCATATCGAGCAAATATTACAATACTGTTGTTATTGAGAATCCTTATTCGTAACCATAAATAAACTTTCGTAACTAATGAAAACAAAGTTAAATATCCCCTTGTACTTTGAAAGGATTGTTTTAAAATAAGTAGTGTCCGACCGAACTTTCGGTTTCGGTTTCGGTTTCGGCCTAGTTTCGGCAAAAAAATGGGTTTCGGTTTAGTTTCGGTTTCGGCTGCCATCCAGCCGAAACTACGGCCGAAACCGAAACTGAATTCGGGAGGTTCGTGCTGCGATCGGATATGTTCGGTACACTGAGCTGCGAGCGACGATGTTTAATTTTGCTGCGTTAGCACTCATAGTGGTGTCAGGACAGTCAGGACTTGTTGATTTGCATACGTCAAAGGACATCCTGCTCTGATTACTTCAACATTATTGGATCCCAAATTAAAAAATACATATTTGAATTCTGATGAAGTTGATAATTGTGCGCGGACGTCGTTAGTGCAACAATGAGCAAAAGCTGTAATTCTGGAGACCCACAGCTATCTTATCTTGTTCATCTAAAATCGCGTTTTCTATGGGAGGAGAAGGGCTATGGGATGCCCATGACTTTTAATGGAAGAAACTTCTGGTGTGGATAATGGTGATCGCACACAAGTTGAGCAAATTATACAAGCCTACTTAACAGAGCCAAGGTTACAAGAAACGCAGATATTTATTCTTACTGGAATTCTAGTCCATTTCTTTCTTTCAGAAAGGTTGCAGTGAAATTCTTGTCGGCTCCACCGACGGATGTTTCCAGTTGACAACTATTTAGTGCTTCTGGTCAAATTTATTAAAACCGGAGAAAAGATTTCTGTGGCAAAAATGTTGATAAAATTATTGTTTCTCACTTATAATATTAGATTGTTTAATTATGAATACTGATAATAATTAATTCATTAAAATTATTAATGATTGCAGCACATTGGAGCTCTTCACAGTTTTTTTTTTGTTTGAGTTCAATTCTGAATGGTGGTCTTACACCAGGGCGATACTGAGAGTATCTTCCACTCTGGAACGTGCCGCAAATATACTATATCATTTTTTATATTAGATTTTATTTTTAATCAATTAATTGTGAAGCAACACAAATTAATCAAATGAAATTTATTTGCGCACGTCGGGTACGAACCCGCGACCTTCGGATTGTAAGTCTAGAGCCTTGCCTCTAGACAACGCCGGCCGTATTATTAATAGTACAGCTATTATTTGGTTCGACAAAAAGAGGTTACCTGGAAATTTTTCCGGGAGTTTTGAAATTTGGTAATTTTTGGCTGTTTTCGAATTTCAAATTTGCCAACTCGTATCTTTGCCGGTCGGATAGTAAAATATTTTGGAGAAATATACGAAAAAAACGTAGTAAAAACGTTAAAAAAAAATTGTTCGTACATTAATTATAGGAAATTTTCTCTAGTTTAATTTTGTACATACATATTTTTATCGTAAAATGAGTTGGAAAGGATATATTGTCAAAAAATTCTATTAGGTGCCATTTTTCGAATATGGCAGCGCGAGCGGCAAAGATACGAAGTGGCAATGTTGAAATTCGAAAAGAGCACATCGAAATCTATAAAATTACCGTTTTTAAAAAACTCCCAGAAAACTTTCCAGATAAAACTACCAAATAATTGGTCTATAAGTATTATTTGCATAAAAAATATTAAGTTGTTGAACTCAGTAGATAGGTAATTTTTATTTTTATTTTATTGAATTTCATTAAAAAGAGTTCCTTACAAAATGACCAAAGTTTAGAAGAAATTATTTTGTTCCTAAGATGTAAGATATTATAAAGTGTTTTTTGTTTAGTGTACCTAAACAAATTAGAATTTTTTTTTTTTTCTATTATTTTATGTTATTCGTAAATAACCTTTAAAAAGAAATAACAGACCTACCATTTCTTATTTTAATATTATTTACCAAAGAGTTCATTTGAAATAAATATACCTAGAATAAGTAGTTATATGTATTTCAAATCAATATACCTAGAATATGTAGGTATATTTATTTCAAATCATTATTTCAAAAAGCACAAATAATTTATTTGAAATACCAAGAGACAATTTATGTTATGTTTATTATTAGTTCAAATATCCAAGACGGGATATTTTATATAAGATTTTAAAATAAAGGCTGACTGATTAAGATTGATTATTTTTTTTCCCATGATAACATGAACTTATATGGAAGTTTCGGTTTCGGTTTCGGTTTCGGCCGAAACTGAGATCAAAACCGAAATTCGGTTTCGGTTTCGGTTTCGGCAGTAAAAAGTAGTTTCGGTCGGACACTAAAAATAAGACATCCCGATAATATTGTCTCTTTTCTTTTACATATTTTTTCCATTGGAAAGAAAAGGACCAAATGAATATTATCTTCATCTTTCATAATATGGTGAACAATCAGATCGAATTTCATCTATCCGGTGATGAGACACAAATGGGAAGTCGAGTAAAGTAATTATTAGTACAAAAAAGGATAAAGATGCAATTTGCAATTTCATATTATTTATGTGTGATTGATTATACTTTTCCATCTAAACTCAACTTTTGTATGTCGCAATCTTTTGTTTGTCAAATTACAGTAGCTCGCCATCTGGCCATATAAAAATACCAGCGACAAACCTGTAACGTATTTATAAATAAACTTTTAATTCATTTCCTCGACACTTCATATAATATTTCTTAAAATAAATATAATATTTCTTTATAAAATACAACTGATATCACACAACCTCCAGACTGAAAATCAAATATATTTTTATGGACAGTAATGTTGTATTTGGGTATTTCCTATATGAAAACTATTGAAAACTATATAACTTCGTTAAAAAATATTGCAAAATTGAGAATTAGTTCAGACCAGGCCTCTCGCGGAAGACGCTTGTATACGCGGGCCACCTGCAAGAACTACACTCTGTTTAAAACAAATTTTACCCGTTAAATAGCGATAATTTAATTGTTTTGCCTTTAATAATGAGCGGCTCTGGGATTTCTTCATTTTGCCACCGCCATCCTCCTTCTAATGATGAGCAACACCTCAAATTGTAATATATAATTATGAAGAGGAAAACCTCAAATCGTGATATTTAATTATGATGAGTAAAACCTCAAATGGTAATATTTAATCATGATGACTAAAACTTAAAATAGTAATATTTATCTATGGTGAGTAAAATCTCAACTCTTAATATTTAAATGTCACGAGTTAAACCTCTACTCGTAATATTTAATTATGATGAGTTAATCCTTAAATCGTAATATTTAATTGTGATTAGCAAAACCTCACATCTTAATATTTAATAATGATGCGTTAAACCTCAAATCATAATATTTAATTATGATGAGTAAAACGACAAATCGTAATATTTAATTATGATGAGTAAAACCTCTAATCGTAATATTTAATTCTGATGATTAAAACCTTAAATTGTAATATTTATTTATGATTAGTAAAACCTCACATCGTAAAATTTAATGATGATGAGTTAAACCTCAAACATTAATATTTAATTACGATGAGTAAAACATAAAATACTCATATTTAATTATGATCAGTAAAACCTCACCTTGTAATATTTAATTATGATGAGTTAAATCTCAAGTCTTAATATTTAATTATGATGAGTGTAACCACCAATCGTAATATTTAATAATGATGAGCAAAACTTCAAATCTTCATATTTAATTATGAAATGTAAAACCTCAAATCTTGATATTTAATTATGATGAGTAAAACTTAAAAAATAATTTTTAATTATGGTGAGTAAAATCTCAACTCTTAATATTTATAATATTTTAATTAATGAAGATAATATTAGCGAAAGTCAATCGAAAATCTGAAACAGAAAAATCAGAAAAAGATACGGATACATCTGGGACTCGAACCCAGGTCCTCCGGCAATCCGGGCCGACGCGCTAACCAACTGCGCCAACGTATCCCTATCCGATTCGGTCATTTTTAACTGTATCATACTTCGACTGAGAACCACCAACATTATTTTCATTTTTCTTTTTTCTTATCGCATATTTTTAATATTTAATTGTGATGAGTAAAACCTCTACTCGTCATATTTAATTATGATGAGTAAAAATTAAAATAGTAATATTTAATTATGATCAGTAAAACCTCAAATCGTAATATTTAGTTATGATGATTAAAACCTCAAGTCGTTATACACAATTGTGATTAGTAAAACCTCACATCGTTATATTTAATAATGATGAGTTAAACCTCAAATCTTAATATTTAATTATGATGAGTCAAACCCCAAATCGAAATATTTAATTATGATGAGTAAAACCTGTAATCGTAATATTTAATTATGATCTGTAAAACCTAAAATAGTCATATTTAATTACGATCAGTAAAACCTCAAATCGTAATTTTTAATTATGATCAGTAGAAGTTTTCGTCTATTCGTAATATTTATTTATGATGAGTAAATCTTAAAATAGTAATATTAAATTATGATCAATAAAACCTCAAATCGTAACATTTAATTATGGTGATTAAAGCCGTAAATCGTAATATTTAATTCTGATGGGTAAAACCTCTAATCTTAACATTAATATCTCCGTAAATATGGAAAATTCTGGGTTAATATTTTAGGTAATCCTCCGTTATACATTTACTCATTTAATAAAAATTTAAAAAAAATATAATAATCAGAACCTTTCGGGCACATAAGAGGTAATTTGTGAGAATCGAAAACAAATTCACCAATACAATCAAATGTCAGGCGTATGATCAGTACTGCGGGTGAGATGTACAAATGCGTGAAGTGTGCGGCTAATGCGACACTATGCACGTCTCACTCTCACCTACTTCGATATAAGTGAGCGCGAGAAAGAGATACGTGTGGTTACTGGTCAATCGTCAATCGTGTTTGTTCCTTCGGTTTCTCGCCGCCGCCCGGCATTCATTCGGAGTGGTCTCTTCGCATGTCGTATGAGCATCGTTTCTTTGAGCTACCGATGTTATTTCTTGTTTTCAGCATCAAACATCAATTATTATCATTTTTGACTTCAACTATAATGAAATATAGCGATTTACTATGAATATTCATTTTTTTCGGCTTTTAAATCGACCATTTCTGCTTGTGTAGTGATTACACAGCACCGGAACGCGCGGAACTTTTCAGCACAGTAAGGGAAAGGTTAACAGGATCTACTGATTGGTGGTACATCTGCATGGTTGGGACATTATCGCGTTATGACATCAGGACAAACAGTGATCTTGGATGATTGTTTCTTTTGAGCTGCGTTTGGTAATTCTGAAGGCCTCATCCTGATTGATTCAAACTTTGAACTTTTATCAGTGATCTTGGATGAATGCGACTCTTGACCTGCATTCGGTCATTCTAAATTGCTTATCCTGCTTGAATCTTGTTGTCGTAATATATCTATATAATCGCTTGCATAAATACCGTCTCCGCGGTCTCTCTAATAGTTTCATTGTCTGGTTGTGTTTAAACTACATCATGGTTTGCTGAATGAATTTGAAATGAAAACTGTACTTCGACATTGTTGCCTTCTTCTCGAAGATAGGAGATGAGCTGGGAACCCGATTGTCTTCAATTGTACCAGTGCCATTGTACCCATTAAAATGCAAGTATATTTCAGCAATGGCATATGGCAACGGCGCGAGCTGCTCCAGTACATTCGAGTTGTTGGAACCAGACATAACCCTGATATTATAAGTTTACCCATGTACGCTTTTATATCCCCGACAGTGAAAGGCGATACTATATTTATTTATTTACACATATACGGCACAACATATATGTCATTAACATAATTGACATACAATACAAATAGTACAACAACATGAAGAATGACTAACAGTATAATTGTAAGTTAAATATAAGGAAAAAAATGTAAAAAGTAAGTAGTAAGGTTATAAGTAGTAGGTAAAGGGTAAAATATAAATGTAAAGTGAAAAATATGGTATAAAGTATAAGTATAAGTATAAAGTACAAGCTTTAAATTATTAAGCAAAAATGAAAAAAGTGAGAATAAAATAATAATAATTAAAAAAAAAAGTCTAAAGTAGAAAATTTGTGGCTATTTACAGGATCTTGCTTGGTCTGATATTTGTTGGATTCTGTAATGATGAATTCATAAATTTTGCTGTCAAAGAATTTTTCAAATAATTCCACCAGTGATAAAGCAGAAGAAGGTGGGGAAGTACCTGGCTATTCAGATCTAGTCACTAAACACAGCTAAAGCCATTTAGATGAATGGCTGAATGAATGATGCAATCGAATGTTGCTTAACTTCAGTCACGACCTTCGTGGTATATCGGTATATGCACGGTAAATTACTTCTAGAAGTCGCGGACCCGAAATTCGGCTAAAAAAATTGAAGTTTTTTTTTTGTTTCCGTTACTGTCTACTTTAATTTCTCATAGTTCCAGTATGGCCCAGGTGATAGACCATTTTTAATAATTAAAATACGTAGCACATATACTTTGTTTAGTTACAATATATATATATATATATATATTTATATATCTGATATGATAAGATACTATAGCCACATCATTTCCTTCACGCATTCTTCTTTAATAATTCGGATTGCCATAGTTCCACTGGCTCTGGACATTTGGGACTCTCGTGCGGAATACGGTAATTCCACGATTTTTTTATTGCTTAAAATATTATGTAAAATTTACGATTATTATGGGATTTTTATTTTATTTTTATGTTGACGTATAAATTTTCTACAGCAAGTCTAAGTTGCCCACTTTTGTAATCCCGCAAAAACGGCATTTTCGACGTGTGACGTCAGAAGAGTCGCTCGTTTCCCTCGGGAAATATGCTACAAGCAATTGGTGTCACATCGTTAGACTTCCATTGATACGTAGTTCTTGGACCAGACATACGTTTTGGAATGCGATAAAGTGGTTCTCGGGGGTGAAGACTCGGAAGAAGTGCTTGCAGACGCTTGACCATGTGATGCTGAAGCGTCGAATAAAGGTCGAGGTCACTGCACTGTCCAAGTGCACATTTCCTAAATGTTCTAGATCAGGGTTCTCCGGATCTGAAATCAGAATCGGAAGAACCTTTTCCCGTCTAGTGTCGGCAACGCCTAACAATTTGACAATTGGAACATTATTGCGCGCGATAGATATTGGCAATTATTCATCAGCTGAATCTGCTCCGGACAAATAACTCCCATTTGGCGGCTCCACATACACATCCACTACTTCGTCATCATTCATATACGTATCTGATTGTTCTACAAGCAGTAACATCACTTCTTCAACTGTCAAACCTTTGAAAAATTACTTTGAATGTATAGTGGGATCTGTCGAAAGATCCATATGGAACCAAAAATCAAAACCTTCAATTCACAGTCCTTGTTTAGATACAATAATGATTATTTTTGTAACAAAGTGTGTGTAAATAGGCAGAGAATTTCATTATCTACAAATCATATTCCGTTTTGGGGTAAAAATCAAATCTACTACAAAAATTTTATAGATTACTTACTTCACTTATTTTGAAATTTTGAAAAAATAGCACATTTTTCTAACTCAGTAAAGACACATCTGTTTACGTCGGCACACACAAACAAACTGAACCCAACTAAGACAAATGTGTTTGTACATGCCTGTAGACTATATCAAACTGTATTTGGCACCGCTATTTCAACATATCGGCATTTTGTGACTAAATGAGTGCCAATACTTTTTCGAGATCCATATGGCACCTTCGTCATGAATGGGTTAACAGGATCTACTGATTGGTGGTACATCTGCATGGTTGGGACATTAACGCGTTATGACATCGATTTTGATCTGAGGAGCTAGTAATTTGGACGTACTCCGGCATTCAATTAATTCGGACAATTGCTTTGAAATATCTTCAATATCACTATTTCGGAACAGACCATTTTTTGTTTTGTTTTTTTATTTATAATTTCTAATCATTTGATGTAAATTAGTTTCAACAATTACAGTGCCATTTAACGATTGTTCAGACACATTTATTGATATCAAACTTTCATCAATTGTTCCAACGTTTCTGCTATTCACCTTAGATATATTTAAAAAGGCTTCTTCATTTACTCTGATCAAATGTTCTTCAGTGTAACCATTTATATTTGAGTCAGTGTCAGTTTGGTCTAAAAAGTAAAGTAAAAATATATGTTTTTAATACCTTCAATCCATTACGCTATTCTTCTTCTTTTGTGTGGTGGGGGGGTCAGAGGGGGACATCTAGGTCTGCGAGCCAGTCCAGGGCCTCAGGCGTCGCCCTGTGGACCTCATCAATCCCGCCGGGGAATGAATGGAGCGGGCATTCGTTGACCACATGTACGGTGGTCTGCACCGCACCGCATTCGCACATCGCCGACTCTTTAAGGCCCCATCTATGCATCATATGGGCACAACGGCTATGGAAGCACCTTATTCTATTGATGGCGGACCAGAGTTTGCGAGGCAATGAGAACCCAGGCTGTCTCTCAGTGGGGTCTTGTACGAGATGGGCATTTTCCACGTTAGCCGATTGCCACTCAAGTTTCCACCTGTCTTCAGGATTGAGGGGTGATTGGAGGAGTCTTTCTCCTTCCGTCCAGAAGGGTTTTCGGGACTTCTTGTATTCCCTCAGTGTTGCAATCTCTCGCCTGATGCTTGGCGGGGTTATATTTGCAAGTACGGGGAGCCAAGGGAGAGGAGTAGATTTTAAGGTCCCGCCGATGGTTCGCATTGTGGCATTAAGCTGAACGTCGACCATGGAAGTGTGGGCGCTTTTGGCCCATACTGGAGCACAGTATTCAGCTGTTGAGAAAACCAGGGCAATGGATGCCGTTCTGAGCGTATTGGCGTCGCATCCCCAACTAGTTCCAGCTAGCTTACTGACTATGTTTAGTCTTGTCCTGGTTTTTTTGCCAACTGTTTCCATGTGTTGCCGGTAGTTCAGGCTCCTGTCCAAAGTAACTCCAAGGTAGCGGGGAAAGGGGTCATGGTAAATATTTTTTCCATCAAACTGAACACAGAGTTTGGCGTTTGCCTGTGAGTTGCTAAGATGGAAAGCTGTCACAACTGTTTTCGACCCATTTGGCTTTAGTCGCCAATTGAGGAAATATTCTTCCATAGCCTTAAGGTCAGAATTAAGGATCTCTTCTGCTGCTTTAAGGGTTTTGGCTTGGGCTGCGACGGTGATGTCATCTGCGTAGGCAAATTTTCTGCCTTCAGTGTGAGGAAGATCTCTCGTGTAGATGTTAAAAAGCGATGGGGCCAGCACTGAGCCTTGGGCAAGGCCATTGTTTAGGGGTATTTTTTTGCTTTTTAGTCCCCCTAGAAAAACCCTGAAAGTACGGCCAGTTAGCAGTTGCTCAATAAGTCGTACTATATTGCCATCCTCTATGGTGTCGTAGAGCTTGACAAGGAGGCCTTTGTGCCACAACGTGTCGTAGGCCGCAGAGAGATCAATGAACGCTGCTGCAGTCTTAAGCCGTTTCTGGAAACCAGATTCGATGTGCGTTGTCAGAGCTAGTACCTGGTCGCAGCAGTTACGGTCTGGTCTGAAGCCAGCTTGTTCTTGTGGAACCACTTTCTCCAGAATTGGAGTAAGCCTGCGGAGCACCACTCGCTCTAGGAGTTTGTACATGGTACTTAAAAGCAAGATGGGTCGGTAGCTGTTTGGATCCTCTGGTGGTTTATTGGGTTTGAGGATCGCAATAACTTTAGTTTTTTTCCAGGTATTTGGAATTTCTACAGTTTTAAAAATTTCAGTATATAGTTTTGCGATCCATAGTTTTGTCCGTAGTCCAGCATGTTTCAGAAAGTCGGGAAGGACTCCATCGCATCCAGCTGCTTTCCCCGCTTTAGTTGAATTGAGGGCGATGTGTATATCATCAGCTGTTACGGCGACCACAGTGTCAGGGTTTACCGGCCATTTTAGCCGCGCCGCCTTCAGAGATTTTTTGATCTGGTGGCTTACATTGGATCTTGATGTCGTTTTCGAATTGCGGAGTAGTTGTTGAGCAACAGTATTTGGCGACACTTTAGGGGTTTTTTTAATTGGCTGGTTTGCATCTCCGAGTGTTTGCCACGCTTTTCTGCTCGAGTGTTCGAAACTCATTTCTTCCATCAGTTCGTTCCACCTTTTCATGCGCCCGTCATCCAGAGACTGGAGAAGGTCAGAAGCAATGTCTGGGTCGTTAGTCCTCTCGTTTTCAGCTAGAAGGCTTTCACTTTCTGAGCTTCCTGCATTCGGTCATTCTAAATTGCTTGTCCTGCTTGAATCTTGTTGTCGTAATATATCTATATAATCGCTTGCATTAATACGTGTATTATGTGATGAAACAGATGTTGTCTCCTCGGTCTCCCTAATAGTTTCATTGTCTGGTTGTGTTTAAACTACATCATGCTTTGCTGAATGAATTTGAAATGAAAACTGAATTCTTCTACAACCAGGACCTGCAAATCTGCATCGCTGTTGTTGCTATTGGAATTGACCCCCAATTCTGGATTCTTGTTTTCTTATGGTGGTGTTAAGTGCGAATCTGATGGTACACCGAAGATGGTGGAATTGGATACAATATTGAATTGTCCTTCCCGATCCGTATTCTGGGACTGACTAGTCTTCGTGCTGATTTTATTCCTTGAAGTTGTCTGGGACTAATGGCTTGAACTGTTAATCTTGCTTTGTGTCTCAACTTCCTTAATACTATAACTGTTATCATTCTCTGGTGTTAGTTTATCATCTGAGATTTGCAGTGTACCTTCTGTTGAGTCTAAACACATTGGGGTTCCTTTTTATGTTTCTGTTGAGCTATATTCTTCATTCAGATTATCAAAGCTTTTTGCACTGATCGATAACGCTTCGAATATCGATCGTTGACTCAGCTTGGCTCTGTTGTTTTTGTTGGTGAATATGAGTGACAACCCGCAACTTTTCGGTTTTCCGAGTGGTTGAATTCATAAAATACTCGAACCATTAGCTGAAGTTCTTTTAACAGGATCTGCTGCATGGTTCATCTGCATGGTTGGGACATTATCGCGTTATGACATCGATTTTGATCTGAGGAGCAAGCAATTTGGACGTACTCCGGCATTCAATTAATTCGGACAATCGCTTTGAAATATCTTCAATATCACTATTTCGGAACAGAGATTTTTTGTTCATTTATTTATAATTTCTCTTCATTCGGTGTAAATTAGTTTCAACAATTACACTGCTATTTACCGATTGTTCTGCAACATTTATTGATATTAAACTTTCATCAATTGTTCCACCGTCTCTGCTAGGTCACCTTAGTTATATTGAAAAAGGCTTCTACATTTACTCTGATCAAATGTTCTTCAGTGTAACCATTTATATTTGAGTCAGTGTTGTAATGGTCCCCCCCCCCTTTCTATCTTGTTCTCCTAAAAGGTATGTATTGTAGAGTACGTGTTTAGTTTATTCAAAATGTGAACGTGACTAATTTATGTCGGTAGTTAATTTGAGAGAAGACTAGGCCCTGCACAACACAAGCAAGCGCGACGAGAACAATACTCCTTGTGTAAATTCGCGGGCCTGAGCTTAAGAGCACCCATCTTCAACTCGCGTCAACAGCCTCACACTCATTCTTGGACTTAGTGTTTCTTGCGATCAACGACAAACCGTCGGATCAGCACCAAGAACAATACTTTAAGTTTCGTTCTCTTCGTTGAACAAGTATAATCACATAGCCGCATACGCAGACAAGAGATAGTGAAGCCAGCAGGTACATCGGTCCTTCCTCTTACTCGTTTAACCATTTGAAATAGGGAATTCCTTGAATGGCTTCGTTCCCCTCTATCCGAATCCGATAAAGACATCGCCTTGCTGAGAAATTATGTCACACGCCGGTGTACAAGGGTATTTTTCATGGAGAAGTCCTCTTTCTCTCCACTTCCAATACAATATGGGGTAGCGTCGGTTGAAACCACGGCCGATATCTTAGTCAGGGGTCTTCATTTTGCCGGCGCTGCTAACAATTGCACACGGACGACAACCATCCCCAGTTTGAACAACATCGATACCAGGACTTCGAATTAGGGAAGCCCGCGCATATTCAAATTCGTTCCCATCGGTTCGATGAAACGTGCAAGTAAAAAACGCCAGCACTACATTTTTTACTCCGTCCAATGTCATGTATTAAGATATAATTATCCCTGAAGCAATAGGGAAGCTAACAAGTACAATCCCTTGACGGCTGACCCACAATCCGCTCATTACCCCAAGAACTAACCTCAACTGTCTTGCAAAATGTGTAATGTTCAATACATAACTTTCTATAATTGCTACTCCGACGCAAGTTATTTAGGATAAATGTTATTCGCCTACTGACTATTTAATAGATCAATTTTACGCACATTATTCGTCTACCGTAATTTCATAATAATACTGTGGGGATACTATTTATTACCGTAGAAACCCTCATGTGCACCCATTTGTCAAACGTACCGATTTTGAAAAGAACAAGCACTAGGACTGCCTAAAGGTGCAATTGCATTTGAATATACCTAAATGCTATGAATCTAACGTCAAAAGGTAGATATAAAACGGGAAGATAATACCCTTAAATTAGATTGCACTTGCAATCAAGTTAAAGAGAGGTAATTTGTTTTTTTTTTCAAATTTGTTCCATTGAGACTGAACTTAAACATTATACCGAGTAGTAAAAGTTTTTGTATTTATGGGCGGGAATAAATATTTTATTTGGGATAAATAGCATTCACATGCAACTGTTAATATGTTTAAATGTATACATTGAAGAAGAAGATAACAATAATAATCTAATTTTTTTTTAAATATGAAATTAAACAAGACACAGAAAAATAATAAAAGATAACGGTCGCAACTGGGACTCGAACCCAAAACCTTATGTCTTACCGGTAATAATATACGATTAACCTTTTAATTTGAGTGTGAAAATTTAAATTTTAGCAAAGTTATAATTATTTTATAAATATAATTTAAGATAACTAAATATTGTTTACTGCCTCTTTAATAGGTCTATTTACGAAGAAAAAGAGTTTGACCACTCAATTTTTATCCGGTTGATTACTGTATCTTGCTTCAAGATGCACAAAATCTATTTTAATTTTCAAATTTCAAGACCCAAAGTGCAAGGTGTTGATTAATAATTAAGTGATTTTCGAATATTAGTCTATTAGAGTATCTACTTTGTGGTGAACCTACCCTAGCCTTACTAACTTCTATGGGTCTCGGGACCTCCTGTAATGTACCTGTGGGGCTACCCGGCACCCGTTGTAATGATCCGTAGTCGTCTACCCTTGGGTTTTCTATTCTTTCCCTTTAACACTAGCTGTCGGGATCTACTGGCTACGCTACCCTTATCTTTTGGCCTTCGATCAATATACCCTTGTATCTAGCTACATCTAACTTTTCCTTAAACCCCTGCGATTTTCTCACAGTAAATAAGATTTAAGATTTTATTGCACATTATTCCTATTTACCACGTTGTGTGATTTTTTGATTCGGTAATTACATTTGAATGTGTAAATTAATACGCATACACATGTAGAGGAAATAATGTAGTGTGTGGTAACCTCAGATTCTTTTGGAGTAAAGTGTGAAAGAATCTCGTTTGATAAACTAACCCCGTTTTTTAGATTGTTTTATTTTATTTTCAAACCTATACTCGTATTACCCGCCTTTTCTCAACTTGAACGGAGTGTGTCATTGACGCTAATCCTACAGTGAATTGTCAGCCGGTTTATAAAATTCAAAGTCGTAGTTTTTCTTACCCGATTTTTTCCTATCTAGATTTACATTGGATTATATTAACATGACATGGACAGTGTGAATTATGACATGCATGCCAGGATCCTTGCGAAGCTCTCAATGTCGTCGTACTGCACCTAAATGGTCAAGTTATTATTGTTATTAGTATACACTACATGTACTGGGGAAGAGGAAGGTGAGGAGGGGTGATAGGAGGATCTGGGGAATGCTGTTTCCTGAATAAGTCGGCTCCTCCACTAACCAAATAGATACTGGTGACCAACATTCCGGACAAAGACTCAATCATTACGTTTGCTAGGATGGTCCTTAAGTCCTGATTTTGTTCTCTTGCATGAACTTCATTGCTACGAAAGGGTCCCTTCACGCCAGATGAAAGCGCGCAGAGTCCTCATGTCACTTCCAGTATTATCCCGACTTCCTATCCTCCAGATTTGATTTTAACTCGACTGATTCTAGAAGGGGTATGTCCATTTCTTCCCTTATCATGACTCTACTCGCGTTGAGTGCGTACGGAGCCGTTTGAGATGATCCTTTCGTCTACCACGAGGATAATCATTGGCTTGCGTTCCTCGCCTCCAAGAGCTGACATAACTTCTACCTCGTAAAAACTATGTTTGCTTTCAGGTCGACACTACTGGTAGTATGCAATAGTGCTACAGACTTATTCTCACGGAATACCACGCCGACGTCCCCTCCACATAACTTCGCAAAACTTGGGATACCTTCGGTCGAAACGCCTCCGTCAGCGAATCATACCCTACCATTCCAAGTGGCATTTTCTTTTTATTCTGTCTTTCATGCCTTTTCACTCTGCATGACCCCGCGAAAGGGATTAACTTCCAGTACCCCGCGTGAATGCTCAGTTTACGTTGACATCCCCTATCGCATGATAGCGCAAGAAAAAAAGCCCTCTTTGTCTCATATCTTGTGGGGATATAATTTCAGTGACGCTATTGCATTCCCCAATCGTGAAGTCTATGTTTCGCAGGTCAAGCGGGATTTTGGAAGGGTTTGATTGAAAGAACATTACCGAAATAATGTTGATTTCATTTTTTGTAAGGAAGCCTGAAAGAAATTTGACATGATAATATTGTTGTTAGTAAACAATTATAATGTTTAAATTCAATTCTCCAAATTTCATTTTTGAACTAATATCCAGTATGGTATGGATGTTCCCGTCACTCCACTTTGGTTCGGCATACCTCAGAAAAAACCCTACTAATTTGGAAGACCGTACGGCTACGATTTATGGCCGGGACCTTTTTTTTGATACGCAAAAAATATAAGTTCGTTGAACCAACATTGATAATAGATTTAATTTGGGACAAATTTCATAATTACACATTGAGAATAATATTTAGAACACAATTAAATCCTGGAACATGAACTTATTTTGTTATTAGTTATGGTAGATTGGCTGGACCTCTCGAATATCGGGACCATGTACGACCTGTAAATTAATTAAAATGTTTTATTCACTCACCTGGACGAGGCCTGATTAAGTGCACTAAATACCTGTGGAGGAAAAATAATAAAGAAAGAACCTTCCTATATTTATGATTCGGAAATTTAGTCCCCAGAAGTAGTAACACCCATGGATCTATGTCACACTTTTATTTGAGTTTAAGAAAATACGTAGGTTATTAATTATTATTTGTTAACATTTTTATTTTCTTTTGTTTTTTTTTTGGGACTATTAAAGATGACATTTATACGTAGGTATATGTTGATATTATTTTGAATATTTGTATTATCTTGATTATATGATATATTGAAGAAACTACAAGCGCGTAGGTATTGTTTATTATCGTTGAACAATTGCAAATTGGGGGATTCAAAAACAAGCAATAGTTTATTTTATATTATTATTATGCTCGCGGAAGATCGAAGGTGACATTTGTATGTAGGTTATTTATTTTGATGTTGTTTTGATATTATTATTTTGTGTGTACAAGTTTGAAAATGATATTTGTACGTTATTATTGACTAGACTAATTTTATATTTCAAATCAAAATTCACGCGATGCACTCCCTTCTATTTTTAAAACACAAAGTTACGTTATTATTAACTCACAGAAGCTAAGTATTTCATTCACTTTGGTTATTATTTTGGTTTTGATAATTCAAATTAATTTTATTATTTAATTAATTCACCCGCGGCGCACTGTCATTCACTGCAGCTAATTTTCAATAGAGTATTTTAACAAGCCGAAAAATTAATTTATGTACACGAACTATTGTTCCTCACGAAGTCACAAACTTAATAATTCTTTAATATTACGTAATTGTTTTCTCCATACATTATGAAACACCCGCACTGTTTAGCACTATTTTGTTCATTCTCTCTTGGATTATTACTCACCGCACTCGTTTTTATAATATTGATTAATTGTTTGCTAAGTACGAACGATCTTATCACTGCTAGTACTCCCTAGACCCCTTACGACCCGACTGCCGATCCGTCCTGAATCTCTTGTCCAAAAAAAGGTGCCAGGTGTGGACTCAGGACGTACACCTCGTCTTCCGTAGGGCGCTTTATAATTGCAAATTCGGACAATTTCAACTTTCATTTGGATATTTTTTTCTGATTCTCTATCTCCAATCTTAATATGTCCGTTTAATTATTTCATTATCTGGCCGCCGATAAGTGTAGCTCACCCTTTTGATGCAATTTTGCTTCAAACTTTTCCTAGAATTCGGCAATCGGTCTTTCCTTAATAATCGGTAAATTATCTCGGCTAATAGTGACTTTATATCTGTATATTAATATAATAATTATCATTCTCGCACTCTCCCATTTATTATTTTGTTTAACGTTTGCGGCAGGTAAAAATTGAATTCAGTAGTATTTCGGCTTAATTCTCATGGTGACATCATAGCATAGTCCATAAACTTGATTCATCACATTCGTACAAATACTTCATTTTTCGCGTCCGTAGATGTTTACAACTATCTTTTATCTTTCGTCCCTTTTCATGATCAGATATAATATTCGTAAAACTTTGTCTGGTAATAACTAATATCACCTTATTAATTCAGAATTCATTTTCTTAATGCGTTTCAAATAGCTCTAAAGTCTAGTACGTACCTGTTTGACTTCATTTTTTGTGTACTCAAAAGTAAAATCTTATTTACTTTTAATCTGAGTGTTTTGTTTACCTTTCGAAAAATCTCGATCTATAGCACTAATTCATAGATTGTATACGTCGTTAATTTTAATTGGTTTCCTCAATACTTCGTCTGTATTCTGTAGTGGTAATTTGGGCTTAATTACCCCATTTATTCCTCAAAACCATGTAAGTTTTTTTTTATTACTAAACAAACTCTCTTCGACAAGCTCTAGGATTTTAAATTTATGGTCGGTCTGAAGTGTCGGCTTACATTCAATATTGATAAATTTTAAACGTGGTATCGATTTGAAAACTTCGAGCTCTTCATTATGTCATCACCTTTATTTACCCCAGCCCTTCTCAGATTGTGATTTTTCTGTCCTTTTCAATAGCGGTCGCTAGTGTAGTCGATTTAAAATTTCGTTTAGGTGGGAAAATTTTTGTATGAGCTCTTCCGATAAAGAAGATGCTTTTTTTTTTTCTTTCGAACGTAGTGTTGAAGCCATCACAACTTACACAACGCCCGTCTCTGTGTTATCCGAAATTAACGATCACCTATTTCACATTCACAAGCGGTGTTATACATTATTTACACTATTACGATCATATATTTCATGCAGTTTAAAGGTGCATGATTCTCTTTTCTCGTCAATAATAACTCTCTTAAGACTTCTAAACTTCAAATTCCATGCGACCGACTCACAATTACCCCTCAAAACCAACTCTTTTCTATAACTCCCCGAAACCGACTGACCTTGATAGTAATTAAAAATGCTTCCTTATTTAAACTTATTACTAAGCGACCTTCCCATAACTCCCCCCGAAACCGACTGTCCTTGATAGTAATTAAAAAATGCACTTCCATTCGACCATCTCACAACTACCCCTCAAAACCAACTCTTTTCTATAACTCCCCGAAACCGACTGTCGTTGATAGTAATTAAAAATGCTTCCTTATTTAAACTTATTACTAAGCGACCTTCCCATAACTCCCCCCGAAACCGACTCTACCCGATAGTAGTGATTAAAATTTCACTTCCTTATTTAAACTTATTACTAAGCGACCTTCCCATAACTCCCCCCGAAACCGACTGTCTTTAAAAATCAACTGTTTATCCCAGAATTAAGCCCTCAAGGCCAGGTCCGTGTCTAAGGAGGCTTCGCCCGCACAAATTAGCGTACCTTCTTATTAAAGTGCCTTTGTTGGAAATAGACCTACAATGCAAGTATGTTCCCTGCACCCATCCATATACAATAAGAGCCCAAAAATTATATATATATAAAATCTCGCGTCACGATGTTTGATCAAGATAACCTCCGAAACCCTTTAACCGATCCTGATGAAATTTAGCACACTGTCCGTAATTTTGCCCAACCTAAGATAGGATAGTTTCTATCTCGAATATTGACCTCAATATTTATTATAGTTAATTAATTGTTTATTATTGTTTGATGACGGAGTGAATCAACCACTCAGTAGATAGCACTACGTTTAATAGTAAATAACAAGTTACTTACTTTTATCATTTTTATTTATGATACGGCCCTAAATACGCCTGTTACTCTCGTTTCAATAAAACTGCCAAACCTTCCCCCTTTCTTTCTCATCTTCTTTCCCCGCTCGATACTCCACATCTAATTTACAGCATTACGAAATTGTGTCTCCCAGTCCGACCCTGTACAAGTCCTGCCGTCTTCTGTAGTCAGAACTACGTAAAAAAACCAAAAGCCCATTAATTATTTTTATGAATAGATTTCCGAAGTCCACACATGCAGTCCGGTCATCCAAGTTTATTCTTTAGATGTTAAAATAACATTATCTTGTTTGTCTAACTCATAATTTATTTAAACTGCGTCAAAATCGAGGTCCAGGAATGTCACTTGGTGCAAACGCCTTAGCGATAATTTGACCCTTAGTCAATCAATTCTGTCAACCTTTGTGCCTCAGATGTTAGTCTTGAAATAAAATTTAAGGCCCATTAATTATTTTATGACTAGATTTCGGGATGCCTAAACTCTCTCGAGTTTGGTTGACATTTCCGACCACCCGTATGTATTTCATTTCATTTTTTGTTTGTTGCAGTCGTAAATTTGCTTCAAACTGAACTTTTAGGAATGTTAATTGTCCCAACGTCTGAGAAGAAATCAACCTTAGTTCAACTGTCCCACCTCCATAAATCAACCCTGCTTCCTTTGGATTATGGTATAAGATATGTGCTTTCCTTGTTAGTTATACTGAAAATACTAATTCCTTGGCTTAAAGGCGAGATCATCACAGCATCATTTTGGTCTAAAAAGTAATGTGAAAATATATATTTTTAATACAATATGAAAAATGAACTGTACAACTACACCATATCTTGACATATGTAGGTGTAAATAAGGATGATAGCTTATTTCTCTGCGAAACCGTCGCCCGAGTGCTTAGTTGTCCAAACGACCATTAGCAACATATCAGTGATCTTGGATGATCGTGACTCTTGAGCTGCATTTAATAATTCTGAAGTGCTCGTCCTGCGTGCCTCTAACGTTATCAGTAATCTTGGATGATTGTGACTCTTGAGCTGCATTTGGTCACTCTGAAGTGCTGCTCCTGATTGACTCTAACGTTAATAGTGATCTTCGATGACCGCGTCACTTGAGCTTCATTTATATATTCTGAAATGCTCATTCTACTTGACTTTCCCTTTGAACTGTTATCGGTGATTTATGATGATTCTTTTTCTCGGGCAACATTTGGCCTTTCGAAAGGTCTCATCCTGCTTGACTCTAATGATATCAGTGATCTTGGATGATTGAGCTGCATTTGGTTATCCTAAAGAGCTCATCCTGCTTTACTCTAGCGTTAACAGTGATCTTGGATGATTGTGACTTTTGAGCTGCGTTTGGTAATTCTGAAGTGCTCATCCTGATTGATTCTAACTTTTAACTTTTATCAGTGATCTTAGATGAATGCGGCTCTTGACCTGCATTCGGTCATTCTAAATTGCTTAAACTGCTTGAATCTTACTTTGTGATTGTGACTCTTGACCTGCATTTGGTCAATCTGAAGTGCTCATCCTTCTCGTATCTTAATAAAACTATTACCAGTATTCTTGACGACGATAATACATTCGTTGCGGAGTGTAACCTGGTTTTGAGAAATTATTGTGTTGTTTTTTCCAGGGACAGACATAAACCCAATCTTTATTTTTTAGGTTTTATTTTTTTCTTTCTTACTTTGACATAGCATTTTATGATCAGTGACGCATGTTCACGTTATTTGCTCGTTTTCAAGACTATTTCAATCCTTCTTGTAAACAAATTTACATAGATCTTTGTCATCTCTTTTTGAAATTTTTTTCTTAGCCGATTTGCTTGTTTGGCTGTTATATTTTTTAATATTTCTACCTTGTTCACATCAGAAAGCATCATGGCCTCCTCAAAAAAAAGATGAACACCGCGTAACCTAGAATCTGGAACTGCGGCATTCAATTCTAAGTATCTGCTTTTTTTGTTGTTGTCATACTATATCTATATAATCGCTTGCATTAATATGTGTATTATGTGATGAAACAGATGTTTTCTCCGTGGTCTCTCTATTAGTTTCATTGTCTGGTTGTGTTTAACCTACATCATGCTTTGCTGAATGAATTTGAAATGAAAACTGAATTCTTCTACAACCAGGACCTGCAAATCTGCATCGCTGTTGTTGCTATTGGAATTGACACCCAATTCGGGATTTTTGTTTTCTTACGGTGGTGTTAAGTGCGAATCTGATGGTACACCGAAAATGGTGGAATTGGATACAATATTGAATTGTCCTTCCCGACCCGTATTCTGGGACTGATTAGTCTTTGTGCTGATTGTATTCCATGAAGTTGTCTGGGACGAATGGCTTGAACTGTTAATTTTGCTTTGTGTCTCGACTTTCTTAATACTATAACTGTTATCATTCTCTGGTGTTAGTTTATCCTCTGAGATTTGCATTGCATCTTCTGTTGAGTCTCAACACATTGGACTTCCTTTTTCTGCTTCTGTTGAGTTATATTCTTCATTCAGATTATCAGAGCTTTTTGCTCTGATCGATAACGCTTCAGAATATCGATCGTCGACTCAGCTTGGCACTGTTGTTTCTGTTGGTAAATGAGAGTGACAATCTGAAAGTTTTCGGTTTTCCGAGTGTCAGTGAGTGAGTGAGTGTGAAAATACTTGAAGCATCAGCTGAAGGTCTTTTAACAGGATCTACTGATTGGTGGTACATCTGCATGGTTGGGACATTGTCGCGTTATGACATCGATTTTGATCAGAGGAGCTAGTAATTTAAGACGTACTCCGGCATTCAATTAATTCGTACAATTGCTTTGAAATATCTTCAATATCACTATTTTGGAACAGACAATTTCATAAAAAAAAAATTTATATAAAATCTCATAGTATATGTTTTTTACACATAAAAAAATTACCTCACTAGGAGTTAAAGTCTGTAATGAGAACATTTAAACATTTGAGTTAAGAAGCATTAGTTAAACTATTACATGCAAAACACTAAAATATTACGTAGTGAAAGAAATAAATAAAAATATTACATTAGTGACCAGATGGGTAAAATGAATTGTAACAATACATTATTTAGACCATAAATAAATCATTAATCATGATGCCAAGAAGCAAAAAGTGTGTTCAAAACAACTAGGGTGACACTTCGATTTTTGCAAATGGAACTCAAATAAAAATCTCATTATTCATTAAATAAATTGATAGGAGTACAAACCGTATAAATTATCGTTGATTTTTCAACAATATTTCGGTGTAAATTAGTTTCAACAATTACAGTGCTATTTACTGATTGTTCACCAACATTTATTGATATCAAAATTTCATCAATTGTACCACCGTTTCTGCTAGTCACCTTAGTTATATTAAAAAAGGCTTCTACATTTACTCTGATCAAATGTTCTTCAGTGTTAGCATTTATATTTGAGTCAGTGTCAGTTTGGTCTAAAAATTACCAATTGGGAAACTTTTTTAACGCGGCGGTGGTCAATGCGGCTAATACGTCTTTGGGAAGGTCAAACCCGAAGGCAAAGTTTAAGACGCCATGGTGGTCGAGTGAACTAACTTCCCTCAAAAGTTCCTACAAGAGGTCTTACAGGAATTACGGAGAGGCCAGAAAGGGGGGATGTCCCCCCGAAAGGGAGTGCATTCTTCTGGATGATCTCCGTGCTTCTCGTAGGGCATACCGCTTGGGAATTTGCGAGGCAAAACGACCTGCGTGGAGGTCATGGGTGGAAAACGTGGGTAACTCTAACCCTTGGGAAATACATAGTGCCATCGGGAAAACGGGAAAAGGATCCGAACGTTACCTGACCAGTGTTACACTTGGAGCAGGAAGCGGGGACGGTGAAAGTACCTGCGTAGCTAGTACTCTCAATATCCTGCTGGGAAGGCTAGTCCCTTTAGAATCAGTAACTGGGGAAAACGACCACCATAGGCAGATCAGAGGTCTGCCACGTCTCATACCCAGTGAGCTATCCCATGAAGCTTATCGTATACCACCCTTAACTGAAGCAGAGCTGGACTTAATAATCAAGGGTCTTGGCCCCACAAAGGCCCCGGGTTTCGATAAACTTAACGGTGCAATCATAAAACAGGTATGGATATATGCGCGTCAGGAATTGTTTACCCTTATGGAAACCTGTTTGCGAAGGGGGACTTTTCCCTCAGCATGGAAAAGAGGCGTGCTCAAAATCATTCCAAAAGGTAATGACAAGCCAAGGTCGGATCCAGGAGCCTACAGGCCGATAACTCTACTGCCGATTCTTGGAAAAGTTCTTGAAAAATTAATCAGAACTCGCCTAGACCTAACCCTATCGCCTCCCTGCGACAGACAGTTTGGCTTTGTTGGGAAAATGTCTACTGAGCACGCCGTTCTGCATGCGCTTGACTGGGTGAAGGTTTGCCCATCGAAGTATGTTGTAGGAATATTTTTAGACATCTCCGGGGCCTTTGACAACGCGTGGTGGCCGATGATATTGTGCAAACTTAAAAATCGCGGGTGCCCCAGTGGCTTATTTAAAATCCTGGCGGATTATTTCTCGGAACGCACAGTATCGGTTTCCCATGGAGCTACCGAGGTAAGCAGAGCTGTCAATATGGGATGCCCCCAAGGTTCGGTTCTTGGACCCACACTTTGGAACGTGCTCTTTGATGACCTTCTCAGGTTGCCCTTACCTGAAGGTTGCACCTTGGTAGCTTACGCGGATGATTTATTTTTGTTAGTCTCGGGGGGCAACCGGAAGGAAATCGAAAGAAAAGCTGAAGAATGTCTGAGACGTATATTGAAATGGGGAGAAATGAACAAGTTGGCCTTCGCCCCCCACAAGACTGTTGGTCTCCTGATGAAGGGTTCTCTCAGTCGTACGAGAAACCCCTCAATCCGAGTTGGGAGTACCCATATCAAATTTGTCGAACAGTGTAGGTACTTAGGTGTTGTTCTTGCCAGATCGTCATCGTTCCTGGCACATGTTAAGAGTATTTCAAGCAAAGCCCAATCCCTATTTCTAAAGCTTAGAAGACTTTCCACTTCTGAGTGGGGACTGCGTAGTCCGGCGCTGCGGCTCCTATACCGCTGCGTGTATGTGGCCCAAGTCGCATACGCGTCTTCTGTATGGTCGCATCGTTTGGACAACGTGATGATACAACTTGCGCTGAAACGGGGCCAACGCACTCCCCTGCTTGCTCTAACGGGTGCTTACAGGACTGTAGCATCAGACGCACTCCCAGTACTGGCTGGACAGATGCCGATTGATCTCGAAATCAGGGAAATTTTAGCAAGAAAGGACCTCATCAAAGGCAAGGCTGCTGTCCACCTAGGAGTGACCCTCACTCCGGGCGGGGCCGCACGCCTTCCTGTATTATTGAGAGAGATGAGTGTGAAAAGTCTTGAGGAATGGCAAAGTAGATGGGACAGGTCGACAAGTGGGAGATGGACTCACTCCTTCTTCCCCTCAGTTAAAGCCAGGATGGAAGGGGCCTACCTTAAGCTGGACCACTATGTGATCCAGATGCTAACCGGACATGGAGAATTTCGGGGAAGACTGTCCAGCCTCGGTCTCTCTCGGCATGCAGGATGCGCCTGTGGCGAGGAAAACCAAACGGCCATGCACATTCTGTGGCACTGCCAGATCATGATGGATGCTCGAGAGGAAATGCTTGAGGGTTTGCAAGATATTACTACCAGGCCGGTTTGGAATCCCGACCTGTTATCGAACAAGGTGAATTTCGAGTGCTTAAAAAAATTTGTTAAAGTATGGGTGGAGAGATGGGATGCGCTTAGAGTCGTTGAACTAGAATAAAATCATTACTTAGTTTTAGGTGCCGGGTGTGCTGCTCCCGTAGGAACTTTATTAGAAATGTTTTGAATCATATTCTATGATTTATGCTATGAACTTTTTATTTTGTTTTACTTATTTTGCTCTGCTTCAATTGATTTAATAACAGCATAATATTGTATTAATGTTTTTATCTATGTTGTCATTTCCCTTGTAATTAATATAAAATAGGAGAGCACTTTATGAAATTTTTTGTCTTTATTTGGTTACTTCTAGGAATGACGCTGGAATCTTTTATATATAATTTTACTAATTATCTAACTGGCTGGAATCGTACTGCACTTCGTATGTACTGTTACACCCTCCCCATAAGGGGGTGGAATAGCCCCTTGTCCCTGCCTGGCACAGGTGATGCCCTTATCTTATAACTTTTGTAAGCGCTTAGTTTCCTGCATTGTCCACTGCGCTCCCCCTGACGTAGCGGTAGCAGTGAAAGGGAAGGATCCTTTCCACCCTGATCTCTAGTTCCCTTGTGGTCCTGTCGGCTCGAGTGAGTTACTTAGTCCCCAGGGTTCTTCAGAAGTCTCTTCTCCACTATCCCACCGTCTTCACAGGGGTCACATCTTGCCACTGTTCTGCCGGGGACGGTGTGAAGGGTTTGAAGGACCACCTTCCCGTCCCACTGCTTACTGTCTCTCGTCGGGACTGCCTGTGACTTGCCAGAAGCTGTAGATGCTGTTTTTGTGTTGTATGCTGCCACAGGAACGTGCTTAAATTTGCTTTTCCTTTATTTCATTTTGTAATGTACCTATATGTTCCTCTTTATAAATGTTGTCTCTCCACTAGCTTCAAGAACAAGAACAAACTGCCTCGGATGAAACACTTAAAATTTAATGGTATGTATAAATGTATGTTGTGCCGTGTAGGGACAGTCGGGGGCTTTTAGAATCATTTAATAGTAGCTTCGTTTTAAAAACAAATTAGAGTCTTGACGTGAGAATCGATAGAGGGATCCATCTGGTCCTTAAAATGATTCGGGAAAGTGGTGGGTGCCCTCGACTGACCCTCCCCAAAGGGGTGGAATATCCCCTTGTCCCTGCCTGGCACAAGTGATGCCCTTATTTTATAACTTTTGTAAGCGCTTAGTTTCCTGCATTGTCCACTGCGCTCCCGCTGACGTAGCGGTAGCAGTGAAAGGGAAGGATCCTTCCGACCCTGATCTCTAGTTCCCTTGTGGTCCTGTCGGCTCGAGTGAGTTACTTAGTCCCCAGGAGCGCGATTCCGGTTCTACTTAATGACAATAATTATGACCTTATCTTCAAATAAACACATCTTTCTTCAATTGCGATTCACGTTCTCTTCTGACAGTTGAAGTGCTATCTTTTCAGAAGATAACGCCGGTTCTAACGTCGATTGCGATTCCCGTTCTCTATTTGTCACTTAAAATCATATCCTTTGAGAAGTTAACACCGCGCTTTTTAAGGACACCAATCGACCTGTCATTAGCGAAACATTGATTAATAAATTTGCGGAATTAGTGAGTATTATCCATATTTGTTTAATTTAGACAAAAGAAAACTTCATATTATCGTAAGTTTTCAATGTAAACATGATAAGTGAAGTGTTTTTCTCATTTAAATGAACCGAATTGACGTAATTGCGATGTTTTGAAGGAGGCGTCTACTAATATCTACAGGAATTTCAAAAACTGAACAAAGCGGACTAATATCTATGAGAATCCATGTGTTGACTAATATCTATACGAGGTATGTTGGAACAATATCTATGGGAACCAAAGTGAGGACGAATATCTACAGCTCAAACTGCTGACTAATATCTACAGAACAGGTGATGTAGACGAATACCTACAGTACTGGCAGAGGTTGGATTTGCAATTATGTATAGCATATTGGCATAACGTAATATTGCGTTTGCAGTTTAAAGAATTTTCTTTTGTATCACAAACCACGTTACACAAACCTAGCGTAGCCGCTAAGCTACTCGAAAACTGGGATGTTTTTCTTGCCTTGACGCGAGCAGGCGCTACGAAGGGGTCACTTTCTTTTGTATCACAAACCATGTTACACAAACTTAGCGTAGCTGCTAAACTACTTGAAAACTGGGATGTTTTTCTTGCCTTGACACGAGCAGGCGCTACAAAGGGGGCACTTTCTTTTGTATCACAAACCGTGTTACACAATCCTAGCGTAGCCACTAAACTACTTGAATACTGAGATGTTTTTCTTGCCTTGACGCGAGCAGGCGCTATGCCAATTTCAACATTACAGCAAAATACGTAATATTAGGCAAAAACTTCATGTACGTACTCTGTAGATATTAGTCCCACCTACGATCCATAGATTCGCAGATTGGTTCATTTATGGATATTCGTCACCACTGGGACCCTCATAGATATTAATCCGACCTTAGCTCTGTAGATATTAGTCTTCACTCTGAAGGTCATAGATATTTGTCCAACATATGAGCTGTAGATATTCGTCCGACATACAGGCTGTAGATATTAGTATCTGGAGTATCTGGAGTCGTTTTGAATACGGTCAAAATATTTCCGCTTCGTCGCTTTAAAACCCAAATAAATGGAATATTTGTGAATGTATCTGAAAACTTATTTTGAAATGTTATAAAATACGCTTTCTAATTTTATTATTAGAAATAACCGTGTAATTTTCTAAATATAAAATTTTGAATACAAACTTTAAAAATGGCTGACCTTACGTTTTTTCTATCTAAAATTACTGGTAGGGATAAAAAATAAAAACACACATATATTTTATTAGAAAAATGAATTGTAAACATTATTGTCACCTGACTTTTCTGTCGCTTCATATAAAAATATTTTTTTTAAATTTCACAAAGTGTTATGATTTTTTCTCAAATTTGGGATACTTGAGTTTCATAATGGTGTACATATTTATTATTTTGTGGTTAACTATTATATTTGAATATAAAGCGGTATTTTCTCTTTCCAACAAAGTCTAGATCATATTTCTAACCATGATAGTAAGGGAGACTCTCAGATTAACTAATCATCACGCCGTTTCCCCGCAGGGGTTGGAAGAGAGAACGGACCGCCAAACAACTAGCTCTTGGCACACACTCCTCGCCTCATTCACATTCATACATACTCTTCTATTATTCTGACTCTTGACGTGGCCCGACTAGTATCCTAGTTTAGATCCGTTAGTATCTGATTCACTTAATCGTGCCACGTCTTCCTCGGGCGTCCTCGATTTCTTCTACCATTCACATTCTCGTCATAAATTCTCTTTACACTCCTTCATTCTTTCGCTCTACATGCCCAAACCATCTAAGCGTCCCTTTCTCAATCTTATTAAGCTCACATCAGCCTTGCATTATTTTCGGATCTCCACATTTCTCACACGATCATACATGGTTTTACCATACGTACCCCTCAGGGATTTCATTTATACAACATTCAGTCTACTTGTCAAGTTATCAAAATTTATAGAGCTGTGGCTGAGAGGAGAAAGGATAATAAATTATAGGTAACTCTTAGGTAATAAATTATAAAACATGAAGTTCATAATATATGTTTTATTGGCGCGCAAAATGATAAAACATGTAGATTTTTTTTCAAACAATTGTGAAATTCAATGATATTATTATGTATTGTACAGGGCAGTTCAAATTTCAAAATTCTAATTAATAAATTCACTAATTAAAACACATAAAACTGTCATTAAAATTATATTATTAATTATATACGACCGTCCGTGGTCGAGTGGTAACAACACTTGACTCCCAATCGGAAGGTTGCGGGTTCGAACCCGGCGTGCGCAAATAAATTTTATTTGATTAATTTGTGTTATTTCACAATTAATTAATAAAAATAATATATACTACATTTGCGGCACGTTCCAGAGTGGAAGATACTGTCAGTATCGCCCTGGTGTAAGACCACCATTCAGAATTGAGACGTTGCTTAATAATGGCTTTAGCCGTGTTTAGTGACTAGATCTTAATAGCCAGGTACTTTCCTACCCTCCTCTTTCCCATCTCCTTCCCTTCCACACTTTCCTTCAGCCTCACAACATACCCCAATTGGGGATGCCATAGTCTCACTGGCTCCAGACGGGAGCAGTTGGGACTCTTGTGAGGTATTCTCTATAAAAAATAAAAAAATATATATTGAAATGTCCTGACAAAAAAATAATCTTAAGGTATTTGTTAAAAGAATTCAAATTCTACTTGGATAATTATTTTACGTAAAAACGCTTTTTACAAGTTTTGCCATGAAATATTAAGATTAATTAATTGTTTTCGCCCGTATATAAGCAATATCATAGACATATGAATATGTATAGACCTGCCCTAAGTGATAAAAGCGTATTATTTCCCCCTCCTTAATTCTGGGTTCCATGGAACCGGCCGGCTGGCGTATAGGTACGCATGAATCTAGAAAATGTGACATCATCATTCTTGTGCGGACTAGCGTCGAGCTCTTATCGGTACATTTTACGAAATAACACGGCAAAAATGGTAACTTGTGCTATTAAAACATGTAAAACTAGAAGTGAAAAAGAGTATAAACCCAATTGTCGTATTACCTTCCATATGCAATCATTATTTGTCATTATTTTAAGCTTATTCACATCATATAATATGATCAGTTTTAGACATGAAGCGAAATTCCCGGTCCCGTCGTGTGCACGTTGCAGTTTACTGTGATAAGTAAATTATGAAACATTTGTAAAAGTGTCTTAACTTAACACGGTAACAAAATATTCGACTCTCAAAACAAGCGAACCTTTCTTCATTTTATATGGATTACACAAGTTTGTTCAAACCGGGCGAACAATTCGCGCTCCCATGTAAAAAGGTCTATTCATTCAAAAGCTGATTTTACTTTTAAGAGCTAAATGGTGATATTATAATGCGTGATGCCTATATACTATCGTATTGAAGGATTAACGAATCACATATCGTTACCGTCAACTCATCCCTCTCCGCCCCGCTACAGATGGTTATTACCCCTCTCCCTGATTCTCAAGCCTATGAATAATATGTCTGTGAGCAATATAAATATTAATAAATTGTTTTGTCATTTAAAAAACTCATATCTTACAAGAAAGGCTAACAAATAGAATATTGCATCGGTATTCAATCAAATTTTATTATTAGCCTTATTTGTTTAATTTTGTTAGCCTTTCTTGAAAGATTTGAGTTTTTTAATTGACAAAAATATTTATTCGTATTGCTAGTGTATATGCGCAAACATTTTTTTTTAAGATTTCTAAGCACAACTTGTAAAAAGTGTTTGTACGTAAAATAAATACGCGTGCCATCTATGAAAAAGTAGAATATGAATTCTTTTCACAATCACCTTAAAAAAATTTACTCTGAAACAACAATACTTTAATAAACCCTACTTTAATTTTAAATGTATAAGCAACAGTATATACTCAAATGAAAAGCTTGATACAAAACATATAAACTTCAGTAACTTCATATTGCTTACATAATTAAATATTAATTTGCAAATGAAATCCTCAGCACGGGACATCCCAGTGAATTTTTTTTTATTTATTTATTTTTTTTTATTTACAGAAACATTTAAAACAAAGAATAATACATACATATCAAATAAAAACATAATACAAAAAAAGAGAAAAAGTCCCAATAAACTACTTTTAAGTAGTTTGTCAATGGGTTCTTTTAACTTAATGGATTATAACAAAAATTAAATTAATTATTAAGAAATAATTGTTTACATTCATAAAAAATATATATTGTATACACTCATACCATAAGAAATATAGCCTAAAGAGGTGTAACATGATATAAAAATAATAAAATAAAATGATATGTAAATAAAAAAGAGGTGTACCATGATATAAAAATAAATTTAAAAAAAATATATATATATATAAAAAGTGTATGAAGTTAGAAATTGTTTGTCTTAGAATCTAATACAAACTATGTCTTTCAGCGAGCCAATTTTTTTACATGATATTTATTTTTGCGTTTGTACATTTTTTGATTGCTGCAGGTAACATATTTAAGCAATTTGGGATCATGTAGTCCAGCGTTCTTTGCCCATATTTATTTAAATGCTTAGGAACGATTAGTCCTTCATTTACCTTCATTTTTTTTTACAAAGGGCTATTTATATGCTGAAAAATAATTTTATACCATAGAATTGATCTCACTGAGAGAATTTTAAGATTTTTATAAAGGTATGGAACATTATGTCTTTGTTCGTATAAACTTTTATGAGCTAATAATTTAACTAATGAATTTTGAACTGATTGAACATGATTTATATTTGTTTTACAGGAAAATCCCTAAGCTGTAATTCCATACCTTATAATAGATTCAGCTAATGATAAATAAATTATCCGAAGTGTGCATATTGGAACATAGAATTTTAATTTATATAATCTACTAATAATAGATCTCAGTCGTTCACAGACTTTATTTATTTGTAAATCCCATTTAAAAAAACAATCAATAATAACTCCCAAATAAACATATTCTTTAACCAGTTCAATATTTTCACATGTGCATAATGCAGGGATACCAATATGTAAGCAATCTGAAATGTGTGTTTTAATTTCAGGTGTAATAATATTTACCTTGGCATTGGGTGATCTAATATGTATCAACTTAGTTTTTTTTTGCATTTATGATTAGACCAGAGTCGTGAGACCATTTCAATAGTTCAATGTAATCTTTTTGTAAGAGTTCAATACATAATTGCAAATCACTGCCAAAAATCACCAATGCAGTATCATCAGCATACACAAAGTGTTTTACATGTTTAAAAATGTATTTAATAAAAGAGACATAAATGATATATAAAATTGGACCTAATATGGAACCTTGAGGAACGCCTGCTAAGATTTTTCTTTTTTTACTTAAGGTGTTCAATAGCTTTATTTGCATGCACCGGTTGTTCAAATAATTTTCAAAGAGTTTTAGAAGTTTCCCCCTTATTCCTATGGTTTCTAGTATTTTCAATAATTTAGTATGGTTATTGGTTAATAGTATCAAATGCCTTTGAATAATCTATAAATAAGACTAATACGTGATTTTTACTATTTAGTTTATTATTTATTAAGCTGGCAAACTTTTGAAGAAGTATTTCAGTTCCCTTTTTTTTGGAAACCATACTGATCGGTATCAATAATCGAAAAATCCTCTAAATATTTGATTAATTTCAGCTGAATGTATTTTTCAAGAATTTTTTCAAGTGAAGGTAAAATACTTATCGGTCTATAATTACCCAATACAGTGTGATCACCTCCTTTATAAATGGGTCTGATAATACTGCATTTTAAGGTGCTAGTCTTTACGCAAGATGCGACATGTTTAGGTTAATGCTCGTTCATAACTCTGTCCTGATCGCAAGAAGCTCACACATACTACAATACTGAACAGAAGCACGCACACACATGACTAAACGTAATACTATTCCCGCATATCACGTGTATCGTGTGTGACCCCCGCAGTCCCCGCGGATTCACATAGCGTCTAGCAGCAATATCATCTACCTACCACCTATTCGGAATTCGGAAGTGCGTGCATAATATTATTATTATTTGTTAATCGTAGAATTTGATCTCGCCTGACTTGTGATTCCTCAATCACAATGATATGCTAATATAATCAATTTGTACCTACACGTTCGGCAATAACTAGGTAAGTAATAATCAAAAACTATTTCACTACGAATCCAAACATCCACAAAAAAAAAACTATATTTGGAAACAAAACTGTTAACATTAAGAAAACTATACGAATACAATATATGTCTCCTAACATACAAAATAAATAATAAACTCATACATACAAACACAGAATTCATTAAAACGTCCCAAGTACACAAATATTTTACACGATAACATACATTTAAACACCATTCATACTAACTACGGTAAGCAATCCATCAGTTATGAGGGGGGCAATTTATATAATTGCCTTCCATGTGATATTAAAAACAAAAAAAGTGTGTGTAAATTAAAAAAAAAAAAATCATTTTTATTCACGAACAACAATATAGTGAAAGTGAATAATATTGAATGATAATATATTGTATGATGTATGATGATATTATGTAATTTAATCTAGTGTAATGTTATTTAATTTAATTCAAATTATAGTTAAGTAAGTGAAAATGTTATTTTCTTTTTTTCTGGAATAAAAACTTATAAAAAAAATAAATAATTCATGTATTGTTTATTATAATTTTAGGCGTTATTCAAAACTACCTATATACCTATATGTTATTATTATATTAGGTATGTTATTCATTTTGGAAGGCGGGTACAGATACCGCCGCCCTGGGGAACCATTTATTGGATAACCAACACCTCTGCCATAGTTCACCCCAAGTGGTTCACCTTAGCGGCGGATGCATCTGCCCCTCCATTTGCGTGGCAGGCCAGACCGGGAGAGACCGGTCGAGGGAAACCTTTTGATCTCTCCAGCCGGACTCTTCAAGAACATCGCCTTGCACCTTGCACCTTGCACCGCAGTGGGAGGGATGGATTTATATGTTTGTCATTCCTAGAGAAACCGACCCCCCAGATTCCTACCCACCCCTCATATCTTGTTCCTTCCCAGAACTCCCCTTTTCCTTGCCAGAACTGCCTCTTATTTCCTCAAAATACCCTCCACACAACATCCCCAAAGATGACATAAACCTTGAGGGGAATTATTGACCTCAGGGCCTCTTGTGTGGATCTAATGTAAAAAAAGATCATAACTTTATACCCACATTGTGGTAGCTAGGGTGGTGATTGGTGATGAGTGAGGATACTGATTATTTGCCAATTTGGTTGGCGGGTAATGGTACTAAATCACTGCCATTGGTTTTTGCAGGCCAGTGCAAATAGCGATCCGCGATGGTAATTATTCCGATAGTTCCATTTTTTTTAAATATGTTTTATAAACTGGTTCCCTGACGTAAAATCCAAGTTTTCGACCAGCACACCCGTGCTCGTGCCGCCATTTTGAAATCTTGTTTATCTAAAATATAAAACCAGTGCAAATTTTGCCCAAAGAAGCTGTAGAAAATACGTGGAACATAAAATACAATTGCTACAATTATTTCTATTATTATCTCCTATCTCTAAACAGTACTGATATACATATTATAGTCCAGTCAAGGAAGGAGGTATAGAGTGCGTGAGCAGGTACCTAAGCGATTCCTTCAGAAACTTGATCAGTGCTTAGGGTGTGACATTACCAAAAGTCTTGATTTTCAGGTTTCCGCTTATATCTCGAAAACGGTTTGTCGCGGGGTAATTTTTTTTTCAAATAATTTAAGCTCATAAAATTATTTACAACTTTTATTCTATGCGTGATTTTCGAATTCCCAGCCGTTTTTGAGTTAACGTTCCCTAAAAGTACATATTTTCGAAAGAATCATTTTACCTCACATTTTTCATCAAACATTCCTTCTTCGACAACAGGCACGCTTGGCAGTAGAGGCACGCTGCACAATAGGTCATCAATGTTTTTCGGCATCCACATTTGCCAATTACACAATCCTTGGTGCAGCGGCAAAATATCATTTTTAGAAGGACCTCCGGTGCTGGTGGATCTTCTGTTGCAATTGGCACCAGGGTGTCTCCTACATGTTTCCACCCTACGAGTGGGCTATAGAGCCGTAAAAAGTCATACAAGTTTGCACAAACAAGCATATTGCACTACTAGTTTTGTGTTTTCTTGATTATCTCTTTTCCAGTGCATTTTCGAGAAAAATTAAAATTACCAATTTTGTAGAGCATAACATTTTGTAAAAGACATGTAGTATATGTATTATGTTTTTTCATCTTATTAGGTATCGAGGTTCTAATCCATCAAAATCAGGACAAAAATTGAAAAAGAGAAAGAGGGTTTTTTTTGTTGGTATTTTCAAAATGGCAGCTCGAGCACAGGTGCACCAAGGTCGAACACTAGGATTTTACAACAGGCGATCAGTTTATAAAACATATTTAAAAAAAAAAATAACTACCAGAATAGTTACGGTTGCGACCCCCATATTTGCGCTAATTGTCTGAGGGGGTTTCTCTCCATCCTCCTAATAGCTTATCCATACTATAATATAAAGTTTGTTTTCAATTTACGATTGACGGTTTATTTATTTATCAAGTCGGAGTTTATTGTTCGGTGCTCGAACCTATTAATATTGGCTATATATTGGATAAGTTGGCCGAGTTTTCTAACTATTGCAAGTATTTTATTTTTAATAATATTCGTTATAGTATGGATAAGCTATTAGGGGAATGGTGAGAAACCCCCTGATTCTTGTAAGGAGTTAATATTATTTTTTTTAAAAAACGACAATAATGAAAACATAATCCGTGTTGTATGCGGTATATATTGTGATGTTGATGTTTTGTGATGTAAAATGACCGTATACAAAAAAAACTTTCAGATCTTAAAGATATTACAAAATATTATAACTGACTACATCTACATTATTTGTGGGAATGTTTTTAGTTTGAGAACGGACAAAAAAAGTTTTTTTTATTTTTATATTTATTTGTGAAAATTGTGATTACAACATTATAAATATATATTTTTTGATATCTTATATTAAATTACTACTCTTCCTTTTAAAGCATTTGCTTTGCTTGAAAATAATCATTTGATTGCAAATTTGTTGCCCATCACTTACAGAAAAGTTTCCGCGAAACATGTTATTAGGTATATCAGAGGAAGCTTGTTTAGATTTTAGAGTCATAAAATATTTCACATTATTTTTTTGTTTTTAACTCAGCAATATTTATGTAGTTTGTAAGTAACATTATGTGTTCACAGGAATTAGTTTGAGTAATATTGTAAAACAGTCGTATGAAAAAATATATTATATTTATTGCGTATTGTAAAAATGTATTATCTACAATACATTATTATGAAATTAAATAGAACTCACGAATAAAAAGAAAGATCAATCCCATCACTATTATTTTGTAAAAATTGTCTTACCATCACTATTATCGAAAACGATGGCTCCACCCCCCCGACCATGCACTCCTTGCCACGACCCGTCAAACGTGAGAATGAGACGACTGCAGTAAACTCTCAAATTTACCTACAGAAATCGCTCGAAAAGGGGTTTATGGAGAATACACTTTTCTACATCGAAACTTTCACGAAATTGAAATTTTAAAAAATATATATTTTTTAGAAAGAAGAAGCTACGTCGGTAGCTTTTTATAATTTTATAATTCTATATGAGAGTTGAGTTAGCAGCACTTATTCCTTAAATAATATTTTTTGATAAATCTTACATGTTTGACAGTGAATGTTTACGTTAATACGAAACGCATCGAAAATTCGAAAACATACCGACATAGTTTTCACCTTCTAGAAGGAAGTACAAAAAAAATATATTCATTTTGTGCAATTTTCGATGTAGAAAAGTGTTTTTTCCCGGGCGTCCTTTTTGTATGGGCCGAAAAGCGAAATCATCTTAAGTCATCTGGAATTTTTGCTTCGAATAAGATTCTGTTTACCAAGTGCGTTATAATTGGACCTAAAGTTAATATATGTTTTTTAATATCGCTCATTCTGATGTTATCAATTCCAGGAGAAGAGCTTTTAAGTTGCCTCACAATGCTTTCTATATCAGCAATTTTGGCCCTTGGTAGGTACATGCTTTGAGGCATCTCCTCTGGTTCAAACCCAGGTGTCCTGTAATTACATTTATGTAACATATTACAAACACTGTCAGAGAAATAATTAACAAAATCATTAGTTACGTTTTCTTTGTTTTGATCTTTCATCAAATATTTGGAGGCAACTTGGTCACAACCATTTTTACATTTCTTTCTTAAAATTTGATTACATTCGTTCCATGATTTTTGAATTTATCATTATAGTATGAGGTTTTTAATTTAATTAACAATTTATTTAAAATATTTCGACAACACTTATATTCTTTTTCATAGTTTTTGTTTGTTGGAGTATTTTTCCAACGTTTATATACAAAATCTCTTTTTTTAATTTTATATAATGCAGTAGATATCCAATCATTTATGGCATAAGGTCTACTTTTAAATTTTTTGCTTATTTCAACTGTGCTATTTTTATATAAGTCGAAAAAATAATTTTTAATTTTTAAATAAATAAGAGAACCATCGGTTTCCTTTAGAAGCGATTTCCAATCATAATTACATATATTTTTATCAATCAGTTTTTGTGAAAGAATTTTAATTTTTTTAGAATTGTTAAAATTATCTATCGAGTTATAATGTATACTTATAGCTGTTGTGTGATGGTCGGCAATGTTATAGTCACACACGCATGCGGAGATTGTATTGGTTAATCCAGCGGGTAGTTTACCGCTTAATCGCACAAAAAAATTATCAATACATGAACTGTTTATTTCCTGCTTAACTACTACTTCCCTAGTGGCGTCATCTATACACTTTTTAAAATAATTATTAGTAAGGATATTTTCATAATTTATTATGATTGCATCATTTTTATTTAATAAATTTAAATTTATGTCGCCGAAAAATATTACACTTTCATTCGGTTTAATATTGTTATCAAACACATAGGATATTTCTGACAAAAATGCTAGCTTATTTAGATTTGGAGGTCGGTATATTGCTAAGACACTTAAAGTGCTGTTATTTGGAAGTGTCAATATTCCAAAAACATTCTCAAAAAATTTTGTTTCCAGAAATATTTGCGAAAAGGAAAGGTTATTCTTTACATACAACAAAATGCTTCCACCGGATTTATGTTTTCTGCAATAGTGATACGAATTGTATCCGGGAATATCATAAAGATTAACGAGTTCCGAACGGATAGCTGTTTCGCAAAGCATGAGTACGTCAATATGATTTAAACAGTCTTTAAAATAAACATGAAATAGGTCCCAGTATTTACATATTGATCTACAGCCTTACTAAAAAAAAACACTCCGCGGCCGTTAAACGGTGTTTCTGTAGCACGTTGTGTAAAGTCTGTACATTTCGTTTTTCAAATTCTTACTAAACAAAATATATGGTTTTGATCTGACAACGTCGCCATCTTACCAGCCTTACTAATAAACTTTCTGAAAAATTTGTACAGTGGTCAAACAACCATGTATGAAGAATCCTTACTAATTAAGAACTGACAAAAAATTGTTCATGGAAAGATATGTACATTGCTTACACGGCCAAGGAGGGTAGTTTATCTGTTGTATATATTTGTTCCATTTGTAATTTTCAACGAAGTTAGAATTTCTTTTTTTAATGTCCTATATATTTATTATTTTTTGAGATGTCGTAAAAACAAATACCATTTTAGAACCAAAATGTAATTACCTTTAAGATTTTCATATCTAAAATATACTTAAATGTTTAAAAACTGTAGTATTTTAAGATTCAAACATCAAGTTGAAAAAAAAAACTCACTTACCCCAAACACTTTCTATTAAAACATTGAAATATTTGGAAAAATTCAAAATTCAAAAAACACAGTCCTTTTATTTAATGATTTTAAAATAAATCTGTCACCTCACTTTTTACTCCTTCAAACAATAAAAAAATATAAAAAAATCTTGAAATTAGCTTTTCATTTCCAAAAATTTACAATAAAAAAACTTACGTTTGAATACATTGCTTGCACATCTTAAGGCATTAATTTCTTTGATACGTTTACTAAAATATGTATTAGACATTTTTGTCACCAAAAAACATCACTTTCAAGAATTTATAATAAAATAAAGATCTTAAAATGCAAATTATTTCTGAACATAACCTATGAACCATTTTCTGACAGCTTAATTTAGAACAGACGATTTTAGTGCCACAATTTGACTTAAACTAACGAAAAACAACACAAATTAATAGTAAATATATTGATTACATGAATATTAGTGCGAATTAGTCATAAATATTGAAACCATTAATGAAAACATCATATTAATCACATACAAAATCGCGACCGACTTTATTCTGCATTCGCGGCTATTTTTATTCAGCGGGAAAGCAATGCGCAGGCGCATCAATCACACCACCTAGCGGATTATTATGAAAACTCCAATTTGAACAAGAAAATACGGCGTTGTCATATCTAAAGATTCACAAAAACACCGTTTAACGGCCGCGGAGTGTTTTTTTTTTAGTAAGGCCGATAATGTTTAATTCCACAATATTAAGTTTACTCGTTTCATATTTCCTTGTATCTAGCTTTTGAAACCATTCACACAGGTTATTTACCTTGCAAAAATTAATGTCATTGTCATCATCTATGTAACTAAAAAACATAATGATTGTGAATAAAATACTAAGTAACTAAAATGTTCTAATTGAATTTTTTTCCCTGGCAATGGCATCTCATGTCGATACACGCAATTATTAAAACTAATTGTTAAATTTGAATTTATTGATAAACCCAAATAAGTTAGAAGAATAATATGACCACAGATAATAATATCAAGCTTGACTTGAATTTGTGTTGGTGACAATATTGAATAGCCTGGCAATGTATTTCTAGTAATATGTTATAAAGATGATACATAGTATGAAGTATATTCATTTTGCTTTGTGTAAATATTTTACAATCGTTAACACTTTGAGAGTAGGCTAATATTTTACAGTTTTGTTATTGTCTTAAAATTTTACAGAAAAATATGATTAAATATTTTTTGGATATTTCTGATGAATCGTAAACACTTTGATGATAGGTTAATAAAATTATAACATTTCTTTTTTGTTTTAACATTTTACACCAATTTATTGTTAAAATATAGGGAGTTCCAGAAAATAAGCTCGTTTTAAACAGCAAAAAAAATGATTTTTAATATAGAATTTTTAATATTTGAGCAAACTATGGGAGCCATCATTGTTAAGAATTTAAAAGTACGTACATACCTATTCATAATTTATACGCCCTTGGGCAATTATCATCATTTTTTTAAATGCATACAATTTTTGCTGTTTGCTTTGTGATTTATATCGTTTGTAGACTTAAATGTGCAGTTTTGGAATTCACAATTTTTACATTTTTCTTCTTTGTTTTTGTTAGGGCAGTCTTTCCAAGAATGATCCATGGCGCAGTGTAGGACACGTAGCATTTTTGTCCTTATTAAAACAATTGATGGCCGAATGACCAAACTTCAAGCAATGAAAACATTGCATAATTGGATTAGCATCCTCCACCCGCACTCTGTAGTAACCAATATTTATTTTCTCTTTGGATATGAGATATTTCCTTAGTTTTCCACTTGTTTCAATTATATAGTTGGTGAGATTATTTTGTCCTTTTGGTTTAAGCATTTTCACTAATTTAACTGAATTTTTTGGATTCTCATCCATGATGATTTTAACTCCTTCTTTTTGATTTTTTAATGATTCTATTATTTCTTCCTCTGATAAGTCAACAGGTAAGTTTCTGATGAATAATTTTGGATTCTTTTTTTCTAATTCTTTTGCGATCATTTTATTTTTGAAGACCGTATTTATTTCTTCTGTTAGTTTTTTTGCGTGATCTTTGTTAGGGCAAGAGATGATTAATTTATTATTTGATGCATTTTGCACTCCATTTTGATGTTTTAATTTTTTTACATATCATATCTCGAATATCATCAGATTTTGTGTTAGCATTTTCACTTGAAATTATTAGTGAATATTTGGCCTCTGGTATAGGTATTGATAAAGTAGACTTGTTATATGTTGTATTTATTGGTTCTTTTTTTCTTTTAAATAATTTTCAATTTTTTCTGAATGTTTTTCTTCATTTAATATCAGTTTATTTTGTAGCTCGATTATTTTCTCTTGCAAATCAAGTTTTTCCTTGTGCCATATTTCCTCTAATTGACATATATCTTGTTCAATATTATTCCTTTGCTTCGCCTCTTTGATGGATGAACATTTTTTAATTTCATTTTTAATTGACTCAATCAATCCTTGGACGCCCCGGTCCATAATGAGTTCTACTATTTCATAGTTGGTGCGTATAATTATTTTACGTAAAAAAGCATTTTTACAAGTTATGCCTTGAAATATTAAGATTAATTAATTGTTTGAGCCCGTACACAAGAAATATAAATATTAATAAATAGTTTTGTCAATTAAAAAACTCATATCTTTCAAGAAAGGCTTATTAAATTAAAAATGAAATATTAATATGTAAATGAACCATCAGCACGGGAGATCCCAGTGAGAATGTCGTCACACCGATAACTTATAACATCTCTACAGCTGCAGCAGTATAGTAGTCGTCAGCGACATACACTGCACCTCCGTCAGTGTCGGAAGAGATCTCTGTAAAGAAATAAACATATCAAATTGTATATATATGAAATTTCAGTATGTTTAATAACACATATTGTATAAACTAGCAAATAAATTTCTGTCTACAAATATCAGGCGTTTTGACTGCATATTCTATCTGAGAAAGGTGACATATGAATATGCTTTAATGTACAGCGCTTAAAAAATATATTGAATATTGATTGATACACTGAAAGAGAAATTAATGTTAAATTACTTAATAACATGCTTTTCAGTCATATTTATCAGTTACATATTTATTGTTTAAAATAAAACATATATCTGGACTGCCCGGGCTACGCCCTCGTTGGCAAGTTCAGACCCAAAGCAGGTGTCTGTCTCTATAGCCGATCTGACGTCAACTGTGTGCGTCTGTTGAATCTGGAAAAACCCAGATTCGACGTAATGTGGGTGCGCGTCAATCTTGCCAGTACGGCAAGGTTCTACGCGTGTTTATACCGCTCACCGAACCTTAGCGAATCAGACACATCCGAGCTATTCAAACATTTGAGCGAGACTATTGACGATCTCTTGCCCCGCTACCCTTCGGCTGAGTTTGTGGTTCTGGGGGACTTCAACGTTCATAACAAACCATGGTTGAAGTTCTCAGGACCAACAGACTCGGCTGGCCGACAGGCGGAATCCTTTGCCCTTTGCCACGGATTGGAGCAGATGGTTCAGGAGCCTACAAGGGTTCCTAATGTCCAGACTCACCGCTCCAATCTGTTAGACCTATTTTTAACCACTGTGCCACACGGTTACAAGATTGAGGTCACAGCGCCTTTAGGATCGTCCGACCACTGCCTGGTGACGACCTCAATCCCTGTCAACTTCAGACCGTCAAAAGAAAGGCTGAAGAGAAAAGTGTGGCACTATAGGTCAGCAGACTGGTTCGGTCTGCGGGCTCATTTCAATGCTTTCCCGTGGTCAGCTGTCTGTTTTCGGACTTCGGATCCCTCAAGATGTGCCCAGGAAATTAGTGAAGTCATTACATCCGCGATGGATGGCTACATTCAATCCACTGTTAAAGAAACTGGTGTGGGCTCAAAGCCGTGGTTCAGTCGACAATGCTCCGAAGCAGTTCGGCGAAAAAACGCGGCTTACCGAGCCTACAACACATCTAGAACATCCAAAAACAGAGCAGCATATAACAAATTGGCAAAGGAAAGCAAGAAGATCATAAATAGGTCAAAGTTCGAGCACGACCTGCAGATCAGCAAAAATCTGGCTGCATGCCCGCATGGCAGCAGAGCCTTCTGGTCGCTTGCGGGCTCAATAGGTCGCAATTTCTGCAAATCCAGTCTGCCACCTCTTACCAGACCTGATGGCTCACTAGCAAACACCGCCACCGAAAAGGCTAACCTATGCGGATAACTCAACCCTCGATGATCGGGGTGCAGTCCCGACGTCGGTTCCTCACTGCGGTTTCTATATGAAAAAGCTGAGGATCCGGCATCGGGATGTGCTCCAGGTTTTACGAAGACTTGATGTTAATAAAGCTAGTGGGCCTGACGGAATCCCCGCCCTGGTATTGCGGAGGTGCGCTGCAGAAATAGCTCCGATTTTGACGAAGCTTTTCAAAATGTCCCTGAATTCTGGCTCTGTACCCTCTGATTGGAAAAAAGCGGTCATCCATCCTATTCCAAAGAAGGGTGACCGCTCCAACCCGGCCAACTACCGTCACATAGCGATCACATCAGTTCTATCCAAGGTGATGGAACGTGTGATCAACGACAAACTGCTCACATACCTCGAGAAGAACAAAATTATTAACGACCGTCAATACGGATTCCGGCGGAAACGCTCGTGCGGTGATCTTCTGGCGTATGTGACGCATGTTTGGGGGCGGTGCCTGGAACGTTTCGGTGAGACCCAAACGGTTGCGCTGGACATTTCCAAGGCATTTGACCGGGTTTGGCAACGAGGACTTGTCAACAAACTGCCTTCTTACGGACTTCCCGCATCCTTGTGCAGGTGGATTGCCGACTTTTTGAGGGAGAGGTCGATTCAGACGGTTGATGACGGTTTCACCTCTACCTCGCATTCGATAAATGCTGGCGTCCCACAGGGATCGCTTCTGTCTCCGATTTTGTTTCTGTTGCACATCAATGACCTTTTGACATGTGCACCAATTCATTGTTACGCGGATGACTGTACAGTCCATTATAGCTTTTTGTTTGACAAGCCCCCAAAGGGTGCACAAATTCCATTGGCTCGGAGGGCTTTGAAGCAAAGAATGGACGCTTACCTCGAGAGTATTTTGTCATGGGGTAAGAATAATCTCGTCGAATTCAATGTATCAAAGACCCAATCATGTCTGATTACGTCTAAAAGGGATCGAAATGACTATCTAGTCTCCTTCAACGGTAGTATTCTTCCGAACAGGTCTTCCATTGATATGCTCGGTGTAACTCTAAGTGACCAGCTCAGATATGGGGGCTCCATCGAGGCCAGAGTTAAGTTAGCCTCTCAGAAACCGGGCGTACAGTACAGGGCCCGCAGATACTTTAATAGTACACAACTGCTAACCCTGTACAAATCGCAAGTGCGCCCCACGGTTGAATTTGGCAGCCACCTCTGGTCTGGATCCCCAAAGTACCTGAAAAACACCCTCGACTCTATGCAGAAACGGGCGGTCCGTTTGATAGATTCTCCCGTCTTAACAAATGGATTGCAATCTTTAGAGCACAGGCGTCTGGTAGGAATGCTATCCTTGTTCTACCGGTATTTCAATGGAAGTTGCTCCGAGGAACTAGCCTCATTGATCCCCTCGGCACCGGTGCATAGTCGGTAAACACGCCAAACGCTCGCCCAACATATGTACATGGTTGACATTTGTCACATGAGAACGGGACGCTTCTACGACTCGTTCTTGTGTTCAACAGCTCGGCTGTGGAACGATTTGCTGGCCTCTGTGTTTCCTCCTTCCTATAACATGGGTCTCTTCAAGACCCACTTTCACTCCTTCCTCTCCTCAAAAATCACAGCATTTTCAAAGATGACATAGGCCCTTTATTAGACAAATTATTTTCCTCAGGGCCTCCTGTGTGGAGTTAATGTAAAAAAAAAAAAAAAGTAAAAAAAAAAGAATCTAAGAACTGTCTCGCTTTTAATTGATTTTGGCATTTAGGTATTTTGACTGTGCATATTCTGTCTGCGAAAGATGACATCGCTTTAATTTGCTGTGTTTAACCAAAAAAAAATCATCACGTGTGATCCAATATCAGTTGCGTACATATGAAACACAATATAGAACCATACAATACACACAACATGTCTCTAATAATTTTAATATTTGATCTCTCGAATATTATGAAATAGAATTTATACGTGTATGAATTTATGTAATTATTCATAATTTTATCTACTTCATGAATACAATGATTGGTTATCCTGCAAACTTACATTCGATGGACGTCAATCTACTTGATTTGTATAAAGAATTACCTGTCATGAGTCAAGGCCTCCCCCTTAGTCTCTGGGTTGGTGGTCGGGGAGGGGGAGATCTATCCATGAGGAGTGAAGGTGAAAAACTAACCTCAGGGTTCAGGTATTCACTTCACATTCCACCACTACCACTCGGAAAAAACAGCACCTCCACCACACCAAGTCACGTTGCTGACCGCTACTTCCATCAGTGCCAGAAGAGATCTCTGTAAAACGAAATAAACATCAAAATGTATCCCATAAAATTTATTGATATTTGATAACACATATTATGTAAACTAGCAAAAGCATTGGGCATGAAGGAGCGTGAGTATACTTCTACACAAATAATTAAAATACGTACATTATCATTGGGAAGATTGTCCGGCACGTCCTTCCGCAGCCACTCTGCCCATCAGGCCGAGGACTTTGTCCTTATCCTTGGCCATCAACATATATTGTATAGCCATTGTTTAGATTGCACTCAGTTTCGCATGTTAGTCAATACACTGAAAGAGAATCAATAATTAACGTTACATTATATAATTACACACTTTTTCTTAGGTTTGCACACTTAATAATAAAGACAAATATAATATTACAAGAACTGTGTCGCTTTTTACTTGCTTTTAAAAATTTCTAACCTTAAACTTCAACTTTGTACACAGACATAATCTAGCAGGTGGTGAATTTATCCATGCTAGCGCAACCGTGCTGTCACAAAAGGCTAAAGTCGTATGAACTATCGAATTTGATGCGTAGGTGTTACTGACCATACGCATTAATCGCGCAAGTACCAGCGCTCCACATAATTCTAGACGCGCAAGTGAAATCGTCTTCGCAGGAGCAACCTTGGATTTGGCGCATAATAAGCTAATTGTGATTTTATTAGTATTCGGACAGTAAACGTGTAAGTATACAACACCTCCAAATGCGCGTTCGCTTGCGTCAGAAAATCCGATGAGTGTTAATACACATTGGTATTCGATACCTAAAAAGCGAGGAATTCTAATAGATTGCAATAATGGCAATTCCTTTTCAAACTGGCGCCAAAGCGTGACCACGGTGTCAGGAGGAGTATCGTCCCAATCCAGGTTGTACTCCCATAGAGATTTAATTATAAGCTTAGCTAATAAAACAACCGGTGCGACGAAACCCATCAAATCCCAAAGACGAGCAATCGTCGATAGGATGTTTCGTTTGGTGCAAGTTCTTTCGTTAGCGTTTACAACAAATATAAAATTATCAGAAGCGGGTATCCAATGAAGCCCCAGTATTTTTAGGTTTTCATCGGGATTATTTTTTTTTTTTTTTAAGGCGGAGACGGTTTACAAGCAGTTCCCGTGAGCACTTAGGCCATAGGCCCATTGTGCTATCTCCCATTTTACCTCAATGCTTTAACAACAAACCAGTCCTTTTAATAAAGTTCACCAGGGTTGTCATTGGATATGTGGCTATGTCTTCTGGTTCTACTGTATGTCTCCCCAGGTATCTGAGCCTAGTTCCCACCAGGGCAGGACATTGGCACCATAGGTGAATTGGAGTCTCTTCATCCTCTTCACATTTTCTGCATATATTAGTGTTTTCCACTCCCAATATTTGCATGTGTTTCCTGAGATGGCAGTGTCCCGTTAATAGTCCTACCAGTTCTCTCAGCGAGTTTCTGTCCATATCGAGTAGTTTCCTGGTTCGTCTAGGGTCCGGTCCTTTTATGAGAACTTTGGATTGTCTCATTCCGGGGGTCCTCTCCCATTCTTTGCAGTGCTGGGATTTGACCCACCTATCGATATGTAGTTTTGTGTGGCAAGCTGCTACTCCTACGGCCGGCTCGGATCCTACAAGTGGTGCTTTCACCCCTTTCCTTGCTAGTTCATCAGCCCGCTCGTTGCCCTCAATACCTTTATGTCCTGGTACCCAAATCATGGTTATTTTATTGATGTTAGCGAGTTCTGTGAGAATAGTCCTGCATTCCATCACCAGTCTAGAGTCGCATCGGTTACTTCCCAGTGCCATTAGGGCAGCCTGGCTATCAGAACATATGCTTATGTTCTTATTCCTGTACCCGATGCGTATATTCTCCTGTGCGCAGGCCAAGATGGCTTTCATCTCAGCTTGAAACACAGTACAGTGTGTTCCTAGAGGTATACTGAGTTCCCTCTTGGATCCCTGCAGACAGACCCCGGCCCCTGTTCCTTCCTCTATCTTGGACCCATCTGTGAACCAGATTAGTTCCTGTTTGAAGGTTGGACCTGGAACCGTAACCACAACCGTAACGTAAACCACACCGCTCGCTGCGTACAACGTCTTGGTACCTACATTTCATTTATAATATTATGTTATGAAGATTTACATTCATATTATGTATGATATTATATTGTGAATGTGAGTCTATCTTTCAACTCTGCTTTACGCACGTAAACAGTTTTTTTATTTTTTTTTTTATTGATACATTAGCATTTAGTTTGCCTTTATCTGCTCTGGCTTCTTCTTTTTAAATTTTTCTTTTTTTGATGTTTTATATATATATATACACCTGTACTATTTATATTGTTTAAACATACTGTCACCTTCAATTAACTTCATAGATGCCTTTGAAAATTGTAATTGCTTTGAAAAATCTATGTACATAAGTATGTGACGTATTGAACATTGCGCATAATCAAAATATTATTATATTTCACTATTCATAAAAAATATATACATATATGTACATAAATATGTATCTCACAAGTCACTCATGACTCACATATACCAATAATTCACTTACCTATCTATATAATGTTAGACATAATTATATTCCTTATACATATTCTGTTGATGCTAACAACATTTCTCATTAACATTCAACCATATTATTTACGATCATCGCTCACTTCTTATATTTTGTATCCTTTTTATTTAACCTTCCGTTGAATACAGCCTATATTTAGATTTTTTTTCTTCTTTTCTTTATACCTAGTTATCTTTTTGATATTGTTTATTATCGTATGTTTCATTTTGATATCGATTATATAATACGTCGAATAATCGACGTATTCTTTATCCACAACATTACACCATTCCCCCACTCCACTCTCATTCCCCCCCTCTCTCCTAAAATGCTCCTCGTACTTGCTGCTCTCATTTCTATTTCACTATTTTACCAGTATAATATAATATCTCGCATGTCATTCATAAAACTCTTCATTTATTGTATACTTTATCTCTCATCTTTACCAAAAGTATTTACACTTATAGAAAAACTTATATAATTCATGATGATAACTATTATGTATCAAAACTGTAGAGGACTACGGACTAAAACAGAAATATTTCACAATAATATTTTATTGAATGACGTTTGTCACATATTCGGTATTTCTGAAACTTGGCTTATTAATTCTATTTTAGATCCAGAACTAGCACCAACAGAATTTTACAGCGTTTTCAGACGGGATAGATCTAATAACATTACAATTAATAGTATAAACAACCAAGAAGATTCTCGTCGAGGCGGAGGAGTGATGATCATAACACGTAACAATCTTAACGCGTACCCTCGCGAAGACTTAATCTGCAATGCTGAATGCATCTGGGTAACTATTCCTCCCTCTAACTCTACCTCCAAACGTACTATCCATGTAGCCTGTGTTTATCTGCCACAGAGTCAAGGATATGAAACTGCGCTCAGTTCATTTCTTTGCTTACTTGCTAACGTAAAAGATCAATGTCCCGATGACATCTTACTTGTAATTGGAGACTTTAATATGCCCACCGTAACATGGAATGTACAAAACAATGATTCACACTTGACACCTGAAAACTTGAACACAATTAGTTCCTCACTTGCTGACACAATCCATTATTCTGAATTAAACCAGTATAATTACATAAAAAATGCAAATAACCGAATCCTCGATTTAGTTATCTGTAATGAGGAATGCAAAGTATATCGCGCACACGATCCTCTTATCAGCGAAGACTCGCACCACCCATCACTTAAAATTATGCTACAAATCGATACACTTCCTATTATTCACGCCCCACCCAAAGAAATTTATCAATTTAAGAATGCCAATTACGATTTAATTAACCAACATCTGTCAATGACAGACTGGTCATTTACTCGGGAGAATGCAGATGTCGACGTAGTAGTCGATTCTTTTTACAACATTTTAAACAAAACCATTAACCAGTTTGTCCCTAAACGTATCATAAAAAAGAAAAAATTTCCAAACTGGTATTTAGCTCATCTAATTAAAATCATTAAAGACAAACAAAAACTTCATAAAAAATGGAAATCCTATAATAATCCAGTTGACTACATAGAGTTCTCAATCAAACGTACGCAACAAAAATACTTGCAGAAACATTGCTATAATCAATACATAAGTTCAGTTGAATATAATATTCTTATAAATAATAAACAACTTTGGAACTACGCTAAAAACAAAAGTAAAACAAATGGCATTCCACAAATCATGCACCTTGAAGACGAGTCAGGCACTGGCGCTCATCAAGTGTGCCAATTATTCGCGAAACATTTTCAGTCCACCTACGTAAACGATAATGACACGAATGATGCGAGTATAAACAATAGTTTTACCTATATGAATAATCATAACCCGATTAGGAACGTAGAAATAAACAATTTATTGATCAATTTAGACATTAATAAGGGTGCTGGCAGTGATGGTATACCGCCATACTTTGTCTCAAAATGTGCCAAAAATCTTTCATACCCACTAACTAACATATTTAGAATGTCACTAGAAGCAGGAAAATTTCCTACAAAATTCAAAGAAGCAACTATAATCCCTATTCATAAAACAGGTTCAAAAAGCAACATTGTAAACTATCGCCCAATCTCAATTCTAACAGTATTTAGTAAACTCTTTGAGAAAATTGTCTACGATCAAATTTATACAACAATTGTTCGCAACATACAAAACCAACAACACGGATTTCTACAAAAAAGATCGGTACTAACAAATTTGGTAAATTTTACTGAATATTTAACGAGCAATATGGACAATAGAAACTAAGTAGATGTAATCTACACTGATTACTCTAAGGCCTTCGATAAGGTAAACCATTTCATTCTAATTAAAAAATTAAATCAATTAGGCATCCATGGTGACTTACTTCGGTGGCTCACTTCATACCTTCGGAGTAGACTTCAATGTGTATCAGTTGAGGGAACTAAGTCCAGCTTCTTTTTCGTGCCCTCCGGTGTTCCTCAAGGTTCTCATTTAGGGCCATTATTATTTAATGTATATATATACGATATTCACAAATGTTTTTTACACACCAATTACCTAGCATATGCAGACGATAAAAAAATATATCTAGTTATAAAATCAATCGAAGATTGCATTAAACTTCAAGAGGACCTAAATCGTCTTTTTGACTACTGTGAATCAAACAAACTTGTAGTTAATACCTCAAAATGCAATAAAATAACATTTACACGTAACAAAAATAAAATTCCCTTTATGTATACATTAAACGGGACATATATCAAAGAAGTAGAATCTATCAGGGACCTTGGGGTAGTACTGGATGTTAAATTAAACTTTATACAACACACTGATGAAATCATTAACAAAGCCAACAAAATGCTAGGATTTATCATTCGAATAACGAAACCTTTCCGCAACCTTAAGACTCTATATTCCCTTTACACAGCGTTCATCCGTCCCCACTTAGAACACTGCACACCGATTTGGACTCCTTTTTACCAAGCTCACATTGAAAGAATCGAAAGAATTCAAAAAAAGTTTTTTAAACACATAAATTATAAAAAAAAATAAACTTCTCAAATTACGCCGAATCTATTAATTATCATAACTTCGACTCCCTTCATACACGACGTTTAATTTTTGACCAAATCTTATTATTTAAAATTCTTAATAATTGCCTGGACTCGCCAGAACTAACCAACTTAATAAATATTCATATTCCGACAAGATCAACACGGCAATCCCATTTGTTTCATTTGCCTACACATAGAACTAACTTTAGAAAAAATTCACCAATTCCCCGTATATGTGCACAATATAACACAAAATTTCAAAATATTGACATATTTAACAATACACTTCACAAATATCGATTAGAAGTAACACGTACGATCGAAAATTAATACAAGAGTGTGGAATGTATTCGGAGCATCTCCTATCCTCATCCTATATTCCTCTTCCTCTCCTTCTCACCCAAAACTAATTGTATGTAATAAAACTCCATCTCCATTCAACTTTAACATAGGAGACTTTTTTTGGCTTGACTTCATTTAACCTTTTCCACTCTGACCATTTTTTCTCAGAACCAATTGGCTACTCTGGTTAAAATTTTGAACGGTTTAAGTTAAGTTTTTTATTTAAAAATGAAATTTTCGATACTTTATTTTCGGATCACCCTATCTGATAATTCGTATGACCATTAAGATGTTTGATAAATTTGGTACATATTTTGCATAAAGTACTTGCTAAATCACACATAAAGTAACTAAAGGATAATACATGTGCTTTTAATGTGTTTTATTTGCATAATTCCTTCTGCTGCATAGCATTAATTTGTATAATATAGGTGAAATACACAAACAAACGAATGTAAATCCTGGTATTCATTCCTTTCTAATTGTCCTGTACCGCATAGGGGATGACCGGTGTCTACCTGAACTCGTGAACAATTGATTGGCTTAGGTTTTATGGCCAGTAAACGGGATCTTATTTTGCATTGGTGACTTTACTTTAGGTTTCGACCTTCATACAGGAAACAAAAGATAGACCAGCCCACAAGACATGCAATAAATAATAAGTTTCGATAACATTCTACACGGCGTTTACAAGGTGTGCAAAACTGTGTACACATCAACGACACTTTCCGAGTATTTTTATCACAATAAATAAACTGACGATTCGGTCCAATTATTTATTAAAAATTTATGTCTTACCTATGTATTGTATTATCACTTACAGTTTTTTAGAATGTGATATTTTTCAAAGCATTCTCCCACATGAATTGCCGGTTTGTTGTCACAACTTTTGCAGTGATGCATTGTTCATTTTCTTTGCCTTCCTTCTCTATCAGAACCACAAACGACGCAATCCCTATGCATTTTCTACGCATTAGGCGTTATGACATGATTCAACCGCTGTTCTGGGCCTACCGAATGTCTTCTTTTCTTGTATTTACACCTTCTCTATGATTTCCAACCAGCTAAATAATTAGCCTATCCACAAATTGAAGATTACTCATTGGATTTTCATTGTTTTTTAAATCTTATTTTCCTTGCACAAAATATATGAATTTACAACCGAAACTTCTAAACACCCTAAAAAAAAGCTGCGCCACCATTGTATGTCGAAAAAAAATCTTGAAGATGAGGATGAGGTCTTATTATCAATAATAACACCATAAAATGCATTGAATACTTTGTCTTTCAAATCTCTCCACTTTTTTCACAATATTTTCTTCATCACTATTATCACCATCTTCGCTGAAATAAGCAAATCTCCTTCTTTTCGGCGGGATAACGTCACTTCCACTATCTCTATCACTTGGATTGTTAACGACTTCTTCCCTATCACTTACTATCACACTATCATTGTCATTGAAATCAATATTATTAATGCAAAAAGGTCTTCATCATCACTATTATCTATACAATTACATTCGTCATTATAATTCAACTTAGAAGTAAAAATTTCATTATTTTCCATGATGGTTAACTATCTATGCATATTAAAAAATTCTACAGATTACTATTTTTATTATTTTCAAGTACTTAATATCAATATTGGGGCGATAAGAAATGTAATAGTTCCACAAAACGAGAAACTATGGTCACAGGAGGTGGGAGTAGCCTCGGAGAACCGTCATAAATGTAGGACGGACAACTGACTGATCAGAAAATATTGGAATATGACAAATAATCCATAAGGTAAAAATGATACATCTATGTTTCCAAGAGTATATCTAATTAACGGTAAATTAAAATGAAGAAATTTTAATTTATCCAACATGTCGCAACGTCTCTTTGTACTTCTCGGAAATAATGGATCGAACAATTTACCTAGGTAGATAGAAATCGGTGCTTAAACTTATTTCTGCGCCGGGCCAGAACCTCTGGCCCACGGAGCTCCCTACCAAAATCGTTTCGGCCAGAATGTCTGGCCTACAGAGTGGTAAAGGTTAACAATGTATATATTTATATTTATATTTTATGTATAAGCTGTCTGTCTCTTACCAATAAATAAATAAATAAACCGTGTCCCATTCCTCCCTTGTGGGATAGATCACCCCGAACTGCTGTCTGAAGAAGTAGTCGGCTTGTTTGCCGTCTTGCTTCATTCCAGCTGTCGGGCTAATTGCCCTCAGTCTTGTTCCGATCTCCGTATGACTGTTTTTGGGCAGCTCACCTCTCCATTGACCTTTACACTGTAACCTGTAGGCTGCCGCCATCGCCGCCCCCTCTATTTCTAAGTTTAGTGGGGGCAGGTTTAGCAGCACTCCCATGGCTAGTATTGGAGTGGTTCGCATAGCTCCCGTGATTCCTCTACATGCAAGTCCCTGTATGTGGTTGAGTGTGACCATCACTGTTTTCAGTGTTGTTCTCCTCCACCAGACCAGGGCTGCATGCATGATCCTTGGTTTCACAACGGCTGTGTACAGCCATTGCATCATTTTAGGGTTGAGTCCCCACGTTCTGCCGCAGATCCGCCTAGTTGCCCACATTAGTGCGCATGCCTTTCTGCCCACAGTTTCCACCTGGTTTTTCCAGCTCAATTTGGCATCTATGATGACTCCGAGGTACTTAACCGTGTCTGAGGGTTCTAACTCCTTTCCGTAGAAGGTTGGATTATTCCATCCCTCTAGTTTCCTTTTACGTGTGAAGATTACTAGTTCTGTCTTGTCTGGATTGACCGACAGCCCTGTTTCTTCACACCATTCTTCCACTGTTGCCAGTGTTGATTGTATGAGGCCTCTGGTTGTGTCTGCATCCCAACACCTTATTATGGTTGCGATGTCATCCGCATACCCTTGTGTATAGAGGCCCCTGTTGTTGAGTTTCCGGATCAGGTTGTCCACCACTAGGCTCCACAGCAAGGGTGACAAGACCCCTCCCTGTGGACACCCTCGTGTCACCAGTACTCTGATGTTCACCTCACCCCTTGTCACCGTAAGTATCCGGCCTGAGAGCATGTTCTTCAACCACCTTCTGGTGGTTTTGTCGAGTCCATGTCTTTCTGCCGCTTCATCGATGGATTTAATAGTGGTGCAATTGAATGCTCCCTCTATATCCAAGAAGAGTCCTACCGCCAGTTCTCCAGTCGCCTGCGCCTGCTCCAGTTTGTAAACCAACCTGTGCAGTGCCGCGTCGACCGACTTGCCTGGTTGATACGCAAATTGCAACTCATGGAGGGGTTTTTTCCTCAGTGCCCCGTCCCTTATGTGTCTATCCATTAGCCTCTCCATTGTCTTCAGAAGGAAGGAGGTGAGACTAATTGGACGGAATGCGCCTGGTTTGTCGTAGTCGGTTCTCCCAGGTTTTGGTATGAACACTACTCTCGTTTTCCTCCATGATACGGGAATGTATCCGAGGGCGCAGCACGCCCTCAGGATCTTAGTCACCGGAAGTAAGATTGTATCTAGGCCCCTCTGTAGAAGTGCCGGAAAGATTCCATCTTCTCCCGCGCTTTTAAAGGGATCGAACCCTTCGATTGCCCATTTAACTCTGGAGGGAGTAACTATTTTAGCCGCAGTGTCCCAGTCCTTACCTGCCCGTGTAACTCGGGCTGGTGTTGGATCGGTGTCACCTGCTTCTAACTTTTTGTAGCCGGGAAAGTGTTTTCCCAGCAGTTCCTCCAGCTCCTCCTCCCAGTTATTGGTAAAGCTTCCATCCGCTTTCTTGAATGGGCCTTTGGCTGCCCCTGGGTCTTTGGCAAGAATTTTCTGAATTCTTGCTGCCTGGGGGATGGTTTCCACCTCCCCACAGTACTTCTCCCAGGAGCCTGTTTTGGCTTTCCGGATTGCTTCTTTGTACTCTTTCTGGTATTGCTTGTGAGCATCCCAGTTTCCAGATTTTTTGGCCCTGTTGAAGGCTTGCCTAACTAGTTTCCGTAGCTCCTGCAGTCTTCTGCACCACCACGGTGTTTTGTCACTGGTACTTGTCTTCAGAGGGCAGCTATTTTCGTATGCCCTTATCATTGAGTCCCTCAGTATTTCTACTGCGTCCTCAATTTCTTCGGGGCAACCGTATTTAGCTGGAAATCTTACCATTCCTATGCTTAGCTCCTCTGAGTACCGAGTCCAGTCGGTTGCTTTTGGGTTCCTATATGTATCGGTCCCCGTTCTGCTTGTCTCTCCCTCTAGTTTAAATTCTATATGTCGGTGGTCCGACAGGGATGGTTCATCCGACACTCTCCAACCTGATACTCTCAAAGTTCCCAGGGTTAGGTCTATCACCTCCTGTCTGTTGCTTATAACAAAGGTGGGTTCCCTACCTCTATTGAGAATATCAAGGTTCACTGTCATCAGGTATTCCAGGAGGGCCTGTCCTAGTTTGTTGATGTCCGTACTCCCCCACACAGTGTGGTGCGAGTTAGCATCCATACCGAGTATCAGTTCCCTACCCTTCTCCCTGCAGTCTTGGATGAGTCTCGTTATTTCCCTTGAGGGTGGTGGTTCCGGAGAGTCGTAGGGCATGTATGCTGACGCCACCACTACTTCCCTGCTTCTTTGGTCCAGCGTGATCTGCAGCTTCACAGCTACCAGGTCCCTGCTGCAGTGTTCGGGGAGCAGTGTGCCAGCTATCCCTCTGATGAGGACGCAGGCCCTGGGTCTGTCCCCCGACTCGTTGTAGTAGAGTAGACCTTGGTTCATGTTTAGTCCTCTGACTTTCCCCCTGTACGTCCAGGGTTCTTGAATCAGTACGACATCCACACGGTCCCGGGTAACTCTCCTGTTGAGCACGGCCGCCGCTGCTGGGCTGCGATGCAAGTTTATTTGGATGAAATGTAAGTTTTTAGCCATTTTTAGGGGTCTAATCCTTACACTTTATACCCTATATCCGCTCCTCGGTGTTGGGTCCGCGCACCGTGAAGGTGGCCTTCCTTATCCCGATGTGCGCTGTCATTCCCATTTCCCGCAGCACCTTCACACTGTCCTCGTCCACGCTCATGATCAGGCGGTATCTATCATTCTCCCTGATCGAGTCGTGGACGATCCACTTTTTTGTGTGGAGCCGCGGGGTCTGGTTCTCCAGCTGTTGCAGCAGCCTCTCGGCGCTTACAACAGCATTTTCAGGGATTATTGCCTTGACCTTCACGTACTTTGGCAGTTCATCTAACCCCACCACCTCCAGGTCGCAGCCCTGCCATTTCCGTAAGGTCGGCACCATCTCCCCAGCCATTCCTCTGACTCCTTGTTGGAGCAGGTCATTCTCAGGACGCCCTTCTGAATGAAGCACTCGTCGAATCCAGGTCTGAACTATCCTTTTGGGATGTTCAGAATGAGATCGCTGGCACCTTCACTCACAAGGGCCTCCTGCTCCCTTGTAATCTCCTCCTCCCTGTTCCTATGGACAATAGCCACCCTAATTTTATTATCGGCGGCTTCCGCATAGGTGGCAGGGATGGGAGTTCCTCGGGGCTTTTTCCGGGCATTTTCCGGTGTTAGCCCGGAGGTTTTGGGTTCAGGTGAGGACCTACTCCTCTTCCCGGCCTTTAGTTCCCTGGGCATTCCTGGTCGCTCCCGGTTACCCTGTAGGGTCCCCGTTTGCTTCTGGTCTGTCCCTGGTTTTTGGGTCCCGGCACGACTGTCTTTCGAGGTCCCTGGCTGTCCCCAGCTGACTTTAGAAGTCCCTGGTTGCTCCTGGTATCTCTTTAGTCGCCAGTTAACTCCAGAAGTTCCCGGCTTTGCCTGACCGGTTCCTTGTGCCAGAGGGCCCCGGTCAGAACCCTGCCTCTCCTTGTTAAGTTTCCTCCTCGCAGCCCCACTGAGTATTTTATTGATGCGGATTTTCCCCACGTCATCCGTGAGGGAATTCACCGCATCTTTCTCCGTAGTGGCCGTTGGACGATCCTCCTTTATGTCCCCCCCTCTCCCCCGGTTCCTCGAGGGTCCCGGTTGGAGGTGGGGGTTTTTGCAGGAGTTAGTTTGCAGGTCCCGTGAGGGTCCCTGCTTTTCCGCATCTGGATTCCCTGAAGGATCCAATTGCGTTGAGTTCTTTTGAGGTGCCTCTTTTCTTGGGTTCCCCGAGGGTCCCACAAGGGAAGAGTCCACCTCGCTGGTCTCAACTCTCCGTTCCACTTCCTCTCGGTTCCTTGAAGGCCCCAAGAGGGAAGAGTCCACCTCGGTGGTCTCAACTCTCCGTTCCACTTCCTCTCGGTTCCTTGAAGGCCCCAAGAGGGAAGAGCCCACCGAGGTGGCCTCGTCTCTCCCTTCCTCTCCCCTCAGGTTCCCCAAGGGCCCCTCATCATTTCTGGTTATTTTATTATTTTGGTTATTCATAATTGATCCCACGAGTATCTAGGGAAATAGATGGTCCACCCCAGCAGAGCCCCGAATGCTGGGGTAAGGTCTAAATACTCCGAGATTCGACCCTGTGTCTCGGAGGCACCGTTCGTGACACTGTTCCCCAGTGCCATTCAGCCCTAAGCACGGTAGCTAACACCTTAGCTTGGGATGACTATTGCAGGTCGTGTTTCCACTCCCTGAGCGATGGGTTCGCCATACTCCCTACGCTAGTCATCGGGATTAAATTCCACATGTTCCTTGACACGACGATCTGAAGGAATTGTGGACAAAAAGTTTGGAGAATTACTAGAGAATTTTACAAGATCAAATCCTCCCGCGGCAAATAGTTGAATCAATTCCGTAGACAACTTGGTAGCTTCCTCGACCGACGAGCAACTGGTGACAAAATCGTCCATGTAGAATGAGCCTTTTTCTATCAGGTTTGCAGCAAGTGGGAAACGAGGTTGTTCATGCGATGCAAGTTGGCGCAATGTACGCATTGCCAAGAATGGACTACAAGACATGCCGAAAGTGACGCGATTAAATTCAAACAATTGCAAAGGGTCACTATCGTTAAATCTGTACAGCATGCGCTGAAAACGACGGCATTCTTCTTGCACTACAATTTGTAGATACATTTGTTTTATGTCAGCGGTTATAGCTATGGCAAATAATCGGAAATTGAGGATAATGCGAAACAAGTCACCTTGTAAATTCTTACCGGTGTGTAGATTATCATTAAGCGAGTAACCAGAATCGGATTTCATACTCGCGTCCAGCACCATGCGAATTTTAGTAGTCAGTTTATCTTCGCGAACTACGATATGATGCGGGATTACGTAATGCGGTAATTCAGAATTGTCGACCGGGGAAATGTACCCTTTCTGAAGGTATTCGCGCAATATTTTGTCATATTCTACTTTTATGGCGGGTTGGGATTTTAAGCGGCGTTCGAGAGATCGGTACCTCTGCTCGGCTGTCGGCAACGACGCGCCAAGGACAAATGGACTTTTTCGAAACGGCAACGCGACGATATAACGACCTGTCGTGTCACGAGAAGTGGTGAGCTCGAATTGGTCCCCACATTCTTGTTCATCAGGCGTTAAAAACTTCTCGTCTGGAATAGATTACTATCATCTCGCAAAATACTTTTTAGTGAACTTTAGTGTATTTTATGGTTCAAACAATATTATCCAAAACCAACCAAAAATTATCTGATAATCTCGTTAATAAAAAATAAACTTTTCGCTAAAGATAATAGTGAATTTCATAGATACAATCACAGTGAAAAACTATATTAAATTATCTGCGTTCAATTAGTGCAAATATACAAAAAATCGTGACATAAAAACTCGATACGGTGACTTGTTTTCATTCCAAATCGAGTTGAGCCAGACCGATTGCCTACATCCGAGTTTTCAGGCGCTAAGATTTTATTTTTATTTTTTATGTGTCCTTATAAGTTGGCATTCAAAAATGAATCGTCCTAAAAAACGACCCCTGAACATCATGGTGTCTCCTAGTCAAGAGGACATTGGAGGAAAGTGCGAGATGATCGAGGATGCGGATGATAATAGCTCAATTACGTCATCCAAAGGCTCGGACTATCCTTGCGCTTCAGGAGTAGATGTACTTAATGAGACTCAAGCCCATCTGACAGCTCTTCAACTCGTGCTAGCAGAGAAGCAATCCAAGGTCTCAAAAGACCAGCAGCTGAGAATCGCAAAAAACGTATCGGAAGTCTTCAGATCCGTATCTCAGCTGTTGTTGGAGCGCGAGACCATACGTGCGGATCTAGCTACAGTGACCGCTCAACTGCGAGTGGCGGAAATAAAAATACGCCACGAGAAGAGGGAAAAAATGCACCTAGAGCAAAAAATCATACAATTGGAGTCTGATCTAGGACCTGTAATGCGGAGAGTGGCAGTGGCAACGGAGGCTACCCTCTCTTTTGCTGACATAGCCCGCAAACAGCCTAAACCTAATGATGCTCACCAACCCCCACCAATCACCCAACAAGGACATCGCGTCGGACCACCAAGACCTGCCGTTTGCATCTTTCCAACGGATGCGGACGCCACCAAGGACAGTGATGATACAAAAAAAATAATTGAAGATATAATTCGGCCATCTGAACTAGGCGTTCGGGTCACAGGAATAAAAAAATAAGAAATAAAGGTATCCTGATAAACACGGCAACCGCGGGCGAACAACAAAGACTATTAAATGCACCTTGCTTCGACAACTCCAGCAAACTTAAGGCCCGACTTCCGTCAAAGCGTTTACCAAGACTAATATTCTTTAATGTTCCCCGGGACCTGACTGACGAAGATTTTTTAAGGATGGCTCTAACTGGTATTCCCAACGTTGATGACATTAAAGAAACTATTGCACACTGTAAACTAAGTCACTTGGCTGGTGCTCGTACAGGAAACGCTTGTCACCGTATCTATGCAGTACCCGCTACCTTGCGCAAATTTCTAGTGGAACAAGAAAAAGTATTTATAAGCTGGACTATTTGCCGCGTCAGAGATTTTATTGGCCTTACTGTCTGCGCCAAATGCCACATGATTGGTCACTCATACAAATATTGCAGAGATACCAAACCTACATGTGGACATTGTGCTCAACAGAATCATATCGGTGAATCCTGCCCAAATTCCACCATCAAACCAGTTTGCGCGACATGTACCAGATTTGGAAAGCCTGCTGATCACTCAACTGGAGACAGGGACAACTGCCCGGCCTACATAGCTGCCCTCAAGAAAGACCTCGCTACAATAGATTATGGAGTGTAATAGATATGAACATAAGTGCCTGACTATCGACGAATATACTCCTGTGAAGAATTGTTTGCGAATCATGTACATGAATGCAAGAAGCATACGGAACAAGTTTGATGAAATTGAAGAAAAGGTCAGAGGCCTACGTGATACTGTTCATGTCATTGTCATAACTGAAACATGGCTTGATGTCGGAGAAGAAAAGTTTTTTGGCTTAGATGGTTACACCAGTACATTTGCTTCTCGCCCAAATGAGGGAGGAGGCGGTGTTGCGGTATATGTGCTGGATACCATGAAATGCTCCATTATTGAAAAATTTTCTAATGAAAATTCATTTTTAGGTGTGAGTATTTGTAGCAGTGATAGGAAACCGGTCAACATTTATGCCATCTATCGAAAACCTAACCCAAACACACACGATTTCCTAACACATTTAGAAAAAATACTAGACAAAAGCAGACAAGATACATTAATACTCGGAGATTTCAACATTGACACTTCCATAAACACACCTTCTTCTTCAAATTATTCAAACACCTTAGAAACGTACAATTTTTCAATACAAAACAAATCATTTCCCACTAGAGTCACTGACACAAGTAGCACTATTATAGATCACGTCATATCAAACACACAAAACATTCCAACTACCATAACAAATATAGATGACCCACTTAGTGACCACAATATTCTCATCGTTGACTTTAAGAATAACCTTAAAAAATGCTTTAATAATAGGAACATACCGCGCTTTTCAAAACCTATCATCAACGTTATGGCAGTAAAATCTTATCTCGCAGCTAACAAGTTCGCCATCAACTCAACCAAACAAGAAGACAGTTATAAAGATTTTAACGATTATATCAAAAATGCAATAGAAGCAGGTAAAACTACACCAAAAGTGAAAATAGGAAATAGACAACATCTAAATACACCGTGGTTTGATTCTAAATTGAAATCGCTAATCAAGGAACGAAACCAACTTCATAAGCAATGGAAACGAGACCCAGGTAATATAAATCTTGCATTACGTAAAAATAAACTAAGAAATATAATTACTAATTATAGGAGAAGTTTGAAACATAAATATTACATCAATAGCTTTCAACAAAGCCTTACTAACCCCAGAAAAACATGGAAAACCATTAACTCAATTCTGTCTAACCGTGCAAATAAACCCACCAACACAATCGAATCTCTTATCATAAATAATTGTGAAATTAGGGAACCCGGTCAAATAGCATCAGAATTTAATGAATTTTTCTTGTCGATTGGAGAAAAGTTGGCAGCTGCCATTCCATCATTTTCGGACGACTGTAATACTATCTACGTAGAACCAAAGGCACGTCAATCCTTATATATGGCTAGGACTAATAAGGGTGAGGTATTAAGGATCATCTCAAAACTTAGATCGAATGCAGCTGCAGGAATTGATGGAGTAACCCCATGCATCCTTAAAACCTGTAAAGAAGAACTAGCCGGGCACCTAGTGCATCTTATCAATTCTTCTATAGACTCGGGAGTATTCCCAGATCAATTAAAGCTAGCGAAAATTATACCGATTTATAAAGAAGACTGTAAAAAGTGTATTTCTAACTATCGTCCAATATCGGTTTTATCGGTATTTTCAAAGGTGTTCGAGACAATTATCAAAGATAGACTTCTAAAATATATATCTAACAACAATATCCTAACTCCACAGCAATATGGTTTTCGAAAAAACTCCAGTACCCAATGTGCCACCTTTGATTTTATCTCCAACATCCAGCAGTACATAGACCAGGGCGAATATGTAGCAGCTATATTTATAGACTTAAAAAAAGCCTTTGATACTGTAGATCATGAAATACTTCTACAGAAAATGGAACATTTGGGTATAGTCGGGAAATCTTTAAAGCTCCTCCGAAGCTACCTATCTGATAGATATTGCCTTGTCGATGTCGAAGGGAACCTAAGCGGCTTTGGAAAAATAACATGTGGAGTGCCACAGGGCTCGATTCTAGGACCCCTACTTTTCTTACTATACATCAATGATATAACTAAATGCGGAATCTCGGAAAAACTTCAACTTTACGCCGATGATACTGTGATCTACTACCGTTGCAAAAATCTAAGGGAACTTGAATTTCTAATGAATAAAGATCTCGCAAAGCTAGCTAAATGGCTGCGAATAAATAAATTAAGCCTCAATGTCAAAAAAACCCACTACCTCACTTTCGGGAAAAAAGATTACACGAGCATGAAAATTATTATTGGAACTGAAAAGCTTCAAAATGTGCAAGTAACGAAATATTTGGGGTTATTCATAGACTCTAACCTGTCGTGGAACTCCCATGTTGATTATGTAAAATCCAAAATTTCCCCAATAACTGGTGTACTCTATCGACTTCAAGATGTGCTCCCCATATCTCTACTGCGTGCCACATATTATTCTATGATTCACTCCCATCTAAGTTATCTGGTTAGTATCTGGGGTATAATTACAAAGAAACAAATTTCTGAAATACAAGTCATCCAAAATAGAGCCATAAGGAATATATATCATCTACCACGGGATATACATGTCAAAGATATATATTCACTGACACAAATACTACCCTTTACGATTCTGCCAAAATATAGCATCGCAACTGCCATTTTACAAATAATCCAACACTCCTCACACACCAACACTAAACCAACATTTAATTCTGATATACACCAGCACAAAACACGATCTCAAAATCAAATACACTTATCGTCATCTACTCACACGACTAAATTTGGAATTAATTCCTTACAATACGTCGCACATACGCAATATAACGCATTACCTAATAACCTAAAACTTCCCGTATCAAACAAAAAAACATTGGCAAAAAATCTAAAAGTATATTTTCTCAACAGCTTTATTAACCCGTGACATATTGAGCAATCCTTATTTGTAACGCTTGTTTATCTTTAGCAGCTTTATTAACCAGTGACTTATTTAGCAATTTTTATTTGTAATGCTTATATATCTTTAGCAGCTTTATTAACCAGTGACATATTTAACGATTTTTATTTAACTGTTGTATATCTTTCTAAATGTATTTATGAAATATTCAACTAACTGTATCAAGTGTGCCTAGTCTGTTTTAACATCTGTGTATTTTCCTTTAAATGCCCTTTAAATTCGTGTTCTTTTGTAAAAATAATTTTCATAATTGTATAATGTTGTCCTTCCCGAAATGAGTTTTATTTAACTCAATGGGAATAATGTATTATAAATATTATGTATAATTTTGTAATATATTATCACAAATAAAAAAAAAAAATAAAAAAAAATATCTTCCAATTCAAAGAAGCGTGAAAGACGAAAATCCTCATTTTCAACGAACGTACAAAATGATTGCGTGACGTAGTTACTTGGGGTTTCAATCATCGTCGGAGCAGTACCTAAGATTAAATACCCTAAAGTAGTTTCAATAGCGAATCGCTGACCAGGGGAACCTGATATTTTGTTGGTATTTAAAATGCGAGCAAACATGTCACATCCCAAAATAATATCAATCTCACCAGGCGTACAGAAAGTTTTGTCTGCTAAGGGTAAATTATCTAGATATGATAATGAGGCGCGGTTTATGTTAACGGTAGGCAGTTCATTAGTGATATTTTCTACCACGTACGGTTGAATAGTATACGAGTGAGCATCGTTATAATGGGAGAACAGTTTGAGACAAGTCATTCCCTTTGTTAGATTTCTTACGTCACCTATTCCCGTGACGTAAGTGCTGGGAGATGATTGTACCGTAAGATTCAAACGTGAACAGCATTTACGCGTAATAATGTCCCTTTGGGAGCCGCTATCGATTAGCGCACGGATAGATTGAACCTGTCCCTTAAGATCTCGAGTTAAACAGATGGCGGTTCCCAGAAGTACCGTAGAATTAGCACAAGAGTTTGTGTTTGTCACACACAGCGATACTGGATTCGGAGTATTTGAATTATTATTATCGGTACCTGCTTGTGACGCGGAAGACGGTATTGGGTCTGACTGTGGTTTTCGCGTATCAGTTTGCTTGAAATGCAATAAGGTATGGTGATTAAGAGCGCATGATTTACACGTACTCTTTGATTTGCATGATTTCGTGTTGTGCCTAGTACTGAGGCAGTTTACACAAACTTGCATATTGGATGACTTAATGAAATTAAATCGATCGCGTGGTTCTAGACTAATAAATTTAGAACATTGATATAAAAGGTGCGATCCCTTTTGACAACAAAAACAAATGTCAATGGAGTGATTGTCACTTTTCTCGACATTCATAAATGTCTTTGCGGAATTTGTCCTTTGCGGTTTAGCAGAAATATTAATATTTGAACCGAGGCGGCTGGATGTTGCTGGCGTAACTTGCGCACGAGTAAGTATCCTTTGCTGTCCTCTTACGAATTCTATTAATTCTGAGCTCGACGGAAAGCTTTCATTGTCTCGAATAGAAGATTCGAAAGCTTTTACTGTCTCTATATCAAGGCGTTTAAGACCCAGATGTAGCAACATAAATTCTGCGAGATCCTTGATTTGCAACTGTTTCAGCGCGGCAATGTTTGTCTTATACGTATCTGCAAAATTTTCAAAGGAAGCGGGAGTGAACGAGTTAACCACAGGCATTTTCAATAACCGGTCAAAGTATGATTCTGCGAGTACGCGATGATCGTTATATTTATTACATAAAGCGTTCCAGATCACCTGGTAATTTGTACCAGTGGGTGTGATCGTCTTACAAATAGTCAATGCCTTTCCCGTTAACTTGGACATGAGATATTGCATCTTTTCAGTGTTGTCTAATGAACTATTTAAATGAATAACGGAGACATAGGTTTCATAAAACAGAGGCCAATTTTCCAAATTTCCGTCAAAACATGCAATTTCTAAAGGCGGTAATTTGATTTGACGGTGCGGTTTCTCTACTGAATTTGACAGCATGCTTGACTCGGTAAATTTAATGACACCGTACATTTCCTCAAATGCGTTCAGTTGAGCGTACTCGGCGACCGCTTGAGGATTGATCTCAAGTTCACAATCGATCTTTTCGTCTAGAATGGTGATAAACTCAAAACGGATTCTCTCTACGGTGCCAGCGCCCGATAAAAATGCTTGACGATTTGTAGCGCTATCGGAAGATTTCTTAATTTTGTCAAAGACTGACTGTAATGTCGCAAAACTTGAAGCTAGTTTGGCATTTAAACGTTTTAAACGTCTGTCATCCCGTGACGACGAACCAGACGGTGAGGTAGCCATTTTCTTGTTCCGATTATTTATTAAATGTAACAAGAATACAGACCAAGAATATGCTTATAATATTTATAATAAAATAATTTAATTAATATTCAATTTGCGCGCAGTACTCAGTGGGGTTATCTTTGACCCCGACAACCGTGAGGGGTTAACAACGCTGAATTAAATTTAAAATTAATGTTTGCGGAATAACAAATTTATTATTTCAATTGATCTATCCAGTACTGGGAGTAGATTAAACAAAATAAGAAATTATTAGTAAAGACACGAGGTCTATGAACAATATACAATGCGGGCAGAAAAAATTAAAATTGCGGGTGAGCGTAATACACTCTGAAAGTTTATAAGAGATATTGAAATAAGAGTTATATATCTCCGGCTCGTTTTGGACCATGAATGATGCGTGTTTTGTGTAGTTTTTTTAAACGAAGGACCTTGAAATGTGTATGTTATGTGTTTGAACCACTGCACAAGTAGAAGGTAAGCACACAAGGAAAAGGAGAGAATTACTCACTGCGGGATTTGTACTTTCTTCTCTGGCCGGTTTTATTGCACTGTGTTAATATTTTGTTGCGGTATGTTTCTTCTCTGCGGCGGTCAATAGCGAAAAATGCGGATACGGGTAAATAATGTGGATGTTCACAGGTTGATGGTCGATTATTGACTGATGTGGGTAACAGGAAAAAGTGACAGGTTTATAAGGAAGGGTAGGAAGGAAATGTGACAATACTAGCTACAAGTACAGCAGTTCATGTATGTGTATAGGTTTGTATAGATGTATGTATGTAAGTGTAGCTGTGTAAATGCCCAACCACTTGCTATATTTGGCAGCCCTCGTGGTGAACCTAGTGATTGTCACGATTTTGTGGGGTAGGATATTTATGTATCAGTATGTGTTTTTTTTTTAATGTTTTAAATATTTCAAATTGTGATCACGCTAATTTTTAATAATTATAATGGTCCCTTTTGATTCCGGGTTTGGGTACCTGCGATGACTCCGTCTTGTGTTGTGCTGTGACTCCCCTTATTTAATGATAATTTTACATAGTTTTTTAAGCTCCCATGGCACTCACAGCGCGTCGCGTTTTTTTTAATATTTTGTCGTACAGTACGCTGTCGGCATACTTACTTTTTGTTTTTGAGGTAGACGATTATTTTGTCACGGTTTTGTTCATGTGCTAATAATTTTGACATACCCACATAGCTAAGGTTCTTTACCATGACCGACCCACCAATGATAACTAGAAGTCAGTCAAAATTTCAAGATTCTGCCACAATATCGAAACACAATTAAATTTTGTCGGAAACACTTTCGAAGCCAAGGTCATTCCGGTTCATAAATGGAATCTGGTTTTCGACGGATCGACTTGCGTACGGAGTTTTATTGAACGTGTCGAGGAGCTATCAGATTCACGCGGAGTAAGTAAATCAGATCTCTTTTCTAGTGCAATCGAATTGTTTACAGGTGATGCACTGAACTGGTTCCGGGTGAACCGTTCCTACTTCAATACTTGGACAGAGATTGTGCAGGTCTAAAAGATGAATTTGAACTACTGGACCATGAGAAGCGCCTAGTAGCTCAGTTAAGAGCGATCTTTCAGTTACAAAAGGAAAGCTTAGGTTCCTTTATTACTAGAATTCAGCTTTTAAATAATCGACTTTCAAAGAAATTGCCCGAAGAGGAGATCTTGGAGCTCTTACAGTGTAACATGTTACCACGATATATTCATAAACTTTCCCTTACAGAGATTTCTAACATTGCCTCTCTTAAAAAGTTCGGGAAAATGATAGAATCGGCAGATAGTCGCACGGATGCCAGGAATCATCCGGCAAATTCTAACACTGAGAATAAGAATGTTAAAACTTTTTCTGCCAACAACAATTCAAATAATCGTAACAATAATATGGAAGCTGCCCAGAATTCCAGATCTAATTCCAATTTCAGACATAATCAAACTTCTAATTATAACAATAATCGTAGACAAAATACGTGGTGAGCACCTTCTACGAGGACTTAAGAACTTTAAGGGATGTGGGAGCGACTAGCAGGGATGGTCGTCCCTACATCTCATTTCAGGTTCTTGGTTCCTATTTTTCTGGTATATTAGACTCTCAATTTTAGGCAATAATTTTCACACACATTTTATAAAATTAGGGTTTAAATTAAAAATATTTGAACAAAATTTCTCATTAACATCTGCCACAGGTCACTCTGTAAAATGTACACACAAGATAACAGTTCCAGTTGTCTATAAACATATGATTAAAGATTTCACTTTTGTAGTCACGCCCGAAATCAAATCAGATATTATTCTAGAGGTAGACTTTTGGAAGCATTATAAGATTTGCCAAGAAATTTTAAAATTTATTGCACCCCGGCAAACAATATCTGAGCCGAAATCAGTAGCGGAGATTAAAGGAAAACAAAACTGTTTCAATCTTTCGAATAGACAGAAACATGAACTTAAATGCATCATAGACGACTTTAAATCTGTATCGGGGGACAGGTTGGGTAGAACCCACTTGGAACAACATGTTATCGATACAGGTAATAGTGAACCGGTGAAACAACGTGTAGCATACGCATTGTATAGCCGTTTAAATATTTTACTGCAAGGGCAACACCAAAAGGCCCCGCGCCATACGACTGCAAACTTGCCTGTCATTCTGGTTTCACGGCATCGATCGTCGAGTCGCTTCTTTGCGTACGCTACCTTTGTTAAATCCTTCTGATATTAATTTAACGTGTGTCGGTTTTTGGAGTCAATTAATAAATGAGAATTAAACGTTCACCATAGTATTCATTTAAATACCGACCATCCTTTTAGTAACATCAACGTGTCTGGAGTCCACGTGTGGATCCGCCAATGGATCCACCAATATACATCTTCATCTCCCAAATTGGTGACCCCGACGTGATCTGAACACGCAACCTTCTGATTGGTGACATCCGACTTAAAGAACTTACAATGGCGTGCAGGCACTCGGCGATCGAGGCGTGACAACAGAATCCTGAGGAGAATTCCCGGTGAGCATTGTTTTAATATTTTTAACATCCATCAATATCATTTAACATGCTTCGATTTATTTAAATCGTAATTATAGAGTAAATTTTGTAGTCCGCTCACGGGACCTCAGTAATTTTTAAAAAATATATGCGAGGCTTATTATTCCCGCATAGCCTGTATTATTACGATAATACAGTTGTAATCACAAAACTACCAAAGATTTATGACCAAATAATATGTTTTCTCAGCGTATCGAGTTGTTACCCACGTGCATTATGATACCGACATGCATATTTTATGTACCCATATGCATTTGTAGTCAATCATGCTAATTCTAGCAATAATAATGAATAAGTAACATTTAATCTTCAATACAAGAGATTCCAAAGTAAAACTGCTTAAATATTTTTTAAACAAACATCGCGATCTTATAATAATCACCATTACTTGTCACCATTGCTTCTAAAAAGAATTAAATTGCCGTGTACATTTTATTCCAGTAACAACGCAGATAATGACAGAATCAACGCAGCTGACGAAACCGTACCACGAATTTCCCATCCTGACCATTAGGAGCCAGCAGTACCCAGGAACCTCACAAGGACCCGGCTGCGAGACCAGCCCGTGCAGAACAACCATCTTCCCGACGCCCGAGTGGTGCGGAACCCCGCGGCTCCAGCTCCGTCAGCGAGATTACATCATAATCGGTGTTACGCCTGCAGCAACATCAACCACGTAACGTTAAAACATCAATAATCCTCCAATAGTGTACAACAGTTTCATCCGACATCTAAAAAAACTATTCCAAAAAGTTATTAAATTTTCGTTGTACCTCGAATTAATGTTACAATTTAACAATTGCTCTGTATCATTCCTTGTAAAGCAAATACAAATTTATATTCTAACTTGGATGTTAAAAGAAAGAATGACACCAATTTAAAAATTATCTTTTTCAAATCATTGTTTACTATTTTTTCTCGAAAATGAATTATTGTCTTTCACTGCCTACCTCTTGCCACATTATCGAGATTGCTATGAACCCTAAGGATATCCAATCAACTACATCCATCAGTGATAATTAATTTACAATGGACCACAGCAACCAGCAATTACAATCAAGAACAAATCGCTTCACGCAAGCTGAAAATCAAATTACAAATTAACATATAAAAGATGAAATCAAGAAATACAACATTATTGTCGCAGCATCAGACGTAAACACATAGTACCTACCGAGAACGTCGTTATTATAGTACCCGCCAAGAACGGAAGCAACCGTAATCACCATCATCATTACAAAAGTAACCAAGATACTGCGATCAACTCCACGCGGCAGGCCAGGCAACAAAAATCAATCAACTGGAAATGGCAAACACTACGAAGAATTCGGAACAAAGGCTTACTAACGCCTCAACCGTGCTCGTATATCCGGAACAATACGGGAAACCACAAGGGAGATTTGTAATAATTACGTACAAATTTTCCCGACAAATATATCAACATGCTGAACACGCTAGAACACGCTCCAGACAGCTTCTATACGCTCGGACCTCGGACACGCTTCTACACGCTTCAACATATATCAACATGCTGAACACGCTAGAAAACGATTCTACACGCTTCAACATATATCAACATGCTGAACACGCTAGAAAACGATTCTACACGCTTCAACATACATCAACATGCTGAACACGCTAGAATATGCTTCTACACGCTTCAACATACTCGAGAACGATTCTACACGCTTCAACATATAACAACATGCTGAACATGCTAGAAAATGCTTCAACGCACTTCAAGTTCCCCACGTCTACAAACATAGTCAGACGAAATCAAACCCGTCCCGGCAAGCCACCATTAAAAAAGGCCTACCCAATTCCACACTTGTGTTCCTACGCACAGATGGGTGAAAGAACACTCCAACCCCGTACGAACGACGTCTAAAAAAAAAAAAATAATAATGACTTGGCAATACGTAAAAAGGCATAGCAACTAGAATAAAAATTAAATTTATATATACATACTTAAATATCAAATACCATACTGGTCAAAACAAAAAATCAATAAATTTTACATTGGTGACTTCCTTAAGTTTCATTTTTTGTAAAAATTTTATCTGATAAATCTATAATTAAAAATGTTCATCTCAATAACTCAAAAAATACATCTAAAAAAAAATAGCTATCCATAGAACTATAACTCTCTGAACCTTTGAAACAGCTTACTCAACATTAATTACCACATACCTACTTAGGTATATAGTAAATGCATTTCGGCCACTGCCGATAATAATACCATTGTATTCTATATATTATTATTGATTGCTACAACGCGTGCGATGGTAAACCAAAATACAAAAGAGTTCACTTTAATGATAAGTAGTTCATACAAACCATACCGCTAAACGCGTTGAATTTACTAAGTTTTAATTGATTGTTGAATTAACTAACTTTGATTACGTTTTATGTACTTTTATAATATTATGGAATTTAACCATGTTCAGTTGAATGTTTGTTGACATCCACATATCCGAATGAACATGTTTTTGAGATTTTAACATTTAAATCATACAATAATTTTTATACCATTTCTTTTGATGAAATGTAATTGTTTATAACAATATGATTTTTTTTATCCATATCCTATCAAGTGAACATGTCCCTCGCCTGATAGAATGTGTTGATAAAATATTTTTTATCTATAAATTTCTCCTTAAGTGTTTATAAAGGTATTAGCAAATACATATCAAGTTCATTTATAAAAACCAAGTATAAAAATTATATAAACTACACTTGTAAACAATTGATGAGATATTATTACATTTTAATAAAAATGATAGATTAAGGATTTCTTATCTCATGTTCATAAAAAACTAATATTTTGTACATTTTATAATATCTACTACTTTCCAAATCTGAAATATTTGATTAGTTTAAGATCAAACATTCTAAACCTGTATAGTATAATAAATAGTTTTAGCCATGTACTTTATCATATTTCAGTAATAGAGTATTTACTTTATATGAATAATAAGCTATAGTTATTCTAACACTGTTACATTATCGGAACATAATATGTCTTATATTGACCACACACTCAATATAACACATATTTATTACATATTTCCATTCCTAAATGAAAAATTTTAGAACATTACGCACTTTGCGATGAAAAAGTAACATGTACTTCTAACCACTCCGCTGTACGCGTCGAAGTTAAAAACTATACTCTAAAATTTTATATAACTCTTAAATACAAATATTACATGTACCTAATTTTAAAATTTACTAAGTTTTCCATTATGTTAAAAATATTTCGTTTTTTAAAAAATTTTCAAACACGTGCAATCAGATGTTCCTTGATGTCCACATCTGATTGAACGGGTTGAAATTTTTTTTATCGTTTTGCAAACTTGGGTGGAGGTATGTAGCGTACGCATTGTATAGCCGTTTAAATATTTTACTGCACGGGCAACACCAAAAGCCCCCGCGCCATATGACTGCAAACTTGCCTGTCATTCTGGTTTCACGGCATCGATCGTCGAGTCGCTTCTTTGCGTACGCTACCTTTGTTAAATCCTTCTGATATTAATTTAACGTGTGTCGGTTTTTGGAGTCAATTAATAAATGAGAATAAAACGTTCACCATAGTATTCATTTAAATACCGACCATCCTTTTGGTAACATCAACGTGTCTGGAGTCCACGTGTGGATCCGCCAATGGATCCACCAATATACATCTTCATCTCCCAAAAACGTTACCATCCAGTATCACCGCACTTGCTACCGGCTGTTCAAAAGAACTCGATAGGATGCTAGTACTAGGTGTGGTTGAGCCAAGCCATAGCGCATGGAACAGCCTCATCTTACTTGTTCCCAAGAAAGATGGAACCCACAGATTATCTTTGGACAGCAGAACTATTAACTCTTTATCAAAGAAAGTTAGCTATCCCTAACCTTTCGTTTCAAGTATACTAGACTCATTAGGCGGTACCAACTACTTGTCCACCATAGATTTTAACGGCAGCCTTCTGGCAAATTCCTCTGGAGGAAAATTCCAAAGAAAAGACGGCATTTAATGTTCCCAAAAGAGGATTATTTCATTTTGTTAGAATGCCATTTGGTCTCCATGGAGCGAGCTCCAGAATGATGCGCTTAATGGACAAAATCTTTGGTTCGGGTTTGAGGGCAAAGTATTTTATTACTTAGACGACATAATAATAATAAGTAAATCATTTGAGGAACATATGTCTTTATTGAGAAAAGTTAGACGCAAACTTTCAGATGCGGGTATAACTATTAATATGGATAAATCTGTCTTTTGTAGGGATTCATTAAAATTCCTAGGTTATGTCATCGATAGTCAGGGTTTAAGAACTGATCCAGATAAGGTCAAAGCTATAGTGGATTTTCCAACACCAAACTCACAAAAGAGTTTATGAGTTTCATATGTATCCTCGCGTGGTATAAAAGATTCAATTTTAATTTTTCCACAATTGCGGATCCGTTTCATAATTTAACAAGAAAAGAATTCTCAGGAGCAAATTTTAAGTGGAATAATAAAGCAAAAATGGCTTTTACACAGCTTAAGAATATTTTAGTAAACGCACCGGTATTAGCTTGTCCGAATTTTGATAAGCCATTTATTTATTTATTAAACGCCCTTATGGGCTTTTACATTTTAGGTAAATAGATGAGTATAACAGTTATTTCAAAAAAATGTAAATTAAAACAATAAAGAAAGCATAATACAGTGATAATGAAAGTAAAACAAAAGGATATATCTACAACAAAATATAACAATAAATGCATATAATAAAATGAGATACATAGGTAAAAAATATAAGAAGTTTCACAAAAAAATAGATATTCAATATAGACAAAAATTGTAGACATTATAGACGTCTATTTATGTCTAAATATAAAAAAGAATTGAAATAAACAATGTTTATACTGATTGTTTTTAATGTGCAATATATCTCCAAGATCAGAATATTTATTTCCGAGACTGTGAAGTCTCGGTATCGGGGAATTTTGATAAGAGAGTGTCCTGGTGTTATTAAAATAAAAGGGTAGTAAATTTCGGCAAGATCTTTTAGGTATGTGGATATTGATTAATTGAAGCAATTCAGGAAAGTCAATTTTGTAATGCAGTATTTTATGTAATAGTATTAAATCTGTGATTATTCTTCTTTCTGAAAGTTCTAATAGGAACGTTTTATTTAGTAGGTAGTTATAATCAATGTTTTCTACAGGAATATGCAATTTATAGTTTATATATCTCAAGAACTTATTTTGAATCTTTTCAATGTTGGCGGAATGAATATTGTAAAAGGGAGACCATATCGTAGAGTTATACTCTAGTTGGCATCTAACAAGGGTTTTGTACAACATGATAAACGTGCCTAAATTATTGAAGTCTTTTGAAACTCTCAAAACAAATCCAAGAGTCTTAAGGGCCTTATTAATAATATTATTCATATGACACAAAAAAGTTCACTGACGCAATTTAATTTTTTATCATTTAATGTATATTGAAAAAATATTGGATTATTTATTCTGTAAAAATTAATGAACTGACATTTCTTTATGTTCAATGCTAGTTTGTTGATAGAGCACCATTCAAAAAGACGTCTCAAATTAGTTTGTAATATAATGCAATCATTTATGGCATTGATCTCCTTATAAAGTTTCATATCATCAGCAAAAAGCAATACGTTTGTGTTAGTAAATATATCAATAATATCATTTATGAATATAATAAACAAAATGGGTCCTAAATGAGATCCTTGCGGCACTCCACTTGTGGCTATAAATTTGTAAGAATTTGTGCCATTTATTTTTACACTGAGACTTCTTTCGGACAAATAACTAATAAACCAATTTAATAAACTACCATAAACTCCAAGTGAGGCTAATTTATTGATTAATATTTTGTGACACACCTTATCAAAGGCCTTGCTAAAGTTAGTGTATACTGAGTCAACCTGGCATCTGTTTGATAAAGATTTGGATATGAAATTTTCGTATATTAGTAAATTAGTAAATTAGTTAATGTAGATTTATTTGAACAAAAGTCATGTTGGTATGAAGTTATAATTTTTTGTATGTTTGTAGATATTTTAGAGAGAACAATTTTTTCAAAAAGTTTGCATATCGATGATTGGATACGTATTGGTCTATAATTTGTAATGTCCGTTTTGTCCCCCTTTTTAAAAATAGGTGTAAGAAAACTGTGTTTCCATGAATCAGGGAAACAACCTGTTTTTAGAGACTGGTTAAAAATTAGGAAAAGAGGAACAGTTAGGCCGTTTAAACATTCTTTAATTAAAACCGGTGGAATATTATCAGGTCCAGCATTTTTTCTAGTATCTAACAAATTTACATGCCTTTTGATATCATTTATTTATATGCGTATTTCAGATATATCCAGACTAAGATTCGATGAGAAATTGGGAATTTCGTTGCTAGGTATATCCTCTTCATACACAGACTTAAAATAATCAGCGAATAAATTTACAATGTTTTCATCACTACACCCAATTTTTCCATTGAAGTTCATACAAGTTGGAATACCCAAGTTCTTATTTTTTTGAGAATTAGTGTAATTCCAAAATTGTTTTATGTTTCCACGAATATCACTTTCAATTTTATGAATATAATTTTTATAACACAATTTTGAAATTTTGCAACACTCCTTTCTTAATAATTGGTATTCATTGTAATCGCTTGACATTCTGGATCGCTTGTAATTTTTATGGGCCTTTTTCTTATTATATGTTAAAGTGATCAATTCGAGGCTAAACCAGTTTCGAAAATGAGAAATTTTATTATGTCGAAGGGGCACAAAATTAGCAATAGCACCATTTAGAATGGCATAAAATGTATTTACAGTATTGTTAATATCTATATTTTCCAGAAAGGACCAGTCTGTTGAATTTAAGCAATCAGAAATTTTTGAAAAATTTGCTTTATAAAAATTATATTACTATATCTTGCGACGTATCAAACACGCTTTTGCTTTGGAAAGGTTCCAGGGATATATAGAGGGGTCTATTATACCGGTGAAGGTAATAACAGATCACTATAGCTTAAAATGGTTGGTAAATATCAAATCACCATCAGGCAGATTAGCTAGGTGGGCTGTTCGTTTACAACAATTTAACTTTGTCATTGAACACCGCAAAGGAAAGGATAACATAGTACCTGACGCGTTGTCGCGTGACTCTTTACAAGTAGCTGTGGTAGGTCAAACCAAATCAACCACAGACTCGTGGTATGATAAAATGCGTACAAATGTTCTTGCTTCTCCAGATAAATATCATGCTTGGAAAGATGACAATGGGGTATTGTACAAACACATACAGAGTATGGAAGCTCTACATAGAGCGTATGACTGGAAAGAAGCTCTTCGTAAAGACCATAGGAAAGATATTATATTGCAGTATCACATACCTCCATCATGTGCCCATTTTGGTATTATGAAGACTTTGAACAGGATTAGTCAATAAATTTTTGTAGCCGAAGATGGCTGCCGATGTCAAATCGTTTATCTCCAAATGCCAGACCTGCTTGGGTCATAAGAGTACCAAATTGTTACCGCCAGGTCTCATGGGTGATCCTAAATTTGTTCAACGTCCTTGTCAAATGATTGATGCAGATTTATTAGGGCTGTTCTCGAGTTCATACAAGAAGGGTTACACGTATTTGTTGGTAATCTCTGACTTCTTTACAAAATATGCCAAACTCTTCCCTTTAAGGAAAGCTACCGGCAAGAACATTGCTGAGATCATGGAGAAAGAGATTTTCTATAAATTTGGTGTCCCTGACACAATTATTTTTGATAATGGCCCTCAATATATTTCTACAGATATTAAAGCTCTAGTTAGCAAATTCCATATTCGACACCTCTTTTATAACTGCAGGTATCACCCGCAGAATAATCCTGTAGAACGCATCAACAAGGTCTTAGTGGCCGCCATTAGTTCATATGTAGGCTCTGATCACAGAACTTGGGCGGGTTGCTTACCTGAAATAGAACTTGCGATTAACACAGCGGTGCATGAAGTTACCGGATACACTCCTTTCTTTTTAAATTTTGGAAGAGAAATAATCATCTCAGGAAATGACTACAAGTCTGCAGACTTTAACGAAGAGATTAAATTTGCTGTGCGAGATTCTTGGGCGTCTGATTTGGATGAATTGAATGACATTTTTTCACAGGTCCGTACATCCTTTGTAATAGGTATAAGTTTAATCTACATCTCATGTTTTAAATAATTAATTAAATAGGTAGCTAGCTCAGAATATGCGTGTAGGTAATTATGTGACTTTTAATGTATGTGATATTTAATTGCTATGAATAAAAGATTGATTATAAAGATTGACAATTTATTGAATAAGTAATTCACATGTTAAAGGAAGAGGTAGAGCATGAATAGATTAGTTTTTAAATATTAAATCTCAGGTCGTGAGCGTGCTCATGGAAATAAAGACACGAATATTCATTATCATTTAAATGCATTTACAGCTAATTTTAGGTAAAGTGACCGATAAAGAAAGAGCGCCACGCTGTTTGAACATGATGGCGAAGTATTACGAAAACTAGAATGGCAACCAAAGAATAAACTATGTATTGAAATTATGTTACGTATGAATTGCAACGATGTCCGACAAACTTGATCCAGGTTCCCGTCGAAAGCAGCTCCTCTCACCAATATAATTTTCCAACTGACCGCAATCTACAAAACTTGGCGAGCCGAACCAAATCCCAGTGGAGCCAATCTCAAGATGTGACGTATTCTCCGGCAAGTAGGTACTGAAAAATTGATTGAAATAGGGGCTGGTTGAGTCGAACCGCTACACCTTAAGACAGTCCTATGAACGGAACAAAACTCAGTACAATCTACGTCGAAGAGACGTACAGTACGAAATAGGAAACATTGTTTGGAGGAGATCATTCCTTCTCTCAGAAGCTGGTAGGTACTTCTCAGCAAAGTTAGCTCCCAAGTTTATTCGTAGTAAAGTAATTAAGAAGTTATCTCCGGTAGCTTACATTTTGGCAGATTTAAATGGAAGACCTGTTGGGACTTTTCACATCAAGGATATACCTAATTAAACATGAAGTCTCAGATTAACCTTTAACATGTCTTGATTTCATGCCCTAAACGGCACGAATCTTATTAATTTCATACACGCATCGCCTCCATTATCACGCATTAGTGGGTGCGATTAATATATTAACATTGAACGTGAGAACATGAAGATTTTGTGTTCTCACATTGAATGTTATTTAATGATTGTCATTGTTTTGTTTTGAATTTGTTTATGTATTTTTTTTATGGTTGCTTATGTTGTGTTAACATTTTGTTCAACGCGGGAGAGTGATGTTATCCTTACCCTCTCGCATTGAACACGTTCAAATGAATGTACACTGTGCTAGGGTTCCATAAGTTCATATATAAATAGAATATATAAATGCTATATTCTATTTCAGAATTTGTGTGATTTTGGATAGGTACATTGTACATATATTTGTTAATCAGTTTTATACGTACGTACATATTTTTGAGGATATTGATTATTAATATGGGTCTTTGTCTAACTGTTTCAGGATGCACTTGTAATCCCTGCCTGGTGTATTTCGGGGTAGTCATGTAGATATGTAGTATTGTTTGTATGTTTCTGTGTTTTGTTCTGTTTCAGTACATATTTTGGGGATTTTAGGTACTATACATTTAATTTTATAAATGATTTTAAGTTATATGTAGTAAAATGCTGTGATTGTGGATATCACACGGATAGTGTTGATTTGATATATTCCATTCAATAGTCTACTTTAAATGGAATATTGCCATTCCTTGCAACGATAGCTAGGAAATGGATACTTATTTTATTATTGATATAATAACCTGTAATCATACTAATTGAAAGTCCTTGGCTAATGGTTTTGCCACCATTTTAATGAAAGCAGGCAGATGCTTAAAAATCTATTTCATAGGCTTTAGGAAGCTCATAGTAAACCTGACAGGGACTTTGGATGTGATTTCCTTTTGGGTTTGTTTTTACTTGTATTTTAAATTTTAGTTATAAAGAAAAGTCAAAGGGTTTCTGCAAGATTTTGGCTATTGGTGTTACACCTCTTAATAAAAGCAGGCAGATGCTAAAAAAATCTATTTCTTAGAGCTTTAGAAAGTTCATAGTAATACCTCAAGAGGTCTTGTATGTAACTTCCCTTTGATATTTTTAATCTACTTGGGTTATAATAATTTTTACTGTATGTTATTTTTTTTAGGTAGATTTCAATAAGAAAACTTTAGTCAAGTTGAGGGATTCTAAGCCCTCCGTACAAGTATAATACATGTCTTGCGTTTTGTTGTCGGTTTTTTATTTTCACGTCAATTTCATTTTCATATAAATTAGAGTTTTCCTTTTCGAATTGGTGGGCGATGTCCTAGAGCTCGGGATATCTCTCATTAGTTCGGACTAACACTTTATGATTTGATCGATGCCTAGTCCTTGGACAAATCATTCACTGTTCATTGGTTCTTTACTCTTAATGAATTAATTACAAAATCAAATTTTAGCTTTACTACTCACCTATCAAATTTTTGACTGATACAGTTAATCGTTATCATAGGTTACATTGAAGTAATACATTTATTTTGTTTATTTACAAGTTTCGTCACTTTCTTATAAATCGTGCCAGCGTGGTATGTTTTTATTTTGAGTTAATAAGTCTAGGTCAAATCACTAATTATCATAATAATTTTAATTAAATATCAATTTAATTTTTCCCCTTTTGGGATTATCACAAAGTTAATATTGATTTAACTATTTTCATATCAACATTCTAACGTGGATTTTACAATTTGTAATCTTTAATTCAAAATTACTGTTTTCATCAAGAAACCTAAAAAAAAAAAGTTTCATTCTAATTAGAGGAATGACACCTATGGGTTGTGTTGTGAAGCTTTGGGTTGCGTCTCGGCTATAAAGTCACATTGGTTAATTATTATATTTGCAGGGTTTTCAAATTGCATAATTCAGTTCAGGGATGCCACTTCTGTCAGGTTATAAATTTTTTGAAGATTTTATTATATTAATTCATTCAGGGTCTTTCTTTTGTATAATAAAAACAATAATTCATTTGTTTTCTTCTAACATATTTTTTTTTTAAATTTTCATTATCAGTAAACCATTTGATATAATAGTTTAGACTTCACTGGGCTACCTCAAGAATGAAGACTATCAACTTTACACTTCAACCTTCCTCTTCCATTCAAGACCTTCTCCTATGCATTCTTTGGGTTCACCTCGCAGCAGCTTCTAACTCCATCATGGTTAATATTTTTTTTATTTTTTTTTTTATTTATTTATTTAACATTCTTTTTTTACATATTTGAACATTAAGTCCCGTTAAACTGATTTATATCAGTTTGTCAACGGGTTCTTTTACAAATAATTTTTAGAGAATTTATAAAATATACATTATATATACATACATTCACATATTTTTACATATATAAAATAAAGAGCAGAGGAAAAACGAAAGAAAGAAGAAGAAAAAAGATTATAAAAATGGAAAAAACATTAAAAACGAAAATTAGAAATACGGACGTTAGTACAAAAAAATTCTTTCACATAACCATTTTTTTAGCATACATTTTCTTCTGAAAGTCAATTCACAGTTTTTTATTGAATTTGGTAACATGTTGTAAATTATTGGTACGAGGTATTCTAGAGTTCTTTGACCGTATTTATTTAGGTATCTGGGAATAACAAGTCCATTGTTTGCAGTTAGTCTTGTATTATGAACATGAACCACTATTTTATTATACTCAGATTGAGATGTATGCTGATTCGCAATTTTGAACCACAATATAGCACGAACAGATAATAAATTCACAGAGTTATATAGTAATGATTTTGATACATCATGTCTTTGTTCGTATTCAGCTTTGTTTAATAATAATTTTACTAAGGAATATTGTAAATTTTGCACTGAAAGAAGATTTGTTTTTGTTGAATGTCCCCATGTAGTTATTCCATATCTTATTAGGGATTCTGCCAATGATAGATATATTATTCTAAGGGTATTCAGTGGAATAAAAAACTTCAGTCTATAAAGTTTGCTCACTATAGCTCTAAGCCTTGTGCAAACTTTTTGTATATGTAAATCCCATTTAAAATTACAATCTATTGTTAAGCCTAGATATACATATTTTGAAACAAGTTCAATACTTTTACAAGAGCATGGTTGTATTACAGAATTATGGATGCAATCAAAATCATGAGAAACAATTTTAGGAGTTATGGTGATATTGGCATGAGGAGATCTTATGTGCATAAGCTTCGTTTTTTTAGCATTGATTATTAATCCTACATCATGTGACCATTTTTGAAGAGTGCCAAAGTCAATTTGCAGTAAAATACTCGCCATTAATAAATCCTCGTGTGAAATAACTAAGGCAGTGTCGTCAGCATAAACATAATGTTTTACATGAGAGAAAATCAATTTCATTGCAGTAACATATATAATATACAAGGTAGGGCCTAGTATGGACCCTTGTGGTACGCCGGCGAAAACTTTCTTTTTTTTGCTATAATGATCTAAAATTTTTACACAAATCTTTCTATTTTCAAAGTAATTAACAAATAATTTATGTAAGTTTCCTGTAATTCCAATTGCTTCAAGAGTTTCCAGTAATTTACTATGATCAATAGTATCAAACGCCTTTGAATTATCAATAAATAATACGAGTACATGTTTTCTTTTATTAAGATCATTATTAATTATGTTTGAAAAATCTTGAAGTAGTATATCTGTGCTCTTTTTTTCTGGAAACCATATTGATGGGTATCAATAATAGAAAATTTTTCAAGGTACTTTATTAATTTTATAGATATATATTTTTCTAGGATCTTTTCAATTGCAGGTAAAATACTGATCGGTCTATAGTTTTCAATTTCACTGTGTTTACCACCTTTGTAGATGGGTCGGATGATGCTACATTTGAGGTCCTCTGGTATAATTTCCTCCGTTAAAATCATATTAATTAATTGAGTTAAAATAGGTCCTAAGATATCAAAATGTTTTTTAATATCAGACATTCTAATTTTATCTATCCCCGGCGACTGGCTATTTTTTAAACTTCTAACTACTTTTTCGATATCACAGAGTTTTGCTTGTGTTAAGAGCATGCTGTGTGGAAGTCTATGTGTTTGAATATTAAAAGCTTTTTTATCACATCTATGTAATAATTGCCTAACATTATCAGAAAAGAAGTTAGCAAAATTATTAGATGTTTGGTCAGTGGTTTGTTCTTTTAAGAAATATTGTGATATTACTTCATCGCAGTTACTTTTACTCTTTCTTCCTAACAATCTGTTTATTTCATCCCACGTTTTCTTTGAGTCTGCAAAATAATTTTTAAATTTTGAGTTGAAAAATTTTAATTTGTAAACACTGATTAATTTTGTAACTTTGTTTCGGGTGCATTTATACTCTCTTTCGTAAAATTTATTTGTAGGATTACTTTTCCATCTTTTGTAAAGTGTATCTTTTAATTTGATTTTTGATAATAAATCATCATTTATCCATTCGTTTATGGCATTAGGTCTAATTTGGGGTTTAAAAGACTTTACTACAATACTCTTTTCATAGATTTCATTAAATTTAGTTTTAATTTTATTGTACAGAGCAACGCAATTCAGTTCTTTCAAAAGGATATTCCAATTATATTTTTTTATTTCTTTATCAATACTTTTTTGAGACTGAGTGGTAGTTTTTTCATTTTGTACAATATTTTTGACATGGTAATATACATTTAATCCCGTTATAAAATGATCAGCAATTGTCGAATCAATTACACATGCGGACAAGTTATATTTATTAGATCTAACATATATGTGGTCAATACAAGATTTAGTTATTTGACCAGAGACTATTGCTTCCCTTGTCGTATCATTTATACATTTTATAAGGTAATTACTAGTTAGAATATTTTCATAAGTCATTATATTTGTATCACTTTGATTTAATAAGTTCAGATTAATGTCTCCAAAAAATATTACATTTTCATTAGAGTTTATATAATTACTAAAAAAACAAGAAATTTCATTTAAGAATCCCCCTTTATTGAGGTTAGGTGGTCTATAAATTGCTAAAATATAAAAATTGCATTTATTTGGTAACGTCAATATTCCAAACACATTTTCAAAATGAATGGTTTCAATTTTTTCTTGTTTAAAATATAAATGTTCCTTTATATAAAGCAAAATACCACCTCCTTGTTTATTGCTTCTGCAATAGTAATGCGAATTATAACCTGGAATATCATACAATTTAATAAGTTCCTCATGAATTGCAGTTTCACAAAGCATAATTACATCTATATGTTTTAAACAGTTTTTTAAATAAGCATGGAGAATATCCCAATACTTGTTTAGTGATCTGATATTTATTTCGACACAGATTAGGTTAGTATTGCAATTTTTTATAATTTGTGCTTGGATCCAACTTTCTAAATTACTTCCTCGGGTAAATTCTACCTCATTATCATTGTCAATATAGTTGAAAGCCATATTAAGTATAAAAAATATCTCACTCATAGCAATCAGTATAAAAGAAAGAAGTCGAAATATAGCATTTATTAATAGATAACCTAGTTGCAAGTCATTGGACATAATAGTGTATGTAGAGAAGGTGTATAAAATATACTTTAATATTGTAGGCATATAAAAAATAAATATAAAAATAGATTTTAATTTTTTGAATCTTGTAAAGAAAACTATCGAACTATTTTTAATAATAGTATTATCCTTGTATATTTTAATATTGGGTTTAGTATTATTTGTTAACATGTGCAGAGAATAACGTTGTAAAGCTATGTACAAAATAGTATTGAAGAATACAAAATAAACTTGAAGAATGTTGCATGAAAGTAGAAAATGTAAAAAGAGTTTTTTGTCTGCATTTTGAATCCATTCATGCAAATGATTAATTTTACAATAATTTACATTTCTCTCATCATCAATATAACTAAAATACATTTTTCATTTGAAAATATTCACCTGAAATCCTACCATCAGCATGCTTAGAATGTAATAGGAGCGAATAATATAAATAAACAATTATTTTTGTAAGAAGGTAACATGTCACAATGTGTGAAATTGTTTTAGTTATATAGTTTGATGTACACATTAAAAGCCTTACATTCATTTGCTGCCAACAACAATATAGTGAGAGTTTACATAATATCACATACGCACGTAAATTAAATTTATTATCTTCATTAATGTTAATTATCAAAGTACTAAAATATAACAAAAGATTCTTATTTAAAATATCTTGTTTCATTTTTCTTTTTGATATGATAAAATTAATATTCAATATTTTGTTCAGCAATTGCAACCATTTTTTTATATAGCTTACAGTTGTTTTTGTCATTTGCTCTATGATTAACTGGAAATGTCATTTTATATTTTTCATTTTGAATGCAACAGTTTTTGCAATTTGGTTGTTTGTCCTTGTTCCCGCAATCGCTGTATGTGTGACCGAGACCGCAGTAACTGCAAACAGGCTTTTCGTCCTTCTCTCTCTGCAGACATCTTGCAATACCGTGTCCGAAGCGTAAACAGTAGTGACATTGCATAACTGGATTTGCGTCTTCAACAAAGATTCTTTGGTATCCGATTTTAATTTTATCTTTGTTTAAGAGTATTCTTCGGGTTTCACTATCTACTTCGACCACATAGTTAGATGTATCATTAAATTTATTTTTAATTAATTTCTTGACGTTGAAGAAAGGTTTATGTTCTTTATTTTCCGACATAATTTTAATTTCTTCATTTTGTTCGATGATGTCACAAGTAAAATCTTCTTTATCATAATCATTAAATATTCCCTTGAAAATTAAAGTAGGTTTTTTTTTTGATAATTTTTTAGTATCGATATCATTTATTACTTTTGAGATCTCCATTTGTAATTTCTCCGCGTCCTCTTTTTTTAAACACTCAATGATGATTCTGTTTCGGGATATTTTTTTGATGCCTTCAATACATATTCCCAGTTTACTAATTTTAATATGTCTTTGTATTTTTTTTAGTATTGAGTCAGAAGTGTCACTGCTTGTTTTAGGACTAATCATTAGACAATATTTATTTTTTATATTTTTTTGTTTATTTTGAGGGTATTCATATCTTTTATCTCTATTAGCGATTTCTGTTTTATTTTTATCTTCTGACATTTCAATTGCCAGGTGACCTAATAACGTTAATATATTCGTGGCTTTATTTGTCACAATAATTTGTTGGTCTTTACTGAATTTTTTGTTGGGGTCTTGCACTGCGAAAAGTAGTTCACTAACTACCTCCTTTGCTTCTTCCATAAATTTGTGAAGATTGGCCATATTAATTTTTTTCGCAACACTTACTCCACTTTACACTTTAAAATCAGTAGTACTGCACAAATATTATTATCACCGGTTTGACAGTTTCAGAATGTTCAAATATTTATTAATTTTTAACTGTTTTTTGTAGAAGATATATTACGAACTGGTTATTATTTTTAATGCCAATCAATAGTGCGCACTTTGTTTCATTTAAATATCAGCTTCACTGTTTGTTTTCGCCAAATTTATTTACTTTGCGGAGCACTTTAATTGGGAGCAGAAAAATATGCAGCCTGTCACTGTAATTGATACCATTTATTAAAGGAAGAATTTCAACCTTATTCAGACACAATTTGGACTTCTCAATACCATTGGACCACTTGAGATAAAAACATTCAACTTTCTACTTCAACCTTCTTCATCTATTTAAGACCTTCACCTACAAATTCTTTTGGCACTCATCTCAGGTGTTTTACGCCAAGATTCCTACATTTCTTCAACATATTGTATGCGGCCTGGTCAAGTCAAGAACCCTGAAGGAGGAGCCATACATTATCTTGGTCACCCTGGAGGGGAGCCTCACCATTTCTAACCTTGGTTACCCTGGAGGGGAGCTACACCGTTATCATTTTGGTCACCCTGGAGGGGAGCCTAACCATTTTACCTTGGCCGTCCACAATGGAATCCTTTCACCAGTTGCAGTCGCTCATGCAGATCGCTTACCACCACAACTGCTGTTTGGTTGTCACCAATCTTCAACAACTATGTTTGGATCCCACTAAAATTCAACAGAATTATTGGATAGACATAATCGGCAGATTCGTGTCTGAGGTGGTCAAGGCGCCAGGAGGGCCTGCAATTTCCCATTGGAAATTCTTTTTGGAAGGAAAGGGTGTAGCATTCTGGAACACGTCCAAGAGCAATTGCGCGAGTCCACTACACTTGGTCAAGAAGCCCAGTGGCGAGTGGCGTCCGTGCGGGGATTATAGACGTCTTAACGCGAAGACGATCCTGGATAAAAACCCCATTCCCTAGCTTCAAGACTTCGCCCACAAATTGTCAAAAGCTAAAATCTTCACCACAATCGACATGACCAGAGCATATCACCAGATACCTGTAGAACCTGAAGTCATTCCGAAAACCGCCATCAGTACTCCCTTCGGTTTATATGAATTCACTTCCATGCAGCAAGAAAAAGTGAAGACTATTTTCGATTTTCCTCTTCCAAAATCAGCCAAAGGATTAACACGCTTTCTGGGAATGCTTAATTATTATCGAAGATTTTTACCAAACACTATTAACACCCAATCTAAACTTTTTGATTGCATATCAGGTTAAAAAAATAACGATAAGCGTATCTTTACTTGGACCCCGGAATTGACGAAAAATTTTAATGAATGCAAGCGACATGTCGCTTCTGCTGCACTATTAGCACATCCAGATCCTAATGCTGAATCAGGGACTTCAGTTCGATTCACGTCTGTTCAAGAAGTTAACCGAAAATTTTGGCATAAAACATACAAGGACATCCGCCTACCACCCCCAAGCTAATGGCATGATAGAGAGATGGCACCGAACTCTCAAGGCATCACTTATGGCAAAGTTAGAAAGTCTCCCTATTATTTTACTGGGATTGAAGTCAACAGTTCGGGCTGATTTAAAATGCTCGCCGGCCGAATTAACATATGGTAGAACGCGGAGGTTACCGTGTGACTTCTTCACCGCTACACCTCGCGAAGAGCCTGACACGTACGTTGGCCGCCTACAGAGAAAATTTGAGAACTTAAAATCCACTCCAGCCAGCACCCACGGCTCCGATAAAAAATTCATTCACAAGGATCTACCTTATTTTACTCATGTCTTTCTGCACACTGATGCCGGACGAAAACCTCTTCAAAATCCTTATGAAGGTCCTAACAAGGTCGAAGAACTTGACGCAAAGACGTACGTCATCATTATCAATGGGAAGTTAAAGCGCGTCTCTATTGATCGCCTAAACCTCGCCTTCGTTCCTTCCGAAGACAAGAGACCTATTCAAGAATCCCTCGCAGAATATTCCCCGGTCAAGATTACGACTACAAGATCTGGGCGGAGAGTCCTTTTCCTGACAGATATCAGTCCGTTTAGTAAAAAAGGCAAACAGAGAAATATATGTAGTTTTTTCCTAAAAAAAATAACTTTTAACATAGAGCCATTATTACATACTTTGATTCATAGATGTACGTCATTATCGAATCCACTTGATTAAACTAAATTTTAGTAGTTTTTTTTTTAATTACTGTTACAGAAAATAACTAGAGATTACAATTTTTGATGGAAATTTAACACTACGTTATTTAATAATTGCAAATTTATTATGTATTCAATAGCTATGTTCTTAAGGAAAGGTTATATTTAAAACCCCATGTTCATGGAACATGATTTCACCACACGACACAAAATAACTAGAGATTACAATTTTTGATGAAAATTTAACTCTACGTTATTTAATAATTGCAAATTTATTATGTATTCAATAACTATGTTCTTGAGGAAAGGTTATTTTTAAAACCCCGTGTTCATGGAACATGATTTCACCACACGACACAAAATAACTAGAGATTACAATTTTTGATGGAAATTTAACTCTACGTTATTTAATAATTACAAATATATTATGCATTCAATAACTATGTTCTTGAGGAAAGGTTATTTTTAAAACCCCGTGTTCATGGAACATGATTTCACCACACGACACAAAATAACTAGAGATTACAATTTTTGATGGAAATTTAACTCTACGTTATTTAATAATTACAAATATATTATGCATTCAATAACTATGTTCTTGAGGAAAGGTTATTTTTAAAACCCCGTGTTCATGGAACATGATTTCACCACACGACACAAAATAACTAGAGATTACAATTTTTGATGGAAATTTAACTCTACGTTATTTAATAATTACAAATATATTATGCATTCAATAACTATGTTCTTGAGGAAAGGTTATTTTTAAAACCCCGTGTTCATGGAACATGATTTCACCACACGACACAAAATAACTAGAGATTACAATTTTTGATGGAAATTTAACTCTACGTTATTTAATAATTACAAATATATTATGCATTCAATAACTATGTTCTTGAGGAAAGGTTATTTTTAAAACCCCGTGTTCATGGAACATGATTTCACCACACGACACAAAATAACTAGAGATTACAAATTTTGATGGAAATTTAACTCTACGTTATTTAATAATTACAAATATATTATGCATTCAATAACTATGTTCTTGAGGAAAGGTTATTTTTAAAACCCCGTGTTCATGGAACATGATTTCACCACACGACACAAAATAACTAGAGATTACAAATTTTGATGGAAATTTAACTCTACGTTATTTAATAATTACAAATATATTATTTCATTCAATAACTATGTTCTTGAGGAAAGGTTATTTTTAAAACCCCGTGTTCATGGAACATGATTTCACCACACGACACAAAATAACTAAAGATTACAATTTTTGATGGAAATTTAACTCTACGTTATTTAATAATTACAAATATATTATGCATTCAATAACTATGTTCTTGAGGAAAGGTTATTTTTAAAACCCCGTGTTCATGGAACATGATTTCACCACACGACACAAAATAACTAGAGATTACAATATTTGATGGAAATTTAACACCACGTTATTTAATAATTGCAAATTTATTATGTATTCAATAGCTATGTTCTTAAGGAAAGGTTATTTTTAAAACCCCATGTTCATGGAACATGATTTCACCACAGGACACAAAATAACTAGAGATTACAATTTTTGATGGAAATTTAACTCTACGTTATTTAATAATTGCAAATTTATTATGTATTCAATAGCTATGTTCTTAAGGAAAGGTTATTTTTAAAACCCCATGTTCATGGAACATGATTTCACCACACGACACAAAATAACTAGAGATTACAATTTTTGATGGAAATTTAACTCTACGTTATTTAATAATTGCAAATTTATTATGTATTCAATAACTATGTTCTTGAGGAAAGGTTATTTTTAAAACCCCGTGTTCATGGAACATGATTTCACCACACGACACAAAATAACTAGAGATTACAATTTTTGATGGAAATTTAACTCTACGTTATTTAATAATTACAAATATATTATGCATTCAATAACTATGTTCTTGAGGAAAGGTTATTTTTAAAACCCCGTGTTCATGGAACATGATTTCACCACACGACACAAAATAACTAGAGATTACAATTTTTGATGGAAATTTAACTCTACGTTATTTAATAATTACAAATATATTATGCATTCAATAACTATGTTCTTGAGGAAAGGTTATTTTTAAAACCCCGTGTTCATGGAACATGATTTCACCACACGACACAAAATAACTAGAGATTACAATTTTTGATGGAAATTTAACTCTACGTTATTTAATAATTACAAATATATTATGCATTCAATAACTATGTTCTTGAGGAAAGGTTATTTTTAAAACCCCGTGTTCATGGAACATGATTTCACCACACGACACAAAATAACTAGAGATTACAATTTTTGATGGAAATTTAACTCTACGTTATTTAATAATTACAAATATATTATGCATTCAATAACTATGTTCTTGAGGAAAGGTTATTTTTAAAACCCCGTGTTCATGGAACATGATTTCACCACACGACACAAAATAACTAGAGATTACAAATTTTGATGGAAATTTAACTCTACGTTATTTAATAATTACAAATATATTATGCATTCAATAACTATGTTCTTGAGGAAAGGTTATTTTTAAAACCCCGTGTTCATGGAACATGATTTCACCACACGACACAAAATAACTAGAGATTACAATTTTTGATGGAAATTTAACTCTACGTTATTTAATAATTACAAATATATTATGCATTCAATAACTATGTTCTTGAGGAAAGGTTATTTTTAAAACCCCGTGTTCATGGAACATGATTTCACCACACGACACAAAATAACTAGAGATTACAATTTTTGATGGAAATTGAACTCTACGTTATTTAATAATTACAAATGTATTATGTACTCAATAACTATGTTCTTGAGGAAAGGTTATTTTTAAAACCCCGTGTTCATGGAACATGATTTCACCACACGACACAAAATAACTAGAGATTACAATTTTTGATGGAAATTTAACTCTACGTTATTTAATAATTACAAATATATTATGCATTCAATAACTATGTTCTTGAGGAAAGGTTATTTTTAAAACCCCGTGTTCATGGAACATGATTTCACCACACGACACAAAATAACTAGAGATTACAATATTTGATGGAAATTTAACACTACGTTATTTAATAATTGCAAATTTATTATGTATTCAATAGCTATGTTCTTAAGGAAAGGTTATTTTTAAAACCCCATGTTCATGGAACATGATTTCACCACACGACACAAAATAACTAGAGATTACAATTTTTGATGGAAATTTAACTCTACGTTATTCAATAATTACAAATGTATTATGTACTCAATAACTATGTTCTTGAGGAAAGGTTATTTTTAAAACCCCGTGTTCATGGAACATGATTTCACCACACGACACAAAATAACTAGAGATTACAATTTTTGATGGAAATTTAACTCTACGTTATTTAATAATTACAAATATATTATGCATTCAATAACTATGTTCTTGAGGAAAGGTTATTTTTAAAACCCCGTGTTCATGGAACATGATTTCACCACACGACACAAAATAACTAGAGATTACAATATTTGATGGAAATTTAACACTACGTTATTTAATAATTGCAAATTTATTATGTATTCAATAGCTATGTTCTTAAGGAAAGGTTATTTTTAAAACCCCATGTTCATGGAACATGATTTCACCACACGACACAAAATAACTAGAGATTACAATTTTTTATGGAAATTTAACTCTACGTTATTTAATAATTGCAAATTTATTATGTATTCAATAACTATGTTCTTGAGGAAAGGTTATTTTTAAAACCCCGTGTTCATGGAACATGATTTCACCACACGACACAAAATAACTAGAGATTACAATTTTTGATGGAAATTAAACTCTATTGTATATACTGTTATTTAATAATTACAAATATATTATGCATTCAATAACTATGTTCTTGAGGAAAGGTTATTTTTAAAACCCCGTGTTCATGGAACATGATTTCACCACACGACACAAAATAACTAGAGATTACAATTTTTGATGGAAATTTAACTCTACGTTATTTAATAATTACAAATATATTATGCATTCAATAACTATGTTCTTGAGGAAAGGTTATTTTTAAAACCCCGTGTTCATGGAACATGATTTCACCACACGACACAAAATAACTAGAGATTACAATTTTTGATGGAAATTTAACTCTACGTTATTTAATAATTACAAATATATTATGCATTCAATAACTATGTTCTTGAGGAAAGGTTATTTTTAAAACCCCGTGTTCATGGAACATGATTTCACCACACGACACAAAATAACTAGAGATTACAATTTTTGATGGAAATTTAACTCTACGTTATTTAATAATTACAAATGTATTATGTACTCAATAACTATGTTCTTGAGGAAAGGTTATTTTTAAAACCCCGTGTTCATGGAACATGATTTCACCACACGACACAAAATAACTAGAGATTACAATTTTGATGGAAATTTAACTCTACGTTATTTAATAATTGCAAATTTATTGTGTATTCAATAGCTATGTTCTTAAGGAAAGGTTATTTTTAAAACCCCATGTTCATGGAACATGATTTCACCACACGACACAAAATAACTAGAGATTACAATTTTTGATGGAAATTTAACTCTACGTTATTTAATAATTGCAAATTTATTATGTATTCAATAACTATGTTCTTGAGGAAAGGTTATTTTTAAAACCCCGTGTTCATGGAACATGATTTCACCACACGACACATAATAACTAGAGATTACAATTTTTGATGGAAATTTAACTCTACGTTATTTAATAATTACAAATATATTATGCATTCAATAACTATGTTCTTGAGGAAAGGTTATTTTTAAAACCCCGTGTTCATGGAACATGATTTCACCACACGACACAAAATAACTAGAGATTACAATTTTGATGGAAATTTAACTCTACGTTATTTAATAATTGCAAATTTATTGTGTATTCAATAGCTATGTTCTTAAGGAAAGGTTATTTTTAAAACCCCATGTTCATGGAACATGATTTCACCACACGACACAAAATAACTAGAGATTACAATTTTTGATGGAAATTTAACTCTACGTTATTTAATAATTACAAATATATTATGTATTCAATAACTATGTTCTTGAGGAAAGGTTATTTTTAAAACCCCGTGTTCATGGAACATGATTTCACCACACGACACAAAATAACTAGAGATTACAATTTTTGATTTAAATTTAACTCTACGTTATTTAATAATTACAAATATATTATGCATTCAATAACTATGTTCTTGAGGAAAGGTTATTTTTAAAACCCCGTGTTCATGAACATGATTTCACCACACGACACAAAATAACTAGAGATTACAATTTTTGATTTAAATTTAACTCTACGTTATTTAATAATTACAAATATATTATGCATTCAATAACTATGTTCTTGAGGAAAGGTTATTTTTAAAACCCCGTGTTCATGGAACATGATTTCACCACACGACACAAAATAACTAGAGATTACAATTTTTGATGGAAATTTAACTCTACGTTATTTAATAATTACAAATATATTATGCATTCAATAACTATGTTCTTGAGGAAAGGTTATTTTTAAAACCCCGTGTTCATGGAACATGATTTCACCACACGACACAAAATAACTAGAGATTACAATTTTTGATGGAAATTTAACTCTACGTTATTTAATAATTACAAATATATTATGCATTCAATAACTATGTTCTTGAGGAAAGGTTATTTTTAAAACCCCGTGTTCATGGAACATGATTTCACCACACGACACAAAATAACTAGAGATTACAAATTTTGATGGAAATTTAACTCTACGTTATTTAATAATTACAAATATATTATGCATTCAATAACTATGTTCTTGAGGAAAGGTTATTTTTAAAACCCCGTGTTCATGGAACATGATTTCACCACACGACACAAAATAACTAGAGATTACAATTTTTGATGGAAATTTAACTCTACGTTATTTAATAATTACAAATATATTATGCATTCAATAACTATGTTCTTGAGGAAAGGTTATTTTTAAAACCCCGTGTTCATGGAACATGATTTCACCACACGACACAAAACAACTAGAGATTACAATTTTTGATGGAAATTGAACTCTACGTTATTTAATAATTACAAATGTATTATGTACTCAATAACTATGTTCTTGAGGAAATGTTATTTTTAAAACCCCGTGTTCATGGAACATGATTTCACCACACGACACAAAATAACTAGAGATTACAATTTTTGATGGAAATTTAACTCTACGTTATTTAATAATTACAAATATATTATGCATTCAATAACTATGTTCTTGAGGAAAGGTTATTTTTAAAACCCCGTGTTCATGGAACATGATTTCACCATACGACACAAAATAACTAGAGATTACAATTTTTGATGAAAATTTAACTCTACGTTATTTAATAATTACAAATATACTATGCATTCAATAACTATGTTCTTGAGGAAAGGTTATTTTTAAAACCCCGTGTTCATGGAACATGATTTCACCACACGACACAAAACAACTAGAGATTACAATTTTTGATGGAAATTGAACTCTACGTTATTTAATAATTACAAATGTATTATGTACTCAATAACTATGTTCTTGAGGAAAGGTTATTTTTAAAACCCCGTGTTCATGGAACATGATTTCACCACACGACACAAAATAACTAGAGATTACAATTTTTGATGGAAATTTAACTCTACGTTATTTAATAATTACAAATATATTATGTATTCAATAACTATGTTCTTGAGGAAAGGTTATTTTTAAAACCCCGTGTTCATGGAACATGATTTCACCACACGACACAAAATAACTAGAGATTACAATTTTTGATTTAAATTTAACTCTACGTTATTTAATAATTACAAATATATTATGCATTCAATAACTATGTTCTTGAGGAAAGGTTATTTTTAAAACCCCGTGTTCATGGAACATGATTTCACCACACGACACAAAATAACTAGAGATTACAATTTTTGATTTAAATTTAACTCTACGTTATTTAATAATTACAAATATATTATGCATTCAATAACTATGTTCTTGAGGAAAGGTTATTTTTAAAACCCCGTGTTCATGGAACATGATTTCACCACACGACACAAAATAACTAGAGATTACAATTTTTGATTTAAATTTAACTCTACGTTATTTAATAATTACAAATATATTATGCATTCAATAACTATGTTCTTGAGGAAAGGTTATTTTTAAAACCCCGTGTTCATGGAACATGATTTCACCACACGACACAAAATAACTAGAGATTACAATTTTTGATGGAAATTTAACTCTACGTTATTTAATAATTACAAATATATTATGCATTCAATAACTATGTTCTTGAGGAAAGGTTATTTTTAAAACCCCGTGTTCATGGAACATGATTTCACCACACGACACAAAATAACTAGAGATTACAATTTTTGATGGAAATTTAACTCTACGTTATTTAATAATTACAAATATATTATGCATTCAATAACTATGTTCTTGAGGAAAGGTTATTTTTAAAACCCCGTGTTCATGGAACATGATTTCACCACACGACACAAAATAACTAGAGATTACAATTTTTGATGAAAATTATACTCTACGTTATTTAATAATTACAAATATATTATGCATTCAATAACTATGTTCTTAAGGAAAGGTTATTTTTAAAACCCCGTGTTTATGGAACATGATTTCACCACACGACACAAAATAACTAGAGATTACAATTTTTGATGGAAATTGAACTCTACGTTATTTAATAATTACAAATGTATTATGTACTCAATAACTATGTTCTTGAGGAAAGGTTATTTTTAAAACCCCGTGTTCATGGAACATGATTTCACCACACGACACAAAATAACTAGAGATTACAATTTTTGATGGAAATTTAACTCTACGTTATTTAATAATTGCAAATTTATTATGTACTCAATTACCCTATTTTTGAGGAAAGGTTATTTTTCAAAACCGCATGTTCATAGAACATGATTTCACCACAAGACACAAAATAACTAGAGATTACAATTTTTGATGGAAATTGAACTCTACGTTATTTAATAATTACAAATGTATTATGTATTCAATAACTATGTTCTTGAGGAAAGGTTATTTTTAAAACCCCGTGTTCATGGAACATGATTTCACCACACGACACAAAATAACTAGAGATTACAATTTTTGATGGAAATTTAACTCTACGTTATTTAATAATTACAAATATATTATGCATTCAATAACTATGTTCTTGAGGAAAGGTTATTTTTAAAACCCCGTGTTCATGGAACATGATTTCACCACACGACACAAAATAACTAGAGATTACAATTTTTGATGGAAATTTAACTCTACGTTATTTAATAATTACAAATATATTATGCATTCAATAACTATGTTCTTGAGGAAAGGTTATTTTTAAAACCCCGTGTTCATGGAACATGATTTCACCACACGACACAAAATAACTAGAGATTACAATTTTTGATGGAAATTTAACTCTACGTTATTTAATAATTACAAATATATTATGCATTCAATAACTATGTTCTTGAGGAAAGGTTATTTTTAAAACCCCGTGTTCATGGAACATGATTTCACCACACGACACAAAATAACTAGAGATTACAATTTTTGATGGAAATTTAACTCTACGTTATTTAATAATTACAAATATATTATGCATTCAATAACTATGTTCTTGAGGAAAGGTTATTTTTAAAACCCCGTGTTCATGGAACATGATTTCACCACACGACACAAAATAACTAGAGATTACAAATTTTGATGGAAATTTAACTCTACGTTATTTAATAATTACAAATATATTATGCATTCAATAACTATGTTCTTGAGGAAAGGTTATTTTTAAAACCCCGTGTTCATGGAACATGATTTCACCACACGACACAAAATAACTAGAGATTACAATTTTTGATGGAAATTTAACTCTACGTTATTTAATAATTACAAATGTATTATGTACTCAATAACTATGTTCTTGAGGAAAGGTTATTTTTAAAACCCCGTGTTCATGGAACATGATTTCACCACACGACACAAAATAACTAGAGATTACAATTTTGATGGAAATTTAACTCTACGTTATTTAATAATTGCAAATTTATTGTGTATTCAATAGCTATGTTCTTAAGGAAAGGTTATTTTTAAAACCCCATGTTCATGGAACATGATTTCACCACACGACACAAAATAACTAGAGATTACAATTTTTGATGGAAATTTAACTCTACGTTATTTAATAATTGCAAATTTATTATGTATTCAATAACTATGTTCTTGAGGAAAGGTTATTTTTAAAACCCCGTGTTCATGGAACATGATTTCACCACACGACACATAATAACTAGAGATTACAATTTTTGATGGAAATTTAACTCTACGTTATTTAATAATTACAAATATATTATGCATTCAATAACTATGTTCTTGAGGAAAGGTTATTTTTAAAACCCCGTGTTCATGGAACATGATTTCACCACACGACACAAAATAACTAGAGATTACAATTTTGATGGAAATTTAACTCTACGTTATTTAATAATTGCAAATTTATTGTGTATTCAATAGCTATGTTCTTAAGGAAAGGTTATTTTTAAAACCCCATGTTCATGGAACATGATTTCACCACACGACACAAAATAACTAGAGATTACAATTTTTGATGGAAATTTAACTCTACGTTATTTAATAATTACAAATATATTATGTATTCAATAACTATGTTCTTGAGGAAAGGTTATTTTTAAAACCCCGTGTTCATGGAACATGATTTCACCACACGACACAAAATAACTAGAGATTACAATTTTTGATTTAAATTTAACTCTACGTTATTTAATAATTACAAATATATTATGCATTCAATAACTATGTTCTTGAGGAAAGGTTATTTTTAAAACCCCGTGTTCATGAACATGATTTCACCACACGACACAAAATAACTAGAGATTACAATTTTTGATTTAAATTTAACTCTACGTTATTTAATAATTACAAATATATTATGCATTCAATAACTATGTTCTTGAGGAAAGGTTATTTTTAAAACCCCGTGTTCATGGAACATGATTTCACCACACGACACAAAATAACTAGAGATTACAATTTTTGATGGAAATTTAACTCTACGTTATTTAATAATTACAAATATATTATGCATTCAATAACTATGTTCTTGAGGAAAGGTTATTTTTAAAACCCCGTGTTCATGGAACATGATTTCACCACACGACACAAAATAACTAGAGATTACAATTTTTGATGGAAATTTAACTCTACGTTATTTAATAATTACAAATATATTATGCATTCAATAACTATGTTCTTGAGGAAAGGTTATTTTTAAAACCCCGTGTTCATGGAACATGATTTCACCACACGACACAAAATAACTAGAGATTACAAATTTTGATGGAAATTTAACTCTACGTTATTTAATAATTACAAATATATTATGCATTCAATAACTATGTTCTTGAGGAAAGGTTATTTTTAAAACCCCGTGTTCATGGAACATGATTTCACCACACGACACAAAATAACTAGAGATTACAATTTTTGATGGAAATTTAACTCTACGTTATTTAATAATTACAAATATATTATGCATTCAATAACTATGTTCTTGAGGAAAGGTTATTTTTAAAACCCCGTGTTCATGGAACATGATTTCACCACACGACACAAAACAACTAGAGATTACAATTTTTGATGGAAATTGAACTCTACGTTATTTAATAATTACAAATGTATTATGTACTCAATAACTATGTTCTTGAGGAAATGTTATTTTTAAAACCCCGTGTTCATGGAACATGATTTCACCACACGACACAAAATAACTAGAGATTACAATTTTTGATGGAAATTTAACTCTACGTTATTTAATAATTACAAATATATTATGCATTCAATAACTATGTTCTTGAGGAAAGGTTATTTTTAAAACCCCGTGTTCATGGAACATGATTTCACCATACGACACAAAATAACTAGAGATTACAATTTTTGATGAAAATTTAACTCTACGTTATTTAATAATTACAAATATACTATGCATTCAATAACTATGTTCTTGAGGAAAGGTTATTTTTAAAACCCCGTGTTCATGGAACATGATTTCACCACACGACACAAAACAACTAGAGATTACAATTTTTGATGGAAATTGAACTCTACGTTATTTAATAATTACAAATGTATTATGTACTCAATAACTATGTTCTTGAGGAAAGGTTATTTTTAAAACCCCGTGTTCATGGAACATGATTTCACCACACGACACAAAATAACTAGAGATTACAATTTTTGATGGAAATTTAACTCTACGTTATTTAATAATTACAAATATATTATGTATTCAATAACTATGTTCTTGAGGAAAGGTTATTTTTAAAACCCCGTGTTCATGGAACATGATTTCACCACACGACACAAAATAACTAGAGATTACAATTTTTGATTTAAATTTAACTCTACGTTATTTAATAATTACAAATATATTATGCATTCAATAACTATGTTCTTGAGGAAAGGTTATTTTTAAAACCCCGTGTTCATGGAACATGATTTCACCACACGACACAAAATAACTAGAGATTACAATTTTTGATTTAAATTTAACTCTACGTTATTTAATAATTACAAATATATTATGCATTCAATAACTATGTTCTTGAGGAAAGGTTATTTTTAAAACCCCGTGTTCATGGAACATGATTTCACCACACGACACAAAATAACTAGAGATTACAATTTTTGATTTAAATTTAACTCTACGTTATTTAATAATTACAAATATATTATGCATTCAATAACTATGTTCTTGAGGAAAGGTTATTTTTAAAACCCCGTGTTCATGGAACATGATTTCACCACACGACACAAAATAACTAGAGATTACAATTTTTGATGGAAATTTAACTCTACGTTATTTAATAATTACAAATATATTATGCATTCAATAACTATGTTCTTGAGGAAAGGTTATTTTTAAAACCCCGTGTTCATGGAACATGATTTCACCACACGACACAAAATAACTAGAGATTACAATTTTTGATGGAAATTTAACTCTACGTTATTTAATAATTACAAATATATTATGCATTCAATAACTATGTTCTTGAGGAAAGGTTATTTTTAAAACCCCGTGTTCATGGAACATGATTTCACCACACGACACAAAATAACTAGAGATTACAATTTTTGATGAAAATTATACTCTACGTTATTTAATAATTACAAATATATTATGCATTCAATAACTATGTTCTTAAGGAAAGGTTATTTTTAAAACCCCGTGTTTATGGAACATGATTTCACCACACGACACAAAATAACTAGAGATTACAATTTTTGATGGAAATTGAACTCTACGTTATTTAATAATTACAAATGTATTATGTACTCAATAACTATGTTCTTGAGGAAAGGTTATTTTTAAAACCCCGTGTTCATGGAACATGATTTCACCACACGACACAAAATAACTAGAGATTACAATTTTTGATGGAAATTTAACTCTACGTTATTTAATAATTGCAAATTTATTATGTACTCAATTACCCTATTTTTGAGGAAAGGTTATTTTTCAAAACCGCATGTTCATAGAACATGATTTCACCACAAGACACAAAATAACTAGAGATTACAATTTTTGATGGAAATTGAACTCTACGTTATTTAATAATTACAAATGTATTATGTATTCAATAACTATGTTCTTGAGGAAAGGTTATTTTTAAAACCCCGTGTTCATGGAACATGATTTCACCACACGACACAAAATAACTAGAGATTACAATTTTTGATGGAAATTTAACTCTACGTTATTTAATAATTACAAATATATTATGCATTCAATAACTATGTTCTTGAGGAAAGGTTATTTTTAAAACCCCGTGTTCATGGAACATGATTTCACCACACGACACAAAATAACTAGAGATTACAATTTTTGATGGAAATTTAACTCTACGTTATTTAATAATTACAAATATATTATGCATTCAATAACTATGTTCTTGAGGAAAGGTTATTTTTAAAACCCCGTGTTCATGGAACATGATTTCACCACACGACACAAAATAACTAGAGATTACAATTTTTGATGGAAATTTAACTCTACGTTATTTAATAATTACAAATATATTATGCATTCAATAACTATGTTCTTGAGGAAAGGTTATTTTTAAAACCCCGTGTTCATGGAACATGATTTCACCACACGACACAAAATAACTAGAGATTACAATTTTTGATGGAAATTTAACTCTACGTTATTTAATAATTACAAATATATTATGCATTCAATAACTATGTTCTTGAGGAAAGGTTATTTTTAAAACCCCGTGTTCATGGAACATGATTTCACCACACGACACAAAATAACTAGAGATTACAAATTTTGATGGAAATTTAACTCTACGTTATTTAATAATTACAAATATATTATGCATTCAATAACTATGTTCTTGAGGAAAGGTTATTTTTAAAACCCCGTGTTCATGGAACATGATTTCACCACACGACACAAAATAACTAGAGATTACAATTTTTGATGGAAATTTAACTCTACGTTATTTAATAATTACAAATATATTATGCATTCAATAACTATGTTCTTGAGGAAAGGTTATTTTTAAAACCCCGTGTTCATGGAACATGATTTCACCACACGACACAAAACAACTAGAGATTACAATTTTTGATGGAAATTGAACTCTACGTTATTTAATAATTACAAATGTATTATGTACTCAATAACTATGTTCTTGAGGAAAGGTTATTTTTAAAACCCCGTGTTCATGGAACATGATTTCACCACACGACACAAAATAACTAGAGATTACAATTTTTGATGGAAATTTAACTCTACGTTATTTAATAATTACAAATATATTATGCATTCAATAACTATGTTCTTGAGGAAAGGTTATTTTTAAAACCCCGTGTTCATGGAACATGATTTCACCATACGACACAAAATAACTAGAGATTACAATTTTTGATGAAAATTTAACTCTACGTTATTTAATAATTACAAATATACTATGCATTCAATAACTATGTTCTTGAGGAAAGGTTATTTTTAAAACCCCGTGTTCATGGAACATGATTTCACCACACGACACAAAATAACTAGAGATTACAATTTTTGATGGAAATTTAACTCTACGTTATTTAATAATTACAAATATATTATGCATTCAATAACTATGTTCTTGAGGAAAGGTTATTTTTAAAACCCCGTGTTCATGGAACATGATTTCACCACACGACACAAAATAACTAGAGATTACAATTTTTGATGAAAATTTAACTCTACGTTATTTAATAATTACAAATATATTATGCATTCAATAACTATGTTCTTGAGGAAAGGTTATTTTTAAAACCCCGTGTTCATGGAACATGATTTCACCACACGACACAAAATAACTAGAGATTACAATTTTTGCTGGAAATTTAACTCTACGTTATTTAATAATTACAAATATATTATGCATTCAATAACTATGTTCTTGAGGAAAGGTTATTTTTAAAACCCCGTGTTCATGGAACATGATTTCACCACACGACACAAAATAACTAGAGATTACAATTTTTGATGGAAATTGAACTCTACGTTATTTAATAATTACAAATGTATTATGTATTCAATAACTATGTTCTTGAGGAAAGGTTATTTTTAAAACCCCGTGTTCATGGAACATGATTTCACCACACGACACAAAATAACTAGAGATTACAATTTTTGATGGAAATTTAACTCTACGTTATTTAATAATTACAAATATATTATGCATTCAATAACTATGTTCTTGAGGAAAGGTTATTTTTAAAACCCCGTGTTCATGGAACATGATTTCACCACACGACACAAAATAACTAGAGATTACAATTTTTGATGGAAATTTAACTCTACGTTATTTAATAATTACAAATATATTATGCATTCAATAACTATGTTCTTGAGGAAAGGTTATTTTTAAAACCCCGTGTTCATGGAACATGATTTCACCACACGACTCAAAATAACTAGAGATTACAATTTTTGATGGAAATTTAACTCTACGTTATTTAATAATTACAAATATATTATGCATTCAATAATTATGTTCTTGAGGAAAGGTTATTTTTAAAACCCCGTGTTCATGGAACATGATTTCACCACACGACACAAAATAACTAGAGATTACAATTTTTGATGGAAATTTAACTCTACGTTATTTAATAATTACAAATATATTATGCATTCAATAACTATGTTCTTGAGGAAAGGTTATTTTTAAAACCCCGTGTTCATGGAACATGATTTCACCACACGACACAAAATAACTAGAGATTACAATTTTTGATGGAAATTTAACTCTACGTTATTTAATAATTACAAATATATTATGCATTCAATAACTATGTTCTTGAGGAAAGGTTATTTTTAAAACCCCGTGTTCATGGAACATGATTTCACCACACGACACAAAATAACTAGAGATTACAATTTTTGATGGAAATTTAACTCTACGTTATTTAATAATTACAAATATATTATGCATTCAATAACTATGTTCTTGAGGAAAGGTTATTTTTAAAACCCCGTGTTCATGGAACATGATTTCACCACACGACACAAAATAACTAGAGATTACAATTTTTGATGGAAATTTAACTCTACGTTATTTAATAATTACAAATATATTATGCATTCAATAACTATGTTCTTGAGGAAAGGTTATTTTTAAAACCCCGTGTTCATGGAACATGATTTCACCACACGACACAAAATAACTAGAGATTACAAATTTTGATGGAAATTTAACTCTACGTTATTTAATAATTACAAATATATTATGCATTCAATAACTATGTTCTTGAGGAAAGGTTATTTTTAAAACCCCGTGTTCATGGAACATGATTTCACCACACGACACAAAATAACTAGAGATTACAATTTTTGATGGAAATTTAACTCTACGTTATTTAATAATTACAAATATATTATGCATTCAATAACTATGTTCTTGAGGAAAGGTTATTTTTAAAACCCCGTGTTCATGGAACATGATTTCACCACACGACACAAAACAACTAGAGATTACAATTTTTGATGGAAATTGAACTCTACGTTATTTAATAATTACAAATGTATTATGTACTCAATAACTATGTTCTTGAGGAAAGGTTATTTTTAAAACCCCGTGTTCATGGAACATGATTTCACCACACGACACAAAATAACTAGAGATTACAATTTTTGATGGAAATTTAACTCTACGTTATTTAATAATTACAAATATATTATGCATTCAATAACTATGTTCTTGAGGAAAGGTTATTTTTAAAACCCCGTGTTCATGGAACATGATTTCACCATACGACACAAAATAACTAGAGATTACAATTTTTGATGAAAATTTAACTCTACGTTATTTAATAATTACAAATATACTATGCATTCAATAACTATGTTCTTGAGGAAAGGTTATTTTTAAAACCCCGTGTTCATGGAACATGATTTCACCACACGACACAAAATAACTAGAGATTACAATTTTTGATGGAAATTTAACTCTACGTTATTTAATAATTACAAATATATTATGCATTCAATAACTATGTTCTTGAGGAAAGGTTATTTTTAAAACCCCGTGTTCATGGAACATGATTTCACCACACGACACAAAATAACTAGAGATTACAATTTTTGATGAAAATTTAACTCTACGTTATTTAATAATTACAAATATATTATGCATTCAATAACTATGTTCTTGAGGAAAGGTTATTTTTAAAACCCCGTGTTCATGGAACATGATTTCACCACACGACACAAAATAACTAGAGATTACAATTTTTGCTGGAAATTTAACTCTACGTTATTTAATAATTACAAATATATTATGCATTCAATAACTATGTTCTTGAGGAAAGGTTATTTTTAAAACCCCGTGTTCATGGAACATGATTTCACCACACGACACAAAATAACTAGAGATTACAATTTTTGATGGAAATTTAACTCTACGTTATTTAATAATTACAAATATATTATGCATTCAATAACTATGTTCTTGAGGAAAGGTTATTTTTAAAACCCCGTGTTCATGGAACATGATTTCACCACACGACACAAAATAACTAGAGATTACAATTTTTGATGGAAATTTAACTCTACGTTATTTAATAATTACAAATATATTATGCATTCAATAACTATGTTCTTGAGGAAAGGTTATTTTTAAAACCCCGTGTTCATGGAACATGATTTCACCACACGACTCAAAATAACTAGAGATTACAATTTTTGATGGAAATTTAACTCTACGTTATTTAATAATTACAAATATATTATGCATTCAATAATTATGTTCTTGAGGAAAGGTTATTTTTAAAACCCCGTGTTCATGGAACATGATTTCACCACACGACACAAAATAACTAGAGATTACAATTTTTGATGGAAATTTAACTCTACGTTATTTAATAATTACAAATATATTATGCATTCAATAACTATGTTCTTGAGGAAAGGTTATTTTTAAAACCCCGTGTTCATGGAACATGATTTCACCACACGACACAAAATAACTAGAGATTACAATTTTTGATGGAAATTTAACTCTACGTTATTTAATAATTACAAATATATTATGCATTCAATAACTATGTTCTTGAGGAAAGGTTATTTTTAAAACCCCGTGTTCATGGAACATGATTTCACCACACGACACAAAATAACTAGAGATTACAATTTTTGATGGTAATTTAACTCTACGTTATTTAATAATTACAAATATATTATGCATTCAATAACTATGTTCTTGAGGAAAGGTTATTTTTAAAACCCCGTGTTCATGGAACATGATTTCACCACACGACACAAAATAACTAGAGATTACAATTTTTGATGGAAATTTAACTCTACGTTATTTAATAATTACAAATATATTATGCATTCAATAACTATGTTCTTGAGGAAAGGTTATTTTTAAAACCCCGTGTTCATGGAACATGATTTCACCACACGACACAAAATAACTAGAGATTACAAATTTTGATGGAAATTTAACTCTACGTTATTTAATAATTACAAATATATTATGCATTCAATAACTATGTTCTTGAGGAAAGGTTATTTTTAAAACCCCGTGTTCATGGAACATGATTTCACCACACGACACAAAATAACTAGAGATTACAATTTTTGATGGAAATTTAACTCTACGTTATTTAATAATTACAAATATATTATGCATTCAATAACTATGTTCTTGAGGAAAGGTTATTTTTAAAACCCCGTGTTCATGGAACATGATTTCACCACACGACACAAAACAACTAGAGATTACAATTTTTGATGGAAATTGAACTCTACGTTATTTAATAATTACAAATGTATTATGTACTCAATAACTATGTTCTTGAGGAAAGGTTATTTTTAAAACCCCGTGTTCATGGAACATGATTTCACCACACGACACAAAATAACTAGAGATTACAATTTTTGATGGAAATTTAACTCTACGTTATTTAATAATTACAAATATATTATGCATTCAATAACTATGTTCTTGAGGAAAGGTTATTTTTAAAACCCCGTGTTCATGGAACATGATTTCACCATACGACACAAAATAACTAGAGATTACAATTTTTGATGAAAATTTAACTCTACGTTATTTAATAATTACAAATATACTATGCATTCAATAACTATGTTCTTGAGGAAAGGTTATTTTTAAAACCCCGTGTTCATGGAACATGATTTCACCACACGACACAAAATAACTAGAGATTACAATTTTTGATGGAAATTTAACTCTACGTTATTTAATAATTACAAATATATTATGCATTCAATAACTATGTTCTTGAGGAAAGGTTATTTTTAAAACCCCGTGTTCATGGAACATGATTTCACCACACGACACAAAATAACTAGAGATTACAATTTTTGATGAAAATTTAACTCTACGTTATTTAATAATTACAAATATATTATGCATTCAATAACTATGTTCTTGAGGAAAGGTTATTTTTAAAACCCCGTGTTCATGGAACATGATTTCACCACACGACACAAAATAACTAGAGATTACAATTTTTGCTGGAAATTTAACTCTACGTTATTTAATAATTACAAATATATTATGCATTCAATAACTATGTTCTTGAGGAAAGGTTATTTTTAAAACCCCGTGTTCATGGAACATGATTTCACCACACGACACAAAATAACTAGAGATTACAATTTTTGATGGAAATTTAACTCTACGTTATTTAATAATTACAAATATATTATGCATTCAATAACTATGTTCTTGAGGAAAGGTTATTTTTAAAACCCCGTGTTCATGGAACATGATTTCACCACACGACACAAAATAACTAGAGATTACAATTTTTGATGGAAATTTAACTCTACGTTATTTAATAATTACAAATATATTATGCATTCAATAACTATGTTCTTGAGGAAAGGTTATTTTTAAAACCCCGTGTTCATGGAACATGATTTCACCACACGACTCAAAATAACTAGAGATTACAATTTTTGATGGAAATTTAACTCTACGTTATTTAATAATTACAAATATATTATGCATTCAATAATTATGTTCTTGAGGAAAGGTTATTTTTAAAACCCCGTGTTCATGGAACATGATTTCACCACACGACACAAAATAACTAGAGATTACAATTTTTGATGGAAATTTAACTCTACGTTATTTAATAATTACAAATATATTATGCATTCAATAACTATGTTCTTGAGGAAAGGTTATTTTTAAAACCCCGTGTTCATGGAACATGATTTCACCACACGACACAAAATAACTAGAGATTACAATTTTTGATGGAAATTTAACTCTACGTTATTTAATAATTACAAATATATTATGCATTCAATAACTATGTTCTTGAGGAAAGGTTATTTTTAAAACCCCGTGTTCATGGAACATGATTTCACCACACGACACAAAATAACTAGAGATTACAATTTTTGATGGAAATTGAACTCTACGTTATTTAATAATTGCAAATTTATTATGTACTCAATTACCCTATTTTTGAGGAAAGGTTATTTTTCAAAACCGCATGTTCATAGAACATGATTTCACCACACGACACAAAATAACTAGAGATTACAATTTTTGATGGAAATTGAACTCTACGTTATTTAATAATTGTTTTGTTGGGTAAACTGTTGAGGATCTTATTGAGAATACTTTTGATTATATTTTATAATGAAGGTTTATTTATGACTTGACGTGACCAGAGCTCGACTGAGAGAGAGGTTAGACCATAGATATAATGATCACCAGTACTTTCACTAGTGATGTGATTACAGTAGTGATGTGACATCCCCTTTCTTTAATTGTATAATAAATTTAATATTCATAATTTATACAATGCAAAATAATTATAAATATATTGACATTAGACATTATACATTGGCTATTATACTTTAGACATTATACATTAGACTTTTAGACATTATACATTAGACATTAGACTTTAGACATTATACATTAGATATTAGACTTTAGACATTATACATTAGACGATCCGGTTGTTTGACAACTCTACCATATCTGGTAACGTAAGGATTATTCCAGTTATTTTCTTCCACCTGTCCCTCATCTCCAGCCTCTGCCTCCTCAAGTGCCGGATCGGATCGCATGGACAGATGGTGATCATTGACGTTTGCATGATATCTCAGTTTTAAGTGTATTCTGTTACGTCTGTATGTGTTACCATAGTTATCTTCTACAATATAAGACCTGTTACATTTCATTTTATCTTTGACAATAGCTGGCAACCAATTGCTTTTTGGATTTTTCTTAAAGTATACATAATCCCCCCTTTGTAATAAAGACATAGGTTTTGCATTGACATTATAATATTTAGAATTTTTCGAATTATTTTTTTCAACACACTTTTTGTAATCTGAGAATCTTACAACCTTTGGTTTTAATTTAATTTGAGCTAAAGGAATATTCATTCTCAAAGTTCTAGACATTAATAATTGAGCAGGTGACGGTAAATTAGCTTTAGGTGTATTTCTATAATGTAATAAAGCTATGTAAGGATCTGTTTTTGTTTCTTTAGACTTTTTTAAAATATTTTTTATAATTTTAACAGAACTTTCTGCCTGACCATTAGACTGTGAATGATATGGACTAGTAACTACATGTTCTATATCCCAATCAAATAAAAATGATTTAAATTCAATAGATTGAAAAGGTGGACCACCATCAGACACTAAAGACATTGGTATTCCATGACGTGCAAAAATAGATTTTAAGTGAATTATGACATTTTTTGCAGTGGAATCATTATTTAGAAAAGCAGTTTCTATAAACTTTGAATAGTAATCTGTTACAATAAGATACGTTTGATTATCATAATACATTAAATCAATTCCTACTTGTTGCCATGGAAACTTATTTATTTCATAATTTATCAGTGGTTCTTTTTGATTACATGCTCTAAATTTATTACATATTTGACATTGCTCAATTAAATTTTTTATATCCACAGAAATACTAGGCCAAAATAAAGTATCTCTAGCTAATCTTAGACATTTGTTTATTCCTTGATGTCCTTCATGTATTTTGTTCAACATTTCTTTTCTCATAGACTGAGGTACTAATAATTTATTACCCTTAAAAATTAACTCATTAATAACATGAATTTCATCTTGAATATTATAATAACATTTTAAAGTGTAATGGACTTTATCTTTGCTGTTTGGCCAACCTTCATAATAATATTTTTTTAATATTTGCATAGTTTCATCTAAAGCAGTAGCATTACTCAATTTTTTACGATATTCTTCACTAATAGCTAAGTTCATATAGATTGAATTTACATGACAATGTAGATCAGACTCATAATCGGGTATATAATGATCTTTCAAAGCAGCTCTAGATAAAGTATCCGATATATACATTTCTTTACCTGGGACATGTACTACATTTAAATCATAAGATTGAAGAGCTAACATCATGCGTTGCAATCTAGCTGGTACATCATGTAAAGGTTTTTTAAATAAATAGACTAAAGGTTTGTGATCAGTCTGTACTGTCACCTTGTTACCATAAATATACTGATGAAACTTATTACAACCAAATTGTATAGCAAATAATTCTTTTTCAATTTGAGCATAATTTTCCTGCGACTGTGTCATTGTTTTCGAACTATATGCAATTGGACGGTTATTTTGCATAATAACTGCACCTATAGCTGACTTTGATGCATCTACTGATAGAGTAAGCGGTATTTTTGAATCATAATGACTTAAAACTGTTGCATTTGAAATGGCTTCTTTCAAAATTTTAAAAGTATTTTCACAATTTTCATCCCATGACCAAATTACGTTATTTTTTAATAAATTTCTTAAAATTTGTGACTTTTCAGACAAGTTTTCAATGAATGGACCTAAATAATTTACCATTCCCAAAAATCTTTGTAAATCTTTGACATTTTTTGGAGACGGCAACTCTAATATAGCCTTGACTTTTTCTTTGTCGACTCTTACCCCTTCTTGACTAAAAATATAACCTAGGAAACAAACTTCCTTGACTAAAAATTTACATTTTGACTTATTTAATTTTAAATTGACTTCTCTAGCCCGTTCCATGACTTTTCTTAATCTAATATTATGAATTTCTTCAGTTTCTCCATAAATTAGAAAATCATCCACAAAAATTAATATACCTTCCAGATCTCCAAACAAATCTATCATTATCCTATAAAAAATTTCCGTTGCTGCATTTATTCCAAAAGGTAGTCTTAAATACCTGTACCTTCCAAATGGAGTTTGAAAAGTACATAAATCACTACTTTCTTCATCTAATTTTAATGACCAGAATCCAGAATAAGCATCTAAATGAGAAAAATAGGCAGCTCCTATAAGTTTTGATCTGATTTCATCAATATTTTTTAAAGGATAGTATTCTCTCATTATGGAATTATTTAATCTTCTAGGATCAAGACAAATTCTTAATTTACCTGACTCTTTGACAGTTATGACGACAGAATTTACCCAAGACGTAGGTTTAGTAACCTTTTCAATGACCTTCATCTTGTCCATGCGATCTAATTCCTCCTGAAGACTTTTTTGTAATGCAAATGGGACTTTCCTCGGAGGATCCACGCAAGGAACAGCATCTTGGCGAAGCTTGAGATGAACGACAGGTGGTAAACATCCGAGACCCTGAAATACATCATTATATTCAGTTAATATGGTGTAACGATCACATTGAACATTAAATATTCTTTTTATAATTCCAAGTTTTTTAATAGTTGGAAGACCTAAGACTGATTGACATTCTATATTTGCGACAAAAAATATTATATTATTTATGACATTTCCATTGATTTGACATACAAGATCACAATTACCAATAATAGGTATTTTATCACCTCCAAAACCTGACACTTTTGTAAAACCTTTTTGTAAAATTGTATTACATAAATTCAATTTTTTAAAATTTGACATTGACATGACGTTTATATCAGCTCCTGTATCCAAAATACAGTCTAATATTTTATTATTTATTGTTACATCTATGTGCCATGCTTGACTTGAGTAATTGTTATTATTAATGTTTCTGATTGTTGAGATAAAATGACCCTCAGGGCAATTAGCACTGTCATCATTGGGTTTTGATGACTCTGATTTTAAATTTCTGACTTTACCGTGACAATAATTATTTTTGAAACAATATTTAGCAAAATGACCAAAAGAATTACATGACCTGCATTTGACATTGACTGCTGGGCACTTGTAGCGATGATGCTGACCACATCTTCCACATGTAGAAATATGACCGCTTGACCTTGACTGCGACGATGACGATGACGGTGACCCATGACGACTTGAAGATTCATGTTGATTTGACCTTGACTGCGACGATGACGATGACGGTGAATCATGACGATTTGTATGTTCACGTTGATATGACTTTGACGGTGATGTTCGGAGACGATGACGATGTTGATGGTGATGATATGATGTTCTTGACTGTCTTGAAGTGTTTTTCTGCTGACTGACTTGAAGGATGTTATCTGTATGCTCTTGTTGATTTATTTTGTCTGCATTGTCTTGTGACATTAGTATTGATTTTGTGATTTCTACAGTTTTTTGTAATGATAATGAGGAATCTTGCAATAAGCGCTGACGAATGTGACTTAGATTTGCACTCATGTTTGCAATAAATATATCTCTCACAAGAGATTCTCTCAGATTCCCAAATTCACATTCCAAACTAAAATTTTCCAAATCCAATAGGAAATTGTTAATATCTTCTGAATTCTTCTGTTTCCTTGTGAAAAATCTGTTTCTTAACATAGTTAAATTTTTCTGCGGTGCGAAATATTCATCAAACTTTTTCTTTACTTCATTTACCGAGACAGATTCCATTTTTATGTTGAAAGACTTAAATATTTCCATACCTTTGGAGCCAATGGAGTGTAGTAAAATTGCAATTTTCCTTTTTTCTTGAGCTTCTTCGAGACCTGATGCCACCAAATATATTTCATATTTTTGCCACCAATTTCTCCATATTCCATTATTATTTGGGTTATTCGACAACACTTGTAGATTTGGCAAAGCACTGAAATCATGTTGTACATGTGACATTATTGTATCTTTTGACATCTTGTATTTTATTTTTGATCCTCAATATATTTTGTTGTAAAAATTAGTATCCGACTTCTGACACCATGTTTTGTTGGGTAAACTGTTGAGGATCTTATTGAGAATACTTTTGATTATATTTTATAATGAAGGTTTATTTATGACTTGACGTGACCAGAGCTCGACTGAGAGAGAGGTTAGACCATAGATATAATGATCACCAGTACTTTCACTAGTGATGTGATTACAGTAGTGATGTGACAATAATTACAAATGTATTATGTATTCAATAACTATGTTCTTGAGGAAAGGTTATTTTTAAAACCCCGTGTTCATGGAACATGATTTCACCACACGACACAAAATAACTAGAGATTACATTTTTTGATGGAAATTGAACTCTACGTTATTTAATAATTGCAAATTTATTATGTACTCAATTACCCTATTTTTGAGGAAAGGTTATTTTTCAAAACCGCATGTTCATAAAGCATGACTTCAACACATATTCATACATGTTGTGAAATTATAACATATTTAATACGTAACTAATATAATAGTATAATAGGCTCAAATCTTGGACCCTTGCTTTTTCTTATATTCATAAATGACCTTGGCTCGAAATTAAAATGTGATTATGCTTTTTTCGCCGACGATCTTAAAATTTTTTGTAAAATCAAGTCTGTTTCCGATCATTAACTGCTTCCAAATGACCTCGACACGCTCAATAACTGGTGTACTGTCAATGATATGCAATTAAATGTTACATTTTAAACTTCACTAGAAATAGAATTATAAAGGATTTTTCCTATGTCATTAATAATATTATTCTCAAAAAGTGTCTTAAATAAGAGATCTAGAAATCATTCTTGATTCTAAATTCATATTTGATGTACACATTAACGACATTAAGTGCAAATCATTAAAAATGATGGGATTTATTCACAGAATATGTTAACCTTTACCACTCTGTAGGCCAGACATTCTGGCCGAAACGATTTTGGTAGGGAGCTCCGTGGGCCAGAGGTTCTGGCCCGGCGCAGAAATAAGTTTAAGCACCGATTTCTATCTACCTAGGTAAATTGTTCGATCCATTATTTCCGAGAAGTACAAAGAGACGTTGCGACATGTTGGATAAATTAAAATTTCTTCATTTTAATTTACCGTTAATTAGATATACTCTTGGAAACATAGATGTATCATTTTTACCTTATGGATTATTTGTCATATTCCAATATTTTCTGATCAGTCAGTTGTCCGTCCTACATTTATGACGGTTCTCCGAGGCTACTCCCACCTCCTGTGACCATAGTTTCTCGTTTTGTGGAACTATTACATTTCTTATCGCCCCAATATTGATATTAAGTACTTGAAAATAATAAAAATAGTAATCTGTAGAATTTTTTAATATGCATAGATAGTTAACCATCATGGAAAATAATGAAATTTTTACTTCTAAGTTGAATTATAATGACGAATGTAATTGTATAGATAATAGTGATGATGAAGACCTTTTTGCATTAATAATATTGATTTCAATGACAATGATAGTGTGATAGTAAGTGATAGGGAAGAAGTCGTTAACAATCCAAGTGATAGAGATAGTGGAAGTGACGTTATCCCGCCGAAAAGAAGGAGATTTGCTTATTTCAGCGAAGATGGTGATAATAGTGATGAAGAAAATATTGTGAAAAAAGTGGAGAGATTTGAAAGACAAAGTATTCAATGCATTTTATGGTGTTATTATTGATAATAAGACCTCATCCTCATCTTCAAGATTTTTTTTCGACATACAATGGTGGCGCAGCTTTTTTTTAGGGTGTTTAGAAGTTTCGGTTGTAAATTCATATATTTTGTGCAAGGAAAATAAGATTTAAAAAACAATGAAAATCCAATGAGTAATCTTCAATTTGTGGATAGGCTAATTATTTAGCTGGTTGGAAATCATAGAGAAGGTGTAAATACAAGAAAAGAAGACATTCGGTAGGCCCAGAACAGCGGTTGAATCATGTCATAACGCCTAATGCGTAGAAAATGCATAGGGATTGCGTCGTTTGTGGTTCTGATAGAGAAGGAAGGCAAAGAAAATGAACAATGCATCACTGCAAAAGTTGTGACAACAAACCGGCAATTCATGTGGGAGAATGCTTTGAAAAATATCACATTCTAAAAAACTGTAAGTGATAATACAATACATATGTAAGACATAAATTTTTAATAAATAATTGGACCGAATCGTCAGTTTATTTATTGTGATAAAAATACTCGGAAAGTGTCGTTGATGTGTACACAGTTTTGCACACCTTGTAAACGCCGTGTAGAATGTTATCGAAACTTATTATTTATTGCATGTCTTGTGGGCTGGTCTATCTTTTGTTTCCTGTATGAAGGTCGAAACCTAAAGTAAAGTCACCAATGCAAAATAAGATCCCGTTTACTGGCCATAAAACCTAAGCCAATCAATTGTTCACGAGTTCAGGTAGACACCGGTCATCCCCTATGCGGTACAGGACAATTAGAAAGGAATGAATACCAGGATTTACATTCGTTTGTTTGTGTATTTCACCTATATTATACAAATTAATGCTATGCAGCAGAAGGAATTATGCAAATAAAACACATTAAAAGCACATGTATTATCCTTTAGTTACTTTATGTGTGATTTAGCAAGTACTTTATGCAAAATATGTACCAAATTTATCAAACATCTTAATGGTCATACGAATTATCAGATAGGGTGATCCGAAAATAAAGTATCGAAAATTTCATTTTTAAATAAAAAACTTAACTTAAACCGTTCAAAATTTTAACCAGAGTAGCCAATTGGTTCTGAGAAAAAATGGTCAGAGTGGAAAAGGTTAACCTTTCAAAGATCCCCAATCAATTCTGACCCTTTACAATGCCTTATTTAGAAGTAAACTTGAATATGGAAGCACTATTTGGAATCCACATTACTGCAAATATGAAAACATTGTAGAGTCAGTCCAAAAAAAATGCTAAGAATGTTATCCTTTAAATGTGGACTACATGACCATCTTAGATCATACGACGTACGTCGTGATTACTTCATGATTGATACTCTTAAAACTAGAAGGCAATTGACAGCTCTAATATGTTTACATAAAATCATTCACGGCCATCTTGATACTATACTATGTCTTAGCAATATTGAAATAAATGTCCCCAATTCCTATTGTTTAAGACGCCATAACACTTTTCACCTGAATACATTTAAAAATAATATAGCCTACTTTAGCCCTCTGACCCAGATGTGTCGACTATATAACAAGATAGAGTGTGCCGAAGTAGATATTTTCGTCGATAATGTGTACGGATTCAGAAAAAAAGTTCTGGCGCTGTTAAAAAATATGTTTAACTAATTATATTGTGTCAATTGTCTCTCTTTGCATGCCTCTCGTGATTCCAATGTCTCTTGCCTCTCATTGTAATATATGTTACTTGAGGAGCTTGTATAAAATATTGTATTTTTTATTTATTTTTTATTTTTAATACTTATTTTTATATTTTCTTTTTTAATTTGTGATTTTTTTTTCTAATTGTATGTATCTGTATTTAATTGTATGTATCTGTATTTAATTGTATGTAATTGTAGATTTTTTGTAATTGTATGTCTCTCTTTGTGCAATAACTGAGTTTTTATAATTGGATGTTCTCACGTAAGTGCGAACATCTGTTAAAACCCAGTATAAATAAATAAATAAATAAGTAACATCCTGTTTTTCCACCTTTTTGTAAGAATGTGATGTACTGTTCCACAATACTTACGAAAACGTGATGTAGTTTTTAACATATTTTTATAATTGAGAATGGTTTTAATACATAGTAAGAAAGCATGATGCGCTTCTTTCTCAATAGTTTTTGAAATTTCCATATTTTGATAGGTATGTGACACGCTTTACCACATACCTATTAACAACGTGAAGCGTATTGTATCTTGTTTTTAAATATTATTAAATATATTTAAGTATACAAGTTTTTGATGCAAACTTGAGCTTTCATATTCTAATTATTTTGAAATTTATTGTGTTTTTTACACCAGGTAAAACACTTTATCACGATGAATATTGTTCATCCATTAAAACCATGTAACTAAATACAATATGTAACCAACCGTACGTAGTACGTCGAGGTAACCCTTTACCCCTATTTCTTAAAAAAATACTCCAATGACTAAATTCATCTATAAAAATCATGAAATTATACGTAATTACATGTAACCGTACAAAGTACGCTTTGGGTAACTTTTCCATAATATTGTATGAAATAATTATTACATACATATTTTCCAGGATAATCATCAATTTCGCTATGTCCATTTTATACAAGTATTATATAAATATACACTATTTTAGGATTAAATTAACACTTAATATTATGTGATGAAAATTGTATTATTATGTAAACGCTTTTAACCTTGTTACACAGGACGCATACGACACCTAGTACATATTGCGTAACATGTTGTTGAGACCCATATATTTATTATTCTCTACAGAATTAAACCAAATTACCGTATACCATTTGTCATACGTTCGTAAGAAAAAGGTTATTCGATTCATTACCTGTACAAACATACATCCTTCCAAACATATGGCAATTTATTGTCTTGTATAATATTTATTACCTTCCAAGCTTCTCGATAAACATTGGATGTATTATACTAGCGATTCCACTATTGCTACATGTACTTTTATTATAAGCAATTTTAAACATGTACTTTTATTATAAGCAATTTTGAACATGTACTTTTATTATGAGCAATTTTAAACATGTACTTTTATTATAAGCAATTTTGAACATGTACTTTTATTATAAGCAATTTTAAACATGTACTTTTATTATAAGCAATTTTGAACATGTACTTTTATTATAAGCAATTTTAAACATGTACTTTTATTATAAGCAATTTTGAACATGTACTTTTATTATAAGCAATTTTAAACATGTACTTTTATTATAAGCAATTTTGAACGCGTACTTTTATTATAAGCAATTTTAAACATGTACTTTTATTATAAGCAATTTTGAACATGTACTTTTATTATAAGCAATTTTAAACATGTACTTTTATTATAAGCAATTTTAAACATGTACTTTTATTATAAGCAATTTTGAACGCGTACTTTTATTATAAGCAATTTTAAACATATACTTTTATTATAAGCAATTTTGAACATGTACTTTTATTATAAGCAATTTTAAACATGTACTTTTATTATAAGCAATTTTGAACATGTACTTTTATTATAAGCAATTTTGAACATGTACTTTTATTATAAGCAATTTTAAACATGTACTTTTATTATAAGCAATTTTGAACATGTACTTTTATTATAAGCAATTTTAAACATGTACTTTTATTATAAGCAATTTTGAACGCGTACTTTTATTATAAGCAATTTTAAACATGTACTTTTATTATAAGCAATTTTGAACATGTACTTTTATTATAAGCAATTTTAAACATGTACATTTATTATAAGCAATTTTGAACATGTACTTTTATTATAAGCAATTTTGAACATGTACTTTTATTATAAGCAATTTTAAACATGTACTTATATTATAAGCAATTTTGAACATGTACTTTTATTATAAGCAATTTTAAACATGTACTTTTATTATAAGCAATTTTGAACGCGTACTTTTATTATAAGCAATTTTAAACATATACTTTTATTATAAGCAATTTTGAACATGTACTTTTATTATAAGCAATTTTAAACATGTACTTTTATAATAAGCAATTTTGAACATGTACTTTTATTATAAGACATTTTAAACATGTACTTTTATTATAAGCAATTTTGAACATGTACTTTGATTATAAGCAATTTTAAACATTGTTATGGAACGCCCTATAGTTAGTGGGATCATACCTAGCAACAGTCCGGTTGGAACTTGTCACAACGGTCCCGTTCCCCACCGTTTCCTGCATCCCCTACTCCTACTCCCCGCGGCATCCCGGCCGGCAGTCGAAAGCTGCACCCGGCCTCGGACGCACGCACACCAGTTGAAGGTTGCTCTCTGGCTCAGACGCACGTAAACACGGTCGAGAACCACGCTCTGTTTCGGGCTCCCGCAAAATGAGCCGAATTGATTTCTAAGCCACGATGTTACTATTAGTCCGCATTGGAATGTAGAATCGGTTTTGTCAAACATCGGTGTTATAATGGTTCGCGGACCCCAGGAAGACTGCCGAACGTGCTGGAAGCGGAGACCTTCGCCCCCACACATGTAAGCTGAACACCAGATTTCCCATTCTTTCAATGTGTCTGTAAAAATACGATAGGGTCCCGCGTAAAACCATAACTCAGAGAGTTTCGATGCAGAGACCACGAGGTATAAACACTTTAGCTAGGTTTGTGTAACATGCATTCTTGTATAGCCCTGTACTGAAATAACCTGTATACTGTGTTCTGAATTGTCAATACATGAATCTATTTAAACATATCTTGTTGTCACTCTGCTCCGGCAGGAGAATCTCGTAGAGTATTGGTTCCCCTGGTGATCGAGGGGGAAAGAGTTCTGGAAGCATGCTGTTGCAACCCACGCCTTAGATTGAGGGTGCCCTTTGCTCCCGTTTGAGCTGGCTTTGGGGCTTGTTTTGGGGTAGCTGGAGCTGACAATTGGCGACCAGAGAAACCCCGTAACAATTGGCGCACATAACGTGGGGCTCCGAATTTTTTTTCTATCCCGGTCGCTATGCGGAATGAAAGCTTGTCGAGGTCCTCCCCGCATAGGAATTGTTTTGTAAACATTAATTATGCTCTTGTTGCTCTACACCCAGTGAACAGTAATTCTGTGAAAAAAAAAACCACAGAAATCTATGTGTAAATCGGATACATACATCGCAGTTGGAATAACGGCCATTTTGAACGCCCAAAAAGCACCAACCGTTTTGACCGCAAAGTTAACTGCGCATGCGTAACCCCTTGTTTACCGAGCCACGGTCAACTTCGCGCCAAAACCCAACGGAAAAAACCGGTCGAACAAAACAATTACTTGTTGCTATGCGTTTTTTATAACCAAAACGTTTCTTATAACCAAATCGAATTTGGCAATGAAAATGATTTTTATAAACTTGATTCTGGAACTACAATCATTTTGTGAATCCTTTGATTAGAAATCTCACACCTACGTTTTTTCTGCACAATACACCAATAGGCCCACTTGTCTGTCAAACTGATACAGTTTATATCCCACCAAATGGACAAAATAATGATTTTTCTTCCCCATTCTATGTTGTAGGTACCGTAAATTTTTTTCAGCATAAGTGAATTGTGAATTGTGTTTTTTCCTTACATAAGTGAAAAGTGAAATAATAATAAAACCCATGATTGGTCCCATGAATAAATAAAATAATTTTAATATGGTTAACGTATCAAATTCCATATTCAGTTATTTTCTTCCGGAAGTTTATCCCCTATTTGCCAGAAAAGTGCCTTTTATGAATTTTAGTGCCTTTTGTGAATTTTAGTGCCTTTCTCAGTTCAAAGTGATTTGTGGAAAATAAAAAACCCATTTTCTAAGGGTCAGTCCTGGCCAAATTTTCAAAAAATAAATAAATACTTGTGAATTTCACAATTTTCCCAAAAGTGGTCAGTGAAACAAAAAACCTCTACCACTAAGGTCTGTCCACGCAAAAAAAATTTTCTCACTTCCTCTTTCCTTCGACAAGAATTCTGGTATCATGTATACTAAATTGTAGTGTGAAACACAGTTTTCTATAACTATTTTGGAAGTGCCAATTAGTGATTACCAAGTGAAAAGTGCCTCACAAAAATTAATTTTGCGTTTTCTAAAGGAAACCCCTGGCCAAATTTTTTCACCACCCGGGAAACTCACAATGGATAATAACCAAGCTATTGCGTCATCCAACCTGGGCATAATTCCCAACGTGCACAGCTTATCCAAGGCACTCCTACAAACTGCTTTAAAGGATAGAGGACTCTCGCCATCAAGCAAATCCAAATCTACATTAAAAGCATATGCACTTTTATTCAACAAAAAGTACATTAGGAGAATAAACCTCGCTCCCTCAAGCGAAAATAATTCGCGTTCAGCTACGCAAATGTTGGATAATCTTGCCCCTAACAAAGAACCTATGCCGCAAGTATTGATAAAACAGAACAACACACTTTCCCAAGGAGTTCATTTATTTCTCTGCCAAGCTGGCACCACGTTTCGTGAAGGCCAAAGTTCTAAGAAAAATATCAGATCTAGTGTACTCCCTGTCTGACTCGTCTGGTAAACACATTGGTAATTACCATACTAAGGATATTGTAAAGTCTGGAAGTGAGGAGTCAAGTAAAACTGCCCCCACCATCTCAGCAAACTTAAAATGATCCAGTGTGGCACATCAAGTCTTGCAATGGCTGGCGTGTAAAGTGTCAATTACATGCCCACCCTTTCGTTGATAAAACGAATATTGTTTAAAAAAAATCACTTTTGTAAATTTATGTACACTCCACGGTGTAGTTTGCTCCCGTTCATGTTCTTGAATTGGCAACCACCGTAATTTTGTTTCACACGTCCTTTTATTTATTTTTTTTCTCTTTTCTCACCTGTTCTAAAATTGATCACTTTAGAGCAGAGACACCCTTCGAGTCACAATGTTTGGGAAGTCATGAACCCAATCATTGCCTCTCAACCCCTCACACTACGCAACGTTCATGCCATGGCACGCTTTGCTATGTCATGCAATATTGTAATTTTCACCATTTTTGTTTGTTGTTTTTCATCATATCGGAAGGAATCTCTTCAATTTTTTCTTTTTCCATGAAAATTATGTTCTGCAAGTACTGGAGCGTCGTTCTAAAATCGGATTTGGTAAACTCCAAAGTGTTAAATCACGAACCAGGACTAGTTAACCATTTTAACACGCTCCATATTTTTACCTATCATGGTAAAGATAAGTGGTTACTCACATAATCACATTCCTTGTGCATAGTAGTTTTCAATTTTTCTTAAAAATTGATGGCGTCCTACCCGAGCTCTTTGCTAACAAATTGGATTTTGACACGTCCATTTTGAAATCATATGTATATAAATAAAGGAAAAACCTTTAAATTGGTCTTTCCACCCTTATGCAAATCCTCATGGGCTCATTTCAACTAAAGTACGTAAAACCAAATACTCGGTCTTTTGTTGTTATAAGAAGTCCTCGATTTGTCTTTTCTCTACTATTATAACATGTATGTCTTGTATTACATGCTTCAACCCCTTCGGAAAAGGTTAATAACGGCAACCTTGATTTCCGTACATAAATAACTGCAGTTTAACGTAAATCATCAATGTTTTGTTTGATCATCGTTTTACAAACATTGGCATTCATCCCCAGTTCCGCCATAACCTGGTAGGTTTGTAACTGCACAAAGGGTATGTAAAACCATATTTGGTCCCTTTCCTTGGTCTTCCTCACTGTAGGTTGCCACAACGAAGAGTGTGTAAAACTATAAGTCCGTTCTCGTTGTTGTCACATGGTGTAAACAGGAATGTACCCTGTCATCACCCCGCCCTTATAACATATGAAGTAACATAAATTGCTTACCTCCTTGTTATTCTATCGTACGCTCTTGGGCTACGGAGTTAGTTAATCTAACAAATCTTTATAAATTGTGTCAAAACGACCATTGTTAACGTTTATTGTGTTGTATTTAAACGTAACCCTGTTACATTATAGGAGAGATCCTTAGAACATCCACCATTATAGGAGGGATCCTTAAAATACCTGCCGCGATACGAGAAGTTCGTCATAATCACTTTTGCTCATAGCTAAATGTTATTGAGTTGGTCGTGTGACATATTTGTCATGAGTACCGTTTTGTATAATCAGTTGTGGTCGTGTGTCATTTATTTGTCATGAGTACCGTTTTGGTACCGCTTGCACACGAGACGTGGAGACGTTAAAATACTTACCGCGATTCGTGCGAACGACATAATATCGGCTTTGCCATCTTCTTTAAGAGGCATTGTATAAACTCTTTGACTTCTGTCTATAATTGAGTTATATCTTGCATGTATTTGCATATTTTGTACACTATACGTGGAGACGTCAAAATACTTACCATGAGTCGTGCGAACGAAATAATATCAAACCCTTTGTATGCGATCTACGAGATGTAGTCCACAACCCTTTGTTGTTATTCAACGCCAATGCCCGTGGACTTCCTGTTTTTTACTTCTTTGCAAAAAGGAAAGAAGCCCAGGAATATCTACTATCCCAAAAGGACTAGTTAGTAGCTTCACTGCTAACTATGGGGCATAGTGCTGTGGGAGTTAATCGATTGAGCACAAAACCACCTAACTCGTTGTCTGGGGAACGAATAAGAAAACCCCCAGGTTTGTGAAATTGGAGCGAGGGTCTGTCTTTTCTCACAATCTTGTAGAAGTTTTTAAAATGACTCCTAATCTTTTGCCCAATACACGCGAAAGATTAGCCTCTTTGATATAAGGTGTATTCAAATTTCTCCTCATCTTTTTTTAAAATGTAAAGAGTCAGGAAATCTGCTGGTTGATTATGTTTCATCCTCACATAGAGTTTGAATTGGAAATTAGTCCAGTCTCTAGCAAATTTCGTAACTCGTCTCCTTTCTCCACTCCTCCCTCCCATCCCCCATGTTCTCAGACTTATGTTATGAAGTGAAAAATCTGTCGTTGACCATATTTCGCCCTCACTTGGAGTTCGAACAGGTAATTGTCCGGTTATCTACAGGTTTTCCCCCTCAATCTCTGCATACGTCTCACCATTTTTTGTTTTTCTCTCTTCTCAATTCTACGAAACACATTCATGAATGTTGGATATGTACGATATGCACTTGGCGTACCGTCTGTCTCCTGTTGACAACCTTTATTCATGAATTGGTTTCCCTTTGCCGTGACTAGTTCACGATTCCTTGTCTTGTTCTTTGAAATTCTACGAAAATGTTACCATCTCATGTTAACATAGGCCATAGAGGGCCGGTTGTTTTTTAACCAAGACATATTGTCACTCGGCAAGCGCCAAGCCATCCTGGTAAAGGATAATGTTCATGTAATCACAATTTAGTTAGGAATCTCTCTCTTCGTTACTCTCTGGGTCGGTTGGTTAAAACCTCGTTTATTTCTTTATTTGGACACATTTTGTTTCTCTCCAAACCTTTTCTTCATTGGTCCCTAGGCAGGTAAACTTCAAGAATTTTGCTCTAATAATAATTTCTCCCGGATTTAAAAAGAAGCCCAGGCGGATGTCATCACCAACAGCCAAGCTGAGCTTCACTTCCTGACAGCACGCGCTGTGGTTACAAGGTCCCTCCTACTGCCATTTTCTACGCATTTGTTTCTGAAAGCACAAACCATACCGCCCATATGTAGGTTGTTTTGTCATGCCACAGCAAGCTGAGTTGTCCCACTATACATTATGACACTCTGAACCACCTTTTGGGCACGCTAGCTCCTAGGTTTGTTCTTACTCTTGCTATCAATGCCAACTTTGTCGTCTCTTGCCTGTCATGCAGTGACGCAAATATCGTCTTGTGTAAACCATTATTACCTTGACCCTCCAGTATTCGCTGAATGCGTACCAATACAAGTTACCTTGAGCTACATTATGCTTCAATAACTATTATATACGATCCGTGTGTACCATAATAACACTTAGGATTCGTACTGGCATGCCTGCAGATACTGGACTCTTCTCTTCAATGACCTCTGTAACCATAGTCGCGACACAGCAACCACAGTCTCCATTTCGTGAACTTCAACGTCGTCGACAAAATCAAGTGTTTTCTAAGGCCTAAGTGTACTCCTGAGTGTTATCTCAAATGGGTCTAATTGCAGTGATAATGTAATCCTTAGAATCTGTGAAATCACGTCCTTTCCTTCGAAATTCTCCGAAACCAAACAAATCCACGCTTCGCAAACTTAGCTCCCAGACCAATGAAACCTTAGAGTCACATTTTTTCTCTGCTCTTGTACAAATGTATTGTTTTTCTTTTCAATTGCATAACCATGTACTGTTGTTCTTTTCAATTGCATAACCATGTATTGTTGTTTTTCAATTGCATATCCTTGTATGTTGTTCTACACCATGTACTTTTCCCAAAGTTGTCTTTTCCAAACATTGTATGTACCCCCACCCTTTCCCTACAAACATTGTGACCTAAAATGTATGTTCTAGCTAGGCAACTCTCAAGCAACGAACCTCTCAAATCCCCGATGGAAGCATAAGAGGATATTTTTTCCCTACAGCTCCATTGCCACGTCGCTTTTTTTCCAAGCGCGGGGGGAAGTGTTATGGAACGCCCTATAGTTAGTGGGATCATATCTAGCAACAGTCCGGTTGGAACTTGTCACAACGGTCCCGTTCCCCACCGTTTCCTGCATCCCCTACTCCTACTCCCCGCGGCATCCCGGCCGGCAGTCGAAAGCTGCACCCGGCCTCGGACGCACGCACACCAGTTGAAGGTTGCTCTCTGGCTCAGACGCACGTAAACACGGTCGAGAACCACGCTCTGTTTCGGGCTCCCGCAAAATGAGCCGAATTGATTTCTAAGCCACGATGTTACTATTAGTCCGCATTGGAATGTAGAATCGGTTTTGTCAAACATCGGTGTTATAATGGTTCGCGGACCCCAGGAAGACTGCCGAACGTGCTGGAAGCGGAGACCTTCGCCCCCACACATGTAAGCTGAACACCAGATTTCCCATTCTTTCAATGTGTCTGTAAAAATACGATAGGGTCCCGCGTAAAACCATAACTCAGAGAGTTTCGATGCAGAGACCACGAGGTATAAACACTTTAGCTAGGTTTGTGTAACATGCATTCTTGTATAGCCCTGTACTGAAATAACCTGTATACTGTGTTCTGAATTGTCAATACATGAATCTATTTAAACATATCTTGTTGTCACTCTGCTCCGGCAGGAGAATCTCGTAGAGTATTGGTTCCCCTGGTGATCGAGGGGGAAAGAGTTCTGGAAGCATGCTGTTGCAACCCACGCCTGAGATTGAGGGTGCCCTTTGCTCCCGTTTGAGCTGGCTTTGGGGCTTGTTTTGGGGTAGCTGGAGCTGACAATTGGCGACCAGAGAAACCCCGTAACAACATGTACTTTTATTATAAGCAATTTTGAACATGTACTTTTATTATAAGCAATTTTAAACATGTACTTTTATTATAAGCAATTTTGAACATGTACTTTTATTATAAGCAATTTTGAACATGTACTTTTATTATAAGCAATTTTAAACATGTACTTTTATTATAAGCAATTTTGAACGCGTACTTTTATTATAAGCAATTTTAAACATGTACTTTTATTACAAGCAATTTTAAACATGTACTTTTATTATAAGTTATAAGCAAGTTTAAACGTGTACTTTTATTGTAAGCAATTTTAAACATGTACCTTTCCAATTTACATATAATATGAAGACTTTTATAATATTGAAACATTAATTATTGCTTTCTTTTGTTTAAACAATGAGGTTACATTCCTGACCATACATTTTACATGAATATCATGTTTCTATACTATAAGATAAATTTATAGTTTTTATAAATATGTAAGATGTACCTATGTAACATATAATACTTAGATTAAAATTGTATTTTTTTTAAATTATAAGTTCTGTGACAACTCATGCTCCGAACAAAGTGTTTGTAGATGCATACATTAGCTATACACAACTTAAAATATATTTCTACTATTTACAAGTTAAATTTTAAGCAATGTTCCGACCACATTGTTCGTAGATGTAGGAACCATAAAAATAATTTTTAAATTGTGTGTATGTATTTAAATAGCTAAGTAATTACACTTACTCGACTTGTTTGTATTTTCATTTACGGTTTTTGAACACTTAACTTCAAATACATTTTATTTATAATATTTATTTTGTCTAAATACAAACAAGAGAGACCATTTGTTTTTACAAACATTCTTACTTTCACTTTAAAATACTTTCCCCATTTTGAATCAGCATTGTTTCACGTTTAAAAATTAGAATTCAATAATTTGACCTTATTTGTTTGAGAAAATTATAATAGTACTTTAAATAATTCAAAAATTTTCATATTACATCATTTTTCACATAATATTTTCTGGAATACATATGTGTGCTCGTGCAGTGATCTTCTCGCGTATGTGACGCATGTTTGGGGGCGGTGCCTGGAACGTTTCGGTGAGACCCAAACGGTCGCACTGGATATTTCCAAGGCTTTTGACCGGGTCTGGCACCGAGGACTTGTCAACAAACTGCCTTCTTACGGACTTCCCGCATCCTTGTGTACGTGGATTGCCGACTTTTTGAGGGAGAGGTCGATTCAGACGGTTGCTGATGGCTTCACCTCTTCCTCGCACTCGATAAATGCTGGCGTCCCACAGGGATCGGTTCTGTCTCCGACTTGGTTTTTGTTGCACATCAATGACCTTTTGACATGTGCACCAATTCATTGCTACGCGGATGACAGTACAGTCCATGATAGCTTTTTGTTTGACAAGCCCCCAAAGGGTGCACAAATTCCAACGGCTCGGAGGGCTTTGAAGCAAAGAATGGACGGTTACCTCGAGAGTGTTTTCTCTTGGGGTAAGAATAATCTCGTCGAATTCAATGTTTCAAAGACCCAATCATGTCTGATTACGTCTAAAAGGGATCGAAATGACAATCTAGTCTCCTTCAACGGTAGCATTCTTCCAAACAGGTCCTCCATTGATATGCTCGGTGTAACTCTATGTGACCAGCTCAGGTACGGGGGCTCCATCGAGGCCAGAGTTAAGTTGGCCTCTCAGAAACTGGGCGTACAGTACAGGGCCCGCAGATACTTTAATAGTACACAACTGCTAACCCTGTACAAATCGCAAGTGCGCCCCACGGTTGAATTTGGCAGCCACCTCTGGTCTGGATCCCCAAAGTACCTGAAAAACACCCTCGACTCTATGCAGAAACGGGCGGTCCGTTTGATAGATTCTCCCGTCTTAACAAATGGATTGCAATCTTTAGAGCACAGGCGTCTGGTAGGAATGCTATCCTTGTTCTACCGGTATTTCAATGGAAGTTGCTCCGAGGAACTAGCCTCATTGATCCCCTCGGCACCGGTGCATAGTCGGTAAACACGCCAAACGCTCGCCCAACATATGTACATGGTTGACATTTGTCACATGAGAACGGGACGCTTCTACGACTCGTTCTTGTGTTCAACAGCTCGGCTGTGGAACGATTTGCTGGCCTCTGTGTTTCCTCCTTCCTATAACATGGGTCTCTTCAAGACCCACTTTCACTCCTTCCTCTCCTCAAAAAGACCCTCCTCACAGCATCTTCAAAGATGACATAGGCCCTGAGGGAAATTATTTTCCTCAGGGCCTCCTGTGTGGAGTTAATATAAAAAATAAAAAAATGTATATCTATTTATCGCTCAAAGCGCTGGAGGGGAGGAGTGTAGAAACTACGTTATTTGTATTTGAGTGTGTAAACATTCCTACACTGGCCACACCGACCGGCGCAGAACGAACTGCGCGAATAGCGTCAATTCATTCCAACTTCGATGATCTTATGATTAGACGATCTTAGAGTTAGCTACGCTATTTGATTCTCCTTATGATCGTTAATAATCTTGTGTTATTCAAATAAATAACTAGTAGCAATAAAAGTGCGTTATTATTTATAATCCGTGACCCTTTATTAGAGACACGGCTCAGGTAAGTGCCGTAATCAATCTCTAGAGTATTTAATAAAAAAGTGTGGTTAATTTGTTCTAAGGCTGGAATCAGACAGTTCACTCGAGTGAAGGTTTACGCCATGTTTTTTCGGCCTAATCGTCCATCTTCGTTTCATTCCATGTTCAGACGGCGCTATAGAAATAAGCGTTCACTCGTCCATTCCCACCACAGCGTCGCCGAGCGAGGTCAACCGCGCTGGAATTCGTTTGATTTCCAGCGCGGTCCGGCCCCGAATTTTAAGGAAAAACATGTCAGATGCATCGATTTTTACGATTTTGTTGACACAATTAAATAAAAATAAATATGAAAAACAGTATTGTTTCGTCTTATAAACCTTTTTATTTTTTATGACATAATAACACAATTTGATTTTACTTTTTTTATTACGAACATTTTCCTACAAATTAATAATCTTACATATATTAAAAAACATATAAAATACATGGATAATAAGGGAGACCCAAAAATTTATATGAGAGGTGTTCCCAAAAGCAAAAAAATTAGCCGAACGAATACCATTTTGACGTTTTGCGTGCGACGTGTTAGCGCCCTTCCATGGTCCTTCCCGTACAGGACGCGAGACAAACTGATTGAGATTTCACTTTGTGTTCAGACGTTTCACTTTGCTCTCTTCCGCGCGCATGCGCGCGCGAGTGAAGGAGGCCGAATGAAAATATCCGACATTGTTGGATCGGTTCACTTGAAGATTTCATTCGGCAGTATTAGGCACTTTCGTTTCATTTCATGTTCAGACGTGTCATTCCGAGTAAACTAGGCCGAATGAAATACGGAAATGAACGATTAGTGAACCGTCTGAATGGCGCTTAAGAGGATATTTAACTTAAAATTAATACATTTTCTTATATTCATAAATGACCTTTTTTCGCCGATGATCTTAAAATTTTTCGTCAAATTAAGTCTGTTTCCTGTCATCAACTGCTTCAAAATGACCTCGAAACGCTCTTGTAGCTCTTTGTCCATAACTGAGGTGCTAGCATGGTCGGTCGATATGAAGTTACCGACCGATTGTCGGTAACTTCTCATCGTTCCCTAGGACAACTGCAGATCGCTAACGTACAAACGACAGTTGATATCGAATATGTTAAGGACACTTAGTCATTGTGAACTGTTAGCTATTCGTTTGCGATCTGCAGTTGTCCGAGGAAACGATGAGAAGTTATCGATAATCGGTCGGTAACTTCATATCGACCGACCATGCTAGCACCCCTGGTGTAGGTACTGTCAATGATATGAACTGTCAATAATGTTGAAAAATGTTACATTTTAAACTTCACTAGAAATAGAATCACAAATAATTTTTCCGATGTCATTAATAATAATAATTTTTTAAAAGAAACAAACACAATTTTACTTGACATTTTAAATAAATTAAAAGAAAATGCTTCGTTTTAAGTCATGTTATTTTTATTTAACGTCTGCCCGTTTCGGTACCTCCGTACCATCCATCAGGACTGTTACAAAATAATGTCTAAAAATACATAAGTACACTCATATATATATGCGGGGAGCATGGAATGAGGACAGTTTTTCAGGCGCGCCTATACTTCGAGGACAGTTGGATAGTTTGGGGACAGCCCCAATGTATCTGTCCTCAAAGTAACATTTTACCGTTATAATACAATATACACAGCTCTCAGAATGAAGACAATTTTAAAATTATGCAGAATGCATACTTTGGGCCATAGTTTATAAAAATACCCAATAGATGCCACTAACGGTATCATTCTTTGGTTATGAAATATTCGGTAGGAATCTTCGATAGTTGGTCGATGGTAGGAATAAAAGATATGCTTTGCTCTATACCTCCCAACTTACTTTACGTTTTTATTTTTTTCGTTCCACCTTCAAACTCGCCACCGGAAATATTTTTTAATATGTTTTATTATTTATTCTCACATATTATTTCAATAAATGTACATGCTTAGAATAAACTTGTACGTAATATTCTGGAGTATTAAAAGTAATATTAAATAAAAATTACATGTATGACACAGACATATTATTCATGATGTATGATTATTTTTTTAGTACTATAAAGTTTGAATATAGATAATATAATATTCTGTATTAAAGAAATAATTTATTAATAACAGCAGTTAAGAAACTCCCTCCGCAGGTTTGCACTGCTAGCCCTAGCGGGCGGCTTTTGGTTCTAGTTAGTGTTGATGACCATTTTATAAATCCAAAAGGAACTGGTTCCAAAAAGAGGACTTTTTTTTACATGAGCTCCACACAGGAGACCCTAAGGAAAATAATTTCCCTCAGGGCCTATGTCATCTTTGGGGATGCTGTGTGGATGGTTTCGTTAGGAAAGGAAGGAGAGGAGAGTTCTGGGAAGGAAAAGGGTTTAAGGGGTGGGTAGGAATCTGGGGTTCAGTTTGTCCCGGTCATCCGCCTCCAAGACCTAGACAAACCTCACCCCCATGAACCCGGGCACCCATGCTAAATCACCAAACGTAGCGAACCACTTGGGGTGTGCTAAACTTATTATAATAGGCGACTATAACTTGCCAAATATATGTTGGAACCATGACGATCCTGAATTATCTGGTGTTAATTTGTCAACAACTACAAATTTGAATGAGAGAGATTCTGGGCATATCGAACTATTTATCAATCCCACAATTAAACACTGTCGCTAATATAAATAATCGTATTCTAGATCTAGTTTTTTGCAGTGAGCCCACTGCTACCGTATGTAAATCTTTAGATGAACTATTACCTGTATACCTTTACCATCCTCCTATTGATATAATTATACCATTTGTTAATAACACTCATCTTAAAAATTTCAAGTCGCCTTATAATTTTTATAAAGCAAATTTTTCAAAAATTTCTGATTGCTTAAATTCAACAGACTGGTCCTTTCTGGAAAACATAAATAATAACAATAATGTAAATACATTTTATGCCATTCTAAATGATGCTATTGCTAATTTTGTACCTCTTCGACATAATAAAATTTCTCATTTTCCAAACTGGTTTAGCCTCGAATTGATCACTTTAACATATAATAAGAAAAAGGCCCATAAAAATTACAAGCGATCCAGAATGTCAAGCGATTACAATGAATACTAATTATTAAGAAAGGAGTGTTGCAAAATTTCAAAATTGTGCTATAAAAATTATATTCATAAAATTGAAAGTGATGTTCGTGGAAACATAAAACAATTTTGGAATTACACTAATTCTCAAAAAAATAAGAACTTGGGTATTCCAACTTGTATGAACTTCAATGGAAAAATTGGGTGTAGTGATGAAAACATTGTAAATTTATTCGCTGATTATTTTAAGTCTGTGTATGAAGAGGATATACCTAGCAACGAAATTCCCAATTTCTCATCGAATCTTAGTCTGGATATATCTGAAATACGCATAGAAATAAATGATATCAAAAGGCATGTAAATTTGTTAGATGCTAGAAAAAATGCTGGACCTGATAATATTCCACCGGTTTTAATTAAAGAATGTTTAAACGGCCTAACTGTTCCTCTTTTCCTAATTTTTAACCAGTCTCTAAAAACAGGTTGTTTCCCTGATTCATGGAAACACAGTTTTCTTACACCTATTTTTAAAAAGGGGGACAAAACGGACATTACAAATTATAGACCAATACGTATCCAATCATCGATACCCAAGCTTTTTGAAAAAATTGTTCTCTCTAAAATATCTACAAACATACAAAAAATTATAACTTCATACCAACATGACTTTTGTTCAAATAAATCTACATTAACTAATTTACTAATATACGAATATTTCATATCCAAATCTTTATCAAACAGATGCCAGGTTGACTCAGTATACACTAACTTTAGCAAGGCCTTTGATAAGGTGTGTCACAAAATATTAATCAATAAATTAGCCTCACTTGGAGTTTATGGTAGTTTATTAAATTGGTTTATTAGTTATTTGTCCGAAAGAAGTCTCAGTGTAAAAATAAATGGCACAAATTCTAACAAATTTATAGCCACAAGTGGAGTGCCGCAAGGGTCTCATTTAGGGCCCATTTTGTTTATTATATTCATAAATGATATTGTTGATATATTTACTAACATAAACGTATTGCTTTTTGCTGATGATATGAAACTTTATAAGGAGATCAATGACATAAATGATTGCATTATATTACAAACTAATTTGAGACGTCTTTTTGAATGGTGCTCTATCAACAAACTAGCATTGAACATAAAGAAATGTCAGTTCATTAATTTTTACAGAATAAATAATCCAATATTTTTTCAATATACATTAAATGATACAAAATTAAATTGCGTCAGTGAAATTATTGACCTAGGTATTATTTTCGATAGCAAACTAACTTTTTTGTGTCATATTAATAATTTTATTAATAAGGCCCTCAAGACTCTTGGATTTGTTTTGAGAGTTTCAAAAGACTTCAATAATTAAGGCACGTTTATCATGTTGTACAAAACCCTTGTTAGATGCCAACTAGAGTTTAACTCTACGATATGGTCTCCCTTTTACAATATTCATTCCGCCAACATTGAAAAGATTCAACATAAGTTCTTGAGATATATAAACTATAAATTGCATATTCCTGTAGAAAACATTGATTAAAACTACCTACTAGATAAAATGTTCCTATTAGAACTTTCAGAAAGAAGAATAATCACAGATTTAATACTATTACATAAAATACTGCATTACAAAATTGACTGTCCTGAATTGCTTCAATTAATCAATATCCACATACCTAAAAGATCTTGCCGAAATTTACTACCCTTTTATTTTAATAAAGCTGGAATCAGACAGTTCACTCGAGTGAAGGTTTACGCCATGTTTTTTCGGCCTAATCTTCCATCTTCGTTTCATTGCATGTTCAGACGGCGCTATAGAAATAAGCGTTCACTCGTCCATTCCGACCACAGCGTCGCCGAGCGAGGTCAACCGCGCTGGAATTCGTTTGATTTCCAGCGCTGTCCGGCCCCGAATTTTAAGGAAAAACATGTCAGATGCATCGATTTTTTATGACATAATAACACAATTTGATCTTACTTTTTTTATTACGAACATTTTCCTACAAATTAATAACCTTACATATATTAAAAAACATATAAAATACATGGATAATAAGGGAGACCCAAAAATTTATATGAGAGGTGTTCCCAAAAGCAAACAAATTAGCCGAACGAATACCATTTTGACGTTTTGCGTGCGATGTGATAGCGTCCTTTCATGGTCCTTCCCGTACAGGACGCGAGACAAACTGATTGAGATTTCACTTTGTGTTCAGACGTTTCACTTTGCTCTTCCGCGCGCATGCGCGCGCAAGTGAAGGATGCCGAATGAAAATATCCAATATTGTTGGATCGGTTCACTTGAAGATTTCATTCGGCAGTAGTCGGCACTTTCGTTTCATTTCATGTTCAGACGTGTCATTCCGAGTAAACTAGGCCGAACGAAATACGGAAATGAGCGATTAGTGAACCGTCTGAATGGCGCTTAACACTAGGACACTCTCTTATCAAAATTCCCCGATACCGAGACTTCACAGTCTCGGAAATAAATATTCTGATCTGGGAGATATATTTCACATTAAAAACAATCAGTATAAACATTTTTTATTTCAATTATTTCTTATATTTAGACATAAATAGACGTCTATAATCTCTACAATTTTTGTCTATATTGAATTTTTTTTTTGTGAAACTTCTTATATTTTTTTACCTATGTATCTAATTTTATTATATGCATTTATTGTTATATTTTGTTGTAGGTATATGCTTTTGTTTTACTTTTATTTTCACTGTATTATGCTTTCTTTATTGTTTTAATTTAGATTTTTTTGAAATAACTGCTATACTCATCTATTTAACTTAAATGTAAAAGCCCATAAGGGCGTTTAATAAATAAATAAATAAATATGCTGACAGCTCATTCAGGTCTCTTTGTAGGTAGTTGGCGGCTAGTTCAGGGTTAAGTGATGTGGCATACAGGCCCATGTCGTCGGCCTAAATCGCTTTTTTGCATCTCACGAGTGGAGGTATGTCGTAGGTGTACAGGTTAAAAAGATGTGGGTCGAGCAAACTTCCTTGCGGCACGCCTTTGGGGATATTCCGTTTTGTAGATGTTGCTTCTCCCACCTTGACGGCGAACGATCGGATTTTCAGGTATTCTTGAATTATTCGGATTATGTATATGGGCGTATTTGTGATATACAATTTATAAATGAGCCCGTCCATCCAGACTGTGTCGAATGCTTTTTCAAGATCGAGTAGCGCCATAGCAGTATACTTCTTGGTGTTGAAAGCTCTTGAGATATCTTCTGTGACACGTGTCAGCTGATGGACCGTCGAATATTTGCATCTGAAACCGAATTGTTCGTCGGGTAGAGTCTTGTTATTCTCATGGTGTGGGAGATAGCGGTTGAGGATGATCTGTTCCAATACTTTGCTGAGAGTTGGCAGCAAGCTTATAGGTCGATAGCATAACGGATCTGAGCGCTCTTTTTTTGCTTTGTGAAACGGTAGAACGCATGCGTTTTTCCAGGATGACGGGAAGTGGCCCAGCAGTAGGCAGGCGTTGAATATTAAGGTGATGAAAATAATCGCTCTCTGTGGTAGGTGTTTTAGTAGCGTGTTGGTTATTTGATCTTCGCCTGGGGCCTTTTTTTATTTGAGGCATCTAATGATGTGGGCCACTTCCTTCGGAGTGCTAAGTTTTATATCCTCCGTATCTGTTTGTGCTAGGAGGTTGAGCTCTTCTAGTGCATTGTTCACCGTTTCGTTGGTATCCGGGTCACCCATCCCGTCAGTTGTTTTGTACGCTTTTTCAATCCGTCAGCCAGGGTGTTTGCCTTTTCTTCGTTTGAGAGTGCCATGGTTGTCGAGTTCGGCCACTTGAGAGGCGGGATGCTGTTGTCTTGATAGCGGAGGGCCTTTGACATGTTCCAGATTGAGTTATCCTGTGTACTGAGAGATGTTACTTTTTCTGACCACAGAGTATTCTTGAGATTCGCAATTTCTTTTATTTCCCTTCCCAGAATGTTGACTGCCGTCTTGAAGTACCTCTCATGGGTATTTTGGTGGATTCGTCGAAGTCTATTTTTTTCTGTGATCAGGAATTTTATGTGAGGCGTGAGCTTCACGATGAAGGGCTGGATTTTTTTGTTGGGGATGCAATCGTCGCGTGCTCTCTGTATGATGTCTGTCAGCGACTTGACCGCTTCGTCTATGTCGGCTGGCGTGGTCAGAGTCTCGGATGTTAAATAGATTTGCTCGTTGATCCTCTCTTTAAATTTTTTCCAGTCGGCTTTTTGATAATCGAGCTGAGTCCTTGTTATTCTCGTGATATTTCCTCCTATCGAGAAGCTCACTGGTAGATGGTCGGATGGAAGTTCGTGCAGGGTCATCAGGGGAGATGCTGTTGTTATATTCTTTGCTAGCTCAATATCGAGAGTGCTTGGATATTTCATTCTCGTTTTGTAGTATGTCGGCTTGTCTGGTGCGAGTACCGTGTAGTCGTGACTTTCCAAATGCTTGAACAGGATGTTTCCATTTTTATTGGCTCTGAAGTTGTTCCAAAATCTGTGTTTCGAGTTGAAGTCTCCTCCTATGAGTACTTTTGTTCCAAGCGCGAATAGTTTGTCGAGATCACTCCTATCGATATTGTTTGCGTCAGACGGGCAATATGCAGTATGCAATTGTATGCATTTGGCTGTTTATCTCCATTCTGATGACAGTAGCTTCCATGTTTTTAAGTACAGGTGTTGGTAGTCTCGTTGTCAAAAGGCCCTGGCGGGTTAAGATGGCTGTGCCGCCTGCAGGCCGTGTTCTCCTTTCCGCTACGGGTGGTCTGTCGTTCCTGTGTATGTCGAAACCGGGCACTCTCAGTCAAGTTTTTGTTTTTGTCAAGATTTGTTTCGCTGAGAAGAATTATATCGATTCGTAGATTGTTGACCAGGTCTAATAGTTCTTCTACTTTATGTCGAATGCTGCGAGCATTCCACATAAGGAGTTTGATCTCTGATGCCGCATTATCTATTGATGGTGTTTGTTAGAAGCTCCATGAGGATTATGAGTTTCTCCGCCTTTGAATTGCATGTTGCCAGCCTGCCGCGTACCCTGATGAGGCCGTGCAAGAGAGACATGATGTCCTCGTCATCAGAGTTGGTGTCCTGTTGGGGTCTTGGGGAGCTGGGTTCTGGCCCACGACGCTGTTCTCCTTGGGGAGGATCCCTGGTGTTGCCGCCCGCTGCTTCGGAGTAGGTCCGCCTTCCGTCGGCTCTGCCTTGTGTTAGTAGTGGCTGACGCGCTTCGGTGGTCCTCTCGCGCGTTTCAGTGTTCCTCTGGTAGGCATTTTCTCTAGCCCTGCGCTGGAGGGTCGCAACGTATTCAACCCGTTTTGGGCATTCGCCAAAGTTTGCTGGGTGAGCACCTCCGCAGTTGCAGCAGACGGCCGGCAGCTCACGCGAGACCTTCGTGCACTCAGCAGTTGCATGAGCTCCTTCGCACTTTACGCAGCGGGCGGGATGGGCACAGTTCCTGGAGCCGTGGCCGAATTTCTGGCACTTGTGGCACTGTGTGCCGTGCTGCAGGTGTCCGCTTCTGTATTTACGCATGGATATCCTGCAGAAGCAGATGAACCTCACTACGGCTCGCAGTTGTCCCATGTTGGTTTCTCGGCTGAAGTGCGCCAGGTACAGCGGGTATTCTGACCCGGGAGTCATCATTTCGATGATGGCTTTTGCCGGGAAGCCTTGGTCCCTTAGGTCATTGCTGATCTCTTCGGCGGTCAGCTTCGGGAGACCTCTGATGACGGTCTTCTTTATTTTATCGGCCTCCGTGGTAATGGTGTGGAAGGTCGTCTTGGCTTCCTGGCGTAGGGCTGCCGTTAGCCTGGCGTGAGCTTCCACCGAGCTCACGATGAAGCTTATGGTGCCGCCCTTGTTGTAGCGGAAGTTGAACGTAGCACTGCCGATGTGCTTCTTAATTTCTTCGGTGATGTCACCATGGGTCATGCTTCCCAGAGTCATGATGACAGGCGGCACTCTCGTGCTCTTTCGGCCTGCTGCATTAGCGGTGTCCTGCTGGTGTGCTACGTTCGAGCGTTTTTTGGGCGGTGGTGCGGTGTAGGCGGAGACGTCTCCGTCTTCGTCTCCAGCCTCCGTCAGAGTCTCGTACCTGTTACGCTGAGACAGGTAGGAGTTGGGCATGGGTTGGATGGGGGAGTGACAGCGCTTGGCAGCTGGCGCCCTCTCCCACTCTGCCCCCATGGGCGCAGAGCTGGTCCCTGGGATGGGAGGGAAATCGGGTACGGTGCCGGCAGTGGTACACTCCACTGAGTTAGCATAGATAAACTCGACAACATGTGTTATCGGGTTTACTTTAGTGGCTATTGCTCCGGCCGGTATGTCGTATACCAGGAACTCAACGGGGTTCCTGGATTTTTTTAGCATGGCTTCTACAGACGGTGCAGGCATGTCAATGTTTTGCCTAGAAATGGGCATTTTTGCCTTTTTAAAGGCAGTTGGGGTTTGCCTTGAGAAAGGCAGTTGTTGCCTTGAAAAAGGCAGGCGTGAATGGACTCTCAAACCGATTCCTCTGACCGGTCCGATCGTCCGATGTCTCTCTTTCTCTCAGACCTCTCTATCCTAAGACCGAGATTAAGACCAAGATGGCCCGTCTGTGTGAGAAGAGTGAGCGGATCAGATCAAAGTCCTCTGTCCTAAAGATTCAGACTGGATCATCTCTATCTCCAAACATCTATTCAAAAATTGATCAAATTGGCCAGATCTCGCCCTATCTCCAGTGGTGCCAGTATCCTGATGTGTGAAACGCATCTTTGAGAATTATTGCAACAACTTTATGGCCCGGCCTCCTACGTGCCACGTGCTGCTTGTCGCACGACTCGGCAAGCTATGGCACGCAAATGTTGGTCACCATACGCGTGCACAAGCTTGCGAGTTCGACATTGTGTTGGGGGCGCCCAAGCATGGCGGACATCGAGGCAACTACATCGGCTGTCACATTTGCCCTAACTTATTTGTACTAAATTTAAAAAAAAACCGAAGAGTTCGCCGAAAGAGATGGTGGATGATTCAAATTTACATAAACCGTACCAGATAATTTATTTTGAATTCTAGTATTTTCTTCATTCGTGTGTTATCTCTTCGTAGAATTTTATTTTATTTTATAATAAATCTAAACAAAAATATGAAAAAAACAACACACAAAAAAATTAAAAGGTAACGGCGCACCCTTTTTTTACATTATGTCCACACAGGAGGCCCTGAGGAAAATAATTTCCCTATGTCATCTTTGGGGATGCTATGTGGAGGGTATTTTTAAGGAAAATAAGTTCTGGGAAGGAATAAGGTATGACGGTTGGGTACGAATCTGGGGTTCAGTGTGTCTATATCATCCACCGCCAAGACCTAGACAAACCTTACCCCATGAACCCGTACACCCCTGCTAAGTCACCAAACGTAGTAAACTACTTGGGGTGACCCATGGCAGAGGTGTTTGTTATCCAATAAATGGTTCCCGGGGCTGCGGTACCCATTCCCGCCTTCCAAATTAAGACTGGAACTCGAACCCAGGATCACTCGTCTTATTAATTACTTTAAACTTACATTAATGGGGAATAACCTTAAAAAAGCTATTATTTATTATAAATAAGAGATATTCAATAATTTTAAAAAAATTCTTGTAATAAATAATAAATCTTTTAAAAAAAAATTATTTAGGGCTATTGTGTAAATCAAGTCGTAATAAATTTTACTAGTGCATTTAAATTATTAATTACACATTTCTAATTCATTATAACTCTGCGTTTTTCTCAAATCTGTTTTTAGATATTATGTTTAATTGATAATATTGTTTTTTTTTTCAGTTTGGACGACACAATTCAGGGTCTGTTGATGTATTTCAATCCCTACAACCAAGTCCCTCAACGTCAAAGGTAATTTAAATTATTAATTATACATTTCTAATTCATTATAACTCTATTTTCTCAAAGCTGTTTGTAGATAGTATGTTAAATTGATAGTATGGTTTTTTTTCAGTTTGCAGTACACAATTTAGGGTCGGTTGATGTATTTCAATCCCTACAACCAAGTCCCTCAACGTCAAAGGTAATTTAAATTATGAATTATACATTTCTAATTCATTGTAACTCTATTTTCTCAAATCTGTTTGTAGATAGTATGTTTAATTGATTTTTTTTTTTTCATTTTGGAGTACACAATTCAGGGTCTGTTGATGAATTTCAATCCCTCTAACCAAGTCCGACAACGTCAAAGGTAATTTAAATTATTAATTATACATTTCTAATTCATTATTACTCTGCGTTTTTCTCAAATCTGTTTTTAGATATTACGTTTAATTGATAATATTGTTTTTTTTCAGTTTGGAGTACACAATTCTAGGTCGGTTAATATATTTCAATCCCTCCAACCATGTCCGTCAATGTCAAAGGTAATTTAAATTATTAATTATACATTTCTAATTCATGGTAACTCTATTTTCTCAAATCTGTTTGTAGATAGTATGTTTAATTGACAATATAGTTTTTTTTCAGTTTGGACTACACAATTCAGGGTCGGTTGATTTATTTCAATCCCTACAACCATGTCCCTCAACGTCAAAGGTAATTTAAGTTATTAATTATACATTTGTAATTCATTGTAACTCTATTTTCTCAAATCTGTTTGTAGATAGTATGTTGAGGTAATTTAAATTATTAATTATAGATTTCTAATTCATTATAACTCTGCGTTTTTCTCAAATCTGTTTTTAGATATTATGTTTAATTGATAATATTGTTTTTTTTCAGTTTGGACTACACAATTCAGGGTCGGTTGATGTATTTCAATCCCTACAACCAAGTCCCTCAACGTTAAAGGTAATTTAAATGATTAATTATTCATTACTAATTCATTATAACTCTATTATCTCAAATCTGTTTGTAGATAGTATGTTTAATTAATAATTTTTTTTGTTTTTCAGTTTGGAATACACAATTCAGGGTCTGTTGATGTATTTCAATCCATACAACCAAGTCCCTCAACAGCAAAGGTAATTTAAATTATTAATTATACATTTCTAATTCATTATAACTCTATTTTCTCAAAGCTGTTTGTAGATAGTATGTTAAATTGATAGTATGGTTTTTTTTCAGTGTGCAGTACACAATTTAGGGTCGGTTGATGTATTTCAATCCCTACAACCAAGTCCCTCAACGTCAAAGGTAATTTAAATTATGAATTATACATTTCTAATTCATTGTAACTCTATTTTCTCAAATCTGTTTGTAGATAGTATGTTTAATTGATTCTTTTTTTTCATTTTGGAGTACGTAATTCAGGGTCTGTTGATGAATTTCAATCCATCTAACCAAGTCCGACAACGTCAAAGGTAATTTCAATTATTAATTATACATTTCTAATTCATTATAACTCTATTTTCTCAAAGCTGTTTGTAGATAGTATGTTAAATTGATAGTATGGTTTTTTTTCAGTTTGCAGTACACAATTCAGGGTCTGTTGATGAATTTCAATCCCTCTAACCAAGTCCGACAACGTCAAAGGTAATTTCAATTATTAATTATACATTTCTAATTCATTATAACTCTGCGTTTTTCTCAAATCTGTTTATAGATATTATGTTTAATTGATAATATTGTTTTTTTTCAGTTTGGAGTACACAATTCTAGGTCGGTTAATATATTTCAATCCCTCCAACCATGTCCGTCAATGTCAAAGGTAATTTAAATTATTAATTATACATTTCTAATTCATTATAACTCTATTTTCTCAAATCTGTTTGTAGATAGTATGCTAAAATGATAGTATGTTTTTTTTTTCAGTTTGCAGTACACAATTTAGGGTCGGTTGATGTATTTCAATCCCTACAACCAAGTCCCTCAACGTCAAAGGTAATTTAAATTATAAATTATACATTTCTAATTCATTGTAACTATATTTTCTCAAATCTGTTTGTAGATAGTATGTTTAATTGATTTTTTTTTTCATCTTGGAGTACACAATTCAGGGTCTGTTGATGAATTTCAATCCCTCTAACCAAGTCCGACAACGTCAAAGGTAATTTCAATTATTAATTATACATTTCTAATTCATTATAACTCTGCGTTTTTCTCAAATCTGTTTTTAGATATTATGTTTAATTGATAATATTGTTTTTTTTTCAGTTTGGAGTACACAATTCTAGGTCGGTTAATATATTTCAATCCCTCCAACCATGTCCGTCAATGTCAAAGGTAATTTAAATTATTAATTATACATTTCTAATTCATTATAACTCTATTTTCTCAAATCTGTTTGTAGATAGTATGTTAAATTGATAGTATGTTTTTTTTTCAGTTTGCAGTACACAATTTAGGGTCGGTTGATGTATTTCAATCCCTACAACCAAGTCCCTCAACGTCAAAGGTAATTTAAGTTATTAATTATACATTTGTAATTCATTGTAACTCTATTTTCTCAAATCTGTTTGTAGATAGTATGTTGAGGTAATTTAAATTATTAATTATACATTTCTAATTCATTATAACTCTGCGTTTTTCTCAAATCTGTTTTTAGATATTATGTTTAATTGATAATATTGTTTTTTTTCAGTTTGGACTACACAATTCAGGGTCGGTTGATGTATTTCAATACCTACAACCAAGTCCCTCAACGTAAAAGGTAATTTAAATGATTAATTATTCATTACTAATTCATTATAACTCTATTATCTCAAATCTGTTTGTAGATAGTATGTTTAATTAATATTTTTTTTTTGTGTTTCAGTTTGGAATACACAATTCAGGGTCTGTTGATGTATTTCAATCCCTACAACCAAGTCCCTCAACAGCAAAGGTAATTTAAATTATTAATTATACATTTCTAATTCATTATAACTCTATTTTCTCAAAGCTGTTTGTAGATAGTATGTTAAATTGATAGTATGGTTTTTTTTCAGTGTGCAGTACACAATTTAGGGTCGGTTGATGTATTTCAATCCCTACAACCAAGTCCCTCAACGTCAAAGGTAATTTAAATTATGAATTATACATTTCTAATTCATTGTAACTCTATTTTCTCAAATCTGTTTGTAGATAGTATGTTTAATTGATTCTTTTTTTTTCATTTTGGAGTACGTAATTCAGGGTCTGTTGATGAATTTCAATCCATCTAACCAAGTCCGACAACGTCAAAGGTAATTTCAATTATTAATTATACATTTCTAATTCATTATAACTCTATTTTCTCAAAGCTGTTTGTAGATAGTATGTTAAATTGATAGTATGGTTTTTTTTCAGTTTGCAGTACACAATTCAGGGTCTGTTGATGAATTTCAATCCCTCTAACCAAGTCCGACAACGTCAAAGGTAATTTCAATTATTAATTATACATTTCTAATTCATTATAACTCTGCGTTTTTCTCAAATCTGTTTATAGATATTATGTTTAATTGATAATATTGTTTTTTTTCAGTTTGGAGTACACAATTCTAGGTCGGTTAATATATTTCAATCCCTCCAACCATGTCCGTCAATGTCAAAGGTAATTTAAATTATTAATTATACATTTCTAATTCATTATAACTCTATTTTCTCAAATCTGTTTGTAGATAGTATGTTTAATTGATTTTTTTTCTTCATTTTGGAGTACTTAATTCAGGGTCTGTTGATGAATTTCAATCCCTCTAACAAAGTCCGACAACGTCAAAGGTAATTTCAATTATTAATTATACATTTCTAATTCATTATAACTCTGCGTTGTTCTCAAATCTGTTTTTAGATATTATGTTTAATTGATAATATTGTTTTTTTTTCAGTTTGGAGTACACAATTCTAGGTCGGTTAATATATTTCAATCCCTCCAACCATGTCCGTCAATGTCAAAGGTAATTTAAATTATTAATTATACATTTCTAATTCATTATAACTCTATTTTCTCAAATCTGTTTGTAGATAGTATGTTAAATTGATAGTATGTTTTTTTTCAGTTTGCAGTACACAATTTAGGGTCGGTTGATGTATTTCAATCCCTACAACCAAGTCCCTCAACGTTAAAGGTAATTTAAATTATTAATTATACATTTCTAATTCATTGTAACTCTATTTTCTCAAATCTGTTTGTAGATAGTATGTTTAATTGATTTTTTTTTTTTTCATCTTGGAGTACACAATTCAGGGTCTGTTGATGAATTTCAATCCCTCTAACCAAGTCCGACAACGTCAAAGGTAATTTCAATTATTAATTATACATTTCTAATTCATTATAACTCTGCGTTTTTCTCAAATCTGTTTTTAGATATTATGTTTAATTAATAATATTGTTTTTTTTCAGTTTGGACTACACAATTCAGGGTCGGTTGATGTATTTCAATCCCTACAACCAAGTCCCTCAACGTAAAAGGTAATTTAAATTATTAATTATTCATTTCTAATTCATTATAACTCTATTATCTCAAATCTGTTTGTAGATAGTATGTTTAATTGATAATTTTTTTTGTTTTTCAATTTGGAATACACAATTCAGGGTCGGTTGATGAATTTCTATCCCTCTAACCAAGTCCTCCAACATCAAAGGTAATTTAAATTATTAATTATACATTTCTAATTCATTATAACTCTGCGTTTTTCTCAAATCTGTTTTTAGATATTACGTTTAATTGATAATATTGTTTTTTTTCAGTTTGGAGTACACAATTCTAGGTCGGTTAATATATTTCAATCCCTCCAACCATGTCCGTCAATGTCAAAGGTAATTTAAATTATTAATTATACATTTCTAATTCATGGTAACTCTATTTTCTCAAATCTGTTTGTAGATAGTATGTTTAATTGACAATATAGTTTTTTTTCAGTTTGGACTACACAATTCAGGGTCGGTTGATTTATTTAAATCCCTACAACCATGTCCCTCAACGTCAAAGGTAATTTAAGTTATTAATTATACATTTGTAATTCATTGTAACTCTATTTTCTCAAATCTGTTTGTAGATAGTATGTTTAATTGATTTTTTTTTTTCATCTTGGAGTACACAATTCAGGGTCTGTTGATGAATTTCAATCCCTCTAACCAAGTCCGACAACGTCAAAGGTAATTTAAATTATTAATTATACATTTCTAATTCATTATAACTCTGCGTTTTTCTCAAATCTGTTTTTAGATATTACGTTTAATTGATAATATTGTTTTTTTTCAGTTTGGAGTACACAATTCTAGGTCGGTTAATATATTTCAATCCCTCCAACCACGTCCGTCAATGTCAAAGGTAATTTAAATTATTAATTATACATTTCTAATTCATGGTAACTCTATTTTCTCAAATCTGTTTGTAGATAGTATGTTTAATTGACAATATAGTTTTTTTTCAGTTTGGACTACACAATTCAGGGTCGGTTGATTTATTTCAATCCCTACAACCATGTCCCTCAACGTCAAAGGTAATTTAAGTTATTAATTATACATTTGTAATTCATTGTAACTCTATTTTCTCAAATCTGTTTGTAGATAGTATGTTGAGGTAATTTAAATTATTAATTATACATTTCTAATTCATTATAACTCTGCGTTTTTCTCAAATCTGTTTTTAGATATTATGTGTAATTGATAATATTGTTTTTTTTCAGTTTGGACTACACAATTCAGGGTCGGTTGATGTATTTCAATCCCTACAACCAAGTCCCTCAACGTTAAAGGTAATTTAAATGATTAATTATTCATTACTAATTCATTATAACTCTATTATCTCAAATCTGTTTGTAGATAGTATGTTTAATTAATATTTTTTTTTGTTTTTCAGTTTGGAATACACAATTCAGGGTCTGTTGATGTATTTCAATCCATACAACCAAGTTCCTCAACAGCAAAGGTAATTTAAATTATTACTTATACATTTCTAATTCATTATATCTCTATTTTCTCAAAGCTGTTTGTAGATAGTATGTTAAATTGATAGTATGGTTTTTTTCAGTGTGCAGTACACAATTTAGGGTCGGTTGATGTATTTCAATCCCTACAACCAAGTCCCTCAACGTCAAAGGTAATTTAAATTATGAATTATACATTTCTAATTCATTGTAACTCTATTTTCTCAAATCTATTTGTAGATAGTATGTTTAATTGATTCTTTTTTTTTCATTTTGGAGTACGTAATTCAGGGTCTGTTGATGAATTTCAATCCATCTAACCAAGTCCGACAACGTCAAAGGTAATTTCAATTATTAATTATACATTTCTAATTCATTATAACTCTATTTTCTCAAAGCTGTTTGTAGATAGTATGTTAAATTGATAGTATGGTTTTTTTTCAGTTTGCAGTACACAATTCAGGGTCTGTTGATGAATTTCAATCCCTCTAACCAAGTCCGACAACGTCAAAGGTAATTTCAATTATTAATTATACATTTCTAATTCATTATAACTCTGCGTTTTTCTCAAATCTGTTTATAGATATTATGTTTAATTGATAATATTGTTTTTTTTCAGTTTGGAGTACACAATTCTAGGTCGGTTAATATATTTCAATCCCTCCAACCATGTCCGTCAATGTCAAAGGTAATTTAAATTATTAATTATACATTTCTAATTCATTATAACTCTATTTTCTCAAATCTGTTTGTAGATAGTATGTTTAATTGATTTTTTTTTTCATTTTGGAGTACTTAATTCAGGGTCTGTTGATGAATTTCAATCCCTCTAACCAAGTCCGACAACGTCAAAGGTAATTTCAATTATTAATTATACATTTCTAATTCATTATAACTCTGCGTTTTTCTCAAATCTGTTTTTAGATATTATGTTTAATTGATAATATTGTTTTTTTTTTCAGTTTGGAGTACACAATTCTAGGTCGGTTAATATATTTCAATCCCTCCAACCATGTCCGTCAATGTCAAAGGTAATTTAAATTATTAATTATACATTTCTAATTCATTATAACTCTATTTTCTCAAATCTGTTTGTAAATAGTATGCTAAAATGATAGTATGTTTTTTTTTTCAGTTTGCAGTACACAATTTAGGGTCGGTTGATGTATTTCAATCCCTACAACCAAGTCCCTCAACGTCAAAGGTAATTTAAATTATAAATTATACATTTCTAATTCATTGTAACTCTATTTTCTCAAATCTGTTTGTAGATAGTATGTTTAATTGATTTTTTTTTTTCATCTTGCAGTACACAATTTAGGGTCGGTTGATGAATTTCTATCCCTCTAACCAAGTCCTCCAACATCAAAGGTAATTTAAATTATTAATTATACATTTCTAATTCATTATAACTCTGCGTTTTTCTCAAATCTGTTTTTAGATATTACGTTTAATTGATAATATTGTTTTTTTTCAGTTTGGAGTACACAATTCTAGGTCGGTTAATATATTTCAATCCCTCCAACCATGTCCGTCAATGTCAAAGGTAATTTAAATTATTAATTATACATTTCTAATTCATGGTAACTCTATTTTCTCAAATCTGTTTGTAGATAGTATGTTTAATTGACAATATAGTTTTTTTTCAGTTTGGACTACACAATTCAGGGTCGGTTGATTTATTTAAATCCCTACAACCATGTCCCTCAACGTCAAAGGTAATTTAAGTTATTAATTATACATTTGTAATTCATTGTAACTCTATTTTCTCAAATCTGTTTGTAGATAGTATGTTTAATTGATTTTTTTTTTTCATCTTGGAGTACACAATTCAGGGTCTGTTGATGAATTTCAATCCCTCTAACCAAGTCCGACAACGTCAAAGGTAATTTAAATTATTAATTATACATTTCTAATTCATTATAACTCTGCGTTTTTCTCAAATCTGTTTTTAGATATTACGTTTAATTGATAATATTGTTTTTTTTCAGTTTGGAGTACACAATTCTAGGTCGGTTAATATATTTCAATCCCTCCAACCACGTCCGTCAATGTCAAAGGTAATTTAAATTATTAATTATACATTTCTAATTCATGGTAACTCTATTTTCTCAAATCTGTTTGTAGATAGTATGTTTAATTGACAATATAGTTTTTTTTTCAGTTTGGACTACACAATTCAGGGTCGGTTGATTTATTTCAATCCCTACAACCATGTCCCTCAACGTCAAAGGTAATTTAAGTTATTAATTATACATTTGTAATTCATTGTAACTCTATTTTCTCAAATCTGTTTGTAGATAGTATGTTGAGGTAATTTAAATTATTAATTATAGATTTCTAATTCATTATAACTCTGCGTTTTTCTCAAATCTGTTTTTAGATATTATGTTTAATTGATAATATTGTTTTTTTTCAGTTTGGACTACACAATTCAGGGTCGGTTGATGTATTTCAATCCCTACAACCAAGTCCCTCAACGTTAAAGGTAATTTAAATGATTAATTATTCATTACTAATTCATTATAACTCTATTATCTCAAATCTGTTTGTAGATAGTATGTTTAATTAATATTTTTTTTTGTTTTTCAGTTTGGAATACACAATTCAGGGTCTGTTGATGTATTTCAATCCATACAACCAAGTTCCTCAACAGCAAAGGTAATTTAAATTATTACTTATACATTTCTAATTCATTATATCTCTATTTTCTCAAAGCTGTTTGTAGATAGTATGTTAAATTGATAGTATGGTTTTTTTCAGTGTGCAGTACACAATTTAGGGTCGGTTGATGTATTTCAATCCCTACAACCAAGTCCCTCAACGTCAAAGGTAATTTAAATTATGAATTATACATTTCTAATTCATTGTAACTCTATTTTCTCAAATCTATTTGTAGATAGTATGTTTAATTGATTCTTTTTTTTTCATTTTGGAGTACGTAATTCAGGGTCTGTTGATGAATTTCAATCCATCTAACCAAGTCCGACAACGTCAAAGGTAATTTCAATTATTAATTATACATTTCTAATTCATTATAACTCTATTTTCTCAAAGCTGTTTGTAGATAGTATGTTAAATTGATAGTATGGTTTTTTTTCAGTTTGCAGTACACAATTCAGGGTCTGTTGATGAATTTCAATCCCTCTAACCAAGTCCGACAACGTCAAAGGTAATTTCAATTATTAATTATACATTTCTAATTCATTATAACTCTGCGTTTTTCTCAAATCTGTTTATAGATATTATGTTTAATTGATAATATTGTTTTTTTTCAGTTTGGAGTACACAATTCTAGGTCGGTTAATATATTTCAATCCCTCCAACCATGTCCGACAATGTCAAAGGTAATTTAAATTATTAATTATACATTTCTAATTCATTATAACTCTATTTTCTCAAATCTGTTTGTAGATAGTATGTTTAATTGATTTTTTTTTTCATTTTGGAGTACTTAATTCAGGGTCTGTTGATGAATTTCAATCCCTCTAACCAAGTCCGACAACGTCAAAGGTAATTTCAATTATTAATTATACATTTCTAATTCATTATAACTCTGCGTTTTTCTCAAATCTGTTTTTAGATATTATGTTTAATTGATAATATTGTTTTTTTTTTCAGTTTGGAGTACACAATTCTAGGTCGGTTAATATATTTCAATCCCTCCAACCATGTCCGTCAATGTCAAAGGTAATTTAAATTATTAATTATACATTTCTAATTCATTATAACTCTATTTTCTCAAATCTGTTTGTAAATAGTATGCTAAAATGATAGTATGTTTTTTTTTTCAGTTTGCAGTACACAATTTAGGGTCGGTTGATGTATTTCAATCCCTACAACCAAGTCCCTCAACGTCAAAGGTAATTTAAATTATAAATTATACATTTCTAATTCATTGTAACTCTATTTTCTCAAATCTGTTTGTAGATAGTATGTTTAATTGATTTTTTTTTTTCATCTTGGAGTACACAATTCAGGGTCTGTTGATGAATTTCAATCCCTCTAACCAAGTCCGACAACGTCAAAGGTAATTTCAATTATTAATTATACATTTCTAATTCATTATAACTCTGCGTTTTTCTCAAATCTGTTTTTAGATATTATGTTTAATTGATAATATTGTTTTTTTTTCAGTTTGGAGTACACAATTCTAGGTCGGTTAATATATTTCAATCCCTCCAACCATGTCCGTCAATGTCAAAGGTAATTTAAATTATTAATTATACATTTCTAATTCATTATAACTCTATTTTCTCAAATCTGTTTGTAGATAGTATGTTAAATTGATAGTATGTTTTTTTTTCAGTTTGCAGTACACAATTTAGGGTCGGTTGATGTATTTCAATCCATACAACCAAGTCCCTCAACGTTAAAGGTAATTTAAATTATTAATTATTCATTTCTAATTCATTATAACTCTATTATCTCAAATCTGTTTGTAGATAGTATGTTTAATTGATAATTTTTTTTGTTTTTCAGTTTGGAATACACAATTCAGGGTCGGTTGATGAATTTCAATCCCTCTAACCAAGTCCGACAACGTCAAAGGTAATTTCAATTATTAATTATACATTTCTAATTCATTATAACTCTGCGTTTTTCTCAAATCTGTTTTTAGATATTATGTTTAATTGATAATATAGTTTTTTTTCAGTTTGGACTACACAATTCAGGGTCGGTTTAAGTATTTCAATCCCTCTAACCAAGTCCCTCAACGTCAAAGGTAATTTAAGTTATTAATTATAAAATAATAAATAATTTAAGTTATTAATATAATTTGTTTTAAAATCTTTGGATATCCCTAAAAATGCTTTATTAATATCTTTTGATGTTATTAACTTATTACCAAGTGTTCCTATTATTGAAACAAAATCTATTGTAAAAAGTTTGTTCGATTCTTCAAACATTTCTAAAAACTTGTCTCAAGATTTATATAAACTTTTTAATGTTATCCTTGAACAAAATTATTTTCAATTTGATAACATTATTTATAAACAAAAAGATGGCTTAGAAATTGGGTTCTAGTACTAGTCCTTTTTTAGCAGATATATTTTTAAACAATTTAGAAGATAAAATTTTTAATAGTCGTGCCTTATTATTAAAATATGTATATTTTTGGAAACGATAATTGGATGACATTTTTTGTATATGGACTGGCACTATTAGACAATTAAATATTTTCTAAATAATAATACTTCAAATTTATTAATTAAAAACATGCCAGATAATATTAACCCAGCCTTTTACGCAAATAACAAATTAAAAAATTATATATTAAATAACAAGGATAAGGGTGATTATTTGAACAAATCTGGAGTTTATAAATTAATTTGTAACGATTGTAACTTTTTTTTGTATTGGAAAGACTTCTAGAAATTTTAATATTAGAGTTAAGGAACATCTAAGGTGTTTGAATAATAATAATTATTCTGAATTTGCCAACCACATTTTAGAAACAAATCATTCTTTTGATATAAATAAAGGGTTAAAAATTTTACACACAAACTCAACAGATTTACAATTAGCAAACTTAGAAATTTTTGAAATTAGAAAAAGTGTTAATAGTAAATTAAATATTATTAATAACCAAATATTTAAAAAAAATAGCCATCTCTTAAATTTATTTTCTTATTAATAATTATATTTAAAATAATTTATTTTTGTTGTTTAAACATCTTTATTATGTTTTGATAATTTATATAATGTAATTTTTCACATTTTTAAAATAATTTTTATATTTAATTTTAAATAATTGTTTTTTACGATATAATAATAATAATAAATATAAAATATAAAAAGCCTTTTATTTCTTGCAATTAAGTATGTTACAGAGTTGTAAAAAGTACGAAAAAGTAAAATTAATGCTATTTGCGAAAAATGTAATATAGATATCTCAAGTTTTTCATAAGCAAGAACCCTTCTCTCAGCCGAAGGTGAAGGCCTCCTCCAAAAAATTTCATTTATCTTTTGTTTTGTTCGTAGGGTTAAGCATTTTTTTGTGTTCGTGTCACTTCTTGTATTTTTGAGCGAGTTTAGAATTTCTTCTTCAGAGGGTTTTGGTCTTGATCTTCCACGGTGACCAGCCGGGTTGGAAGATGAGTTTTGGTTTATATAGTTATTTTTATTTAATTTTTTAATTTTTTTTTAATTATTATTATGTTTGTTGATGTTTTTTATTGTTGTTGTTTTTAATTTTTTAATTTTTTTATTTTTATTATTTATTGTTTTTATTCTTATTTTTGTTGTTGTTTACTGTTGTTTTTTGCATGTTACCTGTGTCGAAGATGGGCAGTAGTTGCTACAAGTTGTCGGTTCTGGGCATGTTGTTTTGATTTTTATTTACGAAGAAGTTAAGCATGCATGGTTTCACAATTCCTTCAGACAGGCTAGAAGTTCTTCTTTTTGTGAATGCTGTTTATTTTTCTTGTTGGCCTGTTCTTTTGTTCCGTCGTCTGTAGGTGTTTCAGGAGATAATATAAGCCTTCTCTTATTACTGTCCGTGGTTTTGTCTTTGGCTTGTATTACAAGTTTGTCATACTTAATTTTTGCTATATTCCCTTTCTCTCTCTCGAGTTTTGCCTGCACTTGTAGTTCTTTTCTTTTTTCTAGTATTTGTTTCGGATAGTCTTCTGTAATGTAATGTGTGGTTTCTCTTAGTGTCTCTCTTCTCTGTTTAAATATTTTTATTTTGGTGCCAAGTGTGGTAAATGTAGCAATTATTGGTCGAGGTTTTTCTCCTTTTTTGCCTATTCTCTGAACTTCTTGGATATCTCTGTGATCTAGGTCTAGAGAGAAATATTCCTTTACAAAGTTGATAATAATGTTTTCCAATATTTGGTATGAGGTTTCGGTTTCCTCAATGCCAAAAAAGACGATATTATTTTTTCTTGCCTGTTTTTCCATGAAATAAAGTAATTTTTCTTGGTTTTCCAACTTTTCTTTGAGGTTTTCGTATTTTTCATCCCAAATTTTAAACTTTTCTTCCAGTATGTTGTTTATATTTTGAGTAACTGTTTCTGTTACTTTTTCTCCGCATTTTAGGATTGTACTTTTCTGTGCATCGAGTTCGCTCTGGATCTTACGAAGTGCGTTCATGATTTCTTCCATGGTAATTTTTGAGATAGTCTGTTGTTTTGGTACTACAGGTGCCCTCTCGTGGATTTTCACAGAAAAACGTCGTATATGGCGACTAATAGCCGATTTTCGATCTCGAATGGTTCGGAACGTTGTTACTTTCTGAGTTTTTCAACAGATGGCGTCAGTTACTTGAGTTAGAGTAAATCTTGCATGTCATTAAAAGAAGTGAGGTTATAATTTCACTGATTTTATTTAAAAATGCACTATGATAAGTTGTTACTCACGGTTGCCTTTCGGTTAATTGTCTTTTTATCCCTTAGACTCAGATTTTTCGGTACTTGGGCGTTAAATACACTAGAGATGTAAATACGCAGTCGCGGTATTTTCGTGGTTTTTCTCAGTTTCTAGTTGTTTTAGGGTTTATCCACACTGTATGTTATGATTTAACTGTTTCTATACTAGTTTTTTCTATATCGCTGAGATTTTCCACAATATTTAACTTTACAGTCACAAATAACACGGAGTCGAAGTAAACATTAGCTCACTAGCGCCCTCTATCTCTCGTTTTTTTTTTTTTTTTTTTTTTTTTTTTCGATATATTTTTAATTAATTAATCACATCTCTCTATAATGTTTTTGTCCATAGTTCTTTTTACTCTGTTCTTTTTAGTCTATACTTGTTTGTTTATTTTGTTATTAATGTCTTTACTACCCTGACGAAGAAACCATCGGTTTTGAAACATGTAGGTAATTGTGATTATATTTGTGGTTTAAACAAAGTTATTTGTTTTAATGTAATCAAAAATGACGCCACAAAGTGATAATGCGAAGTTTGAAGAAATATTAATTATACATTTCTAATTCATTATAACTCTGCATTTTTCTCAAATCTGTTTGTAGATATTATGTTTAATTAATAATCTTGTTTTTTTTTCAGTTTGGAGTACACAATTCAGGGTCGGTTGATGTATTTCAATCCCTCTAACCAAGTCCCTCAACGTCAAAGGTAATTTAAATTATTAATTATACGTTTCTAATTCATTATAACTCTATTTTCTCAAAAGCTGTTTGTAGATAGTATGTTTAATTGATAGTATGGTTTTTTTTTTCAGTTTGGAGTACACAATTTAGGGTCGGTTGATGTATTTCAATCCCTACAACCAAGTCCCTCAACGTCAAAGGTAATTTAAATTATTAATTATACATTTCTAATTCATTGTAACTCTATTTTCTCAAATCTGTTTGTAGATAGTATGTTTAATTGATTTATTTTTTTGTTTTTCAGTTTGGAGTACACAATTCAGGGTCTGTTGATGAATTTCAATCCCTCTAACCAAGTCCGACAACGTCAAAGGTAATTTAAATTATTAATTATACATTTCTAATTCATTATAACTCTGCGTTTTTCTCAAATCTGTTTTTAGATATTATGTTTAATTGATAATATTGTTTTTTTTTTCAGTTTGGAGTACACAATTCTAGGTCGGTTAATATATTTCAATCCCTCCAACCATGTCCGTCAATGTCAAAGGTAATTTAAATTATTAATTATACATTTCTAATTCATTATAACTCTATTTTCTCAAATCTGTTTGTAGATAGTATGTTTAATTGATAATATAGTTTTTTTTCAGTTTGGACTACACAATTCAGGGTCGGTTGATGTATTTCAATCCCTCTAACCAAGTCCCTCAACGTCAAAGGTAATTTAAATTATTAATTATACATTTCTAATTCATTATAACTCTATTTTCTCAAAGCTGTTTGCAGATAGTATGTTTAATTGATAGTATGGTTTTTTTCAGTTTGGAGTACACAATTTAGGGTCGGTTGATGTATTTTAATCCCTACAACCAAGTCCCTCAACGTCAAAGGTAATGTAAATGATTAATTATACATTTCTAATTCATTGTAACTCTATTTTCTCAAATCTGTTTGTAGATAGTATGTTTAATTGATACTATGGCTTTTTTCAGTTTGGAGTACACAATTCAGGGTCTGTTGATATATTTCAATCCCTTCAACCAAGTCCCTCAACGTCAAAGGTAATTTAAGTTATTAATTATACATTTGTAATTCATTGTAACTCTATTTTCACATATCTGTTTGTAGATAGTATGTTTAATTGATAATTTTTTTTGTTTTTCAGTTTGGAGTACACAATTCAGGGTCGGTTGATGTATTCCAATCCCTCTAACCAAGTCCCTCAACGTCAAAGGTAATTTAAATTATTAATTATACATTTCTAATTCATTATATGTAACTCTATTTTCTCAAAGCTGTTTGTCGATAGTATGTTTAATTAATAGTATGGTTTTTTTTTCAGTTTGGAGTACACAATTTAGGGTCGGTTGATGTATTTGAATCCCTACAACCAAGTCCCTCAACGTCAAAGGTAATTTAAATTATTAATTATAGATTTCTAATTCATTGTAACTCCATTTTCTCAAATCTGTTTGTAGATAGTATTTTTAATTGAAAATATAGTTTTTTTTCAGTTTGGAGTACATAATTCAGGGTCGGTTGATGAATTACAATCCCTCTAACCAAGTCCCTCAACGTCAAAGGTAATTTAAATTATTTATTATACATTTCTAATTCATTATAACTCTGCGTTTTTCTCAAATCTGTTTTTAGATATTATGTTTAATTGATAATATTGTTTTTTTTTCAGTTTGGAGTACACAATTCTATGTCGGTTAATATATTTCAATCCCTCCAACCAAGTCCGTCAATGTCAAAGGTAATTTAAATTATTAATTATACATTTCTAATTCATTATAACTCTATTATCTCAAATCTGTTTGTAGATAGTATGTTTAATTGATACCATGGCTTTTTTCACTTTGGACTACCCAATTCAGGGTCGGTTGATGTATTTCAATCCCTACAACCAACTCCCTCAACGTCAAAGGTCATTTAAGTTATTAATTATACATTTCTAATTCATTGTAACTCTATTTTCTCAAATCTGTTTGTAGATAGTATGTTTAATTGATACTATGGCTTTTTTCAGTTTGGACTACACAATTCAGGGTCTGTTGATATATTTCAATCCCTTCAACCAAGTCCCTCAACGTCAAAGGTAATTTAAGTTATTAATTATACATTTGTAATTCATTATAACTCTATTTTCTCAAAGCTGTTTGCAGATAGTATGTTTAATTGATAGTATGGTTTTTTTTCAGTTTGGAGTACACAATTTAGGGTCGGTTGATGTATTTTAATCCCTACAACCAAGTCCCTCAACGTCAAAGGTAATGTAAATGATTAATTATACATTTCTAATTCATGGTAACTCTATTTTCTCAAATCTGTTTGTAGATAGTATGTTTAATTGATACTATGGCTTTTTTCAGTTTGAACTACACAATTCAGGGTCTGTTGATATATTTCAATCCCTTCAACCAAGTCCCTCAACGTCAAAGGTAATTTAAGTTATTAATTATACATTTGTAATTCATTGTAACTCTATTTTCACATATCTGTTTGTAGATAGTATGTTTAATTAATAATATTGTTTTTTTTTCAGTTTGGAGTACACAATTCAGGGTCGGTTTATGTATTTCAATCCCTCTAACAAAGTCCCTCAACGTCAAAGGTAATTTAAATTATTAATTATACATTTCTTATTCATTATAACTCTATTTTCTCAAAGCTGTTTGTCGATAGTATGTTTAATTGATAGTATGGTTTTTTTTTCAGTTTGAAGTACACAATTTAGGGTCGGTTGATGTATTTTAATCCCTACAACCATGTCCCTCAACGTCAAAGGTAATTTAAATTATTAATTATACATTTCTAATTCATTATAACTCTATTATCTCAAATCTGTTTGTAGATAGTATGTTTAATTGATACCATGGCTTTTTTCACTTTGGACTACACAATTCAGGGTCGGTTGATGTATTTCAATCCCTACAACCAAGTCCCTCAACGTCAAGGTAATTTAAGTTATTATTTATACATTTCTAATTCATTGTAACTCTATTTTCTCAAATCTGTTTATAGATAGTATGTTTAATTGATACTATGGCTTTTTTCAGTTTGGACTACACAATTCAGGGTCTGTTGATATATTTCAATCCCTTCAACCAAGTCCCTCAACGTCAAAGGTAATTTAAGTTATTAATTATACATTTGTAATTCATTATAACTCTATTTTCTCAAAGCTGTTTGCAGATAGTATGTTTAATTGATAGTATGGTTTTTTTTTCAGTTTGGAGTACACAATTTAGGGTCGGTTGATGTATTTTAATCCCTACAACCATGTCACTCAACGTCAAAGGTAATGTAAATGATTAATTATACATTTCTAATTCATGGTAACTCTATTTTCTCAAATCTGTTTGTAGATAGTATGTTTAATTGATACTATGGCTTTTTTCAGTTTGAACTACACAATTCAGGGTCTGTTGATATATTTCAATCCCTTCAACCAAGTCCCTCAACGTCAAAGGTAATTTAAGTTATTAATTATACATTTGTAATTCATTGTAACTCTATTTTCACATATCTGTTTGTAGATAGTATGTTTAATTAATAATATTGTTTTTTTTTTCAGTTTGGAGTACACAATTCAGGGTCGGTTTATGTATTTCAATTCCTCTAACAAAGTCCCTCAACGTCAAAGGTAATTTAAATTATTAATTATACATTTCTTATTCATTATAACTCTATTTTCTCAAAGCTGTTTTTAAGTATTTCTATTATCAATAATAAATTTGATTTTAATATTTGTCGCAAAGACACATATACGGATATCGTTATACATAATACATCGAACCATCCAATTTCACAAAAATTAGCATCTTTTCATACCTAACTTAGCAGATTAATTAATGTTCCATTATCTTTTGATAACTTTAACACAGAATTAAATATTATAAAACAAATTGCAATCAATAACAGTTATAATACTAAATTAATAGACAATGTTAAACAAAAAATATAAGAAAAAGTTTATTAACTCTTATGTTTATCCACATGTGATTGACAACAATAATAATTGGAGAAAAATATTATTTTTAAATAATAATACTTCAAATTTATTAATTAAAAACATGCCAGATAATATTAACCCAGCCTTTTACGCAAATAACAAATTAAAAATTATATATTAAATAACAAGGATAAGGGTGATTATTTGAACAAATCTGGAGTTTATAAATTAATTTGTAACGATTGTAACTTTTTTTTGTATTGGAAAGACTTCTAGAAATTTTAATATTAGAGTTAAGGAACATCTAAGGTGTTTGAATAATAATAATTATTCTGAATTTGCCAACCACATTTTAGAAACAAATCATTCTTTTGATATAAATAAAGGGTTAAAAATTTTACACACAAACTCAACAGATTTACAATTAGCAAACTTTGAAATTTTTGAAATTAGAAAAAGTGTTAATAGTAAATTAAATATTATTAATAACCAAATATTAAAAAAAAATAGCCATCTCTTAAATTTATTTTCTTATTAATAATTATATTTAAAATAATTTATTTTTGTTGTTTAAACATCTTTATTATGTTTTGATAATTTATATAATGTAATTTTTCATATTTTTAAAATAATTTTTATATTTAATTTTAAATAATTGTTTTTTACGATATATTTTTAATTAATTAATCACATCTCTCTATAATGTTTTTGTCCATAGTTCTTTTTACTCTGTTCTTTTTAGTCTATACTTGTTTGTTTATTTTGTTATTAATGTCATTACTACCCTGACGAAGAAACCATCGGTTTTGAAACATGTAGGTAATTGTGATTATATTTGTGGTTTAAACAAAGTTATTTGTTTTAATTTAATTAAAAATGACGCCACAAAGTGATATTGCGAAGTTTGAAGAAATATTAATTATACATTTCTAATTCATTATAATGATATAATGAATTAGAAACGTTATAACTCTGCATTTTTCTCAAATCTGTTTGTGGATATTATGTTTAATTAATAATCTTGTTTTTTTTTCAGTTTGGAGTACACAATTCAGGGTCGGTTGATTTATTTCAATCCCTCTAATCAAGTCCCTCAACGTCAAAGGTAATTTAAATTATTAATTATACGTTTCTAATTCATTATAACTCTATTTTCTCAAAAGCTGTTTGTACATAGTATGTTTAATTGATAGTATGGTTTTTTTTTTCAGTTTGGAGTACACAATTTAGGGTCGGTTGATGTATTTCAATCCCTACAACCAAGTCCCTCAACGTCAAAGGTAATTTAAATTATTAATTATACATTTCTAATTCATTGTAACTCTATTTTCTCAAATCTGTTTGTAGATAGTATGTTTAATTGATACTATGGCTTTTTCACTTTGGAGTACACAATTCAGGGTCTGTTGATGTATTTCAATCCCTCTAACCAAGTCCCTCAACGTCAAAGGTAATTTAAATTATTAATTATACATTTCTAATTCATTATAACTCTATTTTCTCAAAAGCTGTTTGTAGATAGTATGTTTAATTGATAGTATGGTTTTTTTTTCAGTTTGGAGTACACAATTTAGGGTCGGTTGATGTATTTCAATCCCTACAACCAAGTCCCTCAACGTCAAACGTAATATAAATTATTAATTATACATTTCTAATTCATTGTAACTCTATTTTCTCAAATCTGTTTGTAGATAGTGTGATGAACGTATGTCTTGCGGTATGAAAGAGACATGCGTGCATGAGTGAGACAGCATGAGTAAGGCATAAAAGGTTTGTTTGTTGTCCATTCGTCCTCTTTGCCTTCAGACTTCCTAAGAAGGAACCCTGTACATAATCTCTTAATAAACGTTATCGTCTACCTACGATCTATTATTGGAGTACCACCCCAAAGGAATCTGGATCCATATACTGGAGTCCAGAACTCAATGTGAAACCGGCCACGGTCATCACATTTGGCGCAGCCGAAAAAAGGAACCACGGAGCTGCCAAATTCACATTTGGCGCAGCCGAAAAAGGGAACCACGGAGCAGCCAAATTATCACATTTGGCGCAGCCGAAAAAAGGAACCACGGAGCAGCCTTATTCTCACATTTGGGCAGCCGAAAAGACCGAGATTGAAGCTACAGGGGTCAACGAGTGATCGGGTCAGATCACGACTCCACATCATTGCGGAGCAAGGAGGAAGCAAGAGCAGCAGCATCCTATATATGGTGATTCAGTGCCGAGAACCTGGAGGAGCATTCGCGTAAGGCGTGGATTCAGAAGTCTGGGTCTTCAAGAGAAGACCAGGAACCGGGCGCAGACCTCAAGGAAGGCGCTTAGAAGGACGACCAGGGTTCAGGAGCAGAAGACGGTTCGCGGAAGGGCGAGATCGGACAGCATCAAGACATCAGAGTCGTGTGTTGAGTGCTGTTTGTAAAATTTTCTGTTTTTTTTTTCATTGATTGCATCTGTGTGAAGATGGAAGGAGGAGAACTGCCCAGGTTTTGTCATTTGAGAGACCAGCTGGAGACATTCGTCTTACAGTACGAGCAGTTCATCCTAGTCAATGATGACAAAATAACGTCGGATGTAAAAAAGAGAGCGGTTTTTATATCCCATTTGCACACAGAGACAATAAATTTATTAATAAATTTGTGTTTTCCAAAAAAAATTACAGATTTCACGGTAGAAAATTTATTGTTATTACTCGAAAATCATATAGGTATTAAAAGAAATGTGTTCAAGGAACGTGAAATTTTTTTCGCTACGAAACAAAAGGTTTCAGAATCAGTTAATGACTTCATAGCGCGTTTACGAAATCTAGTTAGATTTTGCAAATTCGAAGACAGACTTGAAAATAATTTAAAAGATGTTTTTATCACCGGTCTTCGAATTGGTCGTACTAAAGAAAAATTATTTGTCGAGGCTGAAAACTTTTCATTAAAAAAGGTTTTAGAATGTGCTATTGCAATGGATTCGTTCGATGTAATTAATAAGCAAATTAAAACGGAAAGTGTAGATATGATTTCTAAAAATAGGCAGATCGATTTGTCACAAAAAAAAAAATACGGCGGGTAGACATTTTTCTAGACCTACGGACAAGAATGTTACATCGTTCAGACCGAAATCATTAGAGCGAACGAAGTGTAAACATTGTGGTAATTATCACGAATCAGTTAATTGTAAATTTAAAAACGTGATTTGTTATAAATGCAAAGGCAAAGGTCACATAAGTAAAATATGTCGCGGTTTAAAGTATAAAGATATTTCTTCAGTGTTTGTAAATACGCAGGAACTGTTGTGTATAAATGATGTGCATTGTGAGCCAATTTTGTGCAAAATCTTAGTGAATAATGTTGAACTAAATGGTTTACTGGATACAGGTGCAGCAGTCTCGATTTTAAAAGAGATAGATTATGTTAAACACTTCAATAAGTTGGATTTAAAACCAAAGGATTTAACCTTGACGGGTTACGCTAACTGTAAGTTAAATTTATTGGGTTGTATTTTATTAACAGTTGATTATAACGGTTATAGGGAAATGTTAGAATTTTGCGTAGTAAAAAATGGAACAACTACTGTTCTAGGTCGTGACTTTATCAAAAAGTTTAATATTGGATTTACGGGGTTACAATCTACTTCATCCCAGGAGGGAAGTGAAATTTTTTCTCAAAATGTAGTTGAGAATGATAGAAGTGAAGTAGATAAATTAATTCGAAAATTCCCGGAGGTTTTTTCGGATAAACTGGGTAGATTCAATAAAAATAAAATACATCTGAAACTAAAAGACAATGCGGAACCAAAATTCTGCAATCCGAGAAATATACCGTTTGCTTTAAAAGCAAAGGTTGAAACGGAATTAGGCCGTTTACAATCGAAAGGTATTTTAGTTCCGGTAAATTATAGTAAGTTTGCATCACCAATTGTTCCCATAGTAAAAGGTAACGGGGAAATTAGGATTTGTGGTGATTATAAGGCAACAATTAATCCGCAGCTAGTGGTAGATATATATCCCATGCCACGGATAGAATGGTTGTTTTCACAAATGGCTGGTGGAATATTTTTTTCCAAGATTGACTTGCGGCAAGCCTACCTACAATTAGAACTAGATGAGGAAAGTCAAGAATTCACAACTATATCCACTCATTTAGGATTGTTTAAATTCACGAGATTAATGTTTGGAATTAATAGCGCTCCTGCTATTTTTTGTAAAACGATAGCTTCGTGTTTACAGGGTTTGAAAAAAACAGCTGTATTTTTAGATGATATAATAGTAACGGGAGAAACAGTAGACGAACATAATGAGAATTTAAGTGCAGTGCTAAACAGGTTAAAAGACTGTGGATTTAGCGTAAATATTCACAAGTGTATTTTTAATGCATCATCAGTAACTTTTCTAGGGTTTGAAGTTTCAAAAGAAGGAATCAAACCATTGAAAGATAAAACTATCGCTATTAGCAAGGTATCGCAACCTAAAGATATAACTGAATTACGAAGTTTCTTGGGGTTAGTGAACTTTTACAGGTCATTTGTGCCTAATATGTCAGTGCTATTAGATCCGTTACATAGATTATTGAGGAAAAACATACATTTTGAGTTTAATCAGGATTGCTTGAAAGCTTTTAATAAAATAAAGGAAATTTTATGTGATGATAGAGTGCTAGCTCATTTTGACCCGGAAGTAAAATTGAAGGTTGTTACGGATGCATCAACAAAAGGGTTGGGAGCGACACTTTTGCATTGTTACGATAATAATTTACAGAGACCGATTTCTTTTGTTTCTCGAAAATTAACTGAAGCGGAAAAGAAATATTCTATATTGGACCTCGAAGCAACAGCTATTGTGTTTGCGTTAAAAAAAAATTTTGAGTATATTTATGGAAGGGAGTTCATTTTAGAAATAGATAATGAACCGTTATGTAGAATTTTTGGTGATAAGAAAGGTATCCCAGTATTAGCGTGTAACAGACTTCAACGCTATGGGGTGATTCTTTCGTCATTCAATTATAAGGTACAGTACGTGAAGTCGGCATTGAATTGTTCGGATTATTTGTCACGCGTTCCTGTCGAGGAACCGGTTCACGTAGAGAATGACTTTGATACTCAAATTCTAAGTTTATTAAAAAATAACAGAGATATACCAATAGATGTCGAGGAGATTAAATCGGAATCAAATACGGATAAAATTTTATTGGAAATTAAACATTATCTCACAACAGGGTGGCCAAATAAAATTAACAAGGATGATTCAAAATGGATTTACTGGAGTAAACGGAATGAATTATCTATAATTGATGATTGTTTTTTTTGGAATAATAGGCTAATAATCCCAGTAAGTTTAAGAGAAAATTTTTTAAACTTATTGCATAGATCTCATCTGGGCATAGCTAAGATGAAAGGGTTAGCCAGGGGGTATTTTTGGTGGCCAGGGATAGATGGAGAAATTGAACTTTTAGCGAGAGGATGCGAAATTTGTTCAGAGGTTCAACCATCTCAACCAAAAAGCGAATTGACTCCGTGGCCCATAACTGAAGAGATATGGAGTAGGGTGCATATTGATTATGCAGGTCCCATTGCAAATAAATATTTTTTTGTGATTATTGACTCAACCTCAAAATGGTTAGACTGTGTGGAGGTAAATTCTCCAAATTCGTATAATACTATTAAAATATTAAGAAATTTATTTAGTTATTTCGGGAGTGTACAGACAATAGTGTCAGATAATGGAGCCGCCTTCATGTCAGCGGACTTCAAAGAGTTTTGTGAGATGAATAGCATCAAACATTTAACTACTCCGGTAAATCATCCACAATCGAACGGGTTAGCTGAAAACGCCGTGAAAAATTGTAAAAATTTTTTGAAAAAAATGATGATAGGAAATAAGTTTCAGTCAGGTTACGATGAAAAATTAGGAAATTTTCTAGTGGATTACAGAAATTCACCACACTGTACAACTGGTTTAGAACCTGCAGTTGTAATGTTTGGAAGAAAACTAAGGTCTAACTTAAACAGTTTTGTACCGAGAGGGGGGAGAGATATGGATAATAGAATTAATAAAGAAACTAAAATTAAAATGTCTAAATGTCAGGAAAATCAGAAATATTATTATAAAAGAAATAATAAAGAATCGTTGGGTTTTTCGATAAATCAAAAAGTAATGGTAAGAGATTTTAGAGACCAAAACAATGATAAATGGGTTTCAGGGAAGATACATAAAAAAATAGGAAAAAAACTTTATATAATTGAGGTAAATTTAAAAGGTAAACTTATGTATTGGAAAAGGCATTTTGATCAGTTGTCTAAATTGTGTGTATCATGGGAAAAGAACCCCAGCAATCCTTTAATCGCGTCTGAGACTAGGAGATTATCGTCAGATGAGTACGATATCTCCGGCTTTATGTCGGATGACAATCTAATGGGTGATTCTCCTCTTACTTCCAGCTCCAGTGAACCGGTGGCTTCCACGTCGGGAAACTGGAAGGACAGATTACGACCACGGACACACAGATGAGTCAATGAAGACAGGATTCAGCTCTCGACTCAACATGATAATGAATTACACTGTAAATATTGGAATATTGTATGTATTGTAAATAATATTATCATCATCATGTTGTGTACCTGTCTACGGATTTAAGTGTGGAGGGATGTGATGAACGTATGTCTTGCGGTATGAAAGAGACATGCGTGCATGAGTGAGACAGCATGAGTAAGGCATAAAAGGTTTGTTTGTTGTCCATTCGTCCTCTTTGCCTTCAGACTTCCTAAGAAGGAACCCTGTACATAATCTCTTAATAAACGTTATCGTCTACCTACGATCTATTATTGGAGTACCACCCCAAAGGAATCTGGATCCATATACTGGAGTCCAGAACTCAATGTGAAACCGGCCACGGTCATCACAGATAGTATGTTTAATTGATTTTTATTTTTGTTTTTCAGTTTGGAGTACACAATTCAGGGTCTGTTGATGAATTTCAATCCCTCTAACCAAGTCCGACAACGTCAAAGGTAATTTAAATTATTAATTATACATTTCTAATTCATTATAACTCTGCGTTTTTCTCAAATCTGTTTTTAGATATTATGTTTAATTGATAATATTGTTTTTTTTCAGTTTGGAGTACACAATTCTAGGTCGGTTAATATATTTCAATCCCTCCAACCATGTCCGTCAATGTCAAAGGTAATTTAAATTATTAATTATACATTTCTAATTCATTATAACTCTATTTTCTCAAATCTGTTTGTAGATAGTATGTTTAATTGATAATATAGTTTTTTTTCAGTTTGGACTACACAATTCAGGGTCCGTTGATGTATTTCAATCCCTCTAACCAAGTCCCTCAACGTCAAAGGTAATTTAAATTATTAATTATACATTTCTAATTCATTATAACTCTATTTTCTCAAAGCTGTTTGCAGATAGTATGTTTAATTGATAGTATGGTTTTTTTTCAGTTTGGAGTACACAATTTAGGGTCGGTTGATGTATTTTAATCCCTACAACCAAGTCCCTCAACGTCAACGGTAATGTAAATGATTAATTATACATTTCTAATTCATTGTAACTCTATTTTCTCAAATCTGTTTGTAGATAGTATGTTTAATTGATACTATGGCTTTTTTCAGTTTGGAGTACACAATTCAGGGTCTGTTGATATATTTCAATCCCTTCAACCAAGTCCCTCAACGTCAAAGGTAATTTAAGTTATTAATTATACATTTGTAATTCATTGTAACTCTATTTTCACATATCTGTTTGTAGATAGTATGTTTAATTGATAATTTTTTTTGTTTTTCAGTTTGGAGTACACAATTCAGGGTCGGTTGATGAATTTCAATCCCTCTAACTAAGTCCTCCAACGTCAAAGGTAATTTAAATTATTAATTATACATTTCTAATTCATTGTAACTCTATTATCTCAAATCTGTTTGTAGATAGTATGTTTAATTGATACTATGGCCTTTTTCAGTTTGGAGTACACTATTCAGGGTCTGTTTATGTATTTCAATCCCTCCAACCAAGTCCCTCAACGTCAAAGGTAATTTAAATTATTAATTATACATTTCTATTTCATTGTAACTCTATTATCTCAAATCTGTTTGTAGATAGTATGTTTAATTGATACTATGGCCTTTTTCAGTTTGGAGTACACAATTCAGGGTCTGTTGATATATTTCAATCCCTACAACCATGTCCCTCAACGTCAAAGGTAATTAAAGTTATTAATTATACATTTGTAATTCATTGTAACTCTATTTTCTCAAATCTGTTTGTAGATAGTATGTTTAAATGATTTTTTTTTTTTTGTTTTTCAGTTTGGAGTACACAATTCAGGGTCGGTTGATGTATTTCAATCCCTCTAACCTAGTCCCTCAACGTCAAAGGTAATTTAAATTATTAATTATACATTTCTAATTCATCTGATAGTATTATTGTCCTAAAGCCCGTAGGCAAAATTTGAGAATCCCACTTCGATGACATCTCTGACGTCGCGGGTTACCAAAACCCTCTATTCCATCTCTGTACGCAAAAGTTTGGGACAAACTACTGCTGTGATTTATCATAACGCCTATTCGGTTGAATTTAAGAACCCCACTCTAATTACATTTCTGACGCCGCGGCATATCTGAACCCTCCTTCCATCGCTGTGCGTGAGTGTTTGGGACTAAGCTGCTTTTGTGATTTGTGGCCACTCGCTAGCATGCTTGGTTTCGCGTAACGCCGCGTGTGGGCGCTGCAGTCGTGTTGGTTCATTTATGCTGCAGTCGTTGAAAAAATTTCAATGATCACAAACGACACAGACACAACACGGTGCAGTCATTGGTTCATTTATGGTGCAGTCGCTGTCAGCGGATTGTCTTGAGATGATCGATCATATTTATGTGGTCCATATTCCTGTCACGGTTACTTCGATTTATTATAAAAGTTGAATACATTGTAGGAGAATAGATTTGCTTTTATTGTTTTTTGGTAAAATCATAATATTATTTCAACCAAATGTAGATTATTTATATATTTAAAAAAATGCATTTACTTTGATAATATTTTGGTAAGAGTAAGTTTAGCTGGATTTCATGTAAAATTATTATGTTATTATTATATATATATATATATATATATATATATATTAATTTCCGTGAACGTTTATATAAATTTTACAAATTTATTTCGATAAAAAGAAATCATTTCAGAGGTATTTTTTTTTACATTAGCTCCGCACAGGAGACCCTGAGGAAAACAATTTTCCCTCGGGGCCTATGTTATCGTTGGGGATGCTGTGTGGATGTTCTTTTTAGAGAAAATAAGGAGAGGAAGTTCTATGTAGATTTATTATATATTTAAAAAAATGCATTTACTTTGATAATATTTTGGTAAGAGTAAGTTTAGCTAGATTTCATGTAAAATTATTATGTTATTATTATTATATTTTAATTTCCGTGAACGTTTATATAAATTTTACAAATTTATTTCGATAAAAAGAAATCATTTCAGAGGTATTTTTTTTAACATTAGCTCCACACAGGAGACCCTGAGGAAAACAATTTTCCCTCGGGGCCTATGTTATCGTTGGGGATGCTGTGTGGATGTTCTTTTTAGAGAAAATAAGGAGAGGAAGTTCTATGTAGAATTTTTTGTATATTTAAAAAAATGCATTTACTTTGATAATATTTTGGTAAGAGTAAGTTTAGCTAGATTTCATGTAAAATTATTATGTTATTATTATTATATATATATATATATATTTTTTTTTTTTAATTTCCGTGAACGTTTATATAAATTTTACAAATTTATTTCGATAAAAAGAAATCATTTCAGAGGTATTTTTTTAACATTAGCTCCACACAGGAGACCCTGAGAAAAACAATTTCCCCTCGGGGCCTATGTTATCGTTGGGGATGCTGTGTGGATGTTCTTTTTAGAGAAAATAAGGAGAGGAAGTTCTGGGAAGGAAAAAATATGAAGGATGAGTAGGAATCTGGGGGTCGATGTGTCCAGGAGTGACGGACGTATGAATGCATCTCTCGCACTGCGCTACAAGGCGATGGGTCGAGAGAGTCCTGTTGAAGAGGTAAAATGTCTCCATCAACCAGTCTCTACCAATCCGAACCGCCACGCAATAGAGGGCAAACGCATGTGCCGCCAAAATATAGACAAACCTTACCCTATGAACCTGGGCACCCCTGCTAAGTCACTAAACATAGCGAACCACTTAGAGTTACCCATGGCAAGGGTGTTGATTATCCAATAAACGGTATTGGGAAGAAACATTTGTCTCTTTCATTCATTACTAAGAAGATACAATTTATTATTCGTGTTTTTGTTTTTGATTTGATTTGATTACTACATTATTTATTTTGACTATATTTTATACTTGACGATTTTATTTAGAGTTTTAATTGAGAATATTTTATTCGAATTGATTTTATTATTATTTTGAGTTTTAATATTAAGATTATTGCCTTTAATTTGAATTCCGATTTACATTATTAATTTATGGTTTTTTTATATATTGTATTGTGTGTATTGAATTAGAGATTTGATTTAATTATTTTTATGTAATTTAATTTAATTGTATTTATTTTATTTTGATTAATTTATTTTACTTTATTTTCTGTTTTATACTGGAGGCACTGCTGAAAACCAACTGCATTCCAGGAGAAATCCTGAATTGTAGCTGAACAGTGACCTTTACGCTAATAGAATCAATGATTAAGAACAAAATGTGTAATGTTGTAATAAATCTATTGATGAATAAATATTTTTATTTTTATCAATTTTCTTTTTTTGTCATTGACGTGGATGAACGAGATTTAGGTATGCTGAGTTGATTCTTTTCCGAAATTCTACTCACTGTCCGCGGTCTTATAATACAGAATGTCTACTGTTATATATCCACATATTAAATGTAAGTGTTTTGTAGTTTTATATTCACAGTTGTTATTTTTGCATAAGGGCGGAGCCTTATAGATGGTCACCAACACTTGGCGAAATTGGGCGAAGCCGGAATAAAAGCCGCCCGCAGGGCCTAGCAGCAAAAACCCGCGGAGCGGGTTTTTAACTGCTAGTTATAACTCTATTTTCTCAAAGCTGTTTGCAGATAGTATGTTTAATTGATAGTATGGTTTTTTTTTCAGTTTGGAGTACACAATTTAGGGTCTGTTGATATATTTCAATCCCTTCAACCAAGTCCCTCAACGTCAAAGGTAATTTAAGTTATTAATTATACATTTGTAATTCATTGTAACTCTATTTTCTCAAATCTGTTTGTAGATAGTATGTTTAATTGATAATATGGTTTTTTTTCAGTTTGGAGTACACAATTCAGGGTCGGTTGATGTATTTCAATCCCTCTAACCAAGTCCCTCAACGTCAAAGGTAATTTAAGTTATTAATTATAAAATAATAAATAATTTAAGTTAATATAATTTGTATTAAAATCTTTGGATATCCCTAAAAATGCTTTATTAATATCTTTTGATGTTATTAACTTATTTCCAAGTGTTATGTGGATGACATTTTTTTATATATGGACTGGCACTATTAGACAATTAAATATTTTCTTAAATTTCTTTAATAAACTTCACAAAAAAATAAAATTTACCTTAGAAATTGGAAAAAATTATAGCTTAAATTTTTTAGATTTAAGTATTTCTATTATCAATAATAAATTTGATTTTAATATTTGTCGCAAAGACACATATGCGGATGTCGTTATACATAATACATCGAACCATCCAATTTCACAAAAATTAGCATCTTTTCATACCTAATTTAGCAGATTAATTAATGTTCCATTATCCTTTGATAATTTTAACACAGAATTAAATATTATAAAACAAATTGCAATCAATAACGGTTATAATACTAAATTAATAGACAATATGTGAAACAAAAAATATAAGAAAAAGTTTATTAACTCTTATGTTTATCCACATGTGATTGACAACAATAATTATTGGAGAAAAATATTATTTTTAAATAATAATACTTCAAATTTATTAATTAAAAACATGCCAGATAATATTAACCCAGCCTTTTACGCAAATAACAAATTAAAAAATTATATATTAAATAACAAGGATAAGGGTGATTATTTGAACAAATCTGGAGTTTATACATTAATTTGTAACGATTGTAACTTTTTTTTATATTGGAAAGACTTCTAGAAATTTTAATATTAGAGTTAAGGAACATCTAAGGTGTTTGAATAATAATAATTATTCTGAATTTGCCAACCACATTTTAGAAACAAATCATTCTTTTGATATAAATAAAGGGTTACAAATTTTACACACAAACTCAACAGATTTACAATTAGCAAACTTAGAAATTTTTGAAATTAGAAAAAGTGTTAATAGTAAATTAAATATTATTAATAACCAAATATTTAAAAAAAATAGCCATCTCTTAAATTTATTTTCTTATTAATAATTATATTTAAAATAATTTATTTTTGTTGTTTAAACATCTTTATTATGTTTTGATAATTTATATAATGTAATTTTTCATATTTTAAAAATAATTTTTATATTTAATTTTAAATAATTGTTTTTTACGATATATTTTTAATTAATTAATCACCTCTCTCTATAATATTTTTGTCCATAGTTCTTTTTACTCTGTTCTTTTTAGTCTATACTTGTTTGTTTATTTTGTTATTAATGTCATTACTACCCTGACGAAGAAACCATCGGTTTTGAAACATGTAGGTAATTGTGATTATATTTGTGGTTTAAACAAAGTTATTTGTTTTAATTTAATTAAAAATGACGCCACAAAGTGATATTGCGAAGTTTGAAGAAATATTAATTATACATTTCTAATTCATTATAACTCTGCATTTTTCTCAAATCTGTTTGTAGATAGTATGTTTAATTAATAATATTGTTTTTTTTTCAGTTTGGAGTACACAATTCAGGGTCGGTTGATGTATTTCAATCCCTCTAACCAAGTCCCTCATCGTCAAAGGTAATAGAAGTTATTAATTATAAAATAATGAATTTTTTAAGTTATTAATATAATTTGTATTAAAATCTTTGGATATCCCTAAAAATGCTTTATTAATTTTTTGATGTTATTAACTTATTTCCAAGTGTTCCTATTATTAAAACAAAATCTATTGTAAAAAGTTTGCTCGATTCTTCAAACATTTCTAAAAACTTGTCTCAAGATTTATATAAACTTTTTAATGTTATTCTTAAACAAAATTATTTTCAATTTGATAACATTATTTATAAACAAAAAGATGGCTTAGAAATTGGGTTCTAGTACTAGTCCTTTTTTAGCAGATATATTTTTAAACAATTTAGAAGATAAAATTTTTTATAGTCATGCCTTATTATTAAAATATGTATATTTTTGGAAACGAAATATGGATGACATTTTTTGTATATGGACTGGCACTATTAGACAATTAAATATTTTCTTAAATTTCATTAATAAACTTCACGAAAAAATAAAATTTACCTTAGAAATTGGAAAAAATTATAGCTTAATTTTTTTAGATTTAAGTATTTCTATTATCAATAATAAATTTGATTTTAATATTTGTCGCAAAGACACATATACGTATATCGTTATACATAATACATCGAACCATCCAAAACTAAATTATGTGTAGCGAAATTACGAGTGTATAAGATTGTGTTTTTAAATCGACAAGGGGGAAGGAAACGATAGGAATGGCCCTTACCTTGATGATGAGGTGACAGCTCCCAGCTCTTCATCCACGATCACTTTCCAATGATGATGACCCGATGGTCTTCACGACAATTATAATATATTTATATTATTGTTATTTGCGAGATTTGCGAAATGCTCGTACAAGCTTGGTCGAATTTTCAAAGATAACAACTGAATGTTTTTATTCAAAACAAGGAAGTCCAAAAGTGTTCTTTTTTCAAGTGTTTTAAATCATCTTCTTTGCTTCTTGGGTAAGGGCCTTGATGTGAAAGGAGGGGAATCAGAAGGAAGGAACATGGGTATAATGGATTAATGTCCTAAAGTTATTTCAACACTAAACATTCCGCCGGCCTTGAGAAAATGTGATAATTTTCTCAATAATTGTGCATCAACGACACGAAAGAAAAAGAAAGCCAAAAAGATAACGACAACAAACAAAATTAAATGGTAGAATTAATAACGAAATTAAAATTATAAACTAAGCAAAACAGATATTTAATCGATAGGTAGTCGATACAGTTTTACCACGGGACGTTTAAAAACACCCTGGGGAGTACATACCGAAACGACACGGATAATTCCATCAGCGCCGGAAATAGTTCAACGACTCGTCCGACGGGCCATCGCATGGGGGCTGATTGCGAATCATCAATCATAACTAGGTCGTCAACTTTCAAATTAGGGTTTGTCGTAGCCCACTTGTTGCGTTGTTGAAGAGTGTGTAGATATTCCTTCCGCCAACGATTCCAAAAATTTTGAGACATTTGTTTCAATAGTTGCCAACGCGATAAACGGTTCATTGGTACATCCACAAAATCTTCTTCAAGAACAGAAACGAGGGGAGCCCCAATCAAAAAACGGGCAAGAGTTAACGGGTCCATTTCAGATGGATCCGGCGATAGCGCTCCGATGGGTCGCGAATTTAAAATTGCTTCGACGCGAGTCAGAACTGTTAGTTCTTCAAAGGTGAGGATTTTATCTCCCACAACCCGTTTCAAATGGTGTTTGGTTGACTCAATTCCAGTCTTTGGCAATCCGTTGAAATGAGGTGCGGAGGGAGGATTAAAGTGCCAGGTAATTGAACGAGTGACAGTTGCATCCACAAGTTTGTCGTTGTTTTCGGGTGCATTTATGAATTTAGGGTTATTTTTAAAACAAACAATGCATTTGCTCAGACGATGTCGAATAATAGGATGGCGAGCATTTTCCGAAATTTGTGCATAACGAAAACGTCCACCGACTCTCAATATTCCATTTTCGTCGATAAATGGAGCTAGTTTTTGAAGTTGTGTCGAACAGACATGATGCGACTGTATACTGTCTATATCTTGTTGAAAATAAATAGTTTGAACAAGCTTAATGCAACATGCCAAAGATAAATTATTTTCTTTTAAAGAGAGTGGGGAAAATACGTTGAAAGTGCCAATTGATTTCGAACGTAATTTATTAATAAATCGACGACACCAAGATATAACACGTAATAATTTCGATAATGAAGAAAATTTCAGTAGAAACTCTTGGTCACAAGTTGACACATTCGTTACAAATGAGATCAAGTTTTTCGATTTGTATTCTGGTAGTTGTTCTGCGGGAATAGTTTGAGGTTTAACTAGTAACCATTCTTCCAAAGGTGATGATAGAAAGTTAGGTCCGTACCACCATAACGATGCGTCAGCGATTTCATTTGGAAAAACTCTTCGTGATCCCAAGTCCGCGGGATTATCTTGCGAGGAAATATGATACCAATGTTCATACGGTATATTTTCAATTATAGCTTCAACACGATTTGCTATAAAAGTTTGCAAAAGAAACGAAGGTGTTCTAAACCATGCCAATACAATGGTCGAATCCGTGAAAGCAATGATTCTTTCTATTTGAAGTCTATCTTTGTATACTTCTTTACAATAAGTCAACAAATTTGCCAATAAAACTGCTCCAAGCAACTCCAATCGTGGGATAGATGTCACTTTGATGGGTGCAACCCTTGACTTAGCCAACAAAATATGGCTCGATATTTCTTTGTTGTTAATTACAACTAAATATACAATTCCACAATATCCTCCTTCAGAGGCATCTGAAAATCCAACAAGTATACAACGACTTTGTGGACATGTTTTAACATAGCGATCAATTCTTAGATTGGCGAGGGATGGAAGTTCTGTTATGTATTTCTTCCAATTCAAATTCATTTCCGAAGGAATTTCATCATCCCAACCAATTTGAATTTTCCACAAGTTTTGCATGAAACATTTAGCAATAAAAACGACAGGATTAATAAAACCTAGTGGATCATATAAACACGCAATTGTGGATAACATTGTGCGTTTGGTACAGTGGCCATTAACAACATTATTAATTTTATATGTAAATGTATCAAGCGAGGGGATCCATTGAATTCCTAATATATTAATATTTTTCTTATCAGCATCCAATTCAAAACTTAAAGGTACTTCCAGGTAACTGACAGGAATGTCTTTTAGTACTTCAGGACAGTTACTAGACCATTTTCGTAGTTCAAAACCACCTTTTTGAAGTAATGCAATTAATTCCACTATACGATGTCGAGCGCTTTCCAAAGTTTGCGCACCACTGATAATGTCATCAACATAGGTATTGTCAATTAATGTGCTAGCAGCCTCTGGGTAATTCAATTTTTCAGCATTTGCTAGTTCATGGAGTGTGCGAATGGCAAGGAACGGTGTAGATGAAGTGCCGTATGTAACTGTCTGAAGTTCGAATTCCTTTAAAGGATGACTAGGCGATTCTCGCCACAAAATACGTTGGAAACGACGAGAGTTCTTATCCATGAGTATTTGTCGATACATTTGACGTATGTCAGCGGTAAAAACGATTTTGTGTATTCGAAAATTACACATCAATTCGACGATGTCCTTTTGTAATTTGGGACCGACCAAAAGTATGTCGTTCAATGACATACCCGATGACGTTTTAGCACTTGCATCAAAAACAACCCTTAAGCGAGTGGTAGAACTCGTCTCCTTTATTATTCCATGATGAGGTATGAAGTAATTACCAACAATTGGCGATTGAGATGGTATTTCCATCATGTGTCCTAACGATAAGTATTCTCTCATGAACGAAATATATTGGGATTTAAAATCAGGATTTCGATCCAGTCTCCTTTCTAAATGCGTGAGACGTGACAATGCTGTGTCATATGATTTTCCCAATTTCTCCGGGGTTTCGATACGGGTAAAGATACAACGTACCTCCCATCTTTGTTACAGTAGGTATTTTCAACATATAATTGTTCACAACGAAGATCATCGGGCGATTGAATTTTCTTCAAAAGAGGAACGTTTTCGATTTCCCAGAAAGATTTAAGTTTTTCATCTATTGATTCCTCCATTGAAGTGAAAAATGAGTTAATAGAGTGATTTGATGGTTTGACATTTCCCATCAAAACCCAACCTAATTTGGTTTCAATGGCTACAGGTTCATTTTGATTGACAATTAATTTACCTGAGCACAATAGCGACGCAAAGATATCACTTCCGAATAGGATATCAATTTCTGAAGGTATGTAGAATGTAGGGTCTCCCAACTGGAGTCCTGCGATGTGTGACCACTCATGCTCGACGATACGAGATGACGGCATATTTGAACAAATGTTATTCAAAATAAGGAAATCTGTCGAAACACCAGATTCCTTCGAGGCGACGGGACGAAATTGTGTTATTATTAATCCGTTGGAATTAATTGTAGGAATGTTTCCAATACCTAGCACTGCAAGTGACTGCTTCTTTTGACGAGGCAAACCTAAGCGTTTGACGCAATTCTCCGAAATGAAATTAGCCTGGCTGGCGCTATCGAGCAAAACTCTAGCCTTTTTGAAAACGCCATTTTTGTCCAATATTTCAACATAGGCTGTAGATAACAACACCGATGTGTTAGTTTTACAGTCCACACGGTGTCATCGGACACTTAACATTTTGATCCTTGTAGCCGGATATAAATCACATTCCCGCTAAATTACATCTTGTTGTTTTTTAGCAAAAAATTCGCCAAATTGAATATCGTTTCAATTCAAATTATTGTGTTTTTAAACTCGCATCCTTTCAATTCCATTCCTGTCGTAAAGCTATTTCAACAATAATTCATTATTACGCATAAAGATTAATAATTAATTAATCATATTGACATGATTTTGTTTTCAATTTGGTAGCATTCGATAGGTAGGCATCAGTCTGAACTCGAGCGGTTACACGCGTCGCGTCGGTAACGTAGGGCCCTGTTAATGGTAAAGTAGAGCTCTGCTTCCATAGAGACGCAGTAAAGTTTATGTTTACATTTCGTTTATGATTTCGTTGTCAAGGTAAGCTGTAAAAAGTGACAGTTTTTTACGCAATTGTTATTGTTTTTTGTTTGGTTTGAATATTTTTTGGTTTTAAATATTCAAAAATGGCATCCAATTTAATTAAATATAGATTGTCAGTGCTGGATATGGAGAGTATTCATGCGTCTGCTTTGAAAGCAATTCAAACAATGAATTTGTCTGACAAAGATGCCTTTAAAATACGTTACACAGATCTCGTAACTGTACGAGAAAGCTTTATTCAGGCTCATATATCTCTGGAAGCTACAAAAAAGGATGAGGCTGACGTAACGGTATTACAATCGAAATATTCGGAGATACAAAATATGTATTACGAAATACAATCATATTTTAATCAATTGTTTCCTGAAAAGTCAACAGTTGCAATCGGCAATAAAACAATGAACCATAATTTGACTAATGTTTCGTTACCTAAGTTGAATTTGATAGTCTTTTCTGGAATTTCAACAGAATGGATGAATTTTATTAACACTTTTGACTCGTTAATTCATTCAAATAATTCATTAAATTCCGTTCAAAAAATGCAATATTTAATAACTAGTCTCACTGGTGAGGCACTAATATGCGTGAAACATTTGCCGATTTCGGAAGGAAATTACTTTATTGCTTATCATATTCTAAAGACGAGGTATGATAATGTACGCCTAATGGCTGATATACACGTGGAGGTAATTTTGTCGTCCCAGCCCGTAAAGGCTCATGACAATTTGAGGCGATTTATTTCAATGCTGAAAGAAAACATTGCCGCTTTGGAAGTTTTAAATTTTCCGGTACGTGAATGGAGTTTCATATTATTACATATTGTTCTACGCAAATTACCAAAAGAATTGCGTATTGATTTTGAGTTACAACATAAGTCGGAAAAAATTCCTTCATTCGATCTACTATTGCAGTTTTTGGAGGGACAATGCTTAGCTAAGGAAATGGCGTCAGGTATTATTCCGGAACATATGACACAAAAGGAAAATGTTAATAAAGTTCCATCAAAGGCCTATAATTTTAAAAGTCGTTCGAGCAATAATAGTAACTAGCTTTTGCCCGTTGCAAGGCAACTAATTGGTTAAAGCACTAAGCGATTTGACGTTTGAATGTGGATGAAGCAAGAAGTGTGTGTGTCTACATTTTTTAAAAATTAAATATTTGAAAAAAAAAATCGATGTTTGAATGTGGATGAAGCAAGGATTGTGAGAACTACTCAAAGGGTCCTGTGAGTTAATCGCTCAATTTTGTACACCCGCTACTTAGCCACTTTGGTCGCCCTGGTTAAGGCGTTCAGTATGGGCCTTTTCTCGCAAAAAGGGGCCTAGAAGTTTACGGCTCAATTTTTTCACTAATAAATTGTTTCTAAATTATATGATATGCACTCACTTTTCTAATAACTCCCGTTACACCTATTTAAATTTTTTGTATGAATTTGATAACGCCAAATCTCTGCATTATATAAAGAAAACTTCGCGGGCTTGCGCACAATAACTCACCAAAGTTTCATCGCAATCGGATGAATATTATTGTAGATAATTTCATTACGCTAGAGCTCATTATTATATTTTAAAACCATTTCGAGCATGCACACATCATATCCCCAAAGTTTCATCGCAATCGGATGAATAGTAATGGAAATAATTTCATAATGCCAGAGCTTATTCTTATATATAGAAACCATCCCTAGCATGCCAACATCGAATTCCCAAAGTTTCATCTCAATCGGATGAAAAGTAAAGGAAATAATTTCATTACGCCAGAGCTTACTTTTATGCATAAAAACCATCCCAGGCATGCACACATCAAATCTCCAAAGTTTCATCTCAATCGGGTGAATAGTATATGAAATAATTTGATAACGCCAGAGCTTATTATTACGCATAGAAACCATCCCGGACATGCACACATCAAATCCCCAAAGTTTCATCGCAATCAGATGAATAGTATAGGAAATAATTTCATAGAGCCAGAGCTTACTATTATGCGTAGAAACCAACCCGGGCATGCACACATCAAATACCAAAAGTTTTGTCGCAATCAGATGAAAAGTATTGGAAAAAAAATCATAACGCCAGAGCTTACTCTTTTATGTTCAAACCATCCCGAGTATCCAACATCAAATTCCCAAAGTTTCATCTCAATCGGATGGAAAGTATAGGAAATAATTTCATAACGCCAGATCTTACCATTATGCGTAAATAATTTCATAATTCCAGAGCTTACTATTATGCGTAGAAACCAACCCGGGCATGCACACATCAAAGCTCAAAAGTTTTGTCGCAATCAAATGAATAGTATTGGAAAAAATTTCATAACGCCAGAGCTTACTCTTTTACATAGAAACCATCCCGAGCATGTCAACACCGAATTCCCAAAGATTCATCTCAATCGGATGAAAATTAAAGGAAATATTTTCATAACGCCAGAGCTTACTTTTATGCATAAAAACCATCCCAGGCATGCACACATCAAATTTCCAAAGTTTCATCTCGATCGGGTGAATAGTATATAAAATAATTTCATAAAGCCAGAGCTTACTATTATGCGTAGAAACCAACCCGGGCATGCACACATCAAATCCCAAAAGTTTTGTCGCCATCAGATGAATAGTATTGGAAAAAAAACCTACCTAACCCTCAAACAAAAAATATTTGTTCAACAAAAAACCATCTTATCAAACTCAATTTTACTGCAGCAAAAAAATTACACAAAGAAATTCTTTAACAATATCCGGCTACCCGTGCACACGTATAATTATTTTTATTTTAAAATTGAATAATGTCCAAAGTAAACGAACGAATCCTGACCGATCTATTTTTCGATTTATATGCATATAAAAAATCTGTAGCACTGCATCGAACCCACCTAATTTATAAAAAGTACCTTCATACATACCTACCTACCCAGAGTACCTGTTCAGTACTTAGTTCCTACCTACCTGCATATCTACCTACCCCCGTGTACACCTACATTTTTTTGGAAATATCCATCTTTGGTTACTTTTTTTAAATTTTATATCATAATTTTTTTGTGATTTAAAGGAAAGAAGTTCTTACTTAGAGTAAATATCGATATTTGAATTCAATGCAATCCGCATGCCTAGTGAACTCCTGATTGGACAGTCGAAATGAACGACAGGGTCCGGCAAAATTTCCTCACTCATTATTACAAAAACCAATCGATTAAAAAATTGACTTTTTTTTTTTAATCGAATCTTTAATATTTTTTTATGGAAATGACATCTTTCAAGTGTCCACCTTTTGATTTCACGGACGCCATAACTCTTTTCGTAATAAATAATTATTAATAACGATAAATGTATAGAAAATTAGAAAAAAAACTTTGCATCTTATTTAGATAAATTTTAATGCGCCGCAAAAACGTTGGTCGCAAACGCCCGACAATATTTTCTAAACAAAAAAAAAATAAGGAAAAAATCATGAGTTTTAATAAAAAAATTAATCAGTATATTTCGAGCGGAATTTTTTTTACCACCCTGTTTCTGAATTTGTATTAAAAGACCGACAAACTGCAATCGGCATTTTTCAGAAGAAACGCATTTAGTACCTACCATCTTTGGTGATTTCTCTTAATTTCAAACCATTTATTTGTAATTCGATGGAGCAAAGTAGGTACCTACCCAGTGATAATATTATACGAATCCACTGGCAAGTAATCTTTTTAAATGTTGTAAAATTTGTTAGCGGATTTTTCATGGATTTTTTTGTAAAATGTCAAATTTTTAGCACGATATTGAGGAATATTTCCAATGGAATGCCACTAAAAAAACGGTTGAATAAGTTTTCGAAACCTTTTGCCATTGAATATATCAAAAAACATCTACGCCAGAGGCCGTCATTTTGACGCAATTTCGTTTGCAAATGAAGGATTCTCAAATTCGCCAAAGCTCAATTTTTTAAAGGATAAACTAAAAAAATTTTGTTCAGGCCCTAGCACGCTTGCTCTTTAATGATCGGTAGGATAACTATCGGTAACTTCTCATCGTTCCCTAGGACAACTGCACATCGCTAACGTACAAACAACAGTTGATTTCGAATATGTTACGAAGGACACTTAGTCATTGTGACCTGTCACTTATTCGTTGGCGATCTGTAGTCATGCTAGGGAACGATGAGAAGTCACCGATAGTTATCCTATCGATCGTTATAGAGCGAGCGTGCTAGGGCCTCTGACCTACCGCAAAAGCCGTGAGGATCTTACGCTAAAAAAATTCGCTGGGTGGGTAGGCCAACGCCTCTGCAATAGGTCATTTCAAGTGGTTCGCTATGTTTGTTGATTTAGAAGTGGTGCCTGGGTTCATGAGGTTTGTTCTGGTCTTGGCGGTGGATTCGTCTGCCCACCAATTTCGTGGCAGACCAGATCGGAAGAGACTGGTTTAGGGAGACTTTTTGGGTTCTTCAGCAAAGCTCTCTCGGAACATCACCTTGCACCGCAGTGGGAGGGATAAAATCATTCGTCCGTCACTCCACACACTGATCCCCAGATTCCTACCCACCCCTCATAACTTTTTCCTTACCAGAACATCATCTCCTTACTTTCCTAAAAAGAACCCTTCACACAGCATCCCCAAAGATGACATAGGCCCTGAGAGGAATTCTTAAATCGACTCAAATTAACCGGTTATAAAGGGTTTGGTCATCCGATAAATGATTCACGGGGTGGCGGTACCAATGCACACCACCCACGCCGAATGATATTATAATAACACTATTGTACACTATTTAAAGAAGTACCTACGCCATTTGGCAAAAAAAAATGGATTTTCCTGAGTTATTAAACAGTTTTATTCATCATATTAAATTCTCAATATTTGAAAAATAACGTTCCCACCCAAGTAGGTACCTACCCACTGGTAAATTATTTTCTATGATCTCGGCAGCCTGAACTGTTCGAATTTTATTTGTCTTTACAAAAGTACCTACCCAGCAATTAAAATCAACGTTATTTAGCTGGCCGGTAACATATAAACTTTAGTTTTTTTTGCATTTCATAAACGTCAGAATTTTTTCAACTTTTGAAGATGTATCCTGAAATAATTTACATGAAATGTGGTAAATGTAATGTATTATTGGAGTTCGGAAATCTATGGTTTTCAAAATTATAGAAAAACATCTTATTCACATATCCTATTTTTGACGTAATATTGATATACATGAGACTCGTCGCAATGTCAAATTTACATGCGAGACGCCATAGAATAATTTTCAAAAATGCCCCAACATTTCAGTACTTTGAAGGTCTGACGATAAATTTTTCCTTAATGAAGCATTTTTTTTTACTGGCTACGAACATTTTTACAGTTTTTAACTCGGAATTTTTTTCGTAAACGTCAGAAATTACCGACGTTTGAAAACGAATCCTGACAAAATTTCCATGAAAAGTCACAAATATAATATATTATTAATGTTCCGAAACCTGTCGTAGTCGCAATAATATAAAAACATCTAAGCCGGGAATCTTTTTTAAGTCGCAATTTTGATTTACCTCGAGGCTCGTCGAAATGTTAAATTTTGAGGTGAGACGCCTTATATTTAAAAAAATATACACCTTACGATTTCAGTACTGAGCATGTACTGAGGCTGTTTCACAAATTTGTCGTGAAGGTCTGACGATAAATTTTTCCTTTTTTGATGGGCGAACCTGGCGGCTGGCAATATAACTTTGAATTTCTTCTTCGAATAATGAGCGCTTCTAGTTTTCGCCGCTAGGTTTTAATACATCAGTTTCATTAGTAGTTTTTTTTTTTGCATCAGTTTTTTTATATGAAAATTTGCAATTGGTAAAATTCTGGCTGAATTTTTCCCATACAAATCAGGTCTGAAAAAATCGTATGTATTTTCATCCACGGTCGCTGTCTCGCGAAAATCAGCTTTGAGGTCGGTTAAAATTGAGGGGCAGAATGGTCGTTTTTCGCGAGACTGCAAAACACTTAATCGGTCATCCACGGTCGCTGTCTCGCGAAAATCAGCTCTGAGGTCGGTCAAACTCGAGGGGCAGAGTGGTCGTTTTTCGCGAGACTGCGATTGTCTTAAAATCTGGTGGTCAAGAGCATTAATATTAATACTAGCTTTTGCCCGTTGCAAGGCAACTAATTGGTTAAAGCACTAAGCGATTTGACGTTTGAATGTGGATGAAGCAAGAAGTGTGTGTGTCTACATTTTTTAAAAATTAAATATTTGAAAAAAAAATAATCGATGTTTGAATGTGGATGAAGCAAGGATTGTGAGAACTACTCAAAGGGTCCTGTGAGTTCATCGCTCAATTTTGTACACCCGCTACTTAGCCACTTTGGTCGCCCTGGTTAAGGCGTTAAGTATGGGCCTTTTCTCGCAAAAAGGGGCCTAGAAGTTCACGGCTCAATTTTTTCACTAATAAATTGTTTCTAAATTATATGATATGCACTCACTTTTCTAATAACTCCCGTTACACCTATTTAAATTTTTGTACAAATTTGATAACGCCAAAGCTCTGCATTATATAAAGAAAACTTCGCGGGCTTGCGCACAATAACTCACCAAAGTTTCATCGCAATCGGATGAATATTATTGTAGATAATTTCATTACGCTAGAGCTCATTATTATATTTTAAAACCATTTCGAGCATGCACACATCATATCCCCAAAGTTTCATCGCAATCGGATGAATAGTATTGGAAATAATTTCATAATGCCAGAGCTTATTCTTATATATAGAAACCATCCCTAGCATGCCAACATCGAATTCCCAAAGTTTCATCTCAATCGGATGAAAAGTAAAGGAAATAATTTCATTACGCCAGAGCTTACTTTTATGCATAAAAACCATCCCAGGCATGTACACATCAAATCTCCAAAGTTTCATCTCAATCGGGTGAATAGTATATGAAATAATTTGATAACGCCAGAGCTTACTATTACGCATTGAAACCATCCCGGACATGCACACATCAAATCCCCAAAGTTTCATCGCAATCGGATGAATAGTATAGGAAATAATTTCATAAAGCCAGAGCTTACTATTATGCGTAGAAACCAACCCGGGCATGCACACATCAAATCCCAAAAGTTTTGTCGCAATCAGATGAATAGTATTGGAAAAAATTTCATAACGCCAGAGCTTACTCTTTTATGTTCAAACCATCCCGAGTATCCAACATCAAATTCCCAAAGTTTCATCTCAATCGGATGGAAAGTATAGGAAATAATTTCATAACGCCAGATCTTACCATTATGCGTAAATAATTTCATAATTCCAGAGCTTACTATTATGCGTAGAAACCAACCCGGGCATGCACACATCAAAGCTCAAAAGTTTTGTCGCAATCAAATGAATAGTATTGGAAAAAATTTCATAACGCCAGAGCTTACTCTTTTACATAGAAACCATCCCGAGCATGTCAACACCGAATTCCCAAAGATTCATCTCAATCGGATGAAAATTAAAGGAAATATTTTCATAACGCCAGAGCTTACTTTTATGCATAAAAACCATCCCAGGCATGCACACATCAAATTTCCAAAGTTTCATCTCGATCGGGTGAATAGTATATAAAATAATTTCATAAAGCCAGAGCTTACTATTATGCGTAGAAACCAACCCGGGCATGCACACATCAAATCCCAAAAGTTTTGTCGCCATCAGATGAATAGTATTGGAAAAAAAACCTACCTAACCCTCAAACAAAAAATATTTGTTCAACAAAAAACCATCTTATCAAACTCAATTTTACTGCAGCAAAAAAATTACACAAAGAAATTCTTTAACAATATCCGGCTACCCGTGCACACGTATAATTATTTTTATTTTAAAATTGAATAATGTCCAAAGTAAACGAACGAATCCTGACCGATCTATTTTTCGATTTATATGCATATAAAAAATCTGTAGCACTGCATCGAACCCACCTAATTTATAAAAAGTACCTTCATACATACCTACCTACCCAGAGTACCTGTTCAGTACTTAGTTCCTACCTACCTGCATATCTACCTACCCCCGTGTACACCTACATTTTTTTGGAAATATCCATCTTTGGTTACTTTTTTTAAATTTTATATCATAATTTTTTTGTGATTTAAAGGAAAGAAGTTCTTACTTAGAGTAAATATCGATATTTGAATTCAATGCAATCCGCATGCCTAGTGAACTCCTGATTGGACAGTCGAAATGAACGACAGGGTCCGGCAAAATTTCCTCACTCATTATTACAAAAACCAATCGATTAAAAAATTGACTTTTTTTTTTTAATCGAATCTTTAATATTTTTTTATGGAAATGACATCTTTCAAGTGTCCACCTTTTGATTTCACGGACGCCATAACTCTTTTCGTAATAAATAATTATTAATAACGATAAATGTATAGAAAATTAGAAAAAAAACTTTGCATCTTATTTAGATAAATTTTAATGCGCCGCAAAAACGTTGGTCGCAAACGCCCGACAATATTTTCTAAACAAAAAAAAAATAAGGAAAAAATCATGAGTTTTAATAAAAAAATTAATCAGTATATTTCGAGCGGAATTTTTTTTACCACCCTGTTTCTGAATTTGTATTAAAAGACCGACAAACTGCAATCGGCATTTTTCAGAAGAAACGCATTTAGTACCTACCATCTTTGGTGATTTCTCTTAATTTCAAACCATTTATTTGTAATTCGATGGAGCAAAGTAGGTACCTACCCAGTGATAATATTATACGAATCCACTGGCAAGTAATCTTTTTAAATGTTGTAAAATTTGTTAGCGGATTTTTCATGGATTTTTTTGTAAAATGTCAAATTTTTAGCACGATATTGAGGAATATTTCCAATGGAATGCCACTAAAAAAACGGTTGAATAAGTTTTCGAAACCTTTTGCCATTGAATATATCAAAAAACATCTACGCCAGAGGCCGTCATTTTGACGCAATTTCGTTTGCAAATGAAGGATTCTCAAATTCGCCAAAGCTCAATTTTTTAAAGGATAAACTAAAAAAATTTTGTTCAGGCCCTAGCACGCTTGCTCTTTAATGATCGGTAGGATAACTATCGGTAACTTCTCATCGTTCCCTAGGACAACTGCACATCGCTAACGTACAAACAACAGTTGATTTCGAATATGTTACGAAGGACACTTAGTCATTGTGACCTGTCACTTATTCGTTGGCGATCTGTAGTCATGCTAGGGAACGATGAGAAGTCACCGATAGTTATCCTATCGATCGTTATAGAGCGAGCGTGCTAGGGCCTCTGACCTACCGCAAAAGCCGTGAGGATCTTACGCTAAAAAAATTCGCTGGGTGGGTAGGCCAACGCCTCTGCAATAGGTCATTTCAAGTGGTTCGCTATGTTTGTTGATTTAGAAGTGGTGCCTGGGTTCATGAGGTTTGTTCTGGTCTTGGCGGTGGATTCGTCTGCCCACCAATTTCGTGGCAGACCAGATCGGAAGAGACTGGTTTAGGGAGACTTTTTGGGTTCTTCAGCAAAGCTCTCTCGGAACATCACCTTGCACCGCAGTGGGAGGGATAAAATCATTCGTCCGTCACTCCACACACTGATCCCCAGATTCCTACCCACCCCTCATAACTTTTTCCTTACCAGAACATCATCTCCTTACTTTCCTAAAAAGAACCCTTCACACAGCATCCCCAAAGATGACATAGGCCCTGAGAGGAATTCTTAAATCGACTCAAATTAACCGGTTATAAAGGGTTTGGTCATCCGATAAATGATTCACGGGGTGGCGGTACCAATGCACACCACCCACGCCGAATGATATTATAATAACACTATTGTACACTATTTAAAGAAGTACCTACGCCATTTGGCAAAAAAAAATGGATTTTCCTGAGTTATTAAACAGTTTTATTCATCATATTAAATTCTCAATATTTGAAAAATAACGTTCCCACCCAAGTAGGTACCTACCCACTGGTAAATTATTTTCTATGATCTCGGCAGCCTGAACTGTTCGAATTTTATTTGTCTTTACAAAAGTACCTACCCAGCAATTAAAATCAACGTTATTTAGCTGGCCGGTAACATATAAACTTTAGTTTTTTTTGCATTTCATAAACGTCAGAATTTTTTCAACTTTTGAAGATGTATCCTGAAATAATTTACATGAAATGTGGTAAATGTAATGTATTATTGGAGTTCGGAAATCTATGGTTTTCAAAATTATAGAAAAACATCTTATTCACATATCCTATTTTTGACGTAATATTGATATACATGAGACTCGTCGCAATGTCAAATTTACATGCGAGACGCCATAGAATAATTTTCAAAAATGCCCCAACATTTCAGTACTTTGAAGGTCTGACGATAAATTTTTCCTTAATGAAGCATTTTTTTTTACTGGCTACGAACATTTTTACAGTTTTTAACTCGGAATTTTTTTCGTAAACGTCAGAAATTACCGACGTTTGAAAACGAATCCTGACAAAATTTCCATGAAAAGTCACAAATATAATATATTATTAATGTTCCGAAACCTGTCGTAGTCGCAATAATATAAAAACATCTAAGCCGGGAATCTTTTTTAAGTCGCAATTTTGATTTACCTCGAGGCTCGTCGAAATGTTAAATTTTGAGGTGAGACGCCTTATATTTAAAAAAATATACACCTTACGATTTCAGTACTGAGCATGTACTGAGGCTGTTTCACAAATTTGTCGTGAAGGTCTGACGATAAATTTTTCCTTTTTTGATGGGCGAACCTGGCGGCTGGCAATATAACTTTGAATTTCTTCTTCGAATAATGAGCGCTTCTAGTTTTCGCCGCTAGGTTTTAATACATCAGTTTCATTAGTAGTTTTTTTTTTTGCATCAGTTTTTTTATATGAAAATTTGCAATTGGTAAAATTCTGGCTGAATTTTTCCCATACAAATCAGGTCTGAAAAAATCGTATGTATTTTCATCCACGGTCGCTGTCTCGCGAAAATCAGCTTTGAGGTCGGTTAAAATTGAGGGGCAGAATGGTCGTTTTTCGCGAGACTGCAAAACACTTAATCGGTCATCCACGGTCGCTGTCTCGCGAAAATCAGCTCTGAGGTCGGTCAAACTCGAGGGGCAGAGTGGTCGTTTTTCGCGAGACTGCGATTGTCTTAAAATCTGGTGGTCAAGAGCATTAATATTAATACTAGCTTTTGCCCGTTGCAAGGCAACTAATTGGTTAAAGCACTAAGCGATTTGACGTTTGAATGTGGATGAAGCAAGAAGTGTGTGTGTCTACATTTTTTAAAAATTAAATATTTGAAAAAAAAATAATCGATGTTTGAATGTGGATGAAGCAAGGATTGTGAGAACTACTCAAAGGGTCCTGTGAGTTCATCGCTCAATTTTGTACACCCGCTACTTAGCCACTTTGGTCGCCCTGGTTAAGGCGTTAAGTATGGGCCTTTTCTCGCAAAAAGGGGCCTAGAAGTTCACGGCTCAATTTTTTCACTAATAAATTGTTTCTAAATTATATGATATGCACTCACTTTTCTAATAACTCCCGTTACACCTATTTAAATTTTTGTACAAATTTGATAACGCCAAAGCTCTGCATTATATAAAGAAAACTTCGCGGGCTTGCGCACAATAACTCACCAAAGTTTCATCGCAATCGGATGAATATTATTGTAGATAATTTCATTACGCTAGAGCTCATTATTATATTTTAAAACCATTTCGAGCATGCACACATCATATCCCCAAAGTTTCATCGCAATCGGATGAATAGTATTGGAAATAATTTCATAATGCCAGAGCTTATTCTTATATATAGAAACCATCCCTAGCATGCCAACATCGAATTCCCAAAGTTTCATCTCAATCGGATGAAAAGTAAAGGAAATAATTTCATTACGCCAGAGCTTACTTTTATGCATAAAAACCATCCCAGGCATGTACACATCAAATCTCCAAAGTTTCATCTCAATCGGGTGAATAGTATATGAAATAATTTGATAACGCCAGAGCTTACTATTACGCATTGAAACCATCCCGGACATGCACACATCAAATCCCCAAAGTTTCATCGCAATCGGATGAATAGTATAGGAAATAATTTCATAAAGCCAGAGCTTACTATTATGCGTAGAAACCAACCCGGGCATGCACACATCAAATCCCAAAAGTTTTGTCGCAATCAGATGAATAGTATTGGAAAAAATTTCATAACGCCAGAGCTTACTCCTTTACATAGAAACCATCCCGAGCATGCCAACATCGAATTCCCAAAGTTTCATCTCAATCGGATGGAAAGTATAGGAAATAATTTCATAACGCCAGATCTTACCATTATGCGTAAATAATTTCATAATTCCAGAGCTTACTATTATGCGTAGAAACCAACCCGGGCATGCACACATCAAATCCCAAAAGTTTTGTCGCAATCAAATGAATAGTATTGGAAAAAATTTCATAACGCCAGAGCTTACTCTTTTACATAGAAACCATCCCGAGCATGCCAACATCGAATTCCCAAAGTTTCATCTCAATCGGATGAAAATTAAAGGAAATATTTTCATAACGCCAGAGCTTACTTTTATGCATAAAAACCATCCCAGGCATGCACACATCAAATCTCCAAAGTTTCATCTCGATCGGGTGAATAGTATATAAAATAATTTCATAAAGCCAGAGCTTACTATTATGCGTAGAAACCAACCCGGGCATGCACACATCAAATCCCAAAAGTTTTGTCGCCATCAGATGAACAGTATTGGAAAAAAACCTACCTAACCCTCAAACTAAAAATATTTGTTCATTTACCTACGTAATTTCTAAAAAAAAAAAAAAACATTGCAATTTTATTACTTATCAAAAAAACCATCTTATCAAACTCAATTTTACTGCAGCAAAAAAATTACACAAAGAAATTCTTTAACAATATCCGGGTACCCGTGCACACGTATAATTATTTTTATTTTAAAATTTAATAATGTCCAAAGTAAACGAACGAATCCTGACCGATCTATTTTTCGATTTATATGCATATAAAAAATCTGTAGCACTGCATCGAACCCACCTAATTTATAAAAAGTACCTTCATGCATACCTACCTACCCAGAGTACCTGTTCAGTACTTAGTTCCTACCTACCTGCATATCTACCTACCCCCGTGTACACCTACATTTTTTTGGAAATATCCATCTTTGGTTACTTTTTTTTTTATTTTATATCATAATTTTTTTGTGATTTAAAGGAAAGAAGTTCTTACTTAGAGTAAATATCGATATTTGAATTCAATGCAATCCGCATGCCTAGTGAACTCCTGATTGGACAGTCGAAATGAACGACAGGGTCCGGCAAAATTTCCTCACTCATTATTACAAAAACCAATCGATTAAAAAAAAAACTTTTTTTTTAATCGAATCTTTAATATTTTTTTATGGAAATGACATCTTTCAAGTGTCCACCTTTTGATTTCACGGACGCCATAACTCTTTTCGTAATAAATAATTATTAATAACGATAAATGTATAGAAAATTAGAAAAAAAACTTTGCATCTTATTTAGATAAATTTTAATGCGCCGCAAAAACGTTGGTCGCAAACGCCCGACAATATTTTCTAAACAAAAAAAATAAGGAAAAAATCATGAGTTTTAATAAAAAAATTAATCAGTATATTTCGAGCGGAATTTTTTTTACCACCCTGTTTCTGAATTTGTATTAAAAGACCGACAAACTGCAATCGGCATTTTTCAGAAGAAACGCATTTAGTACCTACCATCTTTGGTGATTTCTCTTAATTTCAAACCATTTATTTGTAATTCGATGGAGCAAAGTAGGTACCTACCCAGTGATAATATTATACGAATCCACTGGCAAGTAATCTTTTTAAATGTTGTAAAATTTGTTAGCGGATTTTTCATGGATTTTTTTGTAAAATGTCAAATTTTTAGCACGATATTGAGGAATATTTTCAAGCGAATGCCACTAAAAAAACGGTTGAATAAGTTTTCGAAACCTTTTGCCATTGAATATATCAAAAAACATCTACGCCAGAGGCCGTCATTTTGACGCAATTTCGTTTGCAAATGAAGGATTCTCAAATTCGCCAAAGCTCAATTTTTTAAAGGATAAACTAAAAAATTTTTGTTCAGGCCCTAGCACGCTTGCTCTTTAATGATCGGTAGGATAACTATCGGTAACTTCTCATTGTTCCCTAGGACAACTGCACATCGCTAACGTACAAACAACAGTTGATGTCGAATATGTTACGAAGGACACTTAGTCATTGTGACCTGTCACTTATTCGTTGGCGATCTGTAGTCATGCTAGGGAACGATGAGAAGTCACCGATAGTTATCCTATCGATCGTTGTAGAGCGAGCGTGCTAGGGCCCTGACCTACCGCAAAAGCCGTGAGGATTTACGCTAAAAAAAATCGCTGGGCGGGTAGGCCAACGCCTCTGCAATAGGTCATTTCAAGAGGTTCGCTATGTTTGGTGATTTAGAAGTGGTGCCTGGGTTCATGAGGGTTGTCCTGGTCTTGGCGGTGGATTCGTCTGCCCACCAATTTCGTGGTAGACCAGATCGGAAGAGACTGGTTTAGGGAGACTTTTTGGCTTCTTCAGCAGAGCTCTCTCGGAACATCACCTTGCACCGCAGTGGTAGGGATAAAATCATTCGTCCCTCACTCCACACACTGATCCTCAGATTCCTACCCACCCCTCATAACTTTTTCCTTACCAGAACATCATTTCCTTACTTTCCTAAAAATAACCCTTCACACAGCATCCCCAAAGATGACATAGGCCCTGAGAGGAATTATTTTCGTCCGCCACTCCACACACTGATCCCCAGATTCCTACCCACCCCTCATAACTTTTTCCTTACCAGAACATCATCTCCTTACTTTCCTAAAAATAACCCTTCACACAGCATCCCCAAAGATGACATAGGCCCTGAGAGGAATTCTTAAATCGACTCAAATTAACCGGTTATAAAGGGTTTGGTCATCCGATAAATGATTCACGGGGTGGCGGTACCAATGCACACCACCCACGCCGAATGATATTATAATAACACTATTGTACACTATTTAAAGAAGTACCTACGCCATTTGGCAAAAAAAAAAAGGATTTTCCTGAGTTATTTAAACAGTTTTATTCATCATGTTAAATTCTCAATATTTGAAAAATAACGTTCCCACCCAAGTAGGTACCTACCCACTGGTAAATTTTTTTTATGATCTCGGCAGCCTGAACTGTTCGAATTTTATTTGTCTTTACAAAAGTACCTACCCAGCAATTAAAATCAACGTTATTTAGCTGGCCGGTAACATATAAACTTTAGTTTTTTTTGCATTTCATAAACGTCAGAATTTTTTCAACTTTTGAAGATGTATCCTGAAATAATTTACATGAAATGTGGTAAATGTAATGTATTATTGGAGTTCGGAAATCTATGGTTTTCAAAATTATAGAAAAACATCTTATTCACATATCCTATTTTTGACGTAATATTGATAAACATGAATCTCGTCGAAATGTCAAATTTACATGCGAGACGCCATAGAATAATTTTCAAAAATGCCCCAACATTTCAGTACTTTGAAGGTCTGACGATAAATTTTTCCTTAATAAAGCATTTTATTTTACTGGCTGCAAACATTTTAACAGTTTTGATGTCGGAAATTTTTTCGTAAACGTCAGAAATTACCGACCTTTAAAAACAAATCCTGACAAAATTTCCATGAAAAGTCATAAATATAATATATTTTTAATGTTCCGAAACCTTTCGTAGTCGAAATAATACAAAAACATCTAAGCCAGGTATCTTTTTTAAGTCGCAATTTTGATTTACCTCGAGGCTCGTCGAAATGTAAAATTTTGAGGTGAGACGCCATATATTTAAAAAATATACACTTTACGATTTCAGTACTGAGCATGTACGGAGGCTCTTTCACAAATTTTTCGTGAAGGTCTGACGATAAATTATTCCTTTTTTGAGGGGCGAACCTGGCGGCTGGCAATATAACTTTGAATTTCATCGTCGAATAATGAGCGCTTCTAGTTTTCGCCGCTAGGTTTTAATACATCAGTTTCATTAGTAGTTTTTTTTTTTGCATCAGTTTTTTTATATGAAAATTTGCAATTGGTAAAATTCTGGCTGAATTTTTCCCATACAAATCAGGTCTGAAAAAATCGTATGTATTTTCATCCACGGTCGCTGTCTCGCGAAAATCAGCTTTGAGGTCGGTTAAAATTGAGGGGCAGAGTGGTCGTTTTTCGCAAGACTGCAAAACACTTAATCGGTCATCCACGGTCGCTGTCTCGCCAAAATCAGCTCTGAGGTCGGTTAAACTCGAGGGGCAGAGTGGTCGTTTTTCGCGAGACTGCGATTGTCTTAAAATCTGGTGGTCAAGAGCATTAATATTAACTAGCTTTTGCCCGTTGCAAGGCAACTAATTGGTTAAAGCACTAAGCGATTTGACGTTTGAATGTGGATGAAGCAAGAAGTGTGTGTGTCTAAATTTTTTAAAAATTAAATATTTGAAAAAAAAAAATCGATGTTTGAATGTGGATGAAGCAAGGATTTTGAGAACTACTCAAAGGGTCTTGTGAGTTAATCGCTCAATTTTGTACATCCGCTACTTAGCCACTTTGGTCGCCCTGGTTAAGGCGTTCAGTATGGGCCTTTTCTCGCAAAAAGGGGCCTAGAAGTTTACGGTTAAATTTTTTCACTAATAAATTGTTTCTAAATTATATGATATGCACTCACTTTTCTAATAACTCTCGTTACACCTATTTAAATTTTTTGTACAAATTTTATAACGCCAAAGCTCTGCATTATATAAAGAAAACTTCGCGGGCTTGCGCACAATAACTCACCAAAGTTTCATCGCAATCGGATGAATATTATTGTAGATAATTTCATTACGCTAGAGCTCATTATTATATTTTAAAACCATTTCGAGCATGCACACATCATATCTCCAAAGTTTCATCGCAATCGGATGAATAGTATTGGAAATAAGTTCATAATGCCAGAGCTTATTCTTATATATAGAAACCATCCATAGCATGCCAACATCGAATTCCCAAAGTTTCATCTCAATCGGATGAAAAGTAAAGTAAATAATTTCATTACGCCAGAGCTTACTTTTATGCATAAAAACCATCCCAGGCATGCACACATCAAATCTCCAAAGTTTCATCTCAATCGGGTGAATAGTATATGAAATAATTTGATAACGCCAGAGCTTACTATTACGCATAGAAACCATCCCGGACATGCACACATCAAATCCCCAAAGTTTCATCGCAATCGGATGAATAGTATAGGAAATAATTTCAAAAAGCCAGAGCTTACTATTATGCGTAGAAACCAACCCGGGCATGCACACATCAAATCCCAAAAGTTTTGTCGCAATCAGATGAATAGTATTGGAAAAAATTTCATAACGCCAGAGCTTACTCTTTTACATAGAAACCATCCCGAGCATGCCAACATCGAATTCCCAAAGTTTCATCTCAATCGGATGGAAAGTATAGGAAATAATTTCATAACGCCAGATCTTACCATTATGCGTAAATAATTTCATAATTCCAGAGCTTACTATTATGCGTAGAAACCAACCCGGGCATGCACACATCAAAGCTCAAAAGTTTTGTCGCAATCAAATGAATAGTATTGGAAAAAATTTCATAACGCCAGAGCTTACTCTTTTACATAGAAACCATCCCGAGCATGCCAACATCGAATTCCCAAAGTTTCATCTCGATCGGGTGAATGAAAATATAAAATAATTTCATAAAGCCAGAGCTTACTATTATGCGTAGAAACCAACCCGGGCATGCACACATCAAATCCCAAAAGTTTTGTCGCCATCAGATGAATAATATTGGAAAAAAACCTACCTAACCCTCAAACAAAAAATATTTGTTCATTTACCTACGTAATTTCTAAAAAAAAAAAAACATTGCAATTTTATTACTTATCAAAAAAACCATCTTATCAAACTCAATTTTACTGCAGCAAAAAAATTACACAAAGAAATTCCTTAACAATATCCGGGTACCCGTGCACACGTATAATTATTTTAATTTTAAAATTTAATAATGTCCAAAGTAAACGAACTGTAAAAAATCCTGTCCGATCTATTTTTCGATTTATATGCATATAAAAAATCTGTAGCACTGCATCGAACCCACCTAATTTATAAAAAGTACCTTCATACATACCTACCTACCCAGAGTACCTGTTCAGTACTTAGTTCCTACCTACCTGCATATCTACCTACCCTTGTGTACACCTACATTTCTTTGGAAATATCCATCTTTGGTTACTTTTTTTTATTTTATATCATAATTTTTTTGTGAGTTAAAGGAAAGAAGTTCTTACTTACAGTAAATATCGATATTTGAATTCAATGGAATACCATGTCTAGTGTATTCCACCTCCACCTAATACCACCTCCCTGATTGGTCAGTCAAAATGAACGACAGGGTCCGGCAAAATTTCCTCACTCATTATTACAAAAACCAATCGATTAAAAAAATGACTTTTTTTTAAAATCGACTCTTTAATATTTTTTTATGGAAATGACATCTTTCAAGTGTCCACCTTTTGATGTCACGGACGCCATAACTCTTTTCGTAATCAATAATTATTAATAACGATAAATGTATAGAAAATTAGAAAAAAAACTTTGCATCTTATTTAGATAAATTTTAATGCGCCGCAAAAACGTTGGTCGCAAACGCACGACAATATTTTCTAAACAAAAAAAAATTAAGGAAAAAATCATGAGTTTTAATAAAAAAATTAATCAGTATATTTCGAGCGGAATTTTTTTTACCACCCTGTTTCTGAATTTGAATTAAAAGACCGACAAAATGCAATCGGCATTTTTCCAGAAGAAACGCATTTAGTACCTACCATCTTTGGTGATTTCTCTTAATTTCAAACCATTTATTTGTAATTCGATGGAGCAAAGTAGGTACCTACCCAGTGATTATTATTATACCAATCCACCTGACCAGTAATATTTTTAAATCTTGTAAAATTTGTTAGCGGATTTTTCATGGATTTTTTTGTAAAATATCAAATTTTTAGCTCGATATTGTGGAATATTTTCAATGGAATGCCACTAAAAAAACGGTTGAATAAGTTTTCGAAACCTTTTGCCTTTGAATATATCAAAAAACATTTACGCCAGAGGCCGTCATTTTGACGCAATTTCGTTTGCAAATGAAGGATTCTCAAATACGCCAAAGCTCAATTTTTTTTAAGGCTAAAGTCTAATTTTTTTGTTCAGGCCCTAGCACGCTTGCTCTAAAACGATCGGTAGGATAACTATCGGTAACTTCTCATCGTTCCCTAGGACAACTGCACATCGCTAACGAACAAACAACAGTTGATGTCGAATATGTTAAGGACACTTAGTCATTGTGAACTGTCACTTATTCGTTGGCGATCTGTAGTCATGCTAGGGAACGATGAGAAGTTACCGATAGTTATCCTATCGATAGTTATAGAGCGAGCGTGCTAGGGCCTCTGACCTACCGCAAAAGCCGTGAGGATCTTACGCTAAAAAAATTCGCTGGGTGGGTAGGCCAACGCCTCTGCAATAGGTCATTTCAAGTGGTTCGCTATGTTTGTTGATTTAGAAGTGGTGCCTGGGTTCATGAGGTTTGTCCTGGTCTTGGCGGTGGATTCGTCTGCCCACCAATTTCGTGGCAGACCAGATCGGAAGAGACTGGTTTAGGGAGACTTTTTGGCTTCTTCAGCAAAGCTCTCTCGGAACATCACCTTGCACCGCAGTGGGAGGGATAAAATCATTCGTCCGTCACTCCACACACTGATCCCCAGATTCCTACCCACCCCTCATAACTTTTTCCTTACCAGAACATCATCTCCTTACTTTCCTAAAAAGAACCCTTCACACAGCATCCCCAAAGATGACATAGGCCCTGAGAGGAATTATTTTCGTCCGTCACTCCACACACTGATCCCCAGATTCCTACCCACCCCTCATAACTTTTTCCTTACCAGAACATCATCTCCTTACTTTCCTAAAAATAACCCTTCACACAGCATCCCCAAAGATGACATAGGCCCTGAGAGGAATTATTTTCTTCAAGGCCTCCTGTGTAGAGCTATTATAAAAATTAAATAAACTTCTCTTTTCCCGGTAGATTTTCCTAATTTTGTTTTAAATTAGTCGAGTAAGATCCATAGTTTGTGTATAAAAAATGCATAAACATTCACACGAAAAAGCCCGCCCTTAGGATTGTGTGTATTGGTGCATATAACGATGCAAAACGTCACTGAGATACATCTTTTTGCCAACCTGAATATATTTAGATATTCTTAAATCGACTCAGATTAACCGGTTATAAAGGGTTTGGTCATCCAATAAATGATTCACGGGGTGGCAGTACCAATGCACACCACCCACGCCGAATGATATTAGAATAACACTATTGTGCACTATTTAAAAAAGTACCTACGCCATTTGGCAAAAAAAAAATGGATTATCCTGAGTTATTTAAACAGTTTTATTCATCATGTTAAATTCTCAATATTTGAAAAATAACGTTCCCACCCAATTAGGTACCTACCCACTGGTAAATTATTTTCTATGATCTCAGCAGCCTGAACCGTTCGAATTTTATTTGTCTGTACAAAAGTACCTACACAGCAATTAAAATAAACGTTATGTAGCTGGCCGGTAACATTTAACCTGTTTTCAATTTTCCTTTCCTTCATAAACGTCAGAATTTTTTCAACTTTTGAAGATGTATCCTGAAATAATTTACATGAAATGTGGTAAATGTAATGTATTATTGGAGTTCGGAAATGTATGGTTTTCAAAATTATAGAAAAACATCTTATCCACATATCCTATTTTTGACGTAATATTGATATACATGAGACTCGTCGAAATGTGAAATTTACATGCGAGACGCCATAGAATAATTTTCAAAAATGCCCCAACATTTCAGTACTTTGAAGGTCTGACGATAAATTTTTCCTTAATAAAGCATTTTACTCTACTGGCTGCGAACATTTTAACAGTTTTGAACTCGAAATTTTTTCGTAAACGTCAGAAATTACCGACGTTTGAAAAGAAATCCTGACAAAATCTCCATGAAAAGTCATAAATATAATATATTATTAATGTTCCGAAACCTGTCGTAGTCGAAATAATACAAAAACATCTAAGCCGGGAATCTTTTTTAAGTCGCAATTTTGATTTACCTCGAGGCTCGTCGAAATGTAAAATTTTGAGGTGAGACGCCATATATTTAAAAAATATACACTTTACGATTTCAGTACTGAGGCTCTTTCAGAAATTTTTCGTGAAGGTCTGACGATAAATTATTCCTTTTTTGAGGGGCGAACCTGGCGGCTGGAAATACAACTTTGAATTTCATCGTCGAATAATGAGCGCTTCTAGTTTTCGCCGCTAGGTTTTAATACATCAGTTTTTTTAGCAGTTTATTTTTTTTGCATCAGTTTTTTTATATGAAAATTTGCAATTGGTAAAATTCTGGCTGAATTTTTCCCATACAAATCAGGTCTGAAAAAATCGTATGTATTTTTATCCACGGTCGATGTCTCGCGAAAATCAGCTTTGAGGTCGGTTAAACTTGAGGGGCAGAGTGGTCGTTTTTCGCGAGACTGCGATTGTCTTAAAATCTGGTGGTTACGAGCATTAATATATACTAGCTTTTGCCCGTTGCAAGGCAACTAATTGGTTAAAGCACTAAGCGATTTGACGTTTGAATGTGGATGAAGCAAGAAGTGTGTGTGTCTACATTTTTTAAAAATTAAATATTTGAAAAAAAAAAAATCGATGTTTGAATGTGGATGAAGCAAGGATTGTGAGAACTACTCAAAGGGTCCTGTGAGTTAATCGCTCAATTTTGTACACCCGCTACTTAGCCACTTTGGTCGCCCTGGTTAAGGCGTTCAGTATGGGCCTTTTCTCGCAAAAAGGGGCCTAGAAGTTCACGGCTCAATTTTTTCACTAATAAATTGTTTCTAAATTATATGATATGCACTCACTTTTCTAATAACTCCCGTTACACCTATTTAAATTTTTTGTACAAATTTGATAACGCCAAAGCTCTGCATTATATAAAGAAAACTTCGCGGGCTTGCGCACAATAACTCACCAAAGTTTCATCGCAATCGGATGAATATTATTGTAGATAATTTCATTACGCTAGAGCTCATTATTATATTTTAAAACCATTTCGAGCATGCACACATCATATCCCCAAAGTTTCATCGCAATCGGATGAATAGTATTGGAAATAATTTCATAATGCCAGAGCTTATTCTTATATATAGAAACCATCCCTAGCATGCCAACATCGAATTCCCAAAGTTTCATCTCAATCGGATGAAAAGTAAAGGAAATAATTTCATTACGCCAGAGCTTACTTTTATGCATAAAAACCATCCCAGGCATGTACACATCAAATCTCCAAAGTTTCATCTCAATCGGGTGAATAGTATATGAAATAATTTGATAACGCCAGAGCTTACTATTACGCATTGAAACCATCCCGGACATGCACACATCAAATCCCCAAAGTTTCATCGCAATCGGATGAATAGTATAGGAAATAATTTCATAAAGCCAGAGCTTACTATTATGCGTAGAAACCAACCCGGGCATGCACACATCATATCCCAAAAGTTTTGTCGCAATCAGATGAATAGTATTGGAAAAAATTTCATAACGCCAGAACTTACTCTTTTACATAGAAACCATCCCGAGCATGCCAACATCGAATTCCCAAAGTTTCATCTCAATCGGATGGAAAGTATAGGACATAATTTCATAACGCCAGATCTTACCATTATGCGTAAATAATTTCAAAATTCCAGAGCTTACTATTATGCGTAGAAACTAACCCGGGCATGCACACATCAAATCCCAAAATTTTTGTCGCAATCAAATGAATAGTATTGGAAAAAATTTCATAACGCCAGAGCTTACTCTTTTACATAGAAACCATCCCGACCATGCCAACATCGAATTCCCAAAGTTTCATCTCAATCGGATGAAAATTAAAGGAAATGAAAATTAAAGGAAATATTTTCATAACGCCAGAGCTTACTTTTATGCATAAAAACCATCCCAGGCATGCACACATCAAATCTCCAAAGTTTCATCTCGATCGGATGCGTAGAAACCAACCCGAGCATGCACACATCAAATCCCAAAAGTTTTGTCGCCATCAGATGAATAGTATTGGAAAAAAACCTACCTAACCCTCAAACTAATAATATTTGTTCATTTACCTACGTAATTTCTAAAAAAAAAAAAAACATTGCAATTTTATTACTTATCAAAAAAACCATCTTATCAAACTCAATTTTACTGCAGCAAAAAAATTACACAAAGAAATTCTTTAACAATATCCGGGTACCCGTGCACACGTATAATTATTTTTATTTTAAAATTTAATAATGTCCAAAGTAAACGAACGAATCCTGACCGATCTATTTTTCGATTTATATGCATATAAAAAATCTGTAGCACTGCATCGAACCCACCTAATTTATAAAAACTACCTTCATGCATACCTACCTACCCAGAGTACCTGTTCAGTACTTAGTTCCTACCTACCTGCATATCTACCTACCCCCGTGTACACCTACATTTTTTTGGAAATATCCATCTTTGGTTACTTTTTTTTTTATTTTATATCATAATTTTTTTGTGATTTAAAGGAAAGAAGTTCTTACTTAGAGTAAATATCGATATTTGAATTCAATGCAATCCGCATGCCTAGTGAACTCCTGATTGGACAGTCGAAATGAACGACAGGGTCCGGCCAAATTTCCTCACTCATTATTACAAAAACCAATCGATTAAAAAATTGACTTTTTTTTTTTAATCGAATCTTTAATATTTTTTTATGGAAATGACATCTTTCAAGTGTCCACCTTTTGATTTCACGGACGCCATAACTCTTTTCGTAATAAATAATTATTAATAACGATAAATGTATAGAAAATTAGAAAAAAAACTTTGCATCTTATTTAGATAAATTTTAATGCGCCGCAAAAACGTTGGTCGCAAACGCCCGACAATATTTTCTAAACAAACAAAAAAATAAGGAAAAAATCATGAGTTTTAATAAAAAAATTAATCAGTATATTTCGAGCGGAATTTTTTTTACCACCCTGTTTCTGAATTTGTATTAAAAGACCAACAAACTGCAATCGGCATTTTTCAGAAGAAACGCATTTAGTACCTACCATCTTTGGTGATTTCTCTTAATTTCAAACCATTTATTTGTAATTCGATGGAGCAAAGTAGGTACCTACCCAGTGATAATATTATACGAATCCACTGGCAAGTAATCTTTTTAAATGTTGTAAAATTTGTTAGCGGATTTTTCATGGATTTTTTTTGTAAAATGTCAAATTTTTAGCACGATATTGAGGAATATTTTCAAGCGAATGCCACTAAAATAACGGTTGAATAAGTTTTCGAAACCTTTTGCCATTGAATATATCAAAAAACATCTACGCCAGAGGCCGTCATTTTGACGCAATTTCGTTTGCAAATGAAGGATTCTCAAATTCGCCAAAGCTCAATTTTTTAAAGGATAAACTAAAAAATTTTTGTTCAGGCCCTAGCACGCTTGCTCTTTAATGATCGGTAGGATAACTATCGGTAACTTCTCATCGTTCCCTAGGACAACTGCACATCGCTAACGTACAAACAACAGTTGATTTCGAATATGTTACGAAGGACACTTAGTCATTGTGACCTGTCACTTATTCGTTGGCGATCTGTAGTCATGCTAGGGAACGATGAGAAGTCACCGATAGTTATCCTATCGATCGTTGTAGAGCGAGCGTGCTAGGGCCCTGACCTACCGCAAAAGCCGTGAGGATTTACGCTAAAAAAAATCGCTGGGCGGGTAGGCCAACGCCTCTGCAATAGGTCATTTCAAGAGGTTCGCTATGTTTGGTGATTTAGAAGTGGTGCCTGGGTTCATGAGGTTTGTCCTGGTCTTGGCGGTGGATTCGTCTGCCCACCAATTTCGTGGTAGACCAGATCGGAAGAGACTGGTTTAGGGAGACTTTTTGGCTTCTTCAGCAGAGCTCTCTCGGAACATCACCTTGCACCGCAGTGGTAGGGATAAAATCATTCGTCCCTCACTCCACACACTGATCCCCAGATTCCTACCCACCCCTCATAACTTTTTCCTTACCAGAACATCAACTCCTTACTTTCCTAAAAATAACCCTTCACACAGCATCCCCAAAGATGACATAGGCCCTGAGAGGAATTATTTTCGTCCGTCACTCCACACACTGATCCCCAGATTCCTACCCACCCCTCATAACTTTTTCCTTACCAGAACATCATCTCCTTACTTTCCTAAAAAGAACCCTTCACACAGCATCCCCAAAGATGACATAGGCCCTGAGAGGAATTCTTAAATCGACTCAAATTAACCGGTTATAAAGGGTTTGGTCATCCGATAAATGATTCAAGGGGTGGCGGTACCAATGCACACCACCCACGCCGAATGATATTATAATAACACTATTGTACACTATTTAAAGAAGTACCCTTTGGCAAAAAAAAATGGATTTTCCTGAGTTATTAAACAGTTTTATTCATCATATTAAATTCTCAATATTTGAAAAATAACGTTCCCACCCAAGTAGGTACCTACCCACTGGTAAATTATTTTCTATGATCTCGGCAGCCTGAACTGTTCGAATTTTATTTGTCTTTACAAAAGTACCAACCCAGCAATTAAAATCAACGTTATGTAGCTGGCCGGTAACGTTTAACCTGTTTTTATTTTGCATTTCTTCATAAACGTCAGAATTTTTTCAACTTTTGAAGATGTATCCTGAAATAATTTACATGAAATGTGGTAAATGTAATGTATTATTGGAGTTCGGAAATCTATGGTTTTCAAAATTATAGAAAAACATCTTATCCACATATGCTATTTTTGACGTAATATTGATACACATGAGACTCGTCGAAATGTCAAATTAACATGCGAGATGCCATAGAATAATTTTCAAAAATGCCCCAACATTTCAGTACTTTGAAGGTCTGACGATAAATTTTTCCTTAATAAAGCATTTTTTTACTGGCTACGAACATTTTAACAGTTTTTAACTCGGAATTTTTTTCGTAAACGTCAGAAATTACCGACGTTTGAAAACGAATCCTGACAAAATTTCCATGAAAAGTCATAAATATAATATATTATTTATGTTCCAAAACCTGTCGTAGTCGAAATAATACAAAAACATCTAAGCCAGGTATCTTTTTTAAGTCGCGATTTTGATTTACCTCGAGGCTCGTCGGAATGTAAAGTTTTGAGGTGAGACGCCTTATATTTAAAAAAATATACACTTTACGATTTTAGTACTGAGGCTCTTTCACAAATTTTTCGTGAAGGTCTGACGATAAATTTTTCCTTTTTTGATGGGCGAACCTGGCGGCTGGAAATACAACTTTGAATTTCTTCGTCGAATAATGAGCGCTTCTAGTTTTCGCCGCTAGGTTTTCATACATCAGTTTTATTAGCAGTTTATTTTTTTTTGCATCAGTTTTTTTATATGAAAATTTGCAATTGGTAAAATTCTGGCTGAATTTTTCCCATACAAATCAGGTCTGAAAAAATCGTATGTATTTTTATCCACGGTCGATGTCTCGCGAAAATCAGCTTTGAGGTCGGTTAAACTTGAGGGGCAGAGTGGTCGTTTTTCGCAAGACTGCGATTGACTTAAAATCTGGTGGTTACGAGCATTAATATATAATATATATATTAATTCGTTTGTATCGAATATTGAAATCAAGTGTCTTGCTTGCAAATCGCCACATGCTCTGCATAAATGTGACAAATTTTTAAACCTTTCTGCGAAGGATAGATACTCATTCGTAAAAGAACATAATCTATGCCTTAATTGTTTGGTCCAAGGGAGACATAATGCGAAAAATTGTCAATCTCGCTTTTCTTGCAAGCATTGTCAAGCAAGACATCATACCCTGTTGCATTTTCCAAAGAAAATGTTGGAAAATCCAGAACCTCAAGAAAATTCGTCGGAACCAATTGCTTTGACAACGGTGTACAATAAAACTAACACATCGGTGTTGTTATCTACAGCCTATGTTAAAATATTGGACAAAAATGGCGTTTTCAAAAAGGCTAGAGTTTTGCTCGATAGCGCCAGCCAGGCTTATTTCATTTCGGAGAATTGCGTCAAATGCTTAGGTTTGCCTCGTCAAAAGAAGCAGTCACTTGCAGTGCTAGGTATTGGCAACATTCCTACAATTAATTCCAACGGATTAATAAAAACACAATTTCGTCCCGTCGCCTCGAAGGAATCTGGTATTTCGACAGATTTCCTTATTTTGAATAACATTTGTTCAAATATGCCGTCATCTCGTATCGTCGAGCATGAGTGGTCACACATCGCAGGACTCCAGTTGGGAGACCCTACATTCTACTTACTTTCAGAAATTGATATCCTATTCGGAAGTGATATTTTTGCGTCGCTATTGTGCTCAGGTAAATTAATTGGCAATCAAAATGAACCTGTAGCCATTGAAACCAAATTAGTTTGGGTTTTGATGGGAAATGTCAAACCATCAAATCATTCTATTAACTCATTTCACAAAAATTAGCATCTTTTCACACCTAACTTAGCAGATTAATTAATGTTCCATTATCTTTTGATAATTTTAACACAAAAATATTATAAAACAAATTGCAATCAATAACGGTTATAATACTAAATTAATAGACAATATGTGAAACAAAAAATATAAGAAAAAGTTTATTAACTCTTATGTTTATCCACATGTGATTGACAACAATAATAATTGGAGAAAAATATTATTTTTAAATAATTCCTTAATTTCCTCTATCCAAAATGTTAATAAAAAGCAAGTTTGGAATAAAACCTCTATCCAAAATGTTAATAAAAAGCAAGTTTGGAATAAAAATTAAGGGAAATACAGGAGAGAGTAGTACAATTTCGCATCTATTATATATGGATGATATAAAATTATTTTCAAATTCTGAATCAAATTTAGAGAAAATGATTAAGGTAGTTAAAATTTTTTCAGATGATATTAAAATGACTTTTGGTCTAGATAAATGTAGAACGATCCATATAGAGAAAGGCAAAATTATAGATGGAGATGAGGGTATATTTAGAAATTTCAAAATTAAAAGTATGAAAGGGGATGAGGTTTATAAATACTTAGGATACCCGCAATCGAATAGATTAGATCATACTAGTATTAAAAATGATATTAGGATTAAATTTCAAACTAGGATAAGAAAAATTTTAAAATGCAATCTATCTGCTAAAAATTTAGTAAAGGCAATAAATAGTTGGGCAATACCTCTATTAACATACTCATTTGGTATAATTAAATGGTCTAATACAGATTTAGATAGCTTAGAACGATTAATTAGAACTACGTTAACAAAGTTTAATTGTCATCATCCAAATTCAGCTATAGAACGAATTAATTTACCTAGAAATTTAGGAGGTAGAGGTATAGTCAAAATTACTTCTTTAAAACAAAATCAGGTAGAAATGTTAAGAAATTTTTTTCATAGAAAAGCTAATAGCTCAGAGCTGCATAAAATAATTTGCAAGGCAGACAGAAATATTTCACCTTTAAATTTATACGACGAGAATGCCAACATTTTTATAAATACCAACCAGGAATTATTAGATTCCTGGTCAAATAAAATTATTCACGCAAAACACTTCAATTATCTCAACCAAACGTATGTTGACAAACTTTCGTCAAACAAATGGTTGAGTATTGGAGAGTTGAGCGCAGAAATAGAAGGTTTTATGCTTGCTATTCAAGATAGAGTAATTAATACCAAAAATTATAGGAAGCATATAATCAAAGATCCAAATCAAATAGATGATTTATGTAGAAAATGTATGGCTTTTCCGGAAACTATAGAACACATTATATCAGGATGTTCTATATTAGCGCCGTCTGAGTATACATTTAGGCACAATCAGGTTTTAAAAATAATTCACCAAAGTTTGGTAATTAAACATAACTTGATTGACTGTCATAATATAGTACCATATTATGAATACGAACCAAATTCATTTTTAGAAAATAATTTCTTTAAAATTTACTATGATAAAACTATACTAACAGACAGACCAATTGGTCATAATAGACCTGATATAGTTTTACATGACAAAATTAAAAAAATAACTTATATTATTGATGTAGCTATTCCAAATTCCTGTAATATTCAAAAATCTGTTTCTGAAAAAATAAGAAAGTATACAGATTTAGGAAATGAAATTAAAAGAATTTGGCATTCTCAGACTATAAAAATATTACCTTTTGTTATTTCGGCTACTGGCATTATACCTAGCTCTCTTATTAAAAATTTAGGCATATTAGATTTGTCAAAGAATTTGTATATAAAAATGCAAAAATCAGTCATTTTAAATACATGTAGAATTACGAAAGATTTTTTAAATATTTATATTGAGGGATCAGTAGGATTTATCGGTCAAATTAGGAATTCCACAGAGCCGAACCCTCTGATATGAAAATATCTGGAGACGGTGAATTATATTCCCATTTAATAGTTTGGTAGATTAACGTGTTGTTCTTGTATTGTTTTGTATTAATTATACTTATATAATACACTTGCATAACGTGAATTTACTAGATGATCATTTATATGGAAAAGTGTATGAAAGGGTTTAGTTTTTCCTATGGGAAAAACTAAACCCGTTCCTGTAAATCTGGTGAATAAATTAGACTTCAAATTTATTAATTAAAAACATGCCAGATAATATTAACCCAGCCTTTTACACAAATAACAAATTAAAAAATTATATATTAAATAACAAGGATAAGGGTGATTATTTGAACAAATCTGGAGTTTATAAATTATTTTGTAACGATTGTAATTTTTTTTTTATATTGGAAAGACTTCTAGAAATTTTAATATTAGAGTTAAGGAACATCTAAGGTGTTTGAATAATAATAATTATTCTGAATTTGCCAACCACATTTTAGAAACAAATCATTCTTTTGATATAAATAAAGGGTTAAAAATTTTACACACAAACTCAACAGATTTACAATTAGCAAACTTAGAAATTTTAGAAATTAGAAAAGGTGTTAATAGTAAATTAAATATTATTAATAACCAAATATTTAAAAAAAATAGCCATCTCTTAAATTTATTTTCTTATTAATAATTATATTTAAAATAATTTATTTTTGTTGTTTAAACATCTTTATTATGTTTTGATAATTTATATAATGTAATTTTTCATATTTTTAAAATAATTTTTATATTTAATTTTAAATAATTGTTTTTTACGATATATTTTTAATTAATTAATCACCTCTCTCTATAATATTTTTGTCCATAGTTCTTTTTACTCTGTTCTTTTTAGTCTATACTTGTTTGTTTATTTTGTTATTAATGTCATTACTACCCTGACGAAGAAACCATCGGTTTTGAAACATGTAGGTAATTGTGATTATATTAGTGGTTTAAACAAAGTTATTTGTTTTAATTTAATTAAAAATGACGCCACAAAGTGATATTGCGAAGTTTGAAGAAATATTAATTATACATTTCTAATTCATTATAACTCTGCATTTTTCTCAAATCTATTTGTAGATATTCAGCCTTACTAAAAAAAAACACTCCGCGGCCGTTAAACGGTGTTTCTGTAGCACGTTGTGTAAAGTCTGTACATTTCGTTTTTCAAATTCTTACTAAACAAAATATATGGTTTTGATCTGACAACGTCGCCATTTTACCAGCCTTACTAATAAACTTTCTGAAAAATTTGTACAGTGGTCAAACAACCATGTATGAAGAATCCTTACTAATTAAGAACTGACAAAAAATTGTGCATAGAAAGATATGTACATTGCTTACACGGCCAAGGAGGGTAGTTTATCTGTTGTATATATTTGTTCCATTTGTAATTTTCAACGAATTTCGAATTTTTTTTTTTATGTCCTATATATTTATTATTTTTTGAGATGTCGTAAAAACAAATACCATTTTAGAACCAAAATTTATTTTCCTTTAAGATTTTCATATCTAAAATATACTTAAATGTTTTTAAAAAATTGTAGTATTTTAAGCTTCAAACATAAAGTTGAAAAAAAAAACTCACTTACCCCAAACACTTTCTATTAAAACATTGAAATATTTGGAAAAATTCGAAATTCAAAAAACATAGTCCTTTTATTTAATGATTTTGAAATAAAACTGTCACCTCACATTTTACTCCTTCACACAATAAAAAAATACAAAAAAAATTTGAAATTCGCTTTTCATTTCCAAAAATTTACATTAAAAAAACTCACGTTTGAATACATTGCTTGCACATCTTAATACATTAATTTCTTTGATACGTTTACTAAAATATGTATTAGACATTTTAGTCACCAAAAAACATCACTTTCAAGAATTTATAATAAAATAAAGATCTTAAAATGCAAATTATTTCTGAATATAACCTAAAGAACCATTTTCTGACAGATCAATTTAGTACACACGATTTTAGTGTCACAATTTGACTTAAACTAACGAAAAACAACACAAATTAATAGTAAATATATTGATTACATGAATATAAGAGCCAATTAGTCATAAATATTGAAATCATACACGAAAACATCATATTAATCACATACAAAATCACGACCGACTTTCCTCTGCATTCGCGGCTATTTTTTTCAGAGGTAAAGCAATGCGCAGGCGCATCAATCACACCACCTAGCGGATTATTATGAAAACTCCAATTTAAACGAGAAAAACACGGCGTTGCCAAATCTAAAGATTCACAAAAACACCGTTTAACGGCCGCGGAGTGTTTTTTTTTTAGTAAGGCTGATTATGTTTAATTAATAATATTGTTTTTTTTTTCAGTTTGGAGTACACAATTCAGGGTCGGTTGATGTATTTCAATCCCTTTAACCAAATCCCTCAACGTCAAAGGTAATTTAAATTATTAATTATACATTTCTAATTCATTATAACTCTATTTTCTCAAAGCTGTTTGTAGATAGTATGTTTAATTGATAGTATGGTATTTTTTCAGTTTGGAGTACACAATTCAGGGTCGGTTGATGTATTTCAATCCCTACAACCAAGTCCCTCAACGTCAAAGGTAATTTAAATTATTAATTATACATTTCTAATTCATTGTAACTCTATTTTCTCAAATCTGTTTGTAGATAGTATGTTTAATTGATACTATGGCTTTTTTCAGTTTGGAGTACACAATTCAGGGTCGGTTGATGTATTTCAATCCCTACAACCAAGTCCCTCAACGTTAAAGGTAATTAAAGTATTAATTATGGGCGTTTTTCAAAAAAAGTGTACATAGATAAAAGTCAGTGTCCCATCACTTTCAGGACCAGAAACTTATGTTGTATCGGTTTTAATGACCATCCATATATTTTACCAACATAATAACAAATAAATACCTTTATGGACTAAAAATAATGAATAAATCTTTTAAATTTCGATATTATTTCAAAATAAGTTAGGCTACAGGTCACTGTTTCTGGTGTGTCCTACACCTACCACTACCAGTTAGAGTTCAAAAATTAATGTTATTTTATGTTATCCCAGTATTTATTTCTAATTCTACTAATACTATATGATAGTATTTTCGATTTGCAACCGTAATATAGATTAATTATGTGCAAAATAATTTTAATGCCAGATATTGAGTTGTCCTACGAAATAACGTATGGTGGAATTTCCGACTACGCTACCACATTATTGACGTCTTCCAAAAAAAAAATTACCAAATCGATGAATATTTTCGAAAATAGCGACCCTATTTAGTCTATGAGGGGCGGCCATGCTTGGTTTTTGTCAGCCAATTTGCCAAAAAATCGTAACAAAAGTGGTGGTTCGCGGCTGTACTAAAAAAGTGTTCCACCAACGACTCCGTATTTCTCCAGGTAAGTTAACAGCATGTATTAGACTCTACTTTGTATTAAATTGATTCATTTATTGTTTTATGAAATGTTTAGTTAGAACAAACAGAAGTTTCATAATTTATTGATAAATACATTTTGAAAAAATATTGACGCGATTACGCTACTTCTCTTGCGCTACGGTCGCGTGAATAGAACTTAAAAGTGACGTAATGGAATTCTAAAGGTCGGTTCACTCTGTCATCTTTTAGTGTATTTGAGTGCGTTACAATTTTCTAATTAAATTTATACTTTGCATGTATCTTCAAAATGTAACGTATTGCCTGTAGATATGTGGGTTGAGTGATATATGAGGCATTGAACAAAAAAGCACAACATACATAAAAATAAAAATAAATATTTTATTTCATGTTTGAATAATTTTTTTTCTTTTTATTTTTTTATTAATTAAGATTAATTCTGAAAGAGTCGAAATGGTGTTAAAGTACTAATATTGACGGCAATATGAACAACTATTACTATAGAGGCAACTCTGAAATTGAGTATAAAATCAGCTGGTTCATTCAATTTTGATTAAGTAAGTATAAAATGTAGCATTATTTATATTCCTGTGTGTTTTAGTGGATCCTGTGATTAAAGTTGTGTATATTAACAAGTACTTTAATACCATTTCAGCTTAGTTCCCCATTTCAGGCTATACACGGTATGCACGTGTAGCCCATTATTACCTATACAATTATTTGTGCATTTTTCTAAATAATTTATTTTAATTTTATGTTCAAATACGCCGTTGAAAGCTGCAGAAAAATCAAAAAGATACAGAGACAAAATAAAAAACGATCCTGAAAATTAAAAACGATACAGAAAAATCAAAAAGGTACAGAGATAAAATTAAAAACGATCTTGAAAAATTAAAAACGATGCAGAAAAATTAAAAAGTACAGAGACAAAATTAAACTCGATCCTGAAATATTAAAACGATGCAGAAAAATCAAAAAGGTACGGAGACAAAATTAAAAACGGTCCTGAAAAATTAAAAACGATGCAGAAATCTAAAAGGTACAGGGATAAAATTAAAAACGACCCTGAAAAATATGAAGCCTTTAAGATAAAAGTTACAAAGACAAAAAAAAAACACCAAAATAAAATCAAAGAGCTAATTAATGAAGAATAGAAAAAAGAAAACGTTGGAGAGAACAGAAACGAAAATAAAAAGAAAAGAAAAAAGAACAAGTGGAAGAAAAAGTACTTGCGCGGGAGGCCTTGCACGGTGGCGGTAGTACGGAAAATCGCCCTTTTTTATAGAGAATACCTCACAAGAGTCTTAAGTGCTCCCGTCTGGAGCCAGTGAGACGATGGCATCCCCAATTGGGGTATGTTGTGAGGCTGAAGGTAAGTGGGGAAGGGAAGGAGATGGGGAAAAGGAAGGTGGGGAAGTACCTGGCTATTCAGATCTAGTCACTAAACACGGTTAAAGCCATTATTAAGCAACGTTTCAATTCTGAATGGTGGTCTTACACCAGGGCGATACTGAGAGTATCTTCCACTCTTCCCATACCAGTGCAGTGTAGCCACAACGGGCGTATACATACGACTGATATTTCGCGCCCGTTGTCGCTACCTCGCAAGCCCCTCAGTCTGGCCGAGGCCTTAGAATTCCTAAACGTTACCAAATGTTTCTCTTTACGTCACTGTCCTGTTATTGCTGTGATTTATTTTCTAAGATCAATTATTATATCTCAAAGAAATTTGTTCTATTTTTTATCGATATAGTTCATGATTAATTTTAAATTTGTTATAATTAAACATTCGTAAAACAAAAACTTATATTCGTCTTTCTAGAACGAAAAACATACAGTACAAAGTATCCAAAAGTAACGTAAAAGAATATTTTTATTTAAAAACTTCATATTTAATTCAATAAGCTTGATTATTCATATTTTTTGGGAGACAGATTGTGTTTTCAATTCGTAAATAAAAATCTGAAATAATGAATTTCTTTTAATTTTCTCTATAAACTTTATGATAAAAGTGACGTAAAAGAATTTCTTACCAGTAATATTAAACTTAAATTGCAATTATTTTCGAAGTTTATTGATATTTTTTGTTTAAATACTTTTTGTCATGAAGTTCATACTTTCTTTAATAAATTTACGTATATTTTTAATCGAAATGCAGCATCTCACGTAAGTGGAATTATTACGTCACCGACATCTTTTTTGGAAAACGCCCTTATACATTTCTAATTCATTATAACTCTATTTTCTCAAATCTGTTTGTAGATAGTATGTTTAATTGATAATATGGTTTTTTTTCAGTTTGGAGTACACAATTCAGGGTCGGTTGATGTATTTCAATCCCTCTAACCAAGTCCCTCAACGTCAAAGGTAATTTAAGTTTTTAATTATAAAATAATAAATAATTTCAGTTATTAATATAATTTGTATTAAAATCTTTGGATATCCCTAAAAATGCTTTATTAATATCTTTTGATGTTTTTAACTTATTTCCAAGTGTTCCTATTATTGAAACAAAATCTATTGTAAAAAGTTTGCTCGATTCTTTAAACATTTCTAAAAACTTGTCTCAAGATTTATATAAACTTTTTAATGTTATTCTTAAACAAAATTATTTTCAATTTGATAACATTATTTATAAACAAAAAGATGGCTTAGAAATTGGGTTCTAGTTCTAGTCCTTTTTTAGCAGATATATTTTTAAACAATTTAGAAGATAAAAATTTTAATAGTCGTGCCTTATTATTAAAATATGTATATTTTTGGAAACGATATGTGGATGACATTTTTTGTAAATGGACTGGCACTATTAGACAATTAAATATTTTCTTAAATTTCATTAATAGACTTCACAAAAAAATAAAATTACCCTCAGAAATTGGAAAAAATTATAGCTTAAATTTTTTAGATTTAAGTATTTCTATTATCAATAATAAATTTGATTTTAATATTTGTCGCAAAGACACATATACGGATATCGTTATACATAATACATCGAACCATCCAATTTCACAAAAATTAGCATCTTTTCATACCTAACTTAGCAGATTAATTAATGTTCCATTATCTTTTGATAATTTTAACACAGAATTAAATATTATAAAACAAATTGCAATCAATAACAGTTATAATACTAAATTAATAGACAATATGTTAAACAAAAAATATAAGAAAAAGTTTATTTACTCTTATGTTTATCCACATGTGATTGACAACAATAATAATTGGAGAAAAATATTATTTTTAAATAATAATACTTCAAATTTATTAATTAAAAACATGCCAGATAATATTAACCCAGCCTTTTACACAAATAACAAATTAAAAAATTATATATTAAATAACAAGGATAAGGGTGATTATTTGAACAAATCTGGAGTTTATAAATTAATTTGTAACGATTGTAACATTTTTTTATATTGGAAAGACTTCTAGAAATTTTAATATTAGAGTTAAGGAACATCTAAGGTGTTTGAATAATAATAATTATTCTGAATTTGCCAACCACATTTTAGAAACAAATCATTCTTTTGATATAAATAAAGGGTTAAAAATTTTACACACAAACTCAACAGATTTACAATTAGCAAACTTAGAAATTAGAAAAAGTGTTAATAGTAAATTAAATATTATTAATAACCAAATATTTAAAAAAAAATAGCCATCTCTTAAATTTATTTTCTTAATAATAATTATATTTAAAATAATTTATTTTTGTTGTTTAAACATCTTTATTATGTTTTGATAATTTATATAATGTAATTTTTCATATTTTTAAAATAATTTTTATATTTAATTTTAAATAATTGTTTTTTACGATATATTTTTAATTAATTAATCACCTCTCTCTATAATATTTTTGTCCATAGTTCTTTTTACTCTGTTCTTTTTAGTCTATACTTGTTTGTTTATTTTGTTATTAATGTCATTACTACCCTGACGAAGAAACCATCGGTTTTGAAACATGTAGGTAATTGTGATTATATTAGTGGTTTAAACAAAGTTATTTGTTTTAATTTAATTAAAAATGACGCCACAAAGTGATTTTGCGAAGTTTGAAGAAATATTAATTATACATTTCTAATTCATTATAACTCTGCATTTTTCTCAAATCTGTTTGTAGATATTATGTTTAATTAATAATATTGTTTTTTTTTTCAGTTTGGAGTATACAATTCAGGGTCGGTTGATGTATTTCAATCCCTACAACCAAGTCCCTCAACGTTAAAGGTAATTTAAAGTATTAATTATACATTTCTAATTCATTATAACTCTATTTTCTCAAATCTGTTTGTAGATAGTATGTTTAATTGATAATATGGTTTTTTTTCAGTTTGGAGTACACAATTCAGGGTCGGTTGATGTATTTCAATCCCTACAACCGAGTCCCTCAACGTTAAAGGTAATTTAAAGTATTAATTATACATTTCTAATTCATTATAACTCTATTTTCTCAAATCTGTTTGTAGATAGTATGTTTAATTGATAATATGGTTTTTTTTCAGTTTGGAGTACACAATTCAGGGTCGGTTGATGTATTTCAATCCCTCTAACCAAGTCACTCAACGTCAAAGGTAATTTAAGTTATTAATCGCCCGCCGAACAACAACAAGAATATATGTACTCGAATTCTCGTTATTATCGTACTCGTCTCCTATACCCTAGGAGTCTTTGAAATTTGTCATTCTTTTAAAAAAAAAAATTTTGTTTATTGCAGGAACCGTACTCCGAAACAGTCATTATTATTATTTTCTTTTTTTTGTTAAGTTTTTCACCAGCAGTACAGATACAACTTGCATGAACAATTTATCTTGATATATATATTTTTTTTTGTTGTGCCCTCCATGAGGATTTTTCGTAATTTTGATAATTGTTAATTCGGTCAAATTAGGTGGGCGGAAATGTTGGTGCCTTGCAATAATCCTAATGTACCTTTTCCGAAAATAATTCTACCCACAAAATCCTGTTGTTTCCCTACCTTTATTGTCGACCGAATGCAATAAAATTGTCACCCAAATTGTCAGTTCAAATTAGCACTTCTTCCTGTCAGCATCTCATGTTGAATACGGAGCTAAATTTCGACCGTGTCGGAAAGTCTTGTGGAATGCAATTCTATCGAGTGCTAGTGAGCTCGTTATAAGTGAGAACCAGCGGAATAATTGAAAGCGAAGGAAGAAAAGCGGTAAGTCGACAATTCCTGTCTTATCCACTTCCTTCCGCTTTGCGGGACCTATTTCTGTCCCCAACACATTATAACTCTTTTTTCTCAAATCTGTTTGTAGATAGTATGTTTAATTGATAGTATGGTTTTTTTCCAGTTTGGACTACACAATTCAGGGTCGGTTGATGTATTTCAATCCCTAGAACCAAGTCTTTCAACGTCAAAGGCAATTTAAATTATTAATTATACATTTCTAATTCATTATAACTCTATTTTCTCAAATCTGTTTGTAGATAGTATGTTTAATTGATAGTATTTTTTTTTTCACTTTGGAGTACACAATCAGGGTCGGTTGATGTATTTCAATCCCTATAACCAAGTCCCTCAACGTCAAAGGTAATTTGAAATATTAATTATACATTTCTAATTCATTATAACTCTATTTTCTCAAATCTGTTTGTAGATAGTATGTTTTATTGATAGTATGGTTCTTTTTCAGTTTGGAGTACACAATTCAGGGTCGGTTGATGTATTTCAATCCCTACAACCAAGTCCCTCAACGTCCAAGGTAATTTAAGTTATTAATTATACATTTCTAATTCATTATAACTCTGCATTTTTCTCAAATCTGTTTGTAGATATTATGTTTAATTAATAATATTGTTTTTTTTTCAGTTTTGAGTACACAATTCAGGGTCGGTTGATGTATTTCAATCCCTCTAACCAAGTCCCTCAACGTCAAAGGTAATTTTAATTATTAATTATACATTTCTAATTCATTATAACTCTATTTTCTCAAAGCTGTTTGTAGATAGTATGTTTAATTGATAGTATGGTTTTTTTTTCAGTTTGGAGTACACAATTTAGGGTCGGTTGATGAATTTTAATCCCTACAACCAAGTCCCTCAACGTCAAAGGTAATTTAAATTATTAATTATACATTTCTAATTCATTGTAACTCTATTTATTTATTTATGTGTGCTGAAGTAGATATTTTTGTCGATAATTTGTACGGATTCAGAAAAAAAGTTCTGGCGCTGTTAAAAAATATGCTAAACTAATTAAATTGTGTCATTTGTCTCTGTATGCATGCCTCTCGTGTTTCATATGTCTCTAGCCTCTCATTGTAATATCTGTTACTTGAGTGAGCTTGTATATAATTTTGTATTTTTTTATTGGTGATGTTTCTGTTTTTCTAATTGTTTGTATCTGTATTTAATTGTATGTAATTGTAGATTTTTTGTAATTGTATGTCCCTATTTGTACAATAACTGAGTTTTTATAACTGGATTGTTCTCATGTAAATGCGAACATTTGTAAAAACCCAGTATAAATAAATAAATAAAATCTGTTTGTAGATAGTATGTTTAATTGATACTATGGCTTTTTTCAGTTTGGACTACACAATTCAGGGTCGGTTGATGTATTTCAATCCCTACAACCAAATCCCTCAACGTTAAAGGTAGTTTAAAGTATTAATTATACATTTCTAATTCATTATAACTCTATTTTCTCAAATCTGTTTGTAGATAGTATGTTTAATTGATAGTATTTTTTTTTTCACTTTGGAGTACACAATTCAGGGTCGGTTGATGTATTTCAATCCCTATAACCAAGTCCCTCAACGTCAAAGGTAATTTAAGTTATTTTTATACATTTCTAATTCATTGTAACTCTATTTTCTCAAATCTGTTTGTAGATAGTATGTTTAATTGATATTATGTTTTTTTTTTTAGTTTCGAGTACACAATTCAGGGTCTGTTGATATATTTCAATCCCAACAACCAAGTCCCTCAACGTCAAAGGTAATTTAAGTTATTTTTATACATTTCTAATTCATTGTACCTCTATTTTCTCAAATCTGTTTGTAGATAATATGGTTTATTTTTTTAGTTTGGAGTACACAATTCTGGATCTGTTGATAAATTTCAATCCCTACAACTAAGTCCCTCAACGTCAAAGGTAATTTAAGTTATTAATTATACATTTCTAATTCATTATAACTCTATTTTCTCAAATCTGTTTGTAGATAGTATGTTTAATTGATAGTATTTTTTTTTTCACTTTGGAGTACACAATTCAGGGTCGGTTGATGTATTTCAATCCCTATAACCAAGTCCCTCAACGTCAAAGGTAATTTGAAATATTAATTATACATTTCTAATTCATTATAACTCTATTTTCTCAAATTTGTTTGTAGATAGTATGTTTAATTGATAGTATGGTTTTTTTTCAGTTTGGAATACACAATTCAGGGTCTGTTGATATATTTCAATCCCTACAACCAAGTCCCTCAACGTCAAAGGTAATTTAAGTTATTTTTATACATTTCTAATTCAATGTAACTCTATTTTCTCAAATCTGTATGAAGATACTATGGCTTTTTTCAGTTTAGACTACACAATTCAGGGTCGGTTGATGTATTTCAATCCCTACAACCAAGTCCCTCAACGTCAAAGGTAATTTAAGTTATTTTTATACATTTCTAATTCATTGTAACTCTATTTTCTCAAATCTGTTTGTAGATAGTATGGTTTTTTTTTTAGTTTGGAGTACACAATTCAGGGTCTGTTGATATATTTCAATCCCTACAACCAAGTCCCTCAACGTCAAAGGTAATTTAAGTTATTTATTATACATTTGTAATTCATTGTAACTCTATTTTCTCAAATCTGTTTGTAGATAGTATGGTTTTTTTTTAGTTTGGAGTACACAATTCAGGGTCTGTTGATATATTTCAATCCCTACAACCAAGTCCCTCAACGTCAAAGGTAATTTAAGTTATTTTTATACATTTCTAATTCATTGTAACTCTATTTTCTCAAATCTGTTTGTAGATAGTATGTTTTTTTTTTCAGTTTGGAGTACACAATTCAGGGTCTGTTGATATATTTCAATCCCTACAACCAAGTCCCTCAACGTCAAAGGTAATTTAAGTTATTTTTATACATTTCTAATTCATTGTACCTCTATTTCCTCAAATCTGTTTGTAGATAGTATGATTTTTTTTAGTTTGGAGTACACAATTCAGGGTCTGTTGATGTATTTCAATCCCTACAACCAAGTCCCTCAACGTCAAAGGTAATTTGAATTATTTATTATACATTTCTAATTCATTATAACTCTACGTTTTTCTCAAATCTGTTTGTAGATAGTATGTTTAATTGATAGTATGTTTTTTTCCAGTTTGTAGTACACAATTCAGGGTCGGTTGATGTATTTCAATCCCTCTAACCAAGTCCTCCAACGTCAAAGGTAATTTAAATTATTAATTATACATTTATAATTCATTATAGCTCAATTTTCTCAAATCTGTTTGTAGATAGTATGTTTAATTGATACTATGGCTTTTTTCAGTTTGGACTACACAATTCAGGGTCGGTTGATGTATTTCAATCCCTACAACCAAGTCCCTCAACGTCAAAGGTAATTTAAGTTATTAATTATACATTTCTAATTCATTATAACTCTATTTTCTCAAATCTGTTTGTAGATAGTATGTTTAATTGATAGTATGGTTTTTTTTCAGTTTGGAGTACACAATTCAGGGTCTGTTGATATATTTCAATCCCTACAACCAAGTCCCTCAACGTCAAAGGTAATTTAAGTTATTTTTATACATTTCTAATTCAATGTAACTCTATTTTCTCAAATCTGTATGAAGATACTATGGCTTTTTTCAGTTTAGACTACACAATTCAGGGTCGGTTGATGTATTTCAATCCCTACAACCAAGTCCCTCAACGTCAAAGGTAATTTAAGTTATTTTTATACATTTCTAATTCATTGTAACTCTATTTTCTCAAATCTGTTTGTAGATAGTATGGTTTTTTTTTTAGTTTGGAGTACACAATTCAGGGTCTGTTGATATATTTCAATCCCTACAACCAAGTCCCTCAACGTCAAAGGTAATTTAAGTTATTTTTATACATTTCTAATTCATTGTAACTCTATTTTCTCAAATCTGTTTGTAGATAGTATGGTTTTTTTTTAGTTTGGAGTACACAATTCAGGGTCTGTTGATATATTTCAATCCCTACAACCAAGTCCCTCAACGTCAAAGGTAATTTAAGTTATTTTTATACATTTCTAATTCATTGTAACTCTATTTTCTCAAATCTGTTTGTAGATAGTATGGTTTTTTTTTCAGTTTGGAGTACACAATTCAGGGTCTGTTCATATATTTCAATCCCTACAACCAAGTCCCTCAACGTCAAAGGTAATTTAAGTTATTTTTATACATTTCTAATTCATTGTAACTCTATTTTCTCAAATCTGTTTGTAGATAGTATGTTTTTTTTTTTCAGTTTGGAGTACACAATTCAGGGTCTGTTGATATATTTCAATCCCTACAACCAAGTCCCTCAACGTCAAAGGTAATTTAAGTTATTTTTATACATTTCTAATTCATTGTACCTCTATTTCCTCAAATCTGTTTGTAGATAGTATGATTTTTTTTAGTTTGGAGTACACAATTCAGGGTCTGTTGATGTATTTCAATCCCTACAACCAAGTCCCTCAACGTCAAAGGTAATTTGAATTATTTATTATACATTTCTAATTCATTATAACTCTACGTTTTTCTCAAATCTGTTTGTAGATAGTATGTTTAATTGATAGTATGTTTTTTTCCAGTTTGTAGTACACAATTCAGGGTCGGTTGATGTATTTCAATCCCTCTAACCAAGTCCTCCAACGTCAAAGGTAATTTAAATTATTAATTATACATTTCTAATTCATTATAGCTCAATTTTCTCAAATCTGTTTGTAGATAGTATGTTTAATTGATAGTATGGTTTTTTTTCAGTTTGGTGTACACAATTCAGGGTCTGTTGATATATTTCAATCCCTACAACCAAGTCCGACAACGTCAAAGGTAATTTCAATTATTAATTATACATTTCTAATTCATTATAACTCTATTTTCTCAAAGCTGTTTGTAGATAGTATGTTAAATTGATAGTATGGTTTTTTTTCAGTTTGCAGTACACAATTCAGGGTCTGTTGATGAATTTCAATCCCTCTAACCAAGTCCGACAACGTCAAAGGTAATTTCAATTATTAATTATACATTTCTAATTCATTATAACTCTGCGTTTTTCTCAAATCTGTTTTTAGATATTATGTTTAATTGATAATATTGTTTTTTTTTTCAGTTTGGACTACACAATTCAGGGTCGGTTGATGTATTTCAATCCCTACAACCAAGTCCCTCAACGTCAAAGGTAATTTAAATTATTAATTATACATTTCTAATTCATTATAGCTCAATTTTCTCAAATCTGTTTGTAGATAGTATGTTTAATTGATAGTATGGTTTTTTTTCAGTTTGGTGTACACAATTCAGGGTCTGTTGATATATTTCAATCCCTACAACCAAGTCCCTCAACGTCAAAGGTAATTTGAATTATTAATTATACATTTGCGAATTATTAATTATACAAGCGGAAAAAAACATTTTAAAAAACAACTGTAATAACTTTATAAAATCTCATAAAGTTAATATATTGTAGTAATTAGTATTACAGTGTTAATTAGACATTAATTAAGTGATCTGCATACGAGAAAAAGTTTTTAAAATCACACATTTGTGGGTTCGGAAGTGCTAATAACAATAATCATTAAAAAAAAAAACAGTTGAAAAACAAAAACAAACATTATTTATTATTTTTAAAAGTGCACTTCGGCACAATATATCCCACATAAGTCACAGTCTGTGATATCTGGTTGGTGGCTGAGTGGTTAGCGCTGCTGCCGCGCTCATTTTAATCAGCCCGAGAAGCAGTGTTCGATTCCCAGTCAATCCATTTTTTTTATTTTTTTTTTTAATACAACTTTTAATTACAACTCCATCTCGTGAAAACAACCAAAACTAACGGCATAAAATTAAAAATAATAAATTTAAAAAAATATATATAAAAAAAACAGTAACATGAAAAACACAAGGGCGAAGCAAAATTCAGATGCGTGCACAACAAAAACCGATCAAAATATTAATGTCGAACCATTCAAGAAAGACGATCTTCAGCAATATACCAAGTACATCGATGATAAACTTGATAAACTGACGTCAGCCCTGGAACATAACCTAATACAAAAATTTAGCGATGTAATTTCAAGTAAAGTGACGATGGAATTGAACTCAATAAAAGAAAAATTGGTCATGTTCGACGAAATTAAGACCTCACTGGATTTCTTATCAACAGAATATGATCGTTTATGTAAAGAAGCCAAAGAAAATTCCGCAACAATAAACAAATTATGCGTCGATAACCAACGTCTCCAAACAAATAATGATATTCTTACGAAGAAAATTGATGCTCTTGAACAATTCAATAGGAAAAATAATATAGAAATACAAATGGTTCCTGAGAAATCTAATGAAAATCCAGTGAACCTATTTAAAAAACTTTGTTCAGCAGTTTCATTCCCAATTCGAACTGAAGAGATATTAGCTTGTCATCGTGTCCCTCAAGCAAACAAAAGTTCAGGTCGACCAAAAAATATTGTAGTGGAACTACCTAGCAGCTATACCCGAGATGCTTTACTTTCTGCAGTAAAAAACTACAATAAAAATAACCCTAATTGCAAACTCAACAGTGAACATCTGGAGATTACTGGAAAAACCCCTGTATATGTCTCGGAACAACTTACTCCCAACAATAAAGAACTTCACGCCGCAGTACGTCACGTAGCCAAAGAAAAAAACATTAAATTCGTGTGGGTACGGAATGGAAAAATATATATTCGAAAAAATGAAAATTCCCCGGCAATATGGGCAAGCAGCAAAGACGTCTTAGATAAAATCTAAAAACTGCATAAATATACACTTTTCTACATCACTCTAACAATCACAATGGCTCTGTCTTTATATTATCAGAATATAAGAGGTATGAGAAGCAAATTAGATAATTTCTCGATAAACGCTCTCTCGTCAAACTATGATGTTATATGTTTAACAGAGACATGGCTAAATTCTTCAATTCAAGATGCAGAGATACTGGATAAACGATACACTATTTTCAGACAAGACCGAGAAAAACTAACATCCAGAAAAAAAGACGGGGGGGGAGTTTTAATAGCTATCAAGAAAAACATTGTAGCCTATCAAGTATATGAAGAACCCTCTAATATTGAACATATTTGGGTAAGAATTAAATCTAACGGATCGAATAAAAAATTTATAAATATTTGTATTGCTTATCTTCCACCAGACATTGCAACTGACGCATTTGCTAATTTCTTCAACAAGTGTCAAGACATCTCTATTGAATCTCAAATCAATTCTCATACGCTAATACTAGGAGACTTTAATATTCCTTCTATTGAATGGTCAGTTAACGCCAATAATGATGGTACTTATGTTGAATCATTTGGTAATCAAAAATCTTCATTGTTAATAGAATTTCTACATTTCTCAAACTTACAACAGTATAACTATATTAAAAATGTTAACGGTAAAATACTTGATTTAGCTCTCTCTGATTTTACGCTTAATGTTCAACCTGCCCTCGCTCTTTCTAAAATTGACATGCACCATCCACCAATTGAAATGGATCTAACTATTAATACAATGCACAATCTTAATGATAACCTTGAACGTCCTTTATTCAATTTCAAGAAAACAGATTATCTTAATTGTACCAAAGAATTATCCTTAATCGACTGGACCCCAATGGAAACACTAAATTGCAATGAGTCTCTTCAATTCCTATATAATAGTATCTGGCCAATTATAGAGAAATACACACCAAAAAAAGCGAACAAAAATAAATATCCCATCTGGTATTCCAGTGTTGTTATCCATCAAATTAAAGAAAAAGATAAACTTAGAAAAAAATTTAAAAAATTTGGGAATCCAAGAGACTATGATAGTTTCACAATCCTACGAACAAGGGTCAAAACTGGAATACACAAATGCTTGCAATCTTATATAAATTCTATCGAAGACTCATTACACCATAGTACAAAACCACTATGGACTTATGCAAAATCAAAAGGTATGATTAACTCAATTCCTAAAATAATGCACCTAAATGAAACTGTAGCAAGCAATGGTCATGAAATTAGTGAACTATTCTCAAATTACTTCTGCTCTGTTTTTAATACAAATGATAGGTCAAATCAACATGTAAATAGTGATTCTCAAAAAAGCACCTACTCGCTCAGTCATGTCGAAATTTCAAGGACTGAAATATTCAACGCTATGAAATCACTAAACTCAAACAAAGGTCCAGGTCCAGATGCCATTCCACCATTATTTATATCAAATTGTGCAAAATCTCTGGTTTATCCTCTTCATGTTATATTTTGTAAATCCCTTAAAGAAGGTGTTTTTCCTGATCTTTGGAAAATAGCACGTATTACTCCTATCTTCAAATCTGGTAATAAAAGTGACATCTCTAATTATCGTCCAATCAGTATTCTCTCATGTTTTGGGAAAATTTTCGAATCCTTAATGTATAAAAGCATTTTTACAAATTTTAAACATATTTTAAGTTCTGTTCAGCATGGATTCGTATGCAATAGATCCACTACCACAAATTTAATTGAATATGTCGATTTTTTAAGTACTAATTTTGACAAAAGAACACAAATAGATGCAGTCTATACTGATTTCCGAAAGGCATTCGATAAAGTCAGTCATCCTCTTCTGATCCAAAAACTAAAAAAAACAGGTTTCCACGGCAATCTCCTGAGATGGATTATATCTTATATTTCGCACAGGAGTCAATATGTACAAGTTAATAGTTATGAGTCCTCTCCCAAACTAGTCACATCTGGTGTTCCTCAAGGATCCCATTTAGGGCCACTTCTCTTTATTATATACATAAATGATCTAACAGCACAACTATTTTGTAAATGTTTATTATATGCGGACGATTTAAAAATCTTTCATCCCGTGAATTCACAAGAAGACTGCAAAACTTTGCAAAAAGACCTACTCACGTTGTCTCAATGGTGCATAGATAATGCCATGGAATTAAATATTAGCAAATGTTATATCATCTCGTTCACGAGAAATGTCCATAAAATTAATTTCCCTTACACGATCTCTGATGAAATCCTAAAACGAGTAGATTACATTAGAGATCTGGGAATCTTACTGGACTCGAAGCTAACATTCGTAAAGCATTATCAACACATTGTAAATCAGGCTAATAGAATGCTCGGTTTCATCACTAGAATCACCAAATCATTCAAGAACATCAGTAGCTTCAGAATCTTGTACTACTCATATGTAAGAAGCATCTTAGAGTACGGCTCTGTGGTTTGGTCACCACACTATGCAATTCATAGCAGCAAAGTGGAGTCCGTTAAAAAAAATACGTAAGAATTCTAGCTTACAAATCTGGAGTACATCGCAATCTCGGTAACTATACTGAAAGACTTACTCACTTTAGAGAAGTCTCACTCGCCAAAAGAAGAAACGTATCAGATATAATCTCTCTGTTTAAAATCATTAACAATGTGTATGATTCATCTTTAATTAATCAAATTAATTTTAATATAAGGCCGAAATCCACAAGAAATCCGGTAACCTTTTGGATCGACACTTGTCGTAGTAATACAAGTTTTTTCAAACCAACATCAAGAATGACTCGATTGTACAATAGGTACTGCAATCTTCAAGACTTAGATATATTTTCAAACTCAATTAATACCTTCAGAAGGAACTTACACATACTTTTACCAGATGATCTCCTTACTTAAGCCATTTTATTTTTTTTAATTTCTAACAATTACTACTTGTGCATTGGCTCCGCAAGAAATGTATTTGTATGTCCAAGTGTAAGTACATGTATGCATATACATATATATATGAGTACGTTGTGCACATATATGCATATATGATTATGTGAGTATATTTGTGTGTGTATGTATGTATGTATGTGTGTGTATGTATGTATATATGTATATTATATTTATAAGTATGTATGCTTTTTTTCTTCCTAATAACTGATTTCGATCCTCCTTATTTTTATATACATATTTGAAATTAAATTTATCACTCTTGTAACTAACCAATCATTATTACATAAAGAATATTGTGATGAATGTTGTGCTCACCTATAATTAGAAACATCATTACAACCATGTATAAATGTAAATTACTGTAAAAATTATGTGATGTATTCTGTTGGCGAGCCAATAAATAAATAAAAAAAATAAAATTTCTAATTCATTATAACTCTACGTTTTTCTCAAATCTGTTTGTAGATAGTATGTTTAATTGATAGTATGGTTTTTTTTCAGTTTGGAGTACACAATTCAGGGTCTGTTGATATATTTCAATCCCTACAACCAAGTCCCTCAACGTCAAAGGTAATTTAAGTTATTTTTATACATTTCTAATTCATTGTAACTCTATTTTCTCAAATCTGTTTGTAGATAGTATGGTTTTTTTTTAGTTTGGAGTACACAATTCAGGGTCTGTTGATATATTTCAATCTCTACAACCAAGTCCCTCAACGTCAAAGGTAATTTAAGTTATTTTTATACATTTCTAATTCATTGTAACTCTATTTTCTCAAATCTGTTTGTAGATAGTATGTTTTTTTTTTTAGTTTAGAGTACACAATTCAGGGTCTGTTGATATATTTCAATCCCTACAACCAAGTCCCTCAACGTCAAAGGTAATTTAAGTTATTTTTATACATTTCTAATTCATTGTAACTCTATTTTCTCAAATCTGTTTGTAGATAGTATGGATTTTTTTCAGTTTGGAGTACACAATTCAGGGTCTGTTGATATATTTCAATCCCTACAACCAAGTCCCTCAACGTCAAAGGTAATTTAAGTTATTTTTATACATTTCTAATTCATTGTAACTCTATTTTCTCAAATCTGTTTGTAGATAGTATGGTTTTTTTTCAGTTTGGAGTACACAATTCAGGGTCTGTTGATATATTTCAATCACTACAACCAAGTCCCTCAACGTCAAAGGTCATTTAAGTTATTTTTATACATTTCTAATTCATTGTACCTCTATTTCCTCAAATCTGTTTGTAGATAGTATGGTTTTTTTTTAGTTTGGAGTACACAATTCACGGTCTGTTGATGTATTTCAATCCCTACAACCAAGTCCCTCAACGTCAAAAGTAATTTGAATTATTAATTATACATTTCTAATTCATTATAACTCTACGTTTTTCTCAAATCTGTTTGTAGATAGTATGTTTAATTGATAGTATGTTTTTTTCCAGTTTGTAGTACACAATTCAGGGTCGGTTGATGTATTTCAATCCCAATAACCACGTCCCTCAACGTCAAAGGTAATTTAAATGATTAATTATACATTTCTAATTCATTATAACTCTATTTTCTCAAATCTGTTTGTAGATAGTATGTTTAATTGATAGTATGGTTTTTTTTTCAGTTTGGAGTACACAATTCAGGGTCTGTTGATATATTTCAATCCCTACAACCAAGTCCCTCAACGTCAAAGGTAATTTAAATTATTAATTATACATTTCTAATTCATTATAACTCTATTTTCCCAAATCTGTTTGTAGATAGTATGTTTAATTGATAGTATGGTTTTTTTTCAGTTTGGAGTACACAATTCAGGGTCTGTTGATATATTTCAATCCCTACAACCAAGTCCCTCAACGTCAAAGGTAATTTGAATTATTAATTATACATTTCTAATTCATTATAACTCTACGTTTTTCTCAAATCTGTTTGTAGATAGTATGTTTAATTGATAGTATGGTTTTTTTTCAGTTTGGAGTACACAATTCAGGGTCTGTTGATATATTTCAATCCCTACAACCAAGTCCCTCAACGTCAAAGGTAATTTAAGTTATTTTTATACATTTCTAATTCATTGTAACTCTATTTTCTCAAATCTGTTTGTAGATAGTATGGTTTTTTTTTTAGTTTGGAGTACACAATTCAGGGTCTGTTGATATATTTCAATCCCTACAACCAAGTCCCTTAACGTCAAAGGTAATTTAAGTTATTTTTATACATTTCTAATTCATTGTAACTCTATTTTCTCAAATCTGTTTGTAGATAGTATGGTTTTTTTTTAGTTTAGAGTACACAATTCAGGGTCTGTTGATATATTTCAATCCCTACAACCAAGTCCCTCAACGTCAAAGGTAATTTAAGTTATTTTAATACATTTCTAATTCATTGTAACTCTATTTTCTCAAATCTGTTTGTAGATAGTATGGATTTTTTTCAGTTTGGAGTACACAATTCAGGGTCTGTTGATATATTTCAATCCCTACAACCAAGTCCCTCAACGTCAAAGGTAATTTAAGTTATTTTTATACATTTCTAATTCATTGTAACTCTATTTTCTCAAATCTGTTTGTAGATAGTATGGTTTTTTTTCAGTTTGGAGTACACAATTCAGGGTCTGTTGATATATTTCAATCACTACAACCAAGTCCCTCAACGTCAAAGGTAATTTAAGTTATTTTTATACATTTCTAATTCATTGTACCTCTATTTCCTCAAATCTGTTTGTAGATAGTATGGTTTTTTTTTAGTTTGGAGTACACAATTCAGGGTATGTTGATGTATTTCAATCCCTACAACCAAGTCCCTCAACGTCAAAGGTAATTTGAATTATTAATTATACATTTCTAATTCATTATAACTCTACGTTTTTCTCAAATCTGTTTGTAGATAGTATGTTTAATTGATAGTATGTTTTTTTCCAGTTTGTAGTACACAATTTAGGGTCGGTTGATGTATTTCAATCCCAATAACCACGTCCCTCAACGTCAAAGGTAATTTAAATGATTAATTATACATTTCTAATTCATTATAACTCTATTTTCTCAAATCTGTTTGTAGATAGTATGTTTAATTGATAGTATGGTTTTTTTTCAGTTTGGAGTACACAATTCAGGGTCTGTTGATATATTTCAATCCCTACAACCAAGTCCCTCAACGTCAAAGGTAATTTAAGTTATTTTTATACATTTCTAATTCATTGTAACTCTATTTTTTCAAATCTGTTTGTAGATAGTATGGTTTTTTTTCAGTTTGGAGTACACAATTCAGGGTCTGTTGATATATTTCAATCCCTACAACCAAGTCCCTCAACGTCAAAGGTAATTTAAGTTATTTTTATACATTTCTAATTCATTGTAACTCTATTTTCTCAAATCTGTTTGTAGATAGTATGGTTTTTTTTTTAGTTTGGAGTAAACAATTCAGGGTCTGTTGATATATTTCAATCCCTACAACCAAGTCCCTCAACGTCAAAGGTAATTTAAGTTATTTTTATACGTTTCTAATTCATTGTACCTCTATTTCCTCAAATCTGTTTGTAGATAGTATGGTTTTTTTTTAGTTTGGAGTACACAATTCAGGGTCTGTTGATGTATTTCAATCCCTCCAACCAAGTCCGTCAATGTCAAAGGTAATTTAAATTATTAATTATACATTTCTAATTCATTATAACTCTATTTTCTCAAATCTGTTTGTAGATAGTATGTTCAATTGATAATATGGTTTTTTTTTCAGTTTGGACTACACAATTCAGGGTCGGTTGATGTATTTCAATCCCTCTAACAAGTCCCTCAACGTCAAAGGTATTTTAAATTATTAATTATACATTTCTAATTCATTTTAACTCTATTTTCTCAAATCTGTTTGTAGATAGTATGTTTAATTGATAATATGGTTTTTTTTCAGTTTGGAGTACATAATTCAGGGTCGATTGATGTATTTCAATCCCTCTAACAAAGTCCCTCAACGTCAAAGGTAATTTAAATTATTAATTATACATTTCTAATTCATTATAACTCTATTTTCTCAAAGCTGTTTGTCGATAGTATGTTTAATTGGTAGTATGGTTTTTTTTTCAGTTTGGAGTACACAATTTAGGGTCGGTTGACGTATTTCAATCCCTACAACCAAGTCCCTCAACGTCAAAGGTAATTTAAAATATTAATTATACATTTCTAATTCATTATAACTCTATTATCTCAAATCTGTTTGTAGATAGTATGTTTAATTGATACCATGGCTTTTTTCACTTTGGACTACACAATTCAGGGTCGGTTGATGTATTTCAATCCCTACAACCAAGTCCCTCAACGTCAAAGGTAATTTAAGTTATTAATTATACATTTGTAATTCATTGTAACTCTATTTTCTCAAATCTGTTTGTAGATAGTATGTTTAAATGATTTTTTGTTTTTGTTTTTCAGTTTGGAGTACACAATTCAGGGTCGGTTGATGTATTTCAATCCCTCTAACCAAGTTCCTCAACGTCAAAGGTAATTTAAAATATTAATTATACATTTCTAATTCATTATAACTCTATTATCTCAAATCTGTTTGTAGATAGTATGTTTAATTGATACCATGGCTTTTTTCACTTTGGACTACACAATTCAGGGTCGATTGATGTATTTCAATCCCTCTAACAAAGTCCCTCAACGTCAAAGGTAATTTAAATTATTAATTATACATTTCTAATTCATTATAACTCTATTTTCTCAAAGCTGTTTGTCGATAGTATGTTTAATTGGTAGTATGGTTTTTTTTTCAGTTTGGAGTACACAATTTAGGGTCGGTTGACGTATTTCAATCCCTACAACCAAGTCCCTCAAAGTCAAAGGTAATTTAAAATATTAATTATACATTTCTAATTCATTATAACTCTATTATCTCAAATCTGTTTGTAGATAGTATGTTTAATTGATACCATGGCTTTTTTCACTTTGGACTACACAATTCAGGGTCGGTTGATGTATTTCAATCCCTACAACCAAGTCCCTCAACGTCAAAGGTATTTTAAGTTATTAATTATACATTTGTAATTCATTGTAACTCTATTTTCTCAAATCTGTTTGTAGATAGTATGTTTTATTGATAATTTTTTTTTGTTTTTAAGTTTGGAGTACACAATTCTAGGTCGGTTAATATATTTCAATCCCTTCAACCATGTCCGTCAATGTCAAAGGTAATTTTAATTATTAATTATACATTTCTAATTAATTATAACGCTATTTTCTCAAATCTGTTTGTAGATAGTATGTTTAATTGATAATATGGTTTTTTTTTCAGTTTGGACTACACAATTCAGGGTCGGTTGATGTATTTCAATCCCTCTAACCAAGTCCCTCAACGTCAAAGGTATTTTAAATTATTAATTATACATATCTAATTCATTTTAACTCTATTTTCTCAAATCTGTTTGTAGATAGTATGTTTAATTGATACTATGGATTTTTTCGGTTTGGAGTACACAATTCAGGGTCTGTTGATATATTTCAATCCCTACAACCAAGTCCCTCAACGTCAAAGGTATTTTAAGTTATTAATTATACATTTGTAATTCATTGTAATTCTATTTTCTCAAATCTGTTTGTAGATAGTATGTTTTATTGATAATTTTTTTTGTTTTTCAGTTTGGAGTACACAATTCTAGGTCGGTTAATATATTTCAATCCCTCCAACCAAGTCTGTCAATGTCAAAGGTAATTTAAATTATTAATTATACATTTCTAATTCATTATAACTCTATTTTCTCAAATCTGTTTGTAGATAGTATGTTTAATTGATAATATGGTTTTTTTTCAGTTTGGAGTACACAATTCAGGGTCGATTGATGTATTTCAATCCCTCTAACAAAGTCCCTCAACGTCAAAGGTAATTTAAATTATTAATTATACATTTCTAATTCATTATAACTCTTTTTTCTCAAAGCTGTTTGTCGATAGTATGTTTAATTGATAGTATGGTTTTGTTTTCAGTTTGGAGTACACAATTTAGGGTCGGTTGATGTATTTCAATCCCTACAACCAAGTCCCTCAACGTCAAAGGTAATTTAAATTATTAACTATACATTTCTAATTCATTATAACTCTATTATCTCAAATCTGTTTGTAGATAGTATGTTTAATTGATACCATTGCTTTTTTCACTTTGGACTTCACAATTCAGGGTCGGTTGATGTATTTCAATCCCTACAATTAAGTCCCTCAACGTCAAAGGTAATTTAAATTATTAATTATACATTTCTAATTAATTATAATAATAATAATAATAAGTCCTTTATTCCAGAATGTGGGGAGGTGAGTGCAATCCCACACATCCCATAGATAGTATATGTACATATAATATTGAAAAGCATAAATATTTTATAGATATGAAACGTAAAAAATATATAAACATAAAAGTAAAGTAAAAGTAAAAATCAAAATCAAAAAGTAAAAAAAAGATATAAAAATAAAAGTAAAGTAAAAGTAAAATCAAGACACGGAAACGCAGGAATCCATCGGATCTAGGATTGTGGGAGCCAGTGTCTTTCTCCAATGGTCTTCTATGCTCGATCCTGGGGTCATACGGGATTCTATGACGAGTATGTTTCTGGAGCGGTTTATTCTTTCCCTCAGTCCTGCAACCCTGGTTCTAATTACAGCTTTGAATCCTGGAACTCGCCCTTCTGTGAACATTGAGGAGGCACTGCAGTGCCTGGGAAGTCCGAATAGCAAGCGGTATGCATTGTTATATTGCACCCGAAGCCTTTCCATGGTGCTTTTTTTTAACTTTGCCGAGTAGTGCAAAAGGCTAGAAAGAGCGTCCTTTTCACCCGTGGACTGCAAAGCTGAAATCTTCTACTAAGCATGTTACATTTTATGCTCAGTACTCGCCTCTGCCTGTCAATATCTTCATCATCTGTTAACTTATTATTGATGATATGTCCAAGATATTTGGTGTCTTCTACTATCTTCAGAAGCTCACCGTTCAAAAAGGCAGGGGGAATGTTTATGGGGCCTTTGCCGTGTTTTATAACCAACAGTGCTGTTTTTTTCGCATTATAAATCATGTTAGTTTCGTGTGCATATTCTTCACAGATCTTCAGAAGCATTCGTAATCCCCTTATCGACGGTGCCATCAGAACCATGTCATCTGCGTAGCTCATATTGTTAATACATAGGCTTCCGATGTGGCAGCCCACTCCAGCATTGTTTAACCTGCGGGTTAGTTCATCCATATAAATGTTAAACAGTACTGGGGACATACATCCTCCCTGTCTGATCCCGCTTTTCAAGAAATAGGGTTCTGAGAATCCATCTTTCCATTTTACAAGGTTTTCCTATTGACGGTGCCATGCTTCGAGAATTTTTACCACTTTACATGGTATACCTCTTTCCTTTAGTTTTTTCCATAATAAGGGGTGGGAAACTCTGTCGAAAGCCTTGCTAAGATCCAGAAAGCATGCATAGGTTGTTGTTTTGTTGTATTCCAACGTCCGTTTTACGCAGAATATAGCCGAGTCCGTGGAGCACTCGCTCTTGAAGCCCATCTGATTATCTGTCGTTCTCATATGTCATGCCCAGCAGATTTTCCAGATTTCATGTTACTAATGGCCGATTTTATCATGTTAGTTGTGACGATGGGATCGATATCATCATAAGCAGTCAAATGCGTTTCGTTTGAGTCGATAGTCGGTGTGGTGGTTGCGAAATGCTCTTTGAAAATGTTTGCAATTACTTCTGGATTCGTCTCTCCGCGTATGTTGCACGAGATTTTACAGCGCATGTTTAACAATTTATTTGACTTGTTCCAGAATTTTTTGAAGTCACGATTATCTAGGTCACCTGCTATTTTATCCATCTGGAGTTGAGTCGAGTTCTTTTGGCATTGTTTTAGTGCTGTTTTAAAGGCAGTACGCTTTGCCCTTCTATTCTCCGCGACGGGACCCTCGCGCGGTCTCCCATTCATTATCCAAGTGTGCATCGCTCGTCTGGATTCATCGTATTTATCCGCTACAAATTCATTCCACCCACATACTTGCTTATGTTTTTGGATAGTGCACTTAGTAAATAATAGTAAATACAGAAATGGCGCTGCTTCGTAGAGCTTCCACTATACTCCCATAGAGGTATTTTATTTTGGCGCGTACAGGGTTGCCACCATCCTCAGAAAATGTTTTATTGGCCTTAATTTTGAGGAGACTGGTTTCCGAGCATGAGTTGTATTTTCCGATATCGAATAAATTATTTGGATACCATAGTGCTGGGTCCCTCATCATAGACGTAAACACTTCCGTTCTTGCTATTCCTTCCGTTTTTAGGGTCAGCTCGAGAGGCCGGTGATCTGTCCAATCAATGTCGTAGTATATTTTCATATCAACAATTTGCTTCAAAATATTTTTAGTAACTAGACAATGGTCTAACCACCTGGTGGTGCTGTGTGCGTCACTGACATAAGTGTAAGAATCCACAGGCAAAAATTCGATGTCGGCACACACATATTCAAAGTCTTGACAGAAAGATATTAACTCCGTTCCAAAGAGTGAGTCGGGATTAGCGTTGAAGTCTCCGATAATAATTGTATTGATGTGATCTTTATCGTCAATTATTGCTTGTAAGGAGGCGAGGCAGTTAGAATATTCCTCAAAGTTGTCAGTTGAACAAGTTGGCATGTAGATTGTAAAAATACTTAATGTTTCGGTAATTAAACTAACCTCGATTCCGGCCATCCGACAGTTATGCATTTGGATTGCGGTAACCCTTAAATTTTGTCTATAGATTATCCCCACTCCACCGTGCGGTCTGCCCAGGAGTGGACCATCGGTAATATTAACGGCAGAGGTTCCCAAGCTGTTGAAATCCGGGTGGATATGTGACAGGAAGTCGATATCTGTAGGAAGTAACCACGTTTCTTGGACTACTATAATATCGTGTAGTTCGCAGAGGTCATGTACAAATTTTACAGAACTGCGAGCCGATCTGCAGTTTACGGATATAATTCTTAAATTATTACTTGTCATTTTGAGATTTAGTTGATATGCGCGATTCCATAAATCTTCGGAATACAATTCCCTCCGGCCAAAGTTCTTCTGTCAGGAATTTCTTTACTTCGATCGCTTTAACAGAAAGTTTAAAGGTGTTAAAAGGCGTAGGGCGGAAAGGCTTGATTCTTTCAATCTTGGTACCTTCCAAACCCTTTTCTGCTAGGTATGTATTGATGTCTTCCTCGGTGGTTTCCACGGTAAACCGCGAAATGTAAACAGTCGTGATTAAGTCTGCTGACTTTAGTATTGTTGACGTTGCTTTACCTCTCAAGTTTCGGTTAACTTTCCGCTTTACTTGTGTAAATCCGCTTTGATTGGGGCCGCGGTCCGTGCTCGCGCGTTCTCTGTTTATTGTTTTCGGGCCGTTCAAAGTGCGAACTCGGTCGATCACTGCGATCACTGTTTCTACGCTCTGTGCGTTCTTGTGTATTTTTCGTGTGTGTGGTAGTTACATTGTTGTGTGCGTTCTTAGTCACAGCCATTAAGTAGGACTCTTCTGTCGGTAATTGTTTACTTTTAAGAAGAAGATTACCTACATATTTGCCGCTATTTTGTTGCGAATTCTCAGCTAAATCGCTCTGTTTGTTTGGAGCATGTATTTTTGCAATTTGTTCTCTTAGTGAAACCAGTTCCTGTTTTAGATCATCATTTCTTGTGACCGAGGAATCTTTTAATTCTGTTTTGATGAGTGATATTTCCGTTTTCATAGCGTTAAGTTCCTTTAGGAGCTTGGATACGTCCACACTATCAAAGTTGACGGGAGGCAACTTGTGCAGCTGTCTGGCTACAAATATTGGCAGCTTGTCAGGGTCTGTCTCCTTCATAGCCCTCAGGATGTCCTGGAGATCTCGGCCAATCCTACCATCTCCCTTCCGCAGAGTACGCTTGTCCGGAAGTTTGTCGAACAAGACAGTCTTTGCATACTTCACTTCCTCTTCTGAGAAGGTGGATGCACACAGCTGCGTGATGGCGATTTCATCGAGAGTGAATGTAGAGTGTGTTATGTATGAACGCGAGACACTCGTGTATTATCACGTTATGTTGAAACTACATGATGGCCCATCGGATGGCCCATCGAATGGCCCATCGGATGGCCCATCCGATGGGCCATCCGATGGGCCATTCGATGGGCCACTGTGTGTAGGGTTAGTGGCGTGGGATTGCCCATAGTGGCGGTGGGATGGCAGGGGCGTGGCCTGGGATGGTGGAGTGGCCGACGGAGTGGCCGAGTGGGCCATTCAATGGGCCACGCGATGGGCCACTGATGGCGATGAGATGGCGACGGAATGGCCTGGGATGGCCTCGGTGAGTTGTTTTCCGGACAGTGGCCCACTACCCCCACTACTCAGTGCCTGTTTGACTGTGAACGGGAGTAGACGTTCTAGCTTGTTTGAGTTTGATGTTAAAATGACTACCGATGTTTTTTCTTGTTAACCCAATGTTCAAATGGCTATTATATGAATTAAATCAATGAAATTTATTTAATAACCATTAAAACAATTCATAAACAAAATTATTATGACACTTAACACTGGCGATACAAAGATACGATAAAACCTAAATCATATTAATCGTCTATATAGAATTTGTTAGATACCTACCTACTTATGCCAGAAAATATTATTCTTACTCTACATAAATATAACCGTATATTTTTGGGATTCCCCGTAGGTGCCTAAACATAAATAATGTTTATAAAAATTTAAAAAAAATTACAACACCGAGATCTAAGAATATTATATTTTAATAAAAAATATACGACAATTTTAAAAGTGGGAGTTCTCAGAGAAGTTTACGTATCGGTACAAATATTTTATTTATTTTCATAGTGACTCACTAGAGTCACAACTGATCTCGTCTGGAGCCAGTAAGACTATGGTATCCCAATTTGGGTATGTTGTAAGGCTGAAAGTGAGTGTGAAGGAAAGGTGATGGGAAAGAGGAAGGTGGGGAAGTACCTGGCTATTCAGATCTAGTCAATAAACACGGATAAAGCCATTTCAAGCAACTTTTCAATTCTGAATGGTGGTCTTTAACCAGGGCGATACTGATAGTATCTTCCACTCTGGAACGTGCCGCAAAAATATAATATATATATATTTTTTTTTATTAATTGTGAAATAACACAAATAACATTTATTTGCGCACGCCGTGCTCGAACCCACGACCTTCGGATTGGGAGTCCAAAGCCTTAAAATGATAGTCAGGAATGTCACTGTCAAAACCCCGGGTGAAACAGGAGCTAGCATAAAATGGGATTAAAAAGCATATTAAATAGCATAGACGTTCCCGACAGTTGGTCCCTCCGACATTTAGTCCCTCCGACATTTGGTCCCTCCGATTTAAAAAAAAATAATTTTTTATAGAGAAACCTCACAAGAGTCCCAACTGCTCCCTTCTGAAGCCAGTGAGACTATGGCATCCCCAATTGGAGTATGTTGTGAGGCTGAAGGTAAGTGGGGAAGGGAAGGAGATGGGGAAGAGGACGGTGGGAAATTACCTGGCTATTCAGATCTAGTATAAAAATAATATATGTTATATTTGCGGCACGTTCCAGAGTGTAAGATACTCTCAGTATCGCCCTGGTGTAAGACCACCATTCAGAATTGAAACGTTGCTTAATAATAACTTTTGCCGTGTTTAGTGACTAGATCTGAATAGCCATGTACTTTCTTACCTTCCACTTTCCCATCTCCTTCCCTTCATACTCCATACTCCGATTGGGGATGCCATAGTCTCACTGGTTCCAGAGGGGAGCAGTTGGGACTCTTGTGAAGTTTCTCTATAATTAAAAATTATATGCTTTTTAATCACAATTAATTAAATAAAAATAATATATAGTATATTTTTTGCGGCACGTTCCAGAGTGGAAGATACTTCCAGTATCGCCCTGGTGTAAGACCACAATTTAAAATTGAAACGTTGCTCCAAATGGCTTTAGCCGTGTTTAGTGACTAGATCTGAATAGCCGAGTACTTCCCGGTCAAAAACCCGGGTCAAACAGCAACTAGTATAAAATGGGATTTAAGAGCATATTAAATACAATGTTATTGTTTGTTATCACTCAATTAACTGATTAATCAAAGCCACTTTCCAACCCTCTCCTTTCCCATCTCCTTCCCGGTGACCCGACAGTTGATCCCCCAACACTTGATCACCGGACACTTAACCTCCTGACATTTGATCCCCGATAGATGCTCCCGACAGTTGGTCCCGCCGAAATTTAGTCCCTCCGACATTTGGCCCCTCCGAATTTAGTCCCTCCAATAATTCCCCCCCCCCCCCCCCCCCCGACAGTTTGACTTTCCGACAGTTTGTCCCTCCGAGATTTAGTTCCTCCAACAGTTGGTCCCTCCGGCATTTAGTCCTTCCAATTTAATCCCTCCGAGAGTTGCTCCCCCCCCCCCCCGACAGTTGGTCTTTCCGACAGTTTTAGTCCTACCGTCATTAAGACCCTCCAATATTTGGCCCCTCCAACATTTGGCCCCTCCAACATTTGGCCCCTCCAACATTTGGCCCCTCCAACATTTGGCCCCTCCGAGTTTAGTCCCTCCGATAGTTGCCCCTTCCCGATAGTTCGACTTTCCGACAGTTTGTCCCTCTGATATTTAATCCCTCCGACATTTGGCCCTCCGACATTTGGTCCCTCCAATAGTTGCCCCTTCCCCTGACAGTTTGTCTTTTCGACAGTTGGTCCCTCCGACAGTTGGACCCTCCGACACTTAGTCCCTCGACATTTGGTCCCTCGGATAGTTGCCCCCCCTCCCTCGACAGTTGGTCTTCTCGACAGTTGATCCCTCCGACAAACCTAAAATCCACTTCAAAAATACCTTATAAGTTGGTATGGATATCAAACTAATTTATTTATAGCGTAGATTTTTGGTACTTATATGCTGGTATATGCAAGGTGTCGATAAAAAAAAAGAACCTAAAACCTATTAAAAAAATATAGGTTCGCATTTTGGGTTATATATATTTAATATATCAAAAACCTAAAAACTTATCGACGGTCCCGAAAAACAATTTCGGGTCTGCAAAAAATTGATTTGATTGATTTTTTTAATATTAAAGCCTGTATTTTGGAATATCAATATCAAACTATACTGTATGTCTTGATCTCAAAAATACTAAAAAGCAGAAACGAAACTTTAAACAGCCCTACTGCAATGCTACAAAACGCACAACCAATATTGTTATTCGTTACACAAAATACAAAAACCATTAAAAAAAACAAATGAACCGTTACAAAAAAAAAGACTGCAACCAATTGGCACAATATTGATATGAACATTTGCAACATTCTACTATTTACAATATTCTGGATAGACGCTTAAAGCCAGTGACACACACAGCGTGAAAAGCGCTAGCGTTATTTGGCTTGGCCTATTTCAGCATATCCCTCGCCATAGATAACCATTGTAAATGTATGGCGAGCGATGTGGTAAAATAGGTCAAGCCAAATAACGCCGGCGCTTTTAACGCTGTGTTTGTCCCTGGCTTAAACGTCCGTCCGGAATAACGTCATAAGTTGAACTAACGCCATCGGAGTATTGGAGAGCAAATCGCTGCCGTTGTACGGCAATGCGCATGCGTTAGCCATTCCAGATAGAGGGAACATGAAAATAAATAATGCCGCAGCGGAACGTGCATCAACGTCCATCCTGAATAAAGTCAAAAGTTGAACTGAGAACTAAAACTAACGCCGCTGTGGATCGGAAAGCGAATGAACGTTGCCAGTTGTGTGGGGGCGTTGACCATTCCATCGGCCACGCGTGGCCCATCATGTAGTGCCACAATTACAAGTGTTACACGACATTGCTTAGGAGAACGTCCTTCCGACACGACGGTTGCCGAAAGCTGTTTGTAGATAGTATGATTAATTGATACTATGGCTTTTTTCAGTTTGGAGTACACAATTCAGGGTCTGTTGATATATTTCAATCCCTTCAACCAAGTCCCTCAACGTCAAAGGTAATTTAAGTTATTAATTATACATTTGTAATTCATTGTAACTCTATTTTCACATATCTGTTTGTAGATAGTATGTTTAATTGATAATTTTTTTTGTTTTTCAGTTTGGAGTACACAATTCAGGGTCGGTTGATGTATTTCAATCCCTCTAACCAAGTCCCTCAACGTCAAAGGTAATTTAAATTATTAATTATACATTTCTAATTCATTATATGTAACTCTATTTTCTAAAAGCTGTTTGTCGATAGTATGTTTAATTAATAGTATGGTTTTTTTTCAGTTTGGAGTACACAATTTAGGGTCGGTTGATGTATTTGAATCCCTACAACCAAGTCCCTCAACGTCAAAGGTAATTTAAATTATTAATTATACATTTCTAATTCATTGTAACTCTATTTTCTCAAATCTGTTTGTAGATAGTATTTTTAATTGAAAATATAGTTTTTTTTCAGTTTGGAGTACATAATTCAGGGTCGGTTGATGAATTACAATCCCTCTAACCAAGTCCCTCAACGTCAAAGGTAATTTAAATTATTTATTATACATTTCTAATTCATTATAACTCTGCGTTTTTCTCAAATCTGTTTTTAGATATTATGTTTAATTGATAATATGGATTTTTTTCAGTTTGGACTACACAATTCAGGGTCGGTTGATGTATTTCAATCCCTCCAACCATGTCCGTCAATGTAAAGGTAATTTAAATTTTTAATTATACATTTCTAATTCATTATAACTCTATTTTCTCAAATCTGTTTGTAGATAGTATGTTTAATTGATAATATGGATTTTTTTCAGTTTGGACTACACAATTCAGGGTCGGTTGATGTATTTCAATCCCTCTAATCAAGTCCCTCAACGTCAAAGGTAATTTAAATTATTAATTATACATTTCTAACTCATTATAACTCTATTTTCTCAAATCTGTTTGTAGATAGTATGTTTAATTGATAATATGGTTTTTTTTCAGTTTGGAGTACACAATTCAGGGTCGGTTGATGTATTTCAATCCCTCTAACCAAGTCCCTCAACGTCAAAGGTAATTTAAATTATTAATTATACATTTCTGATTCATTTTAACTCTATTATCTCAAATCTGTTTGTAGATAGTATGTTTAATTGATACTATGGATTTTTTCCGTTTGGAGTACACAATTCAGGGTCGATTGATGTATTTCAATCCCTCTAACAAAGTCCCTCAACGTCAAAGGTAATTTGAATTATTAATTATACATTTCTAATTCATTATAACTCTATTTTCTCAAATCTGTTTGTAGATAGTATGTTTAATTGATAGTATGGTTTTTTTTTCAGTTTGGAGTACACAATTCAGGGTCTGTTGATATATTTCAATCACTACAACCAAGTCCCTCAACGTCAAAGGTAATTGAAGTTATTTTTATACATTTCTAATTCATTGTAACTCTATTTTCTCAAATCTGTTTGTAGATAGTATGGTTTTTTTTTTTAGTTTGGAGTACACAATTCTGGGTCTGTTGATAAATTTCAATCCCTACAACCAAGTCCCTCAACGTCAAAGGTAATTTAAGTTATTAATTATACATTTCTAATTCATTATAACTCTATTTTCTCAAATCTGTTTGTAGATAGTATGTTTAATTGATAGTATGTTTTTTTTTTCACTTTGGAGTACACAATTCAGGGTCGGTTGATGTATTTCAATCCCTATAACCACGTCCCTCAACGTCAAAGGTAATTTAAATGATTAATTATACATTTCTAATTCATTATAACTCTATTTTCTCAAATCTGTTTGTAGATAGTATGTTTAATTGATAGTATGGTTTTTTTTCAGTTTGGAGTACACAATTCAGGGTCTGTTGATATATTTCAATCACTACAACCAAGTCCCTCAACGTCAAAGGTAATTTAAGTTATTTTTATACATTTCTAATTCATTGTACCTCTATTTCCTCAAATCTGTTTGTAGATAGTATGGTTTTTTTTTAGTTTGGAGTACACAATTCAGGGTCTGTTGATGTATTTCAATCCCTACAACCAAGTCCCTCAACGTCAAAGGTAATTTAAATTATTAATTATACATTTATAATTCATTATAACTCTGCGTTTTTCTCAAATCTGTTTTTAGATATTATGTTTAATTGATAATATTGTTTTTTTTTTCAGTTTGGACCAGTGGCGGTTTTCTCTAAAGTGCGGTTGTGCGGTGAACCCCCATTAAAAATATGATAAAATAAAACAATCTTGTTGTACAGTAATATAAGCGCATCACAGATAGCTCGACATTAAAATTCCGTCTTTAAAACTCGCGCCACCGAAAAATACGGTACCTATCTATTCCCATTTTGTGCGCGTTGCGATCCGCACACATTTGTCCATACGAAAAATCATAGCCGATACGAATCGCTGTGACGGTAGAATGGACAAAACTACGCAGCTTGGTGCGCTGCTCACGAGTCAAGATGTCACGTGACCTCCGAACTTTGACGAGTCTCGCCGAAACGAAGCCCGAGATTGTCGCAGGATGACCGGCTGACGGTCGACTTTTGCACCGACGGATGCAAGTTAAATGTTATATATTATGGTAATTAACTTTGTAGTCATTTTTGTACATTTTTTATTTTCTTGTTTCTGCATTTCTCCAACCGTTTACTAATGGCATTTGTAAATCTACTATTGAAGTGAACCGATTTTGACTTCTGTTTTCGTATTTTTTTTATAGATAAGTCGTTATATCCCTTATTTACGAGTACATTTACTAAAGTTTCGGCAAACAACGTCGCTAGTTATGCAATTTTGTGTTAAGCTTTCCTAGTATTGTTTCGGCTTTCAAATTGAAAGTGGTTGCGTTTATCGGTTATCGCGAATATTCTGTCCTAATTTTTTCACACAATGACGGAATACAGTGTTATATACATAAAAGGAACGCTAATACTTATGAAAAAGTTTGGAAATTAAATATTATTATTTTTTGTATACGTGTATAATGGATTTTTAGTGTAAGTGAAAAAAGCTAATTTTATTTCGTGGCCACCTTTATTTGTGTTTCTTGTTTTTTATGTTTTAAAATATCAATTATATTATATTCTACATTCTACATTCTACGCATTTATTCTTATCGAAAAAAAAACAATAATAATTAGCAACGTACATTGAGTGTTGTAAAAACCATTAAACAATTTAAATCCTCTAAAACCATTTTCGTTGTTTAATAATTGTGTCGAGGAGTATCAAGTTATTTAAAAACTATAGTACTTATTTAGGTAGCCCCCCCACTAACTTTATTTAATTTGTGTGACAAGAGTAAATTTTGATTAGACAATATATCATTCTTCTCTTGAATTTCTGAACCCCCCGTTAAAAAGACCACGAACCGCCACTGGTTTGGACTACACAATTCAGGGTCGGTTGATGTATTTCAATCCCTACAACCAAGTCCCTCAACGTTAAAGGTAATTTAAATTATTAATTATACATTTCTAATTCATTGTAACTCTATTTTCTCAAATCTGTTTGTAGATAGTATGTTTAATTGATTTTTTTTTTTTTCATCTTGGAGTACACAATTCAGGGTCTGTTGATGAATTTCAATCCCTCTAACCAAGTCCGACAACGTCAAAGGTAATTTCAATTATTAATTATACATTTCTAATTCATTATAACTCTGCGTTTTTCTCAAATCTGTTTTTAGATATTATGTTTAATTAATAATATTGTTTTTTTTCAGTTTGGAGTACACAATTCAGGGTCGGTTGATGTATTTCAATCCCTACAACCAAGTCCCTCAACGTAAAAGGTAATTTAAATTATTAATTATTCATTTCTAATTCATTATAACTCTATTATCTCAAATCTGTTTGTAGATACATAGTATGTTTAATTGATAATTTTTTTTGTTTTTCAGTTTGGAATACACAATTCAGGGTCGGTTGATGAATTTCTATCCCTCTAACCAAGTCCTCCAACATCAAAGGTAATTTAAATTATTAATTATACATTTCTAATTCATTATAACTCTGCGTTTTTCTCAAATCTGTTTTTAGATATTACGTTTAATTGATAATATTGTTTTTTTTCAGTTTGGAGTACACAATTCTAGGTCGGTTAATATATTTCAATCCCTCCAACCATGTCCGTCAATGTCAAAGGTAATTTAAATTATTAATTATACATTTCTAATTCATGGTAACTCTATTTTCTCAAATCTGTTTGTAGATAGTATGTTTAATTGATAGTATGGTTTTTTTTCAGTTTGGAGTACACAATTCAGGGTCTGTTGATATATTTCAATCCCTACAACCAAGTCCCTCAACGTTAAAGGTAATTTAAGTTATTTTTATACATTTCTAATTCATTGTAACTCTATTTTCTCAAATCTGTTTGTAGATAGTATGGTTTTTTTTTTAGTTTGGAGTACACCATTCTGGGTCTGTTGATAAATTTCAATCCCTACAACCAAGTCCCTCAACGTCAAAGGTAATTTAAGTTATTAATTATACATTTCTAATTCATTATAACTCTATTTTCTCAAATCTGTTTGTAGATAGTATGTTTAATTGATAGTATGTTTTTTTTTCACTTTGGAGTACACAATTCAGGGTCTGTTGATGTATTTCAATCCCTATAACCATGTCCCTCAACGACAAAGGTAATTTAAATGATTAATTATACATTTCTAATTCATTATAACTCTATTTTCTCAAATCTGTTTGTAGATAGTATGTTTAATTGATAGTATGGTTTTTTTTCAGTTTGGAGTACACAATTCAGGGTATGTTGATATATTTCAATCACTACAACCAAGTCCCTCAACGTCAAAGGTAATTTAAGATATTTTTATACATTTCTAATTCATTGTACCTCTATTTCCTCAAATCTGTTTGTAGATAGTATGGTTTTTTTTAGTTTGGAGTACACAATTCAGGGTCTGTTGATATATTTCAATCCCTACAACCAAGTCCCTCAACGTCAAAGGTAATTTAAGTTATTTTTATACATTTCTAATTCATTGTACCTCTATTTCCTCAAATTTGTTTGTAGATAGTATGGTTTTTTTTAGTTTGGAGTACACAATTCAGGGTCTGTTGATATATTTCAATCCCTACAACCAAGTCCCTCAACGTCAAAGGTAATTTGAATTATTAATTATACATTTCTAATTCATTATAACTCTACGTTTTTCTCAAATCTGTTTGTAGATAGTATGTTTAATTGATAGTATGTTTTTTTCCAGTTTGTAGTACACAATTCAGGGTCGGTTGATGTATTTCAATCCCTCTAACCAAGTCCTCCAACGTCAAAGGTAATTTAAATTATTAATTATACATTTATAATTCATTATAACTCTGCGTTTATCTCAAATCTGTTTTTAGATATTATGTTTAATTGATAATATTGTTTTTTTTTTCAGTTTGGACTACACAATTCGGGGTCGGTTGATGTATTTCAATCCCTACAACCAAGTCCCTCAACGTCAAAGGTAATTTAAATTATTAATTATACATTTCTAATTCATTATAACTCTATTTTCTCAAATCTGTTTGTAGATAGTATGTTTAATTGATAGTATGGTTTTTTTTCAGTTTGGAGTACACAATTCAGGGTCTGTTGATATATTTCAATCCCTACAACCAAGTCCCTCAACGTTAAAGGTAATTTAAGTTATTTTTATACATTTCTAATTCATTGTAACTCTATTTTCTCAAATCTGTTTGTAGATAATATTGTTTTTTTTTTCAGTTTGGACTACATAATTCAGGGTCGGTTGATGTATTTCAATCCCTACAACCAAGTCCCTCAACGTCAAAGGTAATTTAAATTATTAATTATACATTTCTAATTTATTATAACTCTATTTTCTCAAATCTGTTTGTAGATAGTATGTTTAATTGATAGTATGTTTTTTTTTTCACTTTGGAGTACACAATTCAGGGTGGGTTGATGTATTTCAATCCCTATAACCACGTCCCTCAACGTCAAAGGTAATTTAAATGATTAATTATACATTTCTAATTCATTATAACTCTATTTTCTCAAATCTGTTTGTAGATAGTATGTTTAATTGATAGTATGGTTTTTTTTCAGTTTGGAGTACACAATTCAGGGTCTGTTGATATATTTCAATCACTACAACCAAGTCCCTCAACGTCAAAGGTAATTTAAGTTATTTTTATACATTTCTAATTCATTGTACCTCTATTTCCTCAAATCTGTTTGTAGATAGTATGGTTTTTTTTAGTTTGGAGTACACAATTCAGGGTCTGTTGATGTATTTCAATCCCTACAACCAAGTCCCTCAACGTCAAAGGTAATTTGAATTATTAATTATACATTTCTAATTCATTATAACTCTACGTTTTTCTCAAATCTGTTTGTAGATAGTATGTTTAATTGATAGTATGTTTTTTTCCAGTTTGTAGTACACAATTCAGGGTCGGTTGATGTATTTCAATCCCTCTAACCAAGTCCTCCAACGTCAAAGGTAATTTAAATTATTAATTATACATTTATAATTCATTATAATTCTGCGTTTTTCTCAAATCTGTTTTTAGATATTATGTTTAATTGATAATATTGTTTTTTTTTTCAGTTTGGACTACACAATTCAGGGTCGGTTGATGTATTTCAATCCCTACAACCAAGTCCCTCAACGTCAAAGGTAATTTAAATTATTAATTATACATTTCTAATTCATTATAACTCTATTTTCTCAAATCTGTTTGTAGATAGTATGTTTAATTGATAGTATGGTTTTTTTTCAGTTTGGAGTACACAATTCAGGGTCTGTTGATATATTTCAATCACTACAACCAAGTCCCTCAACGTCAAAGGTAATTTAAGTTATTTTTATACATTTCTAATTCATTGTACCTCTATTTCCTCAAATCTGTTTGTAGATAGTATGGTTTTTTTTAGTTTGGAGTACACAATTCAGGGTCTGTTGATATATTTCAATCCCTACAACCAAGTCCCTCAACGTCAAAGGTAATTTAAGTTATTTTTATACATTTCTAATTCATTGTACCTCTATTTCCTCAAATCTGTTTGTAGATAGTATGGTTTTTTTTTAGTTTGGAGTACACAATTCAGGGTCTGTTGATGTATTTCAATCCCTACAACCAAGTCCCTCAACGTCAAAGGTAATTTGAATTATTAATTATACATTTCTAATTCATTATAACTCTGCGTTTTTCTCAAATCTGTTTTTAGATATTATGTTTAATTGATAATATTGTTTTTTTTTTCATTTTGGACTACACAATTCAGGGTCGGTTGATGTATTTCAATCCCTACAACCAAGTCCCTCAACGTCAAAGGTAATTTAAATTATTAATTATACATTTCTAATTCATTATAACTTTATTTTCTCAAATCTGTTTGTAGATAGTATGTTTAATTGATAGTATGGTTTTTTTTCAGTTTGGAGTACACAATTCAGGGTCTGTTGATATATTTCAATCCCTACAACCAAGTCCCTCAACGTTAAGGTAATTTAAGTTATTTTTATACATTTCTAATTCATTGTAACTCTATTTTCTCAAATCTGTTTGTAGATAGTATGTTTAAATGATAGTATGTTTTTTTTTTCACTGTGGAGTACACAATTCAGGGTGGGTTGATGTATTTCAATCCCTATAACCACGTCCCTCAACGTCAAAGGTAATTTAAATGATTAATTATACATTTCTAATTCATTATAACTCTATTTTCTCAAATCTGTTTGTAGATAGTATGTTTAATTGATAGTATGGTTTTTTTTCAGTTTGGAGTACACAATTCAGGGTCTGTTGATATATTTCAATAACTACAACCAAGTCCCTCAACGTCAAAGGTAATTTAAGTTATTTTTATACATTTCTAATTCATTGTACCTCTATTTCCTCAAATCTGTTTGTAGATAGTATGGTTTTTTTTTAGTTTGGAGTACACAATTCAGGGTCTGTTGATGTATTTCAATCCCTACAACCAAGTCCCTCAACGTCAAAGGTAATTTGAATTATTAATTATACATTTCTAATTCATTATAACTCTACGTTTTTCTCAAATCTGTTTGTAGATAGTATGTTTAATTGATAGTATGTTTTTTTCCAGTTTGTAGTACACAATTCAGGGTCGGTTGATGTATTTCTATCCCTCTAACCAAGTCCTCCAACGTCAAAGGTAATTTAAATGATTAATTATACATTTATAATTCATTATAACTCTGCGTTTTTCTCAAATCTGTTTTTAGATATTATGTTTAATTGATAATATTGTTTTTTTTTTCAGTTTGGACTACACAATTCAGGGTCGGTTGATGTATTTCAATCCCTACAACCAAGTCCCTCAACGTCAAAGGTAATTTAAATTATTAATTATACATTTCTAATTCATTATAACTCTATTTTCTCAAATCTGTTTGTAGATAGTATGTTTAATTGATAGTATGGTTTTTTTTTCAGTTTGGAGAACACAATTCAGGGTCTGTTGATATATTTCAATCCCTACAACCAAGTCCCTCAACGTTAAAGGTAATTTAAGTTATTTTTATACATTTCTAATTCATTGTAACTCTATTTTCTCAAATCTGTTTGTAGATAGTATGGTTTTTTTTTTAGTTTGGAGTACACAATTCTGGGTCTGTTGATAAATTTCAATCCCTACAACCAAGTCCCTCAACGTCAAAGGTAATTTAAGTTATTAATTATACATTTCTAATTCATTATAACTCTATTTTCTCAAATCTGTTTGTAGATAGTATGTTTAATTGATAGTATGTTTTTTTTTTCACTTTGGAGTACACAATTCAGGGTCGGTTGATGTATTTCAATCCCTATAACCACGTCCCTCAACGTCAAAGGTAATTTAAATGATTAATTATACATTTCTAATTCATTATAACTCTATTTTCTCAAATCTGTTTGTAGCTAGTATGTTTAATTGATAGTATGGTTTTTTTTCAGTTTGGAGTACACAATTCAGGGTCTGTTGATATATTTCAATCACTACAACCAAGTCCCTCAACGTCAAAGGTAATTTAAGTTATTTTTATACATTTCTAATTCATTGTACCTCTATTTCCTCAAATCTGTTTGTAGATAGTATGGTTTTTTTTAGTTTGGAGTACACAATTCAGGGTCTGTTGATATATTTCAATCCCTACAACCAAGTCCCTCAACGTCAAAGGTAATTTAAGTTATTTTTATACATTTCTAATTCATTGTACCTCTATTTCCTCAAATCTGTTTGTAGATAGAATGGTTTTTTTTTAGTTTGGAGTACACAATTCAGGGTCTGTTGATGTATTTCAATCCCTACAACCAAGTCCCTCAACGTCAAAGGTAATTTGAATTATTAATTATACATTTCTAATTCATTATAACTCTGCGTTTTTCTCAAATCTGTTTTTAGATATTATGTTTAATTGATAATATTGTTTTTTTTTTCAGTTTGGACTACACAATTCAGGGTCGGTTGATGTATTTCAATCCCTCTAACCAAGTCCCTCAACGTCAAAGGTATTTTAAATTATTAATTATACATTTCTAATTCATTTTAACTCTATTTTCTCAAATCTGTTTGTAGATAGTATGTTTAATTGATAATATGTTTTTTTTTCAGTTTGGAGTACACAATTCAGGGTCGATTGATGTATTTCAATCCCTCTAACAAAGTCCCTCAACGTCAAAGGTAATTTAAATTATTAATTATACATTTCTAATTCATTTTAACTCTATTTTCTCAAAGCTGTTTGTCGATAGTATGTTTAATTGATAGTATGGTTTTTTTTTCAGTTTGGAGTACACAATTTAGGGTCGGTTGATGTATTTCAATCCCTACAACCAAGTCCCTCAACGTCAAAGGTAATTTAAATTATTAATTATACATTTATAATTCATTATAACTCTGCGTTTTTCTCAAATCTGTTTTTAGATATTATGTTTAATTGATAATATTGTTTTTTTTTTCAGTTTGGACCAGTGGCGGTTTTCTCTAAAGTGCGGTTGTGCGGTGAACCCCCATTAAAAATATGATAAAATAAAACAATCTTGTTGTACAGTAATATAAGCGCATCACAGATAGCTCGACATTAAAATTCCGTCTTTAAAACTCGCGCCACCGAAAAATACGGTACCTATCTATTCCCATTTTGTGCGCGTTGCGATCCGCACACATTTGTCCATACGAAAAATCATAGCCGATACGAATCGCTGTGACGGTAGAATGGACAAAACTACGCAGCTTGGTGCGCTGCTCACGAGTCAAGATGTCACGTGACCTCCGAACTTTGACGAGTCTCGCCGAAACGAAGCCCGAGATTGTCGCAGGATGACCGGCTGACGGTCGACTTTTGCACCGACGGATGCAAGTTAAATGTTATATATTATGGTAATTAACTTTGTAGTCATTTTTGTACATTTTTTATTTTCTTGTTTCTGCATTTCTCCAACCGTTTACTAATGGCATTTGTAAATCTACTATTGAAGTGAACCGATTTTGACTTCTGTTTTCGTATTTTTTTTATAGATAAGTCGTTATATCCCTTATTTACGAGTACATTTACTAAAGTTTCGGCAAACAACGTCGCTAGTTATGCAATTTTGTGTTAAGCTTTCCTAGTATTGTTTCGGCTTTCAAATTGAAAGTGGTTGCGTTTATCGGTTATCGCGAATATTCTGTCCTAATTTTTTCACACAATGACGGAATACAGTGTTATATACATAAAAGGAACGCTAATACTTATGAAAAAGTTTGGAAATTAAATATTATTATTTTTGTATACGTGTATAATGGATTTTTAGTGTAAGTGAAAAAAGCTAATTTTATTTCGTGGCCACCTTTATTTGTGTTTCTTGTTTTTTATGTTTTAAAATATCAATTATATTATATTCTACATTCTACGCATTTATTCTTATCGAAAAAAAAACAATAATAATTAGCAACGTACATTGAGTGTTGTAAAAACCATTAAACAATTTAAATCCTCTAAAACCATTTTCGTTGTTTAATAATTGTGTCGAGGAGTATCAAGTTATTTAAAAACTATAGTACCTATTTAGGTAGCCCCCCACTAACTTTATTTAATTTGTGTGACAAGAGTAAATTTTGATTAGACAATATATCATTCTTCTCTTGAATTTCTGAACCCCCCGTTAAAAAGACCACGAACCGCCACTGGTTTGGACTACACAATTCAGGGTCGGTTGATGTATTTCAATCCCTACAACCAAGTCCCTCAACGTTAAAGGTAATTTAAATTATTAATTATACATTTCTAATTCATTGTAACTCTATTTTCTCAAATCTGTTTGTAGATAGTATGTTTAATTGATTTTTTTTTTTTTCATCTTGGAGTACACAATTCAGGGTCTGTTGATGAATTTCAATCCCTCTAACCAAGTCCGACAACGTCAAAGGTAATTTCAATTATTAATTATACATTTCTAATTCATTATAACTCTGCGTTTTTCTCAAATCTGTTTTTAGATATTATGTTTAATTAATAATATTGTTTTTTTTCAGTTTGGACTACACAATTCAGGGTCGGTTGATGTATTTCAATCCCTACAACCAAGTCCCTCAACGTAAAAGGTAATTTAAATTATTAATTATCCATTTCTAATTCATTATAACTCTATTATCTCAAATCTGTTTGTAGATAGTATGTTTAATTGATAATTTTTTTTGTTTTTCAGTTTGGAATACACAATTCAGGGTCGGTTGATGAATTTCTATCCCTCTAACCAAGTCCTCCAACATCAAAGGTAATTTAAATTATTAATTATACATTTCTAATTCATTATAACTCTGCGTTTTTCTCAAATCTGTTTTTAGATATTACGTTTAATTGATAATATTGTTTTTTTTCAGTTTGGAGTACACAATTCTAGGTCGGTTAATATATTTCAATCCCTCCAACCATGTCCGTCAATGTCAAAGGTAATTTAAATTATTAATTATACATTTCTAATTCATTGTAACTCTATTTTCTCAAATCTGTTTGTAGATAGTATGTTTAATTGATTTATTTTTTTTTCATCTTGGAGTACACAATTCAGGGTCTGTTGATGAATTTCAATCCCTCTAACCAAGTCCGACAACGTCAAAGGTAATTTCAATTATTAATTATACATTTCTAATTCATTATAACTCTGCGTTTTTCTCAAATCTGTTTTTAGATATTATGTTTAATTAATAATATTGTTTTTTTTCAGTTTGGAGTACACAATTCAGGGTCGGTTGATGTATTTCAATCCCTACAACCAAGTCCCTCAACGTAAAAGGTAATTTAAATTATTAATTATTCATTTCTAATTCATTATAACTCTATTATCTCAAATCTGTTTGTAGATAGTATGTTTAATTGATAATTTTTTTTGTTTTTCAGTTTGGAATACACAATTCAGGGTCGGTTGATGAATTTCTATCCCTCTAACCAAGTCCTCCAACATCAAAGGTAATTTAAATTATTAATTATACATTTCTAATTCATTATAACTCTGCGTTTTTCTCAAATCTGTTTTTAGATATTACGTTTAATTGATAATATTGTTTTTTTTCAGTTTGGAGTACACAATTCTAGGTCGGTTAATATATTTCAATCCCTCCAACCATGTCCGTCAATGTCAAAGGTAATTTAAATTATTAATTATACATTTCTAATTCATGGTAACTCTATTTTCTCAAATCTGTTTGTAGATAGTATGTTTAATTGATAGTATGGTTTTTTTTCAGTTTGGAGTACACAATTCAGGGTCTGTTGATATATTTCAATCCCTACAACCAAGTCCCTCAACGTTAAAGGTAATTTAAGTTATTTTTATACATTTCTAATTCATTGTAACTCTATTTTCTCAAATCTGTTTGTAGATAGTATGGTTTTTTTTTTAGTTTGGAGTACACCATTCTGGGTCTGTTGATAAATTTCAATCCCTACAACCAAGTCCCTCAACGTCAAAGGTAATTTAAGTTATTAATTATACATTTCTAATTCATTATAACTCTATTTTCTCAAATCTGTTTGTAGATAGTATGTTTAATTGATAGTATGGTTTTTTTTCAGTTTGGAGTACACAATTCAGGGTATGTTGATATATTTCAATCACTACAACCAAGTCCCTCAACGTCAAAGGTAATTTAAGATATTTTTATACATTTCTAATTCATTGTACCTCTATTTCCTCAAATCTGTTTGTAGATAGTATGGTTTTTTTTAGTTTGGAGTACACAATTCAGGGTCTGTTGATATATTTCAATCCCTACAACCAAGTCCCTCAACGTCAAAGGTAATTTAAGTTATTTTTATACATTTCTAATTCATTGTACCTCTATTTCCTCAAATTTGTTTGTAGATAGTATGGTTTTTTTTAGTTTGGAGTACACAATTCAGGGTCTGTTGATATATTTCAATCCCTACAACCAAGTCCCTCAACGTCAAAGGTAATTTGAATTATTAATTATACATTTCTAATTCATTATAAACAGTGGCGGTTTTCTCTAAAGTGCGGTTGTGCGGTGAACCCCCATTAAAAATATGATAAAATAAAACAACCTTGTTGTACAGTAATATAAGCACATCACAGATAGCTCGACATTAAAATTCCGTCTTTAAAACTCGCGCCACAAATACGGTACCTATCTATTCCCATTTTGTGCGCGTTGCGATCCGCACACATTTGTCCATACAAAAAATCATAGCCGATACGAATCGCTGTGACGGTAGAATGGACAAAACTACGCAGCTTGGTGCGCTGCTCACGAGTCAAGATGTCACGTGACCTCCGAACTTTGACGAGTCTCGCCGAAACGAAGCCCGAGATTGTCGCATTATGACCGGCTGACGGTCGACTTTTACACCGACGGATGCAAGTTAAATGTTATATATTATGGTCATTTTTTATAGTCATTTTTGTACATTTTTTATTTTCTTGTTTGTGCATTTCTCCAACCGTTTACTAATGGCATTTGTAAATATACTATTGAAGTGGACCGATTTTGACTTCTGTTTTCGTTTTTTTTTATAGATAAGTCGTTATATCCCTAAGGTACGAGTACATTTACTAAAGTTTCGGCAAACAACGTCGCTAGTTATGCAATTTTGTGTTGAGCTTTCCTAGTATTGTTTCGGCTTTCAAATTGAAAGTGGTTGCGTTTATCGGTAGTCGCGAATATTCTGTCCTAATTTTTTCACACAATGACGGAATACAGTGTTATATTAAAAAAATAACGCTAATGCTAATAAAAAAAGTTTGGAAATTAAATATTATTATTTTTTGTATACGTATATATTGGATTTTTAGTGTAAGTGAACAAAGCTAATTTTATTTCGTGGCCACCTTTATTTGTGTTTCTTGTTTTTTTATGTTTTAAAATATCAATTATATTATATTCTACATTCTACGCAATTATTCTTATTAAAAAAAAACAATAATAATTAGCAACGTACATTGAGTGTTGTAAAAACCATTAAACAATTTAAATCCTCTAAAATCATTTTGGTTGTTTAATAATTGTGTCGAGGAGTATCAAGTTATTTAAAAACAATAGTACCTATTTAGGTACCCCCCCCCCCCCCCCCCCCACTACCTTTATTTAATTTGTGTGACAAGAGTAAATTTTGATTAGACAATATAGATATCATTCTTCTCTTGAATTTCTGAACCCCCCGTTAAAAAGACCACGAACCGCCACTGATTATAACTCTACGTTTTTCTCAAATCTGTTTGTAGATAGTATGTTTAATTGATAGTATGTTTTTTTCCAGTTTGTAGTACACAATTCAGGGTCGGTTGATGTATTTCAATCCCTCTAACCAAGTCCTCCAACGTCAAAGGTAATTTAAATTATTAATTATACATTTATAATTCATTATAACTCTGCGTTTATCTCAAATCTGTTTTTAGATATTATGTTTAATTGATAATATTGTTTTTTTTTTCAGTTTGGACTACACAATTCAGGGTCGGTTGATGTATTTCAATCCCTACAACCAAGTCCCTCAACGTCAAAGGTAATTTAAATTATTAATTATACATTTCTAATTCATTATAACTCTATTTTCTCAAATCTGTTTGTAGATAGTATGTTTAATTGATAGTATGGTTTTTTTTCAGTTTGGAGTACACAATTCAGGGTCTGTTGATATATTTCAATCCCTACAACCAAGTCCCTCAACGTTAAAGGTAATTTAAGTTATTTTTATACATTTCTAATTCATTGTAACTCTATTTTCTCAAATCTGTTTGTAGATAATATTGTTTTTTTTTTCAGTTTGGACTACATAATTCAGGGTCGGTTGATGTATTTCAATCCCTACAACCAAGTCCCTCAACGTCAAAGGTAATTTAAATTATTAATTATACATTTCTAATTTATTATAACTCTATTTTCTCAAATCTGTTTGTAGGTAGTATGTTTAATTGATAGTATGTTTTTTTTTTTCACTTTGGAGTACACAATTCAGGGTGGGTTGATGTATTTCAATCCCTATAACCACGTCCCTCAACGTCAAAGGTAATTTAAATGATTAATTATACATTTCTAATTCATTATAACTCTATTTTCTCAAATCTGTTTGTAGATAGTATGTTTAATTGATAGTATGGTTTTTTTTCAGTTTGGAGTACACAATTCAGGGTCTGTTGATATATTTCAATCACTACAACCAAGTCCCTCAACGTCAAAGGTAATTTAAGTTATTTTTATACATTTCTAATTCATTGTACCTCTATTTCCTCAAATCTGTTTGTAGATAGTATGGTTTTTTTTAGTTTGGAGTACACAATTCAGGGTCTGTTGATGTATTTCAATCCCTACAACCAAGTCCCTCAACGTCAAAGGTAATTTAAGTTATTTTTATACATTTCTAATTCATTGTACCTCTATTTCCTCAAATCTGTTTGTAGATAGTATGTTTAATTGATAGTATGGTTTTTTTTCAGTTTGGAGTACACAATTCAGGGTCTGTTGATATATTTCAATCCCTACAACCAAGTCCCTCAACGTTAAAGGTAATTTAAGTTATTTTTATACATTTCTAATTCATTGTAACTCTATTTTCTCAAATCTGTTTGTAGATAATATTGTTTTTTTTTTCAGTTTGGACTACATAATTCAGGGTCGGTTGATGTATTTCAATCCCTACAACAAAGTCCCTCAACGTCAAAGGTAATTTAAATTATTAATTATACATTTCTAATTTATTATAACTCTATTTTCTCAAATCTGTTTGTAGATAGTATGTTTAATTGATAGTATGTTTTTTTTTTTCACTTTGGAGTACACAATTCAGGGTGGGTTGATGTATTTCAATCCCTATAACCACGTCCCTCAACGTCAAAGGTAATTTAAATGATTAATTATACATTTCTAATTCATTATAACTCTATTTTCTCAAATCTGTTTGTAGATAGTATGTTTAATTGATAGTATGGTTTTTTTTCAGTTTGGAGTACACAATTCAGGGTCTGTTGATATATTTCAATCACTACAACCAAGTCCCTCAACGTCAAAGGTAATTTAAGTTATTTTTATACATTTCTAATTCATTGTACCTCTATTTCCTCAAATCTGTTTGTAGATAGTATGGTTTTTTTTTAGTTTGGAGTACACAATTCAGGGTCTGTTGATGTATTTCAATCCCTACAACCAAGTCCCTCAACGTCAAAGGTAATTTGAATTATTAATTATACATTTCTAATTCATTATAACTCTGCGTTTTTCTCAAATCTGTTTTTAGATATTATGTTTAATTGATAATATTGTTTTTTTTTTCAGTTTGGACTACACAATTCAGGGTCGGTTGATGTATTTCAATCCCTACAACCAAGTCCCTCAACGTCAAAGGTAATTTAAATTATTAATTATACATTTCTAATTCATTATAACTCTATTTTCTCAAATCTGTTTGTAGATAGTATGTTTAATTGATAGTATGTTTTTTTCCAGTTTGTAGTACACAATTCAGGGTCGGTTGATGTATTTCAATCCCTCGAACCAAGTCCTCCAACGTCAAAGGTAATTTAAATTATTAATTATACATTTATAATTCATTATAACTCTGCGTTTTTCTCAAATCTGTTTTTAGATATTATGTTTAATTGATAATATTGTTTTTTTTTTCATTTTGGACTACACAATTCAGGGTCGGTTGATGTATTTCAATCCCTACAACCAAGTCCCTCAACGTCAAAGGTAATTTAAATTATTAATTATACATTTCTAATTCATTATAACTTTATTTTCTCAAATCTGTTTGTAGATAGTATGTTTAATTGATAGTATGGTTTTTTTTCAGTTTGGAGTACACAATTCAGGGTCTGTTGATATATTTCAATCCCTACAACCAAGTCCCTCAACGTTAAGGTAATTTAAGTTATTTTTATACATTTCTAATTCATTGTAACTCTATTTTCTCAAATCTGTTTGTAGATAGTATGTTTAAATGATAGTATGTTTTTTTTTTCACTGTGGAGTACACAATTCAGGGTGGGTTGATGTATTTCAATCCCTATAACCACGTCCCTCAACGTCAAAGGTAATTTAAATGATTAATTATACATTTCTAATTCATTATAACTCTATTTTCTCAAATCTGTTTGTAGATAGTATGTTTAATTGATAGTATGGTTTTTTTTCAGTTTGGAGTACACAATTCAGGGTCTGTTGATGTATTTCAATCCCTACAACCAAGTCCCTCAACGTCAAAGGTAATTTGAATTATTAATTATACATTTCTAATTCATTATAACTCTACGTTTTTCTCAAATCTGTTTGTAGATAGTATGTTTAATTGATAGTATGTTTTTTTCCAGTTTGTAGTACACAATTCAGGGTCGGTTGATGTATTTCTATCCCTCTAACCATGTCCTCCAACGTCAAAGGTAATTTAAATGATTAATTATACATTTATAATTCATTATAACTCTGCGTTTTTCTCAAATCTGTTTTTAGATATTATGTTTAATTGATAATATTGTTTTTTTTTTCAGTTTGGACTACACAATTCAGGGTCGGTTGATGTATTTCAATCCCTACAACCAAGTCCCTCAACGTCAAAGGTAATTTAAATTATTAATTATACATTTCTAATTCATTATAACTCTATTTTCTCAAATCTGTTTGTAGATAGTATGTTTAATTGATAGTATGGTTTTTTTTCAGTTTGGAGTACACAATTCAGGGTCTGTTGATATATTTCAATCCCTACAACCAAGTCCCTCAACGTTAAAGGTAATTTAAGTTATTTTTATACATTTCTAATTCATTGTAACTCTATTTTCTCAAATCTGTTTGTAGATAATATTGTTTTTTTTTTCAGTTTGGACTACATAATTCAGGGTCGGTTGATGTATTTCAATCCCTACAACCAAGTCCCTCAACGTCAAAGGTAATTTAAATTATTAATTATACATTTCTAATTTATTATAACTCTATTTTCTCAAATCTGTTTGTAGATAGTATGTTTAATTGATAGTATGTTTTTTTTTTTCACTTTGGAGTACACAATTCAGGGTGGGTTGATGTATTTCAATCCCTATAACCACGTCCCTCAACGTCAAAGGTAATTTAAATGATTAATTATACATTTCTAATTCATTATAACTCTATTTTCTCAAATCTGTTTGTAGATAGTATGTTTAATTGATAGTATGGTTTTTTTTCAGTTTGGAGTACACAATTCAGGGTCTGTTGATATATTTCAATCACTACAACCAAGTCCCTCAACGTCAAAGGTAATTTAAGTTATTTTTATACATTTCTAATTCATTGTACCTCTATTTCCTCAAATCTGTTTGTAGATAGTATGGTTTTTTTTAGTTTGGAGTACACAATTCAGGGTCTGTTGATGTATTTCAATCCCTACAACCAAGTCCCTCAACGTCAAAGGTAATTTAAGTTATTTTTATACATTTCTAATTCATTGTACCTCTATTTCCTCAAATCTGTTTGTAGATAGTATGTTTAATTGATAGTATGGTTTTTTTTCAGTTTGGAGTACACAATTCAGGGTCTGTTGATATATTTCAATCCCTACAACCAAGTCCCTCAACGTTAAAGGTAATTTAAGTTATTTTTATACATTTCTAATTCATTGTAACTCTATTTTCTCAAATCTGTTTGTAGATAATATTGTTTTTTTTTTCAGTTTGGACTACATAATTCAGGGTCGGTTGATGTATTTCAATCCCTACAACAAAGTCCCTCAACGTCAAAGGTAATTTAAATTATTAATTATACATTTCTAATTTATTATAACTCTATTTTCTCAAATCTGTTTGTAGATAGTATGTTTAATTGATAGTATGTTTTTTTTTTTCACTTTGGAGTACACAATTCAGGGTGGGTTGATGTATTTCAATCCCTATAACCACGTCCCTCAACGTCAAAGGTAATTTAAATGATTAATTATACATTTCTAATTCATTATAACTCTATTTTCTCAAATCTGTTTGTAGATAGTATGTTTAATTGATAGTATGGTTTTTTTTCAGTTTGGAGTACACAATTCAGGGTCTGTTGATATATTTCAATCACTACAACCAAGTCCCTCAACGTCAAAGGTAATTTAAGTTATTTTTATACATTTCTAATTCATTGTACCTCTATTTCCTCAAATCTGTTTGTAGATAGTATGGTTTTTTTTTAGTTTGGAGTACACAATTCAGGGTCTGTTGATGTATTTCAATCCCTACAACCAAGTCCCTCAACGTCAAAGGTAATTTGAATTATTAATTATACATTTCTAATTCATTATAACTCTGCGTTTTTCTCAAATCTGTTTTTAGATATTATGTTTAATTGATAATATTGTTTTTTTTTTCAGTTTGGACTACACAATTCAGGGTCGGTTGATGTATTTCAATCCCTACAACCAAGTCCCTCAACGTCAAAGGTAATTTAAATTATTAATTATACATTTCTAATTCATTATAACTCTATTTTCTCAAATCTGTTTGTAGATAGTATGTTTAATTGATAGTATGTTTTTTTCCAGTTTGTAGTACACAATTCAGGGTCGGTTGATGTATTTCAATCCCTCGAACCAAGTCCTCCAACGTCAAAGGTAATTTAAATTATTAATTATACATTTATAATTCATTATAACTCTGCGTTTTTCTCAAATCTGTTTTTAGATATTATGTTTAATTGATAATATTGTTTTTTTTTTCATTTTGGACTACACAATTCAGGGTCGGTTGATGTATTTCAATCCCTACAACCAAGTCCCTCAACGTCAAAGGTAATTTAAATTATTAATTATACATTTCTAATTCATTATAACTTTATTTTCTCAAATCTGTTTGTAGATAGTATGTTTAATTGATAGTATGGTTTTTTTTCAGTTTGGAGTACACAATTCAGGGTCTGTTGATATATTTCAATCCCTACAACCAAGTCCCTCAACGTTAAGGTAATTTAAGTTATTTTTATACATTTCTAATTCATTGTAACTCTATTTTCTCAAATCTGTTTGTAGATAGTATGTTTAAATGATAGTATGTTTTTTTTTTCACTGTGGAGTACACAATTCAGGGTGGGTTGATGTATTTCAATCCCTATAACCACGTCCCTCAACGTCAAAGGTAATTTAAATGATTAATTATACATTTCTAATTCATTATAACTCTATTTTCTCAAATCTGTTTGTAGATAGTATGTTTAATTGATAGTATGGTTTTTTTTCAGTTTGGAGTACACAATTCAGGGTCTGTTGATGTATTTCAATCCCTACAACCAAGTCCCTCAACGTCAAAGGTAATTTAAATGATTAATTATACATTTATAATTCATTATAACTCTGCGTTTTTCTCAAATCTGTTTTTAGATATTATGTTTAATTGATAATATTGTTTTTTTTTTCAGTTTGGACTACACAATTCAGGGTCGGTTGATGTATTTCAATCCCTACAACCAAGTCCCTCAACGTCAAAGGTAATTTAAATTATTAATTATACATTTCTAATTCATTATAACTCTATTTTCTCAAATCTGTTTGTAGATAGTATGTTTAATTGATAGTATGGTTTTTTTTTCAGTTTGGAGTACACAATTCAGGGTCTGTTGATATATTTCAATCCCTACAACCAAGTCCCTCAACGTTAAAGGTAATTTAAGTTATTTTTATACATTTCTAATTCATTGTAACTCTATTTTCTCAAATCTGTTTGTAGATAGTATGGTTTTTTTTTTAGTTTGGAGTACACAATTCTGGGTCTGTTGATAAATTTCAATCCCTACAACCAAGTCCCTCAACGTCAAAGGTAATTTAAGTTATTAATTATACATTTCTAATTCATTATAACTCTATTTTCTCAAATCTGTTTGTAGATAGTATGTTTAATTGATAGTATGTTTTTTTTTTCACTTTGGAGTACACAATTCAGGGTCGGTTGATGTATTTCAATCCCTATAACCACGTCCCTCAACGTCAAAGGTAATTTAAATGATTAATTATACATTTCTAATTCATTATAACTCTATTTTCTCAAATCTGTTTGTAGCTAGTATGTTTAATTGATAGTATGGTTTTTTTTCAGTTTGGAGTACACAATTCAGGGTCTGTTGATATATTTCAATCACTACAACCAAGTCCCTCAACGTCAAAGGTAATTTAAGTTATTTTTATACATTTCTAATTCATTGTACCTCTATTTCCTCAAATCTGTTTGTAGATAGTATGGTTTTTTTTAGTTTGGAGTACACAATTCAGGGTCTGTGATATATTTCAATCCCTACAACCAAGTCCCTCAACGTCAAAGGTAATTTAAGTTATTTTTATACATTTCTAATTCATTGTACCTCTATTTCCTCAAATCTGTTTGTAGATAGAATGGTTTTTTTTTAGTTTGGAGTACACAATTCAGGGTCTGTTGATGTATTTCAATCCCTACAACCAAGTCCCTCAACGTCAAAGGTAATTTGAATTATTAATTATACATTTCTAATTCATTATAACTCTGCGTTTTTCTCAAATCTGTTTTTAGATATTATGTTTAATTGATAATATTGTTTTTTTTTTCAGTTTGGACTACACAATTCAGGGTCGGTTGATGTATTTCAATCCCTACAACCAAGTCCCTCAACGTCAAAGGTAATTTAAATTATTAATTATACATTTCTAATTCATTATAACTCTATTTTCTCAAATCTGTTTGTAGATAGTATGTTTAATTGATAGTATGTTTTTTTCCAGTTTGTAGTACACAATTCAGGGTCGGTTGATGTATTTCAATCCCTCTAACCAAGTCCTCCAACGTCAAAGGTAATTTAAATTATTAATTATACATTTATAATTCATTATAACTCTGCGTTTTTCTCAAATCTGTTTTTAGATATTATGTTTAATTGATAATATTGTTTTTTTTTCAGTTTGGACTACACAATTCAGGGTCGGTTGATGTATTTCAATCCCTACAACCAAGTCCCTCAACGTCAAAGGTTATTTAAATTATTAATTATACATTTCTAATTCATTATAACTCTATTTTCTCAAATCTGTTTGTAGATAGTATGTTTAATTGATAGTATGGTTTTTTTTCAGTTTGGAGTACACAATTCAGGGTCTGTTGATATATTTCAATCCCTACAACCAAGTCCCTCAACGTTAAAGGTAATTTAAGTTATTTTTATACATTTCTAATTCATTGTAACTCTATTTTCTCAAATCTGTTTGTAGATAGTATGTTTAAATGATAGTATGTTTTTTTTTTCACTGTGGAGTACACAATTCAGGGTGGGTTGATGTATTTCAATCCCTATAACCACGTCCCTCAACGTCAAAGGTAATTTAAATGATTAATTATACATTTCTAATTCATTATAACTCTATTTTCTCAAATCTGTTTGTAGATAGTATGTTTAATTGATAGTATGGTTTTTTTTCAGTTTGGAGTACACAATTCAGGGTCTGTTGATGTATTTCAATCCCTACAACCAAGTCCCTCAACGTCAAAGGTAATTTAAATGATTAATTATACATTTATAATTCATTATAACTCTGCGTTTTTCTCAAATCTGTTTTTAGATATTATGTTTAATTGATAATATTGTTTTTTTTTTCAGTTTGGACTACACAATTCAGGGTCGGTTGATGTATTTCAATCCCTACAACCAAGTCCCTCAACGTCAAAGGTAATTTAAATTATTAATTATACATTTCTAATTCATTATAACTCTATTTTCTCAAATCTGTTTGTAGATAGTATGTTTAATTGATAGTATGGTTTTTTTTTCAGTTTGGAGTACACAATTCAGGGTCTGTTGATATATTTCAATCCCTACAACCAAGTCCCTCAACGTTAAAGGTAATTTAAGTTATTTTTATACATTTCTAATTCATTGTAACTCTATTTTCTCAAATCTGTTTGTAGATAGTATGGTTTTTTTTTTAGTTTGGAGTACACAATTCTGGGTCTGTTGATAAATTTCAATCCCTACAACCAAGTCCCTCAACGTCAAAGGTAATTTAAGTTATTAATTATACATTTCTAATTCATTATAACTCTATTTTCTCAAATCTGTTTGTAGATAGTATGTTTAATTGATAGTATGTTTTTTTTTTCACTTTGGAGTACACAATTCAGGGTCGGTTGATGTATTTCAATCCCTATAACCACGTCCCTCAACGTCAAAGGTAATTTAAATGATTAATTATACATTTCTAATTCATTATAACTCTATTTTCTCAAATCTGTTTGTAGCTAGTATGTTTAATTGATAGTATGGTTTTTTTTCAGTTTGGAGTACACAATTCAGGGTCTGTTGATATATTTCAATCACTACAACCAAGTCCCTCAACGTCAAAGGTAATTTAAGTTATTTTTATACATTTCTAATTCATTGTACCTCTATTTCCTCAAATCTGTTTGTAGATAGTATGGTTTTTTTTAGTTTGGAGTACACAATTCAGGGTCTGTGATATATTTCAATCCCTACAACCAAGTCCCTCAACGTCAAAGGTAATTTAAGTTATTTTTATACATTTCTAATTCATTGTACCTCTATTTCCTCAAATCTGTTTGTAGATAGAATGGTTTTTTTTTAGTTTGGAGTACACAATTCAGGGTCTGTTGATGTATTTCAATCCCTACAACCAAGTCCCTCAACGTCAAAGGTAATTTGAATTATTAATTATACATTTCTAATTCATTATAACTCTGCGTTTTTCTCAAATCTGTTTTTAGATATTATGTTTAATTGATAATATTGTTTTTTTTTTCAGTTTGGACTACACAATTCAGGGTCGGTTGATGTATTTCAATCCCTACAACCAAGTCCCTCAACGTCAAAGGTAATTTAAATTATTAATTATACATTTCTAATTCATTATAACTCTATTTTCTCAAATCTGTTTGTAGATAGTATGTTTAATTGATAGTATGTTTTTTTCCAGTTTGTAGTACACAATTCAGGGTCGGTTGATGTATTTCAATCCCTCTAACCAAGTCCTCCAACGTCAAAGGTAATTTAAATTATTAATTATACATTTATAATTCATTATAACTCTGCGTTTTTCTCAAATCTGTTTTTAGATATTATGTTTAATTGATAATATTGTTTTTTTTTCAGTTTGGACTACACAATTCAGGGTCGGTTGATGTATTTCAATCCCTACAACCAAGTCCCTCAACGTCAAAGGTTATTTAAATTATTAATTATACATTTCTAATTCATTATAACTCTATTTTCTCAAATCTGTTTGTAGATAGTATGTTTAATTGATAGTATGGTTTTTTTTCAGTTTGGAGTACACAATTCAGGGTCTGTTGATATATTTCAATCCCTACAACCAAGTCCCTCAACGTTAAAGGTAATTTAAGTTATTTTTATACATTTCTAATTCATTGTAACTCTATTTTCTCAAATCTGTTTGTAGATAGTATGGTTTTTTTTTTAGTTTGGAGTACACAATTCTGGGTCTGTTGATAAATTTCAATCCCTACAACCAAGTCCCTCAACGTCAAAGGTAATTTAAGTTATTAATTATACATTTCTAATTCATTATAACTCTATTTTCTCAAATCTGTTTGTAGATAGTATGTTTAATTGATAGTATGTTTTTTTTTTTCACTTTGGAGTACACAATTCAGGGTCGGTTGATGTATTTCAATCCCTATAACCACGTCCCTCAACGTCAAAGGTAATTTAAATGATTAATTATACATTTCTAATTCATTATAACTCTATTTTCTCAAATCTGTTTGTAGATAGTATGTTTAATTGATAGTATGGTTTTTTTTCAGTTTGGAGTACACAATTCAGGGTCTGTTGATATATTTCAATCACTACAACCAAGTCCCTCAACGTCAAAGGTAATTTAAGTTATTTTTATACATTTCTAATTCATTGTACCTCTATTTCCTCAAATCTGTTTGTAGATAGTATGGTTTTTTTTAGTTTGGAGTACACAATTCAGGGTCTGTTGATATATTTCAATCCCTACAACCAAGTCCCTCAACGTCAAAGGTAATTTAAGTTATTTTTATACATTTCTAATTCATTGTACCTCTATTTCCTCAAATCTGTTTGTAGATAGTATGGTTTTTTTTTAGTTTGGAGTACACAATTCAGGGTCTGTTGATGTATTTCAATCCCTACAACCAAGTCCCTCAACGTCAAAGGTAATTTGAATTATTAATTATACATTTCTAATTCATTATAATTCTACGTTTTTCTCAAATCTGTTTTTAGATATTATGTTTAATTGATAATATTGTTTTTTTTTTCAGTTTGGACTACACAATTCAGGGTCGGTTGATGTATTTCAATCCCTACAACCAAGTCCCTCAACGTCAAAGGTAATTTAAATTATTAATTATACATTTCTAATTCATTATAACTCTATTTTCTCAAATCTGTTTGTAGATAGTATGTTTAATTGATTGTATGGTTTTTTTTCAGTTTGGAGTACACAATTCAGGGTCTGTTGATATATTTCAATCCCTACAACCAAGTCCCTCAACGTTAAAGGTAATTTAAGTTATTTTTATACATTTCTAATTCATTGTAACTCTATTTTCTCAAATCTGTTTGTAGATAGTATGGTTTTTTTTTTTAGTTTGGAGTACACAATTCTGGGTCTGTTGATAAATTTCAATCCCTACAACCAAGTCCCTCAACGTCAAAGGTAATTTAAGTTATTAATTATACATTTCTAATTCATTATAACTCTATTTTCTCAAATCTGTTTGTAGATAGTATGTTTAATTGATAGTATGTTTTTTTTTTCACTTTGGAGTACACAATTCAGGGTCGGTTGATGTATTTCAATCCCTATAACCACGTCCCTCAACGTCAAAGGTAATTTAAATGATTAATTATACATTTCTAATTCATTATAACTCTATTTTCTCAAATCTGTTTGTAGCTAGTATGTTTAATTGATAGTATGGTTTTTTTTCAGTTTGGAGTACACAATTCAGGGTCTGTTGATATATTTCAATCACTACAACCAAGTCCCTCAACGTCAAAGGTAATTTAAGTTATTTTTATACATTTCTAATTCATTGTACCTCTATTTCCTCAAATCTGTTTGTAGATAGTATGGTTTTTTTTAGTTTGGAGTACACAATTCAGGGTCTGTTGATATATTTCAATCCCTACAACCAAGTCCCTCAACATCAAAGGTAATTTAAGTTATTTTTATACATTTCTAATTCATTGTACCTCTATTTCCTCAAATCTGTTTGTAGATAGTATGGTTTTTTTTTAGTTTGGAGTACACAATTCAGGGTCTGTTGATGTATTTCAATCCCTACAACCAAGTCCCTCAACGTCAAAGGTAATTTGAATTATTAATTATACATTTCTAATTCATTATAACTCTGCGTTTTTCTCAAATCTGTTTTTAGATATTATGTTTAATTGATAATATTGTTTTTTTTTTCAGTTTGGACTACACAATTCAGGGTCGGTTGATGTATTTCAATCCCTACAACCAAGTCCCTCAACGTCAAAGGTAATTTAAATTATTAATTATACATTTCTAATTCATTATAACTCTATTTTCTCAAATCTGTTTGTAGATAGTATGTTTAATTGATAGTATTTTTTTTTCCAGTTTGTAGTACACAATTCAGGGTCGGTTGATGTATTTCAATCCCTCTAACCAAGTCCTCCAACGTCAAAGGTAATTTAAATTATTAATTATACATTTATAATTCATTATAACTCTGCGTTTTTCTCAAATCTGTTTTTAGATATTATGTTTAATTGATAATATTGTTTTTTTTTTCAGTTTGGACTACACAATTCAGGGTCGGTTGATGTATTTCAATCCCTACAACCAAGTCCCTCAACGTCAAAGGTAATTTAAATTATTAATTATACATTTCTAATTCATTATAACTCTATTTTCTCAAATCTGTTTGTAGATAGTATGTTTAATTGATAGTATGGTTTTTTTTCAGTTTGGAGTACACAATTCAGGGTCTGTTGATATATATCAATCCCTACAACCAAGTCCCTCAACGTTAAAGGTAATTTAAGTTATTTTTATACATTTCTAATTCATTGTAACTCTATTTTCTCAAATCTGTTTGTAGATAGTATGGTTTTTTTTTAGTTTGGAGTACACAATTCTGGGTCTGTTGATAAATTTCAATCCCTACAACCAAGTCCCTCAACGTCAAAGGTAATTTAAGTTATTAATTATACATTTCTTATTCATTATAACTCTATTTTCTCAAATCTGTTTGTAGATAGTATGTTTAATTGATAGTATGTTTTTTTTTTTCACTTTGGAGTACACAATTCAGGGTCGGTTGATGTATTTCAATCCCTATAACCACGTCCCTCAACGTCAAAGGTAATTTAAATGATTAATTATACATTTCTAATTCATTATAACTCTATTTTCTCAAATCTGTTTGTAGATAGTATGTTTAATTGATAGTATGGTTTTTTTTCAGTTTGGAGTACACAATTCAGGGTCTGTTGATATATTTCAATCACTACAACCAAGTCCCTCAACGTCAAAGGTAATTTAAGTTATTTTTATACATTTCTAATTCATTGTACCTCTATTTCCTCAAATCTGTTTGTAGATAGTATGGTTTTTTTTAGTTTGGAGTACACAATTCAGGGTCTGTTGATATATTTCAATCCCTACAACCAAGTCCCTCAACGTCAAAGGTAATTTAAGTTATTTTTATACATTTCTAATTCATTGTACCTCTATTTCCTCAAATCTGTTTGTAGATAGTATGGTTTTTTTTTAGTTTGGAGTACACAATTCAGGGTCGGTTGATGTATTTCAATCCCTACAACCAAGTCCCTCAACGTCAAAGGTAATTTAAATTATTAATTATACATTTCCAATTCATTATAACTTTATTTTCTCAAATCTGTTTGTAGATAGTATGTTTAATTGATAGTATGGTTTTTTTTCAGTTTGGAGTACACAATTCAGGGTCTGTTGATATATTTCAATCCCTACAACCAAGTCCCTTAACGTTAAGGTAATTTAAGTTATTTTTATACATTTCTAATTCATTGTAACTCTATTTTCTCAAATCTGTTTGTAGATAGTATGGTTTTTTTTTTAGTTTGGAGTACACAATTCTGGGTCTGTTGATAAATTTCAATCCCTACAACCAAGTCCCTCAACGTCAAAGGTAATTTAAGTTATTAATTATACATTTCTAATTTATTATAACTCTATTTTCTCAAATCTGTTTGTAGATAGTATGTTTAATTGATAGTATGTTTTTTTTTTCACTGTGGAGTACACAATTCAGGGTGGGTTGATGTATTTCAATCCCTATAACCACGTCCCTCAACGTCAAAGGTAATTTAAATGATTAATTATACATTTCTAATTCAGTATAACTCTATTTTCTCAAATCTGTTTGTAGATAGTATGTTTAATTGATAGTATGGTTTTTTTTCAGTTTGGAGTACACAATTCAGGGTCTGTTGATATATTTCAATCACTACAACCAAGTCCCTCAACGTCAAAGGTAATTTAAGTTATTTTTATACATTTCTAATTCATTGTACCTCTATTTCCTCAAATCTGTTTGTAGATAGTATGGTTTTTTTTTAGTTTGGAGTACACAATTCAGGGTCTGTTGATGTATTTCAATCCCTACAACCAAGTCCCTCAACGTCAAAGGTAATTTGAATTATTAATGATACATTTCTAATTCATTATAACTCTACGTTTTTCTCAAATCTGTTTGTAGATAGTATGTTTAATTGATAGTATGTTTTTTTCCAGTTTGTAGTACACAATTCAGGGTCGGTTGATGTATTTCTATCCCTCTAACCAAGTCCTCCAACGTCAAAGGTAATTTAAATGATTAATTATACATTTATAATTCATTATAACTCTGCGTTTTTCTCAAATCTGTTTTTAGATATTATGTTTAATTGATAATATTGTTTTTTTTTTCAGTTTGGACTACACAATTCAGGGTCGGTTGATGTATTTCAATCCCTACAACCAAGTCCCTCAACGTCAAAGGTAATTTAAATTATTAATTATACATTTCTAATTCATTATAACTCTATTTTCTCAAATCTGTTTGTAGATAGTATGTTTAATTGATAGTATGGTTTTTTTTCAGTTTGGAGTACACAATTCAGGGTATGTTGATATATTTCAATCACTACAACCAAGTCCCTCAACGTCAAAGGTAATTTAAGATATTTTTATACATTTCTAATTCATTGTACCTCTATTTCCTCAAATCTGTTTGTAGATAGTATGGTTTTTTTTAGTTTGGAGTACACAATTCAGGGTCTGTTGATATATTTCAATCCCTACAACCAAGTCCCTCAACGTCAAAGGTAATTTAAGTTATTTTTATACATTTCTAATTCATTGTACCTCTATTTCCTCAAATTTGTTTGTAGATAGTATGGTTTTTTTTAGTTTGGAGTACACAATTCAGGGTCTGTTGATATATTTCAATCCCTACAACCAAGTCCCTCAACGTCAAAGGTAATTTGAATTATTAATTATACATTTCTAATTCATTATAACCAGTGGCGGTTTTCTCTAAAGTGCGGTTGTGCGGTGAACCCCCATTAAAAATATGATAAAATAAAACAACCTTGTTGTACAGTAATATAAGCACATCACAGATAGCTCGACATTAAAATTCCGTCTTTAAAACTCGCGCCACAAATACGGTACCTATCTATTCCCATTTTGTGCGCGTTGCGATCCGCACACATTTGTCCATACAAAAAATCATAGCCGATACGAATCGCTGTGACGGTAGAATGGACAAAACTACGCAGCTTGGTGCGCTGCTCACGAGTCAAGATGTCACGTGACCTCCGAACTTTGACGAGTCTCGCCGAAACGAAGCCCGAGATTGTCGCATTATGACCGGCTGACGGTCGACTTTTACACCGACGGATGCAAGTTAAATGTTATATATTATGGTCATTTTTTATAGTCATTTTTGTACATTTTTTATTTTCTTGTTTGTGCATTTCTCCAACCGTTTACTAATGGCATTTGTAAATATACTATTGAAGTGGACCGATTTTGACTTCTGTTTTCGTTTTTTTTTATAGATAAGTCGTTATATCCCTAAGGTACGAGTACATTTACTAAAGTTTCGGCAAACAACGTCGCTAGTTATGCAATTTTGTGTTGAGCTTTCCTAGTATTGTTTCGGCTTTCAAATTGAAAGTGGTTGCGTTTATCGGTAGTCGCGAATATTCTGTCCTAATTTTTTCACACAATGACGGAATACAGTGTTATATTAAAAAAATAACGCTAATGCTAATAAAAAAAGTTTGGAAATTAAATATTATTATTTTTTGTATACGTATATATTGGATTTTTAGTGTAAGTGAACAAAGCTAATTTTATTTCGTGGCCACCTTTATTTGTGTTTCTTGTTTTTTTATGTTTTAAAATATCAATTATATTATATTCTACATTCTACGCAATTATTCTTATTAAAAAAAAACAATAATAATTAGCAACGTACATTGAGTGTTGTAAAAACCATTAAACAATTTAAATCCTCTAAAATCATTTTGGTTGTTTAATAATTGTGTCGAGGAGTATCAAGTTATTTAAAAACAATAGTACCTATTTAGGTACCCCCCCCCCCCCCCCCCCCACTACCTTTATTTAATTTGTGTGACAAGAGTAAATTTTGATTAGACAATATAGATATCATTCTTCTCTTGAATTTCTGAACCCCCCGTTAAAAAGACCACGAACCGCCACTGATTATAACTCTACGTTTTTCTCAAATCTGTTTGTAGATAGTATGTTTAATTGATAGTATGTTTTTTTCCAGTTTGTAGTACACAATTCAGGGTCGGTTGATGTATTTCAATCCCTCTAACCAAGTCCTCCAACGTCAAAGGTAATTTAAATTATTAATTATACATTTATAATTCATTATAACTCTGCGTTTATCTCAAATCTGTTTTTAGATATTATGTTTAATTGATAATATTGTTTTTTTTTTCAGTTTGGAGTACACAATTCAGGGTCTGTTGATATATTTCAATCCCTACAACCAAGTCCCTCAACGTTAAAGGTAATTTAAGTTATTTTTATACATTTCTAATTCATTGTAACTCTATTTTCTCAAATCTGTTTGTAGATAATATTGTTTTTTTTTTCAGTTTGGACTACATAATTCAGGGTCGGTTGATGTATTTCAATCCCTACAACCAAGTCCCTCAACGTCAAAGGTAATTTAAATTATTAATTATACATTTCTAATTTATTATAACTCTATTTTCTCAAATCTGTTTGTAGGTAGTATGTTTAATTGATAGTATGTTTTTTTTTTTCACTTTGGAGTACACAATTCAGGGTGGGTTGATGTATTTCAATCCCTATAACCACGTCCCTCAACGTCAAAGGTAATTTAAATGATTAATTATACATTTCTAATTCATTATAACTCTATTTTCTCAAATCTGTTTGTAGATAGTATGTTTAATTGATAGTATGGTTTTTTTTCAGTTTGGAGTACACAATTCAGGGTCTGTTGATATATTTCAATCACTACAACCAAGTCCCTCAACGTCAAAGGTAATTTAAGTTATTTTTATACATTTCTAATTCATTGTACCTCTATTTCCTCAAATCTGTTTGTAGATAGTATGGTTTTTTTTAGTTTGGAGTACACAATTCAGGGTCTGTTGATGTATTTCAATCCCTACAACCAAGTCCCTCAACGTCAAAGGTAATTTAAGTTATTTTTATACATTTCTAATTCATTGTACCTCTATTTCCTCAAATCTGTTTGTAGATAGTATGTTTAATTGATAGTATGGTTTTTTTTCAGTTTGGAGTACACAATTCAGGGTCTGTTGATATATTTCAATCCCTACAACCAAGTCCCTCAACGTTAAAGGTAATTTAAGTTATTTTTATACATTTCTAATTCATTGTAACTCTATTTTCTCAAATCTGTTTGTAGATAATATTGTTTTTTTTTTCAGTTTGGACTACATAATTCAGGGTCGGTTGATGTATTTCAATCCCTACAACAAAGTCCCTCAACGTCAAAGGTAATTTAAATTATTAATTATACATTTCTAATTTATTATAACTCTATTTTCTCAAATCTGTTTGTAGATAGTATGTTTAATTGATAGTATGTTTTTTTTTTTCACTTTGGAGTACACAATTCAGGGTGGGTTGATGTATTTCAATCCCTATAACCACGTCCCTCAACGTCAAAGGTAATTTAAATGATTAATTATACATTTCTAATTCATTATAACTCTATTTTCTCAAATCTGTTTGTAGATAGTATGTTTAATTGATAGTATGGTTTTTTTTCAGTTTGGAGTACACAATTCAGGGTCTGTTGATATATTTCAATCACTACAACCAAGTCCCTCAACGTCAAAGGTAATTTAAGTTATTTTTATACATTTCTAATTCATTGTACCTCTATTTCCTCAAATCTGTTTGTAGATAGTATGGTTTTTTTTTAGTTTGGAGTACACAATTCAGGGTCTGTTGATGTATTTCAATCCCTACAACCAAGTCCCTCAACGTCAAAGGTAATTTGAATTATTAATTATACATTTCTAATTCATTATAACTCTGCGTTTTTCTCAAATCTGTTTTTAGATATTATGTTTAATTGATAATATTGTTTTTTTTTTCAGTTTGGACTACACAATTCAGGGTCGGTTGATGTATTTCAATCCCTACAACCAAGTCCCTCAACGTCAAAGGTAATTTAAATTATTAATTATACATTTCTAATTCATTATAACTCTATTTTCTCAAATCTGTTTGTAGATAGTATGTTTAATTGATAGTATGTTTTTTTCCAGTTTGTAGTACACAATTCAGGGTCGGTTGATGTATTTCAATCCCTCGAACCAAGTCCTCCAACGTCAAAGGTAATTTAAATTATTAATTATACATTTATAATTCATTATAACTCTGCGTTTTTCTCAAATCTGTTTTTAGATATTATGTTTAATTGATAATATTGTTTTTTTTTTCATTTTGGACTACACAATTCAGGGTCGGTTGATGTATTTCAATCCCTACAACCAAGTCCCTCAACGTCAAAGGTAATTTAAATTATTAATTATACATTTCTAATTCATTATAACTTTATTTTCTCAAATCTGTTTGTAGATAGTATGTTTAATTGATAGTATGGTTTTTTTTCAGTTTGGAGTACACAATTCAGGGTCTGTTGATATATTTCAATCCCTACAACCAAGTCCCTCAACGTTAAGGTAATTTAAGTTATTTTTATACATTTCTAATTCATTGTAACTCTATTTTCTCAAATCTGTTTGTAGATAGTATGTTTAAATGATAGTATGTTTTTTTTTTCACTGTGGAGTACACAATTCAGGGTGGGTTGATGTATTTCAATCCCTATAACCACGTCCCTCAACGTCAAAGGTAATTTAAATGATTAATTATACATTTCTAATTCATTATAACTCTATTTTCTCAAATCTGTTTGTAGATAGTATGTTTAATTGATAGTATGGTTTTTTTTCAGTTTGGAGTACACAATTCAGGGTCTGTTGATGTATTTCAATCCCTACAACCAAGTCCCTCAACGTCAAAGGTAATTTGAATTATTAATTATACATTTCTAATTCATTATAACTCTACGTTTTTCTCAAATCTGTTTGTAGATAGTATGTTTAATTGATAGTATGTTTTTTTCCAGTTTGTAGTACACAATTCAGGGTCGGTTGATGTATTTCTATCCCTCTAACCATGTCCTCCAACGTCAAAGGTAATTTAAATGATTAATTATACATTTATAATTCATTATAACTCTGCGTTTTTCTCAAATCTGTTTTTAGATATTATGTTTAATTGATAATATTGTTTTTTTTTTCAGTTTGGACTACACAATTCAGGGTCGGTTGATGTATTTCAATCCCTACAACCAAGTCCCTCAACGTCAAAGGTAATTTAAATTATTAATTATACATTTCTAATTCATTATAACTCTATTTTCTCAAATCTGTTTGTAGATAGTATGTTTAATTGATAGTATGGTTTTTTTTCAGTTTGGAGTACACAATTCAGGGTCTGTTGATATATTTCAATCCCTACAACCAAGTCCCTCAACGTTAAAGGTAATTTAAGTTATTTTTATACATTTCTAATTCATTGTAACTCTATTTTCTCAAATCTGTTTGTAGATAATATTGTTTTTTTTTTCAGTTTGGACTACATAATTCAGGGTCGGTTGATGTATTTCAATCCCTACAACCAAGTCCCTCAACGTCAAAGGTAATTTAAATTATTAATTATACATTTCTAATTTATTATAACTCTATTTTCTCAAATCTGTTTGTAGATAGTATGTTTAATTGATAGTATGTTTTTTTTTTTCACTTTGGAGTACACAATTCAGGGTGGGTTGATGTATTTCAATCCCTATAACCACGTCCCTCAACGTCAAAGGTAATTTAAATGATTAATTATACATTTCTAATTCATTATAACTCTATTTTCTCAAATCTGTTTGTAGATAGTATGTTTAATTGATAGTATGGTTTTTTTTCAGTTTGGAGTACACAATTCAGGGTCTGTTGATATATTTCAATCACTACAACCAAGTCCCTCAACGTCAAAGGTAATTTAAGTTATTTTTATACATTTCTAATTCATTGTACCTCTATTTCCTCAAATCTGTTTGTAGATAGTATGGTTTTTTTTAGTTTGGAGTACACAATTCAGGGTCTGTTGATGTATTTCAATCCCTACAACCAAGTCCCTCAACGTCAAAGGTAATTTAAGTTATTTTTATACATTTCTAATTCATTGTACCTCTATTTCCTCAAATCTGTTTGTAGATAGTATGTTTAATTGATAGTATGGTTTTTTTTCAGTTTGGAGTACACAATTCAGGGTCTGTTGATATATTTCAATCCCTACAACCAAGTCCCTCAACGTTAAAGGTAATTTAAGTTATTTTTATACATTTCTAATTCATTGTAACTCTATTTTCTCAAATCTGTTTGTAGATAATATTGTTTTTTTTTTCAGTTTGGACTACATAATTCAGGGTCGGTTGATGTATTTCAATCCCTACAACAAAGTCCCTCAACGTCAAAGGTAATTTAAATTATTAATTATACATTTCTAATTTATTATAACTCTATTTTCTCAAATCTGTTTGTAGATAGTATGTTTAATTGATAGTATGTTTTTTTTTTTCACTTTGGAGTACACAATTCAGGGTGGGTTGATGTATTTCAATCCCTATAACCACGTCCCTCAACGTCAAAGGTAATTTAAATGATTAATTATACATTTCTAATTCATTATAACTCTATTTTCTCAAATCTGTTTGTAGATAGTATGTTTAATTGATAGTATGGTTTTTTTTCAGTTTGGAGTACACAATTCAGGGTCTGTTGATATATTTCAATCACTACAACCAAGTCCCTCAACGTCAAAGGTAATTTAAGTTATTTTTATACATTTCTAATTCATTGTACCTCTATTTCCTCAAATCTGTTTGTAGATAGTATGGTTTTTTTTTAGTTTGGAGTACACAATTCAGGGTCTGTTGATGTATTTCAATCCCTACAACCAAGTCCCTCAACGTCAAAGGTAATTTGAATTATTAATTATACATTTCTAATTCATTATAACTCTGCGTTTTTCTCAAATCTGTTTTTAGATATTATGTTTAATTGATAATATTGTTTTTTTTTTCAGTTTGGACTACACAATTCAGGGTCGGTTGATGTATTTCAATCCCTACAACCAAGTCCCTCAACGTCAAAGGTAATTTAAATTATTAATTATACATTTCTAATTCATTATAACTCTATTTTCTCAAATCTGTTTGTAGATAGTATGTTTAATTGATAGTATGTTTTTTTCCAGTTTGTAGTACACAATTCAGGGTCGGTTGATGTATTTCAATCCCTCGAACCAAGTCCTCCAACGTCAAAGGTAATTTAAATTATTAATTATACATTTATAATTCATTATAACTCTGCGTTTTTCTCAAATCTGTTTTTAGATATTATGTTTAATTGATAATATTGTTTTTTTTTTCATTTTGGACTACACAATTCAGGGTCGGTTGATGTATTTCAATCCCTACAACCAAGTCCCTCAACGTCAAAGGTAATTTAAATTATTAATTATACATTTCTAATTCATTATAACTTTATTTTCTCAAATCTGTTTGTAGATAGTATGTTTAATTGATAGTATGGTTTTTTTTCAGTTTGGAGTACACAATTCAGGGTCTGTTGATATATTTCAATCCCTACAACCAAGTCCCTCAACGTTAAGGTAATTTAAGTTATTTTTATACATTTCTAATTCATTGTAACTCTATTTTCTCAAATCTGTTTGTAGATAGTATGTTTAAATGATAGTATGTTTTTTTTTTCACTGTGGAGTACACAATTCAGGGTGGGTTGATGTATTTCAATCCCTATAACCACGTCCCTCAACGTCAAAGGTAATTTAAATGATTAATTATACATTTCTAATTCATTATAACTCTATTTTCTCAAATCTGTTTGTAGATAGTATGTTTAATTGATAGTATGGTTTTTTTTCAGTTTGGAGTACACAATTCAGGGTCTGTTGATGTATTTCAATCCCTACAACCAAGTCCCTCAACGTCAAAGGTAATTTAAATGATTAATTATACATTTATAATTCATTATAACTCTGCGTTTTTCTCAAATCTGTTTTTAGATATTATGTTTAATTGATAATATTGTTTTTTTTTTCAGTTTGGACTACACAATTCAGGGTCGGTTGATGTATTTCAATCCCTACAACCAAGTCCCTCAACGTCAAAGGTAATTTAAATTATTAATTATACATTTCTAATTCATTATAACTCTATTTTCTCAAATCTGTTTGTAGATAGTATGTTTAATTGATAGTATGGTTTTTTTTTCAGTTTGGAGTACACAATTCAGGGTCTGTTGATATATTTCAATCCCTACAACCAAGTCCCTCAACGTTAAAGGTAATTTAAGTTATTTTTATACATTTCTAATTCATTGTAACTCTATTTTCTCAAATCTGTTTGTAGATAGTATGGTTTTTTTTTTAGTTTGGAGTACACAATTCTGGGTCTGTTGATAAATTTCAATCCCTACAACCAAGTCCCTCAACGTCAAAGGTAATTTAAGTTATTAATTATACATTTCTAATTCATTATAACTCTATTTTCTCAAATCTGTTTGTAGATAGTATGTTTAATTGATAGTATGTTTTTTTTTTCACTTTGGAGTACACAATTCAGGGTCGGTTGATGTATTTCAATCCCTATAACCACGTCCCTCAACGTCAAAGGTAATTTAAATGATTAATTATACATTTCTAATTCATTATAACTCTATTTTCTCAAATCTGTTTGTAGCTAGTATGTTTAATTGATAGTATGGTTTTTTTTCAGTTTGGAGTACACAATTCAGGGTCTGTTGATATATTTCAATCACTACAACCAAGTCCCTCAACGTCAAAGGTAATTTAAGTTATTTTTATACATTTCTAATTCATTGTACCTCTATTTCCTCAAATCTGTTTGTAGATAGTATGGTTTTTTTTAGTTTGGAGTACACAATTCAGGGTCTGTGATATATTTCAATCCCTACAACCAAGTCCCTCAACGTCAAAGGTAATTTAAGTTATTTTTATACATTTCTAATTCATTGTACCTCTATTTCCTCAAATCTGTTTGTAGATAGAATGGTTTTTTTTTAGTTTGGAGTACACAATTCAGGGTCTGTTGATGTATTTCAATCCCTACAACCAAGTCCCTCAACGTCAAAGGTAATTTGAATTATTAATTATACATTTCTAATTCATTATAACTCTGCGTTTTTCTCAAATCTGTTTTTAGATATTATGTTTAATTGATAATATTGTTTTTTTTTTCAGTTTGGACTACACAATTCAGGGTCGGTTGATGTATTTCAATCCCTACAACCAAGTCCCTCAACGTCAAAGGTAATTTAAATTATTAATTATACATTTCTAATTCATTATAACTCTATTTTCTCAAATCTGTTTGTAGATAGTATGTTTAATTGATAGTATGTTTTTTTCCAGTTTGTAGTACACAATTCAGGGTCGGTTGATGTATTTCAATCCCTCTAACCAAGTCCTCCAACGTCAAAGGTAATTTAAATTATTAATTATACATTTATAATTCATTATAACTCTGCGTTTTTCTCAAATCTGTTTTTAGATATTATGTTTAATTGATAATATTGTTTTTTTTTCAGTTTGGACTACACAATTCAGGGTCGGTTGATGTATTTCAATCCCTACAACCAAGTCCCTCAACGTCAAAGGTTATTTAAATTATTAATTATACATTTCTAATTCATTATAACTCTATTTTCTCAAATCTGTTTGTAGATAGTATGTTTAATTGATAGTATGGTTTTTTTTCAGTTTGGAGTACACAATTCAGGGTCTGTTGATATATTTCAATCCCTACAACCAAGTCCCTCAACGTTAAAGGTAATTTAAGTTATTTTTATACATTTCTAATTCATTGTAACTCTATTTTCTCAAATCTGTTTGTAGATAGTATGTTTAAATGATAGTATGTTTTTTTTTTCACTGTGGAGTACACAATTCAGGGTGGGTTGATGTATTTCAATCCCTATAACCACGTCCCTCAACGTCAAAGGTAATTTAAATGATTAATTATACATTTCTAATTCATTATAACTCTATTTTCTCAAATCTGTTTGTAGATAGTATGTTTAATTGATAGTATGGTTTTTTTTCAGTTTGGAGTACACAATTCAGGGTCTGTTGATGTATTTCAATCCCTACAACCAAGTCCCTCAACGTCAAAGGTAATTTAAATGATTAATTATACATTTATAATTCATTATAACTCTGCGTTTTTCTCAAATCTGTTTTTAGATATTATGTTTAATTGATAATATTGTTTTTTTTTTCAGTTTGGACTACACAATTCAGGGTCGGTTGATGTATTTCAATCCCTACAACCAAGTCCCTCAACGTCAAAGGTAATTTAAATTATTAATTATACATTTCTAATTCATTATAACTCTATTTTCTCAAATCTGTTTGTAGATAGTATGTTTAATTGATAGTATGGTTTTTTTTTCAGTTTGGAGTACACAATTCAGGGTCTGTTGATATATTTCAATCCCTACAACCAAGTCCCTCAACGTTAAAGGTAATTTAAGTTATTTTTATACATTTCTAATTCATTGTAACTCTATTTTCTCAAATCTGTTTGTAGATAGTATGGTTTTTTTTTTAGTTTGGAGTACACAATTCTGGGTCTGTTGATAAATTTCAATCCCTACAACCAAGTCCCTCAACGTCAAAGGTAATTTAAGTTATTAATTATACATTTCTAATTCATTATAACTCTATTTTCTCAAATCTGTTTGTAGATAGTATGTTTAATTGATAGTATGTTTTTTTTTTCACTTTGGAGTACACAATTCAGGGTCGGTTGATGTATTTCAATCCCTATAACCACGTCCCTCAACGTCAAAGGTAATTTAAATGATTAATTATACATTTCTAATTCATTATAACTCTATTTTCTCAAATCTGTTTGTAGCTAGTATGTTTAATTGATAGTATGGTTTTTTTTCAGTTTGGAGTACACAATTCAGGGTCTGTTGATATATTTCAATCACTACAACCAAGTCCCTCAACGTCAAAGGTAATTTAAGTTATTTTTATACATTTCTAATTCATTGTACCTCTATTTCCTCAAATCTGTTTGTAGATAGTATGGTTTTTTTTAGTTTGGAGTACACAATTCAGGGTCTGTGATATATTTCAATCCCTACAACCAAGTCCCTCAACGTCAAAGGTAATTTAAGTTATTTTTATACATTTCTAATTCATTGTACCTCTATTTCCTCAAATCTGTTTGTAGATAGAATGGTTTTTTTTTAGTTTGGAGTACACAATTCAGGGTCTGTTGATGTATTTCAATCCCTACAACCAAGTCCCTCAACGTCAAAGGTAATTTGAATTATTAATTATACATTTCTAATTCATTATAACTCTGCGTTTTTCTCAAATCTGTTTTTAGATATTATGTTTAATTGATAATATTGTTTTTTTTTTCAGTTTGGACTACACAATTCAGGGTCGGTTGATGTATTTCAATCCCTACAACCAAGTCCCTCAACGTCAAAGGTAATTTAAATTATTAATTATACATTTCTAATTCATTATAACTCTATTTTCTCAAATCTGTTTGTAGATAGTATGTTTAATTGATAGTATGTTTTTTTCCAGTTTGTAGTACACAATTCAGGGTCGGTTGATGTATTTCAATCCCTCTAACCAAGTCCTCCAACGTCAAAGGTAATTTAAATTATTAATTATACATTTATAATTCATTATAACTCTGCGTTTTTCTCAAATCTGTTTTTAGATATTATGTTTAATTGATAATATTGTTTTTTTTTCAGTTTGGACTACACAATTCAGGGTCGGTTGATGTATTTCAATCCCTACAACCAAGTCCCTCAACGTCAAAGGTTATTTAAATTATTAATTATACATTTCTAATTCATTATAACTCTATTTTCTCAAATCTGTTTGTAGATAGTATGTTTAATTGATAGTATGGTTTTTTTTCAGTTTGGAGTACACAATTCAGGGTCTGTTGATATATTTCAATCCCTACAACCAAGTCCCTCAACGTTAAAGGTAATTTAAGTTATTTTTATACATTTCTAATTCATTGTAACTCTATTTTCTCAAATCTGTTTGTAGATAGTATGGTTTTTTTTTTAGTTTGGAGTACACAATTCTGGGTCTGTTGATAAATTTCAATCCCTACAACCAAGTCCCTCAACGTCAAAGGTAATTTAAGTTATTAATTATACATTTCTAATTCATTATAACTCTATTTTCTCAAATCTGTTTGTAGATAGTATGTTTAATTGATAGTATGTTTTTTTTTTTCACTTTGGAGTACACAATTCAGGGTCGGTTGATGTATTTCAATCCCTATAACCACGTCCCTCAACGTCAAAGGTAATTTAAATGATTAATTATACATTTCTAATTCATTATAACTCTATTTTCTCAAATCTGTTTGTAGATAGTATGTTTAATTGATAGTATGGTTTTTTTTCAGTTTGGAGTACACAATTCAGGGTCTGTTGATATATTTCAATCACTACAACCAAGTCCCTCAACGTCAAAGGTAATTTAAGTTATTTTTATACATTTCTAATTCATTGTACCTCTATTTCCTCAAATCTGTTTGTAGATAGTATGGTTTTTTTTAGTTTGGAGTACACAATTCAGGGTCTGTTGATATATTTCAATCCCTACAACCAAGTCCCTCAACGTCAAAGGTAATTTAAGTTATTTTTATACATTTCTAATTCATTGTACCTCTATTTCCTCAAATCTGTTTGTAGATAGTATGGTTTTTTTTTAGTTTGGAGTACACAATTCAGGGTCTGTTGATGTATTTCAATCCCTACAACCAAGTCCCTCAACGTCAAAGGTAATTTGAATTATTAATTATACATTTCTAATTCATTATAATTCTACGTTTTTCTCAAATCTGTTTTTAGATATTATGTTTAATTGATAATATTGTTTTTTTTTTCAGTTTGGACTACACAATTCAGGGTCGGTTGATGTATTTCAATCCCTACAACCAAGTCCCTCAACGTCAAAGGTAATTTAAATTATTAATTATACATTTCTAATTCATTATAACTCTATTTTCTCAAATCTGTTTGTAGATAGTATGTTTAATTGATTGTATGGTTTTTTTTCAGTTTGGAGTACACAATTCAGGGTCTGTTGATATATTTCAATCCCTACAACCAAGTCCCTCAACGTTAAAGGTAATTTAAGTTATTTTTATACATTTCTAATTCATTGTAACTCTATTTTCTCAAATCTGTTTGTAGATAGTATGGTTTTTTTTTTTAGTTTGGAGTACACAATTCTGGGTCTGTTGATAAATTTCAATCCCTACAACCAAGTCCCTCAACGTCAAAGGTAATTTAAGTTATTAATTATACATTTCTAATTCATTATAACTCTATTTTCTCAAATCTGTTTGTAGATAGTATGTTTAATTGATAGTATGTTTTTTTTTTCACTTTGGAGTACACAATTCAGGGTCGGTTGATGTATTTCAATCCCTATAACCACGTCCCTCAACGTCAAAGGTAATTTAAATGATTAATTATACATTTCTAATTCATTATAACTCTATTTTCTCAAATCTGTTTGTAGCTAGTATGTTTAATTGATAGTATGGTTTTTTTTCAGTTTGGAGTACACAATTCAGGGTCTGTTGATATATTTCAATCACTACAACCAAGTCCCTCAACGTCAAAGGTAATTTAAGTTATTTTTATACATTTCTAATTCATTGTACCTCTATTTCCTCAAATCTGTTTGTAGATAGTATGGTTTTTTTTAGTTTGGAGTACACAATTCAGGGTCTGTTGATATATTTCAATCCCTACAACCAAGTCCCTCAACATCAAAGGTAATTTAAGTTATTTTTATACATTTCTAATTCATTGTACCTCTATTTCCTCAAATCTGTTTGTAGATAGTATGGTTTTTTTTTAGTTTGGAGTACACAATTCAGGGTCTGTTGATGTATTTCAATCCCTACAACCAAGTCCCTCAACGTCAAAGGTAATTTGAATTATTAATTATACATTTCTAATTCATTATAACTCTGCGTTTTTCTCAAATCTGTTTTTAGATATTATGTTTAATTGATAATATTGTTTTTTTTTTCAGTTTGGACTACACAATTCAGGGTCGGTTGATGTATTTCAATCCCTACAACCAAGTCCCTCAACGTCAAAGGTAATTTAAATTATTAATTATACATTTCTAATTCATTATAACTCTATTTTCTCAAATCTGTTTGTAGATAGTATGTTTAATTGATAGTATGTTTTTTTCCAGTTTGTAGTACACAATTCAGGGTCGGTTGATGTATTTCAATCCCTCTAACCAAGTCCTCCAACGTCAAAGGTAATTTAAATTATTAATTATACATTTATAATTCATTATAACTCTGCGTTTTTCTCAAATCTGTTTTTAGATATTATGTTTAATTGATAATATTGTTTTTTTTTTCAGTTTGGACTACACAATTCAGGGTCGGTTGATGTATTTCAATCCCTACAACCAAGTCCCTCAACGTCAAAGGTAATTTAAATTATTAATTATACATTTCTAATTCATTATAACTCTATTTTCTCAAATCTGTTTGTAGATAGTATGTTTAATTGATAGTATGGTTTTTTTTCAGTTTGGAGTACACAATTCAGGGTCTGTTGATATATTTCAATCCCTACAACCAAGTCCCTCAACGTTAAAGGTAATTTAAGTTATTTTTATACATTTCTAATTCATTGTAACTCTATTTTCTCAAATCTGTTTGTAGATAGTATGGTTTTTTTTTAGTTTGGAGTACACAATTCTGGGTCTGTTGATAAATTTCAATCCCTACAACCAAGTCCCTCAACGTCAAAGGTAATTTAAGTTATTAATTATACATTTCTTATTCATTATAACTCTATTTTCTCAAATCTGTTTGTAGATAGTATGTTTAATTGATAGTATGTTTTTTTTTTTCACTTTGGAGTACACAATTCAGGGTCGGTTGATGTATTTCAATCCCTATAACCACGTCCCTCAACGTCAAAGGTAATTTAAATGATTAATTATACATTTCTAATTCATTATAACTCTATTTTCTCAAATCTGTTTGTAGATAGTATGTTTAATTGATAGTATGGTTTTTTTTCAGTTTGGAGTACACAATTCAGGGTCTGTTGATATATTTCAATCACTACAACCAAGTCCCTCAACGTCAAAGGTAATTTAAGTTATTTTTATACATTTCTAATTCATTGTACCTCTATTTCCTCAAATCTGTTTGTAGATAGTATGGTTTTTTTTAGTTTGGAGTACACAATTCAGGGTCTGTTGATATATTTCAATCCCTACAACCAAGTCCCTCAACGTCAAAGGTAATTTAAGTTATTTTTATACATTTCTAATTCATTGTACCTCTATTTCCTCAAATCTGTTTGTAGATAGTATGGTTTTTTTTTAGTTTGGAGTACACAATTCAGGGTCGGTTGATGTATTTCAATCCCTACAACCAAGTCCCTCAACGTCAAAGGTAATTTAAATTATTAATTATACATTTCCAATTCATTATAACTTTATTTTCTCAAATCTGTTTGTAGATAGTATGTTTAATTGATAGTATGGTTTTTTTTCAGTTTGGAGTACACAATTCAGGGTCTGTTGATATATTTCAATCCCTACAACCAAGTCCCTTAACGTTAAGGTAATTTAAGTTATTTTTATACATTTCTAATTCATTGTAACTCTATTTTCTCAAATCTGTTTGTAGATAGTATGGTTTTTTTTTTAGTTTGGAGTACACAATTCTGGGTCTGTTGATAAATTTCAATCCCTACAACCAAGTCCCTCAACGTCAAAGGTAATTTAAGTTATTAATTATACATTTCTAATTTATTATAACTCTATTTTCTCAAATCTGTTTGTAGATAGTATGTTTAATTGATAGTATGTTTTTTTTTTCACTGTGGAGTACACAATTCAGGGTGGGTTGATGTATTTCAATCCCTATAACCACGTCCCTCAACGTCAAAGGTAATTTAAATGATTAATTATACATTTCTAATTCAGTATAACTCTATTTTCTCAAATCTGTTTGTAGATAGTATGTTTAATTGATAGTATGGTTTTTTTTCAGTTTGGAGTACACAATTCAGGGTCTGTTGATATATTTCAATCACTACAACCAAGTCCCTCAACGTCAAAGGTAATTTAAGTTATTTTTATACATTTCTAATTCATTGTACCTCTATTTCCTCAAATCTGTTTGTAGATAGTATGGTTTTTTTTTAGTTTGGAGTACACAATTCAGGGTCTGTTGATGTATTTCAATCCCTACAACCAAGTCCCTCAACGTCAAAGGTAATTTGAATTATTAATGATACATTTCTAATTCATTATAACTCTACGTTTTTCTCAAATCTGTTTGTAGATAGTATGTTTAATTGATAGTATGTTTTTTTCCAGTTTGTAGTACACAATTCAGGGTCGGTTGATGTATTTCTATCCCTCTAACCAAGTCCTCCAACGTCAAAGGTAATTTAAATGATTAATTATACATTTATAATTCATTATAACTCTGCGTTTTTCTCAAATCTGTTTTTAGATATTATGTTTAATTGATAATATTGTTTTTTTTTTCAGTTTGGACTACACAATTCAGGGTCGGTTGATGTATTTCAATCCCTACAACCAAGTCCCTCAACGTCAAAGGTAATTTAAATTATTAATTATACATTTCTAATTCATTATAACTCTATTTTCTCAAATCTGTTTGTAGATAGTATGTTTAATTGATAGTATGGTTTTTTTTCAGTTTGGAGTACACAATTCAGGGTCTGTTGATATATTTCAATCCCTACAACCAAGTCCCTCAACGTTAAAGGTATATTAAGTTATTTTTATACATTTCTAATTCATTGTAACTCTATTTTCTCAAATCTGTTTGTAGATAGTATGGTTTTTTTTTTAGTTTGGAGTACACAATTCTGGGTCTGTTGATGTATTTCAATCCCTACAACCAAGTCCCTCAACGTCAAAGGTAATTTGAATTATTAATTATACATTTCTAATTCATTATAATTCTACGTTTTTCTCAAATCTGTTTGTAGATAGTATGTTTAATTGATAGTATGTTTTTTTCCAGTTTGTAGTACACAATTCAGGGTCGGTTGATGTATTTCAATCCCTCTAACCAAGTCCTCCAACGTCAAAGGTAATTTAAATTATTAATTATACATTTATAATTCATTATAACTCTGCGTTTTTCTCAAATCTGTTTTTAGATATTATGTTTAATTGATAATATTGTTTTTTATTTCAGTTTGGACTACACAATTCAGGGTCGGTTGATGTATTTCAATCCCTACAACCAAGTCCCTCAACGTCAAAGGTAATTTAAATTATTAATTATACATTTCTAATTCATTATAACTCTATTTTCTCAAATCTGTTTGTAGATAGTATGTTTAATTGATAGTATGGTTTTTTTTCAGTTTGGAGTACACAATTCAGGGTCTGTTGATATATTTCAATCCCTACAACCAAGTCCCTCAACGTCAAAGGTAATTTAAGTTATTTTTATACATTTCTAATGCATTGTAACTCTATTTTCTCAAATCTGTTTGTAGATAGTATGGTTTTTTTTCAGTTTGGAGTACACAATTCAGGGTCTGTTGATATATTTTAATCCCTACAACCAAGTCCCTCAACGTCAAAGGTAATTTAAGTTATTTTTATACATTTCCAATTCATTATAACTCTATTTTCTTAAATCTGTTTGTAGATAGTATGTTTAATTGATAGTATGGTTTTTTTTCAGTTTGGAGTACACAATTCAGGGTCTGTTGATATATTTCAATCCCTACAACCAAGTCCCTCAACGTCAAAGGTAATTTAAGTTATTTTTATACATTTCTAATTCATTGTAACTCTATTTTCTCAAATCTGTTTGTAGATAGTATGGTTTTTTTTCAGTTTGGAGTACACAATTCAGGGTCTGTTGATATATTTCAATCCCTACAACCAAGTCCCTCAACGTCAAAGGTAATTTAAGTTATTAATTATACATTTCTAATTCATTATAACTCTATTTTCTCAAATCTGTTTGTAGATAGTATGTTTAATTGATAGTATGGTTTTTTTTCAGTTTGGAGTACACAATTCAGGGTCGGTTGATGTATTTCAATCCCTCTCACCAAGTCCTCCAACGTCAAAGGTAATTTAAATTATTAATTATACATTTATAATTCATTATAACTGTGCGTTTTTCTCAAATCTGTTTTTAGATATTATGTTTAATTGATAATATTGTTTTTTTTTTTCAGTTTGGACTACACAATTCAGGGTCGGTTGATGTATTTCAATCCCTACAACCAAGTCCCTCAACGTCAAAGGTAATTTAAATTATTAATTATACATTTCTAATTCATTATAACTCTATTTTCTCAAATCTGTTTGTAGATAGTATGTTTAATTGATAGTATGGTTTTTTTTCACTTTGGAGTACACAATTCAGGGTCGGTTGATGTATTTCAATCCCTATAACCACGTCCCTCAACGTCAAAGGTAATTTAAATGATTAATTATACATTTCTAATTCATTATAACTCTATTTTCTCAAATCTGTTTGTAGATAGTATGTTTAATTGATAGTATGGTTTTTTTTCAGTTTGGAGTACACAATTCAGGGTCTGTTGATATATTTCAATCACTACAACCAAGTCCCTCAACGTCAAAGGTAATTTAAGTTATTTTTATACATTTCTAATTCATTGTACCTCTATTTCCTCAAATCTGTTTGTAGATAGTATGGTTTTTTTTAGTTTGGAGTACACAATTCAGGGTCTGTTGATATATTTCAATCCCTACAACCAAGTCCCTCAACGTCAAAGGTAATTTAAGTTATTAATTATACATTTCTAATTCATTATAACTTTATTTTCTCAAATCTGTTTGTAGATAGTATGTTTAATTGATAGTATGTTTTTTTTTTCACTTTGGAGTACACAATTCAGGGTCGGTTGATGTATTTCAATCCCTATAACCACGTCCCTCAACGTCAAAGGTAATTTAAGTTATTAATTACACATTTCTAATTCATTATAACTCTATTTTCTCAAATCTGTTTGTAGATAGTATGTTTAATTGATAGTATGGTTTTTTTTCAGTTTGGAGTACACAATTCAGGGTCTGTTGATATATTTCAATCCCTACAACCACGTCCCTCAACGTCAAAGGTAATTTAAATGATTAATTATACATTTCTAATTCATTATAACTCTATTTTCTCAAATCTGTTTGTAGATAGTATGTTTAATTGATAGTATGGTTTTTTTTAGTTTGGAGTACACAATTCAGGGTCTGTTGATGTATTTCAATCCCTACAACCAAGTCCCTCAACGTCAAAGGTAATTTGAATTATTAATTATACATTTCTAATTCATTATAACTAGTAGGCGGCCACGCTGGGGCTATTACAGTGTTGTACTCAAGGGAAAAATTACTTCATCACACTTATTTTTAAACCGCTTCCCGGTTTAGCATGCGAGAAGTTGAGTATGTTGTTAACAATAAAAATTGACTTATGAAAATGACGTGATATATGGGTATGTTTTATATATGTATATGGGGGATATCCTTGACCTGTAGAAATCCCTGGTGATGATCCTGTAGAAATCACAAGTGCGCCCCACCGTTGAATATGACAGCCACCTCTGGTCTAGAGCCCTAAAATACTTTAAAAAAATCTTTAACCCTAAGCAGAAACGGGCGATCAGTTTAATAGCTTCCCCAATTACAACTGGATTGAAATCTTTAGAGCACAGGCGTCATGTGGGAATGCTGTCCGTATTCATTCGGTATTTAAATGGAAGATGGTCCGAGAAACTAGCGTATGTCCCTTCGACACCGTTGCATAATTGGGAAACACGCCAAACGCACGCCCAAAATTTGTACGCAGTTGTCATTCGTGTCGCATGAGAATGGGTCCTTTCTACGGCACGTTCTTGGGTTCGGAACGAACGATATTTCATTCGCATTTGTGGCTGTGGAACGATTTTTTATATGAATACCGCATGAGAGTCCCAACTGAGACTATTGCATCCCCAATTGGCTATGTTGTGAGGCTGAAGGTAGTGGGAAGGTTAAGGAGATGGGGAAGATGGAAGAGGGAGGTGGGGAAGTACCTGGGTATTCAGATCTGGTCACCAAACACGGCTACATTTCAAGCAACGTTTTAATTATGAATGGTGGTTTTACACCAGGGCGATACTGAGAGTATCTTCCACTCTGGAACATGCCGCAAATATACTATAGGTATATTATTTTTAATTTATTAATTGTAAAATGACACAAATTAATGAAATAAAATTTATTAGCGCACGCCGGGTCGAACCCGCCACCTTCATATTGGGAGTCCAGAGCCTTACTACTGGACTACGCCGGCCGTCTATTTGCCGACTTCTGTGTTTCTTCCCTTCTACAACATGAATCACTTCAAGACCCATATTCACACCTTCTCCTCTAAAAACCATTCACACACACCCCAGAGATGACATAGGCTCTGAGGGAAAACTATTTTCCTCCGGGCCTTCTGTGTGAAGTGAAAGTAAAAAAAAAAATTAAAACATTTTTTAATTGTGAATACCGCCAAACAGTCCCAATTCCTCCCAACCGTCTTGAGCCAGTGAGGCTATATGGGGTGTGTTGGAGGCTGAAGGTAGTGATGAGGGGAAGGAGATGGGGAAGAGGAAGCTGGGGAATTACCTGGCCATTCTGATCTGAATGGCCAGGAAAAAACACAGCTAAAGACATTTCAAGCAACATTTTAATTCTGAATGGTGGTCTTACACCGGGGTGATATTGATAGTGTCTTCCACTCCGGAAAGTGCCGCAAATACCAGTATGATATACTCGTATATTATTTTTAATTCTTTTAAAATTTACACCAAACGCGCACCCAACTTTTGCAGACAGCATTTTTCACGTGAGAACGGGTCGTTCTTACGACTCATTCGTGAACGATGTCTGTGTTCTACACTGTCTGTGTTCTACTTCTCAGTGGAAGATGATCCGAGGATCTAGCATCTATGATCCTTTTGGTATCGTTGTATAATTGGGAAAAATGCCAAACGCACGCCCAATATTTGTACATGGTTGACATTCGTGTCGCATGACAACGGGTCGTTTCTACGGATCGTTCTTAAGTTCAACAGCTCGGCTGTGGAACGATTTGCCGGCTTCCGTGTTTCCTCTCTTCTACAACATGATCTCTTCACAACCTATGTTCACTCCTTCCTCTTCTCGAAAAACTCTTCACACAGCATCCCCAGAAATGACGTATGGGAAAAATATTTTCCTCAAGTTAATTTAAGGAGTTAATTTATAACAAAAATAAAATAAAAAGATTTCTTTTTTATGTTAATAGAACCGTTAGACTGAAGGCAGTGGGGAGGGGAAGGAGATGGGGAACTATTCAGATCTGATCTCCTAACACGGCTAAAGTCATTTCATATAACTTTTCAATTCTGAATGGTAGTATTACGCCAGGGCGATACTGAGAGTATCCTCTACTCTGGAACATGCCGCAAATATACTACACATTATTTTTTACGTTTAAATTAATTTGTGAAAATAACACAAATAAATCAAATAAATTTACTCGTGCACGTTAGAATATGAACTCGAGCCCACCGTATTGCTAGTCAAGACACTAACCTCTCGACCACGGAGGCTATCGAGTATTATATTTCTTCTTTAAAATACAATAATTATTAATTAGTTATTTTTGCCCATTCTAATGCGCTAGTTAGCTAAATAAATCCTTTAACATACTGTAGTTTTAAAAGGATTGCTTATATAGAAGATAAGCCGATAGTATGTCTCATTTCTTTTCCATATATTTTATTTTGAACAGAAAGGGACAAAAATAACATTATATTTACGTGTATAAATATCGTAAACAAACATATCATATTTCATGTTATCGCCAAGGAACTGCAGCTAACAAGTCCGGTATAGTAATTTTTAGCACCAAAAGGTCGAAGAGCAGTACGCAATTGAATATTATTTTAGTTTGGTTGATTTACACTTTTCCATCTGAACTCAACTGTTATATGTCGCAATATTTTGGATGTTGAATCACAGTAGCTCACACGTGTTCGCATTATAATACCAGCGAAGAAACTGTAACGTATTTATAATTAAATCTTTAATTCATTTCCTCTATATTTCATAAAAAAATTATAAAATTGATATCACACAACATCCAGATTGAAAATCCAATATATGTTTAAGAAAATAAATGATGTATTTAAGTATTCCCTGTATGAAAACTAATTTCGTTAATAAATCATTCAAAAATGAGAATTGATACAGATCAGGTCTCTTGTTGTACACGCTCGCTCACATCGGCCACCTGCAAGAACTACACTGTGTTTAAAACAAATTTTACCCGTTAAATACCGATAATTTAATTGTTTTGCCTTTAATAATAAGCGGCTCTGGGAATTCATCATTTTGCCACCGCTAGCCGCCTCTTAATTATAACTCTACGTTTTTCTCAAATCTGTTTGTAGATAGTATGTTTAATTGATAGTATGGTTTTTTTCCAGTTTGAAGTACACAATTCAGGGTCGGTTGATGTATTTCAATCCCTCTAACCAAGTCCTCCATCGTCTAAGGTAATTTAAATTATTAATTATACATTTATAATTCATTATAACTCTGCGTTTTTCTCAAATCTGATTTTAGATATTATGTTTAATTGATAATAATGTTTTTTTTTCAGTTTGGACTACAAAATTCAGGGTCGGTTGGTGTATTTCAATCCCTACAACCAAGTCCCTCAACGTCAAAGGTAATTTAAGTTATTAATTATACATTTCTAATTCATTGTAACTCTATTTTCTCAAATCTGTTTGTAGATAGTATGCTTAATTGATAGTATGGTTTTTTTTTAGTTTGGAGTACACAATTCAGGGTCGGTTGATGTATTTCAATCCCTACAACCAAGACCCTCAACGTCAAAGGTAATTTGAATTATTAATTATACATTTCTAATTCATTATAACTCTATTTTCTCAAATCTGTTTGTAGATAGTATGTTTAATTTATAGTATTTTTTTTTCAGTTTGGAGTACACAATTCAGGGTCTGTTGATGTATTTCAATCCCTACAACCAAGTCCCTCAACGTCAAAGGTAATTTGAATTATTAATTATACATTTCTAATTCATTATAACTCACTACAACCAAGTCCCTCAACGTCAAAGGTAATTTGAATTATTAATTATACATTTCTAATTCATTATAACTCTATTTTCTCAAATCTGTTTGTAGATAGTATGTTTAATTGATAGTATGGTTTTTTTTCAGTTTGGAGTACACAATTCAGGGTCTGTTGATATATTTCAATCCCTCTATCCAAGTCCCTCAACGTCAAAGGTAATTTAAATTATTAATTATACATTTCTAATTCATTATAACTCTATTTTCTCAAATCTGTTTTTAGATATTATGTTTAATTGATAATATTGTTTTTTTTTTTCAGTTTGGACTACACAATTCAGGGTCGGTTGATGTATTTCAATCCTTACAACCAAGTCCCTCAACGTCAAAGGTAATTTGAATTATTAATTATACATTTCTAATTCATTATAACTCTATTTTCTCAAATCTGTTTGTAGGTAGTATGTTTAATTGATAGTATGTTTTTTTTCCAGTTTGTAGTACACAATTCAGGGTCGGTTGATGTATTTCAATCCCTCTAACCAAGTCCTCCAACGTCAAAGGTAATTTAAATTATTAATTATACATTTATAATTCATTATAACTCTGCGTTTTTCTCAAATCTGTTTTTAGATATTATGTTTAATTGATAATATTGTTTTTTTTTTTTCAGTTCGGACTACACAATTCAGGGTCGGTTGATGTTTTTCAATCCCTACAACCAAGTCCCTCAAAGTCAAAGGTAATTTAAATTATTAATTATACATTTCTAATTCATTATAACTCTATTTTCTCAAATCTGTTTGTAGATAGTATGTTTAATTTATAGTATGTTTTTTTTCAGTTTGGAGTACACAATTCAGGGTCGGTTGATGTATTTCAATCCCTACAACCAAGACCCTCAACGTCAAAGGTAATTTGAATTATTAATTATACATTTCTAATTCATTATAACTCTATTTTCTCAAATCTGTTTGTAGATAGTATGTTTTTTTTCAGTTTGGAGTACACAATTCAGGGTCTGTTGATGTATTTCAATCCCTACAACCAAGTCCCTCAACGTCAAAGGTAATTTGAATTATTAATTATACATTTCTAATTCATTATAACTCTACGTTTTTCTCAAATCTGTTTGTAGATAGTATGTTTAATTGATAGTATGGTTTTTTTTCAGTTTGGAGTACACAATAGGGTATTTTCACAAACGAGGGATTCTGTTGAAAATGTACGGAATATTTAAAGATTATTTTTCTGATTTTAATCATCCTACTAAAAATGTTCGTTTTTTACGTTTTCATTCGAGTTTATTGATTTTAAAAATGATCAAAAACTGACGAAATCAAAAAGGCCCGTGATTGGCTGGTCGGTTTGTGACGTCACAAAGGTTGCCCAGCTCGGCCAGTTCCCGGCCCCAACCCCAACCAAACATTCCTTTGTGGTTGATAACTGACGTTTGTGTCCATATAAAGCTCGTGATTTTTACAGTTTTTTTCTTATTTTCGAAGATAATTGTGATATTTTGTTAACTTTGTCATATATTTAACATCATTATTATGACTGACAGTGGTTTTGTTCGAGGACAGGCTGATAATTTGCCTAAAATCGACGTTCTAATGATGGGTTCTTTTTTTATCAACAATGCAAATTTTGTTAGTGCTGAATTTGGAGGTTGGAAAGCAGCAAGGTAAGAAAAATATTGGGTAAACTTTCGATCGAATTGGACACGCTTATTACGAAGATACTTTGTTTGGCGGCCAGCTGTCAGTTTGATATGTTGGTATTCCCGACAGAACTAGGAGCTAGATGATCGTCGCCGACTTCATGCGAAACATAATTGGCGCGTATAAAAACACTAAATAATTCATTTATAATAATACATTTTTTTTTCAAAAAACCTTTAGATTCACCTTAATTACTGTAAAATACAACTTTTTGCATTCGGGGAAGTGGAATATATTGCAATTAAAATTTCCGTAAATTAAAAATTTACTGCCGCGTACGACAGCGCGATGCCGCGATATTTGGCGGCCCGATATAATACCGTAATATAACGAGGAGCTAGAAATATGTCACTACTAGACAATCTATGCGAATTAGGTAAGCACTAGTTTGGCGAAATTCTGGAAATAAAATACAGTAAATTGAATAAAGACCTTCAGGCACGTTTTTTTGTTTACATTAAATTTTTTAATGTTAAAAGGTTTACCTAAAAATCTGTTTTAGCACTAGTTTGGCGAATACTGGAAATAAGGGGAGAGTACGATTTCCGTGGCGCCGACATTTGACGATGGATTTTGATAAATTGATCCAAAATAAATCGAAAATGAAGAATAATTCGATATCTTGCTTCGTTTCGAGATATCGACACTATGAAGTTTTTTAGTGATTTAATAAAAAAATACATTCATTTTTGTATCACACACCATGTTACACAAACCTAGCGTAGCCGCTAAACTACTTGAAAACTGGGATGTTTTCCTTGCCTTGACGCGAGCAGGCACTATAAAGGGGGCACTTTCTTTTATATCACAAACCATGTTAGACAAACCTAGCGTAGCCGCTAAACTACTTGAAAATTGGGATGTTTTCCTTGCCTTGACGCGAGCAGGCGCTACGAAGGGGGCACTTTCTTTTGTATCACAAACCATGTTACACAAACCTAGCGTAGCCCCTAAACTACTTGAAAACTGGGATGTTTTTCTTGCCTTGACGCGAGCAGGCGCTATAAAGGGGCACTTTCTTTTGTATCACAAACCATGTTACACAAACCTAGCGTAGCCCCTAAACTACTTTAAAACTGTCATGTTTGTGTAACATGGTTTGTGATACAAAAGAAAGTGCCCCCTTCGTAGCGCCTGCTCGCGTCAAGGCAAGGAAAACATCCCAGTTTTCAAGTAGTTTAGCGGCTACGCTAGGTTTGTGTAGCATGGTTTGTGATACAAAAGAAAGTGCCCCCTTCGTAGCGCCTGCTCGCGTCAAGGCAAGGAAAACATCCCAGTTTTCAAGTAGTTTAGCGGCTACGCTAGGTTTGTGTAGAATGGTTTGTGATACAAAAGAAAGTGCCCCCTTCGTAGCGCCTGCTCGCGTCAAGGCAAGAAAAAACATCCCAGTTTTCAAGTAGTTTGGCGGCTACGCTAGGTTTGTGTAGCATGGTTTGTGATACAAAAGAAAGTGTCCCCTTCGTAGCGCCTGCTCGCGTCAAGGCAAGAAAAAACATCCCAGTTTTCAAGTAGTTTGGCGGCTACGCTAGGTTTGTGTAACATGGTTTGTGATACAAGAGAAAGTGCCCCCTTCGTAGCGCCTGCTCGCGTCAAGGCAAGAAAAACATCCCAGTTTTCAAGTAGTTTAGCGGCTACGCTAGGTTTGTGTAACATGGTTTGTGATAAAAAAGAAAGTGCCTAAAGTGAAAAAAAAATTGTTTATTTATTTTTATTTTTATTTATAAATTATTATCTAGTTAACAACATTTAAAACTTGAAAGTATCGAAATCTCAAAAACGAAGCGAGATATTGAAAACTTTTATTCTTCATTTTCGACTTATTTTGATATATCGAAATCCATTGTCAAATGGCGGCGCCACGGAAATCGTACTCGTGCCGGAAATAAAATAAAAGGAATAATGGCTTTAACGCAAGTTTTTTTTTACTTTTAAAAAAATTCTCATTAAAAAAAAAAAAAAAATTCTAACCTAGTTTATATTTAAAACAAAATAGGTTTTCAGACTAGTTTTTTTAATCAATTGTATTAATTTATTTTTAGTTATTTAATTTAATTTAATAGGGTACATGCACTGTATGTAATATGGTATTTTCAATGCTTTTAATATATGTAAAAAAGTAACTTAACTCGATTAACGTACTTAAAACCCCCAAAAAATTATTAAATTAATTAATTCACTTTCAAAGTTGTGTGAAAATTCAAATATCGAGTCATCATTGACTGGCTACATTATGACGTCACACCGCACTCCCGAGCCCGAGAAGTTTGGTAAAAAGAAAGGGTGATGGTTCCCTATTGTTTCTAGCCGCTCGTTTTTTCCCGCTTATTTCCGATTTTTAATTAACAACTAGTTAGTTTTTTCGCTCAGATAGACCTCTTGCAAAACGAAAAAAAATGGATTGTGTATCGTGTTCGGTTGGTTTAGTGGGATTTTTAGAGATCATAGGAAAGGAGGAAATGTTGGTGGAATGGTTGAAGAATCACGGTGTGAAATTATGTAGTGTTTTTATACGCGCCATTTATGTTTCCGCGTGAAGTCGGCTACGATCATCTAGCTCCTAGTTCTGTCGGGAATACCAACATATCAAACTGACAGCTGGCCGCCAAACAAAGTATCTTCGTAATAAGCGTGTCCAGTTCGATCGAAAGTTTACCAAATATTGTATACTCTCTCATAATGTATAATTTTCAGTATTTTAGTTACATGCACCCAAAATATTTGTGTTTTTTTACATTTTTTCACGTAAATTCAATCGAAGTGTCTGTCACATAACCTCTTTATCATAACATGCTATTCTGTCAGTTAAATAGTATTTCTTAAATTACTGTATTGACCTTACAAATGTACTAATTTCTTACTAGTATAGAAATCATTTAATCTGTGTTCAAGGCATACAAAGTCATTTCCAGCCTAAAAATACATATAAATAATGTTAAAAGGTGAATTTATTCAAATGTCAAACCGCAAAAAAAATAGCAATGCTTGTGGGGTTGTCTAATGTCAATAATACCATAATAATGCATCCGTCATTGAATATTTTGATAAATCATTAAGTATGTCTATTGTTTATATTACAGATCAGCTAGAGAAAATTATGGAGACAGTGCTGTAGGCTATGTCCAAGTCAAGCGAACTGGCGACATTTGTACGGTAAAGGCTAGAATAACTCCTGAGCATAGAATTAGAACGAAAGCTTATTCAGTCATCCTAATTTGCAATGAAGCCCTGGAAGTTATAAATTCATGCAAATGTGAAGATTGTCCCGCATCTCAAGGTAAGCCTCTAATTTGTTTCTACTGATTATTTAATTTTTCTTAATTAATAACATGCTAATTATAAACATATAAGCCCAGTTTAAATTAATCACTTTTGCCATTGACAGGGAGACAATGATGGTGTAAGTTTTTTCGCATAACCTAGACAGATTGCCTGATTTATATTTTTTGATTAGAATCTTCATAAAAGCTTGAATGAGTCAATTTATAGTGTATTTTCATATCTGACCGCATATTGCTGGTATTGTTTTCATATTTGTTTTGACATTTAAATAATTTTGTGTATTTTTTTATTATTCCAGGTGGCTGTAAGCATGCACTTGCGTTCCTATCATGGCTCCACAGGCGTAGTGAAGAACCTCCAAAGACGTCAACAGAGTGCTACTGGAAAAAATCGAAGATGGCAGGGATAGGAACAAGCCTTAAATTCATCAAGGCAGAAGATATGGGAACAGTACCACTAGTAAATTATCCCAACGATGATGGTACTTTCTTCAATGAGTTGATTAAAAAGAGTACCTCAAAATCAGAAATGGTTAAATTTTATGTTGACTCAACACCCATTGAAAACCTTTCAATTCACAATTTGCTTTGTAATTTTTTCAATAACGATATTGGATCTCTCCCGGAGGAATTTATTGACCTTTGTCAATCCTCAATGACGGCAAAAGCCTGTCAGGGGGCATTTGATGAGACAGTTGATCAGGCGGACTGTCCGTTATGGCACAACCTGCGATATGCTCGAGTGACTGCCTCAAATTTGTATGAGGCGGCTCACTGTAAAACGACAGACGGGTCACTAGTAGAGAAAATACTGGGTGCTAAATTTTTGGGGAACAAAGCCATGGAACGGGGTAAAACTTTAGAACCAATAGTATTGAAAGTAGTCGAGGCTACAAGGAAAATTAAATTTAAAAGGTGTGGGTTAATTTTATCTAACAAACTCCCAATTTTTGGCGCTTCAACGGATGCCTTGGGTGGAGATTTCATCGTAGAAGTGAAATGTCCTATGAAAGACTCGACGATGAAGAATTATTTGACAGCTACCGGAGAACCCACTCCAAAAGTTATGGCGCAAATACAATTATTATATTAAATTATATTAAAATACAAATATTTTGCCCAGAAGACAGCTGCACTGTATTGTGTGGCCAATCCAGACTTCGAGACTTCAAAAAAAGTAACCCAGTGTCATGTCAGGTTTGATGAAGACCTATGTAAGGAGTTAATTGCTAAATCTAAAGAATTTTGGTGTAATGCTGTCTTTTCTAGATTAAAATATTAAATAAATGTGTGTAAAACGTATAAATAATTGATCTTTTAATTACCTTATTGACCTCTCCTTAGAAATTTTCATAATACACATCGACCAATATACTTGGTCTTTTTTAATACATATATAAATAAATAAATATCTAATGCGATGCATTCAAATAATAAAAATCAAGAACTTTTAAGTATGGTTTTAAATATACAGAGTAATATAATATACTTTGAAAATCTTGTCCTTTATAAAAATAAAACAATATCGGCCTTACTAAAAAAAAAACACTCCGCGGCCGTTAAACGGTGTTTTTGTGAATCTTTAGATTTGACAACGCCGTATTTTCTTGTTCAAATTGGAGATTTCATAATAATTCGCTAGGTGGTGTGATTGATGCGCCTGCGCATTGCTTTCCCGCTGAATAAAAAAAAGCCGCGGAAATGCAGAAGAAAGTCGGTCGCTGTGTGTGTGTGATTAAGATGATATTTTCGTAAATGATTTCAATCCTTGACTAATTCGCACTTATATTCATTTACGCAATATATTTACTATTAATTTGTGTTGTTTTTCGTTAGTTTAAGTCAAATTGTGACACTAAAATCGTGTGTTCTAAATTGATCTGTCAGAAAATGGTTCTTTAGGTTATATTCAGAAATAATTTGCATTTTAAGATCTTTATTTTATTATAAATTCTTGAAAGTGATGTTTTTTGGTGACTAAAATGTCTAATACATATTTTAGTAAACGTATCAAAGAAATTAATGTGTTAAGATGTGCAAGCAATGTATTCAAACGTGAGTTTTTTTATTGTAAATTTTTGGGAATGAAAAGCTAATTTCAAGATTTTTTTATATTTTTTTATTGTGTGAAGGAGTAAATAGTGAGGTGACAGTTTTATTTCAAAATCATTAAATAAAAGGACTGTGTTTTTTGAATTTTTCCAAATATTTCAATGTTTTAATAGAAAGTGTTTGGGGTAAGTGAGTTTTTTTTTTCAATTTGATGTTTGAAGCTTAAAATACTACAGTTTTTAAACATTTAAGTATATTTTAGATATGAAAATCTTAAAGGTAATTACATTTTGGTTTTAAAATGGTATTTGTTTTTACGACATCTCAAAAAATAATAAATATATAGGACATTAAAAAAAGAAATTCGAAATTCGTTGAAAATTACAAATGGAACAAATATATACAACAGATAAACTACCCTCCTTGGCCGTGTAAGCAATGTACATATCTTTCCATGAACAATTTTTTGTCAGTTCTTAATTAGTAAGGATTCTTCATACATGGTTGTTTGACCACTGTACAAATTTTTCAGAAAGTTTATTAGTAAGGCTGGTAAAATGGCGACGTTGTCAGATCAAAAACCATATATTTTGTTTAGTAAGAATTTGAAAAACGAAATGTACAGACTTTACACAACGTGCTACAAAAACACCGTTTAACGGCCGCGGAGTGTTTTTTTTTAGTAAGGCTGAATATGTTTATTTATTTTATTTTATTTACAAATAAAACATATTTACATTAAAACTATTACTTTTACATGCGACAGTGATGACAAAAAGCTTTTCCGAAGGTTTTTTTAATAGTTTTATGTACAGATACAGATTTATTTATACAACGTTATTACATTACATTACATGTAATATTTTGACCCACAAAACTAGGCAATGCCTGTCTTATGATGGACGTTAGTAAGAAAAAATAATAATATTGATAATAATAATACATACATAACATAATCAACAAAATGACAGTTTGATCACATGAGATTTTAATATTTCTAAAGTGGGCTACACTTTAATAATGCTGTCTTGTAGATTAACGAGACTACAAACTACTCTAACAATTTGATTCATGATAGGAACATGGTTATGGTGTATGGATGCATGCATCTTGCACATCCCAAATTCACGTATCCTACTAATAACACGTTCTACGTGAATTCGCAGGGCAGCGATCCTTTTTGCTTGGATTACTTCCTCTGAAGTGCAAACCACATTAGCATATACACTGGGAGGACGGACTAGCTCACATTGCCGAACATGAAGCAAATTGGTAATGTTTTTAAATCCCCTATCTGCCATGATGCACGTACCCGGCTTCAAGAGGTCAAGATATCCACAATCTTCAACTATAATAGTGTCCGAAGCACGTCCACCATAACCTGAAGAAATAAAACTAATCACCCCGTTTGGGGTGCATGACACCAAATATTTAAGGGTGTTACAACTTTTATATTCTGACCAGGTTAAAGATTGGTGTATCGGGTTAATAGGCTTATTAATTTGAATTTCTAAGCAGTCAATAATGGTCTGCACATTAGAGTATCTCGCTCTGAAGCTTATGGGTGAGTGAAGTCTTATTTTACTACAAGACGGCCATACAATAAGACTTTTCAAAATATGGTCCATTAACAAAACAGTTTTAGTAAAAATTCTACTCAATGATGTAACTGAAATACCAAACTGTAGTGCGAGTATGGCAAATTTATCATTGAGGCGAATTTTTTTTTAAGTAATTAAAATATCAGTTACCTCACAAGGAATTTTCTTTGTTAATATGGAAATAACATGATACATTTGTTTGGGGATTCCTAGGCATAGCCTAGGATTCCTTTCAAGCGCCATCAGGTTGCATTGGCGCATCTGTAATTTAAAATTGACTTCCTCCACATTGTCACCTAAAGAGTCGGGTGTGTTTGGGCGATATGGTAAATTCTCTGATACATCTGGTGAATAATCTGATGATTCTGGTTCCACACTTATCGCAACAACTTTTTTCAGTGGTGTAGATTGTCTGCTTATATCATCAAACTTCAAAGGTGAGCAAGCCATATCCATTTGTTTTGTCGATGTTGATGTGGCCTTACTGCGCACATGACACTTCATATTTGCTTGAACAGCCTTGTCATCATTGGCAGGTGAAGATGTTTGAGTTGCAACATGATGCGGTTCCGGTTGGTTCACTGCTGAAGTAGAAGGCTGTGGCTCTGGTTCATTGTCTGCTATTGAACTTGCAATGATTTCAAGGCGCCTTCTCTTTAATCCTGTCAGTCTTGGAGTAGGAAGGGTTTTTTTTGACAGTCAAATTTGTGTGGAATGACAGTCTTTTTTAAATAAGCTCTACCACCCATTAATTTAAGCCTCATGTAATTTTCGACATCTTCGTCAAGCTAAAATAATATAAAGAAATCAACATTAAACGTCATGTTTTAAAATCAATTGTTATGCAGTAATAGACTTTTATATTGAATTGAATCATTTTCATAATATTAATAGAACAGAAACTTACATTAAAATGATCTTCGCAACAATGAAGCGTGCTTTTGAGAGAAATGGTTATGTTTTTAACTGGGTCTCTTTTCATAGCAACACACCATTTTTTCCTCATTTTGATGTCCTTCGGAAAGCACAAGAACACTTTATTTGGGGTTTTATATGTCGTATTTGTACACATGGGAACCAAACAATATTTGTATTTCAAATGGGGAGACATTGGAAGAAATATAACGACAAAAATCAACCAAATATACAAACAACACAGTTCTACTGTCAGCCATCTGACAGCATAAATCATAAATGCATAAATAAACACTGTAAAACAGGGTTGCCAACCGTAAAAAAAATTCCCTCGTACGAATGCAGCTAAAAATCTCGTACTTTGACTTTCAAACCTCGTACATTTATTATGCATCGAAAACGTGAAGCAAAATTAAGGCATTAGTATTGAACTACTTGATTTAGGAATGAAATAAACTATTGCAAGTTTCTTACTAAATAAAACATCCCTTTGTGTTGTCGTCGCTCTAGTTCGTTTTTGTCCTACAGACCATTTTTAGTGAAATTGAGTTAAGTATGCAGTTGTTCTTAAAAAGCCTTTATTTATACTTGACAAGTGAAAAAAAAAATTTTAAAAAATTATTTAAGGGGTTTTCAAAACGCATTTTGTCTTACGTCATCCCAAATGAAACAACATTCCGTTCGTGTGTCTCCAACATCCACACGTTGGCCAATATAACCCCTCGTTTTTAAACCTGCCGTTCAGTTGTATTTCATACAAATGTGTCTAACATCCAAGCCGCATCTTAGCCTACGTACCAAATTCAAACGCTCTGTTACTAACGTATTACTCTAACAGACCAAACAGCCAATAGCAGCGCAGCGGAGGATCACGTGATTGCTCTCATTTCAAACATTCGTTCAATAGCGCCGAGGAAGTAAATATCTTAATTTGTGATTTTGTTATTTACAAAGTTATTTTAGTGACCCTTTAGTGAACCTTTATGACGTCACACGATTGCCCCGCCCCAAAACATCGTTTTGGCGGTAATTCAAAAATGGTAAATTTAGATTCGCTGTAGAAACTTTATTCGTCAACATAAAAATAAAATAAAAATGCTGTAATGATCGTAATTTTTTGCTTAATTTTTTTAAGCAATAAAAAAAATCGTGGAAATACCCTATTCAGGGTCGGTCAATGTATTTCAATCCCTCTATCCAAGTCCCTCAACGTCAAAGGTAATTTAAAATATTAATTATACATTTCTAATTCATTATATGTAACTCTATTTTCTCAAATCTGTTTGTAGATAGTATGTTTTATTGATAATATTGTTTTTTTTTCAGTTTGGAGTACACAGTTCTAGGTCGGTTAATATATTTCAATCCCTCCATCCAAGTCCCTCAACGTCAAAGGTAATTTAAGTTATTTTTATACATTTCTAATTCATTGTAACTCTATTTTCTCAAATCTGTTTGTAGATAGTATGGTTTTTTTTCAGTTTGGGGTACACATTCAGGGTCTGTTGATATATTTCAATCCCTCTATCCAAGTCCCTCAACGTCAAAGGTAATTTAAATTATTAATTATACATTTCTAATTCATTATAACTCTATTTTCTCAAATCTGTTTGTAGATAGTATGTTTAATTGATAGTATGGTTTTTTTTCAGTTTGGAGTACACAATTCAGGGTCGGTTGATGTATTTCAATCCCTCTATCCAAGTCCCTCAACGTCAAAGGTAATTTAAATTATTAATTATACATTTCTAATTCATTTTAACTCTATTTTCTCAAATCTGTTTGTAGATAGTATGGTTTTTTTTCAGTTTGGGGTACACATTCAGGGTCTGTTGAGATATTTCAATCCCTCTATCCAAGTCCCTCAACGTCAAAGGTAATTTAAATTATTAATTATACATTTCTAATTCATTTTAACTCTATTTTCTCAAATCTGTTTGTAAATAGTATGTTTTATTGATAATATTGTTTTTTTTTCAGTTTGGACTACACAATTCAGGGTCGGTTGATGTATTTCAATCCCTACAACCAAGTCCCTCAACGTCAAAGGTAATTTAAATTATTAATTATACATTTCTAATTCATTATAACTCTACATTTTTCTCAAATCTGTTTGTAGATAGTATGTTTAATTGATAATATGTTTTTTTTTTCAGTTTGGAGTACACAATTCAGGGTCTGTTGATATATTTCAATCCCTCTATCCAAGTCCCTCAACGTTAAAGGTAATTTAAATTATTAATTATACATTTCTAATTCATTATAACTCTATTTTCTCAAATCTGTTTGTAGATAGTATGTTTAATTGATAGTATGGTTTTTTTTCAGTTTGGAGTATACAATTCAGGGTCGGTTGATGTATTTCAATCCCTCTATCCAAGTCCCTCAACGTCAAAGGTAATTTAAATTATTAATTATACATTTCTAATTCATTTTAACTCTATTTTCTCAAATCTGTTTGTAGATAGTATGTTTTATTGATAATATTGTTTTTTTTCAGTTTGGACTACACAATTCAGGGTCGGTTGATGTATTTCAATCCCTACAACCAAGTCCCTCAACGTCAAAGGTAATTTAAATTATTAATTATACATTTCTAATTCATTATAACTCCACATTTTTCTCAAATCTGTTTGTATATAGTATGTTTAATTGATAGTATGGTTTTTTTTCAGTTTGGAGTACACAATTCAGGGTCGGTTGATGTATTTTAATCCCTACAACCAAATCCCTCAACGTCAAAGGTCATTTAAGTTATTGATTATACATTTCTAATTCGTTTTAACTCTATTTTCTCAAATCTGTTTGTAGATAGTATGGTTTTTTTTCAGTTTGGGGTACACATTCAGGGTCTGTTGAGATATTTCAATCCCTCTATCCAAGTCCCTCAACGTCAAAGGTAATTTAAATTATTAATTATACATTTCTAATTCATTTTAACTCTATTTTCTCAAATCTGTTTGTAGATAGTATGTTTTATTGATAATATTGTTTTTTTTCAGTTTGGACTACACAATTCAGGGTCGGTTGATGTATTTCAATCCCTACAACCAAGTCCCTCAACGTCAAAGGTAATTTAAATTATTAATTATACATTTCTAATTCATTATAACTCTACATTTTTCTCAAATCTGTTTGTAGATAGTATGTTTAATTGATAATATGTTTTTTTTTCAGTTTGGAGTACACAATTCAGGGTCTGTTGATATATTTCAATCCCTCTATCCAAGTCCCTCAACGTTAAAGGTAATTTAAATTATTTATTATACATTTCTAATTCATTATAACTCTATTTTCTCAAATCTGTTTGTAGATAGTATGTTTAATTGATAGTATGGTTTTTTTTCAGTTTGGAGTATACAATTCAGGGTCGGTTGATGTATTTCAATCCCTCTATCCAAGTCCCTCAACGTCAAAGGTAATTTAAATTATTAATTATACATTTCTAATTCATTTTAACTCTATTTTCTCAAATCTGTTTGTAGATAGTATGTTTTATTGATAATATTGTTTTTTTTCAGTTTGGACTACACAATTCAGGGTCGGTTGATGTATTTCAATCCCTACAACCAAGTCCCTCAACGTCAAAGGTAATTTAAATTATTAATTATACATTTCTAATTCATTATAACTCTACATTTTTCTCAAATCTGTTTGTATTGTTAGCAACGTATTTGAATATTGCCACCAGAGGTACTGCTAGCGCCTCTGGCGGCCAACTGGGAAACTACTACTGCCCCTGCGTCGGTAAAGAAGGGATTGACACCGTGGGTTTGCAACACTGCTCGGACCGGCAACTGACACAGCTACCAACTCCCCGAACGGAAGGCAACGGCTGGAATTTGAATGGCGAGATTTAGTCTTGTCGAGATTGGATATTATTATTGTCATTTACCGTGGAGACAATATATTTCATTATAAACATCTACTTAGCGTTTCATTATTGCTAACATCAGAAGTGGGATTCGTAAAAGCAAGTGTCATCTGCTTTTTGACCTGACTTAAAAATTTCGTGTTGTGAGAACAAACATCCGCCATTGTGGCGTCGGTCGAGTTTTTGTTTGTTTTGATACCGGTGATTTTGTTACCTGTTAACAATTTGTGTATCAGCGTGAAATATTTGGACTTCTATTGTGAATTTACGTAAAAATGCCGCGTAATTTCTGTGATGACAGATGTGTGCGCTTGATGACGAAGAAATTCGTGGGGTGGAATTATTTTCTCGCGAAATTGCGCATTGATGAATGCATCATTGAAGATTTTAATATGGTGCTTGAAAATTCATCTGTGATTCAATGGGTTTGCCGAGAAGACTTTTCCCTTTCGTATTTAACCTCGTGAGTCTAACTTGATCGAAGACATTAACAAATAATGTCAACATGGCTGTCAAACAAAGTCGCTGGCTTGTGTGCCGGGCGCGTGGCCTAAAATCTGAAATACGAAGTGACTCGAGGAAGGTGACTTGATGGCCAGCAGGGAGAAGATGGATTACTCTTGATAGCCGTTTGGCGGAATGTTCGAAACCTCAAAATGTCTCGAAATTATGATGCTCAAAGTTGATACTGCGTTGACAGAGTCTGATCTTGGTGCTAAAAAGCTTACCTAGCTGCTAAAAGGATGACCAATTCGGTGATTTAACTATGGACATCGCAGATGCCATGCAAAAACTAAAAGGAAATACTTGTGCTAAAATTAAAAGACCTTTTATGTGTGGCGATAGGGAGTTGCACTTATGTCGACTATCATGTCGAGTTACAATCATGTCGACTATCTGAGTCGAAACCCTGTGTTATGGTTCGAAGTGTTTTGATCTGGTTCAGATATAATCGAAATGAATCGAGGTTGTTTGAAAGATATTCGAAATGGTTAACATCTAGAAATTTCAGGTGTGACGTTTTTTTGGATTCATCACAATGTGAGTAAACATGAAGGTGTTTATCAGACACTGGCTGCCGTCCGGGACAAATACTTGTTTCCGTGGGTGAGGAATGTTATTACAAAATATGTGACAAACGATTCTAAATGTTTTGATGGAAAAAGTGATACTGGCTGATGTAATATGTAAGCCCGGGATTTTATAAAATGGAGATATGTTTTGCTGTTGCATTGAGCATGTAGATCGATTTATTATGATCTTTCGTGAAGAGTGTGGACAGAATGCAGCATGTTATTGCTCTCCAGGATGGCTTCACGAAAAACTGTCGATTGGAAGCGAGTGTCATCTAGACGCTTTCGGCGATGGTGTACCTTTATGGAGTGCCATGGAAGCTTTTGATAAGTATCAAAGGCGGCAGATGAAATGGTTCAACTCGAACCGATTCATAATCGAGAGACGGACCTTATGGTCGTACGTGCTGAGACACGGAAGCTTTTGATAAGTATCAAAGGCGGCAGATGAAACGGTTCAACTCGAACCGATTCATAATTGAATGGCAGACCTTATGGTTATACGTGCTGAGACACGGGTGCTTTTGATGAGTATCAAAGGCGGCAGATGAAACGGTTCAACTCGAACCGATTCATAATTGAATGGCAGACCTTATGGTTATACGTGCTGAGACACGGGTGCTTTTGATGAGTATCAAAGGCGGCAGATGAAACGGTTCAACTCGAACCGATTCATAATTGAATGGCAGACCTTATGGTTATACGTGCTGAGACACGGGTGCTTTTGATGAGTATCAAAGGCGGTAGATGAAATAGTTCAACTCGAACCGATTCATAATCTCACGTTGGCTGGTGGGAGGCAGAACCTTCGGGTTATTCGTGCTGAAGCAGCACGGTGTATGTAAACAATCTCACGTTGACTGGTGAGAGGCAGAACATTCTTGTTATTCGTGCTGAAGCAGCACGGTGTATATAAATAATCTCACATTGGCTGGTGAGAGGCAGAACTTTCGGGTTATTTGTGCTGAAGCAGCACGGTGTATATAAATAATCTCACGATGACTAGTGAGAGGCAGAAAATTCTTGTTATTCGTGCTGAAGAAGCACGGTGTATATAAATAATTTCACATTGGCCGGTGAGAGGCAGAAGCAGTTACACGTGACAAAGCACGGTGTTGATAAATAATCTCACGTTGGCTGGTGAGAGGCATAACCTCCGGGTTATATGTGCTGAAGCACGGTGTGGCTAAATACTCTCACGTTGGCTGGTGAGACGCAGGACTTCAACGTCGAACATGTTGAGTCATGGGAACTTTTTGATGAATATCCAAAGGTGGCAGATGAAACGTTTCCACTCGAAACGATTCATGAAACCCTCATGTCGTGTTGGCGACATGGCGATCAGGATCTCCAAAGGAATTCCTGGATGCAAAAAGGTTAACAGACTGGATTCGAAGCTTGCCTTATAATGTGGTTGAAGTTTTGCTGAACGATCGTCTTGAAGTGTTGGGTACCAGACCCAACGGAAGCACTCGTATAAGAGTGACGGTAACATATTTATGAAAATATGAGGAAATGGACAGCTGAACAAATTTCTGTAATGGTCAGGAAGGGCGAACAGTGTGATCTGATTGTCATTAACATTGTAGGGTTGAATAAATTTCAACCCATCTAATTAATTTTTTTTATTTTTTATTTTTAGCTTCCTGCTTTGAGGTCAAAGCAGTGGTCAGTATGGCCGTGTTAGCAACGTATTTGAATATTGCCACCAGAGGTACTGCTAGCGCCTCTGGCGGCCAACTGGGAAACTACTACTGCCCCTGCGTCGGTAAAGAAGGGATTGACACCGTGGGTTTGCAACACTGCTCGGACCGGCAACTGACACAGCTACCAACTCCCCGAACGGAAGGCAACGGCTGGAATTTGAATGGCGAGATTTAGTCTTGTCGAGATTGGATATTATTATTGTCATTTACCGTGGAGACAATATATTTCATTATAAACATCTACTTAGCGTTTCATTATTGCTAACAGTATATAGTATGTTTAATTGATAGTATGTTTTTTTTTCAGTTTGGAGTACACAATTCAGGGTCGGTTGATGTATTTTAATCCCTACAACCAAATCCCTCAACGTCAAAGGTCATTTAAGTTATTGATTATACATTTCTAATTCGTTTTAACTCTATTTTCTCAAATCTGTTTGTAGATAGTATGGTTTTTTTTCAGTTTGGGGTACACATTCAGGGTCTGTTGATATATTTCAATCCCTCTATCCAAGTCCCTCAACGTCAAAGGTAATTTAAATTATTAATTATACATTTCTAATTCATTATAACTCTATTTTCTCAAATCTGTTTGTAGATAGTATGTTTAATTGATAGTATGGTTTTTTTTCAGTTTGGAGTACACAATTCAGGGTCGGTTGATGTATTTCAATCCCTCTATCCAAGTCCCTCAACGTCAAAGGTAATTTAAATTATTAATTATACATTTCTAATTCATTTTAACTCTATTTTCTCAAATCTGTTTGTAGATAGTATGGTTTTTTTTCAGTTTGGGGTACACATTCAGGGTCTGTTGAGATATTTCAATCCCTCTATCCAAGTCCCTCAACGTCAAAGGTAATTTAAATTATTAATTATACATTTCTAATTCATTTTAATTCTATTTTCTCAAATCTGTTTGTAAATAGTATGTTTTATTGATAATATTGTTTTTTTTTCAGTTTGGACTACACAATTCAGGGTCGGTTGATGTATTTCAATCCCTACAACCAAGTCCCTCAACGTCAAAGGTAATTTAAATTATTAATTATACATTTCTAATTCATTATAACTCTACATTTTTCTCAAATCTGTTTGTAGATAGTATGTTTAATTGATAATATGTTTTTTTTTTCAGTTTGGAGTACACAATTCAGGGTCTGTTGATATATTTCAATCCCTCTATCCAAGTCCCTCAACGTTAAAGGTAATTTAAATTATTAATTATACATTTCTAATTCATTATAACTCTATTTTCTCAAATCTGTTTGTAGATAGTATGTTTAATTGATAGTATGGTTTTTTTTCAGTTTGGAGTATACAATTCAGGGTCGGTTGATGTATTTCAATCCCTCTATCCAAGTCCCTCAACGTCAAAGGTAATTTAAATTATTAATTATACATTTCTAATTCATTTTAACTCTATTTTCTCAAATCTGTTTGTAGATAGTATGTTTTATTGATAATATTGTTTTTTTTCAGTTTGGACTACACAATTCAGGGTCGGTTGATGTATTTCAATCCCTACAACCAAGTCCCTCAACGTCAAAGGTAATTTAAATTATTAATTATACATTTCTAATTCATTATAACTCTACATTTTTCTCAAATCTGTTTGTATATAGTATGTTTAATTGATAGTATGGTTTTTTTTCAGTTTGGAGTACACAATTCAGGGTCGGTTGATGTATTTTAATCCCTACAACCAAATCCCTCAACGTCAAAGGTCATTTAAGTTATTGATTATACATTTCTAATTCGTTTTAACTCTATTTTCTCAAATCTGTTTGTAGATAGTATGTTTTTTTTTCAGTTTGGGGTACACATTCAGGGTCTGTTGAGATATTTCAATCCCTCTATCCAAGTCCCTCAACGTCAAAGGTAATTTAAATTATTAATTATACATTTCTAATTCATTTTAACTCTATTTTCTCAAATCTGTTTGTAGATAGTATGTTTTATTGATAATATTGTTTTTTTTTCAGTTTGGACTACACAATTCAGGGTCGGTTGATGTATTTCAATCCCTACAACCAAGTCCCTCAACGTCAAAGGTAATTTAAATTATTAATTATACATTTCTAATTCATTATAACTCTACATTTTTCTCAAATCTGTTTGTAGATAGTATGTTTAATTGATAATATGTTTTTTTTTCAGTTTGGAGTACACAATTCAGGGTCTGTTGATATATTTCAATCCCTCTATCCAAGTCCCTCAACGTTAAAGGTAATTTAAATTATTAATTATACATTTCTAATTCATTATAACTCTATTTTCTCAAATCTGTTTGTAGATAGTATGTTTAATTGATAGTATGGTTTTTTTTCAGTTTGGAGTATACAATTCAGGGTCGGTTGATGTATTTCAATCCCTCTATCCAAGTCCCTCAACGTCAAAGGTAATTTAAATTATTAATTATACATTTCTAATTCATTTTAACTCTATTTTCTCAAATCTGTTTGTAGATAGTATGTTTTATTGATAATATTGTTTTTTTTTTTCAGTTTGGACTACACAATTCAGGGTCGGTTGATGTATTTCAATCCCTACAACCAAGTCCCTCAACGTCAAAGGTAATTTAAATTATTAATTATACATTTCTAATTCATTATAACTCTACATTTTTCTCAAATCTGTTTGTATATAGTATGTTTAATTGATAGTATGGTTTTTTTTCAGTTTGGAGTACACAATTCAGGGTCGGTTGATGTATTTTAATCCCTACAACCAAATCCCTCAACGTCAAAGGTCATTTAAGTTATTGATTATACATTTCTAATTCGTTTTAACTCTATTTTCTCAAATCTGTTTGTAGATAGTATGGTTTTTTTTCAGTTTGGGGTACACATTCAGGGTCTGTTGAGATATTTCAATCCCTCTATCCAAGTCCCTCAACGTCAAAGGTAATTTAAATTATTAATTATACATTTCTAATTCATTTTAACTCTATTTTCTCAAATCTGTTTGTAGATAGTATGTTTTATTGATAATATTGTTTTTTTTTCAGTTTGGACTACACAATTCAGGGTCGGTTGATGTATTTCAATCCCTACAACCAAGTCCCTCAACGTCAAAGGTAATTTAAATTATTAATTATACATTTCTAATTCATTATAACTCTACATTTTTCTCAAATCTGTTTGTAGATAGTATGTTTAATTGATAATATGTTTTTTTTTCAGTTTGGAGTTCACAATTCAGGGTCTGTTGATATATTTCAATCCCTCTATCCAAGTCCCTCAACGTTAAAGGTAATTTAAATTATTAATTATACATTTCTAATTCATTATAACTCTATTTTCTCAAATCTGTTTGTAGATAGTATGTTTAATTGATAGTATGGTTTTTTTTCAGTTTGGAGTATACAATTCAGGGTCGGTTGATGTATTTCAATCCCTCTATCCAAGTCCCTCAACGTCAAAGGTAATTTAAATTATTAATTATACATTTCTAATTCATTTTAACTCTATTTTCTCAAATCTGTTTGTAGATAGTATGTTTTATTGATAATATTGTTTTTTTTCAGTTTGGACTACACAATTCAGGGTCGGTTGATGTATTTCAATCCCTACAACCAAGTCCCTCAACGTCAAAGGTAATTTAAATTATTAATTATACATTTCTAATTCATTATAACTCTACATTTTTCTCAAATCTGTTTGTATATAGTATGTTTAATTGATAGTATGGTTTTTTTTCAGTTTGGAGTACACAATTCAGGGTCGGTTGATGGATTTTAATCCCTACAACCAAATCCCTCAACGTCAAAGGTCATTTAAGTTATTGATTATACATTTCTAATTCATTATAACTCTGCATTTTTCTCACAACTGTTTGTAGATAGTATATTTAATTGATGATATTGTTTTGTTTTCAGTTTATAAACTTATTTATATACTTTTTATGCAACATATAAATATGGTTTGGTTTTCAGTTTGCACTCAGTAGCCCAGGATCTGTAGATTTCCTTAGGTCCCCTTAACCAAGCCCCTCAACGTCAAAGGTAATTTAACTTATATGGGTATCATATCAGTTGTCTATGAGGAATTAATTTTTCCCTGAGCCAAACGGCGCCTGGTGCTAATAAAAACCTGAAGGGCGCTGAATTAATTGTTAAGTGATAACAGCGCCTCAGCTCATTGGCAAGTTGGCGCCCGGAGCGAACTGTTCCAATTGCGCCTGCCAAACTTTCTGACAGCTGTGAATGGAACATTTTATTGTTTTTCTTTCAGTTTAGTCACATGTGCGGAGTCTGTGGCCATCCAAACTCCTGCGAGCAGCCTCCCTGAAGAAAGCCTCTCAAATTCAACGGTAATATGTAATACTAACTTATTATGTTTGTGATACAGTTATGTGATATTGTTTGTGTGTTTGGGTAGTATGTTTACGAGAGATGGGAAGGCTGATGGAGATATTGAAAGAAGGGTAAATGCAGGTAACTCCGTTAATGGAGGACTGAATGCCGTTGGCGCTAACAAAAAGCTGTCCAAAGAACCGAAGCTAGCAGTCCTCAATGGAGTGCTTGTACCTACCCTGATGTATGGCAGTGAGGCATGGGACTGGCAGAGGAAGGATGAAAGTAGACTGAATGCTGTTGAAATGAGATCCCTGAGGCGTATGTGTGGTAAAACCATGTATGATCGTGTAAGAAATGTGGAGATACGAAAAGAATGCAAGCGTAATGAGTTTTTTTTTTTGTTAATTTATTTATTTAACATTCTTTTTTTTACATTATTCTACATTAAGTCCCGTTAAACTGATTTATATCAGTTTGTCAACGGGTTCTTTTAACAATTACATTTTAGAAAATTTAAACAGGTACATAAAATATAAAAATTATTACATTATATGTATATATACATTATACATACATCCACATATTTTTACATAAATAAAAATAAAGATCAGAGAAAAAACGAAAGAAAGAAAAAGAAAAAAGATTGTAATAATGGAAAAAACATTGAAAAAGAAAGAAAAAGAAAAAAGATTGTAATAATGGAAAAAACATTAAAAACGAAATTTAGAAAAACAAGTACAAAAGTACAAAAAAGTACAAAAAAATTCTTTCACATAACCATTTTTTAGCATACATGTATTTCCTTTGAAAGTCAATTCACAGCTTTTTATTGAATTGGGTAACATGTTGTAAATTATTGATACGAGGTATTCTAGAGTTCTTTGACCATATTTATTTAAGTATCTGGGAATAACAAGTCCATCGTTTACAGTTAGTCTTGTATTATGAACATGTACCACTATTTTATTATATTCAGATTGAGATGTATGTTGATTCGCAATTTTGAACCACAATATAGCACGAACAGATAATAAATTTACAGAGTTATATAGTAATGATTTTGATACTTTTTTTTTTTTTTTAAAGGTTTTTATTACAATAAAATACACAATTTTTACATTTTATACAGTGGTAAAATAGTCGATAAGAATAGCTTTTCCTCACCATAAAGAGACAAGGCTCTTGTGTTTGGTAAAAAGCTGATTACGAACAAAGACATGATACATCATGTCTTTGTTCGTATTCAGCTTTGTTTAATAATAATTTTACTAAGTAATATTGTAAAGTTTGCACTGAAAGAAGATTTGTTTTTGTTGAATGTCCCCATGTAGTTATTCCATATCTTATTAGGGATTCCGCCAATGACAGATATATTATTCTAAGGGTATTCAGTGGAATAAAAAACTTCAGTCTATAAAGTTTGCTCACTATAGCTCTAAGCCTTGTGCAAACTTTTTGTATATGTAAATCCCATTTAAAATTACAATCTATTGTTAAGCCTAGATATACGTATTTTGAAACGAGTTCAATACTTTTACAAGAGCTTGGTTTGTAAATAATAGTTCTAGTTATAGCCTAAGTAGTCATAATAAAATGTACAGCGCCCTTGAGGTTATTTCTCACAAAAACGGCGCTCTACAAATTATCCAATTATTATTATTATGGTTGTATTACAGAATTATGGATGCAATCAAAATCATGAGAAACAATTTTAGGAGTTATGGTGATGTTGGCATGAGGAGATCTTATGTGCATAAGCTTCGTTTTTTTAGCATTGATTATTAATCCTACATCATGTGACCATTTTTGAAGAGTGACAAAATCAATTTGCAGTAAAATACTCGCCATTAATAAATCCTCGTGTGAAATAACTAAGGCAGTGTCGTCAGCATAAACATACTGTATTACATGAGAGAAAATCAATTTCATTGCAGTAACATATATAATATACAAGGTAGGGCCTAGTATGGACCCTTGTGGTACGCCGGCGAAAACTTTCTTTTTTTTACTATAATGATCTAAAATTTTTACACAAATCTTTCTATTTTCAAAGTAATTAACAAATAATTTATGTAAGTTTCCTGTAATTCCAATTGCTTCAAGAGTTTCCAGTAATTTACTGTGATCAATAGTATCAAACGCCTTCGAATTTTCAATAAATAATATGAGTACATGTTTTCTTTTATTAAGATCATTATTAATTATGTTTGAAAAATCTTGAAGTAGTATATCTGTGCTCTTTTTTTTCTGGAAACCATATTGATGGGTATCAATAATAGAATTTTTTTCAAGGTACTTTATTAATTTTATGGATATATATTTTTCTAGGATCTTTTCAATTGCAGGTAAAATACTGATCGGTCTATAGTTTTCAATTTCACTGTGTTTACCACCTTTGTAGATGGGTCGGATGATGCTACATTTGAGGTCTTCTGGTATAATTGCCTCCGTTAAAATCATATTAATTAATTGAGTTAAAATAGGTTCTAAGATATCAAAATGTTTTTTAATATCAGACATTCTAATTTTATCTATCCCCGGCGACTGGCTATTTCTTAAACTTCTGACTACTTTTTCGATATCACAGAGTTTTGCTTGTGTTAAGAGCATGCTGTGTGGAAGTCTATGTGTTTGAATATTAAAAGCTTTTTTATCACATCTATGTAATAATTGCCTAACATTATCAGAAAAGAAGTTAGCAAAATTGTTAGATGTTTGATCAGTGGTTTGTTCCTTTAAGAAATAGTTTGATATTACTTCATCGCAGTTACTTTTACTCTTTCTTCCTAACAATCTGTTTATTTCATCCCACGTTTTCTTTGAGTCCGCAAAATAATTTTTAAATTTTGAGTTGAAAATTTTTAATTTGTAAACACTGATTAATTTTGTAACTTTGTTTCGGGTGCATTTATACTCTCTTTCATAAAATTTATTAGTAGGATTACTTTTCCATCTTTTGTAAAGTGTAGCTTTTAATTTGATTTTTGATAAATCATTATTTATCCATTCATTTATGGCATTTGGTCTAATTTGGGGTTTAAAAGATTTTACTACAGTACTTTTTTCATAGATTTCATTATATTTAGTTTTAATTTTATTATACAGAGCAACGCAATCCAGTTCTTTCAAAAGGATATTCCAATTATATTTTTTTATTTCTTTATCAACACTTTTTTGAGACAGAGTGGTAGTTTTTTCATTTTGTACAATATTTTTGACATCATGGTAATATACATTTAATCCCGTTATAAAATGATCAGCAATTGTTGAATCAATTACACATGCGGACAAGTTATATTTATTAGATCTAACGTATATGTGGTCAATACCAGATTTAGTTATTTGACCAGAAACTATAGCTTCCCTTGTCGTATCATTTATACATTTTGTAAAGTAATTACTAGTTAGAATATTTTCATAAGCTATTATATTTGTATCACTTTGATTTAACAAGTTCAGATTAATGTCTCCAAAAAATATTACATTTTCATTAGAGTTTATATAATTACTAAAAAAACAAGAAATTTCATTTAAGAATCCCCCTTTATTGAGGTTAGGTGGTCTATAAATTGCTAAAATATAAAAATTGCATTTATTTGGTAACGTCAATATTCCAAACACATTTTCAAAGTGAATGGTTTCAACTTTTTCTTGTTTAAAATATAAATGTTCCTTTATATAAAGCAAAATACCACCTTGTTTTAGGCCAGTGCAAATAGCGATCCGCGATTGGAATTATTCCGGTAGTCCCAATTTTTTAATATGTTTTATACACTCATCTCCTGATGTAAAATCTGAGTTTTCGACCTTGGCGCACTTGAGCTTTTGCCGCCATTTTGAAAAAACCAACCGGTTTCGCCCCAAAATCTAGTTTTTCTCAAATATCTCGTTTACGATACAAATTTCGGCTATAGTAGCTTAACAAGTTTAGTAGAACATAAAATTACCTACAACTCTTATTTAAAATAAATTCTTCTATCTCTAATACATATCGAGATATGCAATCGTAAAAATGTGTAAGAGTTTATAAAAACAGGTAAATTGCACGACTTAGTTTGGTTTTTTGTACATATCTTTTTTCCAGTACAATTTTGTAAAAAAAATATTGATATCAATTTTGTAAAGAATAAAATTTCACAATAGAAAACTAATAGGTACATATTAAATATTTTTATCTCAATTAGGTATCCAGATTTTAATACAAAAATTACACAAAAATTAGGCTAAAGATTGAATCAGAAGAATAATAATGTTTTAATCTTCGCGTACCTTGATTATTCTATTTTTAAACAATTATTATTGAAATAACACGTACCATACATATTAGCAACATTAACCATCAAAGTAATTACAACATATAAATAAAATAATTAATTAAGGTACAAAAACCTGTTAAAAAAAGAAGAAAAAAAGTATTTTCTTAAATTTTTTGACTATTGACTGTAGTTCTGTTTCTTACTGCCACTTACGGGCCACAATATATACTTCCTATGTCTCATCAGCCGAATTTGTGGCGACTGGGTCACCAAATTCCTTGTCATCATCATGAACGAAGGCTTCCACAGCATTCTCGCACGAGTTGCCATTACAGTGAATACAGATTAGGGAGCATTTTAAACCTGACTTTCTACATGTGCGCTCTCCAGCGGAACCTTTTTTGCATTGGAATTATATAAAGTTCAGCAACGCTGAGGTGCAGCCTCCTTCAACATTGGTACTGGAGTTAGTAACCCAACAGCGTCCTTTTTCCACCCCCATTCAGTTGGATCTTTATGGTGACCAAGCCAAGTTTGCATATGCAAGTAAGTTCGTGAAGCATGTTGCTGGACTGCGTCTTTGTTAGGTGGTAGCCTGGATAAACTGGATAAATTGAACACTCCTTTGACAAAAAGAACGTACCTTAAATTTTCCAAATTTGATTTCTCATTGCCGTCATACAAAAGTGCAAAGAATTGTTCGGCAGCCAAAATGATTGTTGGAATACACGAACAAGTTCATTCACTGAGTGGTTCTTGAGAATAATATTAAAAAATGTGTATTTGCCTTGACCGAACGGAGCATCAGTTGTGTCGCAGCCACTTATGGCATGAATGAATAAAATGTTTTCGACTATTTCAATGTGTTTAAAACATTTGTTGGAGTACAACGCGTTAGGTGATTTGCCTTTACCAACTTTTTGGAAGTGAGAGAGCTGTGAGGAGTACCAACAGGTCGATATCCTGACCAATAATTATGACTGCATCATATTGAGATGACAACGAGTTTGCTGTGGTTATTATGAGAACGTGAACATCCTCTTCAGCTTGTACTCTCGTTATTTGCGATCGTTCAAATGAGGCTCTGAGTAGGGAAATAAAATGAGACTTGTTCTTCTCATTTCCCAGAAACTTTTCCTGAGGCACTTGTGGGTGACTGCTTTCATAACAAAACTTCAGCAGAAGTTGTAACTCTTTAGTGCGTTTCTTTTCAGCCGAATCTGGGTATCCATCGAACACCACTACTATATTGGCTCCATAATGATTTTGTACATACCTGACATATTGCTGAAAAATTACTGAAAATGACTCCATACAACTTTGTGTAGTAAATATCCTCCATCAACTACGTGTATTTTACTGCTTCCCAGTTCTGTGTTATTTGGTAAAGGGTTGAACGATGTGTAAATAAGGACTTAGTTCTTTTGCGCATGCCTTCCTCTGAGAAAAGAGACAGTGCGACAGGAGATAGTTCATATTGGAAATATCCTTTAAGTTCAATTTCAGACTTTTTGGAAATACACATACGATGGAATAGCATTAATGGATGAATATTGTAACAGTCACACCCTGATTTTTTATGCCGCTGGTCACCGCCGCAAGATAAACTATAGCATCCTTACGTTTTAAGTGTAGGTTTCCAAAGTTCTGGTTGATAACTTTAGACATAATAATAATAATAATTGGATGACTTGTATAGCGCCGTTTTTGTGAAAAATCACCTCAAGGGCGCTGTACAAATTTCAATAATTTCTACAATCTTACTTCTAACTACACACTAGAAAATATAAAAAAACCTATGGCTAAAACAATGGATGCAAATCCACCGGTTCTATGATCAGCGATACAAAACTATATGTACATTGTACAATGCATCTGAACAACCAGCGCGGTGCTGCCCAAAAATGTAAATGTACATGTATTTTTTATTTTTATTTATTTATTTTTTTTTTTTGTTTTATTATTATTATATATATGTATATATATATATATATATTTTTTTTTTTTTATGAAAATGTACAGGACCATACTTACCTGGTAGGTCACTTGAGATTAAAGTTAAAAGATGTTTATTTATATACAGTTTGCGCGCAGAGGACATAATAGCGAACTCATGTTGTTGGAAAAGTAATTATTTGATATATATTATGTTATTTAATGAACGTGTTTGAGAAAAGCAAAATTAATTAATGGACGGTACAGAGTAGTACATGAATCTTATTTATTTTCTTAAATGAAGTCTCAGTCTCTCGTTAAGCGACGGATTGCTGTGAAGGCTTCGAATGATGTTAATCTAATAAGAAAATAGATTAAGATAAATTATAGGCAATACATAATACAAATAGATTTATTAAATTTAAGGGTATGAGAGCCTAAATAAGTAGGTTTTTAGTTTTGACCTAAATTCTGTTGGGCTTGTTATGCACCTTAGTTCCGGAGGGAGTTTGTTCCAAGCCTTAGGCCCAGATACTTCGAATGCACGATCTCCAAACTTAGTATTTGGCTTTCGTTTAGGTTCTATCAGTCTACCTAGAGCTGATGATGTTGCTGATCTAAGGGTTGACTGCCTTGGACCAATGTTTTCCGGGACGCATAGTTCAGAGATGTAATGTGGGGCCATTTCATTGATGGATTTAAACACCATCCAGCACATTTTGTACTGGATTCTTTCAGGGCACTTAAGCCAGTGAAGGTTGCGAAGGTGTTCTGAAATGTGCGAATATTTAGAGACCCCGGTTATGAGCCGTGCCGCTGCATTAAACACGGATTGAAGTTTGTCGATTTGACATTTCGGAAGGCTAGCATAAATACCGTTACAGTAATCGAGACGTGAGACTACGTATGAGTTGATGAGTAATTTTGTTGCCTCTGTAGGAAGGTTTCTTCGAACTGATTTAAGTTGTCTTAGGTGAAAAAATCCGGTGCTTACTGTCCTATTTATTTGACTTTTAAGCGAAAAGTCCGAGTCTAGATTAACGCCAAGAAGTTTAACTGTTCTCTTTGGAATAATATTGCTGCCAGAAATGGAAACAGGCGAATCGTCTACCAAATGTTGCCGTTTGTTTGTGGCCGCCCAGAGAAACTCGGTCTTAGATGGGTTCAGTTTCAGCTTGTTTGAAGACATCCAACGAGTTATTGCTTCTAGGCATTCAGCTACACGGATTTTGAGACTGTTGATTTCGTTTGGAGTGCAGTAAAAATAAACTTGCTGATCGTCAGCGTAGCAGTGAGACAAGAGACCAAATGACTCGATTATTTTGGCGACATCATTTGTAAAAAGGATGAAGAGAAGTGGACCTAAAACGGATCCCTGGGGTACCCCTGAAGAAAGTGCAGCGAAATTAGACAGTTTATTTACAACCTTCACGGCTTGTAAGCGATTAGATAGATAGGATGCCAGCCAATTTTTGATGTCGGAATTCAAACCAAATGTTTTCTCTAATCTGTTAATGAGGAAGTTGTGATCAATCGTATCAAATGCTGCACTCATGTCACATAGCGAAGTTCCCCATCTTTTCAGCCATATATGACAAGTTACTTTGCTATCCCCGATCGTGCCACTGCTTATAGACATAATCACATTTGTTTTAGAAAATGGTTCATGGCAAGCAAACCAATCTATGAGAGTTTGGACGTTTTCATCATCCCTCTTAATTCGTGTAGGCCTCATCTCTACATGTTGCTCTGACGTTCCCGATTAAACTCCACAAAATGACTCGATACCCTCACATATACTACGCAGATAAAAAAATCCAGCAGTCCAACGAAGAATAGAACTGTCTGTAATTCCTCGTCCTTGGGTCAAACCTCCAGATGTTTTCATCGATCATCAGAGTTTGTTCAATGGTCATATCGGACCAAATCCCTGACCAAAATTTATGAGATCGTTGAATCGTAAAGAAACCCTCTTTGGTAAATCTTTCATATTCTATTGGATCCATCTTCTTTTTCAATGTTAACATATCTTGAAGATACAGATGTGCACTTTTGGCGTAATTAAAGTGGGCGGCTGCGTGAAAGAGAGGTATAATTTTTAGGACCGTTGCAAGATGGAGCTTCCAATTTCCAGAACGCTCCGCTTCAAAATACAGCTCAGTCAGTGTTGTCATCTGGAAGTACTGAACCCACAGCTGGGAAGTAGGTCCGTTTTCTGTTATTATGTAAAAAATTAAGGTAAATTTTCTGTTTTCACCTATTATTATTGAATAAAACTGCAAAAAACATAAAAATCACACCTCTTTTTAGAAATTTTATTCTCTACAAAATTGATATAAGTAATTTTTTTTGGATACCTAATTGAGATAAAAATATTCAATGTGTGTCTATTATGTTTCTATTACGAAATTTTATTCTCTACAAAATTGATATCAATATTTTTTTTACAAAATTGCACTGGAAAAAAGATGTGTACAAAAAACCAAACCAAGTCGTGCAATTTACCTGTTTTTATAAACTTTTACACATTTTTACGACTACATATCTCGATATGTATTAGAGATAGAAGAATTTATTTTAAATAAAAGTTGTAGGTAATTTTATGTTCTACTAAACTTGTTAAGCTACTATAATTTTTGCCGAAATTTGTATTGGAAATGCGATATTTGAGAAAAACTAGATTTTGGGGCGAAACCGGTTGGTTTTTTCAAAATGGCGACGAAAGCTCAAGTGCGCCAAGGTCGAAAACTCAGATTTTTCATCGCGAGATGACACTTTATATATAAAACATATAAAAAAATTGGGACTACCGGAATAATTCCGATCGCGACCCCCTTTTTTGCGCTAATTGCACTGGCCTATTTATTGTTTCTGCAATATTAATGCGAATTATAACCTGGAATATCATACAATTTAATAAATTCCTCGTGAATCGCAGTTTCACAAAGCATAATTATATCTATATCTTTTAAACAGTTTTTCAAATAAGCAAGATATCCCAATACTTGTTCAGTGATCTGATATTTATTTCGACACAGATTAGGTTAGTATTGCAATTTTTTATAATTTGTTCTTGGATCCAACTTTCTAAATTACTTCCGCGGGTAAATTCTACCTCATTATCATTGTCAATATAGTTGAAAGCCATATAAAGTATAATAAAATATCTCACTCATAACAATCAGTATAAAAGTAAGAAGTCGAAATATAGCATTTATTAATAGACAATCTAGTTGCAAGGCATTGGGCATAATAGTATATGTAGAGAAGGTGTATAAAATATACTTTAATATTGTAGGCATATAAAAAATAAACATAAAAATAGATTTTTATTTTGTTAATCTTGTAAAGAAAACTATCGAACGGTTTTTAATAATTGTATTATCCTTTTTAATATTACGGTTGTTGGGTTTAGTATTATTTGATAATATGTCCAGAGAATAACGTTGTAAAGCTATGTACAAAATAGTATTGAAGAATACAAAACAAACTTGAAGAATGTTGGCATGAAAGTAGATAATGTAAAAAGAGTTTTTTGTTTTATGACACTTTGGGAAGAAAAACAAACGGTTAATTTTAATTTTAATATTCATATTATATTCGTATCTTTCAATATTACCGTTGTTGAATATTGTATTGTTTAATAATAATACGAGAGAACATTGTTGTAAAGTTATGTGCAAAACAGTATTCTAGAATACAAAATAAAATTGGAATAAATGGGTCTGTATAACGTAATTAGAAATTTTAATTTTATGACATCTTGAAGAAGGAACTATTAAAACGTAACTATTTTTAATAATCAATTTTTTGGTGTGCAATTTCAAGCATTTTTAAGTAAAATTAAGAAAGGAACCCTCAGATGGTTTGGGCATGTAGAGCGAATGAACGAAGAAAGGAGCGTAAGGAGAATATATGATGCAAGTGTGAATGGTATAAGAAGTAGGGGACGTCTGAGGAAGACATGGCACGATCAAGTAAATCAGATACTTGAGTCGGGCCATGTTAAGAGTCAGAAAAATAAAAGATGTATGAGACGATGTATGAATGTGAATGAGGCAAAGAGTGTGTGCCGAGACCGAGGTGTTTGGCGGTCCGTCCTCTCTGCCTACCCCTGCGGAGAAACGGCGTGATGGTTAGTTAGTTAGTTAGTTAGTGATGCAAGACAATGATGACAATGTAGGATTAAGGGATGCTTTGATGGTTTGGGAATGTAGAGCGGATGAACAAAGAAAAAAGTGTAAGGAAAATATATGGCACGAATTTGAATGGTAGAAGAAGCCGAGGGACACCCGAGGAAGACATGGCGTGATAGTGACTCTAATATTGTTTCCAATTAGTCTATTTTACATCAATTGGTAACTAATATTATTATCTTTATTTTAGCATTCTAAAATTGATCAGAATTGGAGCCAAATTACACCCAAAATGCTGAGAACACCCACCAATCCAGCACTAGCTACAGTGGTTTGTAACATTTTGTTAATTTTTTTAATGTGAATATCGCACAAGACTCTCAACCTCTCCCTGCTAACCGAAGATACTGAGACGATAACTGAGATGGCTTCTTCTGTGGTGTGGGAAAGGAGATAGGGCAGAGCAAGGTGCGGAAGTACCTGACTATTTAGAAATGATCACCAAAGAAGACAAAAGTATTTCAAGCAGGGGCAGTTCTAGACTATTCGTAAGCTAGAGTGGTAAGATTGAAAAATACGACATTATCTATAATGTTGTAGCTGAAAATATATATATGTATATACAGTACAATCTCACTAATCCGGCACTTCACTAGACCGATACGTCCAATAATCCGGCACCCTCCGCCCGCGCCTACCTCGCCCCTCTACGCCTATTTTTTTTTTTTTTAATAATAGTTTCAATAGCAAAGTTCGTACATTACGTAGGTGTAAAGTATAATATAAGTTATTGTAGAAAGCAATCACTTTGTGGTTTGACATATTTAATAAAATAAAATAAAATACATTTTTGTTTAAAACCACGAGATTTATTAATTTATGAACCGACCGGTTTCGCTTTACTCAAGCATCTTCAGGGAACAAATTAATACTAAACAACAAGTACATAAGATGTGTTTATATATAACAAAATATAGAGGGAGACAACATGATACAAATATATTATAGAGGGAGACAACATGATACAAATATTGGAATACATAGACGGCCATAAAACACATTAACATAAGTACACAAGTAATGGGAAAAAACCGAAAGATAATGATGTGACTAATGGGTTATAATAACACATCTGGAGAAACAAAGCATCAACTGGCATGGTGGTAAGGAGCACTGGGAATTTTATTTTATTATTATGGGTTTATTGGAAACAGACCTAATATTGGACTACTTGATATGTCTAATTGATTATTAAGTATATGACTTTTGGTTTTTACAGCTTTTTTAATTTCTAGTGCCTCTAAATTGTTTAGTCTGTTACCATGCCCGTTTTTATGTAAGATGTTAGCACCGGTGCCATGACAGAATGTATGATCTTTATCGATCAAATGATTTGGGAATTCTGAAAAACCGTTGTTATTGAGGCAACGAAGATGCTCCTTTATTCTAATATTAACATTACGTGATGTCTTACCGATATAGAAAGCCGAACAATTATTACAATTTAATTTATAAATCCCCGAATGACTTAATTTGTCGTCCTTATCTTTAGAATTAATTAGAAATTTACCTAGATTGTTATTGGTATAAAAGGCCGGTATGACTTCAGAAGGAAGGTTTTTTATACTGAAAAGGTTTTAAGGTGGAAAAATTATTAATGAATAAAATTCGCCGCCATTGATAATTATTATCATTGATTTGAGGACACGGACTAGCGAATAAGACGCGGTTAATGGCTATTTGTTTTAGTTTTTTATTTAAGATTAAATCTATAAAATTTGATTCATAGCCATTATTTTCTTCTATTTTTTTAATTAGTTTTAATTCACTAGCAAAATTACTATCGGACATTGGAATTGTGACTAAACGATGGACCATTGAATGGAATGCGGAGTGCTTATGTGAAATGGGGTGATTGGAGGTGCTGTGTATGACAATGTCAGTATAGAAGGGTTTACGATAGATGTTAAAATTAATTTTGTTAGTAACGATCGATAAGGTCAGGTCTAAAAAATTTAAACTTGAATTTATGCCTATTTCTAATGTGAATTTAATCTGATTATGAAAAGAGTTTATAAGATTGAGGAAGGAATTCAGTTGACGGTCAGTCCCTGTCCATATACACAAAACATCATCAACGTATCTTTTCCAGTACAAGACATTTTTAATAAGAGGTGATAGCCCAGTCAATGAACGCATTGAACTCGGACAAATTAGGGGAAAGTTAAATTTTTGCAGGTGGATAGTACATTTTACAGGGAGTATTTTCCAAAAAAGTCCCCACCCCTCCCCCCTTGCTTCCCCCCTTGCCCCCCTCCAAACTTTGAAATTGTAGAGTTCTGCAAAATCCATTATATTTCCTAAACTATAATATATATCTGAAAAAACATTTCACCGTTATACTTCTTAAAAAGCTTTCTAAAAAAAGATGTTATATATTTTTTGTTATCTACTACGGTTTGGCAAATAATAATGACATTGTCGAGGAATTTTTTTTTTTCAAATTTTTTTGATTAAAATGTAAATATTTTTTTTGTTTGAGGAAACACGCAAAAATGTTTCAAACAAACTATTTGCCAAATTTAATAAGCTTTAAAGCAATATATAACATTGCCTACTTTTTTCTTTAATATTGGCCAAAATCCGAATCAATCGCAGGGCGGCACGGTGCGCCGCGGCGCGCAAGCGACGGTGAGGCCTAACCCTCTGTGGTTGTAGGTGGCCGATTTGTGTTTAGGAAGCATTATTTTGGTTACAAATTGAAATATTAAGTACTTTTTAATTGATTCACGATATGAAAATACTTAACAATAAATAGTCTTTGCAATAAAAGTATGTAAAGAATAACAATACAAAAATTATATAACTTTTCAGGGACTACTGAATATGATTTATTATTCACTGAATATCGCAGTTTTCAAATATTTCATCAGTATTTGAAGGTATATAACTGCAGTGGCCACACATATCACAAGAGGTTTTACAGTTACGAGAAATCAGCATGAGAAGCTCAATTGGAGCCGCGGTACCTACATGTCATTGGTATAGGTGTTAACTTAAATTCTCTTATTTGCCACCCCCATTCATTAGATGATAGATCATTTCCTAAGCCATGTTTAAATTGGAGGAATGTCCTTAGGAGATGCTGGCGGGCCGCGTTCTTTGTTGGTGGAAGTTGTGCAAAATCAAATTTAGATTTAAGAGACATCTTGGCATTTAAATGCTTAAATTTAAAATATCTAGCCTCATCAAGATTCTTGTATTTTGCCAATGCGTACAAACGAAAGTGTTCACCATATACAAAGAGCAGATCCTTTTCCACGTGTGGCTGAATGGAACGCTAAGCCACATCTTTCAAATCTGTCGGTGTGGTTATAAGACTTACAGCCTTCATTTTTCCGACAACATACAAAGCAGAGATTGTGTCACATCCTGTGACAGCGTGGGCCAATAATATGAGTTTTCTTTGATCACCATACATATGTGCAAGAAACTGAACAGAATACACTGTACCGGTGTTAGTAGAAATGGCTATTGTTTCCAAAAAAGCTTGTTTTCCGTTGGAGCGGCTAATGCTACTAGCAATAAGTCTGTTCCAACAACCACTACAGTGCTACCAAGCTGTAAAGACTTAATCGCCTGACCCCTGTTTCCGTATCAGCATCATCGTTTGCAGTTACTGTATGTATGTTTGCAGCATGACACTTAGTTTTAACAGCTTCTATTAACCTCTTCTTATTGAGAATTGGAGAGAAATTCTGAGGTGTTGTACAGACAGTGTCATCAGAAAATATAATTTCAATTGATGTTCTCCTCTCAACTGCTCCTGCTGTTTTGTTGTAGAGTTCTCAGTGTAACCATCAAAAACTATTATTACATTTGAACCATACTTTTGAGACACATAATTAGCATATATTTTGGTAATATAATGGAAAGTAGAGTACTACTGCATCTAATAAGTATCAACTATCAAGAATAAATGCAGAATCATCCTTTGTGAAGTTGACATCAACGATACCATCGTCATATGCTTTCATAATGGAAGCTTTCTTACCTTTCTTTAAAGAAACGTCATCAAATAAAGAAGATGGATGCGAAGCTAGTTCAAACTCAAAGTAGAATTTGAGCTTTGCAGGACTGTCAAATAGGTATAATATTCTATTGAATACCTGCTGATGGTTGATTACAGCTTCTTTAGTTCTAACTCTGACAGATTTATTACTGGCTTGAGTAACAACCATATCCGATCTGTGTAGTTTTACTAAGGAAAAACTTTGCCCTGTCATTTTCTTCATAGCTTTGAACCCTACCTCATAAACATCGTCACATGTTACAGTTGAGTCTGGTACTATTCAGATACTATTCAGTCTGATACTAATTGGCCTGCAGATGCTATTGTGGCGGGGTCACTCGTAATTTCAGGTCCATTATCATTTATTTTATTTTTATTTATTTATAAGACTTACACAGTACATTAAATATAAGTTGTAAGGTATTTTAAATAAATTACATGGTTTTGTACCTATTACGCAAATCTGTAAAATGTCAAAAGGTAATTTCGCCTGGGTTTTAAAGCTAAATTATGATGAAACTAATGAAAAGAATCAAACATTGGTTGACTAATAAAACATAAATGAAAGAGTATGGGTGGAGAAAATTTTACATTTTAAAATCAAAAATTATTTGCTCACTAAAGTTTAATAAAATGACAAGAAATTTAAGGGGGAATTTGCGACGACCGAAATCATATTTCGGGGCGGAGAGGTATGAAGTAAACCGGACCGGGGGGAATATGCCACTCGCTAGTCTCGCTACGCGGCGACTCGAGAGTAGCGGCAGCAGAGCACTAGATGGTACCCTGGAGTATGGGTTGAACATGAAACGCTTAATAATGGGCATATTTAAAATAGGGAAGTTGAGTGAAAAATATTTTGACTTATAAAAAATATGTTCATGTAGATGACATTCAAACTTAAATGTATTTTTTATTTTTTTTTTAAAGTTCGTTTTCATAATTAAATTAATTCTACAAGTTTGAATTTTATTAAAGCCCGCCAAAACGGCGACAAGAGCAGAGCAGAGTCCGTGACGTAATCCGGTCCTCGCTTGTGTGAAATATAAGGGAAATATTTACAAAACCGGGACACGCTTAATACGGACGAAAACAATAAATTTAAAAAGTTGTAGTAGTTAGATATTTACTAGTACTAATCAATTCAGTTACCGGAATTTCAAAAAAGTGCATTTTAATGGTTATTTTTTTAATTTAAAAACACGAAATGTTATTTTTCACCGACCGCTATGTTAGGAACTGTTGCAAGTTTCGTTGAAAAATGACATTTCGTGTTTTTAAATTTAAAAAATAACCATTAAAATGCACTTTTTTCGAAATTCCAATAACTGAATTGATTAGTACTAGTAAATATCTAACCACTACAACTTTTTAATTTATTTTTTTCGTCCATATTAAGCGTGTCCCGGTTTTGTAAATATTTTCCCTTATATTTCACACACGCAAGGGCCGGATTACGTCACGAACTCTGCGCGCACGGTATTATGCCCTTGCCGCCGTTTTCGCGGGCTTAATAAAATTCAATTTTGTAGAATTAATTTAATTATGAAAACGAAGTTTAAAAAAAAAAAGTGGTATTTAATTATTCTATACAATCAACTACACTGCTAGACGGTAGGCTCGAAACATGACTCATAATCAACAAGTTCTTCATTGACAGAAGATGTCAAAACAATACGGTTTTCAATTACGCATTTTCATAATACGTGATCATAATTATATCTGAATATATTGGCAAGATAAATAAATATCGGTTATTTTGAATATTTATTACCATTGTTGACAAAAAGTTACATAAAACAATAATTATGTATAATGTAAAAAGCATAAAATGCAACTTTTTATCAAATGAAGATCTTCATACAAAAAGTTGAAATTTTGACAAAAAAAATCGTTTTTAGCTACAACAACATCAATAACGTCGTTTTTTTCAAACCTAGCACTCTAGCTCACTGAAACCTCACGGACCGCCACTGATAGACGGGTATATACCGGTGTATAAATTACCTGCTGTAATAATTGTAGAGGTGGTAAAGTATCGCTAAATCTAGAAGCAAGGCGGCCGTCCGTGGTCGAATGGTAAGACTCTTGACTCCCAATCGGAAAGTCACGGGTTCGAACCCGGCGTGCGCAAATAAATTTTATTTGATTAATTTCTGTTATTTCACAATTAATTAATAAAAAAATATATATACTATATTTGCGGCACGTTTCAGAGTGGAAGATACTCTCAGTATCGCCCTGGTGTAAGACCACCATTCAGAATTGAAACATTGCTTAATAATGGTTTTAGGCGTGTTAAGTGACTAGATCTGAATAGTCAGGTACTACCCCACCTTCCTCTTCCCCATCTCCTTCACTTCCCCACTTACCTTCAGCCTCACAGCATACCCCAATTGGGGATGCCATAGTCTCACTGGCTCCCTCCCTCCCTCTAACCCACTCTTCCCCCCCCCTCGCTAATTGGTTCCCTGCAGTTGTCACCATTAGCCTTGCGGCGGTGACCAGCAGCATTAAAAATAAGGGGGTGACTGTGACAATACATCCATTAACGTATGTGGATTGCCAAAAAGTCTGAAATTGATCTTAAAGAATATTTCCATTATGAACTATCTCCTGCCCCACTGTCTCTTTTCTCAGAGGAAGGCACGCGCAAAGGAACCAAGTCCACATTTTACACATCGTTCAACCCTCTACTAAATAACACAGAACTGGGAAGCAGTAAAATACTCGTAGTTGATGGAGGATATTTACTACACAAAGTTTTATGGGGTCGTGCTCAATCTTTTTCCACCATACGAAAGAAGACTACACAAAGTTTTATGGGGTCGTGCTCAATCTTTTTCAATAATTTTTTAGCAATATGTCAGGTATGTAAAAAATCATTATGGATCCAACGCAGTAGTGGTGTTTTTGACCTAATTTTTGGTTAATTTTTGTATTAGAAACTGGATACCTAATTGAGATAAAAACATTTAACGTGTACCTATTATGTATCTATTATGAAATTTTATTCTCTACAAAATTGATATCAGTAATTTTTTCACAAAATTGTACTGGAAAAAAGATATGTACCTACAAACAACCAAACCAAGTCGTGCAATTTACCTGTTTTTATAAACTTTTACACATTTTTACAACTGCATACCTCGATATGTATTAGAGAGAGATTTTTTTTTTAAATAAAAGTTGTAGAAAATTTTATGGTCTACTAAACTTATTAAGCTACTTTAGCCGATATTTGTATTGGGAATGAGATATTTGCGAAAAACTAGATTTTGGTGCGAAACCGGTTGTTTTTTCAAAATGGCGGCGAAAGCTCAAGTGCCCCAAGGTCGAAAACTCAGATTTTACATCAAGAGATGACTATATAAAACATATAAAAAAAATTGGGATTACCGGAGTAATTCCGATCGCGGATCGCTAATTGCACTGGCCTAGAAGGGACCACCTAGAATATTATATGCCGCTGGTACAACCGGCCGGCAATAGTAATGTGAATGCGAGTAGAAAAGTCATCTTCGTTGTGAAATAATACATGATAACATAACAACTAACGTTTAGTGTGACCTCTTTTCTAATGTGCCAACACATTTACGTATTATTTGTTTATAAAATTTGACAACCTCTCACTTCGAAACTATCTCGCATACTGACCGAAAAGAGCTTGCGCCTTGGTTTATATTATGGCGTGAAGTAATCACATTGAAAAACTGTATTTTATTTATTTAAGCAATGTGTATAAGATTTTTAAAATAATTTTATTGTCCAGCCGTTTAGACAATATTGTTGTGGTGATAAAGTATATTTTAATAATTCTTTTGTATTTAGAATTAAATGATATAATCGAACTTTAAGCTATTTTTAGAGGTTCTGTAAATATTTTTTTATACAATAGTTTTAAACATTTTAACACGTTTTGTTGTATCATCTTTTAGAAGAATAATTTATTTGTTCAAAACATAATATTGTTTTCTGATAAACAATATAGAAATTTTCTAAAAACTGCACCAAAACCGCAAATTATGCTGCGCTTGCGGTAAGATACCCTTAAAGTATGTTCACATATACATTTCATACAATCTCTTCTTAGTTACAGTTGACGTGAACAGATTCAGAGTATCAGATAATAAATCACCACCCCACGACTGATTTCCGGAATAGCAGGATAAAATTTCACAATGAAATAGCAGTTTTTGAATATTTTCTCTGATTATTTCTGCGGCAGCATGTATAATTCTTAAACGTTGCAGATTTGCAATCTTTTCTTTGTTTCTGTACCAGTCATCTAGTATAACTTTTTTTAATTTTTTTATTTTTTTATTTATTTAACATTCTTTTTTTACATATTTGAACATTAAGTCCCGTTAAACTGATTTATATCAGTTTGTCAACGGGTTCTTTTACAAATAATTTTTAGAGAATTTATAAAATATACATTATATATACATACATTCACATATTTTTACATATATAAAATAAAGAGCAGAGGAAAAACGAAAGAAAGAAGAAGAAAAAAGATTATAAAAATGGAAAAAACATTAAAAACGAAAATTAGAAATACGGACGTTAGTACAAAAAAATTCTTTCACATAACCATTTGAGCGAGACATGCAAAATATACGCATACATCCGATCCTAAAAATAGTCAATTTGTTGTTTTTTCAGAAATTTATAGTACGGAAGATCAGTGCCACAAATGTCTATTACTATTTCCCTTTATTACTCTTATGTCAACTGACATTCTTCAGTATTTATTTAAGAAATTACAGAATTTTTGAAAATGTTTCGCTGAATTATCACCTTTAGATCTTCCTGCACACTGAGTTGGTTTACTTTTAAAGAACTTCTTGTAAATGTCGTGATAGCCAGCTTCTTCGGCGACCAGATTAAACACACTTAACAGTTTAGATTTTACTTTTGCACCCCTATTTGCACACCTATCATATATGTATTGTACTGCAAGCATTAATCAATGTTTATCTTATATGTATTTGTTCGAGATATGTATGAGGTAGTTTATGATTAAAAACTGTGTTTTTGTCACAAACACATATGTATGGGGTAGTTTATGATTAAAAACTGTTTTTTGTCACAAACTATAGGTACAGTTTTCCGTGAAATTAAATGTATTTTCTAAATGCCGTAGGGATGGCTGAGGTGTACTGGTCGACGGGCTACAATTAACATGTAATACTACTAGGCCTTGTATTTTTTATCTATAATCTACGTGCACGATCGCGGTATCCAAAATTGTTAATTATTGTCATTTATTTAAAAAATAGCGTTAATTAGCATTTGTAACCCTTTCATTACTATAACAACATTTCCTGTAAGGTCTTTTTGCAAAAAATACACAATAGGTTCTCTTCAGACATTTTCAGTGTGTCAATTTCTGGTTAATTAAGTTTTTCTCAATGTTTTTACCTGATGAAGATGGTAAAACGCACAAAAACTTGATACACTTAACGCTTGGCACAACAACTGTATATATATTTTTTCTAAATTTTAATTTTTTTATATGAAGATTTCGGTTTGGGGAAACATAGGCACAAAATAACAAATCTGCATACAAAAAATTGATATATAAAAAGAAAACATTTTCAGCTACAACAACATCTATTGTATCGGACGAGTCCACGAATGCATCTGAGACAACAAAAATTCAAAAATTTGAATTTACGTAACCGCACAGTACCATGCCGCCAGCACGTTTCCGATTCTTCAATTTTTTATTTTTTTATTTTTTATTTTCTAGATTCTTATTTTGCATGAAGTGCGAATCATTTAAATTACTGAATTTAAAGTTAATGTTCTTTATACAAATAGAACGGCGTCATATGGTATTATTAAAAAGTTACCTTGCTATTATAGACTTAAAGGTCCTGTGTTTTATCGATAGGGAAAAATTGTTATCTAAAAACCCTATTAAAATTGCATGTCCGCCCGAGCGGCAACAATCATCATCAGCATAGCCAGCGACGGCAGCATATATACATACGTGTCTGTTTGTGTTGTGTTGGGAGAGGGAAGGAGATGGGTTGTGTCCTCTTTCTTTGGAATTCCCTCGCATTTGCCTTTGGAAATAAGGAAATCCACGAAAAAACCTTATTCGAGGGAGGCGGCCGATTGTCAACATGAAACAGATTCGGCCTTCAGTGACATCAGATGTCCTGCGTTTTGTGTTGTGTGGGGTGTGTGTCTGTTTTTATGTTAATATATACTTTATGGGAGTTTAGAATAAACATACATATAAATACAGATATGAAATATTATATAAATATATAAATAGATATATAAACATACGTTATGGGGAAGGAATCTGGAGATTTAGGAAATACCTACTGTTCGCTTAATCGTCTGGTTCTGAATCCGGCACATGCCAGATGTGATCGAGGTCCATCAGTATGTGTTTAGGTAGTCTGTGGGTATATCTGAAAGTAAAGTCAGCAGGGGAATTGTATTGACCGATTTCTTGAATGAGTTTATTTTTACTATGTCTGAGAGATTTGTAAAATCGGTCTGTAAGTCTGTGAGTGTATTCAAATAAGGTCGGAATGTCTTCTCTGTCATGAAGTTTTTTCAAGTTAGTTCTCCACCTCGTATTGTAAGTGATTTTAATGCAGAGATTTTGTAAAGTCTGTAGTCTCGTATGGTCAGAATGTGAGATGTTACCCCACACGGGGATCGCATATGTCAGTACCGGTCGGATAAGCGAGTAGTAGACGAGGAGTTTGGTTCTGGGAAGTAGCGGGCTTCTTCGATTGAAGATTGGTTTCATCGCGCCGACTGCCTTTCTGGCTTTGTTGTGTGCCTTGAATATGTGAGATTTCCAGTTGAGGCGTGAGTCCATGGTCAGGCCTAGGTAGACGACTTCATCCTTCCATTCTAAGACGTGTCCTCCCATTTCGATGTTGACGTCTGGTTTTGTCTTCTTGCGTTTCCTCGTGTACATTATGACCTCGGTTTTGGCCTCGTTCAGTTTGAGGCGCCATTTTTTGTAGTACTCTACGAGAGCGTCGAGCGCCCTCTGTAGGTATATGGCCGCCATATCCGGGTGAAGCGAGGAAACGTAGAGTTTGACGTCATCTGTGTATATGGATTTCTTGCATCTCTCGTCCTGGGGGATGTCGTGCGTGAAGATGTTGAAGAGATGGGGTCCCAGCAAACTTCCTTGTGGCACGCCTTTTGGAATCTCACATATTGTCGACAGCGCATCCTTGATGAAGACTCGGAAAGATCTGTTCTTCAGGTATTCTTGGATCACTCTGATGATGTAGATGGGCGTGTTCGTCTTGTGCAGCTTGTGCAGGAGCCCTCTGATCCAAACAGTGTCGAATGCCTTTTCCAAGTCGAGGAGCGCAGCGGCAGTGTAGCGATGTTCGTTGAATTTTCTTGCGATGAATTCCGCTACTCTGGTAAGTTGGTGGGTGGTGGAATGCCTCTTCCGGAATCCGAACTGCTCGTCCGGCAAAGTGTGGTTTTCTTCGTGGTGTGGTAACAGCCTGTTGAGTATGATCTGTTCAAATACATTGCTCAGAGTGGAGAGTAGACTGAGGGGCGATAGTTCGTCGGCTGCTTCTTGTCTTTGTTTGGCTTGGAGAAGGGCAGCACGGTGGCCATTTTCCAGATCTGCGGGAAATGTCCAGTCATGAGGCAGGCATTGAACAGTTTTGTAATGTAAATTATGGCTTTTTGCGGAAGATGTTTGAGTAAAATGTTGTGTATTTGATCGCTTCCCGGCGCCTTACTGGTCTTCAATCGCCTGATGATGACGGCAACTTCACTCGGCGTGCTGAAATGAATGTCGGCGACGTTCGTCTGCTCCGCTTGGTCCAGATCTCGAAGAGAGTCTTCTACCAGTCGATCCGTTTCCGGATCACTCAGGCCATCCGTGGCTGTATAGGCTCTCTCAAATCCGTCGGCGAGCGCGTTTGCCTTCTCTTCAAGTGACAGCGCGAGTCCAGAGCCGTCCAACTTCTCAAGCGGGGGAATCGTGTGATCTTTATGCTTCAGGGCTTTCGCCATTTTCCATAGGCTGTTGTCCTTTGGCCTGAGATCGGTGATTTCTTGCTTGATTTCCCGCTGCAGGCAGTTGTAGGCAGTCTTGAAGTATTCTTTGATGAGCGATAAGACATAATCGGGAAGTTTGATCGTGTATGTGTGTACTTCTTTGAGAGGTATGTATGTGTCTTGTGCGTGTAGAATGATTTCCATGAGAGTGCTAGCGGCTTCGTCAATTTCTTCTATTGAGCGCAGAGTTCCCGACGTTAGGTATATTCGTTTGTTAATTTCTTTCTTGAATCCTTCCCAGTCGGCGTCCTTGTAGTTTCGCTGTTTTCTGGGGCTCCTAGAAGTCGTTCCTCCGATGCTGAAGCTCACGGGCAGGTGATCCGACGAGAGTTCATCTAGCGTGCGTAGTGGCGAGATCGTCTTGACGTTTTTCTCGAGTACGATGTCCAGCGTGCTGGGGTACTTTGCGCGTGCTGAGTGGAACGTTGGTTTGTCCGGGGCCATTATCGTGTAGTTGTGAGTCTGCATATGTGTGAAGAGCGTTTTCCCGTTCGCATTGCCTCTGTAGTTATTCCAATAGTTGTGTGTTGGCGCAACTATGCATGTATATACCTACCTTCCTTCCTTCCACCTACCTATCCCTTCTGACTACCCACCAGGGGACAATACTATGTGAGGGCAATAATAACTACATGTGTATTGTGAGTCTGTTTTTGTGCTCCATGCAGTAAACATCGACCTTGTGAAGTCTGTTTTTGGCGATGTGCAGCGATGTACCTTCATCCCTCTTCGTCTTTTACATCGACTATTAACCCGTCTGCTTTTGTATTGTGTAATGGTCGCTTGGACCTCTCATTACTAAACATCGACTAAATACGGAAGTCTGATTAGAGTCTGTGCAGTGAACCAAGAGTGTTCCCTCGGGCTTAACATTGACTCTTAAGAGATATTATGTGTGCTGTGCAGTGCGTGATTAATCATCCCTCGGCACTATAATATGCATTAAACCGGACACTAGTACAAGTGATTACCAGTGACACAATAACTCCCCAAGAACGGAACCAGGAATTCAGGGTAAGTCAGATCCTTCCCGAAATCCATCCCAATAGTTGTGTCACGCCACCTCATATTATTTTTGATACAGTCCGCTCCTCATGATTCGCATCTTTGCGATTACAGTTGTGCTTGGCGTTTAGGTCTCCTTCTAAAACAAAAATTGGGCGCAAATTAAGTAATTTATCTAAATCTTCTCTCACCAGATTGTAGTTCATATTGCAGTAGGCGGCGATGAAGGTATGCGCTCTATCCTCTATGATGACTTCGATAATTGCGGCTTCAGTATACTTCAACTTCGGAGTGGGGATCCTTGTAGACGTGATTGATTGACAAACGAATATAGCGGTACCACTGCCTTGTCCTTCCGCTCGGTCGTATCAGTGAATTTCAAAGCCGGGCACTCTCAGCGGTGTGTCATGTTTTAAATGTGTTTCTGAAATTAAAATAATATCAGTGTTTGTGTTATTTGCTAGGGCGAGCAGTTTATCGGTCTTGAAACGGATGCTGTGGGCATTCCACAGGAGGACGTTGACCATCTCGGGATTAGACATCGAGAGTGGAGGTGATCAGCTCCATCAAGATGACGAGCTTCTCGGTCTTGTTTGTGCAGCGGGCCAGCTGCGATCGCACGCGCAGTAGACCCTGAAGCAGGGCCATTATGTCCACATCATCTTCGGCGGAGGCGGACTGTTGTTGTGGGCGGGAGTGCTGACGGGGCTCGTCTTCGTGCTGCTGCTGCTGCTGGTGCGTGGCTGAGGAGCCACCGGCTACGTCAGCCCAGGAGCGTCCATCTGTCCTCGGCGCCGTCTGCGCCTGAGGATGTGGCCTGCTTCCTTGGGCCTGGCGGTGTGGTGGTCTCTGGCGCTGCTGCAGCGAAGAGACGTACGCTACCCTCTTCGGGCAGCCTCGGAAGTTGGCCGGATGAGGGCCGCCGCAGTTGCAGCACGCAGCTGGCTCGTCCCTCGTCTTCTTCGGGCACAGCGCTGAGGTATGCTCCAGCAGGCATTTCACACATCTTGCCGTGTGCGAGCAGTTCCGGGACCCGTGCCCGAAATTCTGACATCTGTAGCACTGCGTGCCATGCTGCAGGTGGTTGCTACGGTGCTTCTGCAGGCGGATCCGGCAGTGGCACAGGTATTTGACAGCCGCTCTCAGCTGTCCCATGTTCACCTCTTTGGCGAACTGCGCTAAGTACATTGGATACTCAGCTGAGGCGGTTGTCATCCTCACGACCTTGATGGCAGGGTACCCTTGCTCTGCCAGATCCTCCATGATGTCAGCAGTGTCGACTGCAGGCAGGCCCTTGATGACGGCCTTCTTCATCTTCTCCGCCTCGGCCGTGAAGGTGTGGAAGCCCCTAGCTTCCCCCCGTAGTCCATTGGTCAATGCGCGGTGGTCTTCCATACTCCGCACAAAGATGTTGGCCGTACCGCCCCGGTTATACCGGAAGGTAAAATTGGGATTCCCCAGATGTCCTTGCACGGTCGTGGTAATCTGCGCGTGCGTCAGGTCCCCCAGGGTCATTACGACCGGGGGACACGATCTTTCCTGGCCGCTGCACCTGTGGGAGAGGAAAATTTTTGATTAGTATTTGTGCGCTTTATACGCGGTGCGCCGCCGCCCTCAGTGACCTCTGGGAGGTCACCACACCTGTTGCCGGTTGGCACTGGCCGGGAGTCCTGTGGGGAGAGGGGCCGCTTGACGGGGTTGGATGGCTTCCTCCATCCTTCCTCCTGGCGGCTCGATGTTTCCATGTCCTGGGGGGGCTGCTGAGGTCTCGCTGGGGGCCGGTAGGCAGAGGCTGGGCTTACTGGGGGGCGGCTGGGCCCGGCTACTGGCTCGGGCATCGGGATGGGGGCTGGGATGGCGGCGGGAGTCGCGGCAGGAGTCGGGGCAGGAGTAGTGGCAGGAGTCGTGGCAGGAGTCCGGGGCTGGTGGGCGGGGATGGTGAAGAGGACTGTCCCCGTCTTGGATTGCCGCCTATACTGGCGGGCGCCCGGGGGACCACTATCGGTGAGTCCTCCGGGTTGGCTGGGATTAGCCACGCGGGGTACATCCGCACGGCAGGGGTCTTGTACTTCTGCTTGAAGGGGATTTGAATTCTTGGTGGGGCCAGGGCGTCTTCATCCTTGTCTTGAAAAGGGCAGTTGGGGGGCGCGAGCGCCTATGCGGGCAGCCGGTCGGAGTCCGACTCCAAAACACATCTGGATAACCACGTAGATCCTTCACCAGAGCCCGCAGACATGCAAATGATCACCACCAAGGGAACGCTCGACTATTTTCGTTGTCCCCACTCCGTCTCCCGCCGAGCTGCCATTGGTCGAAGCGAACAAAGGAAACTACCAAATCGTACATATTTACGACTCCTAATTCGCTATTTCAAAAACCTCAAGTCAAATTACGGGAAATTGTTAGTACTTAGGTTCAAAAAATTAATATCATCACAAAAAAATAGACATACACTAAAATATTAACTTGAAAACTGATACCTACTAGTGATTTCTACCCTTTAAGAAAAATATTAAAAAAATATAATCATGGGCCGACCCTTGCCACCTCGAAACTATATTGGTAAATGTGAGATTAGCATCACAAACGGCTTGTACATTATTGGAAAAGAAACCTTTTCTGTTCCAATAAATCTCGGCGCTGCGCCCACCTAAAATAATGATTCACTAATGATTATTCTGTACATTTATAACTCGAATAAGGTAAACAAAGAGGTGACATGTCTATTGGTATTATATCAATGGTCAATGGTGACTAGGACGTATTATTTTTGCTCTGCTTTAAAAGAGATCGAGACCGGAGAGATCAGGAGATTCGCTTCGTGACTGCCGCCTGCGACAGTCGCTTATCGAGACGTGAGAGTTTTGTGCCCGCATACACGCTCTGTCTGGCTTGTGTTTACACAGCCAGACCACCGCTCTTTCGTCAGCCGGCCGGACACCGACCGGCTCCCTGCATAGGCGCTCGCGCCCCCCAACTGCCTTTTTCAAGGCAACGAAGAAGACGCCCTGGCCCCACCACGAATCCAAATCCCCATCTTCAAGCCGAAGAGTAGGACCCCTGCCGTGCGGATGTACCCCGCGCGGCTAATACCTGCCAATCCGGAGGATTCTCCCATCATCATCCCTCCGGGCGCCCGCCAATACAGAAGGCAGACGCAAACAGGGTCCATCCTGTTCACCATCCCCGCCTACCAGCCCCGGACTCCTGCCACGACTCCTGCCCCGACTCCTGCACCGACTCCCGCCGCGACTCCCGCCGCCATCCCAGCCCCCATCCGGATGCCCGAGCCAGTAGCCGGGCCCAGCCGCCCCCCGGTAGGCCCAGCCTCGGCCTACCGACCACCCTCGAGACCCGTGCAGCCCCCCCAGGACATGGAAACAATGACGACCCGCCAGGAGGAAGGATGGATGAAGCCGTCCAACCCCGTTAAGCGGCCCCTATCCCCACAGGACTCCCGGCCGGTGCCAACCGGCAACAGGTTTGATGACCTCCCGGAGGTAAGTGAAGGCGGAGGCGCACCGAGAACAAAGCGCTCAAATAATAATACATTTTCCTCTCCCGCAGGTACCAGCGGCCAGCAAGCGAGAAAGGATCGCGTCCCCCCGGTCGTAATGACCCTGGGGGACCTGACACACGCGCAGGTCACCTCTGCCGTACAAGTACACCTGGGCCATCCAAACTTCACCTTCCGGTACAACAGGGGCGGGACGGCCAACATTTTCGTCAGGAATATGGCGGACCACCGTGCCCTCACGAACGGGCTGCGAGCGGAGGCACGCGGCTTTCACACCTACACGGCGGAGTCCGAGAAGCAGAAGAAAGCGGTCATCAAGGGCCTGCCAAACGTCGAAACGGAGGAGATTGCTGCGAGCCTGGCGGACCAAGGCTTTGCACCCATAAAGGTCACAAGGATGTCAACCACCTCGGCCGAGTACCCCATGTACTTGGCACACTTCGATAAGGAAGTACACATGGGCCAGCTGAGGGCGGCAGTAAAATACCTATGCCACTGCAGAATCCGTATCCAGAAGCACCGCAGCAACCACCTTCAGCACGGGACACAGTGCTACCGATGCCAGAACTTTGGCCACGGTTCCCGGAACTGCTCCCACACGGCAAGATGTGTGAAATGCCTGCTGGAGCATACCTCAGCGCTGTGCCCGAAGAAGACGAGGGACGAGCCAGCCGCGTGCTGCAACTGCGGCGGCCCTCATCCGGCCAACTTCCGAGGCTGCCCGAAGAGGGTAGCGTACGTCTCTTCGCTGCAGCAGCGCCAGAGACCACCACACCGCCAGGCCCAAGGAAGCAGGCCACATCCTCAGGCGCAGACGGCGCCGAGGACAGATGGACGCTCCTGGGCTGACGTAGCCGGTGGCTCCTCAGCCACGCACCAGCAGCAGCAGCAGCACGAAGACGAGCCCCGTCAGCACTCCCGCCCACAACAACAGTCCGCCTCCGCCGAAGATGATGTGGACATAATGGCCCTGCTTCAGGGTCTACTGCGCGTGCGATCGCAGCTGGCCCGCTGCACAAACAAGACCGAGAAGCTCGTCATCTTGATGGAGCTGATCACCTCCACTCTCGATGTCTAATCCCGAGATGGTCAACGTCCTCCTGTGGAATGCCCACAGCATCCGTTTCAAGACCGATAAACTGCTCGCCCTAGCAAATAATACAAACACTGACATTATTTTAATTTCAGAAACGCATTTAAAACACGACATACCGCTGAGAGTGCCCGGCTTTGAAATTCACCGAGACGACCGAGCGGAAGGACAAGGCGGTGGTACCGCTATATTCGTTCGTCAATCAATCACGTCTACAAGGATCCCCACTCCGAAGTTGAAGTATACTGAAGCCACAATTATCGAAGTCATCATAGAGGATAGAGCGCATACCTTCATCGCCGCCTACTGCAATTTGAACTACAATCTGGTGAGAGAAGATTTAGATAAATTACTTAATTTGCGCCCAATTGTTGTTCTAGGAGGAGACCTAAACGCCAAGCACAACTATTGGAATAACTACAGAGGCAATGCGAACGGGAAAACGCTCTTCACACATATGCAGACTCATAACTACACGATAATGGCCCCGGACAAACCGACGTTCCACTCAGCACGCGCAAAGTACCCCAGCCCGCTGGACATCGTACTCGAGAGAAACGTCAAGACGATCTCGCCACTACGCACGCTAGATGAACTCTCGTCGGATCACCTGCCCGTGAGCTTCAGCATCGGAGGAACGACTTCTAGGAGCCCCAGAAAACAGCGAAACTACAAGGACGCCGACTGGGAAGGATTCAAGAAAGAAATTAACGAACGAATATACCTAACGTCGGGAACTCTGCGCTCATCAGAAGAAATTGACGAAGCCGCTAGCACTCTCACGGAAATCATTCAACACGCACAAGACACATACATACTTCTCAAAGAAGTACACACATACACGATCAAACTTCCCGAGTATGTCTTATCGCTCATCAAAGAAAAGAATCGCCTGCGCCGCATATATCACAGCACGCGGGACGAATACTTCAAGACTGCCTACAACTGCCTGCAGCGGGAAATCAAGCAAGAAATCACCAATCTCAGGCGCGAACTTTGGACGAAGAAAGTTACGTCACTCACGCCAAAGGACAACAGCCTATGGAAAATGGCGAAAGCCCTGAGACATCAAGACCACACGATTCCCCCGCTTGAGAAGTTGGACGGCTCTGGACTCGCGCTGTCACTTGAAGAGAACGCAAACGCGCTCGCCGACGGATTTGAGAGAGCCTATACAGCCACGGATGGCCTGAGTGATCCGGAAACGGATCGACTAGTAGAAGACTCTCTTCGAGATCTGGACCAAGCGGAGCAGACGAACGTCGCCGACATTCATTTCAGCACGCCGAGTGAAGTTGCCGTCATCATCAAGCGATTGAAGACCAATAAGGCGCCGGGAAGCGATCAAATACACAACATTTTACTCAAACATCTTCCTCAAAAAGCCATCATTTACATTACAAAACTGTTCAATGCCTGCCTCATGACCGGACATTTCCCGCAGATCTGGAAAATGGCCACCGTGCTGCCCTTCTCCAAGCCCAACAAGGACAAGAAGCAGCCGACGAACTATCGGCCCATCAGTCTACTCTCCACTCTGAGCAAGGTATTTGAACAGATTATACTCAACAGGCTGCTTCCACACCACGAAGAAAACCACACTTTGCCGGACGAGCAGTTCGGATTCCGGAAGAGGCATTCCACCACCCACCAACTTACCAGAGTAGCGGAATTCATCGCAAGAAAATTCAACGAACATCGCTACACTACCGCTGCGCTCCTCGACTTGGAAAAGGCATTCGACACTGTTTGGATCAGAGGGCTCCTGCACAAGCTTCACAAGACGAACACGCCCATCTACATCATCAGAGTGATCCAAGAATACCTGAAGAACAGATCTTTCCGAGTCTTCATCAAGGATGCGCTGTCGACAATACGTGAGATTCCAAAAGGCGTGCCACAAGGAAGTTTGCTGGGACCCCACCTCTTCAACATCTTCACGCACGACATCCCCCAGGACGAGAGATGCAAGACATCCATATACGCAGATGACGTCAAACTCTACGTTTCCTCGCTTCACCCGGATATGGCGGCCATATGCCTACAGAGGGCGCTCGACGCTCTCGTAGAATACTACAAAAACTGGCGCCTCAAACTGAACGAGGCCAAAACCGAGGTCATAATGTACACGAGGAAACGCAAGAAGACAAAACCAGACGTCAACATCGAAATGGGAGGACACGTCTTAGAATGGAAGGATGAAGTTGTCTACCTGGGCCTGACCATGGACTCACGCCTCAACTGGAAATCTCACATATTCAAGGCACACAACAAAGCCAGAAAGGCAGTCGGCGCGATGAGACCAATATTCAATCGAAGAAGCCCGCTACTTCCCAGAACCAAACTCCTCGTCTACTACTCGCTTATCCGACCGGTACTGACATATGCGATCCCCGTGTGGGGTAGCATCTCACATTCTGACCATACGAGACTACAGACTTTACAAAATCTCTGCATTAAAATCACTTACAATACGAGGTGGAGAACTAACTTGAAAAAACTTCATGACAGAGAAGACATTCCGACCTTATTTGAATACACTCACAGACTTACAGACCGATTTTACAAATCTCTCAGACATAGTAAAAATAAACTCATTCAAGAAATCGGTCAATACAATTCCCCTGCTGACTTTACTTTCAGATATACCCACAGACTACCTAAACACATACTGATGGACCTCGATCACATCTGGCATGTGCCGGATTCAGAACCAGACGATTAAGCGAACAGTAGGTATTTCCTAAATCTCCAGATTCCTTCCCCATAACGTATGTTTATATATCTATTTATATATTTATATAATATTTCATATCTGTATTTATATGTATGTTTATTCTAAACTCCCATAAAGTATATATTAACATAAAAACAGACACACACCCCACACAACACAAAACGCAGGACATCTGATGTCACTGAAGGCCGAATCTGTTTCATGTTGACAATCGGCCGCCTCCCTTGAATAAGGTTTTTTCGTGGATTTCCTTATTTCCAAAGGCAAATGCGAGGGAATTCCTAAATAAGAGGACACGACCCATCTCCTTCCCTCTCCCAACACAACACAAACAGACACGTATGTATATATGCTGCCGTAGCTGGCTATGCTGATGATGATTGTTCCCGCTTGGGCGGACATGCAATTTTAATAGGGTTTTTAGATAACAATTTTTCCCTATCGATAAAACACAGGACCTTTAAGTCTATAATAGCAAGGTAACTTTTTAATAATACCCATATGAGGTAAAAATTGCGAGGCGCATATGACGCCGTTCTATTTGTATAAAGAACATTAACTTTAAATTCAGTAAATTTAAATGATTCGCACTTCATGCAAAATAAGAATCTAGTAAATCAAAAAAAAAAAAAAAAGCTCTGCTTTAAAGTGATTTCTAAATGAAAAAAACACAAATCGGAAAGTTAACTGAGTGATTACCGTTAGTGACACCAAGATCTAAAATCTATAAAATTCGTATAAGTGATTACCGTCCCTACTGAGGATAATCCGTAAAATAAAAATAAGTTTTGAATATTACTTAAGTGATTAACGCAGGTAGTAAGTAAATTTATTTACAAAATGCCCTGCAATATTTGCCCTGATCCTGCTATAACAGAGGAATCAATTTTTGTGTGCTCTGCGTGCAAAGGCTCATTTCATCTAGCCTGTGGGGGCATCACAGAGAACAGTTACCGTAGACTCACTTTGGAAAGGCGGGCACTACTTAAGGTGAAACGTAACCTGCAATTCTCATACAATCTGTTTGAATGCCCCATTCGAAATATACAGATAGTATTTTATTTATTTTAGTACTAAAAAATAATACTAATAATGTGATACTAGCGAACGCAAATTTCACTGTTATATCAATCACTTATAATAACCAAGTAATTACATTAGCAAAAGTACCGTCAAATGGGGTTAGATTGCCTTCCCATGGGTATCTTTGCCTAGTCCATTTTATTTTTATAAAACTGCTTACAGAAAGAATATTTTAATATATTAAAGAATACATAATATTTTAAAGAATACATCAACATTTCATATATGGTATTACGAAGGGTTCTTCTCTGGTAATGCTGAATACTTTAAACTGTTCCTAAATTCAGATCACATCAGTTTGGCACCATTTTAGCGAACGTTAGCATTTCAGGGCAGATAGTGATTTCTCAAAAAGTTACGTTGTATCTAAAAAACTATCTAAGGTAGGCTTCTAATATTCTATCAGGTTTCTTATTGATATCTTGGGAATAATCTAAGCATGTATTTAATTCAATTTGGTAGGGTTTGAGGGTGCATAAGTCACCTGGCAATGTAGTACAGACACGTTCTTCATGTTTTGGGGGTTACTTTGCCTACAGTAGGGTTGTCAAAAATATAAATATTTATATTAATATATAATCAAGTATTATTTTTAAGTTTTCCCATCTACAGCTTTAATTACTATTTTACTTATAAATTGAAAGTAACAATTGGTGAGGTTAACACGCAAGCAATTTTTAAAAAAATAACACTTCATTTTAGAAACAACTATGTAAGTCGAGGGAGAAAACACACACAAAATCGTTTGTTTAGGATTTAGTTTGGGTTCTTTAAATTAATAAGTTATGCGTATTTCCTAAACTTTGTATAATTTTCTTTGATTGAGATTGCGAAAGAAAAGAAAAAAGCGGATCTTTATTGCATATCTCCCCCCATATAAACAGTTGTTCAAAAAAACTAAAACAAGACAAATGATGGAATCTATTAGGGAAGCAAATAAAGGAAACATAAATTTGGTGAATGTTCCATTTCAACCTAATGTTACACGAAATTTGTCACCGTCATGTTGGCAGATTCACTATCACTGTGTTACAAGTGTGGAGAACAGTACATGGGGATTCAATGCGAAATATGTAAAAGGCTACCGACTCCATCGCAGTGTATTCGGCCCAACATAAAGATTTTACAGAACATACTTTTGCCAAAAAAGCAAATGTTGAAAATTTCACAAAGTTAAGATTATCCTCAGATATTTTATGCATTTTATTATTATTTGGTGTTGATCCGAAGGATAATGAAATGCATTCAAAGTTATGTTACAAAAAATAAGGCTGAATTATCAAAAAGGAGCCAATGGTATGTGAAGTTATGCACAAAAAAATTTCATTGAATGTGTATACCTGAAATGTCCCATGACTGGACACCCAGGTGGAAAAAGAAAAGTGGAAATACCCAGACTAAGGTGGGAAGACGAGGTAAGAGGGGATGTAGCAGAGCTTCTCCAGGTAACAAACTGGAAGTCAGCTGCTGAGGACAGGAGGAGTTGGAGGCGAATGTTACGGGAGGCCAAAGCTCGATATGGGCTGTAGCGCTATCGAAGAAGAAGAAGTATACCTGAAACTCATAGACTTCGTGTTCCAGAAGATGATGAGTCAGATATATTTGTCTGTCACTTTTGTATGATTTTCAGTGACGAAATATGTATCTAAATATTTTGTCAATGTTTCAAAAATAAATCTCATATTATTTCTTTTACTGGCATCCTGGGAAGAGATATTGTATGGCGAATATTTTAAACAATTTTTAAATTTAATCTCTTTTGCTTGAACAGCAAAATCAACACACTGATTGTTGTTTTATTATTTTATGTTTACCTATTAGTTCTTTAATCTTCATTTTGTGCCGTTTTCTTTAATTTTGCAAAACATGCAATAAAAATTGGATTACATTTGAAATTAATTATTATATTGTTATTTTTGCGTACAACCCTTAAAAGTTAAAACGTATGAAAATGAAGGTGAACCTGGGGGTACGATTGCCTACGTGCAACTACAGTCAACTCTGAGATAAAACGTTTTTAAATGACTATAAAATAACAACATTTGCACAACAACTGTATATACAAACCGAAAACTATGTGTACATTATCTTTAATATAGTGGAGTAGGCAAAGAAACCCCAACCACAAGGTAACTTTGCCTAATTCTTATTTGAAAAAAAATTAACACGCTGATTATGATTTTACATTAATAAACCATAAATAATGATTCTCATAACCCAAACAATTGAATTAAATGAAATTCAATGTACGTTTTCTTATAAAAAAATTGAAAAAACTAAAAAATAAGTAAAAAATGTTGAAAATTAGGCAAGGGTAAATAAATATCAATTCGGGAGGCGGGAATGGGTACTGCCGCCCCTGGAATCATTTATTGGATAACCAACACCTCTGCCATAGGTCAACCCGAGTGGTTCGCTACGTTTGGTGACTGAGCAGGAGTGCCCGGGTTCATGGAGTGAGGTTTGTCTAGGTCTTGGAGGCGGATTTTCTGGACACACTAAGATAATCCGCCCCAGATTCCTACCTAACCTTCATACCTTTTTCCTAATATTTGAGGCAGTGTTCAAAAAGTTTGCAAATGTCTTCCTCATAGATCTCCCTGAGCATTGTCATGGAATCTTCTAGTGGCACATTTGTGAAAAGGGACAATACGTCAAAACTGACTGGGATATCTCCTTCCTCAGTCTTAACCTTTTTGAGCTTACTGATCAGATCTGCGGAATCCTTAATCCAGGATTCAGTTTTTCCAGTTTGCATTTGCAACAATCTCGAAAGGTGTTGGGAAAGTTAGTACGTCGATGCACCAATAGCACTGACAATCGGTCTCATTGGGATATACTTTTTATGTATTTTCGGAAGACCGTACATGGCAGGAGTTCTGGAGGTTTTTACGAAAAGCCCAGATCGATCCTCTTTCCTAATGCTGGAAGCTTTTATTACCTCCCTTGTCTTCAGGTCAATTTTGTTGGTGGGATTGTTTTTAATCTTCTTATAAGTGCCGGCACAATAAGTCTTCCATCTTTTTAATGTAGTCTACCGTATTAATCACGATAGCGAAATTTCCTTTGTTAGCTGGCAGAACGGAGATGTCCTCATTGGCGCGCAATTCTTTTAGGGCCGCAAACTCTCGAAATGTTTTCACTTTCTGGAAAGAGCTCGGACCTGCCACACATTACACAGAGCGCTGCGCCGCCATATCGAGAAACTTCTCGCGTGTGCATGTTTGACCTACCTTCCGAGTACCTTTGGCTCGGCCTATATAAGGACTCGAGCAAGCCCAGTTAGTCAGTCGTTCTCACACAGTGAGTCGTTCTTACTCAGTCTTCACGGCAACAGGCCAGCTGCCTAGTAACTCAACTTCGCAATCTTTGGTTCGGTCGGGATACTATTACTACGATTGTAAATACTGTACATTTGTAAATATTGTAAATATATCATCATCTGATCATCATTCTCGTATTTATTATTCCGACCTACAGCACGCGGAGATATCACGACTCACAGATATCTCCTCAATCAACCGGAGGCCCACAAATCTCCTCAACATAGGAGACCCGCATACTGCCTCTAAAGAGTGTATAATAGTGTGGGCCGCAACAGTATGGCGAAAAAAAAATTGTCTTATTTCCATAAGCGCTACCGATAAAAAGTTGTCTAAGGTCTTTAATGTTAATAAAAAAAAAATAAAAAAATTAATATTATCATTCTAAGGTTCCACCAAGCGATCGAAAAATGAGTAAAAAACATTTTTTCTGAATTATTCCAAAGTAGTTAGGTAATGAAAGAGTTACAATTACAATATTCACAGTAACAATTTATTTACTTTTAAAAGCTTCATCACATTAAGAACTACAGTCATAATTATTACACCAATTATGAAGAATTAAATCTGATCAATTATTCTGTTATGAAATCACGTTTTGTTTCAATTTTTAGCATATTTTTTCTGGAGTTCATGGTTTTGGTGAAAAGGCCTTACCTATTCTTCTTGCCACACACTTTCGAAGATGCTTCAGTCACAACATTCACACAACGTTCTACCGCTTGTGTGTGATAGGGGAATCTGTCAAATTTGACCAAAATATAACCGACTTCTGAAATTAGGTTGATTTCCTCTAATTCTTTTTTCGTGACATTTTCCAAAATGGGAGGATATGTGATTGGCGTATCTTGCCAAGATATCATATCATTATAGGATTGTACAATAAAATTCAATTTCGGTACTTTAAATGTTCGGTGTTCCGTCCGGGATAACTGTCTAGCTTACAATAAAAGCCTTATTCCAAGCTCTTTGATGGTAGGCGATTCATCGGTTATCATTGATAACAGTGAATTTTCAGGATAGTAAGCGTTTCGCTGTATCACAGGATTAATTATTGTCCGGAAGATAGAGCGAATAGTTTATCATATTATAAGTATGCCTCGCACCATCTTTGCACGATCCATGTAGTTTTATGTCAAACCTCATAGGAATGTATGCCCTCATGATAAACGTAGCTAATATGACCAAAATTTGTGATGGCGTTGGGCTTCCAATATATCTGCAGTCGTAGGATACGACTCACTGTGGTAAGCCACCGTGCTTGCGACATCACTCCGGACGACCGGAGAAGATGATTTTGATGTTGAGGTGGAAGACAATGATACAGTTTCTACAAATTCTAAAGCTTCTTCAAACACCTCTTCATTTAATTTGGTAAGATCTTTTCTGTTTCTCTTCATTGACTTTTGTGACAGAGTATTTGGTCGACCAACGTAAATTAGACATGGGCAGATTTATTCACAGTAGTGAATCTATTCAGTCTGATTCCCTCGGCCTTTTGATCTGATTCCTTTCATTCGATCCTTTAATTCATAAAATTCCCAAAAAAAAAAAAAATATATATATATAAATATATATAATAATAAAATAAAAAAATTTAGACACTGATCGACGAAAACCACGACGACGGGGTTTTGATTTTTTTAATGTGATGTTATGACAGCAAAACCGATAGAAAAATGTATTTTTATAAGTAGTTATATCCAGAATATAATCAATCAAATAAATCATCAAATTAAACAGTTTTACTAATTTTATTATATTTATTTTAAACTTGAAATAGTTCCGCTTCGTGTGATCGAATATAAAACGCATTCTACCCAATTTACGCAGGGCTCGAAATCGGAAGTTTTCGACCTACGATGTAACTAAATTGACGGCTCGGCCCACGGGGAAATCGCACTGCACTCCCAAACGGATTTGCGGCAGGCATTGAGAATGAATTGTATCTTTTGAGCAGTGTCTTGTGTCTTGCCTGGGACTTGTGACTGGGAACTAAATTGACGGTTCCGCTGCGCGGGGACTAACGACGAACCGATTCGCAGCGGTCGTTAAGGATTGGATTAGGAACTTCCGACTAGCAAGTGTCTTTTGACTTGCTGTGACCTAATTTACTTGCGTTCCGCGAACCTAACGACTCACTTCAACAGAGGCAGTACATACTCGATCATGGGAGCGGGATTTGAAAAGAGGCGATCATACTAATTCGCTCATTCGTTGAATTAGTGGAACAGAAGTGACACAGAGATTGGGTTTGACCGCTTCGGTCCGGACAGACTTGTAGGACTATGACGACACAACTGAATAAGGAATACATTTATTAATTCAATGAATGAGTGGGACATATGGGACTGTAAAAGAGATGAGATACTTCGTTCGACTCGCAACGTTTTGTCGCCTGGGCTGGAGGTGTGGGGACTCTTTGACCTATGGGTTTTCGGCGCGGGATATACTATAAGTGATAGAGGTAGTACAATGCATATAGCACATTACCTCCGGTATCTTCGCGGCGCGCGCTTATAGGTAACTTATCCGCGCAGTAAACATACAGAATAATATTAAATAAAATTTCTACGAAGCATTAAAATATGTAAATCGTTAACATAAAATATTTTTTTAATGTAAAATAAATAGAAATAAAAATATGGTGCCGTTTAAAAAATTTGTAATTAATGAATATTTAATTCCTTCTGAAAATGAGAATCAGATCGAGTGTGTTACAAGATTGAATTCATTCATTCAAATCATTCATTCAAATCATTCATTCAATTTTGCCCACGTCTAACGTAAATACAGAACGGCCAGTATTGCGCGGTACCCTTATTGCGGGAGGGGTCGGGGACTGCGGGCGGACGGGCTTTAGTCCCATATTACTACAAAAATAATTAATGTTAGTTATATCTACCGAACCTACACACTTCATTACACTAGTTCTCATAAATAAACATCATTAAACTGTTCCAGAATATTTAAGAAAAAAAACGGAAAAAATGGGAATATTTTCATATTTTCTCAAACTTCAAAGGGCAGGTGGAGCCTTAGGATATTTTTTGTTTTTTTTTTTAACTATATTTTTTTGGTGTTTTAGATACATAGACAATTTTTCATCACTAGCGTCAAAAGGAATTCTGAAGAAAAAAAAATCGGCCCACCCTAGTGTATAAACTCAGCTGTTCCGGATGTGACAAGATTTATGTAGGCCAAACAGGACGGACGATTTCCAAAAGGATAGCAGAACACTTTCGGGCTTGTAAACTTGGCCATCCTGATAAATCGGCAATCGCCGAGCACTTAATTGAAACCGGCCATTACTTTGGATTTATTCCTGAGGTTCTGGGAAGACCCAAACCGTATAGATCACTCCTGATTACGGAGGCAATTGAAATCTACAAAAATCTAATTAATATTAATAGAGACGACGGAGCTAAGCTCAACAGCTCTTGGTATCCGGTAATTGACGGCTACACTAAAGCTCACCGCAAAAAAACCATGTCTAAGTATACTGTAATACCATATAATAATACAATATAAAGGTATTAAACCATTTCGTTTACACCTTGATATTGGCTACATTCGCTTTAACTACTTAACTCGATTTCTAATTCTAGAATTCGCCACAAGATGCCGCCACTTTCCTTTGGAATTTCTCACGTGGACGGGCCCCAGGCTAACGTAAATACTGCGCTTTCCCAAAATCGCAGTTCCCTTTCACTGTAATATCTACCAGCTCGTAGTGGATTGTAGTAGGCGACACGGTATCGCTTCCAAGTAAATATGCACACACTTATCACTGACAACTACACATCGTCGGATCTGCCCTGATGATGGACACTGCAACGCTGTCCGAAACGTCGGCTAAAGAAGGAGCTAGCGCAACACGGCATAACACCCCAAAAACAAACGACGAAAATGCTTTTGGCCGTGAAAATCTAAAAACGTATCTATTTCGAAATTTATTTTCAATCATTAAACTTTTGTAAGTTATGGCTTTCTATATCAAATATTCTAATACTATTTAAAATTTCGGAGTTGGGAAGTTTACATAAAAACCGAGAATGGAATTACGTATTTTACAAAAAAGATACATACTTTTCTGTGAACAGTTTTATGAACAACTAGCTGAAGACTTGGGAGTTATGAATTTTACCAATTTAGGTCCAGGAGTTTCGAAGTATTCGCGAGTAAAAATGGCACCATCGTGTTACGCAGTTTCCTAATTTGTGTTTATCTAAGAAGTATATTTTTTTTAAATTTGCGAGTTTTATTAGTCCGTGCGGGACTCATTTTAACACCAGATGGAATTAAAAAAGTATTTTCGAAAAAAATTGGAGTTACGCAGTCTACGAATTAATGCGACGCAGTGTTAATCTCAACTGATCTACCAGGTAATTATGGTCCTGTATAGCGATGGGCACAATCGATGATTTACTCGATCTTTTTTACCATCGAATGATTTCGATTCATTTCCATAGAAAAATCGATTCTCGCTTCTCGATGTCAAATTCATTCGAATGCACAGTCCGAGACAATCGGTTTGAGACGTCATCGAAAGTCTTTGCTGCGATTGGTCAGAATTAATCGAAGTGAGATAAGCGTTGTCATTGGTTAGAATTAATCGAAATGTTAAACCGAGACAATCGGGTTTGAAACGTCATCGAACTTGGAATCGATTCTCGCTTCTCGATGTCAGAATCAATTCTAATGCATAGTCTTGAAACGTCATCGAAAGTGATTTTGCTTCACAAACGAAATATTTTATAGGTACATGTTATAATCAATCTGATGTGTGAATTTTAAATTATGAATGAATACTTTTAGCTAACGATTTACGTTTTCAGTATAGTTTATAGGTAAAAGATTGCGATGGTGATAGCTTTCAACAATTTGAAAATGTTTATTATGAGGTTATGTATCATCTATTTGGGTATTGTATATTTAATTTAAAATAAAACAATAACTTAGTATATACCATTTTTATATTTAATGCCGACCGGGTTTCGCTAAAACCGTAGTTTCTTTAGGGCAGTAAATAGTACTCTACTAAAATCAGCAAGTAATATGTTTTCATATGGACATATCTGCTTTATATGACCAAATATATTTAATTTATTTGAAATTAACAGGTGTTTCTTAGTTTGTAATAAAAATGTAACGATTTCTATAGTAAGAAAACTTTATTTAATGATAATCTGTTAATAATTGCATACGAAAAGGTGTCCATAACCTACATGTTATTTAGAGGTTATTTTTTAACAAAAACGACACAAAATTATTATCTTCGTATTAAACAGACACACTGTCAATATTATTAATGGGAATTTGTACCTACCAGCTAAACTAAATATCTTATTATTAATTATAATGTTGTAAGATGTCCACATATTTGAAATTCGTGGAAAAAAGGAATAACACTAATGTTGCCATCAAACAAAAAGGAATTTGCCGATTTGCCAATGCCAAGAAAGAAAAACGGTTATTGAAATGTTGTTGCAGTACTTACTTACTAATGTTGCGTTATTTAAACATGTTATTTAGAGATTGTTTTTGAGAAAAAATGTCATATAATTATAATTATTGACATATTATTAAACATACATAAATATTTTTAATGGAAATTTTTACCAACGGGCTAAACTAAGTAGCTTAACAATAATTGTTATGTTGTGAAATGCATACCAAAAAACAACAAATAAAATTACAACAAACAATAAGCGTTGCCATACATGATGCACCATAATAATTTTCGGCTTCCTACCCCCCCCCCCCCCCCCCTCCCCCCTCACAGACAAAAATCCTGCCCCCCCTGACCGTAGCTATTGCTCCCAAACTTTGAGCAAAAAATCGATTAATCATTCGATTACTGTGATGTCTCGATTAAAAAAAATCGATTATATAAAAGGTTTCGATCATTCCCATCGCTAGTCCTGTATATTTTCTTAATAATAAAAAGATAAAAATAAATAAAAAATAAAATGAATGTACATTTTTGGGCAGCACCGCGTTAATTGGTCAGATGCATTGTACATATAGTTTTGTATCACTGATCGAAGAACCGGAGGATGCAATGTTTTAGCCATAAGTTTTTATAGTCTGTCTGTAGTTAGTCTGTAAGTAAGATTGTAGAATATATTGAAATTTGTACAGCGCCCTTGAAGTGATTTTTCACAAAAACGGCGCTATACAAGTCATACAAATATTAGATATTATTATTGTTATTATAAGTGTGTGTATAGTTAGTAAATTCTCGAAAAACGTGTGAATTTACTTTACACTTTTTATAATTTGGTTTGGAGTTATTATGTTGCATTATTTAAATATATTTATTTTAGTAATATCAACACTACGTATATTATTATTTTATGCCATCTTCTGCAATTTAAAATGCACCTATATACACACCATATATAATTTTATTTATTTTTTTTAATCATTTCATTTAAACATTTTGTCTCTGTATCATATACAAAACATGTAAAAGCCTATCTGGCCCCCTAGCACGGTCGATAAATTTTTACTTCTCCTTCCTTTCCCAAAAAGAACCTCCACCCGCATCCCCAAAGATGACATAGGCTCTGTCTGATCATATCATAAATTATTTTTTGAAAAAACTTGTTGTTTTTGGTGAAACAAAGAGTAGAAAAATAAAAATATTAGAAAATGAGATAGGACTAGTTTTATGAGATTGTGTCATTTGGTGACATATAAGTGACTATGGGCCGGTATATCAGTTGGTCTAAAGCTCGGCTTTGAAGGAATGTGGAGCTCAGCATGGCTTAGCACACAATTCGTATATCAGTCGTAATTCTAGAGTTGACCAATTTTAAACGTTTAGTCTATGATAATTTTAGTAATTTCTATGCCGAACCAATCTATTTATGTAAGTATCTAAGGACTCTATGGTTTTATAAAACAACGATGTCTAAATCGTCATCACTTGAAGAAAGTTCGAATTCCATGTTGATAGGTAAACTTATTCCTTCAATGTAATTTATTGCGTCCGTACGTAGCATGTACGTAGCAGATCGAAACCGAAGCAATGTGAAGTCTAACAGATGACATATGTGTTTTTGCCAATAGCGCTACAGCGTCTAGCAAAGGAACTATTCTACGGCTTAGCACGGCTTAAGCGGCCAATTTCGGCGGTTTAAGTTGAGCGAGGAATGTGCTCCTTAGCAAAGACTGATATGCCGGCCCTATGTGGGCCTTCATGCGATGTCCTGTTGAAGGACGTCTAGGTATAGGAAACGTCGGAAATCAAATAATAAGCGAATAGAAGCTTCACGACGACGTTGCGCGTCGCATCCGCCAATTTAGTTTCTCTCGACTGCAGTCTACATGTTCTATGGGCCCCCGGAAATACGGATGTCGCTTTCTGTACACAACATCCTGATTTTATTTTAAAGAAGATAACACGGATGTAACAAGAGATAGAAACTTTTGCTGAAAATCGAAATCCAAAAAGAATATCTTACCATATCGTCGCTGCGCTTGCAAAATCCGCCATGTAAAAAACGTAACTGTTCAGGAGAAGGAAAAAACTGATTTATTCAACATTTGCTCGCATTTTTACAATCCAAATAAACAGAAAATTAGATCTTTACGTCGGATTTTGTATAAATGATATTTTACAATTAAATATTTAGTAGTAATAATTGTTTTTGTGAATAAATTACACATAGCTGATTTTGTATGGGTCTTTAAATCCGCTTTGTGTTAGAGGCAGCGTATAGCGGATTTGGTTTGTACGTATATTTTAAGCATAACGGATTTTGCATTCAGTTAGAAATGATAGTAATTATTTAATTGGGTTTAATTTAAATGCATTAAGCTATACGCAAAGCATTTTTAACAAACCAATAGTCTAACGAAATTTTACTTTTAAATAAGTAATTATCGAGTGAAGGTGAACCAAAAATATTTATTTTGAGTAAGATGGAAAAACAAGTTTATTACACGTTACATTTTATTTATTGAAAGAAGAAAAACAAGTAGATAGTAGCTAGTATTATACCACATATTATACCACATATTACAAACCAAACATTATTGAGCAATAATACAATCTTCGTTGTTTGTTTTGGGGGTGTTATGCCCTGTTGCGCTACCTCCTTCTTTAGCAGGCAGATCCGACGATGCCGATCTGCCCTGATGATGGACACTAGTGTGGGCCGCAACAGTATGGCGAAAAAAAATTGTCTTATTTCCATAAGCGCTACCGATAAAAAGTTGTCTAAGGTCTTTAATGTTAATAAAAAAAAAAAAAAAATAATATTATCATTCTAAGGTTCCACTAAGCGATCGAAAAATGAGTAAAAAACATTTTTTGTGAATTATTCCAAAGTAGTTAGGTAAGGAAAGAAATACAATTACAATATTCACAGTAACAATTTATTTACTTAAAGCTTCATCACATTAAGAATTACAGTCACAATTATTACACCAATTATGAAGAATTAAATCTGATCAATTATTCTGGTATGAAATCACGTTTTGTTTCAATTGTTTGTTTATTGGAGTTTATGGTTTTGGTGATAAGGCCTTCCCTATTCTTATTGCCACACACTTTAGAAGATGCTTCAGTCCCAACCTTCACACAACGTTCTACCGCTTGTGTGTGACAGGGGAATCTGTCAAAATTTGACCAAAATGTAGCCGACTTCTGAAGTTAGGTTAATTTCCTCTAATTCTTCTTTCGTGACATTTTCCAAAATGGGAGGATATGTGATTGGCATATCTTGCCAAGATATCATATCATTGTAGGATTGTGCATTAAAATTCAATTTCGGTACTTTAAATTTTCGGTGTTCCGTCCGGGATAACTGTCTAGCTTACAAAAAAACCCTAGTTCCAAGCTCTTTGATGGTAGGCGATTCATCGGTTATCATGATAACAGTGAATTTTCAGGATAAGCGTAGAAAGCGTTTCGCTGTATCATAGGATTAATTATTGTCCGGAAGATAGAGCGAATAGTTTATCATATTATAAGTATGCCTCGCACCATATTTGCATGATCCATGTAGTTTTATGTCAAACCTCATAGGAATATAATGTAATAATTGCAAGTCAACACAGGAACAAACTGTACAAAAATTACAAAAATCTGAGAATTATTGTATGATAAAAGGCGTACCACCTAATGGAAATTTAAGACAGCAATACATTATCTATAGATTTTTTTTTTAATATTCTTATAAAGAAATGTAAACAAGATTACTATAGTAAGCAATTGCAAAAAGCTGATAATGATTCTAGAAAAACTTGGCAAGTCATAAATGAAATAACAAATAGAACCCAGAAGGTAAAAAAAATTCCTGAAAAAATTGAAACAGAAGATAAAATGGTCATTACGGATATAGGAACAATCGCAAATAAATTTAATGATTTTTTTACAAACGTTGCCTCAGATTTAATAAATAATAATCCCTCATTTCAAAACAATATACATGAACCCAGCCAAATAAACATACCCACCGAAAATAATCCTAATTTATCTCAATTTAAACGGATATCTCAATCTGAAATTATAAAACACATTGACAATCTTAAAACCAATACAGCCAATGGTCCTGATGAATTAAGCTGTATCACAATCAAGTCTATTAAACAACATATTTCCATGCCCTTGCAACACATTTTTAATTCCTGCTTTGAAAAAAAACACTTTCCCAAATGCATTTAAACTCTCAATTATTGTACCGATACATAAATTTAAATAAATTATTTGACAATATCTGACAGTCATTAATGGTTCTTATAGCTTTGTATATTTTCATATAATCAGCAAACATTAGAACTTGGACATCGTTGAAAATAGTAAGGACATCATTCACAAATATCAGAAATAAAACTGGTCCCAAATGTGACCCTTGGGGAACACCGCTGGTAGCGATGAATTTATATGAATTAAAGCCATCAATTTTGACGGCCAACTGCCTGTTTCTTAAATAACTGTTAAACCACATGTATAGATACCCTGTTATTCCTAATTTGTGAAGCTTTTTTAACAACAAATCATGATTAACTCTATCGAATGCTTTGCTGAAATCGGTATAGACAGAATCAACTTGTAACTTCTTAGACATGGATTCGGAAATATAGTTTTGGTAAATTAAGAGATTACGTTAGGTGAGAGTGAAAAGGTTCCAAGTGGTGTTTTTATGAAAATTGAGTTTTTGTTACCAGTAAATTTATTTTCGATCAAACTATTCTGAAAAAAAAATTCATCACCACCTGATGCCTATAAACCGATTTTTAAAAGTACTAAGGTTCTAACTGCGCCAAAATTTAGATTACGTTTGGGTTGAAAAGGGTTCAACCACGGTTGGAACCTTTATTTCATACATTTCAAATTACCAAAAGTTTGGTTCGAAAAGGTTCCATCTACCGCCTTGTAAATTTTAATTTTAGATTTGAATCCATAGTATGCAACCAAAATTAAATATCTTTTTTTTAATATCAAAAGAACATGTGATTTTCTATTACGCCTTGCAAAAGTTAATTTGCATATTTTTGTTTTAATTATTAAATTCAGGCCAATTTATAATTCGATTTATCGAAATTTTTGAGGCAATGGTGCCAATAAATGCAAAATCATGGTAATTATTAGTAAAAAAATATTTTCAATGGTTTTGTCCACACTTGCTATGTAAATATGTTATATAATAAAATAAAAAGTATTAAAAAAAGCATTTTAATAAGCTTCAATTTTAATTATAAACGACCGACATTGAAATACAAAAAACGTCACTTTTTTTTTATTTCGACCCAAAGGAATGCTTTTTCTAGTTTTTTGTTTTAATTTTTTATTTATTTTATATTTCATAATATTGACAAAAAAAGTTGGGTAAGATTATTTCAGAATTAATTAGCATTTTTTTAATCCATTTTTCATTAGTTACAAACCAATACAATTTTTATTACGTAATTTTGATGGTTTATCAATAGTAATCAGTTTAATAACCTAAATAATATATTGTTCTGTGATTGAGAAGTAATTAGAAAGTAGTAAAATATTTATCTAAAATAACCCATAATTATAAAACGGTTACAAACAAAGAAAAAAATACATGGAACCTTTTCGAACTGACTACATTCTAAAGTTTCGCAGTAAAAAGGTTCCATCGGCTATTTTAGGTACAGCAAATATACTGTTATCTACAATAAATTATATGTTTTAGTTGCTTAATATATACATATTAAAGTTGCTAAATATATTCAATAGCAAACTATACGGACGGTTTGTTAAATTTTAAAATAAATGCATTCAAAAGTTTGGGCTCTCATATCTCAAAACTTTGGTTGGAGCGGATGGAACCTTTTCACTCTAGTTAATGTAGATTTTCCTTAAGTGAAACCATGTTGGTTAGGTGAAATTATTGGCTTTATACAGTGAATGATTTTATTTAAAATAAGTTTTTCAAACAATTTTGGAATGGTTGATAAAAGGCAGATTGGTCAGATTATATATTGATATACCGCTCAAAATATCTCCTCTTCGCCGATGATATCAAACTTTTCAGAGCTATTAAAAGTTACATCCATTCCATTCTTCTACAGAATGATCTTGATTCTCTTGTCAAATGGTCAAAACTGAACAAATTTCCCTTCAGCATCCAGAAGTGCAATGTCGTTACATTTACAAAATCCAAAAATACATTTCTATTCCCCTACCAGATTAATAAGAATATATTAACACGCAAAAATGAGATTAGAGACGTTGGCGTGATTTTTGAAGCAAATCTCTCTTTCAAATCCCACATATTTGACATTGTCTCCCGCGCCAACAAAATGCTTGGATTTGTTCTTCGTAATGCGAGATCATTTACAAATGGAATTGCAATACGTCGAACATATGAAGCACTTGTTCGTAGCATCCTGGAATATAGCTCCATTATTTGGGCCCCTTCTGAACAAAACCATATCCTAGAAATAGAAAAAGTACAAAAAAGATTTTTGCGTTACCTGTATATGAGGGAATATACGTACTATCCATTCCTGTATCCATCCTTGTTCTTAACAGGGATGCTCGATTTCAACACCTTAGAAGCCCGAAGAAAAATATTTTTAGGTAAACACTTTTTAAGCTAATCTCTGGTATCATACTCAATCCGACTATGTTAAAAGAGGTTAATTTTGACGTCCCTAACAAGTATACTCGTGGGAAATCCCATGCACTTTTTTATGCTCCGAAAGTGAGGACTTCTGCCTATCAGAACGAGCCAATAAACAGAGCGACTCAACTGCTTAACGATTCTGCATTGACTATCGACATTTTCAATGTCACTTACAGACAGTTCAGCACCTATCTTTTAGCACATGTCACTAAGTAGTACAACTACCCTTGTGTACTTTATAATTTATTATCTTCTCCATGATATATTGGTGTATAACTGTTTTATGGAGAACATGAAAAATAAATAATATATTTCCGTCGTGTAATTTTGACTTCGGAACATTTGCGGATCCAAATATAAGCAAGAATTGTGCTGGTGATCTCCAAGTGAATTGGAATCATTGGGAGGCCTTACACGTTTGCAGAGAACGACAATCAAAGGTTAGTGTTTCTGTTTTTTCAATAGAAAATACAGACAGCCATTCTTCTGTTCGCGCAAATAAATTCACAATTATATATTTTATATAGAGTATTATGCCCAGAGAGATCTGGGACTATTTACTATTTATCCAGACTCACATATTATAATCCAAATTTTCTTATTTTAATACCGCACAAGAGTCCTAACTGCTCCCGTCTGGAGCCAGTGAGACTATGGCATCCCCAATTGGGTTATGTTGTGAGGCTGATGGTAGTGGGGAGGGGAAGGCGATGGGGCAGATAAAGGTAAGTACCTGGCTATACTTTTTTTTTTTACACTAACTCCACACAGGAGGCTCTGACGAAAATAATTTCCCTCAGGGCCTATGTCATCTTTGAAGATTGAAGATGCTGTGAGGAGGGTCTTTTTGAGGAGAGGAAGGAGTGAATGTTATAGGAAGGAGGAAACACAGCGGCCGGCAAATCGTTCCACAGCCGAGCTGTTGAACACAAGAACGAGTCGTAGAAGCGTCCCGTTCTCATGTGACAAATGTCAACTGTGTACATATGTTGGGCTCGCGTTTGGCGTGTTTACCGACTATGCACCGGTGCCGAGGGGATCAATGACGCTAGCTCCTCGGAGCATCTTCCATTGAAATTCCGGTACAACAAGGATAGCATTCCCACCCGACGCCTGTGCTTTAAAGATTGCAATCCGTTTGTTAAGACGAGAGAATCTATCAAGCGGACCGCCCGTTTCTGCACAGAGTCGAGGGTGTGTTTCAGGTACATCGGGGCTCCAGACCAGAGATGGCTGCCAAAGTCAACCGTGGGGCGCACTTGCGATTTGTACAGGGTTAGCAGTTGTGTACTATTAAAGTATCTGCGGGCCCTGTACAGTACGCCCAGTTTCTGAGAGGCCAACTTAACTCTGGCCTCGATGGAGCATAGCATAGAGAATACAATTTTAATTTTCCGTATCTTCCACTCAGGAACGTGCTATAATAAATTGTTTGTAATTAATTAACTGTGAAATCAAATAAAATTTACTTACGCATATTTCAATATTTCAATAATAATAACTTGGGAAGAGGCTATGGGTGCCGCCGCCCCGAGAACCATTTATTGGATTATCAACACTCCGCCATAAGTCACCCCAAGTGTTTCGCTACTTTTGGTGACTTAGCTTGGGTGCCCGGGTTTATAGGGATGAGGTTTGTCCGGGTCTTGGCACGGGTGCGAATCCGTCGGAAGCCAGTGAGACTGGCATCCGGAATTGGTACGTGTTGTGAGGCTAAGAGAGTGGGAGGGGAAGGAGATGGGAAAAAGGAAGATAGGGAACTATATAGAAGATCTGGTCACCAAACACAGCTAAATCCATTTCAAGCTAGGTTTCAATTCTTAATGGTGTTCTTACACTAGGTCAATACTGAGAGTATCTTGCACTCTAGAACGTGCCGCAAATACACTTTATATTATTTTAAATGATTAAGTTATGAAATAATACAAATTAATCTAATTACCTTTATTTGCTAACGCCGCGATTTGAACTCTTAACCTCTGGATTGATATTCGAGATTCGAGAGCCTTACCGCTCGACCACGGATGCCGCCAAGGTAGAACAGAATAATTGGTGTCCACGATGTGTAGAAATTAGGAATACCTACGTTGAACTCTCTATCGTTGGTACTGGGAAGTACCTACTGCTCTGTTGTCATAAATGTCTATTAAAATTCTTATCTTTTTACCACATCAACCGATCATTACAGTTATCACAAAATTCCAGAAGAATTTAATAATGAATGAATCTTCTGTTATATAAAAGACGGCAAGGACATTAATCCAACTTGAGGTATTTGTTTATAATATTTCTCTATTAGTGGTAAACAAACAGTTTCGTGAGTGTCAAGTACACGAAGCAGTGTTATATGCAGTTATTACTGCCTCTGAGGTGGCTGGACCTTATTTTTATTTTCTTTACATTGAGTAGTAATTTAGGAGAACCTGAGGAAAATAATTTCCCTCGGGGCCTAAGTCATCTTTGGGGATGTTGTGTGGAGGGTATTTTTAAGGATAGGAAGGAGAAGAAGTTCTGGGAAGGAAAAAGGTACGAGGGGTGAAAGGAATCTGGGGTTCAGTGTGTCCAGATCATCCGCTGCCAATACCTAGACATACCTAACTCCATGAACTCGGGAACCCCTGCTAAGTCACCAAAGGCAGCGAACCACTTGGGGTGACCTATGGTAGAGGTGTTGGTTATCCAATAAATGGTTCCCGGGGCAGCGGTACTCATTCCCGCCTCCCAAATTGAGTTTGTCTTAACCTTATCTGCCCCCCTGGCTCACTCGATTGACAAGAATTGATAGGATAACTTTCGGTAATTTCTCATAGTTCCCTAAGATAACTGCAGATCGCTAACGTACAAACAATAGTTGATGTCGAATATATTAAGAACACTTAGTAATTTTGAACTGTCACTTATTCGTTGGCGATCTGCATTCATGCTAGGGAACTATGAGATGTTACCGAAAGTTATCCTATCAATTCTTATCGATCGAGTGTGCTAGGGGCCAGGTACCTTATTATTTACTTCTGATTTCCTCAATATCTTAACAACTTGGGAGGCGCGTAGGGTACGCGATGGGTACCGCCGCCCCGGGAACCATTTATTAGATAACGTAAAGTGTTTCACCTCTTTTAATGACTTAGCAGGAGTGCCCGAGTTCATCGGGATGGAATTTGTCCGGGTCTTGGCGGCGGATTCGTCTGCCACCGTTCGAGGAAAACGTTTTGACCTCTCCAGTAGGACTCATTTGGAACATCGCCTTGCACCGCAGTGGGGGGGATGGACTCACACCTTCTTCCATCCAAGAACTTCCTCTCCTTCCTTTCATAAAAAGATCCTCCACACAGCATCGACCTCTGTCGACGACGGGTAAGACGGGGCTCTTGACTCGTAATACGAAGGTCGCGGGATAGAGTCCTGATTAAATTGTGTTATTTCGCAAGTAATTCGTTTAAAAGAATATATTACACATTTGCGGTACTTTCCAGAGTGGAAGATACTTTCAGTATCGACTTGCTTTAAATGGCTTTTACCGTGTTTGGTGACCAGATCCGAATAGCCGGGTACTTCCCAAACTTTCTCTTCCCCATCTCCTTCCTTTTCCCACTACTTTTAGCCTCATAACATACCCCAATTGCCATATTGTCAGTGGCTCCAAACGGGAGCAGCTGGGATTTCTATGAGGTATTCACATAAAAAGCATCCCCATAGATGACATAGGTCTTGAGGGGATTAATTTCCTCCGGGCCTCCTGTGTGAAGCTAATATAAAATACAATACGGACAGAGGGTAACGGTATCTGTGGGTTTTCCATTACAGCCGTGAATTCCTCTGCGTTCTGAAAGAACACGGAAAGAACACGGAAACGAATGGAAAAGAAGAGAAAAGCATGAGGGGGCGGATCGGCGCGGGCGGGTGAAACAGATGAAAAGCTAGATATGTCGAGAAAGCGTAAAACGAAACACGAGGTTTGAGGATTTTACTGCGGTTATTTTATATCTGCGGTTTACTCTTAGGTAGTACTGTGAGGTCTGTGAGGGTAGCCTTCCAGCCACCAGTTGCATTTTTGATTTTAAAAAAAGGTCAGTAGAAGGTCATTCTTTAAAACTGGCATGTAGACTATATTTTTTTCTAAAATTTAAATGTCTAGCTGCAATCAGACACTTAAAAGTTTATATACTTTACATAGGGAAAATGAAGTCCTTTCAGATGGATGCAAAATGTCGATTTAATAAAAGAACACAGATATGATAGCGGGATCATTCATGTGGTACAATTATTTTTATATTTTCTGCAAACCGTAATAGATTTAATATCAGATTGCAACTAAATAAAATAAAATGGGTTACATATATTTCAGCCATCTACGGTATTTTTAATGGTACTCCTAGTAAAATGTCACATTTTAAAACTAGCACAAATTAATGATATGTGAAAACTACCCAGGAGTCCGCTGCAATAGTCTTAACTACCTGGGGATATTAGGATGATGTCATGTACAATTGGGGAATGTTGTGTGTTGAGAAGAAAAATGGGAAGGGGTAGAGGAAGGTTAATTGCAAAACAGATCTATTCGCTAAACGGTGACCGGACAACTCAACAACGTCAATCATCACTCCTTTGAAAAGTTCTAAATTTTTCTTTTGTTTTTATTTAAGTTTTCATTCCAGCAGTAGTGGGAGGATAGTGCAATTTTAGTCTTCCATACTACATATATAACTATAACACAGAGAAAATTAAAAAACCAAAAAGAAAAGAAGACATTAAATGAGATTACATATTAGGTAGGTACATAATTAAAACATAAAATGAAAATAATATTCATCACGTGAATTAGTAAATTCAAACATACCATTGAATTATAGTGATAAAACCAAATAAAAACAATATTTAATAAAAAACAAAAAAAAACGGCTTAAAAATGTTAGTTAGGTTTGGTTGTGGGCTAAAAGAATCATGGCTTTTCAAATGGGTGTTTAAGTGCCCTGAACCTTGTTGAAAATAGCTAATCCCGTTCGTGGTACCCTATTATTTTTAATTAAGAGAAAATCAATGTCTTAATCTTAATTAATTGGTAATTTTAAAGCTTACTCGCTTCTACATGAAAATAACTAAAATAAAATAATTTTCTCTTCTATTACGACTGATTTGATAGTTAAATATGTATATGAGATATTGGAGATTTGAGTGTAATGAGAAAGAATAAGGACGCTTAGATGGTTTGGGCAAGATGGGCCAATGATCTAAGAAAAGGTTGTGATGAGGATATATTACACGAACTAATAAAATATATGACGGTTGGTAGAAGAAGTTGGGGATGCCCGAGGAAGACATGGCATGATCAAGTAAACCAAATTCTTGAATCATGTCAAAAGGCAGAATAACAGAACGATGTATGAATGTGAATGAGGCGAGGAAGGAGTGTGTGTCAAGACCAAGTTGTTTGGCGGTCCTCTTTGTCAACCCCTGCGAGGAAAGGTTAGGGTTAGTTGGATATTGTTAAATAATATTTATTTATTATTAAAGGCATGTTATTTTATTTGTTTACATAGTTTAATTATTTCGCTTTTATTTTGTCTCCTTTTTCCTTCTAAAAGGATTTAATATATAATTATTTTATAAGGTTCGCAACAATCGCAACAGACCCTTGAAATTGTTTCTCTCGCGAACGAAAATGAAATTAATTCAAAATGAATCATGATAGATGTGATGAGCATTTATGTATATTAATTTGATTTTTATTTCTTTAAAAAAATACTATAATGCAGACCAAACATTATTAAATGATTTTATAAAAAAATTCAACACATGACTGATTAACAAAAAAATAATAGCGTTTCCAAATTACGTAAAAACTCTTATTCTATTAAAATCTCCATGTATTTTTGGTCATCTTTAGACTGCTATCGAGTATCCGGCATGCGTTGAAATGCCACTCAAAGAAAGTGTTTGTGATAATTCTGTTTATTGAAGCCCTTTTGGATATATAATATTTTTTGTTATTCCGTCTGGTGCGTATGAATCAGAAGGTTTTCGACCCGTGAGCAACATACAGCCGTCAGTGTGAGAAGTATGGATTTTCCAATTTTCATAATGCCAGAGCTCATTATTATATTTATAAACATTCGCGGGTATAAACTTTACAACTCAACGAAGTTTCATTATAATCGGATGAATGGAATAGGAAATAATTTCATAATGCTAGAGTTCACTTGCACTATTTATATAGAAACCTTCACGGGCATGAAGACGATAAATCACTGTCGTTTCGGACCAAGATTCGTCGCAATCGGATGAATGCTTTAGGTGCCGCATAAGGGACAAACAAAGAAACATTCATTTTTATATATTAAGATTCACATTTTCGGGTATCCACATTTATATATTTCATAAGCTTTTGTTATTCTAATTTTCTTTTATGAAAGTTATTCAATTTTTTATCTTGTTTATACTCAATCCCGACTAACAAAACTAATTAAAATGCTAACAACTATTGCTACCCGTTTCAGAACAGACATCGTCTAGTGAGGTGGGTAACGCACTTGAAACTATGTATATTTATAAATTGTTAATTAAAAAAAAGTCACAAAAACAAAGATAAAAAAAGACACATTTACATGCTTCAATTATGTTTGTATTTTCTACAAACCTGTAGTATAATCTTACATATTATATAATAATTAATGTTTGTTTGTTCATCCGATTGCGATGAAACTATAGGGATTTTTTTAAAAAGTTTTTATTCCAGAAAGAAGAAAATAACATTTTCACTTATTTGACTAGAATTACATTTTACTTGATTTTGAACTAAATACGTTTTACATTTCTCTATAGGTAATAAACATTATTCTTGACAAATTAAAACACTTTGTTTTTACCACGATAAAAACAAAGCGTTTGGAAGATAAAAACATACTTTGGTTAAAACGAAGCGTTTTAATTTGTCATTAATAAAATGGTGCCACAAAGTGAATTGGCAAAATTTGAAGAAAAAATTATTCTTTTTCACTATTTTGTTCATATTAAGAATAAAAATGATTGTTTTTTTTTAAACTATCGATTGCTATTGATTTTTTTAATTGTTGTGAGCTTGCCCACGTAGGTTTCTATACATACTGGTAAGCTCTGGGGTGATGAAAATAAAAAAAAGTATAAAAATTCAAAATTTGGTTTGGAATTATGGGAAAGTTATAGCGATAGTAAAATTAAGTTAAAGTATGCGGCGCATGTATCCTACCATTTGTTTAATATAGTGAGCTATGGCGTTATGAAATTATTTCTTATAGTATTAATCCAATTGCTATTAAATTTACTTTGAATTGTTGAGAGACTGCCCGCGAAGATTTCTATATATAATGGTAAGCTCTGGGGTTATGAAATTTGTAAAAATACCGAAATTTTTTGGTTGGAATTGCGGAAAGGTTATTACCATACTAACATTAAATTACGGTAGGCGGCGCATGTATCGTACTATTTGTAGTGAGATCTGGCGTTAAGAAATTATTTCATACACTAATCATCCGCTTGCGATTTTTTTTTTTTTAATTTTTGTGGGCATGCCCGCGAAGGTTTTTATATATACTGGTAAGATCTGGGGTTATGAAATTTCCATAAAAATTGAAAAAATTTGCTTGGAATTGTTGGAAGGTTGTAGCTTTAGTAAAATTAGTGAGCTCTGTGGTTATAAAATTTGTAAAAACATTGAAAAAATTTGCTTCGAATTGTGGGAAAAGAAAACGTCAAACGGGAAATGTCATTAGAAGTTTATTTGTAAATTATTGTCATCGATGAAGATCAAAAAGAAATATGAGTACTATGAGAGTGGAAAGGAGAAAAACGAAAAACGAATGGGAAAGGAGACGAAGGGAGAAACATTTTTTTTTTCACATAAGTTGCATTCCAATGCATGCCGGGTATCAGCTAGTAACATTAGATTGAAAAATAAAACAAGAAATGGGTGATATATTTCTTTTCGAAGTCTACGATTGCTTTATAATTAGTAGGTCATAAATATTCCTACTGATCATGTAGTAGAAAAAATTACCCACTTAAATCTAGAGTTCATTCTTAAAAAACTAACATGATTAAAACTTAATTTTTTTTAATTATGAGAAAACCCACCAGAGTCCAATGCCATGGTTCTAACTACCCGGAGATGGTGGGAACATTACACATCCAATTGGGGACTGTTGTGATGCCGAATGAAACCAGGGAGGAGAAGAAAAAGGATGGGAAGTTCCCACCAATACAGACCTAGTCACTAAATATAACTTATCACACTTCAAGCAACGTTTCAATTCTGAATGATAAGTCTCGAAAAATCGCATACCAATTTAATAAATTTTATTGCCGTCGGGTTGATTAGAGTCCGCGACGTATGGGCCAGTCATGTAGGCGCCTTCATATTTTATAAATACCCATAAAGTCGTCCAACTAAAAACTTGAACAAATAAGCGGCAACGTCGCAGGACGTTGGTTTGTCGTCTAAATTTAAATAAATATATAATTGGACGCTACATTGTTTACCACACTCAAGGAAATATACATCAGACGCAATACTACATTAATGTGAAAGGAGTTCAGATTGATGGGTCAATAAAGGGCGTTTTTTTTCGTTTTGTATATTTTTAAATTGACGTTTTTCAAAAATTTAAATACCTAGCTCCAATCAAACACTTACATGATAGTATATACTTATATTAGCTAGAACTATGTAAAATCAAGTCCTTCAGACAGACGCGGTAATGTCGATTAGATGAAAGGATGCAGAAATGATAGCGGGATGTATATATATATATATAAATGTAATTTATAATATCAGCGTGTACAAATGTGAACTAAGCCGGGCAATTTGACTGTCCTAAATCGGGAACTCTCCTAGTTGGACAGTCAAAGCTTCCTTACTACATGTATGTAAAAAAATTGTATCTAACAAATAAATAAATAAATCAGAAAAGCGAAAGTAAACCATGCAGACTCCATGCAAATGAAAAAATATGAATGTGGATTTAACTGGTATTGAATGCATATAAAATTTTCCCATAATGTTAATAAAGTTTCTTTTAGACAACGATGACATAGTTTGAACGAGTATCGCGAAGCAATATCTTTCATCATAACCAGTGGCGGTTTTCTCTAAAGTGCGGTTGTGCGGTGAACCCCCATTAAAAATGTGATAAAATAAAACAATCTTGTTGTATAGTAATATAAGCGCATCACAGATAGCTCGACATTAAAATTCTGTCTTTAAAACTCGCGCCACCGAAAAATACGGTACCTATCTATTCCCATTTTGTGCGCGTTGCGGTCCGCACACATTTGTCCATACGAAAAATCATAGCCGATACGAATCGCTGTGACGGTAGAATGGAAAAAACTACGCAGCTTGGTGCGCTGCTCACGAGTCAAGATGTCACGTGACCTCCGAACTTTGACGAGTCTCGCCGAAACGAAGCCCGAGATTGTCGCAGGATGACCGGCTGACGGTCGACTTTTGCACCGACGGATGCAAGTTAAATGTTATGGTATTTAACTTTGTAGTCATTTTTGTACATTTTTTATTTTCTTGTTTCTGCATTTCTCCAACCGTTTACTAATGGCATTTGTAAATCTACTTTGAAGTGGACCGATTTTGACTTCTGTTTTCGTATTTTTTTTTTATAGATAAGTCGTTATATCCCTTAGTTACGAGTACATTTACTAAAGTTTCGGCAAACAACGTCGCTAGTTATGCAATTTTGTGTTGAGCTTTCCTAGTATTGTTTCGGCTTTCAAATTGAAAGTGGTTGCGTTTATCGGTTGTCGCGAATATTCTGTCCTAATTTTTTCACGCAATGACGGAATACAGTGTTATATACAAAAAATAACGCTAATGCGTATGATAAAAGTTTGGAAATTAAATATTATTATTTTTTGTATACGTGTATAATGGATTTTTGTGTAAGTGAAAAAAGCTAATTTTATTTCGTGGCCACCTTTATTTGTGTTTCTTGTTTTTTTATGTTTTAAAATATCAATTATATTATATTCTACATTCTACGCAATTATTCTTATTGAAAAAAAACAATAATAATTAGCAACGTATTAAGTGTTGTAAAAACCATTAAACAATTTAAATCCTCTAAAACCTTTTTGGTTGTTTAATAATTGTGTCGAGGAGTATCAAGTTATTTAAAAACAATAGTACCTATTTAGGTACCCCCCCACTAACTTTATTTAATTTGTGTGACAAGAGTAAATTTTGATTAGACAATAAATCATTCTTCTCTTGAATTTCTGAACCCCCCGTTAAAAAGACCACGAACCGCCACTGATCATAACATAAACTTATTATGCGAGCACCGCACAGAAATATGCATGCAAGGCTTTCATCATACACTTATATTATGTCTCTAAAGCAATCAACAATTACACATCTTCAAAGAATAAAGTAATCATATTCCTCCAGTAGAAATATCGAGGGAGTTGAGGGTGAAACTGCAGTAGGCGGGTATTCAGAATACAGACTGTGGGAGATGTGGGGGTATAAAGCTACGGGGAAGCCAGCGCCGGATCTGCCATACGTTCAAAAACGTGCAAAAAACCTGGCGCCAACTTCGGAGGGGCGCCGTGATAAAATAAATATTGTTTTAAAATTTAATTAAAATATTCCCCGAATCGTTTGAAAATTACTCGTAATACGGAATTATTAGTATGCGCTGGCAACACTCACTTTCCATATGCGTGAACCTAATGCGCGCGCATCGATGGTTAAAATTTAACGAAATACGGATTTGACTTACGTCAAGGAATTTTTTTCCAAATACGATATATTTCATACGAACGTAAGACCTATTTTTCCTTCTTGTCTCTTACGACCATTGTATCCTTCGAAATTCAACAAACATTGTGATTGGTTCATTGATCGCTGCTCGCGAAGGAAACCCTTCGTTGTTCGTTCGTTCGTTGGCATTCGCCGCGTTATTTTTAGTTCGCGCGCGATTTGGCACCATACAGCTGGTATTTTAGGTTATAATTTGATTTATATTCATGCATTTAAAGATAAAAAGGAATCCAATTAAACAAACTGATCGGAATGTTATTATTTCTGAACTTAAACTGCCTCCTGTTTTATATTATATTGTGTTATGATGTTCTTATTTTGTCCAGTGTCATAGATATTGCCTGGTAACTTGGAAAAGTTACTCTTGATTCTTGTTGGCGGGATATTAATTTATTTTGAACGTATTGCATAATTTTTTTTTTTTTTTATAGATATGAATATGTATATATGTATGTAAATTTTTTATCTAATTTTTTTTTAAAAATTGGGGGGGGGGGCGCCATCGGTACTTCCTGCACAGGGCGCCAGATTTCGTAGAACCGGCGCTGGGGGAAGCTCCGATTGATAATGGAGGACGGCTGGAAGGGAGAATGAGGGGCAGCGTTGGTTAGCGACGGGAGGATGAGAGCAGAGGCAATTTGAAGAAAACTTACAAGTAATTCTTTTATCCACATATGACGTTATTTAGGTGAAATTTCCAACCTCGGTTGATATATTTTTTAAATCGCTGGGAGGAGAAGGAGATGGGGAAGTACCTAGCTATTCAGATCTGGTCACCAAACACGGCTAAAGCCATTTCAAGCAACGTTTCAATTCTGAATGGTGGTCTGACACCAGGGCGGTGCTGAGTGTATCTTAAATCCCACCATCCTAGTAAACCCAGTAAACCCATCCACTCAGGAATGTGCCACAAATATACTATATATTATTTTTGAACGTGCATTTTTCCACGGAGCTGCTGCAGTAATATACACACTTAGATCTTGCTCACACGCGTTTTGCAAACGGAAGTGGCGCCATCAGGTAATATACTTTTGAAGTTTTCACATTATTATTTTTCCCTTTGAATTAAATTTGTAATCATCATCGAAGTATATTAATACGGTAATGCCCGTACGGTTCAAATTAAGGAACCCGACTTCGAGTAAATCTCCACCGCCACACTGTATGGACACCGTTCTGAGATGTCCGTGAACGTGCATTTTTGCACGGAGCTGCTGCCGTAATATACACACTAAGATCTCGCCCTTATATGTATACTTTAATAATTAATAATAATTTAAGTAATTTTTGTTCCTGATGATGTGAACATCGTTCACGAAACATGTAGATTGTGTATAAATAAAAGTGATTTCAGTGATTTGTGGAAGGTAGGTTCTCAGGTAGGTACTTAGGTAGGTTCAAAGACAGGTATTTGGATAGATAGGTATTTGAGTAGATAGGTTCTTAGGTAGATAGGTACTTATGTAAATAGGTACTTATGTATTTACTTAGTTAGGCACTTAGGTAAATACTTAGGCAGGTACTTAGGTAGGTTCTCGGGTAGGTACTTAGGTAGGTTCTAAGGTAGATGGTATTTAGGTAGATAGGTTCTTAGATAGATAGGCATTTATGTAGATAGGTACTTATGTAGGAACTTAGATAGATACTTTTTATTTTTTAGGTACTTAGATAGATACTTAGGTAGGTACTTAGGTAGAAACTTATGTAGGCACTTAGGTAGGTACAAATGTTGAATGGACTAAATTTAAGGAGGGGCTAAACGTAGGAGGGACCAACTGTTGGATAGACCAACTGTCGGTGGGGGGGGGGGCAACTATCGGAGGGGCCAAATGTCGGAGGGACTAAATGTTGGAGGGACAAACTGTCGGAAAGTCCATATGTCAGGGAAGGCACCTATCGGAGGGACTAAAATCGGAGGGACCAAATGTCGGAGGGATTAAATGTTGGAGGGACCAACTGTCGGGAGCATCTATGCTATTTATATGCTTTTTAATCCCATTTTATACTAGCTGCAGTTTGACCCGGGGTTTTGACAGTGACATTCCTGACTATCATTTTAAAACTTTGGACTCCCAATCCGAAGGTCGTGGGTTCGAACACGGTGTGCGCAAATAAATTTTATTTGATTAATTTGTGTTATTTCACAATTAATTAAATAAAAATTATATATATTATATTTTTTGCGGCACGTTCCAGAGTGGAAGATACTATCAGTATCGCCCTGGTGAAAGACCACCATTCAGAATTGAAACGTTGATTGCAATGGCTTTATCCGTGTTTATTGACTAGATCTGAATAGCCAAGTACTTCCCCACCTTCCTCTTCCCCATCACCTTTCCTTCACACTCACTTTCAGCCTTACAACATACCCCAATTGGGGATACCATAGTCTTACTGGCTCCAGACGAGAGCAGTTGTGACTCTAGTGAGTCACTATGAAAATAAATAAAATATTTGTACCAATACGTAAACTTCTTTCAGAACTCCCCCTTTTAAAATAGTTGTATATTTTTTATTAAAATATAATATTCTTAGATCTCGGTGTTGAAATTTTTTTTTTTAAATTCATAAACATTATTTATGTTTAGGTACCTACGGGGAATCCCAAAAATATACGGTTATATTTATGTAGAGTAAGAATAATATTTTCTGGCATAAGTAGGTAGGTATCTAACAAATACTATACTGACGATTAATATGATTTAGGTATTATCGTATCTTTGTATCGCCAGTGTTATCGCCACGTATCATAATAATTTTGTTTATGAATTGTTTTAATGGTTATTAAATAAATTTCATGATGGCCCATCGAGTGGCCCATCGGATGGCGCATCGCGTGGCCCATCGAGTGGCCCATCGGATGGCGCATCGCGTGGCCCATCGAGTGGCCCATCGGATGGCCCATCATATAGTGGGGCCTTAACGTTTACCTTCCATTCGCCAGTATCTTGTAAGCTTTTGCCCCGAACAGTATACTTGCTCTGGCTTTCAAATTAAACGCGCGGTAAAAACTAAATATCGTGAAAACAAATTTGATAAGAAAATACTTTTTTTTTATCTTCTTAATGCCGGCAGCGTTTATAATTGTCGTTATTCAGCATTTCTACGATGGTTATTAAATAACATTTTTAACAAAATTGTTTTAAAGCGTGTTTTTTTACGAGTGAATTTTTCCATACAAACGTATTCCCTATTTATCTCTCTGGATTTTAACCCTAGAGAAAATATTGTTTTTGCATAAAATAGATATCAACTACTAGCGTGTCGGTACTTTTTGTTTTTTTTTTTTGATAAGTTACTTTTTATAGAAGTTATGACCTTCCAAAAATCAATAAAATTGACTGGTTTAAACGCCGTCAAAAGATGTTCAGTATACAAACCAGACAATGTTTTTTTAAAAAAAGCAAAACGTACAGACATAGAATAGTTTTTTCTTATGTAGTTGGTAAAAAAAAAATTGAAAATCAGTCCACTTTTGGAGGAGAAAAGTGGGGAATACAAAACCTCCGTTTAAGTTAGGTGTCAGTGCATTGTCCCTTTCGCTCAATATCCGGTGGAGTAAGAGCAACAGTTACAGCAATATTTTAGTAAAATCTATTTCTGCACCACCAGGTATCATCTTAACCATTACAATGAAGACGGAATGGACATGGAAGTCAATCAAGAGAATAACAGACACAAGAATCCGGCTGTGAGCAATAGATACAGCTAGGTCATGGAGCAAGATCATACCGGTGTCACCAGCTTCAACGAGAGTGACGCCACTGATGATAAAGAGACATTCAATGCTCTGCTGGAACAGTTTAAGCGGATGTACCCCATCTCTCTATGGAAGGAGAACGGCTGGTTTAAGGAGGATGACTTGTTCATCATCAACCCTCATTGGCTGCAGTTCCCGCCACCCTCCAAAGCTTCTCATTACATTTTGGCGGTGGTTTACATCTTAGTACTCACCATTGGCATCTCGGGAAATGCAATTGTGATATGCATGATAACCAAGTAAGTATTTTCAAAAAAATTTAATTTACTATTTCAGATTTATTTAACCGATAAATTTCATAACACAACTATGCATAACAACACTTTTAACTAAAATGAAATAATTGAAAGGTTAAATTAAAGATATTATTTTAATTTGTAGGCTTTAATCAATACATAACATTTCCCCGGAGAACAGTTAAATAAACGTCCCATTACTTAGTCTTTCATTTTAGACCTATCTTAAAATTATTTGTTAGGTATTTATTGATTTCTTTTTAAATTTAAATAATTATCTTATCTGGTTTTATTTTAATGCCGTAAATCGGGCTTACTTTGCATCTTACGAGGGAACTTTGCATACACCAATGAATAAGAATGAAGCCCAGGAGTGCCTAAAATTTTTTTAGGGCATTACATTGCACCTTTATGGGGTATCCAATGAGATAGAAAGTAAATACGTAAGTAATGCAATGTTACCCCCTCTCAACTCAGTTACTTTACTTAATTTTGAAAAAAGAACTAAAACAAATTATTGAACTAATAAGTATACTTAAAACCACAAAAAGATGATGTTACCTACCATCTGACCATTAGATTTAAAAATACTACTCATTACATTCAGCGCCCTTGAGGTGATTTCTCACAAAAACGGCGCTCTACAAATTATCCAATTATTATTATTATTATTATTACATTGTGAAAATCACTAAAGAGTGATGCAAAGTGGTAAATAATTGTAAAAAATATTTGTGTAAATCATAGACATATGAATATATAAGTCTGTGGTGTAAATTAATTTTTAATTAAATTAAAACAAATAACTTTGTTTAAACCACAAATATAATCACAATTACCTACATGTTTCAAAACCGATGGTTTCTTCGTCAGGGTAGTAATGACATTAATAACAAAATAAACAAACAAGTATAGACTAAAAAGAACTATGGACAAAAATATTATAGAGAGAGGTGATTAATTAATTAAAAATATATCGTAAAAAACAATTATTTAAAATTAAATATAAAAATTATTTTAAAAATATGAAAAATTACATTATATAAATTATCAAAACATAATAAAGATGTTTAAACAACAAAAATAAATTATTTTAAATATAATTATTAATAAGAAAATAAATTTAAGAGATGGCTATTTTTTTTAAATATTTGGTTATTAATAATATTTAATTTACTATTAACACTTTTTCTAATTTCTAAAATTTCTAAGTTTGCTAATTGTAAATCTGTTGAGTTTGTGTGTAAAATTTTTAACCCTTTATTTATATCAAAAGAATGATTTGTTTCTAAAATGTGGTTGGCAAATTCAGAATAATTATTATTATTCAAACACCTTAGATGTTCCTTAACTCTAATATTAAAATTTCTAGAAGTCTTTCCAATATAAAAAAAGTTACAATCGTTACACATTAATTTATAAACTCCAGATTTGTTCAAATAATCTCCCTTATCCTTGTTATTTAAAATATAGTTTTTTAATTTGTTATTTGTGTAAAAGGCTGGGTTAATATTATCTGGCATGTTTTTAATTAATAAATTTGAAGTATTATTATTTAAAAATAATATTTTAATCCAATTATTATTGTTGTCAATCACATGTGGATAAACATAAGAGTTAATAAACTTTTTCTTATATTTTTTGTTTAACATTGTCTATTAATTTAGTATTATAACTGTTATTGATTGCAATTTGTTTTATAATATTTAATTCTGTGTTAAAATTATCAAAAGTTAATGGAACATTAATTAACCTGCTAAGTTAGGTATGAAAAGATGCTAATTTTTGTGAAATTGGATGGTTCGATGTATCGCGTATATGTGTCTTTGCGACAAATATTAAAATCAAATTTATTATTGATAATAGAAATACTTAAATCTAAAAAATTTAAGCTATAATTTTTTCCAATTTCTAAGGTAAATTTTATTTTTTTGTGAAGTTTATTAATGAAATTTAAGAAAATATTTAATTGTCTAATAGTGCCAGTCCATATACAAAAAATGTCATCCACATATCACATAAATATTTACCCTGACGAAGAAACCATCGGTTTTGAAACATGTAGGTGATTGTGATTATATTAGTGGTTTAAACAAAGTTATTTGTTTTAATTTAATTCAAAATGACGCCACAAAGTGATTTTACGAAGTTTGAAGAAGAAATAAATTCATTTATTTATCTTCTGTTATTTTAGGATGTGGGCGATTTCTCCAGTTTATCTTTTATATTGTATTGTTAATTATTAATTATTACTGTCTTAATCAAGGTGTGCTCCAAATACAATATGCTCCATAATAAAACAAATAAGAGTAGATTAAATTAACATACATAAATTAAGTATTTTATTTAAAAAACGTGTGCATTCATCCATATTATAAAGATCTGGAACGATTATTATCAAATAATAATCATAAAAAAAGAATAATCGCCTATAACCTGTTAAATGGTCACATCAGTAATCCAGGCATCTTAGAAAAACATTTTTTTTAATTTGCTTCAAAACATTAAACAGCTATTAAAATTAACAGGTGTACGTAATATGTACTTAATAATACTAATTCTAATATTCCTGATTACGTAACTAGAAATCATGAGCCCAAGCCATTTATAGAACTATCTTACTATTATATTTCCAACTAAATTACCGTGTTTTGTGTAAAATTTTATTACATAGCGTAGCATGAATCCGTGCAAATCACGGGAAAGTCTGAATTCTTGACAAATCACTTGACATTTAACCCGTTTTATCACAGGAGACCATATTTGTCCCAGCTCACATAGGTCTCACAGAAATCGTTGTTTCTCCCTTACCATAGTCAGAAATGTGATCTAAACGGTACTGGAAAGAGAATACAACCAACTATATATTCAAATTTAAAAGAAAACCAAAAAATTTAACCCTTTCTGAAACCAAAGTTTCCGATAGCAATTTGAAAAAAAAATTATGGAATTTTGTGAATTTTTTAAGAATTTTTTTTACATGAAATGAAAAAAAGTGAGGTGACAGTAAGGTTTATAATTCATTTATCTAATGAAATAAGTATGTGTTTTTTTTTTTTTTCATTATCAGTAATTTTAGTTAGAAAAAAGTAAAGTGAGCCATTTTGAACACTTTTCGCAAAAAAAAATTATTTAAAAAAATACATAGTAATTTTTAATATAGAAATTTCATCACCTTTCGAAAACAGTTTTTAGTTTTCGAATACGTTAACAAATGTTCCATTTATTTGGATTTTATTGCAAAGCGGGAATATTTTTAGCCTCTGACAAAATACGTCAATTTTTTTAGGGGTTAAAATAATTTTCTGTAATTTTTTTTATTATGTTAGGTATCTACTTTATCGCTCGTCTGAAGTCTTCAAATAAACAGTTTCAATTTGGAAAATGATACTAATCAGAGTTACCCAGGTCAGATACACAACCGAAATTAGTATTTTTGTTTGTTAGAATTTTCCAATAAAATTAACATTCATGGTTAAATAATATTTTTTTTTGATAAACACGCTTTGGATAAACATTGTTCACAAGCCTGAATTTATTATAATTGTTTTTCAGATTCATGTTTTGATTACTAATATTGTTGAGTCTTTCGAAATTTCCTCTCGCAAGTACGGTGAGGCTCTCGACTCCAAGGACACGGGTTCGAACCCGGCGTGCTCAAATAAATTTTATTTGGATTAACTTGTGTTATTTCACAATGAAATAATTAAAAATCATAAATAGTATATTTACGGAACGTTCCAGAGTGGAAGATACCCTTAGTATCGCCCTGGTGTAAGACCAACATTCAGAATTGAAACGTTGCTTGAAATGTTTTTAACCGTATTTGGTCACCAGATCTGAATAGCTCCGTACATCCTCACCTTCCTATTCCCCATCTCCTTCCCTAGCTACTACCTTCAGCCTCACAACATACCACATTAGGGATTCCATAGCCTCACTGTCTCCGGACGGGAGCAGTTGGGACTCATGTGCGTTATTTAAAATAAATTAAAAAAAACTTTGCATCACTTTAAAATAATCCGCATAGGCCTTAAAACTGTAGGTAAAAACCTCATGCAAATTGCAATGGACTGAGTGACTTAGCTTGTTGGAGCCCTTATATATCCCGACCTGGCCGGTACGTGAATTGCAGGCGAAATGCGCCCACGCTGGAACATTCCCGAAATTTCGGCACACCGCTATGTGTAGCGTATTGCAGATTCCAGACCTTTCGGGAAGGTGCCACATAATAATGTGTAGCAAGGTAGTAAGTAGGTGCAGAGGGCCGGGCAGTGCTAATTAGTGCGACGTAGATATTGGCAGGTCCTGCTATGCAAGTATGTAGCGAAAGCAGTGCGAAGGTACGTTACACAAACGTACGGTACGGTTGAAAATGTATGGAATATTATTTAAAGGTCATTTTTCTGATTTTAATCATCGTATTAAAAATATATGTTTTTTACGTTTTCATTCAAAATTATTCATTTTAATAACGCTCAAAAATCTACGAAATCAAAACGTCCCAATATTGCCAACGACGCTTCGTATGCACGTCATCAAACAAAGTAGAACTGTCAGAAATTTTTTAAGAACGGCCGACTCTTATGATGTCACACGGAATTACAAAAATGGGCAACTTAGACTCGCTGTATAAAATTTATTCTTCAACATAAAAATAAAATAAAAATGCCATAATAATCGTTTTTTTTCTTAATTTTTTTAAGCAATAAAAAAATTCGTGGAAATACCCTATTGGGACATTTACATAATGTGGACGTATTAAATCACCATAGTAGGCGGATGCCTATATCACGGTGACCAATGGAGTATACTTACATTGTATGAAATATCGATTAATTTATGATTAGATAGTCCATCAGTGATATAGTGCAGGGTTGGCAAAATATATATATTATATTTATTTATATAATACATGTTACATAACTGGGACATTTACATAAAGTGGATGAATTAAATCATAATACTAGGCGGTACCACGGACAGCAATAAGAGAATACTTACATTATCCCCTGAAACACCTACAGACGATGGAACAAAAGTACAGGCCAACAAGAAAAATAAACAACAAACACAAAAAAAAAACTCCTAGCCTGTCTGAAGGAATTGCGAAACCATGCATGCTTAACTTCTTTGTAAATAAAAATCAAAACAAACAAATTATTACTAAATTAAACTAAATCAAACTATTATTAAATTATTTATAAAATTATTACCGAATCCTTAAAAAAATAGGTATAATCTTGTTAAATACAAAATTTCTCCAAAACTTGGATATGATCTATAAACTTATCACTAGACATGGTGGATACAAGAAAAAAGATTTTAAAAAGAGATCCATCATTTTTTCTTGATTTCTGTTTTAAGTTCCTACACAAATATTTATAAAATTTTGTTTTTGAAAATATAAACATCAGTAAGTATAGTAGTCCCAGAGAGAAGTTGTAATAACATCATTGATGAAAAATCTTCCTTCTGAGTGTCTTGTTTGAAAACAACATGGACTGTACCTACTGTTTTGTCAAATTAATAAACCAAATTTTTCAGTCATCTTTCATACAATCCAATTTTTTGGTTGCAATAGTAAACCATAAAATATCACAAAACCCTTCGTGAAGTAATAGTTTGATTGTTAATATACAAATTTTATAAAAACAACTTGTAGCAACTACCGCCCATCTCCGACACTGGTAACATGAAAAAACCAATAGTAAACAACAAGAATAAAATCAATAATAAAAATTAAAAAATTAAATTAAATTAAAAAATAAAAAACAACAGCAACAATAAAAAACATCAATAAAAATATTTATAATTAAAAATAAATAATAAAAACAAAAAAAACAAAAAATAATTATAAAAACCAAAACTCATCTTCCAACCCGGCTGGTCACCGTGGAAGATCAAGACCAAAACCCTCTGAAGAAGAAATTCTAAACTTGCTCAAAAATACAAGAAGTGACACAAACACAAAAAAATGCTTAACCCTAAGAAGAAAACAAGAGAAATTTTTTTTTTTTTGGAGGAGGCCTTCACCTTCGGCTGAGAGAAGGGTTCTTGCTTATTAAAAACTTGAGATAATATTACATTTATATAACTAGCATTAATTACACTTTTTCTTACTTTTCACAACTCTGTAACATAATTAATTGCAAGAAATAAAAGGCTTTTTATATATTATTATTTATTATACTAGGCGGTTGCCTGTATCATGGTGACCAATGTAGTTATATAGTTATTTTGTATGAAATATGAAGTCTAGTGTAAACATGTAGTTAGTAGAAATGATGCTGAATAGGGGAAAAATTATAATAAAAAGTAAAAAATAGAAAGCAGAAAAGAAGATAATTAGCATTAGATTATAAAAATGTACATTATTAAATGTACACTATTAAACGAACATGAGCAGTCATCTACCGTCGAACAAGCAAAACAGTTAACTCAATCGCTGAAATCTGTACACGCTGAATCAAACGACACAGAAAACTTACCAACCTCAAACACAGATGGCACAATCCAAGGTCTTTTAACGACAGAATTATTTGTAAAAGAATTAACAAACTTTAAAACATTGATAATGAAATTCGTGGAAGAAAAATTTGACTCATATTTAAATAAATATGAATCACTTGTCACACAAAATAACGAAATCTTAAAATCAATCCAATTTATGTCAGATCAACAAGAGGATCTTAGAATGCGCATAAATGTTATGGAAAAAGCGCATGAAACAGTCAACGAAGAATTAATTGCACAAAAAAATCATCATAACATTCTACTAAATACTATTTCGAAACAAGACGAAAAAATTGATAGGTTGGAGTATTTAAGCCAAACCTGCAACATCGATATAAGAGGTGTTCCGGGGGTGCTAGCATGGTCCATCGATATAACCCTATATCTATACTACATTGACAAAATCCGTCATCTTTGGTCAGTTATCAATATGTGATAGCACAGTCACCTATTGATAAGACATATTCCAACCGACGATTGACAAATGCTCGCCAAATCGTATGCGATCTTGGCTGTGACCCTAGCATGGTCCATCGATAAAACCCAAGTATAGATATAAAATTCATTAAATTCGTTGTCTATGGTCAGTTAGCAATAATTGCGAGCACAGTGAAAAGATTATTCCGTTAGTCGGTAGATAAAGGTCACTGATTTTAGCGCGGCTCCCGTAGTGTCAGCAGTGGCGTAGCTACCTAGGGGCTACGCGGGGCAGTGCCCCGGGGCCCTCAAGCTCAGGGGGCCCTCGAATCCGTACCAGAAATCTCGATCGAACTGAACTTTTGGAAATTTCTCCCATTTTAAAAATAAATAAACCCCACTTTAATCATGACAACTCAGTTGAGAGAAATTCAAAAGTTATACCTATGGAATTCCCCTAAATTATTTCTGTAGGTTGGCAGTGATATGTGCGTCATGACTCTAGGTACTAATATCTACAGCCTGTATGTCGGACAAATATCTACAGCTCATATGTTGGACAAATATCTATGACCTTCAGAGTGAAGACTAATATCTACAGAGCTAAGGTTGGATTAATATCTATGAGGGTCCCAGTGGTGACTAATATCTATGGAGCGTAGGTGGGACTAATATCTACAGAGGGCAGCTGAGCAAGAGGTTGTACGGAAAAGCATAAATTACTTCAATTACGTAAAGGCTTAAACGTTTAAAGTACGTACATGAAGTTTTTGCCTAATATTACGTATTTTGCTGTAATGTTGAAATTGGCATAGCGCCTGCTCGCGTCAAGGCAAGAAAAACATCCCAGTTTTCAAGTAGTTTAGCGGCTATGCTAGGTTTGTGTAACATGGTTTGGGATACAAAAGAAAGTGCCCCCTTCGTAGCGCCTGCTCGCGTCAAGGCAAGAAAATCATCCCAGTTTTCGAGTAGTTTAGCGGCTACGCTAGGTTTGTGTAACATGGTTTGTGACACAAAAGAAAGTTCTTTAAACTACAAACGCAATATTACATTATGCCAATATGCTATACATAATTGCAAATCCAACCTCTGACAGTACTGTAGATATTCGTCCACATCACCTGTTCCGTAGATATTAGTCAGCAGTTTGAGCTGTAGATATTCGTCCTCACTTTGGTTCCCATAGATATTGTTCTAACATACCTCCTGTAGATATTAGTCCACACATGGATTCTAATAGATATTAGTCCGATTTGTTCAGTTTTTGAAATTCCTGTAGATATTAGTAGACGCCTCCTGCGTCATTCCCCAAGTGTCTCTCTTTCCTTTTCTTTTACTTTTAACATCGAACAGTGAGTACCTACCTACTCGAGCAACATTGTATTGTTTAAATAAATTAGAAAACTAAAATTAAGGGAAAAAAGGCAAAGAAAAGTTAAAAAACATTTTGGTGAATTAGCTGCTGATCACCAATTTCCAAACCGAGAAAAAATACTTAAAATTGAGATTTTCAATAATGTACTAGACACAGTAATATCTCAATAAAATACACGTTTTGTTGGTATGAGTGCAGTCTGTCATATATTCGATTTTCTAACACCAACATTTTTATTACATGTTGATGAAGCAACTTTATTACAAAAGTGTGACGAATTCCAAAGATAACATTCAGATATAATAGGCCCTAGTTTTTCACATCAATTTATTAATATTTACCATCTAGTTTTACCTCAACTAACTCAAGCATGGACTGTTCACCAATTATGTAAGGAAATAATGAGCAAATATGGAGTGCTAGAATGCGACCTAACGGAAGTATTTACAGCAATGTTATTATTCTTTACAATTCCTGTCACTTCTGCAGCAGCTGAAAGGTCATTTAGCAAATAAAAAATAATAAAAAATTATTTAAGAAATAAGATGGGCCAAACTCGACTTCGAAATTTATCGTTAATAGCAATTGAAAACAAAACCGCATCAAGCCTGGATTTAAACAAAGTCATTGATACTTTTGCGAAAACTAAAGCTAGGAAAAAATTGTATATATATTTTTTATTTAGTCAGTTGGTAGGCCCGACCTTTATATAATAAACCCTTGAATCTTCTCTATTTCGTTTTATTAGCCAAACCTACACCAAGTATTAATTGTAATTTATGTTGTTACTGTTTAATATTTTTATTACCTGCCCTGCAGTGCACAAAAAAGAGTTTAAGTAGCGTAGTATTTTTAAAGTATTTGTATATTTCATATTTTTATTTAAAAAAAACCTAATCAGTTTACATAGCAGTGGGGCCCCATTTTTTTAATTTGCCCCAGGGCCCTTGGTTACCTAGCTACGCCACTGAGTGTCAGATAAGATATCAATATGCAGTTTTATTTAAATAATGTCGTTCGTTATGCAAGTTAACTGACTTATTAATTAATGGAGGTTAACATAAAAACCTCCTAGTATTTAAAGAAATCGTATATGCGATCCATAAACTTACATGCATTCATTTAAGACGAGATCAATTTATTCATTTTAGCTTCGAGATATGAACTATGATAAAATATGTCTTTGGATCGTATCAACTATTTAACTCCCGTTTAATCGCAAAAAGTAAATGCGAAGCGCCGATGTATATTAAAGTTAGTATTTCAATTCGAAATTGTCAATTTATTAGTATTTTTTAATTTTTAAATAGCTCATTTGTAATTTAGTAACGTAAATTCATTAAAAAGGTGCCAGTGTTGCCATCTTATACCGACTTAGTATTTTTTTCCTTCCGATATCGGTTTCTTTAGCAACGGTGAAAGCGTGCTAGGACATTCGATATAAACCGTCGGAACCATAGACATATGAATATGTATAGACCTGCCCTAAGTGATAAAAGCGTATTATTTCCCCCTCCTTAATTCTGGGTTCCATGGAACCGGCCGGGCTGGCGTATAGGTACGCGTGAATCTAGAAAATGTGACGTCATCATTCTTGTGCGGACTAGCGTCGAGCTCTTATCGGTATATTTTACGAAATAACACGGCAAAAATGGTAACATGTAAAAATAGAAGTGAAAAAGAGTATAAACCCAATTGTCGTATTACCTTCCATATGCAGGCATTATTTGTCATTATTTTAAGCTTATTCACATCATATAATATGATCAGTTTTAGACATGAAGCGAAATTCCCGGTCCCGTCGTGTGCACGTTGCAGTTTACTGTGATAAGTAAATTATGAAACATTTGTAAAAGTGTCTTAACTTAACACGGTAACAAAATATTCGACTCTCAAAACAAGCGAACCTTTCTTCATTTTATATGGACTACACAAGTTTGTTCAAACCGGGCGAACAATTCGCGTTCCCATGTAAAAAGGTCTATTCATTCAAAAGCAGATTTTACTTTTAAGAGCTAAATGGTGATATTATAATGCGTGATGCCTATATACTGTCATATTGAAGGATTAACGAATCACAAATCGTTACCGTCAACTCATCCCTCTCCGCCCCGCTACAGATGGTTATTACCCCTCTCCCTGATTCTCAAGTCTATGAATACTATGTCTGTGGTCAGAACGGTATAATACAACGGAAGATGCAAATCACGGGTGTAAATGTTCGAAGGATGATATTTCAAAGATCTAACTGTATATGGGGCTAAATATTACTTCGTAAAATAGTATGAACTATTTATTAGCGAGATCACCCAAAAAAGTTGATTATTTATATTGTTAACATTACTCAAAGCAGCATCCAAAAAAGGAGTGCATTTTTCTTCGCCCATCTTGTTTCAAAATCCCGCGCTTTTATTGTCGAGTCTGTAGAAATGACGCGTTAGCTCATTGTAAGTGGAGTGGTTCTAAAAGTTTATTTTAACCCTTCAAAAAATAATATTATTAAATCGAAAAACTTTTCGACATTTTGTTTGGCGTGCAAAATTCCCGATTCTTCCCATGGATTTTAAAAGTATCTTTATTTTGATTATTTTATCTCTTCGCAAAAAAAAAACTGCTTTAAAATCTAGATAAAATAAACTTTCCTATGTGTATGTTAGAAATTAACATTTTTGTTTGTAAATATTAAAATTTTTACTTTGAAAATGCAAATTCGTTCAAAAAATACTCACCTGAGGATATTCGCCTAAAAAGTATCAAAAATATTTGAAACTTTAAATTTTAAATACACATTCTTTTTTTTTAATAATATTGTAACAAAACTGTCACTTCACATTTTATCACATTCATACAAACTTATTTTTTAAATAAATGTTAAACTTTGTCGTTTGTTTTGAGCCTATCAATCTTTCTAAAAAAACTGTTTAAATTTTTTATTAGTTTTCTTCGCAATTTACGATGAATTTCCGAAAAACTTTACTATCCACGTATGCCTAAGGCATTTATCTAATGAATTATTATCACTTTTGTTCATTTATAGCCCAATTTAATATAGTTTTTTACATTTTTTGAGACCTCAGGAAAAAATAACCTCAAAACATCACTTCACTAAACTTCAAATAACCTCGTAATTTTGCAATAAACACAACGGTGAATACGTAAATACTATAGTTTATGGAACATTATAGGTCATTTTGTTAAAAAAAGCTGATTAACTATTATAAATACATAAATACAGTATTCTGTTTCGGAGCGTAAGTTGTACGTTGTCCGCCAAAAACCGCCAAAAAGTAAACAAAGATGGCCGCCCGTTAGAGATGTGCAAGTCGCGTTTCGAAACATGAATCGATGCTTCGGCGAAAGCGGGGTTGGTTGAAGATATTTTGAATAAAATTTATAAACTGATTTTAAATGGAGTTCTTCAAATTAAACCCGATAAATATAAATAAGTACGTAAGATAAATAAAATAAAATGGAATTTAATCCATGCATTATTCAGTGTAGATCATACCTTTTTTAAATAATGAAATAAAACAATAACTTTGTTCAAAACAACGAAATTTTATTTTTATAACAAACCAGTTTCGCTTAGCCGAAGCTTCTTTGGGCTATAAATTTAAAATATTAATAAAAAAATTGTTCGAGCATAGCATATATTTAAATATACAAAAAGATGGAGACACATGTAAAGTAACACAAAAGATTAACGAGAACCCCCCCCCCCCCACTCTTCCCTATTGATCTTCTAAGCACCTCCCCTCACCACCTCCCTCCCACCACTACTTTCATTTCTACCATAGCTTTATACTTGATTATTTAGTGTTAGTACATTTTATGTCCTGAGGAAGAGAACATCGTTCTCGAAACATGTCGATGTGATAAAATAAAGATTTTCGTGGTAAAAACAAAGTGTTTTAATTTTTCATTGAGAAAGATATAGATTACATATTTTCCACAAAGAGAATGCAAAATTATTTATTAAGTACTTTATATTATATATCGTGACGAATTCCCATAACGAATAACCTGACAATATTTGAAAAACTCCTACTACCACCACAGTAAGCGGAATATGTTGCTTGTGGTGTGATGGAGGACTTAGCCAGCCGAGGAATCGAACACGCGACGCCCGGGTGGGACCGAAACGCAATGCTTACTCAGCCACTGACCGGTCGAAAAAAAGTATATATATAAAAAGGGTGTTAAGGATCGTACTTGACTTATTTTCACCAGTTTTGGTATCCGATGACTTTTTTTTCTACAAAAACATAAAAAATCAGTAGATATTGGGAAGATAGGGGCGGGTTGACGGGTTGGCTGGTTACTTGGCTAAGTGACCAGTGACGACATGTGGAAGAAATTTTTTTATATTTGATTTTGAAGAAAAAAAAACATATCTAAAAAGTCACCGGAGACCAAAATTTCATTTGCATTTTTTACTCCAAATAATATTACGCATTTATTATACAAAAAATTGATAACATTCATAATAAAAATAACATTCAAATTTACTTCTATAAAATAAACTCTAAAAATAAATACTTATAATAATTCGAATTTTGCACAAATTAATGTCAATTTACATTTTGATGATCCCATCTCTATCGATTTCAAACCTACACATTTGACAGGTCGATAAATTCAGACGTCCGACTTGATAAAATCAAAGAAATCTTTACAAATATGTTATAACAGCACTATTGTTTTTCATAAATATTGAATAGAAATATATTCTCCTACGATATGCATAAAAATATTCATCAAATACAGGAAATTCAATTAGGAATGATCAATTTAAAAAGGGTTTACAGTGATTTTAACGATTAGTAGTTTTTGAGATTATTGCATTATTATGTAACCAAAATTAATTAAATTTGACATAAACACATAGGCAATATATTAATTAACAAATAAAAGTTAGCTTTCCGGGACATTTCGAGTTATTTTTTATTAAAAACGGTTTTTTGTTGCATGGAACCGTGCTGTCAAAATCAGCGGTACGTCACAAATTGGCGCGAAATAAAACCGTCACTTATGTTCGGATTTCTCAATATCTGAGCAAAATAGCTCGTACACTTGAAAGGCAATGAGAAACATTGATTCTTTCTCTTTCTAACATAAATTAAATCACGAATGTTCGCATTACAGGAAGGGAGATATCTATCTTTTAATGATGCACGGTCGCTCTGGGACAATTTGGGTCTCCTGTTATCATAACTAGTAGTGTTCAATATCGGTACTTTTGCTACCCGTCTGAATTCGGTACTCTCACACAAAGTAGTCGGTACTATGTAATCGGTACTGGATACTTTTGATATTCATAACGGCATATGATGTTTTGGGACAATATGGGTCTCCTGTAATTTGACTGGTTAATGTTTTTGAAATGTGGATTTGTGTTTTTATACCTGAATTGAAAGTTTGCTCTTCTATTTTTACATTTAGTTTTGTATGCATGTGTCAGATCCTGCTACTCAAATTGCTGGAGAAAAATTAAATGAAATTCGTTTTCTTGTCAATTACACTGGATAAATTTTTAAGGACTCAGTGGTGCCGTATGAAAACCTATGCTTGACGAGAGCATTATAGAGTTCAAAAGATGTCTTAAGTTTAAGGAGTATATTCCATCCAAACGCCAACGATTTGGAATAAAAATATTTGTTTTGTGCAACGTGCAGACGGTTATATTTTAGATGTAATTATTTATTGTGGTGAAGTGACGGATGTTACTGACGAACAATGTCTTGGGGCTTCCGGAGCTGTTGTCACCACTCTATTAAAAGACTACGTAGGTAAAGGCCACAAATTGTATGTAGATAATTGGTACACTAATACAATATCATTTAAATTTATGCATGACCACCAAACCTACGTACGTGGAACAGTTCGAAAAAACCGTAAAAACATATCAAAATTCAATAAATCGAAGAAGGGGTAAATTGCCTCACATTATTCTGGTTAACTGATAGTATTAAAATGGCACGACAAAGGATAAATGCGTATTTTAACAACGCTTAACAAAAATAAATTTGAGAAGAGGAGAAATAATTTCAAATCCAAATTGTATCGAAGATTATAACAAAAATATGGGCTTAAGAGATAAAGCGGATATAACTAATGTAAATGCCCTACGAAAATCAATTAAGTGTTACAAAAAAGTTTTCTTTCATCCTACATATTAATATTTACCGAATTCATACATAATGCCCAAAACCGTCAGTTCAAAAGATATTAGTTTTCCTGATTATCAATTAAGTATATGTTATAAGACAATTATTAGAAAAATATCATATTACGTCGCACCCTGAAGTTGGTCCACGTGCGTCACAAGATGTTCCTTTACGGTTATCTGCCAAAATGCTGGCTAAACATATGCCGTGACCTATACCCGCAACGGATAAAAAACAAAAAGCTGTAATGTTTGCTCAAACAAAAAATAAGAAAAATGATAAAATATATTTGTGGTGAATATAACCTGCCGTTACGTATTTGTCCATCTCAACGAAATTCCATGAGAAAAAAGAATAATAATTTCAAATCTTTTGTAAATAAAAAAAACTCCAATAAATGTGAAAACAGTTGGAGAATCGTTCGTTGCCTATTGCCCGTTCGTGCTAGCCGATTGTCAGAAATGTAATAATAATGTTATTTATTATGCTCACTTCAAATATTCTGTGTTTCATGCACCTAAATCGATCATTAAAATATGTCAAAACGGAAATTTGATGATTTTCATTTTGTTGTTAATGTATACTAACCGCTAAGGTTTGAATAAAATAATTTGACATTTGACACAATATGTTTGACGTTTTATGTACATAGACAACATAGAAAATCTTTCCAGTGTTGCTAGCGTGTTTTACCAAACCTTTGTCTACCCAATGTCAGTCGTTAAGCGAGAGCGACACGACCAAGCCGCTTGATGGCAAGCACGTAGTTTCTTTTCTATAGCACTTTGTGACAAGCCTTTTGACCGTCTCCAAAGCTTGCTTGCTCACAAGCATTGCGCAATAGTACGTGCTGGCGGTGGGCTTGATGCGAATTTATATTTTTTCGGGAATAGACAAACGAGAATAGATAAATAAGTACCCATAGACAAAAAACATTACGATGAGAGGTGATTTTAGATATTACGTATCGTGTAAAACAATTATATAAATCATATAAAATTATTATAAAGTAGGCAGCTATTGTTTCTGTGTTCAATTTGTCCATTTCTGTGTTCAATTCAAGAAATCCATTGATTTTTAAAGAAAATATTGTACATCAAATTCAATAATGTTATTTTTAAGTTCTGCAAGTATTTTAGTTTTTTTTAAATATTATGAAAGCTGTTTCGGCATTCAATGTCATTTTTAAATTGTAGTTAGGTCACTTTTAGACCACTTATTTATGCGGTTCTATTAACGCCGTCCAATTTCAATATCCATGGAGTTTAAAATGATTTTTTACTGGTGTTAATAATTTAATATTTTCTTAAATGTCTAATAATAACGAAACTGCTGTTGTTTTAATTAAATGTGTTAAATTGTACAGGTCTTGTGTTTTTTAAAAAAATATTTCCAAACATTATGATTTGAAATTTATTAAGCAGGTTATATGTTAACTTTAAATTTGTTATTTATTTATGTTCTTACATCTTTTAATTTTTATTTAATTTCACAATGTTGTATTTTTTGTAAATATTATCTCAGCCCACTTAGTTTTTTTATTATAATTATAGTAATGTGAAAATCTGTTTAGATTTTATTTGTATTCTTAATTTTATTTTAATTGATGTAAACAATCTGTTGATTTTCCTAAATAAATAAATAAACATATGAGAAATGGAGAAAAATAATTGTCCTTACTTTACTAATTAATGTTATATTACAATATTAATATATAAAATTTATTATAACACAATAAAGAATACTTTGTCTTGTTATATTCCATTTCGCACAAAATTCACTTTCAACCCCCTTTCGACCGCCACGAAATAACCGAAGGCGTGGCCAGGCTTGAAGGAGAGGCTTGATGCGCCGCGGCAAGCCTAAAAGCATAGAGAATAATAGAAAACAATAGATAACAAATTTACGTGCTGGCCATTAAGCCTCTTTTTCGTCTCGCAGTCCCATTATAATATTATCGGTAGTTACCTCTGTCTATTCGATATTGTAAAGTTATCGATTTCATTGTGCTAGCACTCCTGAGGCAGATATTGAAAATAATGCAGTAGTTCTTAAAAAAATCTCTAAAATCATAAACTACGAAGATACCGACGTTCAATCTGTAATAACAAAAATCTAAAGGCTTGGACCGAAGACTTCAAATAAAAACCCACGATCTATCGTAGCGACGTTCAAAAACATTGAATCCCGCGATGACTTCCTATCCAAATGCAAAACTTACAAGAAATCTACTACTATCAAGACAAACAAATTAAACACAAGGGACCTGGGATTATCACAAGACGCCAACCGCATTTATATTTCCGAACACTTGACTCAAAGAGGAAAATTTTGTTATCGCAAACAAAAAAATTGCAAGGGAAAATAATTTCAAACACTCTTGGACTGCTGGAGGGCGAATTCTTTTGCGCCAAACTGATACATCTAAGATAATTACAATATATAATATAACCGATCTTGAACGTGTAAAACGTCAATTACTGTGACTGACTATACAATACCGTGCAGCTATATTATATAGCAATACCGTGCAGCTACTATATCGGATATCAATGATTATATTACAATATTCTATCTTTTTTCACATATTGTATATTATATATATATTATTATTATATTATATTATATTACGCTCGTATATCGTATTCATGTACTAATAGTTTTTACTACTCAACTACAAACAACACAGCGAACCAATATAATACATATTACCATCCATCTTATACATGTTGCAATTATTTTTGATATTATTACTAGAGCTTTACTGATCCTAAACTCAATTTTATTTGTAACTTTGAGCAAAATGCAACCGAACCATATTTACTTTAAACATATTTTTAAATATTTTCATCCATATATCAACTATATTACTAATATATGTTTTAAACATCCTATCTTATCATTTTATAAATCATTTTGAAACATACACAATTACTACCCTTATTCTAAACTCTAGTTTTTTAATATTTTTTGAGAAACAAGTAACTAATCTAGTTAAAAATATTTTGCTTGCAATTTATATGAGTCACAGCATTAATAATTATATTTATCGTCAATATAAATATATATTCATACTTTCCTTAAGGCTTAATTTGCGTTGACCGAAAAATATTTCGGGGCGGAGAAGTATGAGGTATCTTAGAATGGGGAAGACGCTATGCGATGCACAGTCGAGTCAGACCAGCGAAAAATATCCACTAGATGGTACCCTTGAGTAAGATTTGCACGTGAAACGCTTAATAATGCGCATCTTTCAAATTGTGTTTATTAAGTTGAATATGCATGTTTTAGATAAATTTCGATAGAAACATTACCTACATTTACTTAAGGAGCTCATGATTATACAATTCTTATCAGATTTTGATCAAACTTGTTTGACTAATTATTCGATACAATCAACTACGCTGCTAGACGGTAGGCAGTAGCTTATGACTCGTAACCGACAGTTTTTCATTGACAGGTGCCAAAACAATACGGTATTCAATTACGCATTATTATGTGATCATAATTATCTGAATATATTGGCAAGAAAAATAAAATATCGGTCATTTTCAATATTTATTATTATAGTTTACAAAAAGTTACATAAAACAAATAATTATGTAATGTAAAAAGCATAAGATTTATTTTTTATGTAAACGCCGTAATTTATTATTATATCAGTTAGGAATACTAAAAATAATTTAATATAAAAAACGAAAATAATTACTCAATCAACTAGCATTTCGTCGAAATCTAAACAACGCTTTCGAAAAAATGCTTATTAAATTAACCGAGGGTTTCCCAAAGTGTGTTCCGCAGAACATGAATAGGGGTTCCGCAATTTCAAAATTTGTCAGAGGAATTTCATTTAATATAAAGTACACATATTCTGAAATTATTCACAATAAATCATTATTTTTGTATTTATATTTCACAATAGTTCTTCAGTTAGGAATTAGACCCTTCTAGGTAGAGAGACTAAGCTATATGAGTTGAGAGAGCTGTTCACGCTGTTATCGAAGTAAATCTACCTAATCCTACCACATCCTTGTTATTAAGTCAAGCTAAAAGCGCGCATGGTGCCGTTAATATTGGTGAAAAATCGTGTGAAATTAGTTTGTGGAAAATAACAGTTACCAATCAAATATCGAACATCTAAAGGAGAACACAGAGTTCATAATACGTATGTTTGAGGTATATCTAGATTTTCGGAAATAAAAACTTTGTAAAACAAGCCATAATCATAAACTTGTAGAAAAAATCATATAACCACTCGAACGCTTTTTGCCACATTATGGTACTGTTTCCAAAGCCTCGGATTGCTAAGTCTAAGATGGAGAATATTTAAAATGACGCGTATACCAGTGTAATAGTGATTTAAATTTTTAATGTATTTAAAGTGTTTAAATGCCGTAACGGTTAAAAATCAAGTTAATATTGTCAAAATAGTATTTGTTGGTTAATAATTTGTTCGAGATGACTATTTTTGCAAATGCATTACTTTCAATAAATAAAGCATTAATCGAGTTAAGTGTTGTTGTGTATTATAGTTAATGGATGTATTTGTGTGATGTGATGTAAGTTATTCTTGTTAAGTGCATTACTAATTACATTTTAGTACAACGAAGTGTATGCATTCCACGACCAGAAAATGTGACGAAATTTTTTTCATACGAAACATTGAAACACTTCATAATTTATAAAATTCAGTTTATATATAATACAGCTATTGGCAAGATAAATAAATATCGGTTATTTTGAATATTTATTACTATTGTTTACACAAAGTTACATAAAACCAATAATTATGTATAATGTAAAAAGCATAAAATGCCACTTTTTATTTTTTTTATCTATTTATACCGGGTTTTACAGATTTTCGTATTTGGATGCGGCGCATCCCCAAACTGAAAGAATCCTGAAGATCTTCATACAAAAAGTTGAAATTTTGAAAAAAAAAAAAACGTTTTCAGCTACAACATCAATAACGTCGTTTTTTCAAACCTAGCACTCAAGCTCACTAAAACCTCACGGACCGCCACTGATAGACGGGTATATACCGGTGTATAAATTACCTGCTGTAATAATTGTAGAGGTGGTAAAGTATCGCTAAATCTAGAAGCAAGGCGGCCGTCAGTGGTCGAATGGTAAGACTCTTGACTCCCAATCGGAAGGTCACGGGTTCGAACCCGGCGTGCGCAAATAAATTTTATTTGATTAATTTCTGTTATTTCACAAGTAATTAATAAAAATATATATACTATATTTGCGGCACGTTTCAGATTGGAAGATACTCTCAGTAACGCCATGGTGTAAGACCACCGTTCAGAATTGAAACGTTGCTTAATAATGGTTTTTGCCGTGTTAAGTGACTAGATCTGAATAGTCAGGTACTTCCCCACCTTCCTCTTCCCCATCTCCTTCACTTCCCCACTTACCTTCAGCCTCACAACATACCCCAATTGGGGATGCCATAGTCTCACTGGGTCCCTCCCTCCCTCTAATCCACTCTTCCCCCCCTCCCTAATTGTTTCCCTGCAGTTGTCACCATTAGCCTTGCTGCGGTGACCAACAGCATTAAAAATAAGGGGGTGACTGTGACAATAGATCCATTAACGTATGTGGATTGCCAAAAAGTCTGAAATTGATCTTAAAGAATATTTCCAATATGAACTATCTCCTGCCCCACTGTCTCTTTTCTCAGAGGAAGGCACGCGCAAAGGAACCAAGTCCACATTTTACATATCGTTCAACCCTCTACTAAATAACACAGAACTGGGAAGCAGTAAAATACTCGTAGTTGATGGAGGATATTTACTACACAAAGTTTTATGGGGTCGTGCTCAATCTTTTTCAATAATTTTTCAGCAATATTTTTTTTTTTTTTTTTAATTTAATTTTTTTTTTTTACAAATACAGTTGTTATACATTGTATATATATATTTTTAATACATTTTTTAAATATCGTGATTCACCTTTTTTTTGAGCAATGCTCGTGTAAAAAAGGTGGAGCAGCGAAAAACAATTCAACATATATTTTTAAAATGTGTAGTAAGGATAATGAAAATTATAATATTTAATTTTTTTATATATGTATATCATACATTATACGTGAAACAGAATTGAATAAAGAAAAGATATAAAAGAAGAAGAAGAGAGAAAATAAAAAAAAGAGTATAAAAGAAAAAGGATTTCCAAAGTCACAGTCACAATGATTATAATATGTTATCGATATATTGTTTTAATTAACCTTTTGAATTTTTTATAGTTTGTTTCCAATCTTAAGTTAAGGGGTAATTGGTTAAACCATTTGACTCCAAAATATTTATAAAATTGTTGGGCTGTGGTGGTATTACAACGCGGGATAGTTAAATGTCAGGTATGTACAAAATCATTATGGATCCAACGCAGTAGTGGTGTTTTTGACCTAATTTTTGTATTAGAAACTGGATACCTAATTGAGATAAAAACATTTAACATGTACCTATTATGTATCTCTTATGAAATTTTATTCTCTACAAAATTGATATCAGTAATTTTTCACAAAATTGTACTGGAAAAAAGATATGTACAAACAACCAAACCAAGTCGTGCAATTTACCTGTTTTTATAAACTTTTACACATTTTTACAACTGCATATCTCGATATGTATTAGAGATAGAATTTTTTTTTTAAATAAAAGTTCTAGAAAATGTTATGGTCTACTAAACTTATTAAGCTACTTTAGCCGATATTTGTATTTGAAATGAGATATTTGCGAAAAACTAGATTTTGGGGCGAAACCGGTTGTTTTTTCAAAATGGCGGCGAAAGCTCAAGTGCCCCAAGGTCGAAAACTCAGATTTTACATCAAGAGATGACTATATAAAACATATAAAAAAAATTGGGACTACCGGAGTAATTCCGATCGCGGATCGCTAATTGCACTGGCCTAGAAGGGACCACCTAGAATATTATATGCCGCTGGTACAACCGGCCGGCAATAGTAATGTGAATGCGAGTAGAAAAGTCATCTTCGTTGTGAAATAATACATGATAACATAACAACTAACGTTTAGTGTGACCTCTTTTCTAATGTGCCAACACATTTACGTATTATTTGTTTATAAAATTTGACAACCTCTCACTTCGAAACCATCTCGCATACTGATGGAAAACAGCTTGCGCCTTGGTTTATATTATGGCGTGAAGTAATCATATTGAAAAACTGTACTTTATTTATTTAAGCAATGTGTATAAGATTTTTAAAATAATGTTATTGTCCAGCCGTTTAGACAACATTGTTGTGGTGATAAAGTATATTTTAATAATTCTTTTGTATTTAGAAATAGCTTCAGCCCGCGACTTCGTCTGCGCAGGATTAGTATTTCGAGTAGTCTATTTTCTTAATAGGTCTGATTTATGTTTATACAAAAATTCATACAAATTGCGGTTTAGGCGTGAAGGATTAAAAGACTGACAGAGTTAATGCTATGTGTAATGTATGTAAATTGAAAAAGAGATTATGTTATGATGATTCATAATATTTAAAAGTTATAAATAAATACTTAGTTACTGCAATACACTTCTATAAACTAGGTAAAATGTTTTTTTTTTATTCTGCGTAAACATGCATATTTTGCGATGTAGAAACGCGTGAGCAAGCTACGTAGAGCTTAAGAGGAGAATATGGGACAACCCAACTATTGACAACCAATATTTTTCGTGTATTCCACCTCGGGTTTTTTAGAGTTATCGTACGTCCACTATCTGGTGCTCTACACCTGTACAAAATATATAATTTTTATTTTATTTTTAGTATATTTTAAATGCGGCTTTCGATATTTTTTGGTAAATTTTCCTTCCCTTATGCATAGTAATAAATGATTTAGTTTATCACAGGGCCTGTGATAAACTATATTTTTTGTAAGAGTATCATAGAGCTTTTGATCAGTTTCTTTGTTCGGTATCGCTGCACTTATGATTTTGTCAACTTCATTAGGACGTTATTTTTACGTCAACTACAGCAAGTGCACGTGAAGCAAACATATTTTTTTGTAAACTAATTAACATCATTCATTAACGCGTCTCGTAAGTGAGTATAGTTTTCTGTTCACATTTTCGTTTGGTTCAAAGCAATAAATCTTAAGAACACAAATCTCACAAACACCAAAAATTGATTAAGGAGAAGTCTACATCGAAGCCAGAAATTAAAATTGTTGCGACATATGATACGCATAAAATTCTCTGCAGGACACTGTTATGTTAGAAATGGGTTGTTGGGTAACTGGGTTTGTCTGAGGAATATCAAAGTTTTATCCCTCTTGTCCTTTCCAAAAAAATATTGGCTATTTATTCATAAAATCTATGAGTGTCCGGAACTTCTAGTGAGTCGGCCATTGTGCGCCTGAACAACGATTTACTGAGACCTAGTTTGTTCACTAACTACTACGGTAGCTATTTTATTTGAGTTCGGGGCATTGAATCTTCTTTCTTTATTAAAACGTGGTAAACTATCTCGGTGTATCACAACCTTGTAATTATCTCTAGTAACTCTATCTTTAGCTATTTTTAATTCATGCAATAATGTTGTGATCATGTAAAACTTGTTGTATTTTTTTACATTGTTTCTTTCTACACTTGTGCTTCTCGACTTGTGCTTCTTTACCCCCCCCCCCCTGAAATAAACTTGCAAAATATTTTGGTACCTATTTGTAGCAGGAAGCAAAGAGCCAATTGTGTGGTATATATACTTGGATTGCGAATGTCGGGCAAAATCCTGCCATTGATACAATGTTATCCGCCCCAAAAGATGTCACGTGGAAGCATTTATTGTATTTCCTTATGTTTTTTATAAAAATGCAAGACACATCTGTTTCATAACAGAAAAGTTCTTTAATGAACCTCTTACTGGCTCGTCTGTTGAAGGAAGGGCTACTTTTCCGCCCGAACAACATATGCCTGCTGCTTCCTCTTTCCATTTAAGAGCATCGCAAAATCTGCATTCTTTGCCCCTCGCTTCTATTTTTATAACCTTTTAGCTTTCATAACCAAGAGTCTCGTCTTACTCAAATGCAAATTTATCGAAAACATCACACGTTTTTCTTGTGAATATTTGACGTCGTTGTTGTGCTCTTTCAGCAACAGCGCATCTGCTAGATTCTGCTGCTTCAACGGGCTCTGTAGCTCTTTTGGACGCATTGTATGTCGCAAAGAGTAACAAACACACATACATCCATACAAACTTTTGCGTTTATAATATTAGTAAGATAAAATAAGATAGCTTATATGTTATTCTGATGTATGAGCTGTATTATTGTGAAGTTCCATTAAAATCCATTCATTAGTTTTTGCGTGAAAGAGTAACAAACACACGTACATCATTAATAATAATATAAAGTAAGATTTATACAAATCTCATAAAGATATAAATCACAATTGATAAATAATATTTCAGGTACTCCACCAGTACTTATTTAATTCAAATTAAAAAAAATATTTAGTAATCAAAGTGAATAGAACAAATTTCAAATCAAAATGACAGCTTAAGAATTCTCATATGAAATGTCAAGTCAAAATTTGAATACACATAATTCCAATAAAAAAATAATTTTACACACTCAAAATATTAAAATTATTTATTTAAACCGTAATAGAAAACAATTATTTACATATTAACACCACAAACGGATTATTAATGAATGAAGGCAATAACAATCTTCAGTACATTTTAACCCTAGTAGCATATTGTTATTATGGTTGATAAGGAAAATTAGTACGAAATGTCAAAAATCTAACAAAAATTAATATAATATGGAAAATAGCTGGCTTTATAAATTATAGCATATATGTTATTCTGGTGTATGAGCTATATTATTGTAAAGTTTCATTCAAATCCATCCAGTAGTTTTTGCATTAAAGAGGAACAAACATTCATACATCCATACAAACTTTCACGTTTATAGGTAATATTAGTAAGATTAAATGATATAATCGAACTTTAAGCTATTTTTAGAGGTTCTGTAAAAATTTTTTTATACAATAGTTTTAAACATTTTAACACGTTTTGTTGTATCATATTTTAGAAGAATAATTTATTTGTTCAAAACATAAAATTGTTTTCTGATAAACAATATAGAAATTTTCTAAAAACTGCATCAAAAACCGCAAATTAATAGATTCCTTTGGTTCGAACACAATTACCTTAAAAATGCGTTATTTCATACGATACTGCTCAATACTCTCACCATGTGGACAAGTAACACCTCTTTTATACACACTTATATTCACTAACAACAACAACATTTACAGTTACATTTTCATTGCAGGTTTACTTGCAACACTTCATATATTTATCGCAATACTAAAACTTGCTAAAAAAATACTGCAAATGCTCAAGCTTGGTTTTTATCATATCATTATAACTGTTGATTTTGTTCTAATATATTTATTGTATGCACTTCTCTCCAGCATAACTACTAACCTTGTTCTTATCTATATATCACAGTCACATACTCTCTTTATAAATGTTTATGTTACATTCAGTTTGTACTTAAAGAAACATTGTTCTCTCTTTTTTAAACATTGTAAACCAAATGAGAAAACGAAAAAAAAAAAAAAAACTATTTTTGTCTTAACAAATGAATGATATTAATCTGCAAATAGAAAACCATGGTAAAATAATAACTCCGGAAACTAATGATCCCTCAAAGTGCATAAATATACTAGAGCCCTATACGCGATTAAAAGTATTTTCTACAAATATTCGCAGCATAGACAAGAACTATAATAATCTACTTGTAACGCTTGCAGGCTTCATGTTCATGTCTGTATAGATGTGTCCACCTATACACATACATTATACATGTGTGCTTGCAAGCACACATATTAAAAAAGAAAAAAAAAGTTATGTACATTTTTATAATCTCATGCTAATTTACTTCTATTCTCCTTTCTATTTTCTACTTTTTATTATAATTTTTCCAATATTTAACATGATTTATACTAATTCCATGTTTACACTAGACTTCATATTTCATACAACGTAACTATACTCTATTGGTCACCATGATACAGGCAGCCGCCTAGTATGGTGATTTAATATATCAACTTTATGTAAATGTCACAAATATGTAACATGTATTATATAAATAAATAAAAATAAATAAATATCGTTTCCAAAAATATACATATTTTAATAATAAGGCACGACTATTAAAAATTTTATCTTCTAAATTGTTTAAAAATATATCTGCTAAAAAAGGAATAGTACTAGAATCCATTGCTAAGCCATCTTTTTGTTTATAAATAATGTTATCAAATTGAAAATAATTTTGTTCAAGAATAACATTAAAAAGTTTATATAAATCTTGAGACAAGTTTTTAGAAATGTTTGAAGAATCGAGCAAACTTTTTACAATAGATTTTGTTTCAATAATCGGAAAACTTGGAAATAAGTTAATAACATCAAAAGATATTAATAAAGCATTTTTAGGGATATCCAAAGGTTTAAAAACAAATTATATTAATAACTTAAATTATTTATTATTTTATAATTAATAACTTAAATTACCTTTGACGTTGAGGGACTTTGTTAGAGGGATTGAAATACATCAATCGACCCTGAATTGTGTACTCCAAACTGAAAAAAAAACATATTATCAATTAAACATACTATCTACAAACAGATTTGAGAAAATAGAGTTAAAATGAATTAGAAATGTATAATTAATAATTTAAATTACCTTTGACGTTGAGGGACTTGGTTAGAGGGATTGAAATTCATCAACCGACCCTGAATTGTGAACTCCAAACTGAAAAACAAAAAAAAATATCAATTAAACATACTATCTACAAACAGATATGTGAAAATAGAGTTACAATGAATTACAAATGTATAATAAATAACTTAAATTACCTTTGACGTTGAGGGACTTGGTTGAAGGGATTGAAATATATCAACAGACCCTGAATTGTGTAGTCCAAACTGAAAAAAGCCATAGTATCAATTAAACATACTATCTACAAACAGATTTGAGAAAATAGAGTTACCATGAATTAGAAATGTATAATAAATCATTTACATTACCTTTGACGTTGAGGGACTTGGTTGTAGGGATTAAAATACATCAACCGACCCTAAATTGTGTACTCCAAACTGAAAAAAAAACCATACTATCAATTAAACATACTATCTGCAAACAGCTTTGAGAAAATAGAGTTATAATGAATTACAAATGTATAATTAATAACTTAAATTACCTTTGACGTTGAGGGACTTTGTTAGAGGGATTGAAATACATCAATCGACCCTGAATTGTGTACTCCAAACTGAAAAAAAAAACATATTATCAATTAAACATACTATCTACAAACAGATTTGAGAAAATAGAGTTAAAATGAATTAGAAATGTATAATTAATAATTTAAATTACCTTTGACGTTGAGGGACTTGGTTAGAGGGATTGAAATTCATCAACCGACCCTGAATTGTGAACTCCAAACTGAAAAACAAAAAAAATTATCAATTAAACATACTATCTACAAACAGATATGTGAAAATAGAGTTACAATGAATTACAAATGTATAATAAATAACTTAAATTACCTTTGACGTTGAGGGACTTGGTTAGAGGGATTGAAATTCATCAACCGACCCTGAATTGTGAACTCCAAACTGAAAAACAAAAAAAATTATCAATTAAACATACTATCTACAAACAGATATGTGAAAATAGAGTTACAATGAATTACAAATGTATAATAAATAACTTAAATTACCTTTGACGTTGAGGGACTTGGTTGAAGGGATTGAAATATATCAACAGACCCTGAATTGTGTAGTCCAAACTGAAAAAAGCCATAGTATCAATTAAACATACTATCTACAAACAGATTTGAGAAAATAGAGTTACCATGAATTAGAAATGTATAATAAATCATTTACATTACCTTTGACGTTGAGGGACTTGGTTGTAGGGATTAAAATACATCAACCGACCCTAAATTGTGTACTCCAAACTGAAAAAAAAACCATACTATCAATTAAACATACTATCTGCAAACAGCTTTGAGAAAATAGAGTTATAATGAATTACAAATGTATAATTAATAACTTAAATTACCTTTGACGTTGAGGGACTTTGTTAGAGGGATTGAAATACATCAATCGACCCTGAATTGTGTACTCCAAACTGAAAAAAAAAACATATTATCAATTAAACATACTATCTACAAACAGATTTGAGAAAATAGAGTTAAAATGAATTAGAAATGTATAATTAATAATTTAAATTACCTTTGACGTTGAGGGACTTGGTTAGAGGGATTGAAATTCATCAACCGACCCTGAATTGTGAACTCCAAACTGAAAAACAAAAAAAATTATCAATTAAACATACTATCTACAAACAGATATGTGAAAATAGAGTTACAATGAATTACAAATGTATAATAAATAACTTAAATTACCTTTGACGTTGAGGGACTTGGTTGAAGGGATTGAAATATATCAACAGACCCTGAATTGTGTAGTCCAAACTGAAAAAAGCCATAGTATCAATTAAACATACTATCTACAAACAGATTTGAGAAAATAGAGTTACCATGAATTAGAAATGTATAATAAATCATTTACATTACCTTTGACGTTGAGGGACTTGGTTGTAGGGATTAAAATACATCAACCGACCCTAAATTGTGTACTCCAAACTGAAAAAAAAACCATACTATCAATTAAACATACTATCTGCAAACAGCTTTGAGAAAATAGAGTTATAATGAATTACAAATGTATAATTAATAACTTAAATTACCTTTGACGTTGAGGGACTTTGTTAGAGGGATTGAAATACATCAATCGACCCTGAATTGTGTACTCAAAACTGAAAAAAAAACATATTATCAATTAAACATACTATCTACAAACAGATTTGAGAAAATAGAGTTAAAATGAATTAGAAATGTATAATTAATAATTTAAATTACCTTTGACATTGACGGACTTGGTTGGAGGGATTGAAATATATAAACCGACCTAGAATTGTGTACTCCAAACTGAAAAACAAAAAAAATTATCAATAAAACATACTATCTACAAACAGATTTGAGAAAATAGAGTTACAATGAATTACAAATGTATAATTAATAACTTAAATTACCTTTGACGTTGAGGGACTTGGTTGAAGGGATTGAAATATATCAACAGACCCTGAATTGTGTAGTCCAAACTGAAAAAAAGCCATAGTATCAATTAAACATACTATCTACAAACAGATTTGAGAAAATAGAGTTACCATGAATTAGAAATGTATAATTAATCATTTACGTTACCTTTGACGTTGAGGGACTTGGTTGTAGGGATTAAAATACATCAACCGACCCTAAATTGTGTACTCCAAACTGAAAAAAAAACCATACTATCAATTAAACATACTATCTGCAAACAGCTTTGAGAAAATAGAGTTATAATGAATTACAAATGTATAATTAATAACTTAAATTACCTTTGACGTTGAGGGACTTTGTTAGAGGGATTGAAATACATCAATCGACCCTGAATTGTGTACTCCAAACTGAAAAAAAAACATATTATCAATTAAACATACTATCTACAAACAGATTTGAGAAAATAGAGTTAAAATGAATTAGAAATGTATAATTAATAATTTAAATTACCTTTGACATTGACGGACTTGGTTGGAGGGATTGAAATATATTAACCGACCTAGAATTGTGTACTCCAAACTGAAAAACAAAAAAAATTATCAATAAAACATACTATCTACAAACAGATTTGAGAAAATAGAGTTACAATGAATTACAAATGTATAATTAATAACTTAAATTACCTTTGACGTTGAGGGACTTGGTTGAAGGGATTGAAATATATCAACAGACCCTGAATTGTGTAGTCCAAACTGAAAAAAAGCCATAGTATCAATTAAACATACTATCTACAAACAGATTTGAGAAAATAGAGTTACCATGAATTAGAAATGTATAATTAATCATTTACGTTACCTTTGACGTTGAGGGACTTGGTTGTAGGGATTGAAATTCATCAACAGACCCTGAATTGTGAACTCCAAACTGAAAAACAAAAAAAAATATCAATAAAACATACTATCTGCAAACAGCTTTGAGAAAATAGAGTTATAATGAATTAAAAATGTATAATTAATAATTTAAATTACCTTTGACGTTGAGGGACTAGGTTAGAGGGATTGAAATACATCAACCGACCCTGAATTGTGTACTCCAAACTGAAAAAAAAAACAATATTATTAATTAAACATACTATCTACAAACAGATATGTGAAAATAGAGTTACAATGAATTACAAATGTATAATTAATAACTTAAATTACCTTTGACGTTGAGGGACTTGGTTGAAGGGATTGAAATATATCAACAGACCCTGAATTGTGTAGTCCAAACTGAAAAAAGCCATAGTATCAATTAAACATACTATCTACAAACAGATTTGAGAAAATAGAGTTACCATGAATTAGAAATGTATAATAAATCATTTACATTACCTTTGACGTTGAGGGACTTGGTTGTAGGGATTAAAATACATCAACCGACCCTAAATTGTGTACTCCAAACTGAAAAAAAAACCATACTATCAATTAAACATACTATCTGCAAACAGCTTTGAGAAAATAGAGTTATAATGAATTACAAATGTATAATTAATAACTTAAATTACCTTTGACGTTGAGGGACTTTGTTAGAGGGATTGAAATACATCAATCGACCCTGAATTGTGTACTCCAAACTGAAAAAAAAACATATTATCAATTAAACATACTATCTACAAACAGATTTGAGAAAATAGAGTTAAAATGAATTAGAAATGTATAATTAATAATTTAAATTACCTTTGACGTTGAGGGACTTGGTTAGAGGGATTGAAATTCATCAACCGACCCTGAATTGTGAACTCCAAACTGAAAAACAAAAAAAATTATCAATTAAACATACTATCTACAAACAGATATGTGAAAATAGAGTTACAATGAATTACAAATGTATAATAAATAACTTAAATTACCTTTGACGTTGAGGGACTTGGTTGAAGGGATTGAAATATATCAACAGACCCTGAATTGTGTAGTCCAAACTGAAAAAAGCCATAGTATCAATTAAACATACTATCTACAAACAGATTTGAGAAAATAGAGTTACCATGAATTAGAAATGTATAATAAATCATTTACATTACCTTTGACGTTGAGGGACTTGGTTGTAGGGATTAAAATACATCAACCGACCCTAAATTGTGTACTCCAAACTGAAAAAAAACCATACTATCAATTAAACATACTATCTGCAAACAGCTTTGAGAAAATAGAGTTATAATGAATTACAAATGTATAATTAATAACTTAAATTACCTTTGACGTTGAGGGACTTTGTTAGAGGGATTGAAATACATCAATCGACCATGAATTGTGTACTCCAAACTGAAAAAAAAACATATTATCAATTAAACATACTATCTACAAACAGATTTGAGAAAATAGAGTTAAAATGAATTAGAAATGTATAATTAATAATTTAAATTACCTTTGACGTTGAGGGACTTGGTTAGAGGGATTGAAATTCATCAACCGACCCTGAATTGTGAACTCCAAACTGAAAAACAAAAAAAATTATCAATTAAACATACTATCTACAAACAGATATGTGAAAATAGAGTTACAATGAATTACAAATGTATAATAAATAACTTAAATTACCTTTGACGTTGAGGGACTTGGTTGAAGGGATTGAAATATATCAACAGACCCTGAATTGTGTAGTCCAAACTGAAAAAAGCCATAGTATCAATTAAACATACTATCTACAAACAGATTTGAGAAAATAGAGTTACCATGAATTAGAAATGTATAATAAATCATTTACATTACCTTTGACGTTGGGGGACTTGGTTGTAGGGATTAAAATACATCAAACGACCCTAAATTGTGTACTCCAAACTGAAAAAAAAACCATACTATCAATTAAACATACTATCTGCAAACAGCTTTGAGAAAATAGAGTTATAATGAATTACAAATGTATAATTAATAACTTAAATTACCTTTGACGTTGAGGGACTTTGTTAGAGGGATTGAAATACATCAATCGACCCTGAATTGTGTACTCCAAACTGAAAAAAAAACATATTATCAATTAAACATACTATCTACAAACAGATTTGAGAAAATAGAGTTAAAATGAATTAGAAATGTATAATTAATAATTTAAATTACCTTTGACGTTGAGGGACTTGGTTAGAGGGATTGAAATTCATCAACCGACCCTGAATTGTGAACTCCAAACTGAAAAACAAAAAAAATTATCAATTAAACATACTATCTACAAACAGATATGTGAAAATAGAGTTACAATGAATTACAAATGTATAATAAATAACTTAAATTACCTTTGACGTTGAGGGACTTGGTTGAAGGGATTGAAATATATCAACAGACCCTGAATTGTGTAGTCCAAACTGAAAAAAGCCATAGTATCAATTAAACATACTATCTACAAACAGATTTGAGAAAATAGAGTTACCATGAATTAGAAATGTATAATAAATCATTTACATTACCTTTGACGTTGAGGGACTTGGTTGTAGGGATTAAAATACATCAACCGACCCTAAATTGTGTACTCCAAACTGAAAAAAAAACCATACTATCAATTAAACATACTATCTGCAAACAGCTTTGAGAAAATAGAGTTATAATGAATTACAAATGTATAATTAATAACTTAAATTACCTTTGACGTTGAGGGACTTTGTTAGAGGGATTGAAATACATCAATCGACCCTGAATTGTGTACTCCAAACTGAAAAAAAAAACATATTATCAATTAAACATACTATCTACAAACAGATTTGAGAAAATAGAGTTAAAATGAATTAGAAATGTATAATTAATAATTTAAATTACCTTTGACGTTGAGGGACTTGGTTAGAGGGATTGAAATTCATCAACCGACCCTGAATTGTGAACTCCAAACTGAAAAACAAAAAAAATTATCAATTAAACATACTATCTACAAACAGATATGTGAAAATAGAGTTACAATGAATTACAAATGTATAATAAATAACTTAAATTACCTTTGACGTTGAGGGACTTGGTTGAAGGGATTGAAATATATCAACAGACCCTGAATTGTGTAGTCCAAACTGAAAAAAGCCATAGTATCAATTAAACATACTATCTACAAACAGATTTGAGAAAATAGAGTTACCATGAATTAGAAATGTATAATAAATCATTTACATTACCTTTGACGTTGAGGGACTTGGTTGTAGGGATTAAAATACATCAACCGACCCTAAATTGTGTACTCCAAACTGAAAAAAAAACCATACTATCAATTAAACATACTATCTGCAAACAGCTTTGAGAAAATAGAGTTATAATGAATTACAAATGTATAATTAATAACTTAAATTACCTTTGACGTTGAGGGACTTTGTTAGAGGGATTGAAATACATCAATCGACCCTGAATTGTGTACTCAAAACTGAAAAAAAAACATATTATCAATTAAACATACTATCTACAAACAGATTTGAGAAAATAGAGTTAAAATGAATTAGAAATGTATAATTAATAATTTAAATTACCTTTGACATTGACGGACTTGGTTGGAGGGATTGAAATATATTAACCGACCTAGAATTGTGTACTCCAAACTGAAAAACAAAAAAAATTATCAATAAAACATACTATCTACAAACAGATTTGAGAAAATAGAGTTACAATGAATTACAAATGTATAATTAATAACTTAAATTACCTTTGACGTTGAGGGACTTGGTTGAAGGGATTGAAATATATCAACAGACCCTGAATTGTGTAGTCCAAACTGAAAAAAAGCCATAGTATCAATTAAACATACTATCTACAAACAGATTTGAGAAAATAGAGTTACCATGAATTAGAAATGTATAATTAATCATTTACGTTACCTTTGACGTTGAGGGACTTGGTTGTAGGGATTAAAATACATCAACCGACCCTAAATTGTGTACTCCAAACTGAAAAAAAAACCATACTATCAATTAAACATACTATCTGCAAACAGCTTTGAGAAAATAGAGTTATAATGAATTACAAATGTATAATTAATAACTTAAATTACCTTTGACGTTGAGGGACTTTGTTAGAGGGATTGAAATACATCAATCGACCCTGAATTGTGTACTCCAAACTGAAAAAAAAACATATTATCAATTAAACATACTATCTACAAACAGATTTGAGAAAATAGAGTTAAAATGAATTAGAAATGTATAATTAATAATTTAAATTACCCTTGACATTGACGGACTTGGTTGGAGGGATTGAAATATATTAACCGACCTAGAATTGTGTACTCCAAACTGAAAAACAAAAAAAATTATCAATAAAACATACTATCTACAAACAGATTTGAGAAAATAGAGTTACAATGAATTACAAATGTATAATTAATAACTTAAATTACCTTTGACGTTGAGGGACTTGGTTGAAGGGATTGAAATATATCAACAGACCCTGAATTGTGTAGTCCAAACTGAAAAAAAGCCATAGTATCAATTAAACATACTATCTACAAACAGATTTGAGAAAATAGAGTTACCATGAATTAGAAATGTATAATTAATCATTTACGTTACCTTTGACGTTGAGGGACTTGGTTGTAGGGATTGAAATTCATCAACAGACCCTGAATTGTGAACTCCAAACTGAAAAACAAAAAAAAATATCAATAAAACATACTATCTGCAAACAGCTTTGAGAAAATAGAGTTATAATGAATTAAAAATGTATAATTAATAATTTAAATTACCTTTGACGTTGAGGGACTAGGTTAGAGGGATTGAAATACATCAACCGACCCTGAATTGTGTACTCCAAACTGAAAAAAAAAACAATATTATTAATTAAACATACTATCTACAAACAGATATGTGAAAATAGAGTTACAATGAATTACAAATGTATAATTAATAACTTAAATTACCTTTGACGTTGAGGGACTTGGTTGAAGGGATTGAAATATATCAACAGACCCTGAATTGTGTAGTCCAAACTGAAAAAAGCCATAGTATCAATTAAACATACTATCTACAAACAGATTTGAGAAAATAGAGTTACCATGAATTAGAAATGTATAATAAATCATTTACATTACCTTTGACGTTGAGGGACTTGGTTGTAGGGATTAAAATACATCAACCGACCCTAAATTGTGTACTCCAAACTGAAAAAAAAACCATACTATCAATTAAACATACTATCTGCAAACAGCTTTGAGAAAATAGAGTTATAATGAATTACAAATGTATAATTAATAACTTAAATTACCTTTGACGTTGAGGGACTTTGTTAGAGGGATTGAAATACATCAATCGACCCTGAATTGTGTACTCCAAACTGAAAAAAAAACATATTATCAATTAAACATACTATCTACAAACAGATTTGAGAAAATAGAGTTAAAATGAATTAGAAATGTATAATTAATAATTTAAATTACCTTTGACGTTGAGGGACTTGGTTAGAGGGATTGAAATTCATCAACCGACCCTGAATTGTGAACTCCAAACTGAAAAACAAAAAAAATTATCAATTAAACATACTATCTACAAACAGATATGTGAAAATAGAGTTACAATGAATTACAAATGTATAATAAATAACTTAAATTACCTTTGACGTTGAGGGACTTGGTTGAAGGGATTGAAATATATCAACAGACCCTGAATTGTGTAGTCCAAACTGAAAAAAGCCATAGTATCAATTAAACATACTATCTACAAACAGATTTGAGAAAATAGAGTTACCATGAATTAGAAATGTATAATAAATCATTTACATTACCTTTGACGTTGAGGGACTTGGTTGTAGGGATTAAAATACATCAACCGACCCTAAATTGTGTACTCCAAACTGAAAAAAAACCATACTATCAATTAAACATACTATCTGCAAACAGCTTTGAGAAAATAGAGTTATAATGAATTACAAATGTATAATTAATAACTTAAATTACCTTTGACGTTGAGGGACTTTGTTAGAGGGATTGAAATACATCAATCGACCATGAATTGTGTACTCCAAACTGAAAAAAAAACATATTATCAATTAAACATACTATCTACAAACAGATTTGAGAAAATAGAGTTAAAATGAATTAGAAATGTATAATTAATAATTTAAATTACCTTTGACGTTGAGGGACTTGGTTAGAGGGATTGAAATTCATCAACCGACCCTGAATTGTGAACTCCAAACTGAAAAACAAAAAAAATTATCAATTAAACATACTATCTACAAACAGATATGTGAAAATAGAGTTACAATGAATTACAAATGTATAATAAATAACTTAAATTACCTTTGACGTTGAGGGACTTGGTTGAAGGGATTGAAATATATCAACAGACCCTGAATTGTGTAGTCCAAACTGAAAAAAGCCATAGTATCAATTAAACATACTATCTACAAACAGATTTGAGAAAATAGAGTTACCATGAATTAGAAATGTATAATAAATCATTTACATTACCTTTGACGTTGGGGGACTTGGTTGTAGGGATTAAAATACATCAACCGACCCTAAATTGTGTACTCCAAACTGAAAAAAAAACCATACTATCAATTAAACATACTATCTGTAAACAGCTTTGAGAAAATAGAGTTATAATGAATTACAAATGTATAATTAATAACTTAAATTACCTTTGACGTTGAGGGACTTTGTTAGAGGGATTGAAATACATCAATCGACCCTGAATTGTGTACTCCAAACTGAAAAAAAAACATATTATCAATTAAACATACTATCTACAAACAGATTTGAGAAAATAGAGTTAAAATGAATTAGAAATGTATAATTAATAATTTAAATTACCTTTGACGTTGAGGGACTTGGTTAGAGGGATTGAAATTCATCAACCGACCCTGAATTGTGAACTCCAAACTGAAAAACAAAAAAAATTATCAATTAAACATACTATCTACAAACAGATATGTGAAAATAGAGTTACAATGAATTACAAATGTATAATAAATAACTTAAATTACCTTTGACGTTGAGGGACTTGGTTGAAGGGATTGAAATATATCAACAGACCCTGAATTGTGTAGTCCAAACTGAAAAAAGCCATAGTATCAATTAAACATACTATCTACAAACAGATTTGAGAAAATAGAGTTACCATGAATTAGAAATGTATAATAAATCATTTACATTACCTTTGACGTTGAGGGACTTGGTTGTAGGGATTAAAATACATCAACCGACCCTAAATTGTGTACTCCAAACTGAAAAAAAAACCATACTATCAATTAAACATACTATCTGCAAACAGCTTTGAGAAAATAGAGTTATAATGAATTACAAATGTATAATTAATAACTTAAATTACCTTTGACGTTGAGGGACTTTGTTAGAGGGATTGAAATACAGCTTTTGAACCTACATTTCAACAATCCGCACGCAATAAAATCGCTCTACAAAAATCATCTAAATTCACAGTAAATTTACATAATTAATCGATCAATCCTTCGGTCAGTGTTTACCTGTCGATCAGTGAAGCGAACTATTCAGTTAAATCAATTCTAAACGGCGTTGTTATTGTGATTTTATGTGATTAAATATCTGTGAACTGACAGTGATTGTTATCGCCAATATAATCAACTACTTACTAGGTACAATACGTAAAATCGTGACTGTGCCCAAACGTATTAATATTATAATTATTTCGCGGTACGTCACAGGCGACCTGTAGTCCAGTGGTGATAGCGTTCGTCAAACGGCGTTGACTGTACAACACATTCGGAGCAACCAAGTTCGAAACCCACCCAATCGAAAACTTTTTTTTTTTTGTATTTCTACTTTTATTCATTATAATAATAAATACAAAAGTGAATCCAGTTCAGTCGCGGGCAGCGGTCTTCATATTAACTACTCAACTATACGTTCGCTATACAACTCACTTCACTATTTGCAGACAGCCCACAAAATAATAACTCATTATGGACCGGGGCGTCCAAGGATTGATTGAGTCAATTAAAAATGAAATTAAAAAATGTTCATCCATCAAAGAGGCGAAGCAAAGGAATAATATTGAACAAGATATATGTCAATTAGAGGAAATATGGCACAAGGAAAAACTTGATTTGCAAGAGAAAATAATCGAGCTACAAAATAAACTGATATTAAATGAAGAAAAACATTCCGAAAAAATTGAAAATTATTTAAAAGAAAAAAAAGAACCAATAAATACAACATATAATAAGTCTACTTTATCAATACCAATACCAGAGGCCAAATATTCACTAATAATTTCAAGTGAAAATGCTAACACAAAATCTGATGATATTCGAGATATGATATGTAAAAAAATTAAAACATCACATTTGGGTATTGCAGTAAATGGAGTGCAAAATGCATCAAATAATAAATTAATCATCTCTTGCCCTAACAAAGATCACGCAAAAAAACTAACAGAAGAAATAAATACGGTCTTCAAAAATAATATGATCGCAAAAGAATTAGAAAAAAAGAATCCAAAATTATTCATCAGAAACTTACCTGTTGACTTATCAGAGGAAGAAATAATAGAATCATTAAAAAATCAAAATGAAGGAGTTAAAATCATCATGGATGAGAATCCAAAAAATTCAGTTAAATTAGTGAAAATGCTTAAACCAAAAGGACAAAATAATCTCACCAACTATATAGTTGAAACAAGTGGAAAACTAAGGAAATATCTCATATCCAAAGAGAAAATAAATATTGGTTACTACAGAGTGCGGGTGGAGGATGCAAATCCGATTATGCAATGTTTTCATTGCTTGAAGTTTGGTCATTCGGCTATCAATTGTTTTAATAAGGACAAAAATGCTACGTGTCTACACTGCGCCATGGATCATTCTTGGAAAGACTGCCCTAACAAAAACAAAGAAGAAAAATGTAAAAATTGTGAATTCCAAAACAGCACATTGAAGTATACAAACGATATAAATCACAAAGCAAACAGCAAAAATTGTATGTATTTAAAAAAAATGATGATAATTGCCCAAGGGCGTATAAATTATGAATAGGTATGTACCTACTTTTAAATTCTTAACAATGATGGCTCCCATAGTTTGCTCAAATATTAAAAATTCTATATTAAAAATCATTTTTTTGCTGTTGAAAACGAGCTTATTTTCTGGAACTCCCTATATTTTAACTATAAATTTGTCTAAAATGTTAAAACAAAAAAGAAATGTTATAATTTTATTAACCTATCATCGAAGTGTTTACGATTCATCAGAAATATCCAAAAATTATTTAATCATATTTTTCTGTAAAATTTTAAGACAAAAACAAAACTTTAAAATATTAGCCTGCTCTCAAAGTGTTAACGATTGTAAAATATTTACACAAAGCAAAATGAATATACTTCATACTATGTATCATCTTTATAACATTATTACTAGAAATACATTGCCAGGCTATTCAATATTGTCACCAACACAAATTCAAGTCAAGCTTGATATTATTATCTGTGGTCATACTATTCTGCTAACTTATTTTGGTTTATCATTAAATTCAAATTTAACAATTAGTTTTAATAATTGCGTGTATCGACATGAGATGCCATTGCCAGGGAAAAAAATTCAATTAGAACATTTTAGTTACTTAGTATTTTATTCACAATCATTATGTCTTTTAGTTACATAGATGATGACAATGACATTAATTTTTGCAAGGTAAATAACCTGCGTGAATGGTTTCAAAAGTTAGATACAAGGAAATATGAAACGAGTAAACTTAATATTGTGGAATTAAACATTAGATCAATATGTAAATACTGGGACCTATTTCATGTTTATTTTAAAGATTGTTTAAATCATATTGACGTACTCATGCTTTGCGAAACAGCTATCCGTTCGGAACTCGTTAATCTTTATGATATTCCCGGATACAATTCGTATCACTATTGCAGAAAACATAAATCCGGTGGAGGCATTTTGTTGTATGTAAAGAATAACCTTTCCTTTTCGCAAATATTTCTGGAAACAAAATTTTTTGAGAATGTTTTTGGAATATTGACACTTCCAAATAACAGCACTTTAAGTGTCTTAGCAATATACAGACCTCCAAATCTAAATAAGCTAGCATTTTTGTCAGAAATATCCTATGTGTTTGATAACAATATTAAACCGAATGAAAGCGTAATATTTTTCGGCGACATAAATTTAAATTTATTAAATAAAAATGATGCTATCATAATAAATTATGAAAATATCCTTACTAATAATTATTTAAAAAAGTGTATAGATGACGCCACTAGGGAAGTAGTAGTTAAGCAGGAAATAAACAGTTCATGTATTGATCATTTTTTTGTGCGATTAAGCGGTAAACTACCCGCTGGATTAACCAATACAATCTCCGCATGCGTGTGTGACTATAACATTGCCGACCATCACACAACAGCTATAAGTATACATTATAACTCGATAGATAATTTTAACAATTCTGAAAAAATTAAAATTATTTCACAAAAACTGATTGATAAAAATATATGTAATTATGATTGGAAATCGCTTCTAAAGGAAACCGATGGTTCTCTTATTTATTTAAAAATTAAAAATTATTTTTTCGACTTATATAAAAATAGCACGGTTGAAATAAGCAAAAAATCTAAAAGTAGACCTCATGCCATAAATGATTGGATATCTACTGATGCATTATATAAAATTAAAAAAAGAGATTTTTTATATAAACGTTGGAAAAATACTCCAACAAACAAAAACTATGAAAAAGAATATAAGTGTTATCGAAATGTTTTAAATAAATTGTTAATTAAATTAAAAACCTCATACTATAATGATAAATTCAAAAATCTATTTCAAGACTCAAAAAAAACATGGAACGAATGTAATCAAATTTTAGGAAAGAAATGTAAAAATGATTGTGACCAAGTTGCCTCCAAATATTTGATGAAAGATCAAAACAAAGAAAACGTAACTAATGATTTTGTTAATTATTTCTCTGACAATGTTTGCAATATGTTACATAAATGTAATTACAGGACAACTGGGTTTGAACCAGAGGAGATGCCTCAAAGCATGTACCTACCAAGGGCCAAAATTGCTGATATAGAAAGCATTGTGAGGCAACTTAAAAGCTCTTCTCCTGGAATTGATAACATCAGAATGAGCGATATTAAAAAACATATATTAACTTTAGGTCCAATTATAACGCACTTGGTAAACAGAATCTTATTTGAAGCAAAAATTCCAGATGACTTAAAATGCAGTATTATCAGACCCATTTATAAAGGAGGTGATCACACCGTATTGGGTAATTATAGACCGATAAGTATTTTACCTTCACTTGAAAAAATTCTTGAAAAATACATTCAGCTGAAATTAATCAAATATTTAGAGGATTTTTCTATTATTGATGCCGATCAGTATGGTTTCCAAAAAAAAAAGGGAACTGAAATACTTCTTCAAAAGTTTGCCAGCTTAATAAATAATCAACTAAATAGTAAAAATCATGTATTAGTCTTATTTATAGATTACTCAAAGGCATTTGATACTATTAACCATACTAAATTATTGAAAATACTAGAAACCATAGGAATAAGGGGGAAACTTCTAGAACTCTTTGAAAATTATTTGAACAACCGGTGCATGCAAATAAAGCTATTGAACACCTTAAGTAAAAAAAAAAAAATCTTAGCAGGCGTTCCTCAAGGTTCCATATTAGGTCCAATTTTATATATAATTTATGTCTCTTTTATTAAACACATTTTTAAACATGTAAAACACTTTGTGTATGCTGATGATACTGCATTGGTAATTTTTGGCAGTGATTTGCAATTATGTATTAAACTCTTACAAAAAGATTACATTGAACTTTTGAAATGGTCTCACGACTCTGGTCTAATCATAAATGCAAAAAAAACTAAGTTGATACATATTAGATCACCCAATGCCAAGGTAAATATTATTACACCTGAAATTAAAACACACATTTCTGATTGCTTACATATTGGTATCCCTGCATTATGCACATGTGAAAATATTGAACTGGTTAAAGAATATGTTTATTTGGGAGTTATAATTGATTGTTTTTTTAAATGGGATTTACAAATAAATAAGGTTTGTGAACGACTGAGATCTATTATTAGTAGATTATATAAATTAAAATTCTATGTTCCAATATGCACACTTCGGATAATTTATTTATCATTAGCTGAATCTATTATAAGGTATGGAATTACAGCTTGGGGATTTTCCTGTAAAACAAATATAAATCATGTTCAATCAGTACAAAATTCATTAGTTAAATTATTAGCTCATAAAAGTTTATACGAACAAAGACATAATGTTCCATACCTTTATCAAAATCTTAAAATTCTCTCAGTGAGATCAATTCTATGGTATAAAATTATTTTTCAACATATAAATAGCCCTTTGTACATAAATAGACTAGAACACTCTTACAATACTCGTTTTACGTTAAATGAAGGACTAATCGTTCCTAAGCATTTAAACAAATATGGGCAAAGAACGCTGGACTACATGATCCCAAATTGCTTAAATATGTTACCTGCAGCAATCAAAAAATGTACAAACGCAAAAATAAATATCATGTTAAAAAATTGGCTCGCTGAAAGACATAGTTTGTATTAGATTCTAAGACAAACAATTTATAACTTCATACACTTTATATGTATTTTAAATTTATTTTTATATCATGTTACACCTTTTTAGGCTATATTTCTTATGGTATGAGTGTATACAATATATTTTTTTTATGAATGTAAACAATTATTTTCTTAATAATTAATTTAATTTTTGTAATAATCCATTAAGTTAAAAGAACCCATTGACAAACTACTTAAAAGTAGTTTATTGGGACTTTTTCTCTGTTTTTGTATTATGTTTTTATTTGATATGTATGTATTATTCTTTGTTATAAATATTTCTTTAAATAAAAAAAAAAAAAAAAAAAAAAAATCGACCCTGAATTGTGTACTCCAAAGTGAAAAAAAAACATATTATCAATTAAACATACTATCTACAAACAGATTTGAGAAAATAGAGTTAAAATGAATTAGAAATGTATAATTAATAATTTAAATTACCTTTGACGTTGAGGGACTTGGTTAGAGGGATTGAAATTCATCAACCGACCCTGAATTGTGAACTCCAAACTGAAAAACAAAAAAAATTATCAATTAAACATACTATCTACAAACAGATATGTGAAAATAGAGTTACAATGAATTACAAATGTATAATAAATAACTTAAATTACCTTTGACGTTGAGGGACTTGGTTGAAGGGATTGAAATATATCAACAGACCCTGAATTGTGTAGTCCAAACTGAAAAAAGCCATAGTATCAATTAAACATACTATCTACAAACAGATTTGAGAAAATAGAGTTACCATGAATTAGAAATGTATAATAAATCATTTACATTACCTTTGACGTTGGGGGACTTGGTTGTAGGGATTAAAATACATCAACCGACCCTAAATTGTGTACTCCAAACTGAAAAAAAAACCATACTATCAATTAAACATACTATCTGCAAACAGCTTTGAGAAAATAGAGTTATAATGAATTACAAATGTATAATTAATAACTTAAATTACCTTTGACGTTGAGGGACTTTGTTAGAGGGATTGAAATACATCAATCGACCCTGAATTGTGTACTCCAAACTGAAAAAAAAACATATTATCAATTAAACATACTATCTACAAACAGATTTGAGAAAATAGAGTTAAAATGAATTAGAAATGTATAATTAATAATTTAAATTACCTTTGACGTTGAGGGACTTGGTTAGAGGGATTGAAATTCATCAACCGACCCTGAATTGTGAACTCCAAACTGAAAAACAAAAAAAATTATCAATTAAACATACTATCTACAAACAGATATGTGAAAATAGAGTTACAATGAATTACAAATGTATAATAAATAACTTAAATTACCTTTGACGTTGAGGGACTTGGTTGAAGGGATTGAAATATATCAACAGACCCTGAATTGTGTAGTCCAAACTGAAAAAAGCCATAGTATCAATTAAACATACTATCTACAAACAGATTTGAGAAAATAGAGTTACCATGAATTAGAAATGTATAATAAATCATTTACATTACCTTTGACGTTGAGGGACTTGGTTGTAGGGATTAAAATACATCAACCGACCCTAAATTGTGTACTCCAAACTGAAAAAAAAACCATACTATCAATTAAACATACTATCTGCAAACAGCTTTGAGAAAATAGAGTTATAATGAATTACAAATGTATAATTAATAACTTAAATTACCTTTGACGTTGAGGGACTTTGTTAGAGGGATTGAAATACATCAATCGACCCTGAATTGTGTACTCCAAAGTGAAAAAAAAACATATTATCAATTAAACATACTATCTACAAACAGATTTGAGAAAATAGAGTTAAAATGAATTAGAAATGTATAATTAATAATTTAAATTACCTTTGACGTTGAGGGACTTGGTTAGAGGGATTGAAATTCATCAACCGACCCTGAATTGTGAACTCCAAACTGAAAAACAAAAAAAATTATCAATTAAACATACTATCTACAAACAGATATGTGAAAATAGAGTTACAATGAATTACAAATGTATAATAAATAACTTAAATTACCTTTGACATTGAGGGACTTGGTTAGAGGGATTGAAATTCATCAACCGACCCTGAATTGTGAACTCCAAACTGAAAAACAAAAAAAATTATCAATTAAACATACTATCTACAAACAGATATGTGAAAATAGAGTTACAATGAATTACAAATGTATAATAAATAACTTAAATTACCTTTGACGTTGAGGGACTTGGTTGAAGGGATTGAAATATATCAACAGACCCTGAATTGTGTAGTCCAAACTGAAAAAAGCCATAGTATCAATTAAACATACTATCTACAAACAGATTTGAGAAAATAGAGTTACCATGAATTAGAAATGTATAATAAATCATTTACATTACCTTTGACGTTGAGGGACTTGGTTGTAGGGATTAAAATACATCAACCGACCCTAAATTGTGTACTCCAAACTGAAAAAAAAACCATACTATCAATTAAACATACTATCTGCAAACAGCTTTGAGAAAATAGAGTTATAATGAATTACAAATGTATAATTAATAACTTAAATTACCTTTGACGTTGAGGGACTTTGTTAGAGGGATTGAAATACATCAATCGACCCTGAATTGTGTACTCCAAACTGAAAAAAAAAACATATTATCAATTAAACATACTATCTACAAACAGATTTGAGAAAATAGAGTTAAAATGAATTAGAAATGTATAATTAATAATTTAAATTACCTTTGACGTTGAGGGACTTGGTTAGAGGGATTGAAATTCATCAACCGACCCTGAATTGTGAACTCCAAACTGAAAAACAAAAAAAATTATCAATTAAACATACTATCTACAAACAGATATGTGAAAATAGAGTTACAATGAATTACAAATGTATAATAAATAACTTAAATTACCTTTGACGTTGAGGGACTTGGTTGAAGGGATTGAAATATATCAACAGACCCTGAATTGTGTAGTCCAAACTGAAAAAAGCCATAGTATCAATTAAACATACTATCTACAAACAGATTTGAGAAAATAGAGTTACCATGAATTAGAAATGTATAATAAATCATTTACATTACCTTTGACGTTGAGGGACTTGGTTGTAGGGATTAAAATACATCAACCGACCCTAAATTGTGTACTCCAAACTGAAAAAAAAACCATACTATCAATTAAACATACTATCTGCAAACAGCTTTGAGAAAATAGAGTTATAATGAATTACAAATGTATAATTAATAACTTAAATTACCTTTGACGTTGAGGGACTTTGTTAGAGGGATTGAAATACATCAATCGACCCTGAATTGTGTACTCAAAACTGAAAAAAAAACATATTATCAATTAAACATACTATCTACAAACAGATTTGAGAAAATAGAGTTAAAATGAATTAGAAATGTATAATTAATAATTTAAATTACCTTTGACATTGACGGACTTGGTTGGAGGGATTGAAATATATTAACCGACCTAGAATTGTGTACTCCAAACTGAAAAACAAAAAAAATTATCAATAAAACATACTATCTACAAACAGATTTGAGAAAATAGAGTTACAATGAATTACAAATGTATAATTAATAACTTAAATTACCTTTGACGTTGAGGGACTTGGTTGAAGGGATTGAAATATATCAACAGACCCTGAATTGTGTAGTCCAAACTGAAAAAAAGCCATAGTATCAATTAAACATACTATCTACAAACAGATTTGAGAAAATAGAGTTACCATGAATTAGAAATGTATAATTAATCATTTACGTTACCTTTGACGTTGAGGGACTTGGTTGTAGGGATTAAAATACATCAACCGACCCTAAATTGTGTACTCCAAACTGAAAAAAAAACCATACTATCAATTAAACATACTATCTGCAAACAGCTTTGAGAAAATAGAGTTATAATGAATTACAAATGTATAATTAATAACTTAAATTACCTTTGACGTTGAGGGACTAGGTTAGAGGGATTGAAATACATCAACCGACCCTGAATTGTGTACTCCAAACTGAAAAAAAAAACAATATTATTAATTAAACATACTATCTACAAACAGATATGTGAAAATAGAGTTACAATGAATTACAAATGTATAATTAATAACTTAAATTACCTTTGACGTTGAGGGACTTGGTTGAAGGGATTGAAATATATCAACAGACCCTGAATTGTGTAGTCCAAACTGAAAAAAGCCATAGTATCAATTAAACATACTATCTACAAACAGATTTGAGAAAATAGAGTTACCATGAATTAGAAATGTATAATTAATCATTTACGTTACCTTTGACGTTGAGGGACTTGGTTGTAGGGATTGAAATTCATCAACAGACCCTGAATTGTGAACTCCAAACTGAAAAACAAAAAAAAATATCAATAAAACATACTATCTGCAAACAGCTTTGAGAAAATAGAGTTATAATGAATTAAAAATGTATAATTAATAATTTAAATTACCTTTGACGTTGAGGGACTAGGTTAGAGGGATTGAAATACATCAACCGACCCTGAATTGTGTACTCCAAACTGAAAAAAAAAACAATATTATTAATTAAACATACTATCTACAAACAGATATGTGAAAATAGAGTTACAATGAATTACAAATGTATAATTAATAACTTAAATTACCTTTGACGTTGAGGGACTTGGTTGAAGGGATTGAAATATATCAACAGACCCTGAATTGTGTAGTCCAAACTGAAAAAAGCCATAGTATCAATTAAACATACTATCTACAAACAGATTTGAGAAAATAGAGTTACCATGAATTAGAAATGTATAATAAATCATTTACATTACCTTTGACGTTGAGGGACTTGGTTGTAGGGATTAAAATACATCAACCGACCCTAAATTGTGTACTCCAAACTGAAAAAAAAACCATACTATCAATTAAACATACTATCTGCAAACAGCTTTGAGAAAATAGAGTTATAATGAATTACAAATGTATAATTAATAACTTAAATTACCTTTGACGTTGAGGGACTTTGTTAGAGGGATTGAAATACATCAATCGACCCTGAATTGTGTACTCCAAACTGAAAAAAAAACATATTATCAATTAAACATACTATCTACAAACAGATTTGAGAAAATAGAGTTAAAATGAATTAGAAATGTATAATTAATAATTTAAATTACCTTTGACGTTGAGGGACTTGGTTAGAGGGATTGAAATTCATCAACCGACCCTGAATTGTGAACTCCAAACTGAAAAACAAAAAAAATTATCAATTAAACATACTATCTACAAACAGATATGTGAAAATAGAGTTACAATGAATTACAAATGTATAATAAATAACTTAAATTACCTTTGACGTTGAGGGACTTGGTTGAAGGGATTGAAATATATCAACAGACCCTGAATTGTGTAGTCCAAACTGAAAAAAGCCATAGTATCAATTAAACATACTATCTACAAACAGATTTGAGAAAATAGAGTTACCATGAATTAGAAATGTATAATAAATCATTTACATTACCTTTGACGTTGAGGGACTTGGTTGTAGGGATTAAAATACATCAACCGACCCTAAATTGTGTACTCCAAACTGAAAAAAAAACCATACTATCAATTAAACATACTATCTGCAAACAGCTTTGAGAAAATAGAGTTATAATGAATTACAAATGTATAATTAATAACTTAAATTACCTTTGACGTTGAGGGACTTTGTTAGAGGGATTGAAATACATCAATCGACCATGAATTGTGTACTCCAAACTGAAAAAAAAACATATTATCAATTAAACATACTATCTACAAACAGATTTGAGAAAATAGAGTTAAAATGAATTAGAAATGTATAATTAATAATTTAAATTACCTTTGACGTTGAGGGACTTGGTTAGAGGGATTGAAATTCATCAACCGACCCTGAATTGTGAACTCCAAACTGAAAAACAAAAAAAATTATCAATTAAACATACTATCTACAAACAGATATGTGAAAATAGAGTTACAATGAATTACAAATGTATAATAAATAACTTAAATTACCTTTGACGTTGAGGGACTTGGTTGAAGGGATTGAAATATATCAACAGACCCTGAATTGTGTAGTCCAAACTGAAAAAAGCCATAGTATCAATTAAACATACTATCTACAAACAGATTTGAGAAAATAGAGTTACCATGAATTAGAAATGTATAATAAATCATTTACATTACCTTTGACGTTGGGGGACTTGGTTGTAGGGATTAAAATACATCAACCGACCCTAAATTGTGTACTCCAAACTGAAAAAAAAACCATACTATCAATTAAACATACTATCTGCAAACAGCTTTGAGAAAATAGAGTTATAATGAATTACAAATGTATAATTAATAACTTAAATTACCTTTGACGTTGAGGGACTTTGTTAGAGGGATTGAAATACATCAATCGACCCTGAATTGTGTACTCCAAACTGAAAAAAAAACATATTATCAATTAAACATACTATCTACAAACAGATTTGAGAAAATAGAGTTAAAATGAATTAGAAATGTATAATTAATAATTTAAATTACCTTTGACGTTGAGGGACTTGGTTAGAGGGATTGAAATTCATCAACCGACCCTGAATTGTGAACTCCAAACTGAAAAACAAAAAAAATTATCAATTAAACATACTATCTACAAACAGATATGTGAAAATAGAGTTACAATGAATTACAAATGTATAATAAATAACTTAAATTACCTTTGACGTTGAGGGACTTGGTTGAAGGGATTGAAATATATCAACAGACCCTGAATTGTGTAGTCCAAACTGAAAAAAGCCATAGTATCAATTAAACATACTATCTACAAACAGATTTGAGAAAATAGAGTTACCATGAATTAGAAATGTATAATAAATCATTTACATTACCTTTGACGTTGAGGGACTTGGTTGTAGGGATTAAAATACATCAACCGACCCTAAATTGTGTACTCCAAACTGAAAAAAAAACCATACTATCAATTAAACATACTATCTGCAAACAGCTTTGAGAAAATAGAGTTATAATGAATTACAAATGTATAATTAATAACTTAAATTACCTTTGACGTTGAGGGACTTTGTTAGAGGGATTGAAATACATCAATCGACCCTGAATTGTGTACTCCAAACTGAAAAAAAAACATATTATCAATTAAACATACTATCTACAAACAGATTTGAGAAAATAGAGTTAAAATGAATTAGAAATGTATAATTAATAATTTAAATTACCTTTGACGTTGAGGGACTTGGTTAGAGGGATTGAAATTCATCAACCGACCCTGAATTGTGAACTCCAAACTGAAAAACAAAAAAAATTATCAATTAAACATACTATCTACAAACAGATATGTGAAAATAGAGTTACAATGAATTACAAATGTATAATAAATAACTTAAATTACCTTTGACATTGAGGGACTTGGTTAGAGGGATTGAAATTCATCAACCGACCCTGAATTGTGAACTCCAAACTGAAAAACAAAAAAAATTATCAATTAAACATACTATCTACAAACAGATATGTGAAAATAGAGTTACAATGAATTACAAATGTATAATAAATAACTTAAATTACCTTTGACGTTGAGGGACTTGGTTGAAGGGATTGAAATATATCAACAGACCCTGAATTGTGTAGTCCAAACTGAAAAAAGCCATAGTATCAATTAAACATACTATCTACAAACAGATTTGAGAAAATAGAGTTACCATGAATTAGAAATGTATAATAAATCATTTACATTACCTTTGACGTTGGGGGACTTGGTTGTAGGGATTAAAATACATCAACCGACCCTAAATTGTGTACTCCAAACTGAAAAAAAAACCATACTATCAATTAAACATACTATCTGCAAACAGCTTTGAGAAAATAGAGTTATAATGAATTACAAATGTATAATTAATAACTTAAATTACCTTTGACGTTGAGGGACTTTGTTAGAGGGATTGAAATACATCAATCGACCCTGAATTGTGTACTCCAAACTGAAAAAAAAACATATTATCAATTAAACATACTATCTACAAACAGATTTGAGAAAATAGAGTTAAAATGAATTAGAAATGTATAATTAATAATTTAAATTACCTTTGACGTTGAGGGACTTGGTTAGAGGGATTGAAATTCATCAACCGACCCTGAATTGTGAACTCCAAACTGAAAAACAAAAAAAATTATCAATTAAACATACTATCTACAAACAGATATGTGAAAATAGAGTTACAATGAATTACAAATGTATAATAAATAACTTAAATTACCTTTGACGTTGAGGGACTTGGTTGAAGGGATTGAAATATATCAACAGACCCTGAATTGTGTAGTCCAAACTGAAAAAAGCCATAGTATCAATTAAACATACTATCTACAAACAGATTTGAGTAAATAGAGTTACCATGAATTAGAAATGTATAATTAATAATTTAAATTACCTTTGACGTTGAGGGACTTGGTTAGAGGGATTGAAATTCATCAACCGACCCTGAATTGTGAACTCCAAACTGAAAAACAAAAAAAATTATCAATTAAACATACTATCTACAAACAGATATGTGAAAATAGAGTTACAATGAATTACAAATGTATAATAAATAACTTAAATTACCTTTGACGTTGAGGGACTTGGTTGAAGGGATTGAAATATATCAACAGACCCTGAATTGTGTAGTCCAAACTGAAAAAAGCCATAGTATCAATTAAACATACTATCTACAAACAGATTTGAGAAAATAGAGTTACCATGAATTAGAAATGTATAATAAATCATTTACATTACCTTTGACGTTGAGGGACTTGGTTGTAGGGATTAAAATACATCAACCGACCCTAAATTGTGTACTCCAAACTGAAAAAAAAACCATACTATCAATTAAACATACTATCTGCAAACAGCTTTGAGAAAATAGAGTTATAATGAATTACAAATGTATAATTAATAACTTAAATTACCTTTGACGTTGAGGGACTTTGTTAGAGGGATTGAAATACATCAATCGACCCTGAATTGTGTACTCCAAAGTGAAAAAAAAACATATTATCAATTAAACATACTATCTACAAACAGATTTGAGAAAATAGAGTTAAAATGAATTAGAAATGTATAATTAATAATTTAAATTACCTTTGACGTTGAGGGACTTGGTTAGAGGGATTGAAATTCATCAACCGACCCTGAATTGTGAACTCCAAACTGAAAAACAAAAAAAATTATCAATTAAACATACTATCTACAAACAGATATGTGAAAATAGAGTTACAATGAATTACAAATGTATAATAAATAACTTAAATTACCTTTGACATTGAGGGACTTGGTTAGAGGGATTGAAATTCATCAACCGACCCTGAATTGTGAACTCCAAACTGAAAAACAAAAAAAATTATCAATTAAACATACTATCTACAAACAGATATGTGAAAATAGAGTTACAATGAATTACAAATGTATAATAAATAACTTAAATTACCTTTGACGTTGAGGGACTTGGTTGAAGGGATTGAAATATATCAACAGACCCTGAATTGTGTAGTCCAAACTGAAAAAAGCCATAGTATCAATTAAACATACTATCTACAAACAGATTTGAGACAATAGAGTTACCATGAATTAGAAATGTATAATAAATCATTTACATTACCTTTGACGTTGAGGGACTTGGTTGTAGGGATTAAAATACATCAACCGACCCTAAATTGTGTACTCCAAACTGAAAAAAAAACCATACTATCAATTAAACATACTATCTGCAAACAGCTTTGAGAAAATAGAGTTATAATGAATTACAAATGTATAATTAATAACTTAAATTACCTTTGACGTTGAGGGACTTTGTTAGAGGGATTGAAATACATCAATCGACCCTGAATTGTGTACTCCAAACTGAAAAAAAAAACATATTATCAATTAAACATACTATCTACAAACAGATTTGAGAAAATAGAGTTAAAATGAATTAGAAATGTATAATTAATAATTTAAATTACCTTTGACGTTGAGGGACTTGGTTAGAGGGATTGAAATTCATCAACCGACCCTGAATTGTGAACTCCAAACTGAAAAACAAAAAAAATTATCAATTAAACATACTATCTACAAACAGATATGTGAAAATAGAGTTACAATGAATTACAAATGTATAATAAATAACTTAAATTACCTTTGACGTTGAGGGACTTGGTTGAAGGGATTGAAATATATCAACAGACCCTGAATTGTGTAGTCCAAACTGAAAAAAGCCATAGTATCAATTAAACATACTATCTACAAACAGATTTGAGAAAATAGAGTTACCATGAATTAGAAATGTATAATAAATCATTTACATTACCTTTGACGTTGAGGGACTTGGTTGTAGGGATTAAAATACATCAACCGACCCTAAATTGTGTACTCCAAACTGAAAAAAAAACCATACTATCAATTAAACATACTATCTGCAAACAGCTTTGAGAAAATAGAGTTATAATGAATTACAAATGTATAATTAATAACTTAAATTACCTTTGACGTTGAGGGACTTTGTTAGAGGGATTGAAATACATCAATCGACCCTGAATTGTGTACTCAAAACTGAAAAAAAAACATATTATCAATTAAACATACTATCTACAAACAGATTTGAGAAAATAGAGTTAAAATGAATTAGAAATGTATAATTAATAATTTAAATTACCTTTGACATTGACGGACTTGGTTGGAGGGATTGAAATATATTAACCGACCTAGAATTGTGTACTCCAAACTGAAAAACAAAAAAAATTATCAATAAAACATACTATCTACAAACAGATTTGAGAAAATAGAGTTACAATGAATTACAAATGTATAATTAATAACTTAAATTACCTTTGACGTTGAGGGACTTGGTTGAAGGGATTGAAATATATCAACAGACCCTGAATTGTGTAGTCCAAACTGAAAAAAAGCCATAGTATCAATTAAACATACTATCTACAAACAGATTTGAGAAAATAGAGTTACCATGAATTAGAAATGTATAATTAATCATTTACGTTACCTTTGACGTTGAGGGACTTGGTTGTAGGGATTAAAATACATCAACCGACCCTAAATTGTGTACTCCAAACTGAAAAAAAAACCATACTATCAATTAAACATACTATCTGCAAACAGCTTTGAGAAAATAGAGTTATAATGAATTACAAATGTATAATTAATAACTTAAATTACCTTTGACGTTGAGGGACTAGGTTAGAGGGATTGAAATACATCAACCGACCCTGAATTGTGTACTCCAAACTGAAAAAAAAAACAATATTATTAATTAAACATACTATCTACAAACAGATATGTGAAAATAGAGTTACAATGAATTACAAATGTATAATTAATAACTTAAATTACCTTTGACGTTGAGGGACTTGGTTGAAGGGATTGAAATATATCAACAGACCCTGAATTGTGTAGTCCAAACTGAAAAAAGCCATAGTATCAATTAAACATACTATCTACAAACAGATTTGAGAAAATAGAGTTACCATGAATTAGAAATGTATAATTAATCATTTACGTTACCTTTGACGTTGAGGGACTTGGTTGTAGGGATTGAAATTCATCAACAGACCCTGAATTGTGAACTCCAAACTGAAAAACAAAAAAAAATATCAATAAAACATACTATCTGCAAACAGCTTTGAGAAAATAGAGTTATAATGAATTAAAAATGTATAATTAATAATTTAAATTACCTTTGACGTTGAGGGACTAGGTTAGAGGGATTGAAATACATCAACCGACCCTGAATTGTGTACTCCAAACTGAAAAAAAAAACAATATTATTAATTAAACATACTATCTACAAACAGATATGTGAAAATAGAGTTACAATGAATTACAAATGTATAATTAATAACTTAAATTACCTTTGACGTTGAGGGACTTGGTTGAAGGGATTGAAATATATCAACAGACCCTGAATTGTGTAGTCCAAACTGAAAAAAGCCATAGTATCAATTAAACATACTATCTACAAACAGATTTGAGAAAATAGAGTTACCATGAATTAGAAATGTATAATAAATCATTTACATTACCTTTGACGTTGAGGGACTTGGTTGTAGGGATTAAAATACATCAACCGACCCTAAATTGTGTACTCCAAACTGAAAAAAAAACCATACTATCAATTAAACATACTATCTGCAAACAGCTTTGAGAAAATAGAGTTATAATGAATTACAAATGTATAATTAATAACTTAAATTACCTTTGACGTTGAGGGACTTTGTTAGAGGGATTGAAATACATCAATCGACCCTGAATTGTGTACTCCAAACTGAAAAAAAAACATATTATCAATTAAACATACTATCTACAAACAGATTTGAGAAAATAGAGTTAAAATGAATTAGAAATGTATAATTAATAATTTAAATTACCTTTGACGTTGAGGGACTTGGTTAGAGGGATTGAAATTCATCAACCGACCCTGAATTGTGAACTCCAAACTGAAAAACAAAAAAAATTATCAATTAAACATACTATCTACAAACAGATATGTGAAAATAGAGTTACAATGAATTACAAATGTATAATAAATAACTTAAATTACCTTTGACGTTGAGGGACTTGGTTGAAGGGATTGAAATATATCAACAGACCCTGAATTGTGTAGTCCAAACTGAAAAAAGCCATAGTATCAATTAAACATACTATCTACAAACAGATTTGAGAAAATAGAGTTACCATGAATTAGAAATGTATAATAAATCATTTACATTACCTTTGACGTTGAGGGACTTGGTTGTAGGGATTAAAATACATCAACCGACCCTAAATTGTGTACTCCAAACTGAAAAAAAAACCATACTATCAATTAAACATACTATCTGCAAACAGCTTTGAGAAAATAGAGTTATAATGAATTACAAATGTATAATTAATAACTTAAATTACCTTTGACGTTGAGGGACTTTGTTAGAGGGATTGAAATACATCAATCGACCATGAATTGTGTACTCCAAACTGAAAAAAAAACATATTATCAATTAAACATACTATCTACAAACAGATTTGAGAAAATAGAGTTAAAATGAATTAGAAATGTATAATTAATAATTTAAATTACCTTTGACGTTGAGGGACTTGGTTAGAGGGATTGAAATTCATCAACCGACCCTGAATTGTGAACTCCAAACTGAAAAACAAAAAAAATTATCAATTAAACATACTATCTACAAACAGATATGTGAAAATAGAGTTACAATGAATTACAAATGTATAATAAATAACTTAAATTACCTTTGACGTTGAGGGACTTGGTTGAAGGGATTGAAATATATCAACAGACCCTGAATTGTGTAGTCCAAACTGAAAAAAGCCATAGTATCAATTAAACATACTATCTACAAACAGATTTGAGAAAATAGAGTTACCATGAATTAGAAATGTATAATAAATCATTTACATTACCTTTGACGTTGGGGGACTTGGTTGTAGGGATTAAAATACATCAACCGACCCTAAATTGTGTACTCCAAACTGAAAAAAAAACCATACTATCAATTAAACATACTATCTGCAAACAGCTTTGAGAAAATAGAGTTATAATGAATTACAAATGTATAATTAATAACTTAAATTACCTTTGACGTTGAGGGACTTTGTTAGAGGGATTGAAATACATCAATCGACCCTGAATTGTGTACTCCAAACTGAAAAAAAAACATATTATCAATTAAACATACTATCTACAAACAGATTTGAGAAAATAGAGTTAAAATGAATTAGAAATGTATAATTAATAATTTAAATTACCTTTGACGTTGAGGGACTTGGTTAGAGGGATTGAAATTCATCAACCGACCCTGAATTGTGAACTCCAAACTGAAAAACAAAAAAAATTATCAATTAAACATACTATCTACAAACAGATATGTGAAAATAGAGTTACAATGAATTACAAATGTATAATAAATAACTTAAATTACCTTTGACGTTGAGGGACTTGGTTGAAGGGATTGAAATATATCAACAGACCCTGAATTGTGTAGTCCAAACTGAAAAAAGCCATAGTATCAATTAAACATACTATCTACAAACAGATTTGAGAAAATAGAGTTACCATGAATTAGAAATGTATAATAAATCATTTACATTACCTTTGACGTTGAGGGACTTGGTTGTAGGGATTAAAATACATCAACCGACCCTAAATTGTGTACTCCAAACTGAAAAAAAAACCATACTATCAATTAAACATACTATCTGCAAACAGCTTTGAGAAAATAGAGTTATAATGAATTACAAATGTATAATTAATAACTTAAATTACCTTTGACGTTGAGGGACTTTGTTAGAGGGATTGAAATACATCAATCGACCCTGAATTGTGTACTCCAAACTGAAAAAAAAACATATTATCAATTAAACATACTATCTACAAACAGATTTGAGAAAATAGAGTTAAAATGAATTAGAAATGTATAATTAATAATTTAAATTACCTTTGACGTTGAGGGACTTGGTTAGAGGGATTGAAATTCATCAACCGACCCTGAATTGTGAACTCCAAACTGAAAAACAAAAAAAATTATCAATTAAACATACTATCTACAAACAGATATGTGAAAATAGAGTTACAATGAATTACAAATGTATAATAAATAACTTAAATTACCTTTGACATTGAGGGACTTGGTTAGAGGGATTGAAATTCATCAACCGACCCTGAATTGTGAACTCCAAACTGAAAAACAAAAAAAATTATCAATTAAACATACTATCTACAAACAGATATGTGAAAATAGAGTTACAATGAATTACAAATGTATAATAAATAACTTAAATTACCTTTGACGTTGAGGGACTTGGTTGAAGGGATTGAAATATATCAACAGACCCTGAATTGTGTAGTCCAAACTGAAAAAAGCCATAGTATCAATTAAACATACTATCTACAAACAGATTTGAGAAAATAGAGTTACCATGAATTAGAAATGTATAATAAATCATTTACATTACCTTTGACGTTGAGGGACTTGGTTGTAGGGATTAAAATACATCAACCGACCCTAAATTGTGTACTCCAAACTGAAAAAAAAACCATACTATCAATTAAACATACTATCTGCAAACAGCTTTGAGAAAATAGAGTTATAATGAATTACAAATGTATAATTAATAACTTAAATTACCTTTGACGTTGAGGGACTTTGTTAGAGGGATTGAAATACATCAATCGACCCTGAATTGTGTACTCCAAACTGAAAAAAAAAACATATTATCAATTAAACATACTATCTACAAACAGATTTGAGAAAATAGAGTTAAAATGAATTAGAAATGTATAATTAATAATTTAAATTACCTTTGACGTTGAGGGACTTGGTTAGAGGGATTGAAATTCATCAACCGACCCTGAATTGTGAACTCCAAACTGAAAAACAAAAAAAATTATCAATTAAACATACTATCTACAAACAGATATGTGAAAATAGAGTTACAATGAATTACAAATGTATAATAAATAACTTAAATTACCTTTGACGTTGAGGGACTTGGTTGAAGGGATTGAAATATATCAACAGACCCTGAATTGTGTAGTCCAAACTGAAAAAAGCCATAGTATCAATTAAACATACTATCTACAAACAGATTTGAGAAAATAGAGTTACCATGAATTAGAAATGTATAATAAATCATTTACATTACCTTTGACGTTGAGGGACTTGGTTGTAGGGATTAAAATACATCAACCGACCCTAAATTGTGTACTCCAAACTGAAAAAAAAACCATACTATCAATTAAACATACTATCTGCAAACAGCTTTGAGAAAATAGAGTTATAATGAATTACAAATGTATAATTAATAACTTAAATTACCTTTGACGTTGAGGGACTTTGTTAGAGGGATTGAAATACATCAATCGACCCTGAATTGTGTACTCAAAACTGAAAAAAAAACATATTATCAATTAAACATACTATCTACAAACAGATTTGAGAAAATAGAGTTAAAATGAATTAGAAATGTATAATTAATAATTTAAATTACCTTTGACATTGACGGACTTGGTTGGAGGGATTGAAATATATTAACCGACCTAGAATTGTGTACTCCAAACTGAAAAACAAAAAAAATTATCAATAAAACATACTATCTACAAACAGATTTGAGAAAATAGAGTTACAATGAATTACAAATGTATAATTAATAACTTAAATTACCTTTGACGTTGAGGGACTTGGTTGAAGGGATTGAAATATATCAACAGACCCTGAATTGTGTAGTCCAAACTGAAAAAAAGCCATAGTATCAATTAAACATACTATCTACAAACAGATTTGAGAAAATAGAGTTACCATGAATTAGAAATGTATAATTAATCATTTACGTTACCTTTGACGTTGAGGGACTTGGTTGTAGGGATTAAAATACATCAACCGACCCTAAATTGTGTACTCCAAACTGAAAAAAAAACCATACTATCAATTAAACATACTATCTGCAAACAGCTTTGAGAAAATAGAGTTATAATGAATTACAAATGTATAATTAATAACTTAAATTACCTTTGACGTTGAGGGACTAGGTTAGAGGGATTGAAATACATCAACCGACCCTGAATTGTGTACTCCAAACTGAAAAAAAAAACAATATTATTAATTAAACATACTATCTACAAACAGATATGTGAAAATAGAGTTACAATGAATTACAAATGTATAATTAATAACTTAAATTACCTTTGACGTTGAGGGACTTGGTTGAAGGGATTGAAATATATCAACAGACCCTGAATTGTGTAGTCCAAACTGAAAAAAGCCATAGTATCAATTAAACATACTATCTACAAACAGATTTGAGAAAATAGAGTTACCATGAATTAGAAATGTATAATAAATCATTTACATTACCTTTGACGTTGAGGGACTTGGTTGTAGGGATTAAAATACATCAACCGACCCTAAATTGTGTACTCCAAACTGAAAAAAAAACCATACTATCAATTAAACATACTATCTGCAAACAGCTTTGAGAAAATAGAGTTATAATGAATTACAAATGTATAATTAATAACTTAAATTACCTTTGACGTTGAGGGACTTTGTTAGAGGGATTGAAATACATCAATCGACCCTGAATTGTGTACTCCAAACTGAAAAAAAAACATATTATCAATTAAACATACTATCTACAAACAGATTTGAGAAAATAGAGTTAAAATGAATTAGAAATGTATAATTAATAATTTAAATTACCTTTGACGTTGAGGGACTTGGTTAGAGGGATTGAAATTCATCAACCGACCCTGAATTGTGAACTCCAAACTGAAAAACAAAAAAAATTATCAATTAAACATACTATCTACAAACAGATATGTGAAAATAGAGTTACAATGAATTACAAATGTATAATAAATAACTTAAATTACCTTTGACATTGAGGGACTTGGTTAGAGGGATTGAAATTCATCAACCGACCCTGAATTGTGAACTCCAAACTGAAAAACAAAAAAAATTATCAATTAAACATACTATCTACAAACAGATATGTGAAAATAGAGTTACAATGAATTACAAATGTATAATAAATAACTTAAATTACCTTTGACGTTGAGGGACTTGGTTGAAGGGATTGAAATATATCAACAGACCCTGAATTGTGTAGTCCAAACTGAAAAAAGCCATAGTATCAATTAAACATACTATCTACAAACAGATTTGAGAAAATAGAGTTACCATGAATTAGAAATGTATAATAAATCATTTACATTACCTTTGACGTTGAGGGACTTGGTTGTAGGGATTAAAATACATCAACCGACCCTAAATTGTGTACTCCAAACTGAAAAAAAAACCATACTATCAATTAAACATACTATCTGCAAACAGCTTTGAGAAAATAGAGTTATAATGAATTACAAATGTATAATTAATAACTTAAATTACCTTTGACGTTGAGGGACTTTGTTAGAGGGATTGAAATACATCAATCGACCCTGAATTGTGTACTCCAAACTGAAAAAAAAAACATATTATCAATTAAACATACTATCTACAAACAGATTTGAGAAAATAGAGTTAAAATGAATTAGAAATGTATAATTAATAATTTAAATTACCTTTGACGTTGAGGGACTTGGTTAGAGGGATTGAAATTCATCAACCGACCCTGAATTGTGAACTCCAAACTGAAAAACAAAAAAAATTATCAATTAAACATACTATCTACAAACAGATATGTGAAAATAGAGTTACAATGAATTACAAATGTATAATAAATAACTTAAATTACCTTTGACGTTGAGGGACTTGGTTGAAGGGATTGAAATATATCAACAGACCCTGAATTGTGTAGTCCAAACTGAAAAAAGCCATAGTATCAATTAAACATACTATCTACAAACAGATTTGAGAAAATAGAGTTACCATGAATTAGAAATGTATAATAAATCATTTACATTACCTTTGACGTTGAGGGACTTGGTTGTAGGGATTAAAATACATCAACCGACCCTAAATTGTGTACTCCAAACTGAAAAAAAAACCATACTATCAATTAAACATACTATCTGCAAACAGCTTTGAGAAAATAGAGTTATAATGAATTACAAATGTATAATTAATAACTTAAATTACCTTTGACGTTGAGGGACTTTGTTAGAGGGATTGAAATACATCAATCGACCCTGAATTGTGTACTCAAAACTGAAAAAAAAACATATTATCAATTAAACATACTATCTACAAACAGATTTGAGAAAATAGAGTTAAAATGAATTAGAAATGTATAATTAATAATTTAAATTACCTTTGACATTGACGGACTTGGTTGGAGGGATTGAAATATATTAACCGACCTAGAATTGTGTACTCCAAACTGAAAAACAAAAAAAATTATCAATAAAACATACTATCTACAAACAGATTTGAGAAAATAGAGTTACAATGAATTACAAATGTATAATTAATAACTTAAATTACCTTTGACGTTGAGGGACTTGGTTGAAGGGATTGAAATATATCAACAGACCCTGAATTGTGTAGTCCAAACTGAAAAAAAGCCATAGTATCAATTAAACATACTATCTACAAACAGATTTGAGAAAATAGAGTTACCATGAATTAGAAATGTATAATTAATCATTTACGTTACCTTTGACGTTGAGGGACTTGGTTGTAGGGATTAAAATACATCAACCGACCCTAAATTGTGTACTCCAAACTGAAAAAAAAACCATACTATCAATTAAACATACTATCTGCAAACAGCTTTGAGAAAATAGAGTTATAATGAATTACAAATGTATAATTAATAACTTAAATTACCTTTGACGTTGAGGGACTAGGTTAGAGGGATTGAAATACATCAACCGACCCTGAATTGTGTACTCCAAACTGAAAAAAAAAACAATATTATTAATTAAACATACTATCTACAAACAGATATGTGAAAATAGAGTTACAATGAATTACAAATGTATAATTAATAACTTAAATTACCTTTGACGTTGAGGGACTTGGTTGAAGGGATTGAAATATATCAACAGACCCTGAATTGTGTAGTCCAAACTGAAAAAAGCCATAGTATCAATTAAACATACTATCTACAAACAGATTTGAGAAAATAGAGTTACCATGAATTAGAAATGTATAATAAATCATTTACATTACCTTTGACGTTGAGGGACTTGGTTGTAGGGATTAAAATACATCAACCGACCCTAAATTGTGTACTCCAAACTGAAAAAAAAACCATACTATCAATTAAACATACTATCTGCAAACAGCTTTGAGAAAATAGAGTTATAATGAATTACAAATGTATAATTAATAACTTAAATTACCTTTGACGTTGAGGGACTTTGTTAGAGGGATTGAAATACATCAATCGACCCTGAATTGTGTACTCCAAACTGAAAAAAAAACATATTATCAATTAAACATACTATCTACAAACAGATTTGAGAAAATAGAGTTAAAATGAATTAGAAATGTATAATTAATAATTTAAATTACCTTTGACGTTGAGGGACTTGGTTGGAGGGATTGAAATATATCAACAGACCCTGAATTGTGTAGTCCAAACTGAAAAAAGCCATAGTATCAATTAAACATACTATCTACAAACAGATTTGAGAAAATAGAGTTACCATGAATTAGAAATGTATAATAAATCATTTACATTACCTTTGACGTTGAGGGACTTGGTTGTAGGGATTAAAATACATCAACCGACCCTAAATTGTGTACTCCAAACTGAAAAAAAAACCATACTATCAATTAAACATACTATCTGCAAACAGCTTTGAGAAAATAGAGTTATAATGAATTACAAATGTATAATTAATAACTTAAATTACCTTTGACGTTGAGGGACTTTGTTAGAGGGATTGAAATATATCAACAGACCCTGAATTGTGTAGTCCAAACTGAAAAAAAGCCATAGTATCAATTAAACATACTATCTACAAACAGATTTGAGAAAATAGAGTTACCATGAATTAGAAATGTATAATTAATCATTTACGTTACCTTTGACGTTGAGGGACTTGGTTGTAGGGATTAAAATACATCAACCGACCCTAAATTGTGTACTCCAAACTGAAAAAAAAACCATACTATCAATTAAACATACTATCTGCAAACAGCTTTGAGAAAATAGAGTTATAATGAATTACAAATGTATAATTAATAACTTAAATTACCTTTGACGTTGAGGGACTAGGTTAGAGGGATTGAAATACATCAACCGACCCTGAATTGTGTACTCCAAACTGAAAAAAAAAACAATATTATTAATTAAACATACTATCTACAAACAGATATGTGAAAATAGAGTTACAATGAATTACAAATGTATAATTAATAACTTAAATTACCTTTGACGTTGAGGGACTTGGTTGAAGGGATTGAAATATATCAACAGACCCTGAATTGTGTAGTCCAAACTGAAAAAAGCCATAGTATCAATTAAACATACTATCTACAAACAGATTTGAGAAAATAGAGTTACCATGAATTAGAAATGTATAATAAATCATTTACATTACCTTTGACGTTGAGGGACTTGGTTGTAGGGATTAAAATACATCAACCGACCCTAAATTGTGTACTCCAAACTGAAAAAAAAACCATACTGTCAATTAAACATACTATCTGCAAACAGCTTTGAGAAAATAGAGTTATAATGAATTACAAATGTATAATTAATAACTTAAATTACCTTTGACGTTGAGGGACTTTGTTAGAGGGATTGAAATACATCAATCGACCCTGAATTGTGTACTCCAAACTGAAAAAAAAACATATTATCAATTAAACATACTATCTACAAACAGATTTGAGAAAATAGAGTTAAAATGAATTAGAAATGTATAATTAATAATTTAAATTACCTTTGACGTTGAGGGACTTGGTTGGAGGGATTGAAATATATCAACAGACCCTGAATTGTGTAGTCCAAACTGAAAAAAGCCATAGTATCAATTAAACATACTATCTACAAACAGATTTGAGAAAATAGAGTTACCATGAATTAGAAATGTATAATAAATCATTTACATTACCTTTGACGTTGAGGGACTTGGTTGTAGGGATTAAAATACATCAACCGACCCTAAATTGTGTACTCCAAACTGAAAAAAAAACCATACTATCAATTAAACATACTATCTGCAAACAGCTTTGAGAAAATAGAGTTATAATGAATTACAAATGTATAATTAATAACTTAAATTACCTTTGACGTTGAGGGACTTTGTTAGAGGGATTGAAATACATCAATCGACCATGAATTGTGTACTCCAAACTGAAAAAAAAACATATTATCAATTAAACATACTATCTACAAACAGATTTGAGAAAATAGAGTTAAAATGAATTAGAAATGTATAATTAATAATTTAAATTACCTTTGACGTTGAGGGACTTGGTTAGAGGGATTGAAATTCATCAACCGACCCTGAATTGTGAACTCCAAACTGAAAAACAAAAAAAATTATCAATTAAACATACTATCTACAAACAGATATGTGAAAATAGAGTTACAATGAATTACAAATGTATAATAAATAACTTAAATTACCTTTGACGTTGAGGGACTTGGTTGAAGGGATTGAAATATATCAACAGACCCTGAATTGTGTAGTCCAAACTGAAAAAAGCCATAGTATCAATTAAACATACTATCTACAAACAGATTTGAGAAAATAGAGTTACCATGAATTAGAAATGTATAATTAATCATTTACGTTACCTTTGACGTTGAGGGACTTGGTTGTAGGGATTAAAATACATCAACCGACCCTAAATTGTGTACTCCAAACTGAAAAAAAAACCATACTATCAATTAAACATACTATCTGCAAACAGCTTTGAGAAAATAGAGTTATAATGAATTACAAATGTATAATTAATAACTTAAATTACCTTTGACGTTGAGGGACTAGGTTAGAGGGATTGAAATACATCAACCGACCCTGAATTGTGTACTCCAAACTGAAAAAAAAAACAATATTATTAATTAAACATACTATCTACAAACAGATATGTGAAAATAGAGTTACAATGAATTACAAATGTATAATTAATAACTTAAATTACCTTTGACGTTGAGGGACTTGGTTGGAGGGATTGAAATATATCAACAGACCCTGAATTGTGTAGTCCAAACTGAAAAAAGCCATAGTATCAATTAAACATACTATCTACAAACAGATTTGAGAAAATAGAGTTACCATGAATTAGAAATGTATAATAAATCATTTACATTACCTTTGACGTTGAGGGACTTGGTTGTAGGGATTAAAATACATCAACCGACCCTAAATTGTGTACTCCAAACTGAAAAAAAAACCATACTATCAATTAAACATACTATCTGCAAACAGCTTTGAGAAAATAGAGTTATAATGAATTACAAATGTATAATTAATAACTTAAATTACCTTTGACGTTGAGGGACTTTGTTAGAGGGATTGAAATACATCAATCGACCATGAATTGTGTACTCCAAACTGAAAAAAAAACATATTATCAATTAAACATACTATCTACAAACAGATTTGAGAAAATAGAGTTAAAATGAATTAGAAATGTATAATTAATAATTTAAATTACCTTTGACGTTGAGGGACTTGGTTAGAGGGATTGAAATTCATCAACCGACCCTGAATTGTGAACTCCAAACTGAAAAACAAAAAAAATTATCAATTAAACATACTATCTACAAACAGATATGTGAAAATAGAGTTACAATGAATTACAAATGTATAATAAATAACTTAAATTACCTTTGACGTTGAGGGACTTGGTTGAAGGGATTGAGATATATCAACAGACCCTGAATTGTGTAGTCCAAACTGAAAAAAGCCATAGTATCAATTAAACATACTATCTACAAACAGATTTGAGAAAATAGAGTTACCATGAATTAGAAATGTATAATAAATCATTTACATTACCTTTGACGTTGGGGGACTTGGTTGTAGGGATTAAAATACATCAACCGACCCTAAATTGTGTACTCCAAACTGAAAAAAAAACCATACTATCAATTAAACATACTATCTGCAAACAGCTTTGAGAAAATAGAATTATAATGAATTACAAATGTATAATTAATAACTTAAATTACCTTTGACGTTGAGGGACTTTGTTAGAGGGATTGAAATACATCAATCGACCCTGAATTGTGTACTCCAAACTGAAAAAAAAACATATTATCAATTAAACATACTATCTACAAACAGATTTGAGAAAATAGAGTTAAAATGAATTAGAAATGTATAATTAATAATTTAAATTACCTTTGACGTTGAGGGACTTGGTTAGAGGGATTGAAATTCATCAACCGACCCTGAATTGTGAACTCCAAACTGAAAAACAAAAAAAATTATCAATTAAACATACTATCTACAAACAGATATGTGAAAATAGAGTTACAATGAATTACAAATGTATAATAAATAACTTAAATTACCTTTGACGTTGAGGGACTTGGTTGAAGGGATTGAAATATATCAACAGACCCTGAATTGTGTAGTCCAAACTGAAAAAAGCCATAGTATCAATTAAACATACTATCTACAAACAGATTTGAGAAAATAGAGTTACCATGAATTAGAAATGTATAATAAATCATTTACATTACCTTTGACGTTGAGGGACTTGGTTGTAGGGATTAAAATACATCAACCGACCCTAAATTGTGTACTCCAAACTGAAAAAAAAACCATACTATCAATTAAACATACTATCTGCAAACAGCTTTGAGAAAATAGAGTTATAATGAATTACAAATGTATAATTAATAACTTAAATTACCTTTGACGTTGAGGGACTTTGTTAGAGGGATTGAAATACATCAATCGACCATGAATTGTGTACTCCAAACTGAAAAAAAAACATATTATCAATTAAACATACTATCTACAAACAGATTTGAGAAAATAGAGTTAAAATGAATTAGAAATGTATAATTAATAATTTAAATTACCTTTGACGTTGAGGGACTTGGTTAGAGGGATTGAAATTCATCAACCGACCCTGAATTGTGAACTCCAAACTGAAAAACAAAAAAAATTATCAATTAAACATACTATCTACAAACAGATATGTGAAAATAGAGTTACAATGAATTACAAATGTATAATAAATAACTTAAATTACCTTTGACGTTGAGGGACTTGGTTGAAGGGATTGAGATATATCAACAGACCCTGAATTGTGTAGTCCAAACTGAAAAAAGCCATAGTATCAATTAAACATACTATCTACAAACAGATTTGAGAAAATAGAGTTACCATGAATTAGAAATGTATAATAAATCATTTACATTACCTTTGACGTTGGGGGACTTGGTTGTAGGGATTAAAATACATCAACCGACCCTAAATTGTGTACTCCAAACTGAAAAAAAAACCATACTATCAATTAAACATACTATCTGCAAACAGCTTTGAGAAAATAGAGTTATAATGAATTACAAATGTATAATTAATAACTTAAATTACCTTTGACGTTGAGGGACTTTGTTAGAGGGATTGAAATACATCAATCGACCCTGAATTGTGTACTCCAAACTGAAAAAAAAAATATTATCAATTAAACATACTATCTACAAACAGATTTGAGAAAATAGAGTTAAAATGAATTAGAAATGTATAATTAATAATTTAAATTACCTTTGACGTTGAGGGACTTGGTTAGAGGGATTGAAATTCATCAACCGACCCTGAATTGTGAACTCCAAACTGAAAAACAAAAAAAATTATCAATTAAACATACTATCTACAAACAGATATGTGAAAATAGAGTTACAATGAATTACAAATGTATAATAAATAACTTAAATTACCTTTGACGTTGAGGGACTTGGTTGAAGGGATTGAAATATATCAACAGACCCTGAATTGTGTAGTCCAAACTGAAAAAAGCCATAGTATCAATTAAACATACTATCTACAAACAGATTTGAGAAAATAGAGTTACCATGAATTAGAAATGTATAATAAATCATTTACATTACCTTTGACGTTGAGGGACTTGGTTGTAGGGATTAAAATACATCAACCGACCCTAAATTGTGTACTACAAACTGAAAAAAAAACCATACTATCAATTAAACATACTATCTGCAAACAGCTTTGAGAAAATAGAGTTATAATGAATTACAAATGTATAATTAATAACTTAAATTACCTTTGACGTTGAGGGACTTTGTTAGAGGGATTGAAATACATCAATCGACCCTGAATTGTGTACTCAAAACTGAAAAAAAAACATATTATCAATTAAACATACTATCTACAAACAGATTTGAGAAAATAGAGTTAAAATGAATTAGAAATGTATAATTAATAATTTAAATTACCTTTGACATTGACGGACTTGGTTGGAGGGATTGAAATATATTAACCGACCTAGAATTGTGTACTCCAAACTGAAAAACAAAAAAAATTATCAATAAAACATACTATCTACAAACAGATTTGAGAAAATAGAGTTACAATGAATTACAAATGTATAATTAATAACTTAAATTACCTTTGACGTTGAGGGACTTGGTTGAAGGGATTGAAATATATCAACAGACCCTGAATTGTGTAGTCCAAACTGAAAAAAAGCCATAGTATCAATTAAACATACTATCTACAAACAGATTTGAGAAAATAGAGTTACCATGAATTAGAAATGTATAATTAATCATTTACGTTACCTTTGACGTTGAGGGACTTGGTTGTAGGGATTAAAATACATCAACCGACCCTAAATTGTGTACTCCAAACTGAAAAAAAAACCATACTATCAATTAAACATACTATCTGCAAACAGCTTTGAGAAAATAGAGTTATAATGAATTACAAATGTATAATTAATAACTTAAATTACCTTTGACGTTGAGGGACTTTGTTAGAGGGATTGAAATATATCAACAGACCCTGAATTGTGTAGTCCAAACTGAAAAAAGCCATAGTATCAATTAAACATACTATCTACAAACAGATTTGAGAAAATAGAGTTACCATGAATTAGAAATGTATAATAAATCATTTACATTACCTTTGACGTTGAGGGACTTGGTTGTAGGGATTAAAATACATCAACCGACCCTAAATTGTGTACTCCAAACTGAAAAAAAAACCATACTATCAATTAAACATACTATCTGCAAACAGCTTTGAGAAAATAGAGTTATAATGAATTACAAATGTATAATTAATAACTTAAATTACCTTTGACGTTGAGGGACTTTGTTAGAGGGATTGAAATACATCAATCGACCCTGAATTGTGTACTCCAAACTGAAAAAAAAACATATTATCAATTAAACATACTATCTACAAACAGATTTGAGAAAATAGAGTTAAAATGAATTAGAAATGTATAATTAATAATTTAAATTACCTTTGACGTTGAGGGACTTGGTTGGAGGGATTGAAATATATCAACAGACCCTGAATTGTGTAGTCCAAACTGAAAAAAGCCATAGTATCAATTAAACATACTATCTACAAACAGATTTGAGAAAATAGAGTTACCATGAATTAGAAATGTATAATAAATCATTTACATTACCTTTGACGTTGAGGGACTTGGTTGTAGGGATTAAAATACATCAACCGACCCTAAATTGTGTACTCCAAACTGAAAAAAAAACCATACTATCAATTAAACATACTATCTGCAAACAGCTTTGAGAAAATAGAGTTATAATGAATTACAAATGTATAATTAATAACTTAAATTACCTTTGACGTTGAGGGACTTGGTTGAAGGGATTGAAATATATCAACAGACCCTGAATTGTGTAGTCCAAACTGAAAAAAAGCCATAGTATCAATTAAACATACTATCTACAAACAGATTTGAGAAAATAGAGTTACCATGAATTAGAAATGTATAATTAATCATTTACGTTACCTTTGACGTTGAGGGACTTGGTTGTAGGGATTAAAATACATCAACCGACCCTAAATTGTGTACTCCAAACTGAAAAAAAAACCATACTATCAATTAAACATACTATCTGCAAACAGCTTTGAGAAAATAGAGTTATAATGAATTACAAATGTATAATTAATAACTTAAATTACCTTTGACGTTGAGGGACTAGGTTAGAGGGATTGAAATACATCAACCGACCCTGAATTGTGTACTCCAAACTGAAAAAAAAAACAATATTATTAATTAAACATACTATCTACAAACAGATATGTGAAAATAGAGTTACAATGAATTACAAATGTATAATTAATAACTTAAATTACCTTTGACGTTGAGGGACTTGGTTGAAGGGATTGAAATATATCAACAGACCCTGAATTGTGTAGTCCAAACTGAAAAAAGCCATAGTATCAATTAAACATACTATCTACAAACAGATTTGAGAAAATAGAGTTACCATGAATTAGAAATGTATAATAAATCATTTACATTACCTTTGACGTTGAGGGACTTGGTTGTAGGGATTAAAATACATCAACCGACCCTAAATTGTGTACTCCAAACTGAAAAAAAAACCATACTATCAATTAAACATACTATCTGCAAACAGCTTTGAGAAAATAGAGTTATAATGAATTACAAATGTATAATTAATAACTTAAATTACCTTTGACGTTGAGGGACTTTGTTAGAGGGATTGAAATACATCAATCGACCCTGAATTGTGTACTCCAAACTGAAAAAAAAACATATTATCAATTAAACATACTATCTACAAACAGATTTGAGAAAATAGAGTTAAAATGAATTAGAAATGTATAATTAATAATTTAAATTACCTTTGACGTTGAGGGACTTGGTTGGAGGGATTGAAATATATCAACAGACCCTGAATTGTGTAGTCCAAACTGAAAAAAGCCATAGTATCAATTAAACATACTATCTACAAACAGATTTGAGAAAATAGAGTTACCATGAATTAGAAATGTATAATAAATCATTTACATTACCTTTGACGTTGAGGGACTTGGTTGTAGGGATTAAAATACATCAACCGACCCTAAATTGTGTACTCCAAACTGAAAAAAAAACCATACTATCAATTAAACATACTATCTGCAAACAGCTTTGAGAAAATAGAGTTATAATGAATTACAAATGTATAATTAATAACTTAAATTACCTTTGACGTTGAGGGACTTTGTTAGAGGGATTGAAATATATCAACAGACCCTGAATTGTGTAGTCCAAACTGAAAAAAAGCCATAGTATCAATTAAACATACTATCTACAAACAGATTTGAGAAAATAGAGTTACCATGAATTAGAAATGTATAATTAATCATTTACGTTACCTTTGACGTTGAGGGACTTGGTTGTAGGGATTAAAATACATCAACCGACCCTAAATTGTGTACTCCAAACTGAAAAAAAAACCATACTATCAATTAAACATACTATCTGCAAACAGCTTTGAGAAAATAGAGTTATAATGAATTACAAATGTATAATTAATAACTTAAATTACCTTTGACGTTGAGGGACTAGGTTAGAGGGATTGAAATACATCAACCGACCCTGAATTGTGTACTCCAAACTGAAAAAAAAAACAATATTATTAATTAAACATACTATCTACAAACAGATATGTGAAAATAGAGTTACAATGAATTACAAATGTATAATTAATAACTTAAATTACCTTTGACGTTGAGGGACTTGGTTGAAGGGATTGAAATATATCAACCAGTGGCGGTTCGTGGTCTTTTTAACGGGGGGTTCAGAAATTCAAGAGAAGAATGATATATTGTCTAATCAAAATTTACTCTTGTCACACAAATTAAATAAAGTTAGTGGGGGGCTACCTAAATAGGTACTATAGTTTTTAAATAACTTGATACTCCTCGACACAATTATTAAACAACGAAAATGGTTTTAGAGGATTTAAATTGTTTAATGGTTTTTACAACACTCAATGTACGTTGCTAATTATTATTGTTTTTTTTTCGATAAGAATAAATGCGTAGAATGTAGAATATAATATAATTGATATTTTAAAACATAAAAAACAAGAAACACAAATAAAGGTGGCCACGAAATAAAATTAGCTTTTTTCACTTACACTAAAAATCCATTATACACGTATACAAAAATAATAATATTTAATTTCCAAACTTTTTCATAAGTATTAGCGTTCCTTTTATGTATATAACACTGTATTCCGTCATTGTGTGAAAAAATTAGGACAGAATATTCGCGATAACCGATAAACGCAACCACTTTCAATTTGAAAGCCGAAACAATACTAGGAAAGCTTAACACAAAATTGCATAACTAGCGACGTTGTTTGCCGAAACTTTAGTAAATGTACTCGTAAATAAGGGATATAACGACTTATCTATAAAAAAAATACGAAAACAGAAGTCAAAATCGGTTCACTTCAATAGTAGATTTACAAATGCCATTAGTAAACGGTTGGAGAAATGCAGAAACAAGAAAATAAAAAATGTACAAAAATGACTACAAAGTTAATTACCATAATATATAACATTTAACTTGCATCCGTCGGTGCAAAAGTCGACCGTCAGCCGGTCATCCTGCGACAATCTCGGGCTTCGTTTCGGCGAGACTCGTCAAAGTTCGGAGGTCACGTGACATCTTGACTCGTGAGCAGCGCACCAAGCTGCGTAGTTTTGTCCATTCTACCGTCACAGCGATTCGTATCGGCTATGATTTTTCGTATGGACAAATGTGTGCGGATCGCAACGCGCACAAAATGGGAATAGATAGGTACCGTATTTTTCGGTGGCGCGAGTTTTAAAGACGGAATTTTAATGTCGAGCTATCTGTGATGCGCTTATATTACTGTACAACAAGATTGTTTTATTTTATCATATTTTTAATGGGGGTTCACCGCACAACCGCACTTTAGAGAAAACCGCCACTGGTCCAAACTGAAAAAAAAAACAATATTATCAATTAAACATAATATCTAAAAACAGATTTGAGAAAAACGCAGAGTTATAATGAATTATAAATGTATAATTAATAATTTAAATTACCTTTGACGTTGAGGGACTTGGTTGTAGGGATTGAAATACATCAACCGACCCTAAATTGTGTACTCCAAACTGAAAAAAAAACCATACTATCAATTAAACATACTATCGACAAACAGCTTTGAGAAAATAGAGTTAAAATGAATTAGAAATGTATAATTAATAATTTAAATTACCTTTGACGTTGAGGGACTTTGTTAGAGGGATTGAAATACATCAATCGACCCTGAATTGTGTACTCCAAACTGAAAAAAAAACATATTATCAATTAAACATACTATCTACAAACAGATTTGAGAAAATAGAGTTAAAATGAATTAGAAATGTATAATTAATAATTTAAAATACCTTTGACGTTGAGGGACTTGGTTAGAGGGATTGAAATACATCAACCGACCCTGAATTGTGTAGTCCAAACTGAAAAAAAAAACAATATTATCAATTAAACATAATATCTAAAAACAGATTTGAGAAAAACGCAGAGTTATAATGAATTAGAAATGTATAATTAATAATTCAAATTACCTTTGACGTTGAGGGACTTGGTTGTAGGGATTGAAATACATCAACAGACCCTGAATTGTGTACTCCAAACTAAAAAAAAACCATTCTATCTACAAACAGATTTGAGGAAATAGAGGTACAATGAATTAGAAATGTATAAAAATAACTTAAATTACCTTTGACGTTGAGGGACTTGGTTGTAGGGATTGAAATATATCAACAGACCCTGAATTGTGTACTCCAAACTAAAAAAAACCATACTATCTACAAACAGATTTGAGGAAATAGAGGTACAATGAATTAGAAATGTATAAAAATAACTTAAATTACCTTTGACGTTGAGGGACTTGGTTGTAGTGATTGAAATATATCAACAGACCCTGAATTGTGTACTCCAAACTGAAAAAAAACCATACTATCAATTAAACATACTAGCTACAAACAGATTTGAGAAAATAGAGTTATAATGAATTAGAAATGTATAATTAATCATTTAAATTACCTTTGACGTTGAGGGACGTGGTTATAGGGATTGAAATACATCAACCGACCCTGAATTGTGTACTCCAAAGTGAAAAAAAAAACATACTATCAATTAAACATACTATCTACAAACAGATTTGAGAAAATAGAGTTATAATGAATTAGAAATGTATAATTAATAACTTAAATTACCTTTGACGTTGAGGGACTTGGTTGTAGGGATTGAAATTTATCAACAGACCCAGAATTGTGTACTCCAAACTAAAAAAAAAACCATACTATCTACAAACAGATTTGAGAAAATAGAGTTATAATGAATTAGAAATGTATAATTAATCATTTAAATTACCTTTGACGTTGAGGGACGTGGTTATAGGGATTGAAATACATCAACCGACCCTGAATTGTGTACTCCAAAGTGAAAAAAAAAACATACTATCAATTAAACATACTATCTACAAACAGATTTGAGAAAATAGAGTTATAATGAATTAGAAATGTATAATTAATAACTTAAATTACCTTTGACGTTGAGGGACTTGGTTGTAGGGATTGAAATTTATCAACAGACCCAGAATTGTGTACTCCAAACTAAAAAAAAAACCATACTATCTACAAACAGATTTGAGAAAATAGAGTTACAATGAATTAGAAATGTATAAAAATAACTTAAATTACCTTTAACGTTGAGGGACTTGGTTGTAGGGATTGAAATATATCAACAGACCCTGAATTGTGTTCTCCAAACTGAAAAAAAAACCATACTATCAATTAAACATACTATCTACAAACAGATTTGAGAAAATAGAGTTATAATGAATTAGAAATGTATAATTAATAATTTAAATTACCTTTGACGTTGAGGGACTTGGTTGTAGGGATTGAAATACATCAACCGACCCTGAATTGTGTAGTCCAAACTGAAAAAAAAAACAATATTATCAATTAAACATAATATCTAAAAACAGATTTGAGAAAAACGCAGAGTTATAATGAATTATAAATGTATAATTAATCATTTAAATTACCTTTGACGTTGGAGGACTTGGTTAGAGGGATAGAAATACATCAACCGACCCTGAATTGTGTACTACAAACTGGAAAAAAACATACTATCAATTAAACATACTATCTACAAACAGATTTGAGAAAAACGTAGAGTTATAATGAATTAGAAATGTATAATTAATAATTCAAATTACCTTTGACGTTGAGGGACTTGGTTGTAGGGATTGAAATACATCAACAGACCCTGAATTGTGTACTCCAAACTAAAAAAAAACCATACTATCTACAAACAGATTTGAGGAAATAGAGGTACAATGAATTAGAAATGTATAAAAATAACTTAAATTACCTTTGACGTTGAGGGACTTGGTTGTAGTTATTGAAATATATCAACAGACCCTGAATTGTGTACTCCAAACTGAAAAAAAACCATACTATCAATTAAACATACTATCTACAAACAGATTTGAGAAAATAGAGTTATAATGAATTAGAAATGTATAATTAATCATTTAAATTACCTTTGACGTTGAGGGACGTGGTTATAGGGATTGAAATACATCAACCCACCCTGAATTGTGTACTCCACAGTGAAAAAAAAAACATACTATCATTTAAACATACTATCTACAAACAGATTTGAGAAAATAGAGTTACAATGAATTAGAAATGTATAAAAATAACTTAAATTACCTTAACGTTGAGGGACTTGGTTGTAGGGATTGAAATATATCAACAGACCCTGAATTGTGTACTCCAAACTGAAAAAAAACCATACTATCAATTAAACATACTATCTACAAACAGATTTGAGAAAATAAAGTTATAATGAATTAGAAATGTATAATTAATAATTTAAATTACCTTTGACGTTGAGGGACTTGGTTGTAGGGATTGAAATACATCAACCGACCCTGAATTGTGTAGTCCAAAATGAAAAAAAAAACAATATTATCAATTAAACATAATATCTAAAAACAGATTTGAGAAAAACGCAGAGTTATAATGAATTAGAAATGTATAATTAATAATTCAAATTACCTTTGACGTTGAGGGACTTGGTTGTAGGGATTGAAATACATCAACAGACCCTGAATTGTGTACTCCAAACTAAAAAAAAACCATACTATCTACAAACAGATTTGAGGAAATAGAGGTACAATGAATTAGAAATGTATAAAAATAACTTAAATTACCTTTGACGTTGAGGGACTTGGTTGTAGGGATTGAAATATATCAACAGACCCTGAATTGTGTACTCCAAACTAAAAAAAACCATACTATCTACAAACAGATTTGAGGAAATAGAGGTACAATGAATTAGAAATGTATAAAAATAACTTAAATTACCTTTGACGTTGAGGGACTTGGTTGTAGTGATTGAAATATATCAACAGACCCTGAATTGTGTACTCCAAACTGAAAAAAAACCATACTATCAATTAAACATACTATCTACAAACAGATTTGAGAAAATAGAGTTATAATGAATTAGAAATGTATAATTAATAATTTAAATTACCTTTGACGTTGAGGGACTTGGTTGTAGGGATTGAAATACATCAACCGACCCTGAATTGTGTAGTCCAAACTGAAAAAAAAAACAATATTATCAATTAAACATAATATCTAAAAACAGATTTGAGAAAAACGCAGAATTATAATGAATTATAAATGTATAATTAATAATTTAAATTACCTTTGACGTTGGAGGACTTGGTTAGAGGGATTGAAATACATCAACCGACCCTGAATTGTGTACTACAAACTGGAAAAAAACATACTATCAATTAAACATACTATCTACAAACAGATTTGAGAAAAACGTAGAGTTATAATGAATTAGAAATGTATAATTAATAATTCAAATTACCTTTGACGTTGAGGGACTTGGTTGTAGGGATTGAAATACATCAACAGACCCTGAATTGTGTACTCCAAACTAAAAAAAACCATACTATCTACAAACAGATTTGAGGAAATAGAGGTACAATGAATTAGAAATGTATAAAAATAACTTAAATTACCTTTGACGTTGAGGGACTTGGTTGTAGTGATTGAAATATATCAACAGACCCTGAATTGTGTACTCCAAACTGAAAAAAAACCATACTATCAATTAAACATACTATCTACAAACAGATTTGAGAAAATAGAGTTATAATGAATTAGAAATGTATAATTAATCATTTAAATTACCTTTGACGTTGAGGGACGTGGTTATAGGGATTGAAATACATCAACCCACCCTGAATTGTGTACTCCAAAGTGAAAAAAAAAACATACTATCAATTAAACATACTATCTACAAACAGATTTGAGAAAATAGAGTTATAATAAATTAGAAATGTATAATTAATAATTTAAATTACCTTTGACGTTGAGGGACTTGGTTGTAGGGATTGAAATACATCAACCGACCCTGAATTATGTAGTCCAAACTGAAAAAAAAAACAATATTATCTACAAACAGATTTGAGAAAATAGAGTTACAATGAATTAGAAATGTATAAAAATAACTTAAATTACCTTTAACGTTGAGGGACTTGGTTGTAGGGATTGAAATATATCAACAGACCCTGAATTGTGTACTCCAAACTGAAAAAAAACCATACTATCAATTAAACATACTATCTACAAACAGATTTGAGAAAATAGAGTTATAATGAATTAGAAATGTATAATTAATAATTTAAATTACCTTTGACGTTGAGGGACTTGGTTGTAGGGATTGAAATACATCAACCGACCCCGAATTGTGTAGTCCAAACTGAAAAAAAAAAACAATATTATCAATTAAACATAATATCTAAAAACAGATTTGAGATAAACGCAGAGTTATAATGAATTATAAATGTATAATTAATAATTTAAATTACCTTTGACGTTGGAGGACTTGGTTAGAGGGATTGAAATACATCAACCGACCCTGAATTGTGTACTACAAACTGGAAAAAAACATACTATCAATTAAACATACTATCTACAAACAGATTTGAGAAAAACGTAGAGTTATAATGAATTAGAAATGTATAATTAATAATTCAAATTACCTTTGACGTTGAGGGACTTGGTTGTAGGGATTGAAATATATCAACAGACCCTGAATTGTGTACTCCAAACTAAAAAAAACCATACTATCTACAAACAAATTTGAGGAAATAGAGGTACAATGAATTAGAAATGTATAAAAATAACTTAAATTACCTTTGACGTTGAGGGACTTGGTTGTAGGGATTGAAATATATCAACAGACCCTGAATTGTGTACTCCAAACTAAAAAAAACCATACTATCTACAAACAGATTTGAGGAAATAGAGGTACAATGAATTAGAAATGTATAAAAATATCTTAAATTACCTTTGACGTTGAGGGACTTGGTTGTAGTGATTGAAATATATCAACATACCCTGAATTGTGTACTCCAAACTGAAAAAAAACCATACTATCAATTAAACATACTATCTACAAACAGATTTGAGAAAATAGAGTTATAATGAATTAGAAATGTATAATTAATCATTTAAATTACCTTTGTCGTTGAGGGACATGGTTATAGGGATTGAAATACATCAACAGACCCTGAATTGTGTACTCCAAAGTGAAAAAAAAACATACTATCAATTAAACATACTATCTACAAACAGATTTGAGAAAATAGAGTTATAATGAATTAGAAATGTATAATTAATAACTTAAATTACCTTTGACGTTGAGGGACTTGGTTGTAGGGATTGAAATTTATCAACAGACCCAGAATGGTGTACTCCAAACTAAAAAAAAAACCATACTATCTACAAACAGATTTGAGAAAATAGAGTTACAATGAATTAGAAATGTATAAAAATAACTTAAATTACCTTTAACGTTGAGGGACTTGGTTGTAGGGATTGAAATATATCAACAGACCCTGAATTGTGTACTCCAAACTGAAAAAAAACCATACTATCAATTAAACATACTATCTACAAACAGATTTGAGAAAATAGAGTTACCATGAATTAGAAATGTATAATTAATAATTTAAATTACCTTTGACATTGACGGACATGGTTGGAGGGATTGAAATATATTAACCGACCTAGAATTGTGTACTCCAAACTGAAAAAAAACAATATTATCAATTAAACGTAATATCTAAAAACAGATTTGAGAAAAACGCAGAGTTATAATGAATTAGAAATGTATAATTAATAATTTAAATTACCTTTGATGTTGGAGGACTTGGTTAGAGGGATAGAAATTCATCAACCGACCCTGAATTGTGTATTCCAAACTGAAAAACAAAAAAAATTATCAATTAAACATACTATGTATCTACAAACAGATTTGAGATAATAGAGTTATAATGAATTAGAAATGAATAATTAATAATTTAAATTACCTTTTACGTTGAGGGACTTGGTTGTAGGGATTGAAATACATCAACCGACCCTGAATTGTGTACTCCAAACTGAAAAAAAACAATATTATTAATTAAACATAATATCTAAAAACAGATTTGAGAAAAACGCAGAGTTATAATGAATTAGAAATGTATAATTAATAATTGAAATTACCTTTGACGTTGTCGGACTTGGTTAGAGGGATTGAAATTCATCAACAGACCCTGAATTGTGTACTCCAAGATGAAAAAAAAAAAAATCAATTAAACATACTATCTACAAACAGATTTGAGAAAATAGAGTTACAATGAATTAGAAATGTATAATTAATAATTTAAATTACCTTTAACGTTGAGGGACTTGGTTGTAGGGATTGAAATACATCAACCGACCCTGAATTGTGTAGTCCAAACCAGTGGCGGTTCGTGGTCTTTTTAACGGGGGGTTCAGAAATTCAAGAGAAGAATGATATATTGTCTAATCAAAATTTACTCTTGTCACACAAATTAAATAAAGTTAGTGGGGGGGCTACCTAAATAAGTACTATAGTTTTTAAATAACTTGATACTCCTCGACACAATTATTAAACAACGAAAATGGTTTTAGAGGATTTAAATTGTTTAATGGTTTTTACAACACTCAATGTACGTTGCTAATTATTATTGTTTTTTTTTCGATAAGAATAAATGCGTAGAATGTAGAATGTAGAATATAATATAATTGATATTTTAAAACATAAAAAACAAGAAACACAAATAAAGGTGGCCACGAAATAAAATTAGCTTTTTTCACTTACACTAAAAATCCATTATACACGTATACAAAAAATAATAATATTTAATTTCCAAACTTTTTCATAAGTATTAGCGTTCCTTTTATGTATATAACACTGTATTCCGTCATTGTGTGAAAAAATTAGGACAGAATATTCGCGATAACCGATAAACGCAACCACTTTCAATTTGAAAGCCGAAACAATACTAGGAAAGCTTAACACAAAATTGCATAACTAGCGACGTTGTTTGCCGAAACTTTAGTAAATGTACTCGTAAATAAGGGATATAACGACTTATCTATAAAAAAAATACGAAAACAGAAGTCAAAATCGGTTCACTTCAATAGTAGATTTACAAATGCCATTAGTAAACGGTTGGAGAAATGCAGAAACAAGAAAATAAAAAATGTACAAAAATGACTACAAAGTTAATTACCATAATATATAACATTTAACTTGCATCCGTCGGTGCAAAAGTCGACCGTCAGCCGGTCATCCTGCGACAATCTCGGGCTTCGTTTCGGCGAGACTCGTCAAAGTTCGGAGGTCACGTGACATCTTGACTCGTGAGCAGCGCACCAAGCTGCGTAGTTTTGTCCATTCTACCGTCACAGCGATTCGTATCGGCTATGATTTTTCGTATGGACAAATGTGTGCGGATCGCAACGCGCACAAAATGGGAATAGATAGGTACCGTATTTTTCGGTGGCGCGAGTTTTAAAGACGGAATTTTAATGTCAAGCTATCTGTGATGCGCTTATATTACTGTACAACAAGATTGTTTTATTTTATCATATTTTTAATGGGGGTTCACCGCACAACCGCACTTTAGAGAAAACCGCCACTGATATCAACAGACCCTGAATTGTGTAGTCCAAACTGAAAAAAGCCATAGTATCAATTAAACATACTATCTACAAACAGATTTGAGAAAATAGAGTTACCATGAATTAGAAATGTATAATAAATCATTTACATTACCTTTGACGTTGAGGGACTTGGTTGTAGGGATTAAAATACATCAACCGACCCTAAATTGTGTACTCCAAACTGAAAAAAAAACCATACTATCAATTAAACATACTATCTGCAAACAGCTTTGAGAAAATAGAGTTATAATGAATTACAAATGTATAATTAATAACTTAAATTACCTTTGACGTTGAGGGACTTTGTTAGAGGGATTGAAATACATCAATCGACCCTGAATTGTGTACTCCAAACTGAAAAAAAAACATATTATCAATTAAACATACTATCTACAAACAGATTTGAGAAAATAGAGTTAAAATGAATTAGAAATGTATAATTAATAATTTAAATTACCTTTGACGTTGAGGGACTTGGTTGGAGGGATTGAAATATATCAACAGACCCTGAATTGTGTAGTCCAAACTGAAAAAAGCCATAGTATCAATTAAACATACTATCTACAAACAGATTTGAGAAAATAGAGTTACCATGAATTAGAAATGTATAATAAATCATTTACATTACCTTTGACGTTGAGGGACTTGGTTGTAGGGATTAAAATACATCAACCGACCCTAAATTGTGTACTCCAAACTGAAAAAAAAACCATACTATCAATTAAACATACTATCTGCAAACAGCTTTGAGAAAATAGAGTTATAATGAATTACAAATGTATAATTAATAACTTAAATTACCTTTGACGTTGAGGGACTTTGTTAGAGGGATTGAAATACATCAATCGACCATGAATTGTGTACTCCAAACTGAAAAAAAAACATATTATCAATTAAACATACTATCTACAAACAGATTTGAGAAAATAGAGTTAAAATGAATTAGAAATGTATAATTAATAATTTAAATTACCTTTGACGTTGAGGGACTTGGTTAGAGGGATTGAAATTCATCAACCGACCCTGAATTGTGAACTCCAAACTGAAAAACAAAAAAAATTATCAATTAAACATACTATCTACAAACAGATATGTGAAAATAGAGTTACAATGAATTACAAATGTATAATAAATAACTTAAATTACCTTTGACGTTGAGGGACTTGGTTGAAGGGATTGAAATATATCAACAGACCCTGAATTGTGTAGTCCAAACTGAAAAAAGCCATAGTATCAATTAAACATACTATCTACAAACAGATTTGAGAAAATAGAGTTACCATGAATTAGAAATGTATAATAAATCATTTACATTACCTTTGACGTTGGGGGACTTGGTTGTAGGGATTAAAATACATCAACCGACCCTAAATTGTGTACTCCAAACTGAAAAAAAAACCATACTATCAATTAAACATACTATCTGCAAACAGCTTTGAGAAAATAGAATTATAATGAATTACAAATGTATAATTAATAACTTAAATTACCTTTGACGTTGAGGGACTTTGTTAGAGGGATTGAAATACATCAATCGACCCTGAATTGTGTACTCCAAACTGAAAAAAAAACATATTATCAATTAAACATACTATCTACAAACAGATTTGAGAAAATAGAGTTAAAATGAATTAGAAATGTATAATTAATAATTTAAATTACCTTTGACGTTGAGGGACTTGGTTAGAGGGATTGAAATTCATCAACCGACCCTGAATTGTGAACTCCAAACTGAAAAACAAAAAAAATTATCAATTAAACATACTATCTACAAACAGATATGTGAAAATAGAGTTACAATGAATTACAAATGTATAATAAATAACTTAAATTACCTTTGACGTTGAGGGACTTGGTTGAAGGGATTGAAATATATCAACAGACCCTGAATTGTGTAGTCCAAACTGAAAAAAGCCATAGTATCAATTAAACATACTATCTACAAACAGATTTGAGAAAATAGAGTTACCATGAATTAGAAATGTATAATAAATCATTTACATTACCTTTGACGTTGAGGGACTTGGTTGTAGGGATTAAAATACATCAACCGACCCTAAATTGTGTACTCCAAACTGAAAAAAAAACCATACTATCAATTAAACATACTATCTGCAAACAGCTTTGAGAAAATAGAGTTATAATGAATTACAAATGTATAATTAATAACTTAAATTACCTTTGACGTTGAGGGACTTTGTTAGAGGGATTGAAATACATCAATCGACCATGAATTGTGTACTCCAAACTGAAAAAAAAACATATTATCAATTAAACATACTATCTACAAACAGATTTGAGAAAATAGAGTTAAAATGAATTAGAAATGTATAATTAATAATTTAAATTAACTTTGACGTTGAGGGACTTGGTTAGAGGGATTGAAATTCATCAACCGACCCTGAATTGTGAACTCCAAACTGAAAAACAAAAAAAATTATCAATTAAACATACTATCTACAAACAGATATGTGAAAATAGAGTTACAATGAATTACAAATGTATAATAAATAACTTAAATTACCTTTGACGTTGAGGGACTTGGTTGAAGGGATTGAGATATATCAACAGACCCTGAATTGTGTAGTCCAAACTGAAAAAAGCCATAGTATCAATTAAACATACTATCTACAAACAGATTTGAGAAAATAGAGTTACCATGAATTAGAAATGTATAATAAATCATTTACATTACCTTTGACGTTGGGGGACTTGGTTGTAGGGATTAAAATACATCAACCGACCCTAAATTGTGTACTCCAAACTGAAAAAAAAACCATACTATCAATTAAACATACTATCTGCAAACAGCTTTGAGAAAATAGAGTTATAATGAATTACAAATGTATAATTAATAACTTAAATTACCTTTGACGTTGAGGGACTTTGTTAGAGGGATTGAAATACATCAATCGACCCTGAATTGTGTACTCCAAACTGAAAAAAAAAATATTATCAATTAAACATACTATCTACAAACAGATTTGAGAAAATAGAGTTAAAATGAATTAGAAATGTATAATTAATAATTTAAATTACCTTTGACGTTGAGGGACTTGGTTAGAGGGATTGAAATTCATCAACCGACCCTGAATTGTGAACTCCAAACTGAAAAACAAAAAAAATTATCAATTAAACATACTATCTACAAACAGATATGTGAAAATAGAGTTACAATGAATTACAAATGTATAATAAATAACTTAAATTACCTTTGACGTTGAGGGACTTGGTTGAAGGGATTGAAATATATCAACAGACCCTGAATTGTGTAGTCCAAACTGAAAAAAGCCATAGTATCAATTAAACATACTATCTACAAACAGATTTGAGAAAATAGAGTTACCATGAATTAGAAATGTATAATAAATCATTTACATTACCTTTGACGTTGAGGGACTTGGTTGTAGGGATTAAAATACATCAACCGACCCTAAATTGTGTACTCCAAACTGAAAAAAAAACCATACTATCAATTAAACATACTATCTGCAAACAGCTTTGAGAAAATAGAGTTATAATGAATTACAAATGTATAATTAATAACTTAAATTACCTTTGACGTTGAGGGACTTTGTTAGAGGGATTGAAATACATCAATCGACCCTGAATTGTGTACTCAAAACTGAAAAAAAAACATATTATCAATTAAACATACTATCTACAAACAGATTTGAGAAAATAGAGTTAAAATGAATTAGAAATGTATAATTAATAATTTAAATTACCTTTGACATTGACGGACTTGGTTGGAGGGATTGAAATATATTAACCGACCTAGAATTGTGTACTCCAAACTGAAAAACAAAAAAAATTATCAATAAAACATACTATCTACAAACAGATTTGAGAAAATAGAGTTACAATGAATTACAAATGTATAATTAATAACTTAAATTACCTTTGACGTTGAGGGACTTGGTTGAAGGGATTGAAATATATCAACAGACCCTGAATTGTGTAGTCCAAACTGAAAAAAAGCCATAGTATCAATTAAACATACTATCTACAAACAGATTTGAGAAAATAGAGTTACCATGAATTAGAAATGTATAATTAATCATTTACGTTACCTTTGACGTTGAGGGACTTGGTTGTAGGGATTAAAATACATCAACCGACCCTAAATTGTGTACTCCAAACTGAAAAAAAAACCATACTATCAATTAAACATACTATCTGCAAACAGCTTTGAGAAAATAGAGTTATAATGAATTACAAATGTATAATTAATAACTTAAATTACCTTTGACGTTGAGGGACTTTGTTAGAGGGATTGAAATATATCAACAGACCCTGAATTGTGTAGTCCAAACTGAAAAAAGCCATAGTATCAATTAAACATACTATCTACAAACAGATTTGAGAAAATAGAGTTACCATGAATTAGAAATGTATAATAAATCATTTACATTACCTTTGACGTTGAGGGACTTGGTTGTAGGGATTAAAATACATCAACCGACCCTAAATTGTGTACTCCAAACTGAAAAAAAAACCATACTATCAATTAAACATACTATCTGCAAACAGCTTTGAGAAAATAGAGTTATAATGAATTACAAATGTATAATTAATAACTTAAATTACCTTTGACGTTGAGGGACTTTGTTAGAGGGATTGAAATACATCAATCGACCCTGAATTGTGTACTCCAAACTGAAAAAAAAACATATTATCAATTAAACATACTATCTACAAACAGATTTGAGAAAATAGAGTTAAAATGAATTAGAAATGTATAATTAATAATTTAAATTACCTTTGACGTTGAGGGACTTGGTTGGAGGGATTGAAATATATCAACAGACCCTGAATTGTGTAGTCCAAACTGAAAAAAGCCATAGTATCAATTAAACATACTATCTACAAACAGATTTGAGAAAATAGAGTTACCATGAATTAGAAATGTATAATAAATCATTTACATTACCTTTGACGTTGAGGGACTTGGTTGTAGGGATTAAAATACATCAACCGACCCTAAATTGTGTACTCCAAACTGAAAAAAAAACCATACTATCAATTAAACATACTATCTGCAAACAGCTTTGAGAAAATAGAGTTATAATGAATTACAAATGTATAATTAATAACTTAAATTACCTTTGACGTTGAGGGACTTTGTTAGAGGGATTGAAATACATCAATCGACCCTGAATTGTGTACTCCAAACTGAAAAAAAAACATATTATCAATTAAACATACTATCTACAAACAGATTTGAGAAAATAGAGTTAAAATGAATTAGAAATGTATAATTAATAATTTAAATTACCTTTGACGTTGAGGGACTTGGTTGGAGGGATTGAAATATATCAACAGACCCTGAATTGTGTAGTCCAAACTGAAAAAAGCCATAGTATCAATTAAACATACTATCTACAAACAGATTTGAGAAAATAGAGTTACCATGAATTAGAAATGTATAATAAATCATTTACATTACCTTTGACGTTGAGGGACTTGGTTGTAGGGATTAAAATACATCAACCGACCCTAAATTGTGTACTCCAAACTGAAAAAAAAACCATACTATCAATTAAACATACTATCTGCAAACAGCTTTGAGAAAATAGAGTTATAATGAATTACAAATGTATAATTAATAACTTAAATTACCTTTGACGTTGAGGGACTTTGTTAGAGGGATTGAAATACATCAATCGACCCTGAATTGTGTACTCCAAACTGAAAAAAAAACATATTATCAATTAAACATACTATCTACAAACAGATTTGAGAAAATAGAGTTAAAATGAATTAGAAATGTATAATTAATAATTTAAATTACCTTTGACGTTGAGGGACTTGGTTGGAGGGATTGAAATATATCAACAGACCCTGAATTGTGTAGTCCAAACTGAAAAAAGCCATAGTATCAATTAAACATACTATCTACAAACAGATTTGAGAAAATAGAGTTACCATGAATTAGAAATGTATAATAAATCATTTACATTACCTTTGACGTTGAGGGACTTGGTTGTAGGGATTAAAATACATCAACCGACCCTAAATTGTGTACTCCAAACTGAAAAAAAAACCATACTATCAATTAAACATACTATCTGCAAACAGCTTTGAGAAAATAGAGTTATAATGAATTACAAATGTATAATTAATAACTTAAATTACCTTTGACGTTGAGGGACTTTGTTAGAGGGATTGAAATACATCAATCGACCATGAATTGTGTACTCCAAACTGAAAAAAAAACATATTATCAATTAAACATACTATCTACAAACAGATTTGAGAAAATAGAGTTAAAATGAATTAGAAATGTATAATTAATAATTTAAATTACCTTTGACGTTGAGGGACTTGGTTAGAGGGATTGAAATTCATCAACCGACCCTGAATTGTGAACTCCAAACTGAAAAACAAAAAAAATTATCAATTAAACATACTATCTACAAACAGATATGTGAAAATAGAGTTACAATGAATTACAAATGTATAATAAATAACTTAAATTACCTTTGACGTTGAGGGACTTGGTTGAAGGGATTGAAATATATCAACAGACCCTGAATTGTGTAGTCCAAACTGAAAAAAGCCATAGTATCAATTAAACATACTATCTACAAACAGATTTGAGAAAATAGAGTTACCATGAATTAGAAATGTATAATAAATCATTTACATTACCTTTGACGTTGGGGGACTTGGTTGTAGGGATTAAAATACATCAACCGACCCTAAATTGTGTACTCCAAACTGAAAAAAAAACCATACTATCAATTAAACATACTATCTGCAAACAGCTTTGAGAAAATAGAGTTATAATGAATTACAAATGTATAATTAATAACTTAAATTACCTTTGACGTTGAGGGACTTTGTTAGAGGGATTGAAATACATCAATCGACCCTGAATTGTGTACTCCAAACTGAAAAAAAAACATATTATCAATTAAACATACTATCTACAAACAGATTTGAGAAAATAGAGTTAAAATGAATTAGAAATGTATAATTAATAATTTAAATTACCTTTGACGTTGAGGGACTTGGTTAGAGGGATTGAAATTCATCAACCGACCCTGAATTGTGAACTCCAAACTGAAAAACAAAAAAAATTATCAATTAAACATACTATCTACAAACAGATATGTGAAAATAGAGTTACAATGAATTACAAATGTATAATAAATAACTTAAATTACCTTTGACGTTGAGGGACTTGGTTGAAGGGATTGAAATATATCAACAGACCCTGAATTGTGTAGTCCAAACTGAAAAAAGCCATAGTATCAATTAAACATACTATCTACAAACAGATTTGAGAAAATAGAGTTACCATGAATTAGAAATGTATAATAAATCATTTACATTACCTTTGACGTTGAGGGACTTGGTTGTAGGGATTAAAATACATCAACCGACCCTAAATTGTGTACTCCAAACTGAAAAAAAAACCATACTATCAATTAAACATACTATCTGCAAACAGCTTTGAGAAAATAGAGTTATAATGAATTACAAATGTATAATTAATAACTTAAATTACCTTTGACGTTGAGGGACTTTGTTAGAGGGATTGAAATACATCAATCGACCATGAATTGTGTACTCCAAACTGAAAAAAAAACATATTATCAATTAAACATACTATCTACAAACAGATTTGAGAAAATAGAGTTAAAATGAATTAGAAATGTATAATTAATAATTTAAATTACCTTTGACGTTGAGGGACTTGGTTAGAGGGATTGAAATTCATCAACCGACCCTGAATTGTGAACTCCAAACTGAAAAACAAAAAAAATTATCAATTAAACATACTATCTACAAACAGATATGTGAAAATAGAGTTACAATGAATTACAAATGTATAATAAATAACTTAAATTACCTTTGACGTTGAGGGACTTGGTTGAAGGGATTGAGATATATCAACAGACCCTGAATTGTGTAGTCCAAACTGAAAAAAGCCATAGTATCAATTAAACATACTATCTACAAACAGATTTGAGAAAATAGAGTTACCATGAATTAGAAATGTATAATAAATCATTTACATTACCTTTGACGTTGGGGGACTTGGTTGTAGGGATTAAAATACATCAACCGACCCTAAATTGTGTACTCCAAACTGAAAAAAAAACCATACTATCAATTAAACATACTATCTGCAAACAGCTTTGAGAAAATAGAGTTATAATGAATTACAAATGTATAATTAATAACTTAAATTACCTTTGACGTTGAGGGACTTTGTTAGAGGGATTGAAATACATCAATCGACCCTGAATTGTGTACTCCAAACTGAAAAAAAAAATATTATCAATTAAACATACTATCTACAAACAGATTTGAGAAAATAGAGTTAAAATGAATTAGAAATGTATAATTAATAATTTAAATTACCTTTGACGTTGAGGGACTTGGTTAGAGGGATTGAAATTCATCAACCGACCCTGAATTGTGAACTCCAAACTGAAAAACAAAAAAAATTATCAATTAAACATACTATCTACAAACAGATATGTGAAAATAGAGTTACAATGAATTACAAATGTATAATAAATAACTTAAATTACCTTTGACGTTGAGGGACTTGGTTGAAGGGATTGAAATATATCAACAGACCCTGAATTGTGTAGTCCAAACTGAAAAAAGCCATAGTATCAATTAAACATACTATCTACAAACAGATTTGAGAAAATAGAGTTACCATGAATTAGAAATGTATAATAAATCATTTACATTACCTTTGACGTTGAGGGACTTGGTTGTAGGGATTAAAATACATCAACCGACCCTAAATTGTGTACTCCAAACTGAAAAAAAAACCATACTATCAATTAAACATACTATCTGCAAACAGCTTTGAGAAAATAGAGTTATAATGAATTACAAATGTATAATTAATAACTTAAATTACCTTTGACGTTGAGGGACTTTGTTAGAGGGATTGAAATACATCAATCGACCCTGAATTGTGTACTCAAAACTGAAAAAAAAACATATTATCAATTAAACATACTATCTACAAACAGATTTGAGAAAATAGAGTTAAAATGAATTAGAAATGTATAATTAATAATTTAAATTACCTTTGACATTGACGGACTTGGTTGGAGGGATTGAAATATATTAACCGACCTAGAATTGTGTACTCCAAACTGAAAAACAAAAAAAATTATCAATAAAACATACTATCTACAAACAGATTTGAGAAAATAGAGTTACAATGAATTACAAATGTATAATTAATAACTTAAATTACCTTTGACGTTGAGGGACTTGGTTGAAGGGATTGAAATATATCAACAGACCCTGAATTGTGTAGTCCAAACTGAAAAAAAGCCATAGTATCAATTAAACATACTATCTACAAACAGATTTGAGAAAATAGAGTTACCATGAATTAGAAATGTATAATTAATCATTTACGTTACCTTTGACGTTGAGGGACTTGGTTGTAGGGATTAAAATACATCAACCGACCCTAAATTGTGTACTCCAAACTGAAAAAAAAACCATACTATCAATTAAACATACTATCTGCAAACAGCTTTGAGAAAATAGAGTTATAATGAATTACAAATGTATAATTAATAACTTAAATTACCTTTGACGTTGAGGGACTTTGTTAGAGGGATTGAAATACATCAATCGACCCTGAATTGTGTACTCCAAACTGAAAAAAAAATATATTATCAATTAAACATACTATCTACAAACAGATTTGAGAAAATAGAGTTAAAATGAATTAGAAATGTATAATTAATAATTTAAATTACCTTTGACATTGACGGACTTGGTTGGAGGGATTGAAATATATTAACCGACCTAGAATTGTGTACTCCAAACTGAAAAACAAAAAAAATTATCAATAAAACATACTATCTACAAACAGATTTGAGAAAATAGAGTTACAATGAATTACAAATGTATAATTAATAACTTAAATTACCTTTGACGTTGAGGGACTTGGTTGAAGGGATTGAAATATATCAACAGACCCTGAATTGTGTAGTCCAAACTGAAAAAAAGCCATAGTATCAATTAAACATACTATCTACAAACAGATTTGAGAAAATAGAGTTACCATGAATTAGAAATGTATAATTAATCATTTACGTTACCTTTGACGTTGAGGGACTTGGTTGTAGGGATTGAAATTCATCAACAGACCCTGAATTGTGAACTCCAAACTGAAAAACAAAAAAAAATATCAATAAAACATACTATCTGCAAACAGCTTTGAGAAAATAGAGTTATAATGAATTAAAAATGTATAATTAATAATTTAAATTACCTTTGACGTTGAGGGACTAGGTTAGAGGGATTGAAATACATCAACCGACCCTGAATTGTGTACTCCAAACTGAAAAAAAAAACAATATTATTAATTAAACATACTATCTACAAACAGATATGTGAAAATAGAGTTACAATGAATTACAAATGTATAATTAATAACTTAAATTACCTTTGACGTTGAGGGACTTGGTTGAAGGGATTGAAATATATCAACAGACCCTGAATTGTGTAGTCCAAACTGAAAAAAGCCATAGTATCAATTAAACATACTATCTACAAACAGATTTGAGAAAATAGAGTTACCATGAATTAGAAATGTATAATAAATCATTTACATTACCTTTGACGTTGAGGGACTTGGTTGTAGGGATTAAAATACATCAACCGACCCTAAATTGTGTACTCCAAACTGAAAAAAAAACCATACTATCAATTAAACATACTATCTGCAAACAGCTTTGAGAAAATAGAGTTATAATGAATTACAAATGTATAATTAATAACTTAAATTACCTTTGACGTTGAGGGACTTTGTTAGAGGGATTGAAATACATCAATCGACCCTGAATTGTGTACTCCAAACTGAAAAAAAAACATATTATCAATTAAACATACTATCTACAAACAGATTTGAGAAAATAGAGTTAAAATGAATTAGAAATGTATAATTAATAATTTAAATTACCTTTGACGTTGAGGGACTTGGTTAGAGGGATTGAAATTCATCAACCGACCCTGAATTGTGAACTCCAAACTGAAAAACAAAAAAAATTATCAATTAAACATACTATCTACAAACAGATATGTGAAAATAGAGTTACAATGAATTACAAATGTATAATAAATAACTTAAATTACCTTTGACGTTGAGGGACTTGGTTGAAGGGATTGAAATATATCAACAGACCCTGAATTGTGTAGTCCAAACTGAAAAAAGCCATAGTATCAATTAAACATACTATCTACAAACAGATTTGAGAAAATAGAGTTACCATGAATTAGAAATGTATAATAAATCATTTACATTACCTTTGACGTTGAGGGACTTGGTTGTAGGGATTAAAATACATCAACCGACCCTAAATTGTGTACTCCAAACTGAAAAAAAAACCATACTATCAATTAAACATACTATCTGCAAACAGCTTTGAGAAAATAGAGTTATAATGAATTACAAATGTATAATTAATAACTTAAATTACCTTTGACGTTGAGGGACTTTGTTAGAGGGATTGAAATACATCAATCGACAATGAATTGTGTACTCCAAACTGAAAAAAAAACATATTATCAATTAAACATACTATCTACAAACAGATTTGAGAAAATAGAGTTAAAATGAATTAGAAATGTATAATTAATAATTTAAATTACCTTTGACGTTGAGGGACTTGGTTAGAGGGATTGAAATTCATCAACCGACCCTGAATTGTGAACTCCAAACTGAAAAACAAAAAAAATTATCAATTAAACATACTATCTACAAACAGATATGTGAAAATAGAGTTACAATGAATTACAAATGTATAATAAATAACTTAAATTACCTTTGACGTTGAGGGACTTGGTTGAAGGGATTGAAATATATCAACAGACCCTGAATTGTGTAGTCCAAACTGAAAAAAGCCATAGTATCAATTAAACATACTATCTACAAACAGATTTGAGAAAATAGAGTTACCATGAATTAGAAATGTATAATAAATCATTTACATTACCTTTGACGTTGGGGGACTTGGTTGTAGGGATTAAAATACATCAACCGACCCTAAATTGTGTACTCCAAACTGAAAAAAAAACCATACTATCAATTAAACATACTATCTGCAAACAGCTTTGAGAAAATAGAGTTATAATGAATTACAAATGTATAATTAATAACTTAAATTACCTTTGACGTTGAGGGACTTTGTTAGAGGGATTGAAATACATCAATCGACCCTGAATTGTGTACTCCAAACTGAAAAAAAAACATATTATCAATTAAACATACTATCTACAAACAGATTTGAGAAAATAGAGTTAAAATGAATTAGAAATGTATAATTAATAATTTAAATTACCTTTGACGTTGAGGGACTTGGTTAGAGGGATTGAAATTCATCAACCGACCCTGAATTGTGAACTCCAAACTGAAAAACAAAAAAAATTATCAATTAAACATACTATCTACAAACAGATATGTGAAAATAGAGTTACAATGAATTACAAATGTATAATAAATAACTTAAATTACCTTTGACGTTGAGGGACTTGGTTGAAGGGATTGAAATATATCAACAGACCCTGAATTGTGTAGTCCAAACTGAAAAAAGCCATAGTATCAATTAAACATACTATCTACAAACAGATTTGAGAAAATAGAGTTACCATGAATTAGAAATGTATAATAAATCATTTACATTACCTTTGACGTTGAGGGACTTGGTTGTAGGGATTAAAATACATCAACCGACCCTAAATTGTGTACTCCAAACTGAAAAAAAAACCATACTATCAATTAAACATACTATCTGCAAACAGCTTTGAGAAAATAGAGTTATAATGAATTACAAATGTATAATTAATAACTTAAATTACCTTTGACGTTGAGGGACTTTGTTAGAGGGATTGAAATACATCAATCGACCATGAATTGTGTACTCCAAACTGAAAAAAAAACATATTATCAATTAAACATACTATCTACAAACAGATTTGAGAAAATAGAGTTAAAATGAATTAGAAATGTATAATTAATAATTAAAATTACCTTTGACGTTGAGGGACTTGGTTAGAGGGATTGAAATTCATCAACCGACCCTGAATTGTGAACTCCAAACTGAAAAACAAAAAAAATTATCAATTAAACATACTATGTACAAACAGATATGTGAAAATAGAGTTACAATGAATTACAAATGTATAATAAATAACTTAAATTACCTTTGACGTTGAGGGACTTGGTTGAAGGGATTGAAATATATCAACAGACCCTGAATTGTGTAGTCCAAACTGAAAAAAGCCATAGTATCAATTAAACATACTATCTACAAACAGATTTGAGAAAATAGAGTTACCATGAATTAGAAATGTATAATAAATCATTTACATTACCTTTGACGTTGGGGGACTTGGTTGTAGGGATTAAAATACATCAACCGACCCTAAATTGTGTACTCCAAACTGAAAAAAAAACCATACTATCTGCAAACAGCTTTGAGAAAATAGAGTTATAATGAATTACAAATGTATAATTAATAACTTAAATTACCTTTGACGTTGAGGGACTTTGTTAGAGGGATTGAAATACATCAATCGACCCTGAATTGTGTACTCCAAACTGAAAAAAAAACATATTATCAATTAAACATACTATCTACAAACAGATTTGAGAAAATAGAGTTAAAATGAATTAGAAATGTATAATTAATAATTTAAATTACCTTTGACGTTGAGGGACTTGGTTAGAGGGATTGAAATTCATCAACCGACCCTGAATTGTGAACTCCAAACTGAAAAACAAAAAAAATTATCAATTAAACATACTATCTACAAACAGATATGTGAAAATAGAGTTACAATGAATTACAAATGTATAATAAATAACTTAAATTACCTTTGACGTTGAGGGACTTGGTTGAAGGGATTGAAATATATCAACAGACCCTGAATTGTGTAGTCCAAACTGAAAAAAGCCATAGTATCAATTAAACATACTATCTACAAACAGATTTGAGAAAATAGAATTACCATGAATTAGAAATGTATAATAAATCATTTACATTACCTTTGACGTTGAGGGACTTGGTTGTAGGGATTAAAATACATCAACCGACCCTAAATTGTGTACTCCAAACTGAAAAAAAAACCATACTATCAATTAAACATACTATCTGCAAACAGCTTTGAGAAAATAGAGTTATAATGAATTACAAATGTATAATTAATAACTTAAATTACCTTTGACGTTGAGGGACTTTGTTAGAGGGATTGAAATACATCAATCGACCATGAATTGTGTACTCCAAACTGAAAAAAAAACCATACTATCAATTAAACATACTATCTGCAAACAGCTTTGAGAAAATAGAGTTATAATGAATTACAAATGTATAATTAATAACTTAAATTACCTTTGACGTTGAGGGACTTTGTTAGAGGGATTGAAATTCATCAACCGACCCTGAATTGTGAACTCCAAACTGAAAAACAAAAAAAATTATCAATTAAACATACTATCTACAAACAGATATGTGAAAATAGAGTTACAATGAATTACAAATGTATAATAAATAACTTAAATTACCTTTGACGTTGAGGGACTTGGTTGAAGGGATTGAAATATATCAACAGACCCTGAATTGTGTAGTCCAAACTGAAAAAAGCCATAGTATCAATTAAACATACTATCTACAAACAGATTTGAGAAAATAGAATTACCATGAATTAGAAATGTATAATAAATCATTTACATTACCTTTGACGTTGAGGGACTTGGTTGTAGGGATTAAAATACATCAACCGACCCTAAATTGTGTACTCCAAACTGAAAAAAAAACCATACTATCAATTAAACATACTATCTGCAAACAGCTTTGAGAAAATAGAGTTATAATGAATTACAAATGTATAATTAATAACTTAAATTACCTTTGACGTTGAGGGACTTTGTTAGAGGGATTGAAATACATCAATCGACCATGAATTGTGTACTCCAAACTGAAAAAAAAACCATACTATCAATTAAACATACTATCTGCAAACAGCTTTGAGAAAATAGAGTTATAATGAATTACAAATGTATAATTAATAACTTAAATTACCTTTGACGTTGAGGGACTTTGTTAGAGGGATTGAAATACATCAATCGACCCTGAATTGTGTACTCCAAACTGAAAAAAAAACATATTATCAATTAAACATACTATCTACAAACAGATTTGAGAAAATAGAGTTAAAATGAATTAGAAATGTATAATTAATAATTTAAATTACCTTTGACGTTGAGGGACTTGGTTAGAGGGATTGAAATTCATCAACCGACCCTGAATTGTGAACTCCAAACTGAAAAACAAAAAAAATTATCAATTAAACATACTATCTACAAACAGATATGTGAAAATAGAGTTACAATGAATTACAAATGTATAATAAATAACTTAAATTACCTTTGACGTTGAGGGACTTGGTTGAAGGGATTGAAATATATCAACAGACCCTGAATTGTGTAGTCCAAACTGAAAAAAGCCATAGTATCAATTAAACATACTATCTACAAACAGATTTGAGAAAATAGAGTTACCATGAATTAGAAATGTATAATAAATCATTTACATTACCTTTGACGTTGAGGGACTTGGTTGTAGGGATTAAAATACATCAACCGACCCTAAATTGTGTACTCCAAACTGAAAAAAAAACCATACTATCAATTAAACATACTATCTGCAAACAGCTTTGAGAAAATAGAGTTATAATGAATTACAAATGTATAATTAATAACTTAAATTACCTTTGACGTTGAGGGACTTTGTTAGAGGGATTGAAATACATCAATCGACAATGAATTGTGTACTCCAAACTGAAAAAAAAACATATTATCAATTAAACATACTATCTACAAACAGATTTGAGAAAATAGAGTTAAAATGAATTAGAAATGTATAATTAATAATTTAAATTACCTTTGACGTTGAGGGACTTGGTTAGAGGGATTGAAATTCATCAACCGACCCTGAATTGTGAACTCCAAACTGAAAAACAAAAAAAATTATCAATTAAACATACTATCTACAAACAGATATGTGAAAATAGAGTTACAATGAATTACAAATGTATAATAAATAACTTAAATTACCTTTGACGTTGAGGGACTTGGTTGAAGGGATTGAAATATATCAACAGACCCTGAATTGTGTAGTCCAAACTGAAAAAAGCCATAGTATCAATTAAACATACTATCTACAAACAGATTTGAGAAAATAGAGTTACCATGAATTAGAAATGTATAATAAATCATTTACATTACCTTTGACGTTGGGGGACTTGGTTGTAGGGATTAAAATACATCAACCGACCCTAAATTGTGTACTCCAAACTGAAAAAAAAACCATACTATCAATTAAACATACTATCTGCAAACAGCTTTGAGAAAATAGAGTTATAATGAATTACAAATGTATAATTAATAACTTAAATTACCTTTGACGTTGAGGGACTTTGTTAGAGGGATTGAAATACATCAATCGACCCTGAATTGTGTACTCCAAACTGAAAAAAAAACATATTATCAATTAAACATACTATCTACAAACAGATTTGAGAAAATAGAGTTAAAATGAATTAGAAATGTATAATTAATAATTTAAATTACCTTTGACGTTGAGGGACTTGGTTAGAGGGATTGAAATTCATCAACCGACCCTGAATTGTGAACTCCAAACTGAAAAACAAAAAAAATTATCAATTAAACATACTATCTACAAACAGATATGTGAAAATAGAGTTACAATGAATTACAAATGTATAATAAATAACTTAAATTACCTTTGACGTTGAGGGACTTGGTTGAAGGGATTGAAATATATCAACAGACCCTGAATTGTGTAGTCCAAACTGAAAAAAGCCATAGTATCAATTAAACATACTATCTACAAACAGATTTGAGAAAATAGAGTTACCATGAATTAGAAATGTATAATAAATCATTTACATTACCTTTGACGTTGAGGGACTTGGTTGTAGGGATTAAAATACATCAACCGACCCTAAATTGTGTACTCCAAACTGAAAAAAAAACCATACTATCAATTAAACATACTATCTGCAAACAGCTTTGAGAAAATAGAGTTATAATGAATTACAAATGTATAATTAATAACTTAAATTACCTTTGACGTTGAGGGACTTTGTTAGAGGGATTGAAATACATCAATCGACCATGAATTGTGTACTCCAAACTGAAAAAAAAACATATTATCAATTAAACATACTATCTACAAACAGATTTGAGAAAATAGAGTTAAAATGAATTAGAAATGTATAATTAATAATTAAAATTACCTTTGACGTTGAGGGACTTGGTTAGAGGGATTGAAATTCATCAACCGACCCTGAATTGTGAACTCCAAACTGAAAAACAAAAAAAATTATCAATTAAACATACTATGTACAAACAGATATGTGAAAATAGAGTTACAATGAATTACAAATGTATAATAAATAACTTAAATTACCTTTGACGTTGAGGGACTTGGTTGAAGGGATTGAAATATATCAACAGACCCTGAATTGTGTAGTCCAAACTGAAAAAAGCCATAGTATCAATTAAACATACTATCTACAAACAGATTTGAGAAAATAGAGTTACCATGAATTAGAAATGTATAATAAATCATTTACATTACCTTTGACGTTGGGGGACTTGGTTGTAGGGATTAAAATACATCAACCGACCCTAAATTGTGTACTCCAAACTGAAAAAAAAACCATACTATCTGCAAACAGCTTTGAGAAAATAGAGTTATAATGAATTACAAATGTATAATTAATAACTTAAATTACCTTTGACGTTGAGGGACTTTGTTAGAGGGATTGAAATACATCAATCGACCCTGAATTGTGTACTCCAAACTGAAAAAAAAACATATTATCAATTAAACATACTATCTACAAACAGATTTGAGAAAATAGAGTTAAAATGAATTAGAAATGTATAATTAATAATTTAAATTACCTTTGACGTTGAGGGACTTGGTTAGAGGGATTGAAATTCATCAACCGACCCTGAATTGTGAACTCCAAACTGAAAAACAAAAAAAATTATCAATTAAACATACTATCTACAAACAGATATGTGAAAATAGAGTTACAATGAATTACAAATGTATAATAAATAACTTAAATTACCTTTGACGTTGAGGGACTTGGTTGAAGGGATTGAAATATATCAACAGACCCTGAATTGTGTAGTCCAAACTGAAAAAAGCCATAGTATCAATTAAACATACTATCTACAAACAGATTTGAGAAAATAGAATTACCATGAATTAGAAATGTATAATAAATCATTTACATTACCTTTGACGTTGAGGGACTTGGTTGTAGGGATTAAAATACATCAACCGACCCTAAATTGTGTACTCCAAACTGAAAAAAAAACCATACTATCAATTAAACATACTATCTGCAAACAGCTTTGAGAAAATAGAGTTATAATGAATTACAAATGTATAATTAATAACTTAAATTACCTTTGACGTTGAGGGACTTTGTTAGAGGGATTGAAATACATCAATCGACCATGAATTGTGTACTCCAAACTGAAAAAAAAACATATTATCAATTAAACATACTATCTACAAACAGATTTGAGAAAATAGAGTTAAAATGAATTAGAAATGTATAATTAATAATTTAAATTACCTTTGACGTTGAGGGACTTGGTTAGAGGGATTGAAATTCATCAACCGACCCTGAATTGTGAACTCCAAACTGAAAAACAAAAAAAATTATCAATTAAACATACTATCTACAAACAGATATGTGAAAATAGAGTTACAATGAATTACAAATGTATAATAAATAACTTAAATTACCTTTGACGTTGAGGGACTTGGTTGAAGGGATTGAAATATATCAACAGACCCTGAATTGTGTAGTCCAAACTGAAAAAAGCCATAGTATCAATTAAACATACTATCTACAAACAGATTTGAGAAAATAGAGTTACCATGAATTAGAAATGTATAATAAATCATTTACATTACCTTTGACGTTGGGGGACTTGGTTGTAGGGATTAAAATACATCAACCGACCCTAAATTGTGTACTCCAAACTGAAAAAAAACCATACTATCAATTAAACATACTATCTGCAAACAGCTTTGAGAAAATAGAGTTATAATGAATTACAAATGTATAATTAATAACTTAAATTACCTTTGACGTTGAGGGACTTTGTTAGAGGGATTGAAATACATCAATCGACCCTGAATTGTGTACTCCAAACTGAAAAAAAAAATATTATCAATTAAACATACTATCTACAAACAGATTTGAGAAAATAGAGTTAAAATGAATTAGAAATGTATAATTAATAATTTAAATTACCTTTGACGTTGAGGGACTTGGTTAGAGGGATTGAAATTCATCAACCGACCCTGAATTGTGAACTCCAAACTGAAAAACAAAAAAAATTATCAATTAAACATACTATCTACAAACAGATATGTGAAAATAGAGTTACAATGAATTACAAATGTATAATAAATAACTTAAATTACCTTTGACGTTGAGGGACTTGGTTGAAGGGATTGAAATATATCAACAGACCCTGAATTGTGTAGTCCAAACTGAAAAAAGCCATAGTATCAATTAAACATACTATCTACAAACAGATTTGAGTAAATAGAGTTACCATGAATTAGAAATGTATAATAAATCATTTACATTACCTTTGACGTTGAGGGACTTGGTTGTAGGGATTAAAATACATCAACCGACCCTAAATTGTGTACTCCAAACTGAAAAAAAAACCATACTATCAATTAAACATACTATCTGCAAACAGCTTTGAGAAAATAGAGTTATAATGAATTACAAATGTATAATTAATAACTTAAATTACCTTTGACGTTGAGGGACTTTGTTAGAGGGATTGAAATACATCAATCGACCCTGAATTGTGTACTCCAAACTGAAAAAAAAACATATTATCAATTAAACATACTATCGACAAACAGATTTGAGAAAATAGAGTTAAAATGAATTAGAAATGTATAATTAATAATTTAAATTACCTTTGACATTGACGGACTTGGTTGGAGGGATTGAAATATATTAACCGACCTAGAATTGTGTACTCCAAACTGAAAAACAAAAAAAATTATCAATAAAACATACTATCTACAAACAGATTTGAGAAAATAGAGTTACAATGAATTACAAATGTATAATTAATAACTTAAATTACCTTTGACGTTGAGGGACTTGGTTGAAGGGATTGAAATATATCAACAGACCCTGAATTGTGTAGTCCAAACTGAAAAAAAGCCATAGTATCAATTAAACATACTATCTACAAACAGATTTGAGAAAATAGAGTTACCATGAATTAGAAATGTATAATTAATCATTTACGTTACCTTTGACGTTGAGGGACTTGGTTGTAGGGATTGAAATTCATCAACAGACCCTGAATTGTGAACTCCAAACTGAAAAACAAAAAAAAATATCAATAAAACATACTATCTGCAAACAGCTTTGAGAAAATAGAGTTATAATGAATTAAAAATGTATAATTAATAATTTAAATTACCTTTGACGTTGAGGGACTAGGTTAGAGGGATTGAAATACATCAACCGACCCTGAATTGTGTACTCCAAACTGAAAAAAAAAACAATATTATTAATTAAACATACTATCTACAAACAGATATGTGAAAATAGAGTTACAATGAATTACAAATGTATAATTAATAACTTAAATTACCTTTGACGTTGAGGGACTTGGTTGAAGGGATTGAAATATATCAACAGACCCTGAATTGTGTAGTCCAAACTGAAAAAAGCCATAGTATCAATTAAACATACTATCTACAAACAGATTTGAGAAAATAGAGTTACCATGAATTAGAAATGTATAATAAATCATTTACATTACCTTTGACGTTGAGGGACTTGGTTGTAGGGATTAAAATACATCAACCGACCCTAAATTGTGTACTCCAAACTGAAAAAAAAACCATACTATCAATTAAACATACTATCTGCAAACAGCTTTGAGAAAATAGAGTTATAATGAATTACAAATGTATAATTAATAACTTAAATTACCTTTGACGTTGAGGGACTTTGTTAGAGGGATTGAAATACATCAATCGACCCTGAATTGTGTACTCCAAACTGAAAAAAAAACATATTATCAATTAAACATACTATCTACAAACAGATTTGAGAAAATAGAGTTAAAATGAATTAGAAATGTATAATTAATAATTTAAATTACCTTTGACGTTGAGGGACTTGGTTAGAGGGATTGAAATTCATCAACCGACCCTGAATTGTAAACTCCAAACTGAAAAACAAAAAAAATTATCAATTAAACATACTATCTACAAACAGATATGTGAAAATAGAGTTACAATGAATTACAAATGTATAATAAATAACTTAAATTACCTTTGACGTTGAGGGACTTGGTTGAAGGGATTGAAATATATCAACAGACCCTGAATTGTGTAGTCCAAACTGAAAAAAGCCATAGTATCAATTAAACATACTATCTACAAACAGATTTGAGAAAATAGAGTTACCATGAATTAGAAATGTATAATAAATCATTTACATTACCTTTGACGTTGAGGGACTTGGTTGTAGGGATTAAAATACATCAACCGACCCTAAATTGTGTACTCCAAACTGAAAAAAAAACCATACTATCAATTAAACATACTATCTGCAAACAGCTTTGAGAAAATAGAGTTATAATGAATTACAAATGTATAATTAATAACTTAAATTACCTTTGACGTTGAGGGACTTTGTTAGAGGGATTGAAATACATCAATCGACCCTGAATTGTGTACTCCAAACTGAAAAAAAAACATATTATCAATTAAACATACTATCTACAAACAGATTTGAGAAAATAGAGTTAAAATGAATTAGAAATGTATAATTAATAATTTAAATTACCTTTGACGTTGAGGGACTTGGTTAGAGGGATTGAAATTCATCAACCGACCCTGAATTGTGAACTCCAAACTGAAAAACAAAAAAAATTATCAATTAAACATACTATCTACAAACAGATATGTGAAAATAGAGTTACAATGAATTACAAATGTATAATAAATAACTTAAATTACCTTTGACGTTGAGGGACTTGGTTGAAGGGATTGAAATATATCAACAGACCCTGAATTGTGTAGTCCAAACTGAAAAAAGCCATAGTATCAATTAAACATACTATCTACAAACAGATTTGAGAAAATAGAGTTACCATGAATTAGAAATGTATAATAAATCATTTACATTACCTTTGACGTTGAGGGACTTGGTTGTAGGGATTAAAATACATCAACCGACCCTAAATTGTGTACTCCAAACTGAAAAAAAAACCATACTATCAATTAAACATACTATCTGCAAACAGCTTTGAGAAAATAGAGTTATAATGAATTACAAATGTATAATTAATAACTTAAATTACCTTTGACGTTGAGGGACTTGGTTAGAGGGATTGAAATTCATCAACCGACCCTGAATTGTAAACTCCAAACTGAAAAACAAAAAAAATTATCAATTAAACATACTATCTACAAACAGATATGTGAAAATAGAGTTACAATGAATTACAAATGTATAATAAATAACTTAAATTACCTTTGACGTTGAGGGACTTGGTTGAAGGGATTGAAATATATCAACAGACCCTGAATTGTGTAGTCCAAACTGAAAAAAGCCATAGTATCAATTAAACATACTATCTACAAACAGATTTGAGAAAATAGAGTTACCATGAATTAGAAATGTATAATAAATCATTTACATTACCTTTGACGTTGAGGGACTTGGTTGTAGGGATTAAAATACATCAACCGACCCTAAATTGTGTACTCCAAACTGAAAAAAAAACCATACTATCAATTAAACATACTATCTGCAAACAGCTTTGAGAAAATAGAGTTATAATGAATTACAAATGTATAATTAATAACTTAAATTACCTTTGACGTTGAGGGACTTTGTTAGAGGGATTGAAATACATCAATCGACCCTGAATTGTGTACTCCAAACTGAAAAAAAAACATATTATCAATTAAACATACTATCTACAAACAGATTTGAGAAAATAGAGTTAAAATGAATTAGAAATGTATAATTAATAATTTAAATTACCTTTGACGTTGAGGGACTTGGTTAGAGGGATTGAAATTCATCAACCGACCCTGAATTGTGAACTCCAAACTGAAAAACAAAAAAAATTATCAATTAAACATACTATCTACAAACAGATATGTGAAAATAGAGTTACAATGAATTACAAATGTATAATAAATAACTTAAATTACCTTTGACGTTGAGGGACTTGGTTGAAGGGATTGAAATATATCAACAGACCCTGAATTGTGTAGTCCAAACTGAAAAAAGCCATAGTATCAATTAAACATACTATCTACAAACAGATTTGAGAAAATAGAGTTACCATGAATTAGAAATGTATAATAAATCATTTACATTACCTTTGACGTTGAGGGACTTGGTTGTAGGGATTAAAATACATCAACCGACCCTAAATTGTGTACTCCAAACTGAAAAAAAAACCATACTATCAATTAAACATACTATCTGCAAACAGCTTTGAGAAAATAGAGTTATAATGAATTACAAATGTATAATTAATAACTTAAATTACCTTTGACGTTGAGGGACTTTGTTAGAGGGATTGAAATACATCAATCGACCCTGAATTGTGTACTCAAAACTGAAAAAAAAACATATTATCAATTAAACATACTATCTACAAACAGATTTGAGAAAATAGAGTTAAAATGAATTAGAAATGTATAATTAATAATTTAAATTACCTTTGACATTGACGGACTTGGTTGGAGGGATTGAAATATATTAACCGACCTAGAATTGTGTACTCCAAACTGAAAAACAAAAAAAATTATCAATAAAACATACTATCTACAAACAGATTTGAGAAAATAGAGTTACAATGAATTACAAATGTATAATTAATAACTTAAATTACCTTTGACGTTGAGGGACTTGGTTGAAGGGATTGAAATATATCAACAGACCCTGAATTGTGTAGTCCAAACTGAAAAAAAGCCATAGTATCAATTAAACATACTATCTACAAACAGATTTGAGAAAATAGAGTTACCATGAATTAGAAATGTATAATTAATCATTTACGTTACCTTTGACGTTGAGGGACTTGGTTGTAGGGATTAAAATACATCAACCGACCCTAAATTGTGTACTCCAAACTGAAAAAAAAACCATACTATCAATTAAACATACTATGTATCTGCAAACAGCTTTGAGAAAATAGAGTTATAATGAATTACAAATGTATAATTAATAACTTAAATTACCTTTGACGTTGAGGGACTTTGTTAGAGGGATTGAAATACATCAATCGACCCTGAATTGTGTACTCCAAACTGAAAAAAAAACATATTATCAATTAAACATACTATCTACAAACAGATTTGAGAAAATAGAGTTAAAATGAATTAGAAATGTATAATTAATAATTTAAATTACCTTTGACATTGACGGACTTGGTTGGAGGGATTGAAATATATTAACCGACCTAGAATTGTGTACTCCAAACTGAAAAACAAAAAAAATTATCAATAAAACATACTATCTACAAACAGATTTGAGAAAATAGAGTTACAATGAATTACAAATGTATAATTAATAACTTAAATTACCTTTGACGTTGAGGGACTTGGTTGAAGGGATTGAAATATATCAACAGACCCTGAATTGTGTAGTCCAAACTGAAAAAAAGCCATAGTATCAATTAAACATACTATCTACAAACAGATTTGAGAAAATAGAGTTACCATGAATTAGAAATGTATAATTAATCATTTACGTTACCTTTGACGTTGAGGGACTTGGTTGTAGGGATTGAAATTTATCAACAGACCCTGAATTGTGAACTCCAAACTGAAAAACAAAAAAAAATATCAATAAAACATACTATCTGCAAACAGCTTTGAGAAAATAGAGTTATAATGAATTAAAAATGTATAATTAATAATTTAAATTACCTTTGACGTTGAGGGACTAGGTTAGAGGGATTGAAATACATCAACCGACCCTGAATTGTGTACTCCAAACTGAAAAAAAAAAACAATATTATTAATTAAACATACTATCTACAAACAGATATGTGAAAATAGAGTTACAATGAATTACAAATGTATAATTAATAACTTAAATTACCTTTGACGTTGAGGGACTTGGTTGAAGGGATTGAAATATATCAACAGACCCTGAATTGTGTAGTCCAAACTGAAAAAAGCCATAGTATCAATTAAACATACTATCTACAAACAGATTTGAGAAAATAGAGTTACCATGAATTAGAAATGTATAATAAATCATTTACATTACCTTTGACGTTGAGGGACTTGGTTGTAGGGATTAAAATACATCAACCGACCCTAAATTGTGTACTCCAAACTGAAAAAAAAACCATACTATCAATTAAACATACTATCTGCAAACAGCTTTGAGAAAATAGAGTTATAATGAATTACAAATGTATAATTAATAACTTAAATTACCTTTGACGTTGAGGGACTTTGTTAGAGGGATTGAAATACATCAATCGACCCTGAATTGTGTACTCCAAACTGAAAAAAAAACATATTATCAATTAAACATACTATCTACAAACAGATTTGAGAAAATAGAGTTAAAATGAATTAGAAATGTATAATTAATAATTTAAATTACCTTTGACGTTGAGGGACTTGGTTAGAGGGATTGAAATTCATCAACCGACCCTGAATTGTGAACTCCAAACTGAAAAACAAAAAAAATTATCAATTAAACATACTATCTACAAACAGATATGTGAAAATAGAGTTACAATGAATTACAAATGTATAATAAATAACTTAAATTACCTTTGACGTTGAGGGACTTGGTTGAAGGGATTGAAATATATCAACAGACCCTGAATTGTGTAGTCCAAACTGAAAAAAGCCATAGTATCAATTAAACATACTATCTACAAACAGATTTGAGAAAATAGAATTACCATGAATTAGAAATGTATAATAAATCATTTACATTACCTTTGACGTTGAGGGACTTGGTTGTAGGGATTAAAATACATCAACCGACCCTAAATTGTGTACTCCAAACTGAAAAAAAAACCATACTATCAATTAAACATACTATCTGCAAACAGCTTTGAGAAAATAGAGTTATAATGAATTACAAATGTATAATTAATAACTTAAATTACCTTTGACGTTGAGGGACTTTGTTAGAGGGATTGAAATACATCAATCGACCATGAATTGTGTACTCCAAACTGAAAAAAAAACATATTATCAATTAAACATACTATCTACAAACAGATTTGAGAAAATAGAGTTAAAATGAATTAGAAATGTATAATTAATAATTTAAATTACCTTTGACGTTGAGGGACTTGGTTAGAGGGATTGAAATTCATCAACCGACCCTGAATTGTGAACTCCAAACTGAAAAACAAAAAAAATTATCAATTAAACATACTATCTACAAACAGATATGTGAAAATAGAGTTACAATGAATTACAAATGTATAATAAATAACTTAAATTACCTTTGACGTTGAGGGACTTGGTTGAAGGGATTGAAATATATCAACAGACCCTGAATTGTGTAGTCCAAACTGAAAAAAGCCATAGTATCAATTAAACATACTATCTACAAACAGATTTGAGAAAATAGAGTTACCATGAATTAGAAATGTATAATAAATCATTTACATTACCTTTGACGTTGGGGGACTTGGTTGTAGGGATTAAAATACATCAACCGACCCTAAATTGTGTACTCCAAACTGAAAAAAAACCATACTATCAATTAAACATACTATCTGCAAACAGCTTTGAGAAAATAGAGTTATAATGAATTACAAATGTATAATTAATAACTTAAATTACCTTTGACGTTGAGGGACTTTGTTAGAGGGATTGAAATACATCAATCGACCCTGAATTGTGTACTCCAAACTGAAAAAAAAAATATTATCAATTAAACATACTATCTACAAACAGATTTGAGAAAATAGAGTTAAAATGAATTAGAAATGTATAATTAATAATTTAAATTACCTTTGACGTTGAGGGACTTGGTTAGAGGGATTGAAATTCATCAACCGACCCTGAATTGTGAACTCCAAACTGAAAAACAAAAAAAATTATCAATTAAACATACTATCTACAAACAGATATGTGAAAATAGAGTTACAATGAATTACAAATGTATAATAAATAACTTAAATTACCTTTGACGTTGAGGGACTTGGTTGAAGGGATTGAAATATATCAACAGACCCTGAATTGTGTAGTCCAAACTGAAAAAAGCCATAGTATCAATTAAACATACTATCTACAAACAGATTTGAGTAAATAGAGTTACCATGAATTAGAAATGTATAATAAATCATTTACATTACCTTTGACGTTGAGGGACTTGGTTGTAGGGATTAAAATACATCAACCGACCCTAAATTGTGTACTCCAAACTGAAAAAAAAACCATACTATCAATTAAACATACTATCTGCAAACAGCTTTGAGAAAATAGAGTTATAATGAATTACAAATGTATAATTAATAACTTAAATTACCTTTGACGTTGAGGGACTTTGTTAGAGGGATTGAAATACATCAATCGACCCTGAATTGTGTACTCCAAACTGAAAAAAAAACATATTATCAATTAAACATACTATCGACAAACAGATTTGAGAAAATAGAGTTAAAATGAATTAGAAATGTATAATTAATAATTTAAATTACCTTTGACATTGACGGACTTGGTTGGAGGGATTGAAATATATTAACCGACCTAGAATTGTGTACTCCAAACTGAAAAACAAAAAAAATTATCAATAAAACATACTATCTACAAACAGATTTGAGAAAATAGAGTTACAATGAATTACAAATGTATAATTAATAACTTAAATTACCTTTGACGTTGAGGGACTTGGTTGAAGGGATTGAAATATATCAACAGACCCTGAATTGTGTAGTCCAAACTGAAAAAAAGCCATAGTATCAATTAAACATACTATCTACAAACAGATTTGAGAAAATAGAGTTACCATGAATTAGAAATGTATAATTAATCATTTACGTTACCTTTGACGTTGAGGGACTTGGTTGTAGGGATTGAAATTCATCAACAGACCCTGAATTGTGAACTCCAAACTGAAAAACAAAAAAAAATATCAATAAAACATACTATCTGCAAACAGCTTTGAGAAAATAGAGTTATAATGAATTAAAAATGTATAATTAATAATTTAAATTACCTTTGACGTTGAGGGACTAGGTTAGAGGGATTGAAATACATCAACCGACCCTGAATTGTGTACTCCAAACTGAAAAAAAAAACAATATTATTAATTAAACATACTATCTACAAACAGATATGTGAAAATAGAGTTACAATGAATTACAAATGTATAATTAATAACTTAAATTACCTTTGACGTTGAGGGACTTGGTTGAAGGGATTGAAATATATCAACAGACCCTGAATTGTGTAGTCCAAACTGAAAAAAGCCATAGTATCAATTAAACATACTATCTACAAACAGATTTGAGAAAATAGAGTTACCATGAATTAGAAATGTATAATAAATCATTTACATTACCTTTGACGTTGAGGGACTTGGTTGTAGGGATTAAAATACATCAACCGACACTAAATTGTGTACTCCAAACTGAAAAAAAAACCATACTATCAATTAAACATACTATCTGCAAACAGCTTTGAGAAAATAGAGTTATAATGAATTACAAATGTATAATTAATAACTTAAATTACCTTTGACGTTGAGGGACTTTGTTAGAGGGATTGAAATACATCAATCGACCCTGAATTGTGTACTCCAAACTGAAAAAAAAACATATTATCAATTAAACATACTATCTACAAACAGATTTGAGAAAATAGAGTTAAAATGAATTAGAAATGTATAATTAATAATTTAAATTACCTTTGACGTTGAGGGACTTGGTTAGAGGGATTGAAATTCATCAACCGACCCTGAATTGTAAACTCCAAACTGAAAAACAAAAAAAATTATCAATTAAACATACTATCTACAAACAGATATGTGAAAATAGAGTTACAATGAATTACAAATGTATAATAAATAACTTAAATTACCTTTGACGTTGAGGGACTTGGTTGAAGGGATTGAAATATATCAACAGACCCTGAATTGTGTAGTCCAAACTGAAAAAAGCCATAGTATCAATTAAACATACTATCTACAAACAGATTTGAGAAAATAGAGTTACCATGAATTAGAAATGTATAATAAATCATTTACATTACCTTTGACGTTGAGGGACTTGGTTGTAGGGATTAAAATACATCAACCGACCCTAAATTGTGTACTCCAAACTGAAAAAAAAACCATACTATCAATTAAACATACTATCTGCAAACAGCTTTGAGAAAATAGAGTTATAATGAATTACAAATGTATAATTAATAACTTAAATTACCTTTGACGTTGAGGGACTTTGTTAGAGGGATTGAAATACATCAATCGACCCTGAATTGTGTACTCCAAACTGAAAAAAAAACATATTATCAATTAAACATACTATCTACAAACAGATTTGAGAAAATAGAGTTAAAATGAATTAGAAATGTATAATTAATAATTTAAATTACCTTTGACGTTGAGGGACTTGGTTAGAGGGATTGAAATTCATCAACCGACCCTGAATTGTGAACTCCAAACTGAAAAACAAAAAAAATTATCAATTAAACATACTATCTACAAACAGATATGTGAAAATAGAGTTACAATGAATTACAAATGTATAATAAATAACTTAAATTACCTTTGACGTTGAGGGACTTGGTTGAAGGGATTGAAATATATCAACAGACCCTGAATTGTGTAGTCCAAACTGAAAAAAGCCATAGTATCAATTAAACATACTATCTACAAACAGATTTGAGAAAATAGAGTTACCATGAATTAGAAATGTATAATAAATCATTTACATTACCTTTGACGTTGAGGGACTTGGTTGTAGGGATTAAAATACATCAACCGACCCTAAATTGTGTACTCCAAACTGAAAAAAAAACCATACTATCAATTAAACATACTATCTGCAAACAGCTTTGAGAAAATAGAGTTATAATGAATTACAAATGTATAATTAATAACTTAAATTACCTTTGACGTTGAGGGACTTGGTTAGAGGGATTGAAATTCATCAACCGACCCTGAATTGTAAACTCCAAACTGAAAAACAAAAAAAATTATCAATTAAACATACTATCTACAAACAGATATGTGAAAATAGAGTTACAATGAATTACAAATGTATAATAAATAACTTAAATTACCTTTGACGTTGAGGGACTTGGTTGAAGGGATTGAAATATATCAACAGACCCTGAATTGTGTAGTCCAAACTGAAAAAAGCCATAGTATCAATTAAACATACTATCTACAAACAGATTTGAGAAAATAGAGTTACCATGAATTAGAAATGTATAATAAATCATTTACATTACCTTTGACGTTGAGGGACTTGGTTGTAGGGATTAAAATACATCAACCGACCCTAAATTGTGTACTCCAAACTGAAAAAAAAACCATACTATCAATTAAACATACTATCTGCAAACAGCTTTGAGAAAATAGAGTTATAATGAATTACAAATGTATAATTAATAACTTAAATTACCTTTGACGTTGAGGGACTTTGTTAGAGGGATTGAAATACATCAATCGACCCTGAATTGTGTACTCCAAACTGAAAAAAAAACATATTATCAATTAAACATACTATCTACAAACAGATTTGAGAAAATAGAGTTAAAATGAATTAGAAATGTATAATTAATAATTTAAATTACCTTTGACGTTGAGGGACTTGGTTAGAGGGATTGAAATTCATCAACCGACCCTGAATTGTGAACTCCAAACTGAAAAACAAAAAAAATTATCAATTAAACATACTATCTACAAACAGATATGTGAAAATAGAGTTACAATGAATTACAAATGTATAATAAATAACTTAAATTACCTTTGACGTTGAGGGACTTGGTTGAAGGGATTGAAATATATCAACAGACCCTGAATTGTGTAGTCCAAACTGAAAAAAGCCATAGTATCAATTAAACATACTATCTACAAACAGATTTGAGAAAATAGAGTTACCATGAATTAGAAATGTATAATAAATCATTTACATTACCTTTGACGTTGAGGGACTTGGTTGTAGGGATTAAAATACATCAACCGACCCTAAATTGTGTACTCCAAACTGAAAAAAAAACCATACTATCAATTAAACATACTATCTGCAAACAGCTTTGAGAAAATAGAGTTATAATGAATTACAAATGTATAATTAATAACTTAAATTACCTTTGACGTTGAGGGACTTTGTTAGAGGGATTGAAATACATCAATCGACCCTGAATTGTGTACTCAAAACTGAAAAAAAAACATATTATCAATTAAACATACTATCTACAAACAGATTTGAGAAAATAGAGTTAAAATGAATTAGAAATGTATAATTAATAATTTAAATTACCTTTGACATTGACGGACTTGGTTGGAGGGATTGAAATATATTAACCGACCTAGAATTGTGTACTCCAAACTGAAAAACAAAAAAAATTATCAATAAAACATACTATCTACAAACAGATTTGAGAAAATAGAGTTACAATGAATTACAAATGTATAATTAATAACTTAAATTACCTTTGACGTTGAGGGACTTGGTTGAAGGGATTGAAATATATCAACAGACCCTGAATTGTGTAGTCCAAACTGAAAAAAAGCCATAGTATCAATTAAACATACTATCTACAAACAGATTTGAGAAAATAGAGTTACCATGAATTAGAAATGTATAATTAATCATTTACGTTACCTTTGACGTTGAGGGACTTGGTTGTAGGGATTAAAATACATCAACCGACCCTAAATTGTGTACTCCAAACTGAAAAAAAAACCATACTATCAATTAAACATACTATGTATCTGCAAACAGCTTTGAGAAAATAGAGTTATAATGAATTACAAATGTATAATTAATAACTTAAATTACCTTTGACGTTGAGGGACTTTGTTAGAGGGATTGAAATACATCAATCGACCCTGAATTGTGTACTCCAAACTGAAAAAAAAACATATTATCAATTAAACATACTATCTACAAACAGATTTGAGAAAATAGAGTTAAAATGAATTAGAAATGTATAATTAATAATTTAAATTACCTTTGACATTGACGGACTTGGTTGGAGGGATTGAAATATATTAACCGACCTAGAATTGTGTACTCCAAACTGAAAAACAAAAAAAATTATCAATAAAACATACTATCTACAAACAGATTTGAGAAAATAGAGTTACAATGAATTACAAATGTATAATTAATAACTTAAATTACCTTTGACGTTGAGGGACTTGGTTGAAGGGATTGAAATATATCAACAGACCCTGAATTGTGTAGTCCAAACTGAAAAAAAGCCATAGTATCAATTAAACATACTATCTACAAACAGATTTGAGAAAATAGAGTTACCATGAATTAGAAATGTATAATTAATCATTTACGTTACCTTTGACGTTGAGGGACTTGGTTGTAGGGATTGAAATTTATCAACAGACCCTGAATTGTGAACTCCAAACTGAAAAACAAAAAAAAATATCAATAAAACATACTATCTGCAAACAGCTTTGAGAAAATAGAGTTATAATGAATTAAAAATGTATAATTAATAATTTAAATTACCTTTGACGTTGAGGGACTAGGTTAGAGGGATTGAAATACATCAACCGACCCTGAATTGTGTACTCCAAACTGAAAAAAAAAAACAATATTATTAATTAAACATACTATCTACAAACAGATATGTGAAAATAGAGTTACAATGAATTACAAATGTATAATTAATAACTTAAATTACCTTTGACGTTGAGGGACTTGGTTGAAGGGATTGAAATATATCAACAGACCCTGAATTGTGTAGTCCAAACTGAAAAAAGCCATAGTATCAATTAAACATACTATCTACAAACAGATTTGAGAAAATAGAGTTACCATGAATTAGAAATGTATAATAAATCATTTACATTACCTTTGACGTTGAGGGACTTGGTTGTAGGGATTAAAATACATCAACCGACCCTAAATTGTGTACTCCAAACTGAAAAAAAAACCATACTATCAATTAAACATACTATCTGCAAACAGCTTTGAGAAAATAGAGTTATAATGAATTACAAATGTATAATTAATAACTTAAATTACCTTTGACGTTGAGGGACTTTGTTAGAGGGATTGAAATACATCAATCGACCCTGAATTGTGTACTCCAAACTGAAAAAAAAACATATTATCAATTAAACATACTATCTACAAACAGATTTGAGAAAATAGAGTTAAAATGAATTAGAAATGTATAATTAATAATTTAAATTACCTTTGACGTTGAGGGACTTGGTTAGAGGGATTGAAATTCATCAACCGACCCTGAATTGTGAACTCCAAACTGAAAAACAAAAAAAATTATCAATTAAACATACTATCTACAAACAGATATGTGAAAATAGAGTTACAATGAATTACAAATGTATAATAAATAACTTAAATTACCTTTGACGTTGAGGGACTTGGTTGAAGGGATTGAAATATATCAACAGACCCTGAATTGTGTAGTCCAAACTGAAAAAAGCCATAGTATCAATTAAACATACTATCTACAAACAGATTTGAGAAAATAGAGTTACCATGAATTAGAAATGTATAATAAATCATTTACATTACCTTTGACGTTGAGGGACTTGGTTGTAGGGATTAAAATACATCAACCGACCCTAAATTGTGTACTCCAAACTGAAAAAAAAACCATACTATCAATTAAACATACTATCTGCAAACAGCTTTGAGAAAATAGAGTTATAATGAATTACAAATGTATAATTAATAACTTAAATTACCTTTGACGTTGAGGGACTTTGTTAGAGGGATTGAAATACATCAATCGACCCTGAATTGTGTACTCAAAACTGAAAAAAAAACATATTATCAATTAAACATACTATCTACAAACAGATTTGAGAAAATAGAGTTAAAATGAATTAGAAATGTATAATTAATAATTTAAATTACCTTTGACATTGACGGACTTGGTTGGAGGGATTGAAATATATTAACCGACCTAGAATTGTGTACTCCAAACTGAAAAACAAAAAAAATTATCAATAAAACATACTATCTACAAACAGATTTGAGAAAATAGAGTTACAATGAATTACAAATGTATAATTAATAACTTAAATTACCTTTGACGTTGAGGGACTTGGTTGAAGGGATTGAAATATATCAACAGACCCTGAATTGTGTAGTCCAAACTGAAAAAAAGCCATAGTATCAATTAAACATACTATCTACAAACAGATTTGAGAAAATAGAGTTACCATGAATTAGAAATGTATAATTAATCATTTACGTTACCTTTGACGTTGAGGGACTTGGTTGTAGGGATTAAAATACATCAACCGACCCTAAATTGTGTACTCCAAACTGAAAAAAAAACCATACTATCAATTAAACATACTATGTATCTGCAAACAGCTTTGAGAAAATAGAGTTATAATGAATTACAAATGTATAATTAATAACTTAAATTACCTTTGACGTTGAGGGACTTTGTTAGAGGGATTGAAATACATCAATCGACCCTGAATTGTGTACTCCAAACTGAAAAAAAAACATATTATCAATTAAACATACTATCTACAAACAGATTTGAGAAAATAGAGTTAAAATGAATTAGAAATGTATAATTAATAATTTAAATTACCTTTGACATTGACGGACTTGGTTGGAGGGATTGAAATATATTAACCGACCTAGAATTGTGTACTCCAAACTGAAAAACAAAAAAAATTATCAATAAAACATACTATCTACAAACAGATTTGAGAAAATAGAGTTACAATGAATTACAAATGTATAATTAATAACTTAAATTACCTTTGACGTTGAGGGACTTGGTTGAAGGGATTGAAATATATCAACAGACCCTGAATTGTGTAGTCCAAACTGAAAAAAAGCCATAGTATCAATTAAACATACTATCTACAAACAGATTTGAGAAAATAGAGTTACCATGAATTAGAAATGTATAATTAATCATTTACGTTACCTTTGACGTTGAGGGACTTGGTTGTAGGGATTGAAATTTATCAACAGACCCTGAATTGTGAACTCCAAACTGAAAAACAAAAAAAAATATCAATAAAACATACTATCTGCAAACAGCTTTGAGAAAATAGAGTTATAATGAATTAAAAATGTATAATTAATAATTTAAATTACCTTTGACGTTGAGGGACTAGGTTAGAGGGATTGAAATACATCAACCGACCCTGAATTGTGTACTCCAAACTGAAAAAAAAAAACAATATTATTAATTAAACATACTATCTACAAACAGATATGTGAAAATAGAGTTACAATGAATTACAAATGTATAATTAATAACTTAAATTACCTTTGACGTTGAGGGACTTGGTTGAAGGGATTGAAATATATCAACAGACCCTGAATTGTGTAGTCCAAACTGAAAAAAGCCATAGTATCAATTAAACATACTATCTACAAACAGATTTGAGAAAATAGAGTTACCATGAATTAGAAATGTATAATAAATCATTTACATTACCTTTGACGTTGAGGGACTTGGTTGTAGGGATTAAAATACATCAACCGACCCTAAATTGTGTACTCCAAACTGAAAAAAAAACCATACTATCAATTAAACATACTATCTGCAAACAGCTTTGAGAAAATAGAGTTATAATGAATTACAAATGTATAATTAATAACTTAAATTACCTTTGACGTTGAGGGACTTTGTTAGAGGGATTGAAATACATCAATCGACCCTGAATTGTGTACTCCAAACTGAAAAAAAAACATATTATCAATTAAACATACTATCTACAAACAGATTTGAGAAAATAGAGTTAAAATGAATTAGAAATGTATAATTAATAATTTAAATTACCTTTGACGTTGAGGGACTTGGTTAGAGGGATTGAAATTCATCAACCGACCCTGAATTGTGAACTCCAAACTGAAAAACAAAAAAAATTATCAATTAAACATACTATCTACAAACAGATATGTGAAAATAGAGTTACAATGAATTACAAATGTATAATAAATAACTTAAATTACCTTTGACGTTGAGGGACTTGGTTGAAGGGATTGAAATATATCAACAGACCCTGAATTGTGTAGTCCAAACTGAAAAAAGCCATAGTATCAATTAAACATACTATCTACAAACAGATTTGAGAAAATAGAGTTACCATGAATTAGAAATGTATAATAAATCATTTACATTACCTTTGACGTTGAGGGACTTGGTTGTAGGGATTAAAATACATCAACCGACCCTAAATTGTGTACTCCAAACTGAAAAAAAAACCATACTATCAATTAAACATACTATCTGCAAACAGCTTTGAGAAAATAGAGTTATAATGAATTACAAATGTATAATTAATAACTTAAATTACCTTTGACGTTGAGGGACTTTGTTAGAGGGATTGAAATACATCAATCGACCATGAATTGTGTACTCCAAACTGAAAAAAAAACATATTATCAATTAAACATACTATCTACAAACAGATTTGAGAAAATAGAGTTAAAATGAATTAGAAATGTATAATTAATAATTTAAATTACCTTTGACGTTGAGGGACTTGGTTAGAGGGATTGAAATTCATCAACCGACCCTGAATTGTGAACTCCAAACTGAAAAACAAAAAAAATTATCAATTAAACATACTATCTACAAACAGATATGTGAAAATAGAGTTACAATGAATTACAAATGTATAATAAATAACTTAAATTACCTTTGACGTTGAGGGACTTGGTTGAAGGGATTGAAATATATCAACAGACCCTGAATTGTGTAGTCCAAACTGAAAAAAGCCATAGTATCAATTAAACATACTATCTACAAACAGATTTGAGAAAATAGAGTTACCATGAATTAGAAATGTATAATAAATCATTTACATTACCTTTGACGTTGAGGGACTTGGTTGTAGGGATTAAAATACATCAACCGACCCTAAATTGTGTACTCCAAACTGAAAAAAAAACCATACTATCAATTAAACATACTATCTGCAAACAGCTTTGAGAAAATAGAGTTATAATGAATTACAAATGTATAATTAATAACTTAAATTACCTTTGACGTTGAGGGACTTTGTTAGAGGGATTGAAATACATCAATCGACCATGAATTGTGTACTCCAAACTGAAAAAAAAACATATTATCAATTAAACATACTATCTACAAACAGATTTGAGAAAATAGAGTTAAAATGAATTAGAAATGTATAATTAATAATTTAAATTACCTTTGACGTTGAGGGACTTGGTTAGAGGGATTGAAATTCATCAACCGACCCTGAATTGTGAACTCCAAACTGAAAAAAAAAACCATACTATCAATTAAACATACTATCTGCAAACAGCTTTGAGAAAATAGAGTTATAATGAATTACAAATGTATAATTAATAACTTAAATTACCTTTGACGTTGAGGGACTTTGTTAGAGGGATTGAAATACATCAATCGACCCTGAATTGTGTACTCCAAACTGAAAAAAAAACATATTATCAATTAAACATACTATCTACAAACAGATTTGAGAAAATAGAGTAAAAATGAATTAGAAATGTATAATTAATAATTTAAATTACCTTTGACGTTGAGGGACTTGGTTAGAGGGATTGAAATTCATCAACCGACCCTGAATTGTGAACTCCAAACTGAAAAACAAAAAAAATTATCAATTAAACATACTATCTACAAACAGATATGTGAAAATAGAGTTACAATGAATTACAAATGTATAATTAATAACTTAAATTACCTTTGACGTTGAGGGACTTGGTTGAAGGGATTGAAATATATCAACAGACCCTGAATTGTGTAGTCCAAACTGAAAAAAGCCATAGTATCAATTAAACATACTATCTACAAACAGATTTGAGAAAATAGAGTTACCATGAATTAGAAATGTATAATAAATCATTTACATTACCTTTGACGTTGAGGGACTTGGTTGTAGGGATTAAAATACATCAACCGACCCTAAATTGTGTACTCCAAACTGAAAAAAAAACCATACTATCAATTAAACATACTATCTGCAAACAGCTTTGAGAAAATAGAGTTATAATGAATTACAAATGTATAATTAATAACTTAAATTACCTTTGACGTTGAGGGACTTTGTTAGAGGGATTGAAATACATCAATCGACCCTGAATTGTGTACTCCAAACTGAAAAAAAAACATATTATCAATTAAACATACTATCTACAAACAGATTTGAGAAAATAGAGTTAAAATGAATTAGAAATGTATAATTAATAATTTAAATTACCTTTGACGTTGAGGGACTTGGTTAGAGGGATTGAAATTCATCAACCGACCCTGAATTGTGAACTCCAAACTGAAAAACAAAAAAAATTATCAATTAAACATACTATCTACAAACAGATATGTGAAAATAGAGTTACAATGAATTACAAATGTATAATAAATAACTTAAATTACCTTTGACGTTGAGGGACTTGGTTGAAGGGATTGAAATATATCAACAGACCCTGAATTGTGTAGTCCAAACTGAAAAAAGCCATAGTATCAATTAAACATACTATCTACAAACAGATTTGAGAAAATAGAGTTACCATGAATTAGAAATGTATAATAAATCATTTACATTACCTTTGACGTTGAGGGACTTGGTTGTAGGGATTAAAATACATCAACCGACCCTAAATTGTGTACTCCAAACTGAAAAAAAAACCATACTATCAATTAAACATACTATCTGCAAACAGCTTTGAGAAAATAGAGTTATAATGAATTACAAATGTATAATTAATAACTTAAATTACCTTTGACGTTGAGGGACTTTGTTAGAGGGATTGAAATACATCAATCGACCATGAATTGTGTACTCCAAACTGAAAAAAAAACATATTATCAATTAAACATACTATCTACAAACAGATTTGAGAAAATAGAGTTAAAATGAATTAGAAATGTATAATTAATAATTTAAATTACCTTTGACGTTGAGGGACTTGGTTAGAGGGATTGAAATTCATCAACCGACCCTGAATTGTGAACTCCAAACTGAAAAACAAAAAAAATTATCAATTAAACATACTATCTACAAACAGATATGTGAAAATAGAGTTACAATGAATTACAAATGTATAATAAATAACTTAAATTACCTTTGACGTTGAGGGACTTGGTTGAAGGGATTGAAATATATCAACAGACCCTGAATTGTGTAGTCCAAACTGAAAAAAGCCATAGTATCAATTAAACATACTATCTACAAACAGATTTGAGAAAATAGAGTTACCATGAATTAGAAATGTATAATAAATCATTTACATTACCTTTGACGTTGGGGGACTTGGTTGTAGGGATTAAAATACATCGACCGACCCTAAATTGTGTACTCCAAACTGAAAAAAAAACCATACTATCAATTAAACATACTATCTGCAAACAGCTTTGAGAAAATAGAGTTATAATGAATTACAAATGTATAATTAATAACTTAAATTACCTTTGACGTTGAGGGACTTTGTTAGAGGGATTGAAATACATCAATCGACCCTGAATTGTGTACTCCAAACTGAAAAAAAAACATATTATCAATTAAACATACTATCTACAAACAGATTTGAGAAAATAGAGTTAAAATGAATTAGAAATGTATAATTAATAATTTAAATTACCTTTGACATTGACGGACTTGGTTGGAGGGATTGAAATATATTAACCGACCTAGAATTGTGTACTCCAAACTGAAAAACAAAAAAAATTATCAATAAAACATACTATCTACAAACAGATTTGAGAAAATAGAGTTACAATGAATTACAAATGTATAATTAATAACTTAAATTACCTTTGACGTTGAGGGACTTGGTTGAAGGGATTGAAATATATCAACAGACCCTGAATTGTGTAGTCCAAACTGAAAAAAAGCCATAGTATCAATTAAACATACTATCTACAAACAGATTTGAGAAAATAGAGTTACCATGAATTAGAAATGTATAATTAATCATTTACGTTACCTTTGACGTTGAGGGACTTGGTTGTAGGGATTGAAATTCATCAACAGACCCTGAATTGTGAACTCCAAACTGAAAAACAAAAAAAAATATCAATAAAACATACTATCTGCAAACAGCTTTGAGAAAATAGAGTTATAATGAATTAAAAATGTATAATTAATAATTTAAATTACCTTTGACGTTGAGGGACTAGGTTAGAGGGATTGAAATACATCAACCGACCCTGAATTGTGTACTCCAAACTGAAAAAAAAAACAATATTATTAATTAAACATACTATCTACAAACAGATATGTGAAAATAGAGTTACAATGAATTACAAATGTATAATTAATAACTTAAATTACCTTTGACGTTGAGGGACTTGGTTGAAGGGATTGAAATATATCAACAGACCCTGAATTGTGTAGTCCAAACTGAAAAAAGCCATAGTATCAATTAAACATACTATCTACAAACAGATTTGAGAAAATAGAGTTACCATGAATTAGAAATGTATAATAAATCATTTACATTACCTTTGACGTTGAGGGACTTGGTTGTAGGGATTAAAATACATCAACCGACCCTAAATTGTGTACTCCAAACTGAAAAAAAAACCATACTATCAATTAAACATACTATCTGCAAACAGCTTTGAGAAAATAGAGTTATAATGAATTACAAATGTATAATTAATAACTTAAATTACCTTTGACGTTGAGGGACTTTGTTAGAGGGATTGAAATACATCAATCGACCCTGAATTGTGTACTCCAAACTGAAAAAAAAACATATTATCAATTAAACATACTATCTACAAACAGATTTGAGAAAATAGAGTTAAAATGAATTAGAAATGTATAATTAATAATTTAAATTACCTTTGACGTTAAGGGACTTGGTTAGAGGGATTGAAATTCATCAACCGACCCTAAATTGTGTACTCCAAACTGAAAAAAAAACCATACTATCAATTAAACATACTATCTACAAACAGATTTGAGAAAATAGAGTTACCATGAATTAGAAATGTATAATAAATCATTTACATTACCTTTGACGTTGAGGGACTTGGTTGTAGGGATTAAAATACATCAACCGACCCTAAATTGTGTACTCCAAACTGAAAAAAAAACCATACTATCAATTAAACATACTATCTGCAAACAGCTTTGAGAAAATAGAGTTATAATGAATTACAAATGTATAATTAATAACTTAAATTACCTTTGACGTTGAGGGACTTTGTTAGAGGGATTGAAATACATCAATCGACCATGAATTGTGTACTCCAAACTGAAAAAAAAAACATATTATCAATTAAACATACTATCTACAAACAGATTTGAGAAAATAGAGTTAAAATGAATTAGAAATGTATAATTAATAATTTAAATTACCTTTGACGTTGAGGGACTTGGTTAGAGGGATTGAAATTCATCAACCGACCCTGAATTGTGAACTCCAAACTGAAAAACAAAAAAAATTATCAATTAAACATACTATCTACAAACAGATATGTGAAAATAGAGTTACAATGAATTACAAATGTATAATAAATAACTTAAATTACCTTTGACGTTGAGGGACTTGGTTGAAGGGATTGAAATATATCAACAGACCCTGAATTGTGTAGTCCAAACTGAAAAAAGCCATAGTATCAATTAAACATACTATCTACAAACAGATTTGAGAAAATAGAGTTACCATGAATTAGAAATGTATAATAAATCATTTACATTACCTTTGACGTTGGGGGACTTGGTTGTAGGGATTAAAATACATCAACCGACCCTAAATTGTGTACTCCAAACTGAAAAAAAAACCATACTATCAATTAAACATACTATCTGCAAACAGCTTTGAGAAAATAGAGTTATAATGAATTACAAATGTATAATTAATAACTTAAATTACCTTTGACGTTGAGGGACTTTGTTAGAGGGATTGAAATACATCAATCGACCCTGAATTGTGTACTCCAAACTGAAAAAAAAACATATTATCAATTAAACATACTATCTACAAACAGATTTGAGAAAATAGAGTTAAAATGAATTAGAAATGTATAATTAATAATTTAAATTACCTTTGACGTTGAGGGACTTGGTTAGAGGGATTGAAATTCATCAACCGACCCTGAATTGTGAACTCCAAACTGAAAAACAAAAAAAATTATCAATTAAACATACTATCTACAAACAGATATGTGAAAATAGAGTTACAATGAATTACAAATGTATAATAAATAACTTAAATTACCTTTGACGTTGAGGGACTTGGTTGAAGGGATTGAAATATATCAACAGACCCTGAATTGTGTAGTCCAAACTGAAAAAAGCCATAGTATCAATTAAACATACTATCTACAAACAGATTTGAGAAAATAGAGTTACCATGAATTAGAAATGTATAATAAATCATTTACATTACCTTTGACGTTGGGGGACTTGGTTGTAGGGATTAAAATACATCGACCGACCCTAAATTGTGTACTCCAAACTGAAAAAAAAACCATACTATCAATTAAACATACTATCTGCAAACAGCTTTGAGAAAATAGAGTTATAATGAATTACAAATGTATAATTAATAACTTAAATTACCTTTGACGTTGAGGGACTTTGTTAGAGGGATTGAAATACATCAATCGACCCTGAATTGTGTACTCCAAACTGAAAAAAAAACATATTATCAATTAAACATACTATCTACAAACAGATTTGAGAAAATAGAGTTAAAATGAATTAGAAATGTATAATTAATAATTTAAATTACCTTTGACATTGACGGACTTGGTTGGAGGGATTGAAATATATTAACCGACCTAGAATTGTGTACTCCAAACTGAAAAACAAAAAAAATTATCAATAAAACATACTATCTACAAACAGATTTGAGAAAATAGAGTTACAATGAATTACAAATGTATAATTAATAACTTAAATTACCTTTGACGTTGAGGGACTTGGTTGGAGGGATTGAAATATATCAACAGACCCTGAATTGTGTAGTCCAAACTGAAAAAAAGCCATAGTATCAATTAAACATACTATCTACAAACAGATTTGAGAAAATAGAGTTACCATGAATTAGAAATGTATAATTAATCATTTACGTTACCTTTGACGTTGAGGGACTTGGTTGTAGGGATTGAAATTCATCAACAGACCCTGAATTGTGAACTCCAAACTGAAAAACAAAAAAAAATATCAATAAAACATACTATCTGCAAACAGCTTTGAGAAAATAGAGTTATAATGAATTAAAAATGTATAATTAATAATTTAAATTACCTTTGACGTTGAGGGACTAGGTTAGAGGGATTGAAATACATCAACCGACCCTGAATTGTGTACTCCAAACTGAAAAAAAAAACAATATTATTAATTAAACATACTATCTACAAACAGATATGTGAAAATAGAGTTACAATGAATTACAAATGTATAATTAATAACTTAAATTACCTTTGACGTTGAGGGACTTGGTTGAAGGGATTGAAATATATCAACAGACCCTGAATTGTGTAGTCCAAACTGAAAAAAGCCATAGTATCAATTAAACATACTATCTACAAACAGATTTGAGAAAATAGAGTTACCATGAATTAGAAATGTATAATAAATCATTTACATTACCTTTGACGTTGAGGGACTTGGTTGTAGGGATTAAAATACATCAACCGACCCTAAATTGTGTACTCCAAACTGAAAAAAAAACCATACTATCAATTAAACATACTATCTGCAAACAGCTTTGAGAAAATAGAGTTATAATGAATTACAAATGTATAATTAATAACTTAAATTACCTTTGACGTTGAGGGACTTTGTTAGAGGGATTGAAATACATCAATCGACCCTGAATTGTGTACTCCAAACTGAAAAAAAAACATATTATCAATTAAACATACTATCTACAAACAGATTTGAGAAAATAGAGTTAAAATGAATTAGAAATGTATAATTAATAATTTAAATTACCTTTGACGTTAAGGGACTTGGTTAGAGGGATTGAAATTCATCAACCGACCCTAAATTGTGTACTCCAAACTGAAAAAAAAACCATACTATCAATTAAACATACTATCTACAAACAGATTTGAGAAAATAGAGTTACCATGAATTAGAAATGTATAATAAATCATTTACATTACCTTTGACGTTGAGGGACTTGGTTGTAGGGATTAAAATACATCAACCGACCCTAAATTGTGTACTCCAAACTGAAAAAAAAACCATACTATCAATTAAACATACTATCTGCAAACAGCTTTGAGAAAATAGAGTTATAATGAATTACAAATGTATAATTAATAACTTAAATTACCTTTGACGTTGAGGGACTTTGTTAGAGGGATTGAAATACATCAATCGACCATGAATTGTGTACTCCAAACTGAAAAAAAAACATATTATCAATTAAACATACTATCTACAAACAGATTTGAGAAAATAGAGTTAAAATGAATTAGAAATGTATAATTAATAATTTAAATTACCTTTGACGTTGAGGGACTTGGTTAGAGGGATTGAAATTCATCAACCGACCCTGAATTGTGAACTCCAAACTGAAAAACAAAAAAAATTATCAATTAAACATACTATCTACAAACAGATATGTGAAAATAGAGTTACAATGAATTACAAATGTATAATAAATAACTTAAATTACCTTTGACGTTGAGGGACTTGGTTGAAGGGATTGAAATATATCAACAGACCCTGAATTGTGTAGTCCAATGAAAAAAGCCATAGTATCAATTAAACATACTATCTACAAACAGATTTGAGAAAATAGAGTTACCATGAATTAGAAATGTATAATAAATCATTTACATTACCTTTGACGTTGGGGGACTTGGTTGTAGGGATTAAAATACATCAACCGACCCTAAATTGTGTACTCCAAACTGAAAAAAAAAACCATACTATCAATTAAACATACTATCTGCAAACAGCTTTGAGAAAATAGAGTTATAATGAATTACAAATGTATAATTAATAACTTAAATTACCTTTGACGTTGAGGGACTTTGTTAGAGGGATTGAAATACATCAATCGACCCTGAATTGTGTACTCCAAACTGAAAAAAAAACATATTATCAATTAAACATACTATCTACAAACAGATTTGAGAAAATAGAGTTAAAATGAATTAGAAATGTATAATTAATAATTTAAATTACCTTTGACGTTGAGGGACTTGGTTAGAGGGATTGAAATTCATCAACCGACCCTGAATTGTGAACTCCAAACTGAAAAACAAAAAAAATTATCAATTAAACATACTATCTACAAACAGATATGTGAAAATAGAGTTACAATGAATTACAAATGTATAATAAATAACTTAAATTACCTTTGACGTTGAGGGACTTGGTTGAAGGGATTGAAATATATCAACAGACCCTGAATTGTGTAGTCCAAACTGAAAAAAGCCATAGTATCAATTAAACATACTATCTACAAACAGATTTGAGAAAATAGAGTTACCATGAATTAGAAATGTATAATAAATCATTTACATTACCTTTGACGTTGAGGGACTTGGTTGTAGGGATTAAAATACATCAACCGACCCTAAATTGTGTACTCCAAACTGAAAAAAAAACCATACTATCAATTAAACATACTATCTGCAAACAGCTTTGAGAAAATAGAGTTATAATGAATTACAAATGTATAATTAATAACTTAAATTACCTTTGACGTTGAGGGACTTTGTTAGAGGGATTGAAATACATCAATCGACCATGAATTGTGTACTCCAAACTGAAAAAAAAACATATTATCAATTAAACATACTATCTACAAACAGATTTGAGAAAATAGAGTTAAAATGAATTAGAAATGTATAATTAATAATTTAAATTACCTTTGACGTTGAGGGACTTGGTTAGAGGGATTGAAATTCATCAACCGACCCTGAATTGTGAACTCCAAACTGAAAAACAAAAAAAATTATCAATTAAACATACTATCTACAAACAGATATGTGAAAATAGAGTTACAATGAATTACAAATGTATAATAAATAACTTAAATTACCTTTGACGTTGAGGGACTTGGTTGAAGGGATTGAAATATATCAACAGACCCTGAATTGTGTAGTCCAAACTGAAAAAAGCCATAGTATCAATTAAACATACTATCTACAAACAGATTTGAGAAAATAGAGTTACCATGAATTAGAAATGTATAATAAATCATTTACATTACCTTTGACGTTGGGGGACTTGGTTGTAGGGATTAAAATACATCAACCGACCCTAAATTGTGTACTCCAAACTGAAAAAAAAACCATACTATCAATTAAACATACTATCTGCAAACAGCTTTGAGAAAATAGAGTTATAATGAATTACAAATGTATAATTAATAACTTAAATTACCTTTGACGTTGAGGGACTTTGTTAGAGGGATTGAAATACATCAATCGACCCTGAATTGTGTACTCCAAACAGAAAAAAAAAATATTATCAATTAAACATACTATCTACAAACAGATTTGAGAAAATAGAGTTAAAATGAATTAGAAATGTATAATTAATAATTTAAATTACCTTTGACGTTGAGGGACTTGGTTAGAGGGATTGAAATTCATCAACCGACCCTGAATTGTGAACTCCAAACTGAAAAACAAAAAAAATTATCAATTAAACATACTATCTACAAACAGATATGTGAAAATAGAGTTACAATGAATTACAAATGTATAATAAATAACTTAAATTACCTTTGACGTTGAGGGACTTAGTTGAAGGGATTGAAATATATCAACAGACCCTGAATTGTGTAGTCCAAACTGAAAAAAGCCATAGTATCAATTAAACATACTATCTACAAACAGATTTGAGTAAATAGAGTTACCATGAATTAGAAATGTATAATTAATAATTTAAATTACCTTTGACGTTGAGGGACTTGGTTAGAGGGATTGAAATTCATCAACCGACCCTGAATTGTGAACTCCAAACTGAAAAACAAAAAAAATTATCAATTAAACATACTATCTACAAACAGATATGTGAAAATAGAGTTACAATGAATTACAAATGTATAATAAATAACTTAAATTACCTTTGACGTTGAGGGACTTGGTTGAAGGGATTGAAATATATCAACAGACCCTGAATTGTGTAGTCCAAACTGAAAAAAGCCATAGTATCAATTAAACATACTATCTACAAACAGATTTGAGAAAATAGAGTTACCATGAATTAGAAATGTATAATAAATCATTTACATTACCTTTGACGTTGAGGGACTTGGTTGTAGGGATTAAAATACATCAACCGACCCTAAATTGTGTACTCCAAACTGAAAAAAAAACCATACTATCAATTAAACATACTATCTGCAAACAGCTTTGAGAAAATAGAGTTATAATGAATTACAAATGTATAATTAATAACTTAAATTACCTTTGACGTTGAGGGACTTTGTTAGAGGGATTGAAATACATCAATCGACCCTGAATTGTGTACTCAAAACTGAAAAAAAAACATATTATCAATTAAACATACTATCTACAAACAGATTTGAGAAAATAGAGTTAAAATGAATTAGAAATGTATAATTAATAATTTAAATTACCTTTGACATTGACGGACTTGGTTGGAGGGATTGAAATATATTAACCGACCTAGAATTGTGTACTCCAAACTGAAAAACAAAAAAAATTATCAATAAAACATACTATCTACAAACAGATTTGAGAAAATAGAGTTACAATGAATTACAAATGTATAATTAATAACTTAAATTACCTTTGACGTTGAGGGACGTGGTTGAAGGGATTGAAATATATCAACAGACCCTGAATTGTGTAGTCCAAACTGAAAAAAAGCCATAGTATCAATTAAACATACTATCTACAAACAGATTTGAGAAAATAGAGTTACCATGAATTAGAAATGTATAATTAATCATTTACGTTACCTTTGACGTTGAGGGACTTGGTTGTAGGGATTAAAATACATCAACCGACCCTAAATTGTGTACTCCAAACTGAAAAAAAAACCATACTATCAATTAAACATACTATCTGCAAACAGCTTTGAGAAAATAGAGTTATAATGAATTACAAATGTATAATTAATAACTTAAATTACCTTTGACGTTGAGGGACTTTGTTAGAGGGATTGAAATACATCAATCGACCCTGAATTGTGTACTCCAAACTGAAAAAAAAACATATTATCAATTAAACATACTATCTACAAACAGATTTGAGAAAATAGAGTTAAAATGAATTAGAAATGTATAATTAATAATTTAAATTACCTTTGACATTGACGGACTTGGTTGGAGGGATTGAAATATATTAACCGACCTAGAATTGTGTACTCCAAACTGAAAAACAAAAAAAATTATCAATAAAACATACTATCTACAAACAGATTTGAGAAAATAGAGTTACAATGAATTACAAATGTATAATTAATAACTTAAATTACCTTTGACGTTGAGGGACTTGGTTGAAGGGATTGAAATATATCAACAGACCCTGAATTGTGTAGTCCAAACTGAAAAAAAGCCATAGTATCAATTAAACATACTATCTACAAACAGATTTGAGAAAATAGAGTTACCATGAATTAGAAATGTATAATTAATCATTTACGTTACCTTTGACGTTGAGGGACTTGGTTGTAGGGATTGAAATTCATCAACAGACCCTGAATTGTGAACTCCAAACTGAAAAACAAAAAAAAATATCAATAAAACATACTATCTGCAAACAGCTTTGAGAAAATAGAGTTATAATGAATTAAAAATGTATAATTAATAATTTAAATTACCTTTGACGTTGAGGGACTAGGTTAGAGGGATTGAAATACATCAACCGACCCTGAATTGTGTACTCCAAACTGAAAAAAAAAAAACAATATTATTAATAAAACATACTATCTACAAACAGATATGTGAAAATAGAGTTACAATGAATTACAAATGTATAATTAATAACTTAAATTACCTTTGACGTTGAGGGACTTGGTTGAAGGGATTGAAATATATCAACAGACCCTGAATTGTGTAGTCCAAACTGAAAAAAGCCATAGTATCAATTAAACATACTATCTACAAACAGATTTGAGAAAATAGAGTTACCATGAATTAGAAATGTATAATAAATCATTTACATTACCTTTGACGTTGAGGGACTTGGTTGTAGGGATTAAAATACATCAACCGACCCTAAATTGTGTACTCCAAACTGAAAAAAAAACCATACTATCAATTAAACATACTATCTGCAAACAGCTTTGAGAAAATAGAGTTATAATGAATTACAAATGTATAATTAATAACTTAAATTACCTTTGACGTTGAGGGACTTTGTTAGAGGGATTGAAATACATCAATCGACCCTGAATTGTGTACTCCAAACTTAAAAAAAAAATATTATCAATTAAACATACTATCTACAAACAGATTTGAGAAAATAGAGTTAAAATGAATTAGAAATGTATAATTAATAATTTAAATTACCTTTGACGTTGAGGGACTTGGTTAGAGGGATTGAAATTCATCAACCGACCCTGAATTGTGAACTCCAAACTGAAAAACAAAAAAAATTATCAATTAAACATACTATCTACAAACAGATATGTGAAAATAGAGTTACAATGAATTACAAATGTATAATAAATAACTTAAATTACCTTTGACGTTGAGGGACTTGGTTGAAGGGATTGAAATATATCAACAGACCCTGAATTGTGTAGTCCAAACTGAAAAAAGCCATAGTATCAATTAAACATACTATCTACAAACAGATTTGAGTAAATAGAGTTACCATGAATTAGAAATGTATAATAAATCATTTACATTACCTTTGACGTTGAGGGACTTTGTTAGAGGGATTGAAATACATCAATCGACCCTGAATTGTGTACTCCAAACTGAAAAAAAAACATATTATCAATTAAACATACTATCTGCAAACAGCTTTGAGAAAATAGAGTTATAATGAATTACAAATGTATAATTAATAACTTAAATTACCTTTGACGTTGAGGGACTTTGTTAGAGGGATTGAAATACATCAATCGACCCTGAATTGTGTACTCCAAACTGAAAAAAAAACATATTATCAATTAAACATACTATCTACAAACAGATTTGAGAAAATAGAGTTAAAATGAATTAGAAATGTATAATTAATAATTTAAATTACCTTTGACATTGACGGACTTGGTTGGAGGGATTGAAATATATTAACCGACCTAGAATTGTGTACTCCAAACTGAAAAACAAAAAAAATTATCAATAAAACATACTATCTAAAAACAGATTTGAGAAAATAGAGTTACAATGAATTACAAATGTATAATTAATAACTTAAATTACCTTTGACGTTGAGGGACTTGGTTGAAGGGATTGAAATATATCAACAGACCCTGAATTGTGTAGTCCAAACTGAAAAAAAGCCATAGTATCAATTAAACATACTATCTACAAACAGATTTGAGAAAATAGAGTTACCATGAATTAGAAATGTATAATTAATCATTTACGTTACCTTTGACGTTGAGGGACTTGGTTGTAGGGATTGAAATTCATCAACAGACCCTGAATTGTGAACTCCAAACTGAAAAACAAAAAAAAATATCAATAAAACATACTATCTGCAAACAGCTTTGAGAAAATAGAGTTATAATGAATTAAAAATGTATAATTAATAATTTAAATTACCTTTGACGTTGAGGGACTAGGTTAGAGGGATTGAAATACATCAACCGACCCTGAATTGTGTACTCCAAACTGAAAAAAAAAAACAATATTATTAATTAAACATACTATCTACAAACAGATATGTGAAAATAGAGTTACAATGAATTACAAATGTATAATTAATAACTTAAATTACCTTTGACGTTGAGGGACTTGGTTGAAGGGATTGAAATATATCAACAGACCCTGAATTGTGTAGTCCAAACTGAAAAAAGCCATAGTATCAATTAAACATACTATCTACAAACAGATTTGAGAAAATAGAGTTACCATGAATTAGAAATGTATAATAAATCATTTACATTACCTTTGACGTTGAGGGACTTGGTTGTAGGGATTAAAATACATCAACCGACCCTAAATTGTGTACTCCAAACTGAAAAAAAAACCATACTATCAATTAAACATACTATCTGCAAACAGCTTTGAGAAAATAGAGTTATAATGAATTACAAATGTATAATTAATAACTTAAATTACCTTTGACGTTGAGGGACTTTGTTAGAGGGATTGAAATACATCAATCGACCCTGAATTGTGTACTCCAAACTGAAAAAAAAACATATTATCAATTAAACATACTATCTACAAACAGATTTGAGAAAATAGAGTTAAAATGAATTAGAAATGTATAATTAATAATTTAAATTACCTTTGACGTTGAGGGACTTGGTTAGAGGGATTGAAATTCATCAACCGACCCTGAATTGTAAACTCCAAACTGAAAAACAAAAAAAATTATCAATTAAACATACTATCTACAAACAGATATGTGAAAATAGAGTTACAATGAATTACAAATGTATAATAAATAACTTAAATTACCTTTGACGTTGAGGGACTTGGTTGAAGGGATTGAAATATATCAACAGACCCTGAATTGTGTAGTCCAAACTGAAAAAAGCCATAGTATCAATTAAACATACTATCTACAAACAGATTTGAGAAAATAGAGTTACCATGAATTAGAAATGTATAATAAATCATTTACATTACCTTTGACGTTGAGGGACTTGGTTGTAGGGATTAAAATACATCAACCGACCCTAAATTGTGTACTCCAAACTGAAAAAAAAACCATACTATCAATTAAACATACTATCTGCAAACAGCTTTGAGAAAATAGAGTTATAATGAATTACAAATGTATAATTAATAACTTAAATTACCTTTGACGTTGAGGGACTTTGTTAGAGGGATTGAAATACATCAATCGACCCTGAATTGTGTACTCCAAACTGAAAAAAAAACATATTATCAATTAAACATACTATCTACAAACAGATTTGAGAAAATAGAGTTAAAATGAATTAGAAATGTATAATTAATAATTTAAATTACCTTTGACGTTGAGGGACTTGGTTAGAGGGATTGAAATTCATCAACCGACCCTGAATTGTGAACTCCAAACTGAAAAACAAAAAAAATTATCAATTAAACATACTATCTACAAACAGATATGTGAAAATAGAGTTACAATGAATTACAAATGTATAATAAATAACTTAAATTACCTTTGACGTTGAGGGACTTGGTTGAAGGGATTGAAATATATCAACAGACCCTGAATTGTGTAGTCCAAACTGAAAAAAGCCATAGTATCAATTAAACATACTATCTACAAACAGATTTGAGAAAATAGAGTTACCATGAATTAGAAATGTATAATAAATCATTTACATTACCTTTGACGTTGAGGGACTTGGTTGTAGGGATTAAAATACATCAACCGACCCTAAATTGTGTACTCCAAACTGAAAAAAAAACCATACTATCAATTAAACATACTATCTGCAAACAGCTTTGAGAAAATAGAGTTATAATGAATTACAAATGTATAATTAATAACTTAAATTACCTTTGACGTTGAGGGACTTTGTTAGAGGGATTGAAATACATCAATCGACCCTGAATTGTGTACTCAAAACTGAAAAAAAAACATATTATCAATTAAACATACTATCTACAAACAGATTTGAGAAAATAGAGTTAAAATGAATTAGAAATGTATAATTAATAATTTAAATTACCTTTGACATTGACGGACTTGGTTGGAGGGATTGAAATATATTAACCGACCTAGAATTGTGTACTCCAAACTGAAAAACAAAAAAAATTATCAATAAAACATACTATCTACAAACAGATTTGAGAAAATAGAGTTACAATGAATTACAAATGTATAATTAATAACTTAAATTACCTTTGACGTTGAGGGACTTGGTTGAAGGGATTGAAATATATCAACAGACCCTGAATTGTGTAGTCCAAACTGAAAAAAAGCCATAGTATCAATTAAACATACTATCTACAAACAGATTTGAGAAAATAGAGTTACCATGAATTAGAAATGTATAATTAATCATTTACGTTACCTTTGACGTTGAGGGACTTGGTTGTAGGGATTAAAATACATCAACCGACCCTAAATTGTGTACTCCAAACTGAAAAAAAAACCATACTATCAATTAAACATACTATCTGCAAACAGCTTTGAGAAAATAGAGTTATAATGAATTACAAATGTATAATTAATAACTTAAATTACCTTTGACGTTGAGGGACTTTGTTAGAGGGATTGAAATACATCAATCGACCCTGAATTGTGTACTCCAAACTGAAAAAAAAACATATTATCAATTAAACATACTATCTACAAACAGATTTGAGAAAATAGAGTTAAAATGAATTAGAAATGTATAATTAATAATTTAAATTACCTTTGACATTGACGGACTTGGTTGGAGGGATTGAAATATATTAACCGACCTAGAATTGTGTACTCCAAACTGAAAAACAAAAAAAATTATCAATAAAACATACTATCTACAAACAGATTTGAGAAAATAGAGTTACAATGAATTACAAATGTATAATTAATAACTTAAATTACCTTTGACGTTGAGGGATGTGGTTGAAGGGATTGAAATATATCAACAGACCCTGAATTGTGTAGTCCAAACTGAAAAAAAGCCATAGTATCAATTAAACATACTATCTACAAACAGATTTGAGAAAATAGAGTTACCATGAATTAGAAATGTATAATTAATCATTTACGTTACCTTTGACGTTGAGGGACTTGGTTGTAGGGATTGAAATTCATCAACAGACCCTGAATTGTGAACTCCAAACTGAAAAACAAAAAAAAATATCAATAAAACATACTATCTGCAAACAGCTTTGAGAAAATAGAGTTATAATGAATTAAAAATGTATAATTAATAATTTAAATTACCTTTGACGTTGAGGGACTAGGTTAGAGGGATTGAAATACATCAACCGACCCTGAATTGTGTACTCCAAACTGAAAAAAAAAACAATATTATTAATTAAACATACTATCTACAAACAGATATGTGAAAATAGAGTTACAATGAATTACAAATGTATAATTAATAACTTAAATTACCTTTGACGTTGAGGGACTTGGTTGAAGGGATTGAAATATATCAACAGACCCTGAATTGTGTAGTCCAAACTGAAAAAAGCCATAGTATCAATTAAACATACTATCTACAAACAGATTTGAGAAAATAGAGTTACCATGAATTAGAAATGTATAATAAATCATTTACATTACCTTTGACGTTGAGGGACTTGGTTGTAGGGATTAAAATACATCAACCGACCCTAAATTGTGTACTCCAAACTGAAAAAAAAACCATACTATCAATTAAACATACTATCTGCAAACAGCTTTGAGAAAATAGAGTTATAATGAATTACAAATGTATAATTAATAACTTAAATTACCTTTGACGTTGAGGGACTTTGTTAGAGGGATTGAAATACATCAATCGACCCTGAATTGTGTACTCCAAACTGAAAAAAAAACATATTATCAATTAAACATACTATCTACAAACAGATTTGAGAAAATAGAGTTAAAATGAATTAGAAATGTATAATTAATAATTTAAATTACCTTTGACGTTGAGGGACTTGGTTAGAGGGATTGAAATTCATCAACCGACCCTGAATTGTGAACTCCAAACTGAAAAACAAAAAAAATTATCAATTAAACATACTATCTACAAACAGATATGTGAAAATAGAGTTACAATGAATTACAAATGTATAATAAATAACTTAAATTACCTTTGACGTTGAGGGACTTGGTTGAAGGGATTGAAATATATCAACAGACCCTGAATTGTGTAGTCCAAACTGAAAAAAGCCATAGTATCAATTAAACATACTATCTACAAACAGATTTGAGAAAATAGAGTTACCATGAATTAGAAATGTATAATAAATCATTTACATTACCTTTGACGTTGAGGGACTTGGTTGTAGGGATTAAAATACATCAACCGACCCTAAATTGTGTACTCCAAACTGAAAAAAAAACCATACTATCAATTAAACATACTATCTGCAAACAGCTTTGAGAAAATAGAGTTATAATGAATTACAAATGTATAATTAATAAATTAAATTACCTTTGACGTTGAGGGACTTTGTTAGAGGGATTGAAATACATCAATCGACCATGAATTGTGTACTCCAAACTGAAAAAAAAACATATTATCAATTAAACATACTATCTACAAACAGATTTGAGAAAATAGAGTTAAAATGAATTAGAAATGTATAATTAATAATTTAAATTACCTTTGACGTTGAGGGACTTGGTTAGAGGGATTGAAATTCATCAACCGACCCTGAATTGTGAACTCCAAACTGAAAAACAAAAAAAATTATCAATTAAACATACTATCTACAAACAGATATGTGAAAATAGAGTTACAATGAATTAGAAATGTATAATTAATAATTTAAATTACCTTTGACGTTGAGGGACTTGGTTAGAGGGATTGAAATTCATCAACCGACCCTGAATTGTGAACTCCAAACTGAAAAACAAAAAAAATTATCAATTAAACATACTATCTACAAACAGATATGTGAAAATAGAGTTACAATGAATTACAAATGTATAATAAATAACTTAAATTACCTTTGACGTTGAGGGACTTGGTTGTAGGGATTAAAATACATCAACCGACCCTAAATTGTGTACTCCAAACTGAAAAAAAAACCATACTATCAATTAAACATACTATCTGCAAACAGCTTTGAGAAAATAGAGTTATAATGAATTACAAATGTATAATTAATAAATTAAATTACCTTTGACGTTGAGGGACTTTGTTAGAGGGATTGAAATACATCAATCGACCCTGAATTGTGTACTCCAAACTTAAAAAAAAAATATTATCAATTAAACATACTATCTACAAACAGATTTGAGAAAATAGAGTTAAAATGAATTAGAAATGTATAATTAATAATTTAAATTACCTTTGACGTTGAGGGACTTGGTTAGAGGGATTGAAATTCATCAACCGACCCTGAATTGTGAACTCCAAACTGAAAAACAAAAAAAATTATCAATTAAACATACTATCTACAAACAGATATGTGAAAATAGAGTTACAATGAATTACAAATGTATAATAAATAACTTAAATTACCTTTGACGTTGAGGGACTTGGTTGAAGGGATTGAAATATATCAACAGACCCTGAATTGTGTAGTCCAAACTGAAAAAAGCCATAGTATCAATTAAACATACTATCTACAAACAGATTTGAGTAAATAGAGTTACCATGAATTAGAAATGTATAATAAATCATTTACATTACCTTTGACGTTGAGGGACTTTGTTAGAGGGATTGAAATACATCAATCGACCCTGAATTGTGTACTCCAAACTGAAAAAAAAACATATTATCAATTAAACATACTATCTGCAAACAGCTTTGAGAAAATAGAGTTATAATGAATTACAAATGTATAATTAATAACTTAAATTACCTTTGACGTTGAGGGACTTTGTTAGAGGGATTGAAATACATCAATCGACCCTGAATTGTGTACTCCAAACTGAAAAAAAAACATATTATCAATTAAACATACTATCTACAAACAGATTTGAGAAAATAGAGTTAAAATGAATTAGAAATGTATAATTAATAATTTAAATTACCTTTGACATTGACGGACTTGGTTGGAGGGATTGAAATATATTAACCGACCTAGAATTGTGTACTCCAAACTGAAAAACAAAAAAAATTATCAATAAAACATACTATCTAAAAACAGATTTGAGAAAATAGAGTTACAATGAATTACAAATGTATAATTAATAACTTAAATTACCTTTGACGTTGAGGGACTTGGTTGAAGGGATTGAAATATATCAACAGACCCTGAATTGTGTAGTCCAAACTGAAAAAAAGCCATAGTATCAATTAAACATACTATCTACAAACAGATTTGAGAAAATAGAGTTACCATGAATTAGAAATGTATAATTAATCATTTACGTTACCTTTGACGTTGAGGGACTTGGTTGTAGGGATTGAAATTCATCAACAGACCCTGAATTGTGAACTCCAAACTGAAAAACAAAAAAAAATATCAATAAAACATACTATCTGCAAACAGCTTTGAGAAAATAGAGTTATAATGAATTAAAAATGTATAATTAATAATTTAAATTACCTTTGACGTTGAGGGACTAGGTTAGAGGGATTGAAATACATCAACCGACCCTGAATTGTGTACTCCAAACTGAAAAAAAAAAACAATATTATTAATTAAACATACTATCTACAAACAGATATGTGAAAATAGAGTTACAATGAATTACAAATGTATAATTAATAACTTAAATTACCTTTGACGTTGAGGGACTTGGTTGAAGGGATTGAAATATATCAACAGACCCTGAATTGTGTAGTCCAAACTGAAAAAAGCCATAGTATCAATTAAACATACTATCTACAAACAGATTTGAGAAAATAGAGTTACCATGAATTAGAAATGTATAATAAATCATTTACATTACCTTTGACGTTGAGGGACTTGGTTGTAGGGATTAAAATACATCAACCGACCCTAAATTGTGTACTCCAAACTGAAAAAAAAACCATACTATCAATTAAACATACTATCTGCAAACAGCTTTGAGAAAATAGAGTTATAATGAATTACAAATGTATAATTAATAACTTAAATTACCTTTGACGTTGAGGGACTTTGTTAGAGGGATTGAAATACATCAATCGACCCTGAATTGTGTACTCCAAACTGAAAAAAAAACATATTATCAATTAAACATACTATCTACAAACAGATTTGAGAAAATAGAGTTAAAATGAATTAGAAATGTATAATTAATAATTTAAATTACCTTTGACGTTGAGGGACTTGGTTAGAGGGATTGAAATTCATCAACCGACCCTGAATTGTAAACTCCAAACTGAAAAACAAAAAAAATTATCAATTAAACATACTATCTACAAACAGATATGTGAAAATAGAGTTACAATGAATTACAAATGTATAATAAATAACTTAAATTACCTTTGACGTTGAGGGACTTGGTTGAAGGGATTGAAATATATCAACAGACCCTGAATTGTGTAGTCCAAACTGAAAAAAGCCATAGTATCAATTAAACATACTATCTACAAACAGATTTGAGAAAATAGAGTTACCATGAATTAGAAATGTATAATAAATCATTTACATTACCTTTGACGTTGAGGGACTTGGTTGTAGGGATTAAAATACATCAACCGACCCTAAATTGTGTACTCCAAACTGAAAAAAAAACCATACTATCAATTAAACATACTATCTGCAAACAGCTTTGAGAAAATAGAGTTATAATGAATTACAAATGTATAATTAATAACTTAAATTACCTTTGACGTTGAGGGACTTTGTTAGAGGGATTGAAATACATCAATCGACCCTGAATTGTGTACTCCAAACTGAAAAAAAAACATATTATCAATTAAACATACTATCTACAAACAGATTTGAGAAAATAGAGTTAAAATGAATTAGAAATGTATAATTAATAATTTAAATTACCTTTGACGTTGAGGGACTTGGTTAGAGGGATTGAAATTCATCAACCGACCCTGAATTGTGAACTCCAAACTGAAAAACAAAAAAAATTATCAATTAAACATACTATCTACAAACAGATATGTGAAAATAGAGTTACAATGAATTACAAATGTATAATAAATAACTTAAATTACCTTTGACGTTGAGGGACTTGGTTGAAGGGATTGAAATATATCAACAGACCCTGAATTGTGTAGTCCAAACTGAAAAAAGCCATAGTATCAATTAAACATACTATCTACAAACAGATTTGAGAAAATAGAGTTACCATGAATTAGAAATGTATAATAAATCATTTACATTACCTTTGACGTTGAGGGACTTGGTTGTAGGGATTAAAATACATCAACCGACCCTAAATTGTGTACTCCAAACTGAAAAAAAAACCATACTATCAATTAAACATACTATCTGCAAACAGCTTTGAGAAAATAGAGTTATAATGAATTACAAATGTATAATTAATAACTTAAATTACCTTTGACGTTGAGGGACTTTGTTAGAGGGATTGAAATACATCAATCGACCCTGAATTGTGTACTCAAAACTGAAAAAAAAACATATTATCAATTAAACATACTATCTACAAACAGATTTGAGAAAATAGAGTTAAAATGAATTAGAAATGTATAATTAATAATTTAAATTACCTTTGACATTGACGGACTTGGTTGGAGGGATTGAAATATATTAACCGACCTAGAATTGTGTACTCCAAACTGAAAAACAAAAAAAATTATCAATAAAACATACTATCTACAAACAGATTTGAGAAAATAGAGTTACAATGAATTACAAATGTATAATTAATAACTTAAATTACCTTTGACGTTGAGGGACTTGGTTGAAGGGATTGAAATATATCAACAGACCCTGAATTGTGTAGTCCAAACTGAAAAAAAGCCATAGTATCAATTAAACATACTATCTACAAACAGATTTGAGAAAATAGAGTTACCATGAATTAGAAATGTATAATTAATCATTTACGTTACCTTTGACGTTGAGGGACTTGGTTGTAGGGATTAAAATACATCAACCGACCCTAAATTGTGTACTCCAAACTGAAAAAAAAACCATACTATCAATTAAACATACTATCTGCAAACAGCTTTGAGAAAATAGAGTTATAATGAATTACAAATGTATAATTAATAACTTAAATTACCTTTGACGTTGAGGGACTTTGTTAGAGGGATTGAAATACATCAATCGACCCTGAATTGTGTACTCCAAACTGAAAAAAAAACATATTATCAATTAAACATACTATCTACAAACAGATTTGAGAAAATAGAGTTAAAATGAATTAGAAATGTATAATTAATAATTTAAATTACCTTTGACATTGACGGACTTGGTTGGAGGGATTGAAATATATTAACCGACCTAGAATTGTGTACTCCAAACTGAAAAACAAAAAAAATTATCAATAAAACATACTATCTACAAACAGATTTGAGAAAATAGAGTTACAATGAATTACAAATGTATAATTAATAACTTAAATTACCTTTGACGTTGAGGGATGTGGTTGAAGGGATTGAAATATATCAACAGACCCTGAATTGTGTAGTCCAAACTGAAAAAAAGCCATAGTATCAATTAAACATACTATCTACAAACAGATTTGAGAAAATAGAGTTACCATGAATTAGAAATGTATAATTAATCATTTACGTTACCTTTGACGTTGAGGGACTTGGTTGTAGGGATTGAAATTCATCAACAGACCCTGAATTGTGAACTCCAAACTGAAAAACAAAAAAAAATATCAATAAAACATACTATCTGCAAACAGCTTTGAGAAAATAGAGTTATAATGAATTAAAAATGTATAATTAATAATTTAAATTACCTTTGACGTTGAGGGACTAGGTTAGAGGGATTGAAATACATCAACCGACCCTGAATTGTGTACTCCAAACTGAAAAAAAAAACAATATTATTAATTAAACATACTATCTACAAACAGATATGTGAAAATAGAGTTACAATGAATTACAAATGTATAATTAATAACTTAAATTACCTTTGACGTTGAGGGACTTGGTTGAAGGGATTGAAATATATCAACAGACCCTGAATTGTGTAGTCCAAACTGAAAAAAGCCATAGTATCAATTAAACATACTATCTACAAACAGATTTGAGAAAATAGAGTTACCATGAATTAGAAATGTATAATAAATCATTTACATTACCTTTGACGTTGAGGGACTTGGTTGTAGGGATTAAAATACATCAACCGACCCTAAATTGTGTACTCCAAACTGAAAAAAAAACCATACTATCAATTAAACATACTATCTGCAAACAGCTTTGAGAAAATAGAGTTATAATGAATTACAAATGTATAATTAATAACTTAAATTACCTTTGACGTTGAGGGACTTTGTTAGAGGGATTGAAATACATCAATCGACCCTGAATTGTGTACTCCAAACTGAAAAAAAAACATATTATCAATTAAACATACTATCTACAAACAGATTTGAGAAAATAGAGTTAAAATGAATTAGAAATGTATAATTAATAATTTAAATTACCTTTGACGTTGAGGGACTTGGTTAGAGGGATTGAAATTCATCAACCGACCCTGAATTGTGAACTCCAAACTGAAAAACAAAAAAAATTATCAATTAAACATACTATCTACAAACAGATATGTGAAAATAGAGTTACAATGAATTACAAATGTATAATAAATAACTTAAATTACCTTTGACGTTGAGGGACTTGGTTGAAGGGATTGAAATATATCAACAGACCCTGAATTGTGTAGTCCAAACTGAAAAAAGCCATAGTATCAATTAAACATACTATCTACAAACAGATTTGAGAAAATAGAGTTACCATGAATTAGAAATGTATAATAAATCATTTACATTACCTTTGACGTTGAGGGACTTGGTTGTAGGGATTAAAATACATCAACCGACCCTAAATTGTGTACTCCAAACTGAAAAAAAAACCATACTATCAATTAAACATACTATCTGCAAACAGCTTTGAGAAAATAGAGTTATAATGAATTACAAATGTATAATTAATAAATTAAATTACCTTTGACGTTGAGGGACTTTGTTAGAGGGATTGAAATACATCAATCGACCATGAATTGTGTACTCCAAACTGAAAAAAAAACATATTATCAATTAAACATACTATCTACAAACAGATTTGAGAAAATAGAGTTAAAATGAATTAGAAATGTATAATTAATAATTTAAATTACCTTTGACGTTGAGGGACTTGGTTAGAGGGATTGAAATTCATCAACCGACCCTGAATTGTGAACTCCAAACTGAAAAACAAAAAAAATTATCAATTAAACATACTATCTACAAACAGATATGTGAAAATAGAGTTACAATGAATTAGAAATGTATAATTAATAATTTAAATTACCTTTGACGTTGAGGGACTTGGTTAGAGGGATTGAAATTCATCAACCGACCCTGAATTGTGAACTCCAAACTGAAAAACAAAAAAAATTATCAATTAAACATACTATCTACAAACAGATATGTGAAAATAGAGTTACAATGAATTACAAATGTATAATAAATAACTTAAATTACCTTTGACGTTGAGGGACTTGGTTGTAGGGATTAAAATACATCAACCGACCCTAAATTGTGTACTCCAAACTGAAAAAAAAACCATACTATCAATTAAACATACTATCTGCAAACAGCTTTGAGAAAATAGAGTTATAATGAATTACAAATGTATAATTAATAAATTAAATTACCTTTGACGTTGAGGGACTTTGTTAGAGGGATTGAAATACATCAATCGACCATGAATTGTGTACTCCAAACTGAAAAAAAAACATATTATCAATTAAACATACTATCTACAAACAGATTTGAGAAAATAGAGTTAAAATGAATTAGAAATGTATAATTAATAATTTAAATTACCTTTGACGTTGAGGGACTTGGTTAGAGGGATTGAAATTCATCAACCGACCCTGAATTGTGAACTCCAAACTGAAAAACAAAAAAAATTATCAATTAAACATACTATCTACAAACAGATATGTGAAAATAGAGTTACAATGAATTAGAAATGTATAATTAATAATTTAAATTACCTTTGACGTTGAGGGACTTGGTTAGAGGGATTGAAATTCATCAACCGACCCTGAATTGTGAACTCCAAACTGAAAAACAAAAAAAATTATCAATTAAACATACTACAGTGGTGCCTCACACAACGAACTTAATTCGTTCCAGGAGCAAGTTCGTTATGCGAAAAGTTCGTTATGTGAAACGCGTTTTCCCATAACAATACATGTTAAAAAAAATAATTCGTTCTGTAGCATAAAATATGGTAAGATGACATAAAAAAAAGATAAATTTTTTGTTATTATTTTTATTTAGATACATCTAAAAACATAATGAAAAAAACACACATTTTTTAATTTTAAGAAATAATCGAATCTTGCACATCTTCATCCATTTTCCGCTTTTTGGCCGATGGTGCAGTGAAAAACCTGTCCAAAGTCTTGTTTCATTTCAAGAGAAATCACCTTCCTGCTTTTTTTAGAACCCATCATATAAAAAAAATGTTGAGTTTATCTTAAAAGGACGACTGCCGTGATACGTGTGCGATTTAATTCGTAATGAAGAACGATTGCTGCGATACGTGCGTAAGTTAAGCGTACTACGCAGTAACTAACGAGTCTAACGACTGCCTGCGCGGGAGGATGCAATTAATCGGCAGTATCGTAGAAGATCGGGCGACTTCGTTGTAATGATGAACGATTGCTGCGACACGTGCGTAAGTTAAGCGTACTGCTCAGTGACTAACGACTGCCTGCGCGGAAGGATGCAATAAATCGGCAGTGATCGTGTGAAGTGGGCGACTTCGTTGTGTGAAGCGAAGTTCGTTGTGTGAAGCGAAGTTCGTTGTATGAATCGTGAAATGAACGAAAAGGAAGTTCGTTGTGTGCAGCGTTCGCTGTGCGAGGCGTTCGTTATGCGAGGCACCACTGTATCTACAAACAGATATGTGAAAATAGAGTTACAATGAATTACAAATGTATAATAAATAACTTAAATTACCTTTGACGTTGAGGGACTTGGTTGAAGGGATTGAAATATATCAACAGACCCTGAATTGTGTAGTCCAAACTGAAAAAAGCCATAGTATCAATTAAACATACTATCTACAAACAGATTTGAGAAAATAGAGTTATAATGAATTACAAATGTATAATTAATAACTTAAATTACCTTTGACGTTGAGGGACTTTGTTAGAGGGATTGAAATACATCAATCGACCCTGAATTGTGTACTCCAAACTGAAAAAAAAAATATTATCAATTAAACATACTATCTACAAACAGATTTGAGAAAATAGAGTTAAAATGAATTAGAAATGTATAATTAATAATTTAAATTACCTTTGACGTTGAGGGACTTGGTTAGAGGGATTGAAATTCATCAACCGACCCTGAATTGTGAACTCCAAACTGAAAAACAAAAAAAATTATCAATTAAACATACTATCTACAAACAGATATGTGAAAATAGAGTTACAATGAATTACAAATGTATAATAAATAACTTAAATTACCTTTGACGTTGAGGGACTTGGTTGAAGGGATTGAAATATATCAACAGACCCTGAATTGTGTAGTCCAAACTGAAAAAAGCCATAGTATCAATTAAACATACTATCTACAAACAGATTTGAGTAAATAGAGTTACCATGAATTAGAAATGTATAATAAATCATTTACATTACCTTTGACGTTGAGGGACTTTGTTAGAGGGATTGAAATACATCAATCGACCCTGAATTGTGTACTCCAAACTGAAAAAAAAACATATTATCAATTAAACATACTATCTGCAAACAGCTTTGAGAAAATAGAGTTATAATGAATTACAAATGTATAATTAATAACTTAAATTACCTTTGACGTTGAGGGACTTTGTTAGAGGGATTGAAATACATCAATCGACCCTGAATTGTGTACTCCAAACTGAAAAAAAAACATATTATCAATTAAACATACTATCTACAAACAGATTTGAGAAAATAGAGTTAAAATGAATTAGAAATGTATAATTAATAATTTAAATTACCTTTGACATTGACGGACTTGGTTGGAGGGATTGAAATATATTAACCGACCTAGAATTGTGTACTCCAAACTGAAAAACAAAAAAAATTATCAATAAAACATACTATCTACAAACAGATTTGAGAAAATAGAGTTACAATGAATTACAAATGTATAATTAATAACTTAAATTACCTTTGACGTTGAGGGACTTGGTTGAAGGGATTGAAATATATCAACAGACCCTGAATTGTGTAGTCCAAACTGAAAAAAAGCCATAGTATCAATTAAACATACTATCTACAAACAGATTTGAGAAAATAGAGTTACCATGAATTAGAAATGTATAATTAATCATTTACGTTACCTTTGACGTTGAGGGACTTGGTTGTAGGGATTGAAATTCATCAACAGACCCTGAATTGTGAACTCCAAACTGAAAAACAAAAAAAAATATCAATAAAACATACTATCTGCAAACAGCTTTGAGAAAATAGAGTTATAATGAATTAAAAATGTATAATTAATAATTTAAATTACCTTTGACGTTGAGGGACTAGGTTAGAGGGATTGAAATACATCAACCGACCCTGAATTGTGTACTCCAAACTGAAAAAAAAAACAATATTATTAATTAAACATACTATCTACAAACAGATATGTGAAAATAGAGTTACAATGAATTACAAATGTATAATTAATAACTTAAATTACCTTTGACGTTGAGGGACTTGGTTGAAGGGATTGAAATATATCAACAGACCCTGAATTGTGTAGTCCAAACTGAAAAAAGCCATAGTATCAATTAAACATACTATCTACAAACAGATTTGAGAAAATAGAGTTACCATGAATTAGAAATGTATAATAAATCATTTACATTACCTTTGACGTTGAGGGACTTGGTTGTAGGGATTAAAATACATCAACCGACCCTAAATTGTGTACTCCAAACTGAAAAAAAAACCATACTATCAATTAAACATACTATCTGCAAACAGCTTTGAGAAAATAGAGTTATAATGAATTACAAATGTATAATTAATAACTTAAATTACCTTTGACGTTGAGGGACTTTGTTAGAGGGATTGAAATACATCAATCGACCCTGAATTGTGTACTCCAAACTGAAAAAAAAACATATTATCAATTAAACATACTATCTACAAACAGATTTGAGAAAATAGAGTTAAAATGAATTAGAAATGTATAATTAATAATTTAAATTACCTTTGACGTTGAGGGACTTGGTTAGAGGGATTGAAATTCATCAACCGACCCTGAATTGTAAACTCCAAACTGAAAAACAAAAAAAATTATCAATTAAACATACTATCTACAAACAGATATGTGAAAATAGAGTTACAATGAATTACAAATGTATAATAAATAACTTAAATTACCTTTGACGTTGAGGGACTTGGTTGAAGGGATTGAAATATATCAACAGACCCTGAATTGTGTAGTCCAAACTGAAAAAAGCCATAGTATCAATTAAACATACTATCTACAAACAGATTTGAGAAAATAGAGTTACCATGAATTAGAAATGTATAATAAATCATTTACATTACCTTTGACGTTGAGGGACTTGGTTGTAGGGATTAAAATACATCAACCGACCCTAAATTGTGTACTCCAAACTGAAAAAAAAACCATACTATCAATTAAACATACTATCTGCAAACAGCTTTGAGAAAATAGAGTTATAATGAATTACAAATGTATAATTAATAACTTAAATTACCTTTGACGTTGAGGGACTTTGTTAGAGGGATTGAAATACATCAATCGACCCTGAATTGTGTACTCCAAACTGAAAAAAAAACATATTATCAATTAAACATACTATCTACAAACAGATTTGAGAAAATAGAGTTAAAATGAATTAGAAATGTATAATTAATAATTTAAATTACCTTTGACGTTGAGGGACTTGGTTAGAGGGATTGAAATTCATCAACCGACCCTGAATTGTGAACTCCAAACTGAAAAACAAAAAAAATTATCAATTAAACATACTATCTACAAACAGATATGTGAAAATAGAGTTACAATGAATTACAAATGTATAATAAATAACTTAAATTACCTTTGACGTTGAGGGACTTGGTTGAAGGGATTGAAATATATCAACAGACCCTGAATTGTGTAGTCCAAACTGAAAAAAGCCATAGTATCAATTAAACATACTATCTACAAACAGATTTGAGAAAATAGAGTTACCATGAATTAGAAATGTATAATAAATCATTTACATTACCTTTGACGTTGAGGGACTTGGTTGTAGGGATTAAAATACATCAACCGACCCTAAATTGTGTACTCCAAACTGAAAAAAAAACCATACTATCAATTAAACATACTATCTGCAAACAGCTTTGAGAAAATAGAGTTATAATGAATTACAAATGTATAATTAATAACTTAAATTACCTTTGACGTTGAGGGACTTTGTTAGAGGGATTGAAATACATCAATCGACCCTGAATTGTGTACTCAAAACTGAAAAAAAAACATATTATCAATTAAACATACTATCTACAAACAGATTTGAGAAAATAGAGTTAAAATGAATTAGAAATGTATAATTAATAATTTAAATTACCTTTGACATTGACGGACTTGGTTGGAGGGATTGAAATATATTAACCGACCTAGAATTGTGTACTCCAAACTGAAAAACAAAAAAAATTATCAATAAAACATACTATCTACAAACAGATTTGAGAAAATAGAGTTACAATGAATTACAAATGTATAATTAATAACTTAAATTACCTTTGACGTTGAGGGACTTGGTTGAAGGGATTGAAATATATCAACAGACCCTGAATTGTGTAGTCCAAACTGAAAAAAAGCCATAGTATCAATTAAACATACTATCTACAAACAGATTTGAGAAAATAGAGTTACCATGAATTAGAAATGTATAATTAATCATTTACGTTACCTTTGACGTTGAGGGACTTGGTTGTAGGGATTAAAATACATCAACCGACCCTAAATTGTGTACTCCAAACTGAAAAAAAAACCATACTATCAATTAAACATACTATCTGCAAACAGCTTTGAGAAAATAGAGTTATAATGAATTACAAATGTATAATTAATAACTTAAATTACCTTTGACGTTGAGGGACTTTGTTAGAGGGATTGAAATACATCAATCGACCCTGAATTGTGTACTCCAAACTGAAAAAAAAACATATTATCAATTAAACATACTATCTACAAACAGATTTGAGAAAATAGAGTTAAAATGAATTAGAAATGTATAATTAATAATTTAAATTACCTTTGACATTGACGGACTTGGTTGGAGGGATTGAAATATATTAACCGACCTAGAATTGTGTACTCCAAACTGAAAAACAAAAAAAATTATCAATAAAACATACTATCTACAAACAGATTTGAGAAAATAGAGTTACAATGAATTACAAATGTATAATTAATAACTTAAATTACCTTTGACGTTGAGGGATGTGGTTGAAGGGATTGAAATATATCAACAGACCCTGAATTGTGTAGTCCAAACTGAAAAAAAGCCATAGTATCAATTAAACATACTATCTACAAACAGATTTGAGAAAATAGAGTTACCATGAATTAGAAATGTATAATTAATCATTTACGTTACCTTTGACGTTGAGGGACTTGGTTGTAGGGATTGAAATTCATCAACAGACCCTGAATTGTGAACTCCAAACTGAAAAACAAAAAAAAATATCAATAAAACATACTATCTGCAAACAGCTTTGAGAAAATAGAGTTATAATGAATTAAAAATGTATAATTAATAATTTAAATTACCTTTGACGTTGAGGGACTAGGTTAGAGGGATTGAAATACATCAACCGACCCTGAATTGTGTACTCCAAACTGAAAAAAAAAACAATATTATTAATTAAACATACTATCTACAAACAGATATGTGAAAATAGAGTTACAATGAATTACAAATGTATAATTAATAACTTAAATTACCTTTGACGTTGAGGGACTTGGTTGAAGGGATTGAAATATATCAACAGACCCTGAATTGTGTAGTCCAAACTGAAAAAAGCCATAGTATCAATTAAACATACTATCTACAAACAGATTTGAGAAAATAGAGTTACCATGAATTAGAAATGTATAATAAATCATTTACATTACCTTTGACGTTGAGGGACTTGGTTGTAGGGATTAAAATACATCAACCGACCCTAAATTGTGTACTCCAAACTGAAAAAAAAACCATACTATCAATTAAACATACTATCTGCAAACAGCTTTGAGAAAATAGAGTTATAATGAATTACAAATGTATAATTAATAACTTAAATTACCTTTGACGTTGAGGGACTTTGTTAGAGGGATTGAAATACATCAATCGACCCTGAATTGTGTACTCCAAACTGAAAAAAAAACATATTATCAATTAAACATACTATCTACAAACAGATTTGAGAAAATAGAGTTAAAATGAATTAGAAATGTATAATTAATAATTTAAATTACCTTTGACGTTGAGGGACTTGGTTAGAGGGATTGAAATTCATCAACCGACCCTGAATTGTGAACTCCAAACTGAAAAACAAAAAAAATTATCAATTAAACATACTATCTACAAACAGATATGTGAAAATAGAGTTACAATGAATTACAAATGTATAATAAATAACTTAAATTACCTTTGACGTTGAGGGACTTGGTTGAAGGGATTGAAATATATCAACAGACCCTGAATTGTGTAGTCCAAACTGAAAAAAGCCATAGTATCAATTAAACATACTATCTACAAACAGATTTGAGAAAATAGAGTTACCATGAATTAGAAATGTATAATAAATCATTTACATTACCTTTGACGTTGAGGGACTTGGTTGTAGGGATTAAAATACATCAACCGACCCTAAATTGTGTACTCCAAACTGAAAAAAAAACCATACTATCAATTAAACATACTATCTGCAAACAGCTTTGAGAAAATAGAGTTATAATGAATTACAAATGTATAATTAATAAATTAAATTACCTTTGACGTTGAGGGACTTTGTTAGAGGGATTGAAATACATCAATCGACCATGAATTGTGTACTCCAAACTGAAAAAAAAACATATTATCAATTAAACATACTATCTACAAACAGATTTGAGAAAATAGAGTTAAAATGAATTAGAAATGTATAATTAATAATTTAAATTACCTTTGACGTTGAGGGACTTGGTTAGAGGGATTGAAATTCATCAACCGACCCTGAATTGTGAACTCCAAACTGAAAAACAAAAAAAATTATCAATTAAACATACTATCTACAAACAGATATGTGAAAATAGAGTTACAATGAATTAGAAATGTATAATTAATAATTTAAATTACCTTTGACGTTGAGGGACTTGGTTAGAGGGATTGAAATTCATCAACCGACCCTGAATTGTGAACTCCAAACTGAAAAACAAAAAAAATTATCAATTAAACATACTATCTACAAACAGATATGTGAAAATAGAGTTACAATGAATTACAAATGTATAATAAATAACTTAAATTACCTTTGACGTTGAGGGACTTGGTTGAAGGGATTGAAATATATCAACAGACCCTGAATTGTGTAGTCCAAACTCAAAAAAGCCATAGTATCAATTAAACATACTATCTACAAACAGATTTGAGTAAATAGAGTTACCATGAATTAGAAATGTATAATAAATCATTTACATTACCTTTGACGTTGAGGGACTTTGTTAGAGGGATTGAAATACATCAATCGACCCTGAATTGTGTACTCCAAACTGAAAAAAAAACATATTATCAATTAAACATACTATCTGCAAACAGCTTTGAGAAAATAGAGTTATAATAAATTACAAATGTATAATTAATAACTTAAATTACCTTTGACGTTGAGGGACTTTGTTAGAGGGATTGAAATACATCAATCGACCCTGAATTGTGTACTCCAAACTGAAAAAAAAACATATTATCAATTAAACATACTATCTACAAACAGATTTGAGAAAATAGAGTTAAAATGAATTAGAAATGTATAATTAATAATTTAAATTACCTTTGACATTGAAGGACTTGGTTGGAGGGATTGAAATATATTAACCGACCTAGAATTGTGTACTCCAAACTGAAAAACAAAAAAAATTATCAATAAAACATACTATCTACAAACAGATTTGAGAAAATAGAGTTACAATGAATTACAAATGTATAATTAATAACTTAAATTACCTTTGACGTTGAGGGACTTGGTTGAAGGGATTGAAATATATCAACAGACCCTGAATTGTGTAGTCCAAACTGAAAAAAAGCCATAGTATCAATTAAACATACTATCTACAAAAAGATTTGAGAAAATAGAGTTACCATGAATTAGAAATGTATAATTAATCATTTACGTTACCTTTGACGTTGAGGGACTTGGTTGTAGGGATTGAAATTCATCAACAGACCCTGAATTGTGAACTCCAAACTGAAAAACAAAAAAAAATATCAATAAAACATACTATCTGCAAACAGCTTTGAGAAAATAGAGTTATAATGAATTAAAAATGTATAATTAATAATTTAAATTACCTTTGACATTGAAGGACTTGGTTGGAGGGATTGAAATATATTAACCGACCTAGAATTGTGTACACCAAACTGAAAAACAAAAAAAATTATCAATAAAACATACTATCTACAAACAGATTTGAGAAAATAGAGTTACAATGAATTACAAATGTATAATTAATAACTTAAATTACCTTTGACGTTGAGGGACTTGGTTGAAGGGATTGAAATATATCAACAGACCCTGAATTGTGTAGTCCAAACTGAAAAAAGCCATAGTATCAATTAAACATACTATCTACAAACAGATTTGAGAAAATAGAGTTACCATGAATTAGAAATGTATAATAAATCATTTACATTACCTTTGACGTTGAGGGACTTGGTTGTAGGGATTAAAATACATCAACCGACCCTAAATTGTGTACTCCAAACTGAAAAAAAAACCATACTATCAATTAAACATACTATCTGCAAACAGCTTTGAGAAAATAGAGTTATAATGAATTACAAATGTATAATTAATAACTTAAATTACCTTTGACGTTGAGGGACTTTGTTAGAGGGATTGAAATACATCAATCGACCCTGAATTGTGTACTCAAAACTGAAAAAAAAACATATTATCAATTAAACATACTATCTACAAACAGATTTGAGAAAATAGAGTTAAAATGAATTAGAAATGTATAATTAATAATTTAAATTACCTTTGACATTGACGGACTTGGTTGGAGGGATTGAAATATATTAACCGACCTAGAATTGTGTACTCCAAACTGAAAAACAAAAAAAATTATCAATAAAACATACTATCTACAAACAGATTTGAGAAAATAGAGTTACAATGAATTACAAATGTATAATTAATAACTTAAATTACCTTTGACGTTGAGGGACTTGGTTGAAGGGATTGAAATATATCAACAGACCCTGAATTGTGTAGTCCAAACTGAAAAAAAGCCATAGTATCAATTAAACATACTATCTACAAACAGATTTGAGAAAATAGAGTTACCATGAATTAGAAATGTATAATTAATCATTTACGTTACCTTTGACGTTGAGGGACTTGGTTGTAGGGATTAAAATACATCAACCGACCCTAAATTGTGTACTCCAAACTGAAAAAAAAACCATACTATCAATTAAACATACTATCTGCAAACAGCTTTGAGAAAATAGAGTTATAATGAATTACAAATGTATAATTAATAACTTAAATTACCTTTGACGTTGAGGGACTTTGTTAGAGGGATTGAAATACATCAATCGACCCTGAATTGTGTACTCCAAACTGAAAAAAAAACATATTATCAATTAAACATACTATCTACAAACAGATTTGAGAAAATAGAGTTAAAATGAATTAGAAATGTATAATTAATAATTTAAATTACCTTTGACATTGACGGACTTGGTTGGAGGGATTGAAATATATTAACCGACCTAGAATTGTGTACTCCAAACTGAAAAACAAAAAAAATTATCAATAAAACATACTATATACAAACAGATTTGAGAAAATAGAGTTACAATGAATTACAAATGTATAATTAATAACTTAAATTACCTTTGACGTTGAGGGACTTGGTTGAAGGGATTGAAATATATCAACAGACCCTGAATTGTGTAGTCCAAACTGAAAAAAAGCCATAGTATCAATTAAACATACTATCTACAAACAGATTTGAGAAAATAGAGTTACCATGAATTAGAAATGTATAATTAATCATTTACGTTACCTTTGACGTTGAGGGACTTGGTTGTAGGGATTGAAATTCATCAACAGACCCTGAATTGTGAACTCCAAACTGAAAAACAAAAAAAAATATCAATAAAACATACTATCTGCAAACAGCTTTGAGAAAATAGAGTTATAATGAATTAAAAATGTATAATTAATAATTTAAATTACCTTTGACGTTGAGGGACTAGGTTAGAGGGATTGAAATACATCAACCGACCCTGAATTGTGTACTCCAAACTGAAAAAAAAAACAATATTATTAATTAAACATACTATCTACAAACAGATATGTGAAAATAGAGTTACAATGAATTACAAATGTATAATTAATAACTTAAATTACCTTTGACGTTGAGGGACTTGGTTGAAGGGATTGAAATATATCAACAGACCCTGAATTGTGTAGTCCAAACTGAAAAAAGCCATAGTATCAATTAAACATACTATCTACAAACAGATTTGAGAAAATAGAGTTACCATGAATTAGAAATGTATAATAAATCATTTACATTACCTTTGACGTTGAGGGACTTGGTTGTAGGGATTAAAATACATCAACCGACTCTAAATTGTGTACTCCAAACTGAAAAAAAAACCATACTATCAATTAAACATACTATCTGCAAACAGCTTTGAGAAAATAGAGTTATAATGAATTACAAATGTATAATTAATAACTTAAATTACCTTTGACGTTGAGGGACTTTGTTAGAGGGATTGAAATACATCAATCGACCCTGAATTGTGTACTCCAAACTGAAAAAAAAACATATTATCAATTAAACATACTATCTACAAACAGATTTGAGAAAATAGAGTTAAAATGAATTAGAAATGTATAATTAATAATTTAAATTACCTTTGACGTTGAGGGACTTGGTTAGAGGGATTGAAATTCATCAACCGACCCTGAATTGTGAACTCCAAACTGAAAAACAAAAAAAATTATCAATTAAACATACTATCTACAAACAGATATGTGAAAATAGAGTTACAATGAATTACAAATGTATAATAAATAACTTAAATTACCTTTGACGTTGAGGGACTTGGTTGAAGGGATTGAAATATATCAACAGACCCTGAATTGTGTAGTCCAAACTGAAAAAAGCCATAGTATCAATTAAACATACTATCTACAAACAGATTTGAGAAAATAGAGTTATAATGAATTACAAATGTATAATTAATAACTTAAATTACCTTTGACGTTGAGGGACTTTGTTAGAGGGATTGAAATACATCAATCGACCCTGAATTGTGTACTCCAAACTGAAAAAAAAACATATTATCAATTAAACATACTATCTACAAACAGATTTGAGAAAATAGAGTTAAAATGAATTAGAAATGTATAATTAATAATTTAAATTACCTTTGACGTTGAGGGACTTGGTTAGAGGGATTGAAATTCATCAACCGACCCTGAATTGTGAACTCCAAACTGAAAAACAAAAAAAATTATCAATTAAACATACTATCTACAAACAGATATGTGAAAATAGAGTTACAATGAATTACAAATGTATAATAAATAACTTAAATTACCTTTGACGTTGAGGGACTTGGTTGAAGGGATTGAAATATATCAACAGACCCTGAATTGTGTAGTCCAAACTGAAAAAAGCCATAGTATCAATTAAACATACTATCTACAAACAGATTTGAGAAAATAGAGTTACCATGAATTAGAAATGTATAATAAATCATTTACATTACCTTTGACGTTGAGGGACTTGGTTGTAGGGATTAAAATACATCAACCGACCCTAAATTGTGTACTCCAAACTGAAAAAAAAACCATACTATCAATTAAACATACTATCTGCAAACAGCTTTGAGAAAATAGAGTTATAATGAATTACAAATGTATAATTAATAACTTAAATTACCTTTGACGTTGAGGGACTTTGTTAGAGGGATTGAAATACATCAATCGACCCTGAATTGTGTACTCAAAACTGAAAAAAAAACATATTATCAATTAAACATACTATCTACAAACAGATTTGAGAAAATAGAGTTAAAATGAATTAGAAATGTATAATTAATAATTTAAATTACCTTTGACATTGACGGACTTGGTTGGAGGGATTGAAATATATTAACCGACCTAGAATTGTGTACTCCAAACTGAAAAACAAAAAAAATTATCAATAAAACATACTATCTACAAACAGATTTGAGAAAATAGAGTTACAATGAATTACAAATGTATAATTAATAACTTAAATTACCTTTGACGTTGAGGGACTTGGTTGAAGGGATTGAAATATATCAACAGACCCTGAATTGTGTAGTCCAAACTGAAAAAAAGCCATAGTATCAATTAAACATACTATCTACAAACAGATTTGAGAAAATAGAGTTACCATGAATTAGAAATGTATAATTAATCATTTACGTTACCTTTGACGTTGAGGGACTTGGTTGTAGGGATTAAAATACATCAACCGACCCTAAATTGTGTACTCCAAACTGAAAAAAAAACCATACTATCAATTAAACATACTATCTGCAAACAGCTTTGAGAAAATAGAGTTATAATGAATTACAAATGTATAATTAATAACTTAAATTACCTTTGACGTTGAGGGACTTTGTTAGAGGGATTGAAATACATCAATCGACCCTGAATTGTGTACTCCAAACTGAAAAAAAAACATATTATCAATTAAACATACTATCTACAAACAGATTTGAGAAAATAGAGTTAAAATGAATTAGAAATGTATAATTAATAATTTAAATTACCTTTGACATTGACGGACTTGGTTGGAGGGATTGAAATATATTAACCGACCTAGAATTGTGTACTCCAAACTGAAAAACAAAAAAAATTATCAATAAAACATACTATATACAAACAGATTTGAGAAAATAGAGTTACAATGAATTACAAATGTATAATTAATAACTTAAATTACCTTTGACGTTGAGGGACTTGGTTGAAGGGATTGAAATATATCAACAGACCCTGAATTGTGTAGTCCAAACTGAAAAAAAGCCATAGTATCAATTAAACATACTATCTACAAACAGATTTGAGAAAATAGAGTTACCATGAATTAGAAATGTATAATTAATCATTTACGTTACCTTTGACGTTGAGGGACTTGGTTGTAGGGATTGAAATTCATCAACAGACCCTGAATTGTGAACTCCAAACTGAAAAACAAAAAAAAATATCAATAAAACATACTATCTGCAAACAGCTTTGAGAAAATAGAGTTATAATGAATTAAAAATGTATAATTAATAATTTAAATTACCTTTGACGTTGAGGGACTAGGTTAGAGGGATTGAAATACATCAACCGACCCTGAATTGTGTACTCCAAACTGAAAAAAAAAACAATATTATTAATTAAACATACTATCTACAAACAGATATGTGAAAATAGAGTTACAATGAATTACAAATGTATAATTAATAACTTAAATTACCTTTGACGTTGAGGGACTTGGTTGAAGGGATTGAAATATATCAACAGACCCTGAATTGTGTAGTCCAAACTGAAAAAAGCCATAGTATCAATTAAACATACTATCTACAAACAGATTTGAGAAAATAGAGTTACCATGAATTAGAAATGTATAATAAATCATTTACATTACCTTTGACGTTGAGGGACTTGGTTGTAGGGATTAAAATACATCAACCGACCCTAAATTGTGTACTCCAAACTGAAAAAAAAACCATACTATCAATTAAACATACTATCTGCAAACAGCTTTGAGAAAATAGAGTTATAATGAATTACAAATGTATAATTAATAACTTAAATTACCTTTGACGTTGAGGGACTTTGTTAGAGGGATTGAAATACATCAATCGACCCTGAATTGTGTACTCCAAACTGAAAAAAAAACATATTATCAATTAAACATACTATCTACAAACAGATTTGAGAAAATAGAGTTAAAATGAATTAGAAATGTATAATTAATAATTTAAATTACCTTTGACGTTGAGGGACTTGGTTAGAGGGATTGAAATTCATCAACCGACCCTGAATTGTGAACTCCAAACTGAAAAACAAAAAAAATTATCAATTAAACATACTATCTACAAACAGATATGTGAAAATAGAGTTACAATGAATTACAAATGTATAATAAATAACTTAAATTACCTTTGACGTTGAGGGACTTGGTTGAAGGGATTGAAATATATCAACAGACCCTGAATTGTGTAGTCCAAACTGAAAAAAGCCATAGTATCAATTAAACATACTATCTACAAACAGATTTGAGAAAATAGAGTTACCATGAATTAGAAATGTATAATAAATCATTTACATTACCTTTGACGTTGAGGGACTTGGTTGTAGGGATTAAAATACATCAACCGACCCTAAATTGTGTACTCCAAACTGAAAAAAAAACCATACTATCAATTAAACATACTATCTGCAAACAGCTTTGAGAAAATAGAGTTATAATGAATTACAAATGTATAATTAATAAATTAAATTACCTTTGACGTTGAGGGACTTTGTTAGAGGGATTGAAATACATCAATCGACCATGAATTGTGTACTCCAAACTGAAAAAAAAACATATTATCAATTAAACATACTATCTACAAACAGATTTGAGAAAATAGAGTTAAAATGAATTAGAAATGTATAATTAATAATTTAAATTACCTTTGACGTTGAGGGACTTGGTTAGAGGGATTGAAATTCATCAACCGACCCTGAATTGTGAACTCCAAACTGAAAAACAAAAAAAATTATCAATTAAACATACTATCTACAAACAGATATGTGAAAATAGAGTTACAATGAATTACAAATGTATAATAAATAACTTAAATTACCTTTGACGTTGAGGGACTTGGTTGAAGGGATTGAAATATATCAACAGACCCTGAATTGTGTAGTCCAAACTGAAAAAAGCCATAGTATCAATTAAACATACTATCTACAAACAGATTTGAGAAAATAGAGTTACCATGAATTAGAAATGTATAATAAATCATTTACATTACCTTTGACGTTGGGGGACTTGGTTGTAGGGATTAAAATACATCAACCGACCCTAAATTGTGTACTCCAAACTGAAAAAAAAACCATACTATCAATTAAACATACTATCTGCAAACAGCTTTGAGAAAATAGAGTTATAATGAATTACAAATGTATAATTAATAACTTAAATTACCTTTGACGTTGAGGGACTTTGTTAGAGGGATTGAAATACATCAATCGACCCTGAATTGTGTACTCCAAACTGAAAAAAAAACATATTATCAATTAAACATACTATCTACAAACAGATTTGAGAAAATAGAGTTAAAATGAATTAGAAATGTATAATTAATAATTTAAATTACCTTTGACATTGACGGACTTGGTTGGAGGGATTGAAATATATTAACCAACCTAGAATTGTGTACTCCAAACTGAAAAACAAAAAAAATTATCAATAAAACATACTATCTACAAACAGATTTGAGAAAATAGAGTTACAATGAATTACAAATGTATAATTAATAACTTAAATTACCTTTGACGTTGAGGGACTTGGTTGAAGGGATTGAAATATATCAACAGACCCTGAATTGTGTAGTCCAAACTGAAAAAAAGCCATAGTATCAATTAAACATACTATCTACAAACAGATTTGAGAAAATAGAGTTACCATGAATTAGAAATGTATAATTAATCATTTACGTTACCTTTGACGTTGAGGGACTTGGTTGTAGGGATTGAAATTCATCAACAGACCCTGAATTGTGAACTCCAAACTGAAAAACAAAAAAAAATATCAATAAAACATACTATCTGCAAACAGCTTTGAGAAAATAGAGTTATAATGAATTAAAAATGTATAATTAATAATTTAAATTACCTTTGACGTTGAGGGACTAGGTTAGAGGGATTGAAATACATCAACCGACCCTGAATTGTGTACTCCAAACTGAAAAAAAAAACAATATTATTAATTAAACATACTATCTACAAACAGATATGTGAAAATAGAGTTACAATGAATTACAAATGTATAATTAATAACTTAAATTACCTTTGACGTTGAGGGACTTGGTTGAAGGGATTGAAATATATCAACAGACCCTGAATTGTGTAGTCCAAACTGAAAAAAGCCATAGTATCAATTAAACATACTATCTACAAACAGATTTGAGAAAATAGAGTTACCATGAATTAGAAATGTATAATAAATCATTTACATTACCTTTGACGTTGAGGGACTTGGTTGTAGGGATTAAAATACATCAACCGACCCTAAATTGTGTACTCCAAACTGAAAAAAAAACCATACTATCAATTAAACATACTATCTGCAAACAGCTTTGAGAAAATAGAGTTATAATGAATTACAAATGTATAATTAATAACTTAAATTACCTTTGACGTTGAGGGACTTTGTTAGAGGGATTGAAATACATCAATCGACCCTGAATTGTGTACTCCAAACTGAAAAAAAAACATATTATCAATTAAACATACTATCTACAAACAGATTTGAGAAAATAGAGTTAAAATGAATTAGAAATGTATAATTAATAATTTAAATTACCTTTGACGTTGAGGGACTTGGTTAGAGGGATTGAAATTCATCAACCGACCCTGAATTGTGAACTCCAAACTGAAAAACAAAAAAAATTATCAATTAAACATACTATCTACAAACAGATATGTGAAAATAGAGTTACAATGAATTACAAATGTATAATAAATAACTTAAATTACCTTTGACGTTGAGGGACTTGGTTGAAGGGATTGAAATATATCAACAGACCCTGAATTGTGTAGTCCAAACTGAAAAAAGCCATAGTATCAATTAAACATACTATCTACAAACAGATTTGAGAAAATAGAGTTACCATGAATTAGAAATGTACAATAAATCATTTACATTACCTTTGACGTTGAGGGACTTGGTTGTAGGGATTAAAATACATCAACCGACCCTAAATTGTGTACTCCAAACTGAAAAAAAAACCATACTATCAATTAAACATACTATCTGCAAACAGCTTTGAGAAAATAGAGTTATAATGAATTACAAATGTATAATTAATAACTTAAATTACCTTTGACGTTGAGGGACTTTGTTAGAGGGATTGAAATACATCAATCGACCATGAATTGTGTACTCCAAACTGAAAAAAAAACATATTATCAATTAAACATACTATCTACAAACAGATTTGAGAAAATAGAGTTAAAATGAATTAGAAATGTATAATTAATAATTTAAATTACCTTTGACGTTGAGGGACTTGGTTAGAGGGATTGAAATTCATCAACCGACCCTGAATTGTGAACTCCAAACTGAAAAACAAAAAAAATTATCAATTAAACATACTATCTACAAACAGATATGTGAACATAGAGTTACAATGAATTACAAATGTATAATAAATAACTTAAATTACCTTTGACGTTGAGGGACTTGGTTGAAGGGATTGAAATATATCAACAGACCCTGAATTGTGTAGTCCAAACTGAAAAAAGCCATAGTATCAATTAAACATACTATCTACAAACAGATTTGAGAAAATAGAGTTACCATGAATTAGAAATGTATAATAAATCATTTACATTACCTTTGACGTTGGGGGACTTGGTTGTAGGGATTAAAATACATCAACCGACCCTAAATTGTGTACTCCAAACTGAAAAAAAAACCATACTATCAATTAAACATACTATCTGCAAACAGCTTTGAGAAAATAGAGTTATAATGAATTACAAATGTATAATTAATAACTTAAATTACCTTTGACGTTGAGGGACTTTGTTAGAGGGATTGAAATACATCAATCGACCCTGAATTGTGTACTCCAAACTGAAAAAAAACATATTATCAATTAAACATACTATCTACAAACAGATTTGAGAAAATAGAGTTAAAATGAATTAGAAATGTATAATTAATAATTTAAATTACCTTTGACGTTGAGGGACTTGGTTAGAGGGATTGAAATTCATCAACCGACCCTGAATTGTGAACTCCAAACTGAAAAACAAAAAAAATTATCAATTAAACATACTATCTACAAACAGATATGTGAAAATAGAGTTACAATGAATTACAAATGTATAATAAATAACTTAAATTACCTTTGACGTTGAGGGACTTGGTTGAAGGGATTGAAATATATCAACAGACCCTGAATTGTGTAGTCCAAACTGAAAAAAGCCATAGTATCAATTAAACATACTATCTACAAACAGATTTGAGAAAATAGAGTTACCATGAATTAGAAATGTATAATAAATCATTTACATTACCTTTGACGTTGAGGGACTTGGTTGTAGGGATTAAAATACATCAACCGACCCTAAATTGTGTACTCCAAACTGAAAAAAAAACCATACTATCAATTAAACATACTATCTGCAAACAGCTTTGAGAAAATAGAGTTATAATGAATTACAAATGTATAATTAATAACTTAAATTACCTTTGACGTTGAGGGACTTTGTTAGAGGGATTGAAATACATCAATCGACCCTGAATTGTGTACTCAAAACTGAAAAAAAAAACATATTATCAATTAAACATACTATCTACAAACAGATTTGAGAAAATAGAGTTAAAATGAATTAGAAATGTATAATTAATAATTTAAATTACCTTTGACATTGACGGACTTGGTTGGAGGGATTGAAATATATTAACCGACCTAGAATTGTGTACTCCAAACTGAAAAACAAAAAAAATTATCAATAAAACATACTATCTACAAACAGATTTGAGAAAATAGAGTTACAATGAATTACAAATGTATAATTAATAACTTAAATTACCTTTGACGTTGAGGGACTTGGTTGAAGGGATTGAAATATATCAACAGACCCTGAATTGTGTAGTCCAAACTGAAAAAAAGCCATAGTATCAATTAAACATACTATCTACAAACAGATTTGAGAAAATAGAGTTACCATGAATTAGAAATGTATAATTAATCATTTACGTTACCTTTGACGTTGAGGGACTTGGTTGTAGGGATTAAAATACATCAACCGACCCTAAATTGTGTACTCCAAACTGAAAAAAAAACCATACTATCAATTAAACATACTATCTGCAAACAGCTTTGAGAAAATAGAGTTATAATGAATTACAAATGTATAATTAATAACTTAAATTACCTTTGACGTTGAGGGACTTTGTTAGAGGGATTGAAATACATCAATCGACCCTGAATTGTGTACTCCAAACTGAAAAAAAAACATATTATCAATTAAACATACTATCTACAAACAGATTTGAGAAAATAGAGTTAAAATGAATTAGAAATGTATAATTAATAATTTAAATTACCTTTGACATTGACGGACTTGGTTGGAGGGATTGAAATATATTAACCGACCTAGAATTGTGTACTCCAAACTGAAAAACAAAAAAAATTATCAATAAAACATACTATCTACAAACAGATTTGAGAAAATAGAGTTACAATGAATTACAAATGTATAATTAATAACTTAAATTACCTTTGACGTTGAGGGACTTGGTTGAAGGGATTGAAATATATCAACAGACCCTGAATTGTGTAGTCCAAACTGAAAAAAAGCCATAGTATCAATTAAACATACTATCTACAAACAGATTTGAGAAAATAGAGTTACCATGAATTAGAAATGTATAATTAATCATTTACGTTACCTTTGACGTTGAGGGACTTGGTTGTAGGGATTGAAATTCATCAACAGACCCTGAATTGTGAACTCCAAACTGAAAAACAAAAAAAAATATCAATAAAACATACTATCTGCAAACAGCTTTGAGAAAATAGAGTTATAATGAATTAAAAATGTATAATTAATAATTTAAATTACCTTTGACGTTGAGGGACTAGGTTAGAGGGATTGAAATACATCAACCGACCCTGAATTGTGTACTCCAAACTGAAAAAAAAAACAATATTATTAATTAAACATACTATCTACAAACAGATATGTGAAAATAGAGTTACAATGAATTACAAATGTATAATTAATAACTTAAATTACCTTTGACGTTGAAGGACTTGGTTGAAGGGATTGAAATATATCAACAGACCCTGAATTGTGTAGTCCAAACTGAAAAAAGCCATAGTATCAATTAAACATACTATCTACAAACAGATTTGAGAAAATAGAGTTACCATGAATTAGAAATGTATAATAAATCATTTACATTACCTTTGACGTTGAGGGACTTGGTTGTAGGGATTAAAATACATCAACCGACCCTAAATTGTGTACTCCAAACTGAAAAAAAAACCATACTATCAATTAAACATACTATCTGCAAACAGCTTTGAGAAAATAGAGTTATAATGAATTACAAATGTATAATTAATAACTTAAATTACCTTTGACGTTGAGGGACTTTGTTAGAGGGATTGAAATACATCAATCGACCCTGAATTGTGTACTCCAAACTGAAAAAAAAACATATTATCAATTAAACATACTATCTACAAACAGATTTGAGAAAATAGAGTTAAAATGAATTAGAAATGTATAATTAATAATTTAAATTACCTTTGACATTGACGGACTTGGTTGGAGGGATTGAAATATATTAACCGACCTAGAATTGTGTACTCCAAACTGAAAAACAAAAAAAATTATCAATAAAACATACTATCTACAAACAGATTTGAGAAAATAGAGTTACAATGAATTACAAATGTATAATTAATAACTTAAATTACCTTTGACGTTGAGGGACTTGGTTGAAGGGATTGAAATATATCAACAGACCCTGAATTGTGTAGTCCAAACTGAAAAAAGCCATAGTATCAATTAAACATACTATCTACAAACAGATTTGAGAAAATAGAGTTACCATGAATTAGAAATGTATAATAAATCATTTACATTACCTTTGACGTTAAGGGACTTGGTTGTAGGGATTAAAATACATCAACCGACCCTAAATTGTGTACTCCAAACTGAAAAAAAAACCATACTATCAATTAAACATACTATCTGCAAACAGCTTTGAGAAAATAGAGTTATAATGAATTACAAATGTATAATTAATAACTTAAATTACCTTTGACGTTGAGGGACTTTGTTAGAGGGATTGAAATACATCAATCGACCCTGAATTGTGTACTCCAAACTGAAAAAAAAACATATTATCAATTAAACATACTATCTACAAACAGATTTGAGAAAATAGAGTTAAAATGAATTAGAAATGTATAATTAATAATTTAAATTACCTTTGACGTTGAGGGACTTGGTTAGAGGGATTGAAATTCATCAACCGACCCTGAATTGTGAACTCCAAACTGAAAAACAAAAAAAATTATCAATTAAACATACTATCTACAAACAGATATGTGAAAATAGAGTTACAATGAATTACAAATGTATAATAAATAACTTAAATTACCTTTGACGTTGAGGGACTTGGTTGAAGGGATTGAAATATATCAACAGACCCTGAATTGTGTAGTCCAAACTGAAAAAAGCCATAGTATCAATTAAACATACTATCTACAAACAGATTTGAGAAAATAGAGTTACCATGAATTAGAAATGTACAATAAATCATTTACATTACCTTTGACGTTGAGGGACTTGGTTGTAGGGATTAAAATACATCAACCGACCCTAAATTGTGTACTCCAAACTGAAAAAAAAACCATACTATCAATTAAACATACTATCTGCAAACAGCTTTGAGAAAATAGAGTTATAATGAATTACAAATGTATAATTAATAACTTAAATTACCTTTGACGTTGAGGGACTTTGTTAGAGGGATTGAAATACATCAATCGACCATGAATTGTGTACTCCAAACTGAAAAAAAAAACATATTATCAATTAAACATACTATCTACAAACAGATTTGAGAAAATAGAGTTAAAATGAATTAGAAATGTATAATTAATAATTTAAATTACCTTTGACGTTGAGGGACTTGGTTAGAGGGATTGAAATTCATCAACCGACCCTGAATTGTGAACTCCAAACTGAAAAACAAAAAAAATTATCAATTAAACATACTATCTACAAACAGATATGTGAAAATAGAGTTACAATGAATTACAAATGTATAATAAATAACTTAAATTACCTTTGACGTTGAGGGACTTGGTTGAAGGGATTGAAATATATCAACAGACCCTGAATTGTGTAGTCCAAACTGAAAAAAGCCATAGTATCAATTAAACATACTATCTACAAACAGATTTGAGAAAATAGAGTTACCATGAATTAGAAATGTATAATAAATCATTTACATTACCTTTGACGTTGGGGGACTTGGTTGTAGGGATTAAAATACATCAACCGACCCTAAATTGTGTACTCCAAACTGAAAAAAAAACCATACTATCAATTAAACATACTATCTGCAAACAGCTTTGAGAAAATAGAGTTATAATGAATTACAAATGTATAATTAATAACTTAAATTACCTTTGACGTTGAGGGACTTTGTTAGAGGGATTGAAATACATCAATCGACCCTGAATTGTGTACTCCAAACTGAAAAAAAAACATATTATCAATTAAACATACTATCTACAAACAGATTTGAGAAAATAGAGTTAAAATGAATTAGAAATGTATAATTAATAATTTAAATTACCTTTGACGTTGAGGGACTTGGTTAGAGGGATTGAAATTCATCAACCGACCCTGAATTGTGAACTCCAAACTGAAAAACAAAAAAAATTATCAATTAAACATACTATCTACAAACAGATATGTGAAAATAGAGTTACAATGAATTACAAATGTATAATTAATAACTTAAATTACCTTTGACGTTGAGGGACTTGGTTGAAGGGATTGAAATATATCAACAGACCCTGAATTGTGTAGTCCAAACTGAAAAAAGCCATAGTATCAATTAAACATACTATCTACAAACAGATTTGAGAAAATAGAGTTACCATGAATTAGAAATGTATAATAAATCATTTACATTACCTTTGACGTTGAGGGACTTGGTTGTAGGGATTAAAATACATCAACCGACCCTAAATTGTGTACTCCAAACTGGAAAAAAAACCATACTATCAATTAAACATACTATCTGCAAACAGCTTTGAGAAAATAGAGTTATAATGAATTACAAATGTATAATTAATAACTTAAATTACCTTTGACGTTGAGGGACTTTGTTAGAGGGATTGAAATACATCAATCGACCCTGAATTGTGTACTCAAAACTGAAAAAAAAAACATATTATCAATTAAACATACTATCTACAAACAGATTTGAGAAAATAGAGTTAAAATGAATTAGAAATGTATAATTAATAATTTAAATTACCTTTGACATTGACGGACTTGGTTGGAGGGATTGAAATATATTAACCGACCTAGAATTGTGTACTCCAAACTGAAAAACAAAAAAAATTATCAATAAAACATACTATCTACAAACAGATTTGAGAAAATAGAGTTACAATGAATTACAAATGTATAATTAATAACTTAAATTACCTTTGACGTTGAGGGACTTGGTTGAAGGGATTGAAATATATCAACAGACCCTGAATTGTGTAGTCCAAACTGAAAAAAAGCCATAGTATCAATTAAACATACTATCTACAAACAGATTTGAGAAAATAGAGTTACCATGAATTAGAAATGTATAATAAATCATTTACATTACCTTTGACGTTGAGGGACTTGGTTGTAGGGATTAAAATACATCAACCGACCCTAAATTGTGTACTCCAAACTGAAAAAAAAACCATACTATCAATTAAACATACTATCTGCAAACAGCTTTGAGAAAATAGAGTTATAATGAATTACAAATGTATAATTAATAACTTAAATTACCTTTGACGTTGAGGGACTTTGTTAGAGGGATTGAAATACATCAATCGACCCTGAATTGTGTACTCCAAACTGAAAAAAAAACATATTATCAATTAAACATACTATCTACAAACAGATTTGAGAAAATAGAGTTAAAATGAATTAGAAATGTATAATTAATAATTTAAATTACCTTTGACGTTGAGGGACTTGGTTAGAGGGATTGAAATTCATCAACCGACCCTGAATTGTGAACTCCAAACTGAAAAACAAAAAAAATTATCAATTAAACATACTATCTACAAACAGATATGTGAAAATAGAGTTACAATGAATTACAAATGTATAATAAATAACTTAAATTACCTTTGACGTTGAGGGACTTGGTTGAAGGGATTGAAATATATCAACAGACCCTGAATTGTGTAGTCCAAACTGAAAAAAGCCATAGTATCAATTAAACATACTATCTACAAACAGATTTGAGAAAATAGAGTTACCATGAATTAGAAATGTACAATAAATCATTTACATTACCTTTGACGTTGAGGGACTTGGTTGTAGGGATTAAAATACATCAACCGACCCTAAATTGTGTACTCCAAACTGAAAAAAAAACCATACTATCAATTAAACATACTATCTGCAAACAGCTTTGAGAAAATAGAGTTATAATGAATTACAAATGTATAATTAATAACTTAAATTACCTTTGACGTTGAGGGACTTTGTTAGAGGGATTGAAATACATCAATCGACCATGAATTGTGTACTCCAAACTGAAAAAAAAAACATATTATCAATTAAACATACTATCTACAAACAGATTTGAGAAAATAGAGTTAAAATGAATTAGAAATGTATAATTAATAATTTAAATTACCTTTGACGTTGAGGGACTTGGTTAGAGGGATTGAAATTCATCAACCGACCCTGAATTGTGAACTCCAAACTGAAAAACAAAAAAAATTATCAATTAAACATACTATCTACAAACAGATATGTGAAAATAGAGTTACAATGAATTACAAATGTATAATAAATAACTTAAATTACCTTTGACGTTGAGGGACTTGGTTGAAGGGATTGAAATATATCAACAGACCCTGAATTGTGTAGTCCAAACTGAAAAAAGCCATAGTATCAATTAAACATACTATCTACAAACAGATTTGAGAAAATAGAGTTACCATGAATTAGAAATGTATAATAAATCATTTACATTACCTTTGACGTTGGGGGACTTGGTTGTAGGGATTAAAATACATCAACCGACCCTAAATTGTGTACTCCAAACTGAAAAAAAAACCATACTATCAATTAAACATACTATCTGCAAACAGCTTTGAGAAAATAGAGTTATAATGAATTACAAATGTATAATTAATAACTTAAATTACCTTTGACGTTGAGGGACTTTGTTAGAGGGATTGAAATACATCAATCGACCCTGAATTGTGTACTCCAAACTGAAAAAAAAACATATTATCAATTAAACATACTATCTACAAACAGATTTGAGAAAATAGAGTTAAAATGAATTAGAAATGTATAATTAATAATTTAAATTACCTTTGACGTTGAGGGACTTGGTTAGAGGGATTGAAATTCATCAACCGACCCTGAATTGTGAACTCCAAACTGAAAAACAAAAAAAATTATCAATTAAACATACTATCTACAAACAGATATGTGAAAATAGAGTTACAATGAATTACAAATGTATAATAAATAACTTAAATTACCTTTGACGTTGAGGGACTTGGTTGAAGGGATTGAAATATATCAACAGACCCTGAATTGTGTAGTCCAAACTGAAAAAAGCCATAGTATCAATTAAACATACTATCTACAAACAGATTTGAGAAAATAGAGTTACCATGAATTAGAAATGTATAATAAATCATTTACATTACCTTTGACGTTGAGGGACTTGGTTGTAGGGATTAAAATACATCAACCGACCCTAAATTGTGTACTCCAAACTGAAAAAAAAACCATACTATCAATTAAACATACTATCTGCAAACAGCTTTGAGAAAATAGAGTTATAATGAATTACAAATGTATAATTAATAACTTAAATTACCTTTGACGTTGAGGGACTTTGTTAGAGGGATTGAAATACATCAATCGACCCTGAATTGTGTACTCAAAACTGAAAAAAAAAACATATTATCAATTAAACATACTATCTACAAACAGATTTGAGAAAATAGAGTTAAAATGAATTAGAAATGTATAATTAATAATTTAAATTACCTTTGACATTGACGGACTTGGTTGGAGGGATTGAAATATATTAACCGACCTAGAATTGTGTACTCCAAACTGAAAAACAAAAAAAATTATCAATAAAACATACTATCTACAAACAGATTTGAGAAAATAGAGTTACAATGAATTACAAATGTATAATTAATAACTTAAATTACCTTTGACGTTGAGGGACTTGGTTGAAGGGATTGAAATATATCAACAGACCCTGAATTGTGTAGTCCAAACTGAAAAAAAGCCATAGTATCAATTAAACATACTATCTACAAACAGATTTGAGAAAATAGAGTTACCATGAATTAGAAATGTATAATTAATCATTTACGTTACCTTTGACGTTGAGGGACTTGGTTGTAGGGATTAAAATAAATCAACCGACCCTAAATTGTGTACTCCAAACTGAAAAAAAAACCATACTATCAATTAAACATACTATCTGCAAACAGCTTTGAGAAAATAGAGTTATAATGAATTACAAATGTATAATTAATAACTTAAATTACCTTTGACGTTGAGGGACTTTGTTAGAGGGATTGAAATACATCAATCGACCCTGAATTGTGTACTCCAAACTGAAAAAAAAACATATTATCAATTAAACATACTATCTACAAACAGATTTGAGAAAATAGAGTTAAAATGAATTAGAAATGTATAATTAATAATTTAAATTACCTTTGACATTGACGGACTTGGTTGGAGGGATTGAAATATATTAACCGACCTAGAATTGTGTACTCCAAACTGAAAAACAAAAAAAATTATCAATAAAACATACTATCTACAAACAGATTTGAGAAAATAGAGTTACAATGAATTACAAATGTATAATTAATAACTTAAATTACCTTTGACGTTGAGGGACTTGGTTGAAGGGATTGAAATATATCAACAGACCCTGAATTGTGTAGTCCAAACTGAAAAAAAGCCATAGTATCAATTAAACATACTATCTACAAACAGATTTGAGAAAATAGAGTTACCATGAATTAGAAATGTATAATTAATCATTTACGTTACCTTTGACGTTGAGGGACTTGGTTGTAGGGATTGAAATTCATCAACAGACCCTGAATTGTGAACTCCAAACTGAAAAACAAAAAAAAATATCAATAAAACATACTATCTGCAAACAGCTTTGAGAAAATAGAGTTATAATGAATTAAAAATGTATAATTAATAATTTAAATTACCTTTGACATTGAGGGACTAGGTTAGAGGGATTGAAATACATCAACCGACCCTGAATTGTGTACTCCAAACTGAAAAAAAAAACAATATTATTAATTAAACATACTATCTACAAACAGATATGTGAAAATAGAGTTACAATGAATTACAAATGTATAATTAATAACTTAAATTACCTTTGACGTTGAGGGACTTGGTTGAAGGGATTGAAATATATCAACAGACCCTGAATTGTGTAGTCCAAACTGAAAAAAGCCATAGTATCAATTAAACATACTATCTACAAACAGATTTGAGAAAATAGAGTTACCATGAATTAGAAATGTATAATAAATCATTTACATTACCTTTGACGTTGAGGGACTTGGTTGTAGGGATTAAAATACATCAACCGACCCTAAATTGTGTACTCCAAACTGAAAAAAAAACCATACTATCAATTAAACATACTATCTGCAAACAGCTTTGAGAAAATAGAGTTATAATGAATTACAAATGTATAATTAATAACTTAAATTACCTTTGACGTTGAGGGACTTTGTTAGAGGGATTGAAATACATCAATCGACCCTGAATTGTGTACTCCAAACTGAAAAAAAAAACATATTATCAATTAAACATACTATCTACAAACAGATTTGAGAAAATAGAGTTAAAATGAATTAGAAATGTATAATTAATAATTTAAATTACCTTTGACGTTGAGGGACTTGGTTAGAGGGATTGAAATTAATCAACCGACCCTGAATTGTGAACTCCAAACTGAAAAACAAAAAAAATTATCAATTAAACATACTATCTACAAACAGATATGTGAAAATAGAGTTACAATGAATTACAAATGTATAATAAATAACTTAAATTACCTTTGACGTTGAGGGACTTGGTTGAAGGGATTGAAATATATCAACAGACCCTGAATTGTGTAGTCCAAACTGAAAAAAGCCATAGTATCAATTAAACATACTATCTACAAACAGATTTGAGAAAATAGAGTTACCATGAATTAGAAATGTATAATAAATCATTTACATTACCTTTGACGTTGGGGGACTTGGTTGTAGGGATTAAAATACATCAACCGACCCTAAATTGTGTACTCCAAACTGAAAAAAAAACCATACTATCAATTAAACATACTATCTGCAAACAGCTTTGAGAAAATAGAGTTATAATGAATTACAAATGTATAATTAATAACTTAAATTACCTTTGACGTTGAGGGACTTTGTTAGAGGGATTGAAATACATCAATCGACCCTGAATTGTGTACTCCAAACTGAAAAAAAAACATATTATCAATTAAACATACTATCTACAAACAGATTTGAGAAAATAGAGTTAAAATGAATTAGAAATGTATAATTAATAATTTAAATTACCTTTGACGTTGAGGGACTTGGTTAGAGGGATTGAAATTCATCAACCGACCCTGAATTGTGAACTCCAAACTGAAAAACAAAAAAAATTATCAATTAAACATACTATCTACAAACAGATATGTGAAAATAGAGTTACAATGAATTACAAATGTATAATTAATAACTTAAATTACCTTTGACGTTGAGGGACTTGGTTGAAGGGATTGAAATATATCAACAGACCCTGAATTGTGTAGTCCAAACTGAAAAAAGCCATAGTATCAATTAAACATACTATCTACAAACAGATTTGAGAAAATAGAGTTACCATGAATTAGAAATGTATAATAAATCATTTACATTACCTTTGACGTTGAGGGACTTGGTTGTAGGGATTAAAATACATCAACCGACCCTAAATTGTGTACTCCAAACTGAAAAAAAAACCATACTATCAATTAAACATACTATCTGCAAACAGCTTTGAGAAAATAGAGTTATAATGAATTACAAATGTATAATTAATAACTTAAATTACCTTTGACGTTGAGGGACTTTGTTAGAGGGATTGAAATACATCAATCGACCCTGAATTGTGTACTCCAAACTGAAAAAAAAACATATTATCAATTAAACATACTATCTACAAACAGATTTGAGAAAATAGAGTTAAAATGAATTAGAAATGTATAATTAATAATTTAAATTACCTTTGACGTTGAGGGACTTGGTTAGAGGGATTGAAATTAATCAACCGACCCTGAATTGTGAACTCCAAACTGAAAAACAAAAAAAATTATCAATTAAACATACTATCTACAAACAGATATGTGAAAATAGAGTTACAATGAATTACAAATGTATAATAAATAACTTAAATTACCTTTGACGTTGAGGGACTTGGTTGAAGGGATTGAAATATATCAACAGACCCTGAATTGTGTAGTCCAAACTGAAAAAAGCCATAGTATCAATTAAACATACTATCTACAAACAGATTTGAGAAAATAGAGTTACCATGAATTAGAAATGTATAATAAATCATTTACATTACCTTTGACGTTGGGGGACTTGGTTGTAGGGATTAAAATACATCAACCGACCCTAAATTGTGTACTCCAAACTGGAAAAAAAAACCATACTATCAATTAAACATACTATCTGCAAACAGCTTTGAGAAAATAGAGTTATAATGAATTACAAATGTATAATTAATAACTTAAATTACCTTTGACGTTGAGGGACTTTGTTAGAGGGATTGAAATACATCAATCGACCCTGAATTGTGTACTCAAAACTGAAAAAAAAAACATATTATCAATTAAACAAACTATCTACAAACAGATTTGAGAAAATAGAGTTAAAATGAATTAGAAATGTATAATTAATAATTTAAATTACCTTTGACATTGACGGACTTGGTTGGAGGGATTGAAATATATTAACCGACCTAGAATTGTGTACTCCAAACTGAAAAACAAAAAAAATTATCAATAAAACATACTATCTACAAACAGATTTGAGAAAATAGAGTTACAATGAATTACAAATGTATAATTAATAACTTAAATTACCTTTGACGTTGAGGGACTTGGTTGAAGGGATTGAAATATATCAACAGACCCTGAATTGTGTAGTCCAAACTGAAAAAAGCCATAGTATCAATTAAACATACTATCTACAAACAGATTTGAGAAAATAGAGTTACCATGAATTAGAAATGTACAATAAATCATTTACATTACCTTTGACGTTGAGGGACTTGGTTGTAGGGATTAAAATACATCAACCGACCCTAAATTGTGTACTCCAAACTGAAAAAAAAACCATACTATCAATTAAACATACTATCTGCAAACAGCTTTGAGAAAATAGAGTTATAATGAATTACAAATGTATAATTAATAACTTAAATTACCTTTGACGTTGAGGGACTTTGTTAGAGGGATTGAAATACATCAATCGACCATGAATTGTGTACTCCAAACTGAAAAAAAAAACATATTATCAATTAAACATACTATCTACAAACAGATTTGAGAAAATAGAGTTAAAATGAATTAGAAATGTATAATTAATAATTTAAATTACCTTTGACGTTGAGGGACTTGGTTAGAGGGATTGAAATTCATCAACCGACCCTGAATTGTGAACTCCAAACTGAAAAACAAAAAAAATTATCAATTAAACATACTATCTACAAACAGATATGTGAAAATAGAGTTACAATGAATTACAAATGTATAATAAATAACTTAAATTACCTTTGACGTTGAGGGACTTGGTTGAAGGGATTGAAATATATCAACAGACCCTGAATTGTGTAGTCCAAACTGAAAAAAGCCATAGTATCAATTAAACATACTATCTACAAACAGATTTGAGAAAATAGAGTTACCATGAATTAGAAATGTATAATAAATCATTTACATTACCTTTGACGTTGGGGGACTTGGTTGTAGGGATTAAAATACATCAACCGACCCTAAATTGTGTACTCCAAACTGAAAAAAAAAACATACTATCAATTAAACATACTATCTGCAAACAGCTTTGAGAAAATAGAGTTATAATGAATTACAAATGTATAATTAATAACTTAAATTACCTTTGACGTTGAGGGACTTTGTTAGAGGGATTGAAATACATCAATCGACCCTGAATTGTGTACTCCAAACTGAAAAAAAAACATATTATCAATTAAACATACTATCTACAAACAGATTTGAGAAAATAGAGTTAAAATGAATTAGAAATGTATAATTAATAATTTAAATTACCTTTGACGTTGAGGGACTTGGTTAGAGGGATTGAAATTCATCAACCGACCCTGAATTGTGAACTCCAAACTGAAAAACAAAAAAAATTATCAATTAAACATACTATCTACAAACAGATATGTGAAAATAGAGTTACAATGAATTACAAATGTATAATAAATAACTTAAATTACCTTTGACGTTGAGGGACTTGGTTGAAGGGATTGAAATATATCAACAGACCCTGAATTGTGTAGTCCAAACTGAAAAAAGCCATAGTATCAATTAAACATACTATCTACAAACAGATTTGAGAAAATAGAGTTACCATGAATTAGAAATGTATAATAAATCATTTACATTACCTTTGACGTTGAGGGACTTGGTTGTAGGGATTAAAATACATCAACCGACCCTAAATTGTGTACTCCAAACTGAAAAAAAAACCATACTATCAATTAAACATACTATCTGCAAACAGCTTTGAGAAAATAGAGTTATAATGAATTACAAATGTATAATTAATAACTTAAATTACCTTTGACGTTGAGGGACTTTGTTAGAGGGATTGAAATACATCAATCGACCCTGAATTGTGTACTCCAAACTGAAAAAAAAACATATTATCAATTAAACATACTATCTACAAACAGATTTGAGAAAATAGAGTTAAAATGAATTAGAAATGTATAATTAATAATTTAAATTACCTTTGACATTGACGGACTTGGTTGGAGGGATTGAAATATATTAACCGACCTAGAATTGTGTACTCCAAACTGAAAAACAAAAAAAATTATCAATAAAACATACTATCTACAAACAGATTTGAGAAAATAGAGTTACAATGAATTACAAATGTATAATTAATAACTTAAATTACCTTTGACGTTGAGGGACTTGGTTGAAGGGATTGAAATATATCAACAGACCCTGAATTGTGTAGTCCAAACTGAAAAAAAGCCATAGTATCAATTAAACATACTATCTACAAACAGATTTGAGAAAATAGAGTTACCATGAATTAGAAATGTATAATTAATCATTTACGTTACCTTTGACGTTGAGGGACTTGGTTGTAGGGATTGAAATTCATCAACAGACCCTGAATTGTGAACTCCAAACTGAAAAACAAAAAAAAATATCAATAAAACATACTATCTGCAAACAGCTTTGAGAAAAAAGAGTTATAATGAATTAAAAATGTATAATTAATAATTTAAATTACCTTTGACATTGAGGGACTAGGTTAGAGGGATTGAAATACATCAACCGACCCTGAATTGTGTACTCCAAACTGAAAAAAAAAACAATATTATTAATTAAACATACTATCTACAAACAGATATGTGAAAATAGAGTTACAATGAATTACAAATGTATAATTAATAACTTAAATTACCTTTGACGTTGAGGGACTTGGTTGAAGGGATTGAAATATATCAACAGACCCTGAATTGTGTAGTCCAAACTGAAAAAAGCCATAGTATCAATTAAACATACTATCTACAAACAGATTTGAGAAAATAGAGTTACCATGAATTAGAAATGTATAATAAATCATTTACATTACCTTTGACGTTGAGGGACTTGGTTGTAGGGATTAAAATACATCAACCGACCCTAAATTGTGTACTCCAAACTGAAAAAAAAACCATACTATCAATTAAACATACTATCTGCAAACAGCTTTGAGAAAATAGAGTTATAATGAATTACAAATGTATAATTAATAACTTAAATTACCTTTGACGTTGAGGGACTTTGTTAGAGGGATTGAAATACATCAATCGACCCTGAATTGTGTACTCCAAACTGAAAAAAAAACATATTATCAATTAAACATACTATCTACAAACAGATTTGAGAAAATAGAGTTAAAATGAATTAGAAATGTATAATTAATAATTTAAATTACCTTTGACGTTGAGGGACTTGGTTAGAGGGATTGAAATTAATCAACCGACCCTGAATTGTGAACTCCAAACTGAAAAACAAAAAAAATTATCAATTAAACATACTATCTACAAACAGATATGTGAAAATAGAGTTACAATGAATTACAAATGTATAATAAATAACTTAAATTACCTTTGACGTTGAGGGACTTGGTTGAAGGGATTGAAATATATCAACAGACCCTGAATTGTGTAGTCCAAACTGAAAAAAGCCATAGTATCAATTAAACATACTATCTACAAACAGATTTGAGAAAATAGAGTTACCATGAATTAGAAATGTATAATAAATCATTTACATTACCTTTGACGTTGAGGGACTTGGTTGTAGGGATTAAAATACATCAACCGACCCTAAATTGTGTACTCCAAACTGAAAAAAAAACCATACTATCAATTAAACATACTATCTGCAAACAGCTTTGAGAAAATAGAGTTATAATGAATTACAAATGTATAATTAATAACTTAAATTACCTTTGACGTTGAGGGACTTTGTTAGAGGGATTGAAATACATCAATCGACCATGAATTGTGTACTCCAAACTGAAAAAAAAACATATTATCAATTAAACATACTATCTACAAACAGATTTGAGAAAATAGAGTTAAAATGAATTAGAAATGTATAATTAATAATTTAAATTACCTTTGACGTTGAGGGACTTGGTTAGAGGGATTGAAATTCATCAACCGACCCTGAATTGTGAACTCCAAACTGAAAAACAAAAAAAATTATCAATTAAACATACTATCTACAAACAGATATGTGAAAATAGAGTTACAATGAATTACAAATGTATAATAAATAACTTAAATTACCTTTGACGTTGAGGGACTTGGTTGAAGGGATTGAAATATATCAACAGACCATGAATTGTGTAGTCCAAACTGAAAAAAGCCATAGTATCAATTAAACATACTATCTACAAACAGATTTGAGAAAATAGAGTTACCATGAATTAGAAATGTATAATAAATCATTTACATTACCTTTGACGTTGGGGGACTTGGTTGTAGGGATTAAAATACATCAACCGACCCTAAATTGTGTACTCCAAACTGAAAAAAAAACCATACTATCAATTAAACATACTATCTGCAAACAGCTTTGAGAAAATAGAGTTATAATGAATTACAAATGTATAATTAATAACTTAAATTACCTTTGACGTTGAGGGACTTTGTTAGAGGGATTGAAATACATCAATCGACCCTGAATTGTGTACTCCAAACTGAAAAAAAAACATATTATCAATTAAACATACTATCTACAAACAGATTTGAGAAAATAGAGTTAAAATGAATTAGAAATGTATAATTAATAATTTAAATTACCTTTGACGTTGAGGGACTGGGTTAGAGGGATTGAAATTCATCAACCGACCCTGAATTGTGAACTCCAAACTGAAAAACAAAAAAAATTATCAATTAAACATACTATCTACAAACAGATATGTGAAAATAGAGTTACAATGAATTACAAATGTATAATAAATAACTTAAATTACCTTTGACGTTGAGGGACTTGGTTGAAGGGATTGAAATATATCAACAGACCCTGAATTGTGTAGTCCAAACTGAAAAAAGCCATAGTATCAATTAAACATACTATCTACAAACAGATTTGAGTAAATAGAGTTACCATGAATTAGAAATGTATAATAAATCATTTACATTACCTTTGACGTTGAGGGACTTGGTTGTAGGGATTAAAATACATCAACCGACCCTAAATTGTGTACTCCAAACTGAAAAAAAAACCATACTATCAATTAAACATACTATCTGCAAACAGCTTTGAGAAAATAGAGTTATAATGAATTACAAATGTATAATTAATAACTTAAATTACCTTTGACGTTGAGGGACTTTGTTAGAGGGATTGAAATACATCAATCGACCCTGAATTGTGTACTCCAAACTGAAAAAAAAACATATTATCAATTAAACATACTATCTACAAACAGATTTGAGAAAATAGAGTTAAAATGAATTAGAAATGTATAATTAATAATTTAAATTACCTTTGACGTTGAGGGACTTGGTTAGAGGGATTGAAATTCATCAACCGACCCTGAATTGTGAACTCCAAACTGAAAAACAAAAAAAATTATCAATTAAACATACTATCTACAAACAGATATGTGAAAATAGAGTTACAATGAATTACAAATGTATAATTAATAACTTAAATTACCTTTGACGTTGAGGGACTTGGTTGAAGGGATTGAAATATATCAACAGACCCTGAATTGTGTAGTCCAAACTGAAAAAAGCCATAGTATCAATTAAACATACTATCTACAAACAGATTTGAGAAAATAGAGTTACCATGAATTAGAAATGTATAATAAATCATTTACATTACCTTTGACGTTGAGGGACTTGGTTGTAGGGATTAAAATACATCAACCGACCCTAAATTGTGTACTCCAAACTGAAAAAAAAACCATACTATCAATTAAACATACTATCTGCAAACAGCTTTGAGAAAATAGAGTTATAATGAATTACAAATGTATAATTAATAACTTAAATTACCTTTGACGTTGAGGGACTTTGTTAGAGGGATTGAAATACATCAATCGACCCTGAATTGTGTACTCCAAACTGAAAAAAAAACATATTATCAATTAAACATACTATCTACAAACAGATTTGAGAAAATAGAGTTAAAATGAATTAGAAATGTATAATTAATAATTTAAATTACCTTTGACGTTGAGGGACTTGGTTAGAGGGATTGAAATTCATCAACCGACCCTGAATTGTGAACTCCAAACTGAAAAACAAAAAAAATTATCAATTAAACATACTATCTACAAACAGATATGTGAAAATAGAGTTACAATGAATTACAAATGTATAATAAATAACTTAAATTACCTTTGACGTTGAGGGACTTGGTTGAAGGGATTGAAATATATCAACAGACCCTGAATTGTGTAGTCCAAACTGAAAAAAGCCATAGTATCAATTAAACATACTATCTACAAACAGATTTGAGAAAATAGAGTTACCATGAATTAGAAATGTATAATAAATCATTTACATTACCTTTGACGTTGAGGGACTTGGTTGTAGGGATTAAAATACATCAACCGACCCTAAATTGTGTACTCCAAACTGAAAAAAAAACCATACTATCAATTAAACATACTATCTGCAAACAGCTTTGAGAAAATAGAGTTATAATGAATTACAAATGTATAATTAATAACTTAAATTACCTTTGACGTTGAGGGACTTTGTTAGAGGGATTGAAATACATCAATCGACCCTGAATTGTGTACTCCAAACTGAAAAAAAAACATATTATCAATTAAACATACTATCTACAAACAGATTTGAGAAAATAGAGTTAAAATGAATTAGAAATGTATAATTAATAATTTAAATTACCTTTGACATTGACGGACTTGGTTGGAGGGATTGAAATATATTAACCGACCTAGAATTGTGTACTCCAAACTGAAAAACAAAAAAAATTATCAATAAAACATACTATCTACAAACAGATTTGAGAAAATAGAGTTACAATGAATTACAAATGTATAATTAATAACTTAAATTACCTTTGACGTTGAGGGACTTGGTTGAAGGGATTGAAATATATCAACAGACCCTGAATTGTGTAGTCCAAACTGAAAAAAAGCCATAGTATCAATTAAACATACTATCTACAAACAGATTTGAGAAAATAGAGTTACCATGAATTAGAAATGTATAATTAATCATTTACGTTACCTTTGACGATGAGGGACTTGGTTGTAGGGATTAAAATACATCAACCGACCCTAAATTGTGTACTCCAAACTGAAAAAAAAACCATACTATCAATTAAACATACTATCTGCAAACAGCTTTGAGAAAATAGAGTTATAATGAATTACAAATGTATAATTAATAACTTAAATTACCTTTGACGTTGAGGGACATTGTTAGAGGGATTGAAATACATCAATCGACCCTGAATTGTGTACTCCAAACTGAAAAAAAAACATATTATCAATTAAACATACTATCTACAAACAGATTTGAGAAAATAGAGTTAAAATGAATTAGAAATGTATAATTAATAATTTAAATTACCTTTGACATTGACGGACTTGGTTGGAGGGATTGAAATATATTAACCGACCTAGAATTGTGTACTCCAAACTGAAAAACAAAAAAAATTATCAATAAAACATACTATCTACAAACAGATTTGAGAAAATAGAGTTACAATGAATTACAAATGTATAATTAATAACTTAAATTACCTTTGACGTTGAGGGACTTGGTTGAAGGGATTGAAATATATCAACAGACCCTGAATTGTGTAGTCCAAACTGAAAAAAAGCCATAGTATCAATTAAACATACTATCTACAAACAGATTTGAGAAAATAGAGTTACCATGAATTAGAAATGTATAATTAATCATTTACGTTACCTTTGACGTTGAGGGACTTGGTTGTAGGGATTGAAATTCATCAACAGACCCTGAATTGTGAACTCCAAACTGAAAAACAAAAAAAAATATCAATAAAACATACTATCTGCAAACAGCTTTGAGAAAATAGAGTTATAATGAATTAAAAATGTATAATTAATAATTTAAATTACCTTTGACGTTGAGGGACTAGGTTAGAGGGATTGAAATACATCAATCGACCCTGAATTGTGTACTCCAAACTGAAAAAAAAACATATTATCAATTAAACATACTATCTACAAACAGATTTGAGAAAATAGAGTTAAAATGAATTAGAAATGTATAATTAATAATTTAAATTACCTTTGACATTGACGGACTTGGTTGGAGGGATTGAAATATATTAACCGACCTAGAATTGTGTACTCCAAACTGAAAAACAAAAAAAATTATCAATAAAACATACTATCTACAAACAGATTTGAGAAAATAGAGTTACAATGAATTACAAATGTATAATTAATAACTTAAATTACCTTTGACGTTGAGGGACTTGGTTGAAGGGATTGAAATATATCAACAGACCCTGAATTGTGTAGTCCAAACTGAAAAAAAGCCATAGTATCAATTAAACATACTATCTACAAACAGATTTGAGAAAATAGAGTTACCATGAATTAGAAATGTATAATTAATCATTTACGTTACCTTTGACGTTGAGGGACTTGGTTGTAGGGATTGAAATTCATCAACAGACCCTGAATTGTGAACTCCAAACTGAAAAACAAAAAAAAATATCAATAAAACATACTATCTGCAAACAGCTTTGAGAAAATAGAGTTATAATGAATTAAAAATGTATAATTAATAATTTAAATTACCTTTGACGTTGAGGGACTAGGTTAGAGGGATTGAAATACATCAACCGACCCTGAATTGTGTACTCCAAACTGAAAAAAAAAACAATATTATTAATTAAACATACTATCTACAAACAGATATGTGAAAATAGAGTTACAATGAATTACAAATGTATAATTAATAACTTAAATTACCTTTGACGTTGAGGGACTTGGTTGAAGGGATTGAAATATATCAACAGACCCTGAATTGTGTAGTCCAAACTGAAAAAAGCCATAGTATCAATTAAACATACTATCTACAAACAGATTTGAGAAAATAGAGTTACCATGAATTAGAAATGTATAATAAATCATTTACATTACCTTTGACGTTGAGGGACTTGGTTGTAGGGATTAAAATACATCAACCGACCCTAAATTGTGTACTCCAAACTGAAAAAAAAACCATACTATCAATTAAACATACTATCTGCAAACAGCTTTGAGAAAATAGAGTTATAATGAATTACAAATGTATAATTAATAACTTAAATTACCTTTGACGTTGAGGGACTTTGTTAGAGGGATTGAAATACATCAATCGACCCTGAATTGTGTACTCCAAACTGAAAAAAAAACATATTATCAATTAAACATACTATCTACAAACAGATTTGAGAAAATAGAGTTAAAATGAATTAGAAATGTATAATTAATAATTTAAATTACCTTTGACGTTGAGGGACTTGGTTAGAGGGATTGAAATTCATCAACCGACCCTGAATTGTGAACTCCAAACTGAAAAACAAAAAAAATTATCAATTAAACATACTATCTACAAACAGATATGTGAAAATAGAGTTACAATGAATT